>CM020042.1:3699000-4932000 GCA_009769605.1 Bucorvus abyssinicus | reverse complement strand
TTTTTTTTTTTTTTAATCTAGCTTGGGATGGCTATTTGAACAGGGAAATTACTTGAACCGATAGTGAAGAGCAGCATCTGTACAGCCTGGTCCTGAGTTACCGTGACGTGCATTTCTTGCCTTTCTCTGTAATGATCCTGGAAGGTTTTTTTTTTTAGATTGAGCCATGAGTATTTTGCTACATGAAGATGTCAAAAGCCAAGTTTCCAGTAGTGAATACTTTATTATTAGATGGGAATGCTGAGGACTGACATTGTAAGTCAACGAATCATAGAAACATAGAATGGTTTGGGTTGGAAGGGTCCTCTAAAGATCATCTAGACCAAACCCCCTACCATGGTCAGGGACATCTTCCACTAGACCGGGTTGCTCAAAGCCCCATTCAACCTGCTTTTGAACACTTCCAGGGATGGGGCACCTACAACTTCTCTGGACAACCTGTTCCAGTGTACGTAATACATATCCTTCTCTCTGATGACTGAACAGAGGTTGCCTGGATACTAAAATCAATGAATCTGTGGCAGTGCAGACTTCAGGGAAAGTCAACAGAAAGTGCTGAGAGCAGTTGGCTGACCAAGCAGTTAGTGGTGTTACTGGGCTACCATCCTGTTATTCAAACTTTCTCACTGTGTCTCTCCATAGGAAATTCTCACCTTCATGCATGTATGAAATAATCTGTCAGGGCAATGCATAAAGAAATGTAGGTTCATAGCCAAAGGACTAGATCAGGGAAGATTGAGGAGGGCAATGGAAAATGCTTCTCTTTTCCTGAGAATCTCTGAGATTCTAAAACACAAGTTTTTTATCTTTAAAGGTTAGCCAAAGTCTGCTGTGAGAGAACTTCTGAAAATAAAAAAAATCTTATCTTTTTGGAGATAGTGCAAGTGAAAGGATGTGTTTAATTTAAACAGTTTATCTTTTGAATATATGAGTAATTCAAATTCAGACAAAGTATGACATAGTTACAGAGCGTTTCTATCTGTAAAATTGTTCTAAATCCTTACAAAAGGCCGACATAGAACATGACTTCAGAAAAAGAGTCTGCTAACGGGCTGCTTGGGGCTGAACTTTGCTCGCAGCATGCTCTGGGGAACGTGATGACACACAGTGACCTTAGCCACAGAAAAACATAGAATACATTTTTTCAAAACAAGAAATAGTGGTAGCTCTGCTGTCAGATTCTATAAATCTGGGAACAGAAGCTGTGAACCAGCTTTCTGTCAAAACAATCTCCTAATAAGCCACAAAGTGCATGTTTTTTTGTTATTCCATTTTAAATATTCATGTAACTTTTTAGCCTAGGAAACTTGGCACAGTACTTGGACTTTCTAAAGGCTTCCACTTTCTGTGCCGTATTACTTTTCTTCAAAGCATGAACTCTAAATTCTACCTCACAGCTTAGGTAAAATTAATAGTAGAACTGAATCCAAAACCTGGGATCATACTCCCCTGAAACTGAAATCTTAAAGTAAAAACAGATCCAATTTTATAAGATGGCTTTCTTTTTCCTTAAATAAGGCTTGTTTGGAATATCTGCTTTTTATTTCAGTACTTCTAAGTTAGAAGTGAAGGTTGTCACTGACCTAGCACAGGGTGGAATGTCAGTTCACATATTTCAATCAGGTTCCCCTAGTTAGGTTGAAAGAGTTGTCTTAAAAATCTCTAATTCATGTCTTTTGCACCCAGAGATCAGTTTAGATATGAGACCGCTCCCTAAAAATGTTGTTGGGGAAACAAAACACATTGTATAACAGGATTAGGATCACTTTGAGAGTCTGTTAGCGGTTACTTAAAAATAACCTTGTGGACTTACAATTGAGAATGCCAGTTTTATTTTTGACAGTAGGGGTTGCTGTAGGAAAAGAGAACAAAGCACACAAAGCAAACTGAACTCACAGGAACAGCACATTATAGAAGTGAAAGGGCAGCCAGAATGCTTTCCTTAGAACTAATTAAAAAAGGACTGATTGCACTTTTCATGATTTAAAATCTGAGATTATTGCCTTTCCCCTGTTAGTTCTGATTAATTGCTTGTTAAAATAATTTTAAAATTCTGTATTTTGAATTTTTTTTCTGATTATAAAATTACCAATAAGAATGAAACCTTCCTCCTCTCACTAAAATTTATGTTGCTACTCTGTGTGCATGAAAACTGAATCACAGACACACACATACTTCTCCTGCAGAACCAGCTGGCATTTCAACCTGATGATGTAGGCGGATCAGAACAAAGGATTGGAGTTTAATTAAACATTTATGGTGTGCTGCTTACCCTTGTGTCTAGATAGCAGCTACTGCTGTCAAAGCTCAGCAAGTCCCTTTAAATACCTGTTGGGCATGTTGTGCTAGTAGCTAGATACGGCTGGATGATGCCAGCACTTTCCAGTATGCTGATATAATTTATTAATTTGTGTTGCAGTAGTCCCAGACCTTAATTAGAGAGAACTCTGTGGGCATATATTGTACACACAGCAAAAAGTAATGTCTGTCCTGTAAGACTCTGCCCTTGATATTGAGGTACTGAGATAAAAACCGCAACACCTGAGGAGCAGCACAGCACAGGGGAAAAATAAGCACGATTATTAAATTTGGGATCTAAGACCAAGTGTCTCAAGGGATTGCTAGGAGGCTGTGGTGGAAGCAGCTTTGGTTGGACAAGGAGGGGAGAGAGGGCACAGCTGTGCTAGCGCTAAGTGTCACCTCGAGCGAGAGCAGGCTCCTCTCCAGCCAGTGCTACCAGTGGGAGGACAGCCCCTCTTTTAATCTGCGCTTTTTCTTTGGAGTTTTTTCCCTCCCTCATTTAAATTATAGTTCAGAACTTCAGAAGCGAAAAACTGTTGCCTTCTGAAGTTTGGCAGGCTCGGGTGAAGGACTGTGGTGTCAAACAGGTCTGTCGAGGAGCGCTGCGTGAGCACAAGCTGACAACCTGCTGAAAGCCCTGGCACTAGGGTTTCCCTGTACGTTGTGCTCAGCTTATAGTGTCATTAGAATTCCAGCTGTCTGCTAACGGGGAAGGACAGGGAGCTTCCTCATTTCTCCCTCTGTCTGCGGAGGTATATAGAAGTCAGGATCTCAGCTGTTATTTCTTACCTAACAATGTTGCGATACTATCAGCAATGAAAGTTCTTGGATTGCTGAGCATAACTAATTCACTGCACTGAAAGCTTTATAGAAAAAGCGATGATTTGAAGTGAACCGAGATGCCTTGTAAGGATGTCAATGTAAGCACCAGAGCCTCAGCCGGCTCCCAGGTCAGAGCACTAGATCCATCTGACTCTGCCAAACTGGAGCAATGACTCAGGAAAGGCAGAGATTCCAAGGATTTCATCAAGCTAATAAAAAGTTAGGAATACAGCAGAAAGATACCTTCTTTGATATATCTAATTAGAGATTTAAGCAGTGATATCTGCTGGGGAGTAGTCAGAGGTGATGCAGTGAAAATTGCAACGTAGTTAGAAGTCATTTGAAGGTCTCTTTTTATGGCACGAGAGATTTTACTATGCTGAGAAGTTACTGATGTAAGGTCATTTTCTACCATTCCTAAGAGAGGCAAAAGGGCTTGATCTATGCTTAAAACTGTATAAAGTTTATATATGTGGTGTTCAGGGTCCAAAATAAGTGAGTGAATGAATCAATTCATCGTTGCATGGGAATACTTTCCAGCTGTCCCTAAGTCATGCTATGCAAATTTAGAGAAGCGAGAGGGTAAGCATGGTTTAATTACTAATGCTTTTCTTCATGCTGTTGGTGCTATTAAGCTATGAGGTATTGTCTTCAGGGGAAATGACAATAAATACTTATTAGGAACAGATAAAAAAAAAAATATAATGGATTGGAAAGAAAGAGAGGACCAAGTCCCAACCCAAGAAGCAAACTAGCTTCTGGCAGATTAGCTGTGGAAGATCTCCTCAGTTAAATTTGTAATAATACTGATAGCAGAAAGGATCAACAAGTATTGCAATACTAATAAATATTTTAACCAAAGGGTTAAAGATGTGATAGGGCCTTGTGAATGGGATTGAATTCTTACTCTAACCCTTCATGAGTCTGTTCTTTCAGAGCACCCACATGGTAGAGGAAATGAGATTTTTTCTCCATTATATCTTTAGGGTAGGCGACCCCCACCTATCTCGTGCTCCTCATAGCACCACAGATTGCCACTGGTTCCGTGCATGCAGCAGCATCATCCTGCTTTGCGCTCTGCTGTGGGGAGGAGCACCTCAAGATAAGGTGAAGAGCAGAGCTGCCTCTTGCTTCTCATCCTTTTTGTTCAGGAAGCACTAGGAGACCTGATGAAGTAGAAACGTAATGTAGAAAGGGATGGAAAACTAGCATCACAGGTCACCTGTTAGCATTAGCATATCATCATTATGATTTGATTTTGGATACCTTTAGATACTACTTCTCCATTGTCTGGGGGTTATGCTCCACAGCATCTGCAACCATAAAAACCAGGGAGCTAGAATAAGAGGGAATGTTTATGTGAGTTTGGACAAGAATTGCTTTCAAGTGAAGGAACAGGATTTTTTTTTCTGTTTACTGCAGTCATGCAGCCCTGATAATGTTCTAAATTTTGGCTACGCGTAAAACAATGTAGTATGGCATTAAAGTCTGACAGAACTGAGATACTGACTGCCAGCCTGCAGTGACTTTCCTTGTTTCAGTGAGTTTCTCCTTGTATGTTTTTAAATACTGCATACGGAAACCAATGTTTTGCACTTATTAACAGCTCTGTTACACATCAGCCTTTGCTTATGGCTTGATTTTTTCAACATTGCAGTGAGACTGTGCCTCTATTGATAAGGTCAGTCTTCAGGTAATTCTCAAGCTCAGCTAAATCATTTGTATCACATCCGTCTTGGTTTAGAACTAGAAAATACTGCTGGAAGCTGCAGTGTGAGGTGCTTCCTGCCATCATTGGCTCTCCTGCCATAAGTTTGGAACTCAGCCAGGAGTCACCAGATTTGATCACAAGTAATTTACCACAACAGGCATGGAGTCTCTTGCTCCTGGCTTCTGGGCTTGGTATATTTTCAGTTTGCTGTACGTCTGAAAACAGACCATGCTTGGTAGGGAACACAAGACAGAAATGTATATCAGAAAGACTCAGTTTTGCATAACGCAGGATAAATTAGAGTACATTCCCATGCTATGCTTGGTTTTAGAAGCATAATGTGGACACCTGTGCTGTGGGCTGCAAGATACATTTGAATAGGTTGCTCAAGGTTTTACTCCAGTATCTGCTGTGATCTTCTGAGTAAATCCTGTAATTAGTTTTCATGTAAAATAATCCACAAGTATATACATAACACATTTTACTCACTGTCTTGAAAGATGTAACTCCCTGCAAGGATCAGGAGTTGGACTTAATGATCCTAATGGGTCCCTTCCAACCTGAGATATTCTATGATTCTAATTTTCTGGAGTCCAACAAGGACTTGTGTTTGAAAACAATTCTGAGGTCCAGTTTGTGAAAAGCATTTGTTTGCCTTGTTTTGTTTAGGCCTAATAAAATGGGAGAAGCAATATATTTATATATTCATATAGTTATAAAAGTTGAAGGTATCCTGCTCTTTGGCAAAGTGTAGTATATCCTGATAGCTTCCTTGGCAGCTACTGTCAATTTTCCAGCATGGTGATACAGTATGGGAGAGTCTTGAGTGAGTGGAAGGGGTGAGGAGTGTACTTGGGGAGTATAAGTGGTAAATTAAAGTGGCTGGATCATATTAAGAAAAAAGGAGATAAAATCAATGGGGACACCAGGGGCTGCAACAAGTCATGATATTGAAAAGAAGGTGAAGGGAGCAGAGAGGTAATATCAGACCTCAGCAGATTCAGAGTCAGCTCTGTGCTAAAGAACGTCTGCATGAGACTGTAAGGAAAGAAGTCTATCAGGACTGTTGTTTCTTCTGCTTTCTTCCTGGCCCCCCTCAAGAAGTCTTCACTGGAGCTGTGCTTGATGGTGTGGACCTGGTAGGCAGTACTGAGCTGCTGCTTCTGCCATTACATGTCCACAAGACAAATAATTAAGCAGGAAGAATGGAAAGGAAGTGGAAAACCTCCTCCTTGCTATGCATCATGAGCTCTCCCTCCATCAAGAGACAGATCTCACCGTTTGGGTGTCTTTATTGCTGGTGCTGCCCATATATGTTGTTAAAGAAACTCTTCTCCCTTTCCAAAACTAGCAGTGGAAGTTAAAAAAAAAGTAAGAGAAAAGGAGGAGTAAAAAGATGTGCCCAGATTCTCACAACAGACCAAAACCAAAGCAGATCATATCTTGCTTTTGCGAAGGCTTTGTGTACTGTCGACTCAATGCTCTCAAATGACACCTTTCAAACAGTAGCAGAACCTAAAAAGAAGTAAAACTGCTGAGCGATTGAAAGATTACCTTTACAACAGTGCTCAGGTCCCATTGGGAAATGTACTATATAGAATATAAAGGGCCTAAACATTTTTCCCACACTGATAACAGCAATTCATGAATTTGAAAGAACTGCTTTTTGTTAGTCTACTTACTTGATCCTGTACCCAGTAAGACAAATTCACAAGTATTTAAAGTTCTTCCATACAAGGATTGAATTCCTTTGAAATGAAATGATATAAAAATATGAAAACAGTCTGCAGTTGAATCATTCTTTTTTTTTTTTTTTTTAATATAGGTTTATTCAGCAAGTTGGCTACCAGTTGAGGGCAACGGTTTCCATACTACGATTTGTGGTGTATTTAAAACAGATGGAAGCATCTGAAAGCCTGCTTTGTCCAAAGCCAAGAACATTTTTTCGGCAAGAAGTCTGAACTTGTTGCCACATAAACAAAACGAGTGATTTAACTTAGTGTCTACATATTTTGGATTGGCAAAAACCGCTGAAAAAAGGCAAAGCCAGAGAGCAAACTCTATGAAAATAGGAAAAGAGAGAGCAAGAGAAAGAGATACACTCACATGCATGCACCACACACAGCAACATGCGCATCCTGGCAGCTGCTCAACCTGAAGTGTTTGTGCTGTGAGACTGAGTAAGTAGTAGGGTGTTTTGATCCATCTGGAAAATTTCTTACACGTTTTATTCCATGAGTTTAGGCACCATTCTAAATACTGAAGAAAGCATATTTGGATGCTTTCTATTGGCTAGCCCAATAACAAAATTAAGCCTTACATATTCTTCAAGTTTGTTTATGACGTGCAGATCCAGTGAGAAGCTTTCCAAAAATTCAAATGTGTTCTAGAACTGTAAAATGTGGAAAAACAAAGAGAGTAGGAAATAATCTGAAAAGCTGTTTAGGTGTATATTTGTGTGGAAGGGGCCAAAGACGCTTAAACAAGAGTGTCTTTATGGTAAGTTTATTACTATGTTCTTATTCTGTATGCCAGAGAGGCCACTTGCATTTTGGACTAACTAAGGCAGTTTGGCCCTGAACTTTACTCACATGATTTTGTTGTAAAGAGCGTCTTGGGTATTTTCAAATCTGCAGTTTCTGGGGTCACTGAAGTCCTGTCCTGGAAGTGTTCATGATGTGGACTGAGCACGGGAGTAGACACAGAAACTTGTGCGTAAATCTGACTCTGTTGTTGATGCCCTTTGGTGTTCTTGGTGTTGCTGGGCTGTACAGGTGTAATTCGCCACTGTTGTTTCCTTACCGGGGGTAGAGTGGCTAGGGTACATCGGACTGTTTGCTTAAATGTCTTCTAACTTTCCTGAATTGTTCCTTCAGCAAAATTGGTGATGGTGACATGAAATGAGAAATTATTACACAAAAGGTCAGGCACGGCATCAGAAACACACTGATGCCTTCTGCGAGATTTCAAAGCCTCTATGTGAGCAATACAAGAGTCAAGAACAGACTGGAAAGAGAGTTCCAAATATCATTGACAAAAACATAATAAATTTCTGATTAACAAAAAAAGCTAGGACAGTCCTGGAGTGCTGCTGTTTGCTTGCACTATATATTAACTGCAGAATTAGTTTTTACTATATATCTCACAACTCGAAAACTATGGGGCACACAATGAAATCGTCAGTGCATTTGTGAATGAGTAAAAATGTTTTTTCAGAAAATGAATAATTAAATTATGAAACTTATTAATAGTTTGGAAGGAGAACTGTTCCAGATCCAGCAAAAGGATAGACAAATTAATTTCTGATAGCAGATACTAAACGCTGTAAAAATTCTAGTCAGGTCAGCAGAAGCAAAGTCCAATTTAGGCATCTTATCAGACATGCAATAGCATTTCTCTGCAGTGAGAACATGGTGGAAGATGATTCAGAACTGATTTACACATCATGAATTTGATTCAATGGCCAAGCCTACCTATTAGAGAGAAAGCTCAATGCTTGGTTTTGATAAGAAACAGAACTGTTAATGGCACCTCCAGTAGTAATTGAATTTGTATTGCTGACATTGAGGAACATGACAAATGGTCTCCAACACAGGATCTGACAGGATCTGGCTGACCTCTGTAAGAGGCATCTGTAAAAGACAGCAGCTACAGAGGCACTATGAAAGAGATCCAGGACTTCCTGCCACACATTAAGCTGGTGATGGACACATGCCCAAGCGGCATTTTGATTCTGTGTTGGGGTCAGATGCAGATGGATATCCCATCATTCACAGCCCTGGATTTCCTGCAGAATTAAATCTAGATGTGCAACAGAGAAGCTTCATTTCAGCCTGGACAGATACCTAATCTGGACAGATGGGGAAGTGATATCCTGAGGTACATGGCAGAGTGCCATTGCTCTGCATTTTAGATAGCCTATGAGAGCAGAAATTGGAAGAAATAAAGCAGTTATCTGGGCAATGAAATCTTGCAACGGAGAAAACCTCTGTCTAAGAAAAAAATAAATGGGGCATGATCTGGTACAACACCAATGAAATGTTTACATTTTTTCCTCACAATTATCAAGACTTCCTGGCAGGAGCAGTTGTGATTGTTACGTATAGCAAATTCTGCACCGAGATATCTTCATGGAGCTCTTATATGACTGAGATGCATTTTCTGAGAGGGTAGGGGTGTTAAGATGTCGTCAAAAACTACTGTTCAGGGTTTTTTATACGGCTCAATTTCAGTAAAATGTATAATATATACTTAGAAGGATAGTAATTTCATTTTATTGAAACCCATTATTTTATTAAAGGCATTAGCTCAAGACTGTAGTAAAATTTACAGCTTGTTTAATGGATATGAAGGTAATAAATTCTTCAGAATACACCAAAGCTTAAAAGAGTTAGGCCAGTACTCTCTGCAGAGAGGAGATGGGATGGAAGAGGGACATATCACAACGTCATTCCTCATCCCTGTGTTACTGATGTTCAAAATGATACTTTTAAAGTAGCTGCATATGAAGCCGGCATATGAAGGCTTGTGATTTCCAGCTCCATTCCCTTTACATTAGGTGCTCTGCTTGTAGGATTCTGCCGTATCTAATTTTAAAAGTGCTTTACTAATACTATATTTAAAATCAAAACCAAAACCAGGAGCCTTTTAAGGATTCTGTTGCTTTGTGCTCCTTGTTGGATTTTTGTGGTTAGAGAGCTACATTTTTGTTTCAAATCCAACAGCTCTGTTATGAGAAAAAGTAATGATGGGGAAAAAGCTTGCTCAGTGATGATTCCTAGTGTATATCAAATGGAAGAAATATTGCTTATAGTGAAAAATGGCTTCCCTGATTCCAGGCTTTACATACAAAGTTAAAATTGAGAATTTGTAATCTGGAAGAAGCTGAACTGTACTAACAGTATGGATTTTAACACCGCATCATAGGAGAAGTACAGAATTTCAAATGGTTTAACTCTGTGTAGGGTCCATGCTCATAAATCGTCTTGTTTAGCTTTGACATAAGTCTCAGAGATGTGTCAGAGATCCTGAATAGCAGTAAAGCCAGGGGCTAGGACTCCAGCCAGCTTAGTGAAAGGTGGAGGCGGGAGGTGAAGCAGATCCGCCTATTAGCTACTGGGTCTTGGCACCCGGTGGTTTCCTTACATTTGCGATCTTTAGAATTGAAACCATATGCCTTTCGGAAGAGTAAAGATTTTTTAACTGACCACTTACTGGTCATTAAAAACTGTGATACTGAACCAGATCTGGCCCAGTGCTTCTTGGCAATGTAGAAAAGTATGAATTTTGCTGTCTCAGGGGAGGGTCCTTTCACAGGGAAAGGTGGGGACAGACAGCCAGGAAGCCAGGTATAGGGAAGGACCCTAGAGAGTAGGGATTGCTGCTCTCACTGCCATGGGAAGGATCTCTGACAGCTGCTCTTTGGGGGGACCTCCCACACCACAGAATGAGCTTATGCCAAACCCATGCTGGTTCGGAAGCGACCAGATTGGTTTTCCAGACCTCAGGTGTGGGCAAAGGAAGCAACCAGACCAAGGTTACCGCTAACACCCCATGGTTTGCTGCCGTAGGAAACCTGTTTTGCCTGAGCCTACAGCAAGCCTGTATTGACCTGAAACAGTCAGTTATCAAGTGGATGAATGTGCATTATTTCTTTAGTAGTTTCTCAGCTCTCCACTTGCTGATTACACAGTATTTCCTGTGGCAAGCTTACTTTCATATCAGATTCTCCTTGAACATACCTACACGTCAGAATTTTACCTGTTTACATTCCTGCAGGCCAAAAATGATCAAAGACCAGATGATACTCTGACAGGTGACATATATTCTTATACTTGCATCTGCAGGTACGGGATTTCATCTGCATGGACAGTGGACTGAATTTTTACCAACACCAAAAATCACCCTGTGAAAAATTGAAACATATGGATGCCCAATGCATTGGATACATTAATAATAACACACATTTTGTCAAGTTTACATTTGCCTGTGTATTCTGGTTGTATGTGTGCAAAGAGAATCTGTGGTTGATTATGCAGTTGAGATCCAGGAATTTCTGCTGCTTCTTATTTTAAGCTTGAAACACTGTCTGTCTCTGTGGTCTGGATCAGTAATTTTTAAATTTTCCTGCACCTTTTTCTAGTTTCACAATATGTCAACACACAAGACTGTGGCTAGGGTTTCCCAGTGTCAGTAAAAGGTTTTAAAAATAAAGCCCAATACAATTGCTAAGTTTTAATGTCAGAGAGTGTACCAGTGAAAGATTGATTTTATATTTTGTGCTGGATGATATTGTTCATGTTCATGAGTGATTATCTCTTCTGTTCTCTCATAATACTGTTTTTGCCAGATTATTCACTGAACAGCAACTCTTCTGAGACAGAAAGAGCCCCCCAGCTCAGCTGAGATGGTAGTACTGAAACCATTGTAGAGAATGTCAGGCAATGAAAAATCCTTGAAGGAGCATTTCTCATCGAGGTCTAAGTCTACAAAGCTTTATATTGAATGCCAGAAGATGCATGTTGTATGGAAGTAGGCCACGGACAACCATTGCATTGACACAGAAGGCATCTCTAAGGCAAATGCTCAACATTCAGCCAGGACCAGCATGCTGTTTGTGCTACTACATTGTGTACTGTGTGTCTGTGCCTAACGGTAATAAATTTACTGCAACTTCACCTTGCAGTTTTTAGGGCCTGTGGGTCATTTTGGATAACACACTGTCTATTCCGAGAAGGGTTAAAAGTCCTGCCCGCACCAGAACACCTGGAAGCGTAACTGACTATATAAGAGAACGGAGTATTCTGGCTTGAACAGTCATAAATCTGCGCCGAAAACTCAAGAGAGTAAGATACACAGAATTCTTGTTTCCTTACAAATTTTTTCCTGCTCATTTTGCAGATCACATTTTCAGAATTGCAAATTGCTTGGAGAGAGAGAAGTACTTGGTAGAAGTTTACCTTTCAAATATACATTGAAATGTATGCTTTTCAAATGCTAACAGATATATTTCTTCCTGAAAGCATACCTACTCATACTGTATCAAACACAAATTTCAGAGCTTGCAAAATAATATTTTTAACTAATTGAGATTTCTGGGTGAATAAAGAGAGCTCAGCTGAGTCTTAAAAGATATTTAGGACCCTTAACTGCAATAAATGCTTATTGAAAAATACTCTCTTGATTATGCTTCTGGGGATTTTTGTGTCTGGTCTAGAATGTTAGCTGTGAAAAATGTCTGGTTTATTTTTAGAACCTTTAGCTTGAGAAAGCTAGATGACTTAATTTAACTGTAATATTTCAACTTGGCACAAGCTTGAGGAGTCTTGATTTTCCTTCCATCTCCTATGTTGCCTCCAGTTATGAAAGTACAAAAGGAAGCAGCATCAGATGATCTAGGCATATTCTTTGAATCCTAGCAATTCTTCTTGGCATTTGTCAGGCAGTATGTGGCAAGCACCAAGTCACTTACCAAATGTAAAGCTTTCAAGCAGGTAAACTGAACCAGTTTTATTGGGCAGAGAAGCATGCCCTGCATGCCCAGTTTGAACTACAGATTTTCCTAAGACACTTGTCTTCCAACACTTTAGGGGTAAGCCTGGTTGGCTATACTGTCTCTTAGCCTTGGCGGTCCATAATATAATTTAGTAAACACAAAGTTAGAGTGTGCACGGTCTCTGAAAAGGAGTTCTTTTTGATTACCAAGTTTCTAAACGCTAGGGCTCAGAAGAGAACCCCAGGACAAAAGGAGTCACCCTATGTTCAAGGAGAAATGGGTATAATTTGGAAGTCATTTGCTCACTGAAGAGATAGGAGAGAGAAAACATCTGTTGACTGCTGGGAAGCTTGCCAAACAAAACAGGAGTTGCGGTTGATAGTTAGGACATGCTAACAAATCCAAGGAAAGTAATAATTGTGTATAGAAGCATACAAGACACATACTACACATAGTTTTCAAAGGATGACCTTCAAACTAACACAGCTGGAATTTTTCTGTGATCCAAATTATACCTGAAGGCTGTTTATCTACATTTGCTTTGCGTGAAGAAAGAAAACGGAGGCTAAACCAGTTTTTCTTAAGTATTTTATATATGTGCAAAAGAAAACTCACTTTGTCAGCTATTCCTCAGCCTTCCAGATAATTTGGAAGACACAGTTGTACTGGAACTAGGACAGAAAAACCTGTGAGACAGAAATATACACTTGTATTTTAGATATTAAAATACGGCTTTATGACAATCTGTGATCAAGACTTAAGTCTCTCCTAACCTGTCAGTTTTCTTTTTCTGAACTTTGTGAGTCAATAACCTGGCATATATTAATTTAGAAATTTTATTTTGGGATGCTCCTGTGCCTACCCTGTCATAAGTGACACCTTAACTCTGGTCCCCCCATGCAGGTCTTGATGGCTATATTCTGTGGAAGCAAAATTGTTAACTTATTTGGTCCTATTTGAAATTGCTGTGACAGTCTCCTGTTCAGGCCCTGCTTTTATTTGCCCTGTTCATTTTCAGAAGATGAATTAATGTGTGGAGCAAAGTATCTTTGACAAGAAAAGGCATATAGCTGGTGATATTGTTATGAAGCAGTTGTGCATAGAGACTTGATTTTTTTTTTTAACAGGTTTATAAATTATCCTAAAATATCAGAAGCTTTTAATCTCCATCATTGTAACAACACAGGTGACCTAGTAACCATCCGTAGATGGGACTTGGTGACGGCTTTGCAGAGTTCATTTCCATCTATCTAGGCTTCCCAGAAAGCCCAGAAGGGAATCACTCTGAAATGGGCCAATGAACCTCCTGAGTTACTCTGTGAACTGTCCTGAATTTATATCCTGGTGTAAATGAGATATGGCATGGCAGAAGCAGCTCTGTCACAATTGAGCAAAGCTGCTAAAACATGGAACGGCACTTATAGCTCCAAAACACTTATGGCAGAGCATTGCCCCCTCTATCTCGTGAACAGGCCTCCCTGTGGCCATGATGAAGTCAGCCTTTGCGCTGTGACTGTGGGTCGTTGGCCTTGAATACATAAATATTTTGTCTGCAACATGCTTAATTTTGAGCAAGATTCTTAATTATTGCCAGCTATAAGGTTGGACTTCTGCTGCTTCAACTGCCAATTCAGTTTAGTCAAAAAAAAGTTGTCAGGTATTAAAAGCCTTTCCTGGGGTAAATTCTGCACCAGCATTCATAACAGAAAGGAGTATTTCCAGGAACTAATGACACTGCAGTCTCACAGGCAATTCATTTTCCTTATGAATTAGGAAAAGGCAGAAGCAATGGGAACTGAGGGAAAGGAAGGTAAAGTCAAGGAACAAGACTCTTCTTCTACTGAGTGGTGATATTGGGCAGGTTTTTCTGAGATAAGGTGAAATCAAGATAATTTGTGTATATGGTGTATATACATATATGCCTCCTACTCATCCACTGTTGTGTGCATGAATTAAACTCTGAAGAATGAAAGAAATGCTCCAAATCACCTTAAGGATACCTTAATAATTGCTAGAAGTGTGATAAGCTCCTTTGCCTTTCAGGAAATGACTTGAGACTGGGGCTAATTTTAAAATTTGCATAGATCTTTTGGTCAAAGAAGGCTAGATGACCTATTCCATCACCCCGTTGTTTCACTCTCTTATGGGCAATTACCACAGAAAATCACAATGTGGCTACAATTACAGTTAACTGCTTAGTTAAATGAAGTTAATTTAAAACAAAGACAGTGCTTAGTGTCCAAAAAGCTAAAGGAAAAGGAATGTTGGTGGGGTATTGTGAAACAATTTAGAACTTTTTTCTCAAATTCTTTTAGGTTTTTTTTTTTTTTTTTTCTTCATAGAGTACTACTCAGAGTACTATAAGGACTTTTGTCTCTTAAAAAAAAGGTCACAATAGGTGAGGAAAAATAATCAGCATGAAATGTTAGGTATTAAAGTGAATTAAACCTCTCATGTACCCCATGCTGGTTAATCTAACAATGGAATCTCAGAGCTATGAAATGGATGGCTGGGACTTTCTTTAACAATATCTGTCTGGCCATGTCATCAGTAGAAAACTTTCTTGCCTTATTTTAACACTCCACCTGTGGTCCCAGATGGTACCAGGAAATGCAGAAGCACAAGAAAAAGCAGAGTCTGTTAAATACACCAGTGTGTCCGTGTAAGGTTTATGATAAGACTGGGTCTCCAGGAGGCAGAATGAGTCTCTCATAGCTTTGCAGGAAATCTGAAAAAAGAGATAGTGTGCAAGAGGAAATTAAATATCATTTCTTCTGAGCTTTAATACTGTTAAGATTTATTAGAAATCAGCAAGAGCTGATAAATATGGCTTTGGTTCCTTGATGGTACTCCTTAATTCCTGTATCATCTGGAGCTCTCTAGTATTGGTAATGCTAAAGTCTGTATAAGAAATAAACTTCCTAACTGGAAAGAATTTTTATGAGTTAAATCTTCTTACTTTTACTTCAGAGGTCTTCTGAAGGTCTTCATAAAAGATTACATAGCAGTGGGTCTATATGAAGATGTGAACATTGTGGCCAAATGGAAAATTTAGGGAAAGTCCACATTTTACAAAATCCCAGAGACTGCGAATATTTTAATTTCAGGATTACTGTTCCATCCTGCTAAGGGGGTATGTTGATATCCTGCATATCAGAGTCCATAGAGGACCTAATCATGTGCCCAGCTTTACTGAAGGAGATTGCTAAAAACAGGTGCTATGAAAGAGTACTGCCCTCGGAAATAGATAGACAGGCTGGGAACTGCCTCAAAGAGGCTTTACGTGTGAGATCAAAGGGACAAGGTAAGGGTTCAGGCCAGCAAGCATTACTTGAAGGGATGAAGGTGGATCTAATTTTCCCTGTTTCTGCAGAAGAGAAGTGATCGTCCTGAAGACAAGGAGCCAAGAACAAATGAATCCCAGGTTGGACAGAGACCTAAGACTGATTCTATGATCCTCTGGATTTCAAGGAATGACTGTGAACTCTTCGTTACCCCTGAAAAAGGTAGGAACTTAAATCACCCCGAGGCCTTTGAGTGGCCTCTCATTTCCACTTGCTATCAATTAGAAGGAATTTTTTTGAGAAAACTCCCCACACTTAACTTTTAAACGTCTTTTCAAATATATACTTTTTAATGTAACTACTGAGTTTTACTGTTGTTATTTTCATTTCTCCAGGATGAAATTCTTACCAAATGGTTTGCTTGCAAAACTTGTCATTAAGCACAGCAGCATAAATAGCTATGGATAAGAGACCTTTGTGGTGGTTTGGGTTTGCAGATCCTCTAGAACTTCTGCATTTCATAATCCTTTAAATTGGTGAAATGTGCCAAGTCTTTCCCCCCTTAATCTAATTTTCTTGCTCAGCCAGTGTATTTGTAACTGGGTGGAATCGTGTGTTATTTAAATAATGACTCCTGTCTGAAAGTAATTCCTGCCCTGTTTGTGGAAGAACTGTGCACACAAAACCAAAACCTGTGGCAGCTTAGGATTTCTACTTGAAATCCTGAATGGAATAAAGTGAGTGGAAATAAAGCCTCAAAATATTGTGTTGTAACTCCTTGTTCTGTTCTAAACATAGAACTCTGAATTATTAAGGGGTCCAAGTTCTGGCACAAATAGTTTTCTCCTTCGTTTTAATAATTGCCTGTGTTAGCCAGACATGGTGACAACGAACTTTGATCCTAATGGTGGTATTTATAAATGTCCAAGTTGCATCCAGTCAAATAATTTCAGGACTGGTTAAAATAAATTGTTGCTGCCTAAATCTACACAATGTTATAAGAATACAAACATTTTAATGCATTTTGCGTGGTTTCTTGTGAAAAAGATTTGAAGTGTGAGTAACCTGGAAGATTAACCTTCCAGTCAGTCGCCTTCATAACAACAGCATATTAGAAAAGCACCAATATTAATTTGATAATGAGAACAGAATATGCCAAACAGCAAGCAATCCCTGGCTCCAACAAGTTGTATTTAAATATTTGCAGTAAACTGTTTATTCATAATAGGTTTTATATGATAAAAATACATAAATGATATATAAATATATACATGCATTTCTCAGAATGCTGGAAAAAGTCACTTTTATATAGACTTCTGTAATTTTCCCTGGAACATTTTTTTCTTTCTTCCTGCCCGGGTTTAGAACTATCTCTGAAGTATTATCAAAGTGATAGAGGAAATGGCTAAAATTCCAGTAAAGCAAGGTAAATATTGTTTTTCAACATTGGATTAGAGTAAATCTAATCCAGCCTGCCACAGTCAGGGATTCAGTGCTCTCCACAGCACTACTTCAGTTCCCAGGATGAATGATTGTAAGCAGAAATATAATATTCTGCCAGGAAATCACTAGTTCCGAGTTATTAGATTCCAGCCCCGGCTGAGACTGAGGCAAGGAGATGGCATGGGAAGCATTCAGAGTTCTTCATAAATGTGGGTCGACATTTTTAAAATAGTCTGCTTGCAAAGGTAATGGAGGTGATGGTCAGCAGTAACTGAACTGCGGGGCCAGAAAGACCTTCCTGTAAACTGTGATCATTTCTTGTTTTCCTGTTGAAAGCATAAGCTCAGTGTCAGCACAAGTGTTTCACTCTGTTCTCTAATGCTCGGACCCGAAACATTTGTACCTCTTGCAGTCTGAAATAACTTTATTTTGCATGTGTGGGATGCAAAACATATGTTCTCTTTGTGCAGAGCCCACAAAAATTTCAGTCTTCACTAACTTCAGCCTCAATCAGAATCTTGGACCAAAAAGCCTCTAAGGTTACTGAAGGTGCTATTTGATGCCATTCTCTCCTGTGCAAAGGAGCTTTACAATACCCACTAAGAGGATCCTATTGTCTACAGACCTGAAGTAGATAATTCAAACCTGAAAACAAATAGTCTGCAGGGTATTGGTTATGAAAATTGATTTTTTTTTTTAATCAAGCGAATTTTATTTACTGGTGTTTTGTTTTACTTTTAACTAAGGAACGTCTTTTGGAAAAAGCATCTGTTTAGTGAAGGGCAAGAAAAACATTCTATGATGTTGCTCTTGTGTCACATGGGACCTGTAGTTCAGGTATTTCATGTTCCTCTTCCCTCCTTTCAGTTGTGTTTCCCAGCCAGCCAACATCTACCCCTTTTATTCTTCATCATAAATATGTATCGATTATTCTTGGTATAGTTCTACTAGTTAGATTTAACTGCTGTAGTTAACAGGTCAAATTCTGTACTGGTCAGCCTTTACTGGAATATTAAACACCACTGAAAGGCTGTTTACATGGATTATAATAAATTTACTTCAGTCCAATTTGAAGTGGACAGCTATTGTCTAGAATGAAACCCCATAACACGTTTCCTATCATGGCAAACATTTGTATTGCTAGTTTTAGCAGTTTTAGCGAGGGCGAAGGACTGCATCAGCTATGGAGAAATAACTAAGTTCCTTTCTATGCTATAACTATGTAAGGAAGACAAACATCTTTTTTCTCTCATCCAGAACAATCCATGCAACCATGCTCTGGTGTTTAGATAACTCCAGGTAATGCCATCAGGGAGCAAGCAGGGATCCTCTTAATGTTGTCTCTTTCCTCTCGAATAGGTATCCCTGAAACTGCTCTAATGATCATTACATTTACACAAACCAGAAGGATCTTAGACAGTATTTACTTTGGCAAGTGTCCTGCATTTCAGGCTGGTCAAGAGATTTGCTCTCTTTGGTGGCAACCTCCAGGAACTCTGTGCCACTGTTCAGCAGATCTGATTAATTAATATCTTTAAACAGGTCATTTGGAGGTTTTGACTAAATTTTCAGTCCAGTCCTTCCTTCTGGTAGACTGAAATGTAAGTCTTGAAGAGTAAATAACAAGTGTGTGAATTCACACAGTAAATTCAAGAAGTAAGTTCACAGTAATTTAAAGACCCCAAGTAAACCAGAAACACACATTTCCCTAATTTCCTTTTCTCTGTGTTTGCTTCATGGGGTCCAGTCCCATTTCAGGTCACAGTAACCATCAATGCAGAAAATGATAAAATAGTCACACAGATACAGGAGGAGCAGAATAACTTTCTGACTGATGTCCACTCTACATTTTTTCACTAAAATCTTTCTGAGAAATTGCAGATTTAGCAAAGGTACAATATTTCCCAGAAATGCTAATTTCTGTGAATGTTAATTTCAAAAAATGCTGGAAAAAAGCAAGCTATAATTGTACTGAGTTTTTAGTAAGAAGAACAGCTGGATAAACATTTGTTCTAAAGTTAATAATATGCTATTAGAGGTATGAGATGCATCTTCAATGTAATCTGCATGAAATAATCATGGTTTTTTCCTCAGTAATAAAATTCATGCTAAGATATTTGGGCTTGCCAGTCAAAGCAATAGAAAATAAAATAAGGAGCCTACAGAAAAACACAAGACTATTTTGTTTTTCTTGGATCTTGTGGAAGGATATTACTTTTAAAATTGCAGCTCTGCTACCTCATCTGTCAGGTTAATTTCACTAACATTTTCCACTTCCTTCTGCTGAAAACTGTTAAAATTATGATATTTAATATAAAGCCTCATCTCAGTACACTGTTTATTTAAGACAATTGATGCGAATGAAAGAATTTGGGTCTTTTTTCAAAGGTTCCAGTATTTTCACTGTCCAGATATAGCCTTCCTAAAGTGACCTGTTAGTTTATTTTGGTTAATGTCATAAACCCTTTTAAAAATTTGCTTTAAGACTTGTTCATAAGACCGGATTAAAGGCTGGGGGCTGATGCTGGGGGATGCTGCTTGCCCACTATCTCTGCCTTGCTGGAGCGGACAGTGTTACGAACAAGAACTTCTTCCCTATAATCAATCTGCTTCTCTGGTCCTTTTATCAAGATTATGACACAACAACAAACTACCCAGATTTGAACACTGCCAGTTGCCCCAGATGTTTTGCTGAACCAATGACAGCATGGAAAACAGTGCCTCTGGCAGTCACTGCGGTGCAGGAGTTTCGATTATTACTAGCCTGGATTGAGTTTGATCTGATAAACATGAAGCAGCACGAGGGGAGACCTTATTGCTCTCTACAACTACCTGAAAGGAGGTTGTAGGGAGGTGGGGGTAGGTCTCTTCTCCCATGTGACAAGTGACAGGACGAGAGGAAGTGGCCTCAAGTTGCGCCAGGGGAGATCTAGGTTAGGTATCAGGAAGAACTTCTTTACAGAGAGGGTTGTGAAGCACTAGAACAGGCTGCCCAGGGAGGTGGTGGAGTCCCCATCCCTGGAGGTGTTTAAAAGCCGTGTGGATGTGGTGCTGAGGGACATGGTTTAGGGACCCTGGCAGTGCAGGGGGAATGGTTGGACTGGATGATTTTAAAGGTCTCTTTCAACCAGAAGAATCTGTGATTCTATGACGTACCTTGTACCCCATCGGGCAGATTTTCTGGTACGGAAGAAGCAGTAGATCTAGACCATGCGACTGCCTGAATAGATGTTCTACTTGAATTTCGGGGGTTTTGTGGCTGATGCTCCTACCTGCAAGTTAAGAGGCCAGAGGCCAACATTGGTCCTTGTCTCCGTGTTGGCGTGACACCAGTCTGATCACTTCAGCTCCTTTTAGAGACCCAGTTGCTTGAGGAGCGCTGTCTCACTGGCCAAGTTCCTCCCTGTGCTTGCAGAGTCGGTAGAGCTGTGTGGTTCGGGGCGCAGCTCGGATGGAACGGATGCGGTGTTAGAATGACGGCAGAGCACGTTGGTGCACCCACGGATCCTGCACTGGCGCCCTCCCCTCTCATTGCAGCGCTTTTACCCTCTATTGGGAGGGAAAATGCCGTGTTTTTATCTTCTAACCGACTGGTAACTTTTTCTGGCAGTCTGTGTTTACCGCCGCCGCCCCCGGGCACCTCCGGGCTCACCCGAGGCATTTCCAGCTCTGCCCCGGCCGCCGCTCCCGCCCGCGTCGCCGCGCACCCGCGCGCGGGGGCGCTGCCACGGCGGGGCAGCAGGGGGCGCCCGCGCACCGCCGCCGCGCGCGGTCAGGGGCCGGCACGGCGCGCGAGGGCGGGCGGGGGCAGCCCCCGGGGGCACCCCCGTCCCCGGACCCCCCGCAGCCCGGGTGCTCTCGGAGAGACCGTTTGGGCCGTGCATTCCCGTGGCACAACGGCCTCAACGTGCCTTCAGATGCTCCGCCAGCGAAAATCCCTCAGCGGCGGTTTGCACCGCTGATAAAACAGAGCTGTTGTGTGAGGCACGTCTTGACCACCTTGCCTTTCACTCTGCCGGCCAGGCAGCAAATGGGAAACACCTGAAGGCCATCGGCCGCCGCTGACCCCGCGGGCGCGCAGCCCTGCCCAGCCGCCTCCCTGCCGCGGCGGGGGCTTGCGCCCGGGCTGCGAGCGGTTGCCGGGGTCCGCCGCCTGCCGGGCGGCTCGGCCGGGGACAGCTTTGCAGGTCTGAACTGCCGATAGAGGGATTTCAGAACCCACCGGGAGTGAGTTTCGAAACGCTCCGTCTGCGCGGGAAGATCCGGGCACAGCGGTGGTTCTGCGGGGAGACCTGTGTCCGTTCGAAGTGTGTATCGAGATCATTAAACCCGGTGTCAATTCAAGCCTATATAGGAACAGGAGTTCATTGGCGTTGAGAGTTTTTCCTATATATTTTCCAGAACACTCTCTAGCGGTTTTGCTGGTTTGTTATGTAGAGCAAGTCACAATATGGCATTTCCAACAACGTGGATCTGCAGTGAAAGAATCTCGAGGACAATGACAAGTACTCTGTCAATGCAAGAACTTGCTTTTCCAATACTGTATTTTTCTTTTTAAATGTCATTTTCTTCAGCAATATGGCAGATAATTGATACACAGTCATGGGATGCTTTGGAACTAAAAAAAAAAAAAAAAATTTGTTTTTAAGCCTTAAAAGTATTTGTTTGCTTCGGGGCAGGGTGAGTTCTGACTGAGCATACCATCTTCCATTTTGGAAACAGAGATAGGAGAGGTTTGTTATTGAGACATTAGACAGAGAGGGAGATCTTGTGGTCTGAAACAAGTTTCAGGGCTCTAATTCCACATCCTCTGCACTATTTACAAGGCGATTCGCTTAGATGTAATCTGTCTTGACTCAGTGGAGTTCCTCCTGATCTATACCCTGCAGGAGAAATCAGAAACAGATACTCCACATCTGTTTCTGGTTTTCCACATGGGAAAAACAGCTTGGAACCGAAACCTAGCATCTAAACTTCAGTCCATAGGTTTGAATATTTTAACGGAGGCAGATGTCTGGTGGGACTGAATTGCTGGCTGTGGAGTGATACAGGTTAATTAGTTAATTAACATCCTTTGCGGACACTTTTAAAAATGCACGGCACCAGCAGGACAGAGCCCTCAGTTACTCCAATGCTCCTCCAATTAGCAGTGCTTTCCTGACTTACCGCAGCAGCCAGTTTTAAAAGCCACGTGTTTTCCGTGGTTCTGTGTCGTAAAGCAGCAGCGCTGGCATCAAGACACACCATAGCAGGGTTTGTGGCCTTTCCCAATGACTAGGTTATATGATGGGTATAGTTCTAGATGTTAATATATAGAATAAATGACAGTCCCTGAAGTAAAGTCCTGTAAACATTGCGCATTGAGGGGATAATGACGTTATAATTAACCAGAAGAGCGAGGCTCCAGAGCTTGCTGTTCTCACCAGAACCTTCTGTAATTACAGCTTTGTCCATGGGATCTTCCTATTGCGCTTGTTTCCCTTTATAATTCAGGAAACATTTAGCATTTTTAGTAGAAAACAGGTTGCTAGTGGAGCAATATAATCTGACAGCTAAAAATTGTAACTATCAACATTGGTATTTTACAGAGCCTAAACTGATACCAGCATCAAACATACCTGACTGAACATGATGGTTCTGTCAACAGGGGATTAATGCTTAGCAGAGGTTTTTTTTTGTCAAACCTGCTTCTCTTTCTTACACAGAAGCCGGGGTGGGCAGAGAAGGTAATTCAGGGTGTTTTAGTTGTCTTAGAAGTTGAATGGTTCTCTTTGCAAAGAGGTGACGACTGGATCTGGAAGGTGTTTCAGGATGTAGTGTGCTCCCTGCCGTATGCACGATAAGAACTGGGTACGTTTGCTGTGTAAAATGGAAAACAGGGATGGGATGTAGCCAGATTGGTGGATGTGCTGAGGTGGAAGAGTTGTTTGGAGACTACCGGCCTCTTGAAGCACTTCTGTTGGTGGATGCTGGCTCCTTGCATCTGGCCTTTAAGAGGCGTGTCTAAACATCTGTACTTGTGATGACTTCTAGCTGTTTTGTGTCTTCTTATAACTTAGTCCTTTGATCTGCGCTTCCAACTGAAGTTACTCATTTTATAAAAAATTTGTAGAAAATGTATGATTTTTTTTCCCCCCATTTTTGTCCATTTCCTATCCTGCCAAACTGCAAGATGTGCGTCAAATGCTCTGCAGTGGTATTGTTAATTCACTGCATGTTTTTTAAAAACCTGGAGCCACAAAATCTGTGAGCAAGTTTTGCACCACATCCTCTCAGGAGCCCTGTGTTTAGTACCTTTAAATGCTCCAAAAATAGTGAAAAGTTAGGTTTTTTTAATGTAGTGGTTCTTGAACTGGAGTTGTGTGGAGCAGCGCTAGAAATAAGTATGTGCTTTTGGAAATATTACCGATTTCAGTGCTGTATTCCTCATTTAAATCAAAAGCACTTTACCATAATTAGTAATCTTACTAATAGTGACATTAGCTTTTCAAGTAGACACACTCCTAGAGCTGTTTTACCCCAATTAATTTAATAACATTTGCTTTCCTCCTTCATCTACATCCACATTAGATGGCACAAACCAACCTTTTTAATGATAAATGCATCTAAAAGAAAGAACGAAAATCCCAAGATTTTAGCAAGCAGATTTTAGCAAGCTGCTTCATGACATTACAGCCTTCTGCTTTAAATTATAATACCCATGGCTGTAAAATATATATATATATATATATATCTCACACTTAACATGTAGGCTAGGCTGTCTCTGTGTATGTCTGTGGAGCAGTGAGAAGAACCATGCAATATGCTAAGGTAAAATCTCTTGAGTGGAGGGGCTGCCTGGTGATTTGCCCCTGATTTGCCATTTGCCCGTGTCTTACTATTTGCTATAAATATTGACACAAACAATGGTCACACATTTGATTCCATTATCTCAGCCATTGAGATACAGACTCTGAATGGGAAAACACGTCCCATGTGTTTTGTTCAAATGGCAAACACCGTGCCAAAACCAGGGCCGTCCTGCGGAACCCCTTTTCTCCCCAGGCTTTAGTGGTTTGTGTTAAATAAAATCTGGATTCGCAGCTATCCTGCTGAGGTTTTCAAAAACCTTCTTAAAAATGATCTTCAGCCATTTTTGCATGTGCTGACCTGACGCTCTAGAATTAGATGGCTTGCCATGGTTTTTACTACTTAAGTAATCTCTAAATTATCACAGTACCGTGCCTTTCTAAAGCACAGTGCTGTGATTACAGCGCTGCAATTACATTCATCCATGATTTATGACAAACTTTCAGTGAGCAAAGAGTAAACACAGCATCACTTGGTGATACAGGTGTAACTGCGTGCTCCACTGTCCTGCCAAACACCATTCCGTTGTCACTGGTGTTTTCTGTAGTGCACAGAAAACCAACTTGTCCTGCATTCGTTCAGTTAATTCCTTCACTGTAATTTGAGGCAGAAGTCCCAACCTAAACGCAAAACTGGTGTTGTAAAAAGTTGTTGAAATATGAACTTTCATTCCCACATAGTGATTGCATGTGAGAAAAAGTAGCAGTATAAACATGCAATACATTTTTGTTCCTAAATACCTACTGCCAACCTACCCCAGTCCCGATTTTGTGTTACGAACAAGATAAAGGTGGTTCTGAATTTGTGCAAAATGCATTGAGAAGTAAGCCACGCACTTCTGTGGCAATAACCTTGTTTCTTTATAGGGTCATTGAAAGAGGAGCGGGATGGGTGTGGCCAGGAGAGATGAGGGGTTGAAGGACATCTTCAAGGTGCAGGTGAATCACGGATGTAAACTTGTTTATTTTAATAGTCCTGTTGTGTAAATAGGTAGGAATGAGTTGCTACTGAGCGGTGCTCTCAAAACACTGTATCAGCTGCCACAGAGCTCCTTCCTGTGCCTGATATTTTGCAGTCTTTTATTATTGGACTGCAGCTTTGGTAAAACGTGGATACTTTCTTCTCTTAGTAGTAGTGGCAGCTGGAGTGGAGGTGTTCTCACCTTGTAAAGAAGTCATACTGAATGATGGCGTATTCCTTCTAAACCAGCAGGGGCTGTGTCTTCCCCTGTGTTACCTCTACTCATTTATCAAGGATCAGCCCTTACAAGTGGGTTGGGCTTTTTTGGTTTGGTTTTTTGTTTTATTTTAAGAAAGCAATAAAATGAAGCTAATGTATTTCATTTCATCAATGCGTCACAGACATGTTTTAACCTACAAAACGAGTACAAGACAATCCAGTTAATAATCTCCAAAAGCATTACAGAATGAGTTATTTCATTTCTCATTACAAGTGGCCCTGGCAATTACCACGACTAGCCTTTTTTTCATTTTACAGATTGATGAAGCAAAAGTTTTAGGTGATTTTGCAGAAATTAAGTACAAGCTCTGACTTCTATGATTGATCTTTAAAATGCCTGCCTATAGACCAGTCTTCATAAAAATACTAATACTTTACACATTGTGTTTCCTAGTCTCCGCTCTGGAAAAATGAGAGTAGATTTTTCTGATAACCAAATGCATGAAATTTGTGAAGTGATTCACTGTGAAGTGATTTGCCAAGTCTGCCTGGAATTGAACAGCTGTCTTAATCCAGTAGTGGTTATGATACTTAACGTGCTGGGGGCTTCCAAAGCTGATGTTCACAAGACCATAGAGCGTCCTCTCTGTTGAGGAGGTTTGCACAGTCCCCTCACGTTTTTCTGTTGGAAGGAAGACATCTAGTCCAATCTGGATGTGTCAGCATTAAGTTCACTAGATTTACTGCGTGTAAATAATAACTAAATTGGGGACTAGGCTGTTTCCCTGCTGGTTACTAAGTACTTCTCTCCCTCCACTCTCCCAGCTAAATGAATATGTAAATACTTTTTTCAGGGAGAACAGTTTTAACAGAAGGGCAAATACATCCAACAGTATAAAAGCCCCCTTATAGTGCATTTGTTAAAATCAGACTCCCAGACACTAGGAAAATGGCAGAGAATTTGTGTTTTCTTAATTCTGAGTGAGTTCTTCACACTGTAGGTAAAAGAAAATTTTTGCCTATTTCTTGTTTCATACCTTTGTTGCCTTTCTTCTTTTACTAGTATTTGGAAATAAAACATTTTGGAAGGATTGAATCAGTTTTGTTTTTCTAGTCCCAATACTATTGCGCCTTAAAATTTCTGTTTTCAACTTTCATTTCAGATCAAACCAAGTTTGGATTTTTCTGTTCAGTTCTGTAGCTCAATTGACAATTTAGCTACTTACAACTTCACAGTTTCCCTAACTTTTACTTTCTCTCAGAAGCTCAGGCTTAAAACTGTAATCTACCCCCTATTGCTGTGTTTCAAGCTATTTTTCTCATAAGCTTTGTAGGGGTTTACAGCTGTCAGTTTACAGCTGTGCCCCTTGAGATTCCTTAATCTTGAAATTTACTTTTACAAAACTGCAACTTGATTATTAATTAGCCTTCAGTTTAATAATACAATGTTTTATATGTGCTTCTGGATGTATCATAACTCATTCTCTCCAAGTGTAGGTAGGTATCAATTCCATCTCACAGAGCATTTATAAGCTTATTAGTAAGGCCAGCTCTTAGCACCAGAAACCTCCCTCAACCTTACAGGGGGCTTGCCTTGTTTCCTGCCCAAGGCGCAGCCTTTTACTTTACAAAAAGGGCCCCTTTGCCCCTTTTTGAATTAGGCTATAGCTTTGTGCATTAGACAGTAATCTCAGTTAGGAATTCTGGCAAGTTTTTTCTGAAAATCCAAGTGCACAGTATCTACAGCATTCCCTGTGTATGTATTGGCAGCCACAGGCTTAAATAATTCCAGCAAGTAAGTGAGGCATGCCCTTTCCTTCCTGAGACCACGTTGGCTTTCCTTGATTCAAGATGTGGTTTACTGGCCGTTCTTCCATTTGCTCTTTAACAACCATTTCCAAGGCTTTCCCCATAACCAATGCAAAACTGCAGAAATAGGGCTAAAAATGGCCTTGTTTTGGTGACTTCCCACACTTTCTTTTCAGTCTCTGTTCTTTGAGCTGCTTTTCTTTGAGATGAGAAAGGCATCATTTCCTATCAGGCTTTCTGTAGGGTTAGCTTTTGTCAGGATTTGCTACCTGTAGCTCATAAATCGTTAAGAGCATCAATGCAATAGTCTGGGACTATGAAATTGCAGAGGGAAAACAAAGAAATTAAGCAAGTGTTTTTTCATTGGGTGGTGAAGAAATTATGCCTAGTAGGACTTGACAAATTTCTAGGTCTTATAATGGAATTATATGGAATTAATGGACAAGACCGTTGGACATGTCATTTTCTTCTCTGGTAATCTGAAATAATTCCCTTTTTTATCTTTTATAAACTTCTCTTTTACTAGGGGAGGCCCAAACAAAGAAGAGATTGCATATTCCTAAGTTTGAGTGGCTCTTTGGTTGGACACTAAAGTATATCCTTAAAAATGTGCTTTTAGTTTCTCTATTAAATCTTAATGCTAACCTTTTTCCTTTACTAAGTTTTGGGTTGTTTGGTTTGGTTTTTTTTTCTTGTGCATTACATGGTGAACTTCAAGGAAAAGAGTAGAATGATATACTCTTTCTGCAAAAAACATAGTCTTGCCATGGCTGTCCATATTATGACATGAAGTTATGGATTTCTGTAGAAGGTAATTCATATTACAGAGATTGAAATGGCAAAATAAAGAATATGCAGGTAAAATATGGCAAATGGTGTGATTGTATTCTAGCATGAGGCTCTGCCCACTGCTCAAAGAGAAAATGTTTTTATTTAACCTATCTTTGGAATTGTATTTATAAAAGAACAACTACAATTTTTTTAAACGAAAATTAGATTCTACAATATAATGTGATTAGAAAAGTCCTGAAAATGGAAGAAGTTGTCGTTACTTTTGTAAGCTAGTCTTCTTCTGCCTCAGGTCTGCTGTCAGCTGGTCTTCAAATTCTCTGTTAAAGTCTGGCCATTCTCACTGCAGCAGGGGTGAACCTACAGTGTCTTCTCTTCCGACAAACTTGTTTTGACAGGACATTTTTCTTTGTTCTTGCAAGTCATTTGTAAAGCATTAACATCACTAAGAATAAATAAACCGAGAAGTTGTTGGAAGGTGACTATATCTAGGTCATTACTGACACCTCACAACAAGCTAGGAAGGTGAGCATCGCTAAGGTCCTGGCTTGGACTAAAGTCTCGGGATAGGCAACGTTGTCAAACTGTTAACAGGATCTGTGTCACGGATTTGGTCTGCTACACCTATTTCCAGATGTAGATTGGCTTATTAGGAGAGTTAGGCCAGTTCAAATTATCTGATTCAATGTTTTAGTCAGTTGTAACTTTGCTGATTGTCTATTAACCTGGGAATATTTTCTCTTATTAGCAGTGGCACTAAGGCAGTCCAATTGTAAGTCTAATTAATCTACTTTGGGATGTTTCAAGTTAGAGCAAAACCTGTGGGTACATGCAAGAAGGTCTTGTAACTGCTCAAAATCTGTAGTATTTTGGCCTCAGAAGGATGTATCCTCTACGAAAAGGACCATAGCTTTAATTAATAGAAAAGTGGCACAAATAAAGAATCAAAAATGTTTGTCTTTCATAGGGAAGTCTCTCCAGAGCTGGTGGTGAGCTAGTGCACTGAGCAAATTTCTTGATTAGGAAAGAAGGACATGATAACCTGAGTGGACAGACTAAGATCGTTTGGCTGAACTTTGCCTGAGTGACACTGAATGTGCATATATTGATAGTAATGGATGGATAGACTACTTTCTCCAAGTCTTGCTGTTCCAGGGCTGTCCCACTATTGATAACTTACCTTCTCACAAAAGTAATAACAGGCATTTGGGAACATTCTCAGCATTGTGCTCTCAATTCTATGTTGCTTGAATATTATTTTGTAATAGAAAAATAATTGTTAGTGCTTGATATGCCATATTTATTAAAGTTAAAATGACTCGACTGCAGTAACAAAATAAGAAAACAGATGGGAAAAACAGTTTAAAATTTGGCAAAGTAAAAAATCTTTCTTTTCATAATTTTTGTGGTAAATAGAATTAAAACTCACAATTGCTTTGCATATTATTCACACAGACCTTTATTGGCCAGCTGCTGTTGCCAAGTGCTAGAGATCCACATTTCGTTTTTTAGCACTGGCCTGCCAAGTTATATAAAGGAAATGTTTGTCCTCAGTGTTCTTTTCCCTAAATTATTTGGAATGCTGTGTTTCAGTCTCCTTTGAGTCTATTCATTTTACACAGGTTCTGTATTCTGTCTCTTCAGTTCGTCTTCCAATAACAGCAAATGTCTTATATCCAGAAATCTTCAGTTGATGCAGGTAGATGCCTCAACTCCTTGATTCCCAATGCCCTTCATACAACCTATGCCTGTCAGGGAAAAACCTTTTCGGAATCTTTTTTTTCCCCATGCTGTTTACCTTCATTCTCGAGTGGTTTTCCTTCCTTGACTCACTTTTTTTCTGTCCCCCTGCTGTTACAGTGATATAATACTTATGTGAGCAATGAAAAATGGTATCAGAATTTATAACAGAGAGCCAGCTGACTGTTAAGGAAGGAGTCTGAACTGGTGGATTCAAAAATACCCTTTGCCTGTCAAGGCAAAGCTGATAAAGGCTCCACAGGTGGAGTAGGTAAAATGTTCCTGAAACGTTGTAGTTAGTGAAGTGTGACAATGAAATGTTGTCTGTCTTTAAATGAAGCAGCAGAGAGCAACTGGCCTGTTAACTCATCCTTTTCAGAAGTTAAATGCTGTGTGAATTCCTTATGGAAATGTGGGGTCTAAGATTCCTCCTCCAAATGAGGTCGTTGCTGCACACACTTACTAAATGTTCCGCTCTTTCTGCGTGGCTGCGTGGCTATACCAAACGGGAGAGATCGCAAGATGAAGTTGCACAGAGCCATCACACCTGGTGACACGGGGTATTTTTAACTTCTGTACTCTGAGAAAAAGGAGTGATTCCAATAAAGAATAATTTGTGGGTTTTTTTCAGTGAATTTAAGACTTGCACCGCTACAGATGTTTGTTTTTTCACAAGACCGACCACATATTCCTACTGTGGCTTCATTTGGCAGCTAAAAAACAGAGTCAAAATTCCTGAACTACACTCAGTGACTGAGAAAAGAATTTGGCTATTGTGTTTAAAAGGCTTATTTCATAACTTTTTTCGCTTAATGATCCCAGTTTCCAAAAGAAACCCCTGTGGCTCTGGGACCTCAGCACATATGGGATCTGCATCTTTGTGGCTGACTCCCTCCTCTGTTTTAGCAAGCGGCAAAATAAACGGGTGTGTGACAGGAGGTTGACTTATGTCATGCCACAAACGTTCCAGACTTAAGGTATAGTTATATCTGTGTTAATCTAAGCATCACAACAATGTAAACAATGGTATGTGCGACTAACAGTGCAGCATTGTTGAGAACGTTTGTGCCAATTATATTATTAATGATGGAATTTCAGGCACGTGTTTGGATTACCTATTCATTTCAATCCTTTCCTGTTGTTGATTCTTTCTAGCAGTAATTTTTTCCAATTACAGGAATGGTTAGAGTTTTTTCCTGGAGACACTAGCCCTTTAGTATAGGTAGGAAAAGAGTCTGTAAGATGGTTTACATAGCCATATCCTCAAAGGGGCTCTGCATAGTGTATCGTTCAAAGCTTAGCAGAGTGCATACCACAGCTAGAGGATGTAGAACATCTCAAGGGTCCGTGTGGCTGTTTAACTCTTTGAAATACACTGTTCCTTCCAGCATGAGAAGGAAAAAATACACATTTTTTTGCCAAAGCTGTGCAAACACATTCATCCAAATAACGCTGATCAATTATATATATATATATATATATCAAAAAATCAGATATTTTAGGAGCAAGGGGCACATGAAGGGAAGGAGGCACAGTTTATTTATTTAGTGATCATTTTTGCTTAGAGACACCCTATACAAGCAAAGAGCAGCTGCTAAAAGAGATATGCCGCTTAGGCAAACAGGGGAGACTGGCTTTTTCTGTAATGTTTTGAGGAGCAGAAGCTACAGTGTTGAAAAACAGACCTATTTTCAGGAACACACACTTCTTCCTTCTTTGGGATAAAAGGTAGAAATATGCTTTTTTAGTTAGAAATGTTGGTCACACTGGTTGTGGAGCAAGGTATCCACTTCCTAATGCTGTCAAAAGCATATGATATTTACCCTAAACGTGGATGAAATTCCAGGTATCAGTGGAAATTCTCAGCAGTCATGGCAGTCTGTAGAAATACTATTCTATTCCCAGCATATTATAGTCAGAACAAGCTCAACCTGCATAAAGATGGGACAAAGGCAGCCTTCTCTATGGTGAAGCTGAAATCTTGCTTGCTGTATTTATCTGTAAACACTAAAATGATTCCTCCAACTGTCTTCTGTGTGTGAAGTCTTATCTGCTAGAGGACTCTGTGTATTTTAGTGAGTCATTTTCCCCCTCTATGTAGGTATGGCTTCATAATAAAACCTGAGATCACCAAATATCTATCCCATCTTTCTCCTGAAGCAGAGGAACTGACAAATTGGGGGAAACAAGCAGATTAAAAGCAATTCTTGTGTATGTTATTAATTTCTTGGTTTTCTTAAGTCTTTATTATCCCTCATTTTTCTGTTCTTTCATTTCTTGCCCATGTGGTATTGTTTTTTCAGGGTCTCATTCTAGGTTCTATTTTATTCTCACCACACTTGGCATTTATATAGCACTCTACAGTACTTGAGATTCTTTGCAGCAATTAAATGTTATTACTCCAGGATACAGATAGGAAAATTAAAGGAAAGAATGTAAATGATTTGTCAAAGATTACTTGTGAATCAGAAATAGAATATAAAAGACATAGTTTGTTTGTTCTTCCCCTGAATTATGCAGAAATTAAATCAGACATTTGTCAGAGGAGCTTTCAGTATGAAGTTGAGTGCTTGGGAATAATCTCCCTGGATTTAAGGGATGCTGCTGACAGGAGCTGCTTGAGCAGCAACCTCTTCTTGTATGTGCCGCAGACTGGTTTTGTTGAAGATCCGTTGTGATAAATAGAGATGGAAACTTCTCTTTATTTTTAATGAAGTCTTAGACAGCATTTACATACCTCTGTGTGTGTGATTGTGATTAATCTACTGCTTGGTATTTCAGTTCTGAAAAGATAGCTTGGGCAGCACCATCAGTCCTTAAATGTAGTTAACCTTGTCCTATCTTCTACATGTCTGGAGGTAACCATGACTAATCCATACAATACAACAAATACAACAAATGTGGGGTTTTGTAGTTTTTACACTTCTACTGTCCCAAAATATAAAGAGAGATTAAAAGTTTTGATTTTTCAGAAATCTCTATGGGGTGTTAAACGTATGCTGATGCAAATCACATATTTGATCTGATCACAGTTACTTTGAAAATGGTTTAACTGAATACAAAAAGATCTTCAGTGCCCTAAAACGTCTCATCATCTCAATGAGAGCTCATGACGGGTAAACTGAAGTAGTAATTGCTATATAAGTTAGCCGTTAAGACTTCTGGATATCAGATTTGGGAAAAAACCCCTAAAAAACAAAGAACAGAACATTGTAAGACTGGGTAGACAATTTGGCTGGAAGGGGAAACCCAAATCTGTGTAAATGAGCTAGACTGGAGTATATCGAATGCAAGATAAACAGACATAGAGATCCAGTTAGTCTTTTAAGTAAGATGTCGGTTGAATAATTCCTTAAATAGTAGTCCCAGAAAAAAACCCAAAACTCTATCAGGACCTCATCTAGCAATCATCTGTCAGGAGAAAAGTTTTAGACTTTAATTTAAAAGATTAGCCTTCTCAGTGTTTGCTCGCACCTGCAATAGATAAAGTAGTGCAGTTCTCTGGTCACTGGCTAAATGATTTCCTTACCTGTATGCATTTTTGTGTTCTCCTCACTTATTTTTATATACTGCTTCTATAAATTGACAGATGATAAAGTTCATTTGCAGCTTTTTCTGTCAACTGGGTTCATTTCTCTGTTGGATGGGAAAAAACTTATTTTTCTAACCTTGCTTTTATTTAGGATGCTTTTATTTAATTTTCTGCCATGTGAATCTCCTCTCCAAGTACCTATCAATGCAGTCTATGCAGGAGTGGCTTTTTGGACTGTTGTCTTATCAGGCTACCATGGTGTGCAATGTTATTGTTCCTTAAATGGGTGAAAACACAAAGAACGTGACATGCATCTGGAAAATACAATATGAGAAATTATTTGCTACAGAAATTTTATGAGAGGCTGGGGCTTAGCAGGCCCAGTAACAAGCTTTTGAAGGGTTTTTAGCAACTTAATGACTTATAGTAATATTTCGGCTGAAAGGATACTTTTCCTTTTTAAAATTGACGAAAAATAGAGACATGCTATTATAAAAGAACACCATGTTATCTGGAGCAATTAAGACAACATGGAGACCTATCATCTGGATGTTGCTTCTATGCACGTCATTGTCTAGGACTTTGTCTCAACAGGAGACAAATAATTTGAACTGTTACATGGGTATAATCTCCTACAGGAACACTTCTGTTAGAGAAGTGCCTGCTTACTTTAGCATAGAACTCTTCCCATGTGATGCAAACAAACTTTAAAAAGTTTTGTGGTATTGGAATCAAAACTTCTTCATGTGAGATTGTAACTGTATTACTTCAAATTTACAACAGAACTGTACCAAAACAATTCTGTGAAGACAAGACCAAGTTCTGCAACCTCATACGTGTGGTCAGCGAAAAGGCGTGTTGAAAAAGCTTGCTGTGCTCCACCAAATGAGTAGTTGGGAATGACAGATTTGAAAGAGAGTAATCCATGGCTGAGAAACAAAATCACTACCTAGTGGGCAGGAGGAAAAAAGGTGTAAAATATGACTGTTTCCAACAGAAGAAGCCCTATAATTATATATTATATTTACATGTCTATAGAAAAAGGAAGATCCATTTAATGATACATAGACATTGCATTCATAAAACAAAGAAATATGAAGAGAAATAAATAAATGTAAAATAAATAGCAAGCTGAAATTTCAATATTGCATATCATGAAAGAAAAAGTGCAAAAAATGTTTTTAAATTCTCTCTCCCTACAGGTCTCGTGCTTCAGGATCCAGCCCTTCTCTTTCTAACAATGTACATTTTAACTATCTGCATATTAATATAATACATGGTAAATGCAAACTGTAATAACTTGTATAAGTTTATAAGCAAGTTAGAATAGCAAATTCCAGAAATATTGCCATCAAGAATACTTTGCACCACTCGTCTGGTGTTTTCCTAAAATTGTGGGTGGGATGCCTTCTAACAAAGAGCCAGTAAAAGCTGTGTTCTGTCGCGGTGCCAGTGTCAGCATGGAGTCATGACTGATCCTTTCCTTAGCCCCTCTCTGCCATGGCCGTGAAGACGGCTCCTTTGGAACCTCGCCAACTGGTACAAATTAGAGCAGCCTTCAGGATGTTAAAACTTGTACTGAAAAATTGGCCAGGCATGCATTTGGCCCCAGACAAAGGATGCAGAGAGGTGGCTTGATGTCTCCCTCTGAGCCCTTTTGTGTAGGCTGGTGTAAGAGGATGGATCTTCAGACGTCAGTGAACTTGAACCTTGCGAAAACATAAGCAAAAATATCCATGTTTATGGATAAAATCGGTTTGCTGGCTTTGAATATTTAGTCATAAAGTTCAGAAGGTTTGTGTGATGTTTCTTTTAGAGTGGGTTTGTTTCCATGACAATTTCTAAATATGTCGTTTTAGCAGTAGGTTATTTCTTATTTTCCGCAGAGGGATATAAGCAATGATCTTATACTGAAATGGTGTCTGATAGCAATAGTGTTTATATGGCTGCACTCCTGTTATTTATGAATTAAAGGATGCCTATTTTTTTTTTCCCTCCCACACTTTTGGATATTTTCATCTTTTGCTTCTGGCGAGTACGGGAGGAAGTCCCTGAATATGCCTGTGTGATGCAAAATTGGGGTGATTACTGGAGTCCTAAAGGAGAAATGTAGCTGTAACGTAGATCCTGCAGTTTCAATCTGACCAGCAGATGGGAGAGAGCAGTTAAGTTATTAGCTCCTCCATGTCTCTGGGGTGAAGAGTTTCGTGTTCTTAAGATATCATCTAGCTATTGGATGGGATTTTGGGTTTGTTAATTTTAAATAACTGTTTTCCAGAGAAAACACTTGAGAACAGGGACAGATAGGTTATACAACCTGTATTATATACTTTAAAGAGTCTTGGAATATGAAGCCATCTCATGCAATGTCTCCACGCCACATTAAATGTTACGTTATTTCTGTTTTAACTGAGTGGCTAGGTCAACTTGCTCCTACATATGCTATGGCACCGAGTTGAGTGTGACTGTATTTACCCCGGAGCAGCCATACTGTATAGAAACGTTTACAGAGGAGCAGTGCTCTTGTACAGGCATGACCCTTTTTACTTGGAAAATGAAGCTGCATTTTATGTCTTTGTGTAACCTTTGTTCTTTACAGGTGGTGCCTCCTTACAACGCTTCCCTTTTTGGAGGGCACCTTGGTTCAACGCAGGGTTTCAGCAGGCTGCAGCTGACCAGCTGCCACCGCAGGATGCTATTTAAGTGTCTAAATAACAGTGACTCTCTCACACCATAACTAACTGCTGGTTAATTTTCTCCTCAAGTTTCAGAATATTCAGTCATATAAAGAAACCAAAATGCCTTGTTTGCTTAAAAAGACAACCGGATGGTGTTTTCTGTTTAAGATGGACTGAGAACCCGGAGTATTGCTTGCACGCAAATTGTGTTTCATACCGAAACAAACACGACGGGGATTTCCAAAATCTAGCTCCCACTGTGTTGACTAATTCACCAGAACGAGCGTCAGGTGTCCTGACATTATTCTACGTCAATTCTGCATGAGGATTGCTTTATACATTTACGCAAAAATTTATTGCAAGGGGTTTTACTTTATTTCTTGTCTGTTGTTTTTCTGTATCATAACCATAAGTTCTGAAGTATTTTTTCAGTAGCCAAGCTTTCAACTTGGCCTTGTATACTCAAGCAACTGACTTCCAAGTTTCCCTGTGATGCCTATTCTAACCTGTGCAAGACATAGAGAAAATTTTGTAAGCTTATTCTTACAAAACACAAATATCTTCAAGCCTCAAATTTAAAGAAGGATAGAGATTTCAGCACTACTGAACACTGAGGGAGGGAGGGAAAGAAAAAAAGAAAAAGGAGAAAGGAAAAAAAGGCAGGGAAAGAAAAGGTGGAAAATACTGAAAAAGAACAGATTATTTGTAAAATCTTGTATTAGGTGAAGGAACTCAGGGGAAATTGGGAAGATAAGAAAGGTGACCAGAGGAAAAAGGAGTAAAAAGAAGAGGCAGAAATTCAATTTGATTTTATTACTGGCAGCTTTCAGATGAGGAATAAATTATTACAATTATGAATATGAACTTAATGATTAATTTCAGTCAAAATATTAATGAGATTCACCAAGAAAGCCAAGACATGGATGAAATTAAATACTGAAAAGATGCAACCAGCTTCCCCTGCGTGAAACCCCAGTCTTTGCAGTGTCTGGGGAAACTGGGAGTGGAAGGGTGATATGATAACCCATCCTGAGTCACCTGGGTCCTTCTTTTGGTGCATTCAACACTGCTGACTTTTTCTGGATGACCTCCACCTTCATGTTTTATCTCTGGCTATCCAGGACTGGAGGGGGACCCATTCTTGTGGCATGATGGAGCCTTGTTCAAGCTGCTCCACTACGTGTTCTGAACAATGCCCACATTAAATGATGGCGATACACTTATTTTGTCTCTTTTCAGTGTAGTTTTACATCACCTTCCTGTAGGGGAAAGACTGCAGCAGAGAGAAGTGATGGCAGCCTCATTTAGACCCTGATTGAGAAGACTGCTAATGTGCATGAGTTTAAGAATGTACTTAAGTGTTCTGCTGGATGAGGATATCAGTTTACATCTCTTCAAACAGGAAATCTATTAAACAGGAGAAGAGGGAATATTTTATATGGAAACACATGGAAGTAATTTCTGGTTTGTATTAATGGATCTGTTCTTAAAGTATGAAAATATGTAATGCTGTAATTGTTGGAAAGACAGATAGTGAAGATAGGTTCTGTTTCATCCAGACCTCTACCAAAGATCAGATAATCTAACTCTTCTCATTTAGATTTTTTTTTTTTATAGGTATGGAGTTTTTTTTATTTATGGTAAAAATACTTTATAAAATTTTATAAAAAGTTGCAATGTTTCTTTTCATATTTTTATAAAAGCCTAGTGATTAAAAAAAAACCAAAAGCAAAACTCCTTTTCTGATCAGACGAACAGATTTTTAAAGTACAGATAGGACTATAGTACTGACAGTCTGTAATAAATTATGGAATACCCTTTAAAGCTACTTTACAAGCTAGCAAATATGTGGGATCTGAGCATGTGTTGAGAAACTGAGTGCTTGCATCCAGCAAGCATCTGTGTGTACTCATGCCTAAAACCCTACGGTGTGACACATTCACCTACGGAACACACTTCAGTTTTGTTTAGAGAGTCACATGCCCCTTCACAGGTCAGACAGGATACTGCCAGAGTGGATCTTTCCTCTGAGACAAGTCCGATGTCCTCGGGAGCTCAGGAAGGTACATGAGAGCACACTCAAGCAGCGTTCCTCGCCTGAGAGAGCGAGGTGCTCTGTCCTGCCTGTGTCTCTGGATTAACACGGGATTAAGACAGCTTCCGTCTCCTTTGAGCAACACCAGCCCCCTGCTGTATTCTTCTTCTGCTCTTGTTTGACTTCTCAGAACAAATCAGAATTCAAATCTGGTCCGTAACTGGAAATGAAATATGACAGAATCTGCCTCTGTTTGGAGAGACAAAGATGCAAAAGGCAAGGCAGAAGTTGTGGAGCTCTCTCCAGGGACACATTTGTACATCCCAGTTTGATATATTGTTGTGATAATGCCTTGGAAACTTTGTTGTATGCAGTCGTTGTCACATGGGAGAACTGTTTATACAAATTGCCAGAGACTGCTAGTTGTTTTTTTCTTGAAGGGTGTGGTTTTTTTGCTTGAAAAGTGTGTTTTTTTCAAGTGTGGAAGTTTTTAAGCTGAAGTGCACTTGTTTTCATCTGGTCAACAAAACAAGTGCTTGTTGATATCTTTGCTGCGTTGGCAAGCTGGCAGTCTTATATAGCATCAGGAAAAAGAAAACACCACTTGTAATAACAGATTTAGTATGATCACCCTTACTTTAAAGCAAAAAGGAGGAACCGTACTTCAGCTTAAAAGAACCATCCATATAATTATCATTCCAGCTGTAAATAAATATATCCCAACAGTGGTTAGGAGAGGGTGTCTCGTATGGCCTTCATACAGTCCTCAAATCAAAATAGACAGCAATGGTGCTGAATGTTCTTCCTGTTGGCTGTCACCTCTCCAGAGAACCATCTAAGTGGCAGACAGAAGCTGCCCTTCAATCACAGTAATAGTCTGCACTCGACATCATGGCGTTGGGCGGATGCTCTCTTAGTGGCTTCCAGAACCTTTGCTGTGACACAGGTCAGAAACATTGAAGATGCAGAATTGAAGCGATAATAAATTGGGATTCATTTGTTTATTTTGAAAATATTTTGAAAAGCTGCCATGGGATTTCACGACAGGAAATTGTCTGGGCTCACATTCCTTAGGGAAGTGGTGTCCAGTGCATATCACATCAGTGGGATTGTGTGGTGTCAGGGAAGATTTTTGTTACTATAGGGCTACCAGCGGGTGTTACATTGCGATGCCAAAGGGGGTAAACACAAGCTTTTATGCAAGCAAGTACTGCTTTCATTTAAAATGCAAATGGAATCAAAGTACCTGGACCTCAAACTGTAAAAGGGTTTAAAAACCTCATTCAGATTGTTAGGTAAGGGCTGAACCAAATCTTTAAAACACACCATTGCCAAAGTCCTTGATTCAAAAATCTCAGATGCTGGAACATTCCAAACCCTCACCTGAATTTGGATGTGGTTACTCAGCTCCGGTTCTGGAGGTAACTGCGTGCTATCGTAGTTCTCTAACTCACTCACATTTCAAATCAATGCTTTGTGTTCCCTTTGCATTGAAATTTGCGATAATGGAAACGTCAGCAATATTTGCAACTAAAGTAATTTAAAGGAAATCTTCACTAATTTGTAATTACGAATTTTTAACACACTTATTATCAATCTTGCTTTCATTCAGTCAAAGGCTCCGGTGATGTTCACGTCCAGTAGTGCCCAAGGAGCACAGCTAGCATTTAGTAACGTTTGGTTATGATTCTGCAGGACTGTCTCAAAAGCAATCCACATTTACATTTTTATTATATAAGAAATAATTTTGTGAATAATTTGAAACTATTATTTGAAATGATAATTATGATAATTCAGAGCAGGCATAAAGCTGTCAAACATTTGCCTTATTTTTTTCTGCCCAGCAGCATTTGTGCAGTGGTGATTTTTCCAGATGACAACACTTACACCTATAATAAAGATGTTAGAAAGCTATTGTAAAAGAAGGACCAGGACAGAATGCTCTCTCTCTTCTCAGCTCTTCAGAGCTAGTCTGGAGTCTGAAGGCCAGCAGGGAACTCTTTTTTTTGTTCTTTCAACTTTTGGAAAGCAATGAGTAGTGGTGCTCAATCCCCACGTTCACCCAGTCAACATAAGGTGTGGTTGTGGAATGGATGCTACGTGACTCAGCATCCTCTGTTTTACAGCAGATCTGACTTATTTTATGTTGAAGAACTGATGGTGACACTGCAGAGAAGCTAGTAGGACAGACCGATGTTTTTTGCTTTCTCTGGCTTAAGCTGAGTCTTACCGAAGACTAGTAATGTACTCTGAAAAGAGCTGCCTGCGAAATGTTCTTCTGTGTAACGAAAGCTACTTTTCCAAATCTTTCTACTCTTTATGGGAGAAGTTTTTAGCGGTTTTTCTTTTATTTAGGCATGTTTTTATGTATTTTGAGAGAAGGAAATTTGGTGAAGGAGTATGACTGATCCTAGGAGAGATTTATGTTACCTGCAATCGCCAATAGCTCAACAGACAATACTGATAAGTGGGAAATACAAGTGACATCCTTGTTTGCCGGCTTTGATGCAAGGACAGAACACTTCAGTGTCAGATGAATGTTGCAGACACAGAACAACAGGAGTTTCTAGCATGAGAACTCTGTCAGATTTACATCCTGCATCTAAGAAACATTTCCTGGCAAAGCTGAATTTCCACAGAAAGTTTCCATTTGGTGAAGAATAGGCCCACTTGTGGCTTGCAAATGCTCCTCTTCGATTGTGGTAAAATAGTTATTAAAAGGGAAGTTGTGCGGACACAAATCACATTTACCTTGTTGAAACGACGCTGTTCTTCATAATGTGGATAAAGAGGTGTAGTGAATTCTGTACAGGATGCAACTGCTCTGAAAGTTTCTCCTTGGGAAACCACCTTAGCCAGGGTCGGTCCCAGGACATTTCTGAACCAGCCCTAGTATCCATCACCAAAACCTGATTCTACTGGAAAACAGTCATTCTTTCCAGGACACAATTTTTCCTTTTCAATAGATCATCAAGCCGAGCTTTGTAAGTGTCTGTGAGATAACAGACAAGAATAGTTGTTGAGGATCTCGATACACGCACACGGACTGGTGCAATAAGGCCAAATCCGCATATAAGCACAGCTGCCACAAATCTTAAGTAGCTACACTGGTACTTTGGGTTAGGTCAAGTGCCTGCTGATTATCTAAAGGCAAGAACTTTGTTCTGTGTTTCCCTCTGACCGATATTGCAGGTCAAGTAGGAAAAATTCCAAAAGCAGTGTATTTCTGAGAGTGGGGCTTCCAAAGGAACACACTGTGCACTTCTTAAAAGCACACTGAAATAATTACACTAGTTTATCAGCAAAAGACTATGTAACCTAAGCTGACTAGTGTCATGGTGCCAAGAGTGTCTGACGTCTATTTTGAGACATCTCATATCTAGGGGTTGCTTTGATGAGCATGCACCCTGCTAATAGATCATTTAAATAACAGATGGGTCCTCAAGCAGAGGGGCTTTGACTTCAGTGTACTTGCTTCTTCATTTGGCTCATCTCTAGAAATACTTTCCAAGATTAAATCTGCAAATGTGTGAGATCTATCATTTGGATGTCAGTGATTGAAAACAGGTTGATATACTCTGCGTATGAAACTCGATGAATCTTTCTTCATGAGAAAACAGTGCAGAGACATCTGCTGAATTTAGGATTTAAAATGTGATTTCTCTTGTAGATCACATGCCAGGTTCTGAAAGAAATGTGTGGGGCTTTTAATAATATTTAAAAAAATAATAGGACAGCTCAAAGTGCTGAGTCTATAAAAACATACTTAATTTCTTCTTCTTATTATTATTTTTAAAATGCCATTTACAAAGTAATGTCTTTGAATATTGTCCATTTACCAAAGAACACATGCGGGCAGGAGTTTTGATGCTTTCCTAATCAAGGGACATGGGAGACTCAAGAAACAGGGCAAGTTATCACCAGACTATCAGCTTGGTATTGTGATGAAGCCCAGCAGCCCCGGTCATAAATCAGGTACTCAGCAAATAAAGAGGAAAAGCTAACGCATGCCAGTCTAAGGATTGAATCAGAGGAAAGAAGAACTTCAGTAAATAAATAAATATTAGAAAATGTATTTTCCTCTGGGTGGGTTGTCAAGGAATGGGAGATCCAGAGCTCTCCTCAAGTGCGTCTCGGAACTGCCTTATCCCAGACAGCAGACAAAGTAGACTGCTAGAACGTGGTTTGCTTCTAAAACTCCCCTTTATGCCCAGTCTCTTGCGAAGGCTGTAAAGTCAAAGAAGGGTGTTAACATCTTGTCTATAGGAAATCCATCTCCACACCTCTCTTTTCATATGAGGAAGGGTCATGGAACTGTGAAAGCAAGCAGAATTTAAAAGCAAACATGAATAAAAGAAGAGCAAAGTAATATAGCCTTTAAATACAGAAGTAAAAAGGCAATTGATTAGTTCAGCTCCATCAAAGAAAAAGGGCACAGGAAGAAACAAGTCTGCAAAGGAGCTATTCTTACTTTTCCCTTTTCTTTCCCTGTAATAGTTTTTCTTACTTTCAGTGGAAAGTGTTGGCTACTTTTTCCACCTTGTTTATTTTTTTTCCCCTTTTCTTTGGTGAAAACATGTTTCCTTCCAGAAATCCATTCTGCCTTCATCCTGACAGAAACTTCCCACTGTCCTTAATATCCCCTCACCCTTATAAAACGGAGAGGTAAAGAATGATGTTCTAGTTTGAGGCAAGACTTGTGCTCTACCTGTAGTGTGCCCATATGCTTCTTGTAGGTTATCCAAAGGTCTGCTGAAGACCACCCCATCCAAGTCCACACAGACCTGATAGAATTATCTGGCTGAGCGTCACTCTTCAACGGAAATAGTTATTTTGAATGATTCACAGTGACTACTTTTTCTTTTTTTGCTACTGCTTTAGGAATAAACACACTATTTTGATGACTCTTAGAAACAAATCCTGCAGTCCTCACTCAGCAAAACTCCTGTTGACTTCAATAGGAGCAAGTTTTGAAAAATGGCTTCAGTATTTGGCTGAAAATAAGCTACCTGAAATGCATGTCTTTTTCAAAACATTAATAAAACGTGTTGATTTAATTCACTTTTTACAATAATATCTTTCAATAACTTTGCCAACACTCTCTGAACCAAGAAAAAAACCCTCACCGTTGCTGGAACTAAATGTCCTTCAGGCATTTGATTTTTCCCAAGAATGCCAGGACCAGAATTCCTTTCTCAAGTGTTTGTGAACTGGAAAAAATGTGATTCTGGTTTCTGGAACATGCATAAGCATAAGTTGGCTACTTTTCTTTTGCATACTTTAATGATCATAATAGCTTTCCATTACTTGTTGACTCCTGTTAAGAACGTAGCAGCAAGGGATCACAGTAAAAGGAAGGTTGATAAAATTCTGACTCACATGTAGCAAACGGAATGTTGGATGGGCAGACTCCCGAGGCTTAGCGCGGTGAAAGGCTCTTCCTGCCAGGTCAGGACATGTTACTGTAAGAAACTCAGTCAATAGTGGTGTGTGGTGTTTTTACTACACTGAGTATGTACCCAAAGGGGAAGCTAAAATTTGACACTTAGATTCTGCTTCAGTTCTGGATGCACCTGTTTCTTGTGGATGGCAGAAGGATGTGTCACAGCTGCTTACCTACTCACTCAGAACTGGAGATGGCTTCTGGCTACAGCTGGAGGAACTGGAAGTGCTTCAGAAAAGCAGAGAAAGAGATAGGCTAAATTTAGGGATAATATTATTTTTCCGAGTCTGTTACTAAAGTTCTTGCTTAGTATTAAACAAAAATGATATTTTGGTGACTCCTTACCATCGCGGCAGGACAGGATGGTAAGGAGATCTGCGCAATCTTCCTGCACAGTCTTTCTCTCACACCACGCATAGTGTGGTGGTGTGAAGGAAGAAGATGTAGGTAGAAGAGCACATGAGCTGCAGTTGAAGTTGAAAGATTCCAGCAGCCTGGATCATGGATTTTTCACCGATGCAGGTGCCTGATAAAGAGTGGTTTATCCACAACTGACAGTTTTGTCTCTGGTGTATGGAAAACAAGAAATACTAAAACTACGTGCAATGATAGCAATTTTGGCTAACTTGCAGAACAGCTTCAGGAGTTCAGGTTTCCACTGGCTAAACCTAGCCCAGAGAGGGACTTCTAACACACCCTGATCACTGGGTCACACAAGAACCGTCAGGCAGGACAGGCTGTGATGGATGCAGCAAGGCTTTCTTAAAACACTTTTTTCCAGTTCTGCTCCACGTCCCACTGCTTCTGCTGAACTTATTGCTCATGTTTCCCTGAGCATGTCTCAGCTCAGAAGACGTTGATCCATCACTGTTCCACCTCTCCCTTCCCGTCCTCCCTTTAAAAAGCATTGCTCTTTCCCTGATTTGTTTCTTGTAACTGAGACACAATTTAGCACTGAAATAGCCATATGCAAATACTCTCTAGGCAAGTTCCTATCTTAATGTAAATTAATTGAAAACCCCGGAGGCTTTTGAGGGACTTGTAAACTTTCTAGTCAAGTCAATGAGACTGGAATAGGATCAACAAATATGTAAGTCTGTTATAAGTCTATTGCTTTGCTGCTAGATGTCTTGTGTAACAAATCTAAATTACTTATATGTTATTAAAACTTTTATAAACAAAAACAGTGCTAAAGTTTAGCAAATCTCAGCTAAATATAAATGAATAATTAGTCCTTCTGTTTATTTTATTTGCATATTTAAAACATGGTAGGTGCTTTTAAAGTATTCTGAGGAAATTATGTTTCATAAATTGCACTAACTGTGGGAACATGAAATGCATTGCTTATGTTTTGGTCAAGAAGCAACTTTTCAATCACTTTGTTCTAAATCTTTCTTCAAGAAAGGATTAGGGTTCAGTTGGTTTTTTTTTATATATAGTGTGATGACATTGTGTAAACAACACCTGTTTTACAGGCCTGAATCAGTTTTGTTCTCTACCCTGAACATTCACATTAGACATTCTGAAGCCAGTAATAATTTTGTAGTTACCTCTGGTGCGGGGACCTGCTACCAAATTCAGTTTTCACATTGCCTTAAGATTGTCTCTGGGGTTTTCTTGCAAGCTTGTCCCTGAATTTAGTTCCGCACTCGATGTTTTTATTAAGAGGGATAGTGCCTTTGGTGAAAGTGACTGCAGTCATTGCCAGACTCATGGGAGAGGATTTATGAGGCAGGTCCTTGCACAAAATCCAACCTAGAAAGAGGTAGGTAATTTCAGCATCTGGCAGTTGTTTTATCACCCGAAGTCATGCTTTAATTCCAGATGGAATTTCAGCCTCCCAAAACTCTGACCTTATCTCACTGGCATGCATCCGTGCCTTATATTGCTATTGTGTCTTCTGGCTTTTGGGGTTTTTTTTGGGTTTTTTTGTTTGTTTTTTTTTTAAATATTTTGTGCTAAAAAAATGGGAGTGGATGACTTTCACTTTGATTAAAAAATCCCCAAACTGAAGAAAACTTCCATGTAGTTTTTGTAGTTTAGTTGGAAGGGTTGCGTAAAGTAGATACCCAATTAATTATGGGTTCAGAACTGTTAAATTGAACAGCATCTCACAGAGAACCAGCTATTGTAAGTAGCTGTAGCACTAGTAAGTTATATCACCATAAGCCAACTCATTTAGCACAATTTCGTTGGAGGTCACATAGCAAGAATCTCCTCTTACCACACACCAAAGGCTTCTCGTTGAAATTGGCGTTGTTGACTTGTTTGTAGCATATGTCAAGCAACTAATGAAACACGTGCCAACTCTTTTTCACTGGGTATGGTGTTGTAGAGGTATCTCTGATGTTTCTCAAGCAACTAACAAAACATAGAGAAATAAGCACTGAAATTAATTACAAAATAAACATGCCTCCATATTTTTGACCTTTATCACTCATCCTGACTGTCTCCAAGCTTGCCTTTTGTTTACACTATTTCCCAATATGAATTCAAGGGCTCAGGTGCACAATGTAAATCTTGAGTTTCATGCCTGAACTGAGAATTCAAATAATTAATTCTTTGATGTATAAACCTGATAATCTACTTCTCTAAAAAATGAATTGTACTACAATTAGAATTGCGTTGAAGTCTGCAAGTATTCAATAGGTGAGAGTAGGTGGTGCTCAAGAATACAGCATCACTGTGTGCTTTGGGAGAGGGGACCTTCAAAGGTCCACTAGTCCAACCCACCCTGCAATAAGTAGGGACATCTTCAACTAGATCAGGTTGCCCAGAGCCCCGTCCAACCTGACCTTGAATGTTTCCAGGGATGAGTCATTAGGGTCATATATTAGAGAATTGGTCTTGTCTTCAGGCATTCTCAGTGTGCTTGGTAGTACCTGTAATCTCGGGGCATGTTTTATTTTCTTGCATGCAAGTATTTCAGGAGACATACGGCTCCATCCATTTTTGAAATAATTGCAGTCACATAGGTGTAAAACTGAAGTTAGTGTAATCGAAAATTGATGTTAAGTCTTTGAAACTGAAAATGAAAGCTGTGATTAAAAGTTTAAAAGCAATTTTTAATGTATGCTTCTCTGATAAGCAAATGGGTTCAAATCAAAAGAGATTTCAGTTCTGAACCTCTTCTGTCCTTTGGCTACCACTAGTTCTCTGCTCTTTCTACTGTGCCTTAATGACTGCAACATGTCGTGAGTAACATCTTTTGTGTCCTTCCATATATGTTGTCATCTATCATCTCAGTGTCCTATCAGTAACCTATTTCAAAAATATTCAGCATATGGCTTATTGAGAGCTCTGTGGAGGTGCCGCTCATTCACGTGCATCATCCTTTACATATATGTACATCGTTGCAACTTTTGTCATCTGTTCCCATGCTTTTTGTTGCCTTTTACGAAAGGTGTTGCCTTTAATGCCTGAACAATATTTGAGCAAGAATGGTGTGTACCATGTAAAGTAATCTTCAAGATATAGTAATCTCTAGTGTGTGCTTTTGTTCTTTTGTTCTTAATTCGGTCTATTCCAAGCAACACTCTGCAGTGTAAAATAAGTCTGCAGACTTGGGTTCTAGCTGTTCTTGATGCCCCCCACTAGACATGATTGCCAAGCAATTGCATTTTCTCTCTTGGGTATTGCAGCTGCTGTGGAAGTATTCTCCTCTGCTATATGATCAGGCAAGCCATGTCTTAAATCAGGATCATGATTCTTGATAGAGTTACCATTTTCCAAACAAACTACAAATTAACTTCCTTTAGAGGTAAGAAGGCCACTGCCACTTTTCTTTCAATAAGCAGCAAGGATCCACAGACATATTTAAGATGTGGGATAGATACCTGCTAAGTAGGCTGAGAGCCTGGCCACTTCCTCCTATCAGGTCCTCCAGCTCTTTCTCAGCTCTCCATAGACAAAATGTCAGTAGGAGTAATGCAGGTCCAGGAGCAGGTCCAGGACTTCAGCTCATAAATCTGAAACTCGTTTTGTAGCATAAATCTCTTCCAGACAGCACCAGGGCAAGAAGGAAGTATAGTTTTGCTTCCACAGTGGTTGATCAGAGCTTTTCCATCTACTTTACATGATCTAGGAAGCAGTATGTCTGAGAGCACATGTGCCAGAGACCAAACATTCATCTTCATAATGCTACTGAGAACCTATTTGCCTTCTGTCTTTCAGGTAGAAATATATTAATCCTTTTAATCAAGATTGGAGTGACTTGAACGTTCAACAAAGCTTGCTGTGATATTTCCTGTTTCTGTCCAGAAGCAGAGGCACCGGTATATTACATGAAACTTGGATCCTATATAGTTCTTAGCCCCAGTAGAATAAATTTGCAAAAAGGTGTGAGAGTTTGTAATGGTGTCTAGAATTGAGAGATTTAGGAAGTGCATTTGCAGATTACATCAGCATCTCAACTTTCACATACTGATTATCTGAAGCTAATTTCTGCATCTCTGAAGGCTTGCCTACCACCTTTTTGTTTGAACTGTGATGCTTGCCAGAGGCTTTGTAGGGACTGGAATTTTAGTCTGAACTGAAAATATTCCCTGTGTCTTTTGCGCTGTAGCAATACAGCTCAGTGTAGCAATACATATGAAAATAATAATTTGAAAGGGCTGTAATATAAAATGAACCAGAATTAGCTATCGTGGCTCAGCATCTGTCAAATGTCCTATGTCTGAGGTCACTGCCTTAGACCTTGACAACACTGATGAGGTTAGCTTGTCGTTCCTGGTGTTGAGTTGCAAATGTTAGGATTTGGCTTCCAAGGATATTCCAAGTAGCTCCAAGGATAGGAGGAAAAACAGTTTATAAATTCTTCAGAGTTCTTTGGAGCCAAGAGCCACTTTTTCAGCTGGCTTTGCAAGCAATATTATTTAAAGGGTACTTGGAGACGTGAGGATAAGTGACGAGTAACATAAGGAGTGAAAAATACTAAAAAAATTATTTCTCTTATGGAATAACTGATATAAACTGTATACAGAATAATCTCCAGTAACATTTTTCATCACTCATAACCATTCTTTCATTGCTGTCAGGGTAAGCATTCTTCAGGCAGATCAGTCATTGTCTCAGCTGTGTTTACCACTTTGTTTATTGCTCATCTTCTTGGAATATATTCATGAAAACTGGGCAATTGTATTTTACTAAGGTTTATTGGGTTTTGGCCAATAAATTCCATTGACTTGTTTTCTTTTAAAATGTCCAAACTGAAGTTGGCTCGGAAAGGCGGATGAAGAATGACAGGTTTTTGTTCACTAAAAAAGAAAACACAACAGTAAGTCAAATTATGAGGCTTTTATTTGGGAGGGTGGAGTCAGCACTTACTGTTCCTTAGTGAATGGAAACACGTGAAGTTACTGAGATTTTGCAGAACCATCATGGAGGAGTCTCTCAGTCCTTGTTATTCTCTTAGCTGATACGGATCTAATGAATGTGATGGGGTTCTGAGAAGATACTCCTCAAGTTAAGGAGAAATTTAGATTTTAGTTTTATTGGGTTTATTATCCATCTGATAGAATCCAATAGAATCCCAAGCCAGGGATTCCTCTATCTTTTAATATCATGAAACCAAATATGGCAAGAATCTTATTGTTTTGACCATGATAGAATCCTTCATAAGTAATTAGTGCCTGCTGCTCTAGTGGATTGTTTTTGTAAAATCTGTAGTTGGATGTTAATGGACTAGAGGGCAACTATGTTCTCTGGAGCCTAAAAAAATGGTCCCCTGTGCCATCAAGCAATTAAAATAAATGAATGAAGATATCAACAGTGCAAAGCAACAAAGGTTTTAAAAACAAATGTTAATTGCAGGCTTTTTATACTTCATCTGCGTATTCATTTGTCAGAGTTAAATATACTTGCAAATAAATAAATATATTTGCAATCAGATAAGCTAGTATGTAAGGCCTCTTGCATAACAGATGCCGTTACACTTCACCCGATTATTAAATAATCTATGTTACATGTGAAGGAGGTAGGTTTTGGTACACAATTTCCGTAATTTTGGCTGCACTGTGGGTGCCTGGTCTACAGCCAGTGGTAGTCAGTCCACTGACTGAAGGTCCTTGGGATAAGCCCTCTGCAAGAATCAGGCATTATTTATGTGCTTATCCAGAGAAACCTGGTGATAATTCTTTGGCTATCTTTGAAGTTTGTTTCTAGTTTTTTTAGCTGGTGGCTGACTTCTAGATATTTAACATCCTGTAAGAAATTAGTTGGGTTGCTTCCAGTTGCTGCATTTTAGCCCAGGTGACATTTAAATGAGGAGCGCTGCAGTTGGAAGACATTGACACCTGCACAATGAACCTCAGAATGCCTAGTAGCAGGGAGCTGTCTTTGAAAAATGTCGTTATAGCTCAGATTCTCTGAAGGTTTAGCTAGTCAAGAAAAAGAAGATGATGGAAAACAGCAGCCTTGAACTTTAATTCTTCTTGTGGTCTTTTCAAGTCATGGCCCAAATTTAACTGCAGGCATAAGTAAGACTCGGCATAACCAGTTAAAATTGCAATATGTTAGTCTCAGAAAAAGAAAAACAGAGTAATGTGGAAGAGGTTTTTGTTTTTTTTTTTTTTTCTCCCGTCATTTTCATAAGGCTGGAGAAGATCTAATGAGAGTCTTGACCAAAGAATTAAGGGCGGGTGAGCTGGGAAAACTGTTTTGTCATTATGACCAAGTAGGAACATTTCATTCTGCACACATCGATCTGCAGGGCTGAAGCTGTGGGGAGCAGGATCCAGGAAATGCAGTAGTCTTGAAGCCAGATGCTGGCTGTAGCTGAGCAGTTTTCAGCAGAGCTGAGGGCTACAGGATTTAAAAATTAGCTATAGTCACTCTTCTGCATAAATGAGACTAGCCAGAGATAAATAGCAATGATATCGTTTTTGCTGTGCTCTCCTTGTAATTACAGCGAGTAGCACTGAGTTAATTGTGACAAAAATTAATCTCATGAATGTGATATTTGCAGGTGAAAATTCTGACCCAGACTTTGGAAAATCTGTACCATGTCCTGCTGAAAAAAGCTCAACATTCATGCTTGGATGCCAGTTAAGAGTGTTAAGAAGTCTGAACAGTGCTGTTGTCTCTTTCTTTGAAACTTGCTGGTATTTTTTCCTGGAAGAGGAAATAAATTTAGTCCCTGAACTGTTGCAGAAATCTGCAGTAGAGCAAAAGATTTACCAGTAGACCCTTCTGCAAAAAGAACTTGAAAAATGTTTGAGGGTTTTTTGGTAGTTTTTTTTTTTTAACTGAAAGGTGGGAGTAGGTATAAAGCAGTAGGTATTTGAGTCTACACATTCTTCATTTTTCTTATTCACTTCCTTGACTTTCTGCTACAGACCTTTGGAAGATACAAGACTAAGCAGACTTTTGATCTTACACAAAAAAGCTGGTTAATGCCCTTATCTTTCCAAGTGCTTCCTTTTGCCATTGTTCGGGTTACTTTGGGCTAAGATTCTTTTAGTGTGAATAAGCCTGTCTCTGGGAAAGTTTTTCAGTTACACATGATGTCTCTCATTCAGTGGAGCGATGGTTAGGGAATTGGGCTGGATTGATGACAGACGCTATTCCGGTTGTCTTCCACCTGTTTCAGAATATTGTGGGATGACAAATTGCATTCTGACTCCCGGGCCCATAGTTTCAACACCCAGTCACCAGGATGCCTTTGAATGGGAAAGTTTGGCTCTTGACACCCAATTCCTTTCTGGCAATATTTCCAACAAAAAATTAAAATGTTGAAAGCTTGTAAATTGCTGTGAAAACAAACTACATGCCCTGCAGTCAGCTCTGCCATCTGTGCTTCAGGTTCCCTAAATAAGTATTTCAGAAAGCATGCACAGTATTTAAGCTTCGTCAGAGTAGTTTTTTGTAATCCATGCGGTATCTATCTATCTATCTATCTATCTATCTATCTATCTATCTATTTATTTATTTATTTATTTGGATGCTTAGAGAATAGGTATTGCTTTTAAATGTGTCTATGGATACATATGTACACAGAATTTAAAAGAAGTGGTAAAAAATAAGGAAAGTTTCATGTGCTGTGGGGCCAGCAGATATGGATTTAATTTCATCTCCCAGTGGGAATTTTTGAGTTTTTTTTTTAAATAACTTTAATCGGAGGCTGCTATTCTAAACATGAGGCACAAAACCAGCTGGTGACGCTGAGATTCGGATCCCATCGGCATACCAGCAGTACCTGCTTCAGCCTTTAAAAATGTTACATCACCATAGTCTGAACCAGAGCTATTGTGGGAGCTAAGAGGAAGTCCGTACAGAGATACTTATGATTTTACAGAAACGGAAGGTTCTCTAGACAGAACTTTGAGTCTGCAGGAAACTGCAATGATTGTGAGAACAGTTTTCTCACAGGAAATGGGCTAAAGATGTTTATAGGCTTTTTCATATGTTATGACATTTTTACCCCATAACAAAGCTATTTTTGCAGAAAATACTTAGACACACTTACAGATAAGTAATGGATTACATTCCTCTTGGAATGTGTGTTTGTGTGATTTAAGCAGTATCTTGAGTTTATTCTAGAAAAAAATAGAGAGCGGAGAATAATTTATTAGGCACACACTAATAGAGGGAAATATGGATACAATAATAACAAAAGTGGGGGATATCTTAGACAAAACAATTTGTACACCACGTCTAGCTAAAGAATACCAAATGCTTATGCACAAAATATTGGGATACTGACTTCCCAGGTCCTTGATCAGAGGCTTTATCTTACGTTAAAAGGTTGATATAGGTAGTATTGCTGGTTAGCTGCTATCAAATTAGTGGACGATTGCAGTTTCTTGTCATATATCTATGCTCACAAGGTCACTACTACGTTTGAACCAATTTGGTGGTTCTGATGCAATGACAGCAGAGGGTGAATTTTGGAAGAACGTAGAATAGTGCCAGACTCGGCTAAAATAGGGTACAAGAAGAAATGGAAAATCTGCTCCCACTAATATTTCAAATCAACCAGGTCAGATTTTTCTTTTATTTACATATCTTCATCTACTCTTTACTCTTTCCGGTAGTTGTGTGCAGCACAGATCCTTTTTGTAACTCCTCCAGTGGTATCTAGGTTATCTCAGAAAATGGGCTTAACTGAGGTGTTAATTTCCTCTTGGTGAAGAGATAAATAATTGGGTGTGATAACAGGAACCATGATACATCCTGAGGTTGGACAGACACCTCTGAAAGGGTAGAATGGGCAGCAAGGCAACTTGGTGCACTGAGAATTAAAAAAAATGAGAGTTATAAAGTGAGAGCTGTGTAGGCATTGACAATATATAGAAACGAAGGCTTTCTGAAGGAAGGGGGAGTAGGAGGTTGCTTAGCTCATTTGCTGTTGTGCTTAGTAAATGTTATTGCATATTCTGTCCCAATTGTTTAACAGATGGATTGGCAAATGTTTCTCTATGCTTGGGTAGAGCTTAAATTCAGAGAATTCCTGAATGCTGTTTCCAAAAGCCAATTTTTGAACCCACTGAACTGCAGTGGGTTCAAAGCAAACTGCAGTTGTTTTGCCATTTGTAATTAGTTATTCTATACCACCATATCACAGTCTTACACTGTAACATAGTCAGTAGTGTTGCCAATAATAAAACGAAATTTCTATTATAAATCGGCTTGAATTTGAGGTGTTTTCTTGTCTAATATGCAATTTCAAAGTACGTGGTACATTTTTTTGCTTTAACTTCACCATGTGCAACATGGAATGACTGTTACTAGGTATTGTATGGGATCCATTCTCATCATCCTGAAGATCTTTTTCTCAAACTCTTTGACCTACATGCGATTTCTGTAAGACACTATGTTTTCTTCTGCCAGAAATATGTTTTGAATGCTGCTTGCATATCCAATTGCAAACCATGCTTTGTCTAAATATACACCAAAGGAGCCTATGCCACTGATGACTTGAGGGACATTTCTGTACTGCATGGAAAGATGAAACTGGCCAAATTCCTTCCTTTAGAGTGCTGTTTGTTTTCTGACCATAAATTTCACCAAATAAGCACACTATTGCCAAGCTAGCTTTGAAAATGCCTAAATTCTACCAAGGCTACTTATAGAAATTCCTATATTAATCTTTATAATTGAGATATTTCCATCTGTTCCCTTTCAATTACATCATTGAATGCATTTTATTAAACACGCAGACATTCGCAAACACCCCCTCCTCCTGAGACACTCTTGATTTTCTTTATTTCTTTATGTGTGGACAAACCTTGGAGTAACATACTCCAAATGGACCTCTGTAACTTATGGTGTCCCATTGCTACTGGTAATCTAAGAGAAAACTCCACTTTCCTTTTTTAGCTTTTAGAACGTTGAAAGCCGAAATATTAGAAAGCTTTAGGAAACAAACATTTTTGGTTGTTCACGATGTATTTATTAATGTGTTACTGCTGGAAATATGAGCACTTATATCTTTCTTATCTTATTATTCATGACTAGAAAGCTAATAAAACTTGGAATTATCTTGAGTAATTGAGAATGGCAAATTTTCAGGATAAAGCAGCAAGATGCTCCTTTGTGAGGTCTCCAGAGAGTGTGCAACTGACCTCTGCTTGCCTGAGCATGGTCCATAAATCTCCTCTTTAGTTTGCTTTGGTACAAAACTATCCCGGTCCTTGCCTGAATGAGGATTGCAGGGAGTGAGAGCTTGCCCTGCGCTGAACATGGACTCAGATGTGTCTAATGCTGGGACTTAATTTTTTACCTTCACAAAATGTTGCTGTCATAAGAAAAAATAGTTACTTATTCTTGGGTGTGAAACTTGTCTGTGTCAGTCTAATCCAGAACAGCCTCAGCTGTGTGTCTGTATTTTGGTCTGACTTGCTCAAGAAGCCTCGGCGCACCACACAAAGCTCTTCTGTCTCTAGGCTGAGTAACAGCTATATGATACTCCCAGACATACCTTTCCTAGCCACATGACATATTGCCATTCCAAGTACTGAAAGACTGTATATTTCTCTTTCCTGTTATTATAAATTCCATGTCAAAACTAAACTTCAGAAATACAGCGAGGTATTTGCCACAGACTTGAACAGAGGAGAGAAAGTTTTTTGGGATCTCTTCTGGCAGTTTGGACCTTTCCACACACTCAGGTGGCCCGCAGGGAATGTGTGGAGACCTACACTCAAAAGGGGGTGCAAGAAAGAGAAATGCTTTTTGGGCATGAGAGGTAGTGACCTGAGTTGGCCCCTGTAAATCAACAAAACCGTGCAAAAGTTTTTGGTTGCATGAGCAGAGAGTGAGCTTGAGTCATCTAGAAAATTAAGGGGAAAAGGGGAGACAGCAAGGACAGTGTGAGAAAGCGGGGAGAGGAAAAGCCCAAAGATGGGATTTGGGTGCAATGGGCTCCAGGAACGAGAGATGCCAGGGAAAGAAGAAAAGGGTGTGTCTAAAATTCATGACAGAATCTCCATTAGGATTTCTGTTTAGGGAAAGCAAGGCAGCAAACTACTTGACAGGGGTAAGGATAGAAGAAGTATGAAGGAAAAAAACCACTACAAACTTCCAAAGAGTCCCTCAGCCAGACCCGCCTTTGCTGCAAGGAAAGCGTCACGGTTCTGGAGGCAGGAGTAATCAAGCCTTCCAGATGAGAAGACAAACCCCCTAGAATTTTGCAGGACAAAATTAGCATGGAAGAAGGATCAAAAATTGCCCCAAAGCTGAGAGGGATATGGGAGTTGCTGCTGATCTAAAAGAGGGAATTATCCAGGGCAGTTTATGTGTTCCTGGCATGAGGCCAGAGAATGGGATTTATCTGCCACAGAGCAGCCATACCAATGTAATTAGTTTCATGAGCAGATTCTTACAGCTCCACTAATTATGGATGCCCTCCCCTGGGGCTCCTTGTAACTGTCATTTCCTCCTGTTTATGCCCCCACGCCTTACCCTCACAAATGGGACATCAGCCTGTCTCCCCGATTGGCAGCGGTATCAGCTGAGGTAGAACCTCTTTCCATTTGTGCTGTTCTTGCGTGGCTGTACAGCTCCTACCTAAAGTTTGGCGTCGAAAGCAATATTCTGTGTAAATGGTAGAGTTTGAAAGAACCCAACGAAACCCCAATTGTACAGCAGGGTAGGAATCTGCAGCCATTCCGAACAACCTCTGAACTGTCATTTCACTTACATCCCTCTTGAGGAAGGCTCAGAAGGTGCTCGTCTTCAGCAACAGTCTACTTGCCAGTCGTTCTGCATGAGGATTCATAATTCTTTTGCGATTGGTACCTGTAGAGTTTGTCTTTCAGAGCTAAAATGCCTCTCTGTTTCATCCTTTTGTTCTAACACTTGATACTTTTTGGAATTCACGTTCATTGTTGCTACGTCAGGTTGTGGTAGCCTAACTGCAGTTCTATTATTTGCATATTTTCATTTCATTCAGCTAGGCTCCAGATTCAGCTGCTATCCCTTTTTTTTTGGTCTTTGAGAAAAATCATCAAGTCTAGGGTTTTTTTATAGAGTTGCTGCTATGAGATAAACTACCTGGAGTAGTTAAAACTGTGTGTCTAAAAGGCAAATTTAGAAAATGCAATCTGTTGTTGTTTATCTTATAGATCAGTATTTAAACTTTGAGTAAACAATACTTGGGGTGAACTATTCTCTTCTTTTATCTCACCCCCCTAGGGTGATATTGTCCATTCGACTGACTTGAAAGAACCGCTAAACTTTGAAATGTTGGTGCTGAAAATCTAGAACTGCCTTCTGCTTTTGTGTCTGGGATTTTTTTCCCTTTTCAGTCCTGACTCTCTGTTGCATCATCTTTGAATGTAAAGGAGCCTTCAATTTATGTTGCTTGGTTTCAACATTGTTAATTACTGTTCATCCTTTCCTAAAAGCATAGGTCATTATGGACACAAAATTGAGCAAAAGCCTTGTTTAAAAGGGTAAGATCATATGGCAGGTACAGCACATACTGTTACCAGTCACAGTCACCTCTAGCTCTTGCAGTCGCAAGACTTGAATTGTGATAAGTTGGGATAGTTCCATAAATTTAAGTGGTGCTGCTTTAATTGATAGCCATGGGGACCTGGTCCTGATTGCCTTGCATGAGAAGAATAACATATTTCCTACTAATATTATATTTTCCTGCATATAACATTTGTGATTATGCCATGTTCATTATTACTGAAAAGGGATGGTAATCCAAAATCACAGCTTCTAAGGAGGCTGGGGCTGTTTAGCCAAAAACAACACCATACACCAGCTTTTACTTCAGGGTGCAGTCTGTTAAGTATCTAGCAGATTTGGTTTTCATCAAAATAGAGTTAATATATGTGGCCATTTAAAGGCTACATGGTTTCTGAAAAGGCTCTTTTGGGATCAAATCGCATTCATTGCAGAACTTGATATGGAGATGGTGAAGCTCATTAAAGAGCTTTATGGCATGTAGTCAATGCCACTACTACCACAAGTCTACAGAATTTTTCCAAATTACAATTCCAGGCATATTTTGGTTTCTTCTGAGCAAGAACAAGTGACACTGTAGGCAACTATAGGCTAAGAACAGGAGGAAACGGGATGTGTTTCTCCATTTGGGTAAGTCCTGCTAACTTTCAATAAATGTATTGAGTATCACTGTAAAAATCGTTGAAATGCCAGACCAAAACACAAAAGGCAGTAGTAGGCTTAGGCTATCCAGTTTTAGAACAGGGTTTGGATTCCAGTGACCTAACTCTGTAGCTGATTGACAACTTCTGTTTATAGATGGCCTTTATCCCTGTTTTCCACAGGCTTTTATTCCTCTTTTCCTGGGCTTTTATCTCATTTCCCACACTTGTTCCTCCTTGAACTCTCCCTTTCTCCATCTTTGGTATTTAGCCTAAACGTTAAGTTTTGTATAATCCCACAATGTTCATTCTCTGCATCCCAGAATGACTCTCTTACCCCTGGCTAAACCCCCTCAGTCTGAAAGGAGACCCAGAGAACCTCTATCACAGACTCACAGATGAGGGTCAGCTCTGGCCCATTGGGGCTGAGGCTCCCCTCCAGCAGCTTCCTTCTCTGAGTAGGTTATTGGAGTTCCACCACCTACTGTTGTATCCCTCTGCTCCGTCGTATTCACGGAGACAAGCCTGTAATCACCTTTCCTTACAAATTCCTCTGTGTCTGAGGGTCTCTGGAAGATTTTTCTGAAAGTCTGTTACATATAATTGGAATGGAAGCGTGACGGGATGCTAACAGATGGAGGAAGCAGAATACAATTGCAGCTTAGTTAATGCATTTTAGTTCCATTTGGTGCACAATTTAGAGCAATATTTTCTTAATCTAAAAATCACTTGTAAAAGAGTAATGCTTTTCAAGCTAAAATCACAGTTCTGCTTGTTCAGCCTGGAAAGAACTGATGAGTCAAGACACATGACAATGATAAATCAGGAAATTTGACAAAATTACAGGAAAAGAGAAGAAACAGACTTGGGAGAAGTTTGTTTGTTTGCTCTGTATTGTTTTACCACTGTAGCAGAATGGTGGTGGAGGGCCGCAGAAGGGTGGCTTGCTGTGGATAATGTGTATTACAGCTGCCGTTAGGTCAGAGAGGATCTCTGGAACAAGAACGTGATTGCAGGAAATGGATCGTAGGAAATACATTCAAAACTGTATTTCCCCATGCATGTAAAGTTGGATTTTATTTTTTCTGCAATTCTGATAAGTGCAGTGTAACCTTATTGTTACCCTGGCCTGCTGTTACAGTATGGGAGTAAGAGATGATGACTTTCATTATGTGTCTGCTGCAAGCTGTGACAACTGAGTGCCCAGACCACGAACGACAGCAGTAGCTCCTACTATCTGAAAGCATAGTTTAGAGTAGTCATTTTGTTTGCTTAAGCATGTCTTTCGTGTTGCGGTAGTAACGTTGGCACACATGGCTGAGAATTAAGAAGATGGGGAGCACAGTTTATTTTATTGGCTATGGGAACCTGGATGTTGAGGGAAGTTTTTAGAAGTAACCTGTGGGTCTGGCTGAGCTCTCAGGTAGGGTTATTAAAATGGATGCAGTCCAGGGTGAGCCTGGCTCAAAGGCCTAGCTTGTGGTGGCTCTTGTCACATAGGAGCATCTTGTCACTGTGATCCCCTGACTTCCAGTCCTGGGCTCAGTGCGGGCTGAGTGACCTCAGGTCATACCCAGCAGTGCAGAATGGCCCTGCACAGCTTTATGGGTTTGTTATCCCACTGACACTGCTTTTTGAAACCTGTGGATTTAAACAGTGAGAGTCATTGCACATGGGTGCAGTGCTGACATATATAATGCATATATAATGGTTAAACTAAACCCTAAGTCTGACCGACCTTTACAGGTTTAAATATACCTAGGAACCTGGTTATGAATTTTGCGGCTTGAAGCCGTATCTCTTCTTTATATTATTACTATAGCATCTTATACCTACTTTAAGTATGCAAAGAAATAATATTAAATTTTGAAAACGGTGGTATCAGTGACCATAAATTCAGTATTTTGGCTTTCCTGTTGTATGACCTAGGACATGAAGCTGAACTTCTATGTGGGAAGCAGGTAAATGAAATAATACACAAATAATCTCAGTACACAGCTCATACACTAAGCGAAAGAAAAGGATGCCTCCTGCAATAATTATGTTGGGGTCTATGCTATTGTTGGTATTACTAAGTATGTGAACAGCAAGAAGTTTCTAACCTGACTTTGAGTCTGGTTCTGTTAGGGGCCATAAAAACACAGGGTAAGAGACAGCCCTTCCATCATGACTTTACAGTCTTCAGTCAGGAGTTAATTATTAAGACCCCCTTCTTCACACTGTTTTTGAGACAGAGAGGCAGCCAGCACTGTGACTGCAAATCTAAATGCAGATTGCTTTATGAATAACTTCATTGAGAGCAGTGCTTCTAAAGGTGCAACATGATGTTGAAAATTTAAAAAAAAAAAAAAAAAAGAGGAAATTATGAGCGACTTATTGTATGTTTTAACCAAGGTCCCAGTTGAAATTTGAGGAGAAATAAAACATAAGGGTAAAAGGTTAAAGACATGAAAAGCTTTAGAGTAATGAGTAAGGTGATAACAAATCAATAAGAAAGGACATCAGAGGGCTGAGTGTGGAAGGAGAAAATTAAGGAGAAGGGAAGGGTAAGAGTGACTACACACTCTAAGCTGTATATTAACTTTCTGTGGCATTTAGCAGGCAGGAAATTTTTCGCATAATTCAGGTTAGAAAAGAATTCTTTGTTCATTTAAATATGAAAATTTATAATCTCAGCAGCATGCCAACCTCAGAGTTGTTAGACAGAGATGAGAAATACATCCATCAGTAAGGTAGGTATGGACGTTCCTAACTAATGCAGGGATTTCCCTTGTTTCACAGCATAATGAATGAATGCTAGCCCCAGTCCTGTACAGGCATAAATGGGACTATATTGGGAAGCACAATTAGAACAGAGGTTTGGGGGATCAATTTTAGCACAGTTGTTCTTTTGAACTTTATTGCCATTTGCCAGTGATTTTCTGGATGGAATCCTGATTTTCTATCCCATGAAAATTTGTTTTCCTTCATGATTTTTTTTTTAAGTAATTTTTTCGGACAACATTTTAAAATATTTCAACATATTATCATATCAGTATACATTTGGTTCATATTTTGAATAATTTCCTCCACAGCTATATGGGAAAGAAGGATTAGTCAGAGAAGAAGAGAGAAAGACTGTGAGCATGCGTGTGGCACATATGTAAGAACTTACTTTTTGGAGCTGGAATTTGTGGCAAAAAAGGTAGGTTCTCTGACAAACTCCGTAATCACAGAATTCCCACTCATGCTTGAGCTCTTCTGTGGCTGAAAGTTATCCAAGAGCAAGACAACGACAACTGTCTCATATTCGAAAGGCAATTGGACAGGCAGGCAGCATGGGTGAGAGCTGAAGAAGCCTCGGCAGTTGGCTAAGGGGTGGGCAGAAGGACAGTCTGGCACTCCTCCTGTTTCTGCCTTGCTGATCGTGTTTAAATGTACTTTTCCCTTACATTAGACACTCAGATTTTCCTCTGCTGCTTCTTTTTAAAAGCCACCTCACCTTTCCTTCTCAGGTGCCCCATTTTCTCAGCCCTGATATTCCCCCAAGGCAGAGCAGTATCACAAGAGGCCAGTGGTGCTGTTACCGCACAGTAGAGTGGGTGAGAAGGAAAGGAGAGTCAGGAACATCCAGATTTTCAGGATCAGCCTAATTAATACACAGCTTCTGCCACATGCCTCTTTCAATGTATGCAGGTCGGTTTCTTTGAGGAGGAAAATGAATTATTATTATTTGATAATGGAGTCTTAAATTATTCCCTTATTTCTGGCAGCAAAATGTTTCCAACTCTCCCCTTTCCTTAACTTTAAAAAAAGGAATGAATAGAGCAGTATGCATTTAGAAAACGCTTCACTCCCAGCCAACAAAATAACATTTGTAAAACCTGACTTTGTGCAAAGTTCTTAATTTAGAATGCTATTGTGAAAGTCTGTCATGAGGTGTGGGAACATGAGAAGTTAAACACTGATACTCACTACAGGAATACAAAGAAAATGGATGAGATACCTGGATTTTCATTTCCACTTGCATGAATATTTAGGTAGACATCAGATAAGATATGGGGGAGCAACACGGAAGAGGCTTAACTAACCTTGCAAACACACGAAAACTTACAATAATAGACTTAATATTCTTCACATTTAGATAGAATTGTACCTATTTTTATTCTCTGGATTTACCCCAGACTGAATGATATCAGGGAAAGTCGTGGTATCCACTCTTGAAGAAATGCCTCATCTCCTCTACGCTACAGAAGTGTCAGAGCTTCCCTGTTTGCAGATCTCGTATGTCAGCTGCCGAGAAACGGGAGGCTGGTTTGGTCAGCACCCCTCCACAAAGACCAAATACTGCCAATGAATGTAAGACGTTAACCGATGGCTTCTGCAGTGCCACGGGAGATGGTTCAGAGAGACGCTGCAGCAAATGTACGTGCAGTACGGGGATCCTTGCAGTGTATGTCTGCTGTGCGCCTAGCGTAGGTCTGTCTGAGCCGCCTGATCTTAGACTTACAGCACTGACAGGCCCCTCTCCAGAATTATAGAAACAGAAAATTCACACCACATTTTCTTTTCAGATAGGGCTAGTAAAAGGACCTTTACCACTACAGCTATCATAGCTAGTAAAATCTGGGTAGGAAAAAGAACTTTTAATTTTTGAGAGGAATCTGCACTACAACAGAGCTAATACTGCTTCTGCTGTTCCCTCCCCTTTGCTCAGCTTTGATGCCAAGAAGTGTGCTCAGGGCTCTCTGCTATTGCACTTACTACTGGCGTCATAATCCCTATAAGCTGAGTGAAGAAGTTACTTTTGACTTTACATTAAGGATCTCAAGGACAAAAATAACTTGTGAGGTTTCCACGACACACCAAAACAAGGGGGCAACTCTCGTGTTTACAAACTCCAGCTGGAGTGTGAAGATGAAGACATGGATATTTCTTCCTACTGCCTGCCATAAGTAACTAGTGGGAAGATTAATCACCTTATTATATATGTTGCCTTATTTTTCTAAAACCAAGGTATGTATCTACATAGGTTAGACCCTGAACAAACTGTCTTCCAGAAATGAGTTTCCACTGTGATAAGAGACATAAGGCCGTTACTACGTATAAACACTGGGAAATTACATTTCCTTTCTTGGAATTTGATAATATAAAATTCTTCTGTTGAACATCCAGGACTGGAAGAGCATTTGTCAGGGAAAAGCATATGGTTTCTCACAGTAGCCTATTATGACCATCAGACCACTGACTAAATGCAGTGAATGTAAAATCTGAAGAGTAGTTACAAGGCTGCAGTTGAATAGCCAATTTGGGAATTGAGTTAGGATCTAAAGTGTTTTCTATCTGGGCACCATATTCTCCTGCCACTGGAAATGAATAACTAACATTGAGTTTTTAAAAATTGCTTGTCTCTAAAGTGGGAAAACAAGTCCTTTGGGTATACATTGCTTACCACAAATCACAGACATGCTCTGTTCTTTGTGTTCTCAAGCTTGCCATGTCCTTTTACCGTCTGCCCATTCTGATTTTTGTTTTATTGATGCTGAATATTCAAAGATAGAAATTATTTTGCAAGTGATGCATTTTAAAAGTGAAATTCTCATTTCTTGCCCGACTTCGTAAAAAAAACCAAGCCTGTATCTATCTCCAGACCGCAGCAGAAGCCATTGAATTTAGTGAATGGTTATAACTAAATATCATCTCCTCAGATGCCACGATTGACAAAGAGATAGACAACAGAATAGCAAAGGCAAACAGAGCTTTCGGAAAACTCCATAAAAGAGTCTGGTGCAATAAACACCTGAAGAAAAGTACAAAGATCAGTGTCTACAGAGCCGTGGTACTGTCTACTCTTCTGTACGGGTCTGAATCATGGGTCATCTACCGCCACCATCTGCGACTCCTCGAACGCTTCCATCAGCGCTGCCTCCGCACAATCCTAAACATCCACTGGACTGACTACGTGACTAATGTTGCTGTCCTTGAACAGGCAGACGTCACCAGTATTGAGGCCATGTTGCTGAAAACGCAGCTGCGTCGGGCAGGGCACGTCTCCAGGATGGCGGATCACCGCCTCCCAAAGATCGTGTTCTATGGTGAACTTGCCACTGGCTGCCGCAAGAGAAGAGCTCCAAAGAGGAGATATAAGGACTCCCTGAAACAACACCTCAGCCTAGGCCATATTGACCACCATCAGTGGTCCACCCTGGCCTCCAATCGGGAGATTTGGAGACACACCATACATAACGCTGCTGTCTCCTTTGAGAGCACGCGTAGAATCGGGCTCGAGGAGAAAAGACAGCGCAGAAGGAACCGTACCTCGACTATACCACCCAAGGAGACCCTCCGGTGTGCTCTTTGCAACCGGTCTTGCCTATCCCGCATTGGCCTTTTCAGCCATCAACGCGCTTGCAATAAGCGTGGGCAAAGCCCTTCCCAAATCTTCGTCCGCGAAGCCAAGCCATGATGATGATAACTAAATACAGTTCTACTTAAACACATGCATACAAAATCACCATTACCTTGACTTTTTCACTTTGTTCCTTGTTCATTATACTGTCTTTTAAATCAATAAAAGAACAATAGTGGGAAAAATTGGTTTACAATCTAAGATAAATATAATACTAATCTAGGAGACAGAAAGATGCAAAGGTGTGTAAACAGATGACAAAAGGGAGAGGAAAGAAGGTGGGTATTTCCAGTGTCCGAATGGATGAGACCTGTATTAGAAAGCAGAAAATCTCAAAAAATGAAGAAGCAGAAGTGATGAGTGAAGCATTCTGTTATAGACTAGTGATGACGTCATACACTTAACTTATGCTTAATTGAAGATCAAGTTATATGATCTTTTGCAATAGGAATAAAAGACCTTCAGATTCCATGTAGACAGATTATATGAGCAAAGTAGCTAAATTAATGAACTGAGGAAAAGCAGGTTGATTAATCTTTAGCTGCTATGGCTGTGGTGAGGATTTGATAACGAGCCAAGAAAAGCAACCGTAACAGGGAGCTCCTATTAAGCTTTCTAGCTGAGAAATGATGTTGAGGTGCAATTTAATTAGGACTGTGAGTGAAAGACAGCAGAAAGTAGTTTTCACGTTTAAGAAGTGATGAGTATGAAACATTTTCCATATTAGTTAGAAACAGAATCTTGTATTACATTTGTTATTCATTTTCATTTTGTTGCTGAATTTTTTTTTTTTTTTTGCACATGGTGAATACCTTTTTGAATATTCATTAGACTATTTCTTTAAACCTTCTTATTCAAGGAAAGAACAGTATCTGAAAAGCAGCTGAGCGGGAAGAACTTTTATCTAGTGACCACAGACATCTAGCTTATCTGACCTGAATGTTTGAAAGACTTCTCCTGGAGGAGATGCCTTAGTTACATTAATAATGAGGTATAACTTCACTTGTAGCTTAGAAATCTAAAGAACTTTTAAAAATGTGTAGATTTCTTAGGGAGCAGTATGTGAATGCCAACCCCTCCATTTACCCCTTGGTCACATTAAATTATTACTTCTGTGAATTATGGGTATAGTGCAGTCCTGTATGCAGCGCAGAGTGCAATCCTATATATTAACCACTAAGATTTGGTTCCATTAATTTAACTTCTTTGACCTAAGTATTCCTCATGTAAATTTTTTCAGCAGATTTCTCTCCTTTAGCTGCTGGGGGATTCTGCAAAGCCTTATCACTGCTGTCTTTGTACCTTTACCCTGAGGAAAGCTGCAGCAACGTTGACATCAAGTAGCTGGGAAAACATCTCCATGTGAGTTACATTTACTCTTTGGGTTCAGCTCAGCTAACGAGCTAGCTGCTTCTATGTAAATCAAGTCAGCCAAAACCAGTTAATGCTTTCATCAGGTGAGCAGTCTCTTTGAAGGTGGGGCCACATTCACTGCAGTGGCTGAATGTTGCCCATATAAACACCTCATCTCAAAGATGTTGTTCTGTTTTTCAAACAGGCTTATAACTGCTGAGAGGAAGCATGCCACTGTGCCAGGTACCAGAAGCCAGACCAATTTATTTTGAATTTGTGGAGGGGAGGTAAGAAAGAAAATACCCAACAAAAATCCCATGAGTGGTTTTGGAGACATTAACAAAATAGAAAGTATGAAAAGCTGAGATCACATCTGGGATTTATCGCTGTGTTTTGATAAACCTTTAGTCTTAGCCTGCACTTTGTACTGCAGTAGGGATTCAGCAGAATTACAGCAAATGTATTCTCAATGGAGTTTGTCAGATCAACTTTATACTTGAGTGTTTTTGACTGATTAATTACCTGCATGGACAAATGAGGAGTTCAGAGAAAGGTGACATTTTCTTAGGAAAGTTAAGCATAAGATGGTTTACTAGGGAACGTGACCATAATTAGAAGAATGGGAATTGATGATTTGTTTCAATACTAATTTAAAAGTAATTTCTGGATCTTCTTATAGAGTAATAGATCCAGTCTACTTAATACCAAGTTGTTATGTTGATGTATTGCTGGTAAAAGAGATGTCCATTAAAAAAGATACTTTTAAAATTCATCTCGGGTTAATTGTCCAGAGCCTTTCACAGTCCCTGAGCTCTGAGGTGCCCAAGCATGGGAAGCCAGCTCAATTATCTGCTTAGAAAAGCCGGGGAAAGGTTCCTGGTTAACAGGCTTTAGAGTAATTCTTCTGTTACTATATATTTTATTATTTATGCAAAAATATGACAGCTTTGACTTGAGATCTGCTAACAGCTATATCCCTAGAATATTCTTTAGATGAGGGCCCTGCCTGAATGTCTAAATGTGCTAAGTTCACGCCCGTTTTCAATCTAAGCAAAGGAATGGCATTAAAAGTGGTGTCCTACACTGTCTCTAAAGGCAGACTGCTGGGCAACAGGGAATTTGTGCCTCCCTTACTTGCCTGACTTGCCATTCAGACTCTGCTTCAGGAGAAAGGTGGCTGGATCAGAGTCTTTGGGGAAGATCAATTCAGAATGCCTGATGCGGGAATTTTGCAGTAGTTCTACTGTTAGGCAGTTTGGGCAAGTCTTGGTTGAAGTAATGGATTGACAAGCCATTGAGGGTTATACAGAGGTGCTATGTCAGGTGTCATCAAGATCCTGTGTCAATAGCCATTTGATGGCTATTTATGCCAGTCAACAGGAAACAACAAAGAAAATTCTTTTCCATAGATTTTGTCCTGTGTTAGAATCTGGTGTTTGCCGCTCAAATCCTTCTTCTCGACTCATAATTTCTGCTGTCCTTTGGAATGCAGGATGGACTCCATTTGAGATTTCACAGGTAAGAAGTCAGGGATTTGAGAAAAAAGACATTTCAATGAAAGCCTAGTAAATAAAATGTTTGCACTCTGCATTTCAAACCCTCTCTAGTCCCTTAAGTAGGTGAAGCTACTGTCCTTACATAAAAGTAGGCTACAGAAATGAATTCAAAACCTGCTGGAGAAGGATCCCACCTCAAACTTTTGTGAAATCCTGTCTAAGTACTGGAATGGGTTCCCAGTGCTGCCCGTACCTTGTGGCCTGCGATGGTTTAATGACAAACGGACAGAGAAGCAGTCCCTCTGGTTTGGACTGAGGTGATCTGAGACAACAGCACACTGTCTTTACTCCAAACAAGGAAGGGGGTTATTTGCCTCCTAGGAGGATACAAATGTAAGAATCTTTCGAAACTAATCACACAGAAATTGAAGCTGAGCTTTGTTGCTCATTTGAATGTATTTTTTGTCTTTCTGTTATTGGACAGTCTCTGCCTCTGTGTTTGTTTAAGGGACGCTCTTATTCTCTGCTTCTTGTTGGCATATAAATACCAGAATTGGCTTTAATCTTCCCTTGGTGATACAGAGATGCAAAGACTTCTTAAGTCTTTTACTGAAAGATATGTTATTGAGGTCTTATATCATACTTAGTCTTTTGAAAGTGCTTTTCTTATTCTATCACACGTTTGAAAATGTGAAAAGCACCACTGGAAGTCTGTGGTCATTTAACTATCTACCATGGCCATTTCAGTGTATGCTCCAGGTCACAGTCCTCATCCTGTGAGACTGCATCCCTTCTTTACTACTGCCACATGTTTCCATTTGGCTGTGTTTTTAAACACGCAGTTACTGTAAAGTAACCACGAGAAAACCATGCAGATTACCCCGTGTAACCAGCTGTTTCTCTTCTGCACGTATAAATTCTTTAGTCTTTGTATCTTTCTTTCTTGAACTTCTCTGGTTATCACTCTGTGTGTTGTCTAGATAATTTATGAAAGATAGTCAATGGTATTTGACAATAGTTTGTTACAATTCAAAACCTTCTAAGAAATACCTACCGTGGGGGATGAGTACAATCTGAGGACCATCTGTTTACTAGTTTTTAACTGAATTTACATGTGCTTTGTTGATTAGTAATTCCTCTTAGATTTAAATATTATATTGAACTAGAGGTCGCTAACGCTATAGAGTTGGAGGTTGCATCTTATGTAGAGTTATAGTGACCGGCATTAACAGTGCTATTATCTTTTACACTTTCTACCTGTATGGCTCCTGTTACAGATTAAAATGCACTTTTAGGAATATCACCTGTACCAAGCATAGTTTTCCTTCTAGGGCTTCAGTTCACAAACAACTTTTTTTTTTTTTTCCTAAAATTGGGGTTTCTGCTTGCTTACATAAAAGTGGCTGAGGCAAAAGAAGAAGCTAACATGGTAAAAAATCAGAAGTAGCTAACAAGTGTATGATTTACCTACACTCTTGTTAGTGATGGACATTCCATTAATTTGCTTTAGTAAGTAAAAGAGCATTTATGAGTAATAAGTAATATTATAAATAAGAAGCTGGTCAACCACGTGTTCAGAAAGAATCGAAAAACAAGAGTGTGTAAACCTAAGCCCTTTGTAACTCCGGATACCGTAGTATCAGCTGCCCTGTGTATGTCTGCGAACCGAGGGTGACACAGTACAATGCCATGTGAAATTAGCCTGTAAGGAGTTCCTAAGGACAGAGGATACATTCTATTTAAAGAAGGTAACATTGTACCTCCTGCCAAACTGAGGTAATTTCCTTCCCCTTCCTCTGCTTACCAGGTCTCCAGATTTATAAATTTTTATGGCATTTGCCAGAGCTTACCTGAAGAAAGAATTACTCAAAGTGTAAAGGAAATATTTTTGTTCAGAATCCAGACCCATAAAGAATAACTACTGTATGTTAAAGAAAAAAGAAAAAAACCTGTGTAATTTTACTACTAATTATGCACATAAGCCGAATAAATAGACCACTGTTGCTGTGTTGAATAGAAAATTCACACATTGCTACTTACATCAATACGCTGGGGTTGCTTTTTCTATCACTAACCTCATTAAGGGATTTCTTATGATGTAAAGTTTGTCTTTTCTTGGAAGCCAAAGCAGATTGTGTGAAATAGAACATACACATGATCCCATTAACTGGGAGAACTATTATTTTCAGTGTCTGCTTCAGTCAGTTATTCAAGAACTCAGCTATTTCTTGTTAGGAGCAAAGGGACTTCAGTTTAGTTGAATTTACTTAAAACGTATTATTCAGTGGTTCCAGGAGGATTGTCTTGGCAACACTGATATTAATTAATTATTTCAAGGCCAAAAGGCCCAAAATTTAACCAGCAGGAGGTGGACTCACAAGGACATGTATAAATATAAATTGAACAGCAAGGTACCTCATTTAGTCACAAAACTATCATGCTGCTGCTTAAAACTGTAGGAACATAAATCCCCCCGACACATTTCCACCAGCAAAGCTTTTTCAGTGGCTACATCTGCTGCAGCACTCCATACGTGACTCCCGGCAGGGCTGGCGTACGCTCCAGCCAGATGGGTCAGGGGCTTCAGTTCCCCTGCCGACTGTGACTGGTTATGTCACAGTGAGCCTTTCCACGTGCCATCCGTAGCCACCCAATTCTCCCACGGCTCCGTGCAGACAGGCAGCTTGGGTACATGAATTCTGCCGAGTATTGAGACCAGCGCTGGTGAGTGAATTGAGTCCTTTGATGTTACCAAACAAAGAGTGGAAACCTTTTGCTGGGCAATGCTGTTCGGACTCTCTCAGTCAGCATAAATCCAAACAATGAAAAGTAAAGAACCCGAGAAAGAAGACTGAGACTTCCTGAAGTCCTCTGTCCCTCTCTGAGAAAGATGCACAACATGAATTGAGTCTGATGTTGTTGGGAGTGTGTGAGGATAATGCAACTGCTTGAGGACAATAATCACAGAATTGCTTTTACCTAATGCTAGATAATTTTTTTTCCTTGCAAGGGAAAAAGCATGACCTCTCTCTTGCCTTCTCTTTCAGTTTGTAGTTACTAGCCAACAAATTCCTCAACTATGTCCTGGTTTCCTGATTCATATTTACAGAAAAGTGCACATGCTCCCATCAATCATCTCTTTTCGGAGTCTGTGATGTTATCCAGTGATATTTCACAGCAGATTAGAAATCTGGATCAGTCACTGATTTCAACAGTGACCCAGCTCTGTCCTTTTTATGTATAAGAAGGTTTTGTACAAATATTTTACTTGGTTTCATTAATTCTTGAGCTGCGGGTTCCTCCTACTCAAGATGTTGAGGGCTCTGAGCAGGTGGATTGCCCGATGCCTTTGGCTGGGACTATGGGTCTCAGCGATGCTCTGGTCACAGGCAAATCGTGTCGCTCTGCACCGGGTAATGCTGCGTGCGCCTGACTTACTGAGTGTTCTGAGTGGTCTGTATCACATATAAGGTCTAAAATTGCACTTATATCCAACAGGCAGTGCGAGAGTTACTGTTTTCCTGATGCCACTTTAGGAGTATTGGGTCTTGTGGTTACATTTTGGAAAAGGCTTTGCGTTCCAATGGTTAAAGTACCTGAGATATCTTAGGCTGGCGTCTCTCAGTTCTGCATCTTTAGTGATGTGCAGTCTGAGGTAAGGAAGTTTCCCCAGAATTTTTTGGTGTTTTTCAGGTCTGCTCATTCATGTACAGCTGATTTGCATAAATGTTAATGTTTAGGTCAGCAGTACAGGCATTATGTGTTTATAGTAGAATCCTTCTAGCAATTTATACTGATTTCTTCTGGCAAAATTTCTTGTGCATGCAAAAGTGTTGATAATTTTCCAAAAGGATGGCCTAATCACCAGGCAAACTTTGTAAGGTGAGGTCCATGATGAATTAAAGAAATACATTCCTTTGTTAAATTAGATGTTAATTTCTTTAAGTAAATCCAGTGCCCTTATTTTAAATCTAGTAATCAAGCTGTTGCTGTAACCATGAGCATCTATTGATACCAGTGAATCAGATCTGTAGGGAGAAGTCATAGCTTTAGATAGCCTAGATAATATAACAAAAAAGTTTACTTTGTGTGCTTTTCCAGCCAGGCCAGTTTCTCTGGGGGGGGGGAAAAAAAGTGTCATATTATCTTACAAATCCTAATAAGGTAAATACAGATTTTTAAAAAAAAAAAAAAAAAGAATGATACATAAGCTCAGTCAAGTTCCTATGTCACTTCAGATGACTATAATGCAGAAAGGACAATCACTTCTGGAACTAATTGGCATCCTTTTTTCTTGTCTCAGGAGAGGTCAAAGACTAGAGGTCAAAGACGGGCCAAATCTGAAGATCTTGTACAGCCCATAGGTAGTGTTTGACTTCTCTGTTTGGGAAGGTGGGATCTGCAGACAGAAATGATCTACTGTTATGAACTTGCCCATTGTTGATATTGCTCAGGTAGAAGGAAGGGAAAAGGATTAGAGGCTTCAGTGAATAATCTTTAAGTTTCTGCACAATATCCTTGGTAAATCTGTTTCAGCATTTGCCTCTGCTTGAATCACATTGGTTTAGCTGCAGGGAACTCTGATGAAAGAGGCTTGTATAACACATGGAAGACATTTAAATTATATGCAATATACATTGACTTTCAAAATTAGTTACTTTAAATCTATAAAGGACCCTTATTTTGCCATCACTGAAACTGTTCCTTCCTAGAGGGTAGAAGCTCCATCCCTTCCAGTGGCCACATTCCCATTGATTTCAGAGGTTTGCAATAAGACCTCTAATCCTTACCATTTTTGCTCAAAGTTGTATTTTTGCTTTGATACTGAAGTCCTCCTTTATACAGTATTTATTTTGTTAATATAATAATTTTAACAACTTCAAGGCAATGCTGGAAAAAAGGATGAGTCCAGAGTCAGCTTCTAGATATACTATAAACAGGCTTGGGTTATTATGAAATAGAGGAGAAACAGGTTTTCATATTACCCACATCCTATATATTCAAGTTAGACGTAATGGAATATTCTTCAGGGTAAAATGCACTTTTTGATTGTCATATGAATCAAAATTACTAAGCTTACATTTATCATAAATCAGAAAAACAATTGCCTGCATATAAAATAGCAAAAGGTATTTTAACCCTATTACATACTGCTCGCATATTTCTGAGGCTGAACGTAACCCAGAATCTCAAGTGGTTGGGAGGAAGCAATAGAAAGTTCTGGCTAAAGAGGCATTTTGAATTAAAACATAATAGAAAAAAACCAATGGGTTACTGAACATTGTGCAGCTCAAAAGTAAGATAGTACATTGTTGCTTCCCTTGAAAAAATTGTGGGAGGAAACAGGTCTGACTGCCTGCATGTTAATATGAATGTGTTGTGCATGTGCTCAAGAATGACCATAAGTTCTTCAGGTATTGCAGGAGCTGCAAAAAAGTTTGGAAAAATGATAAACAACTGAGGAAGTGATTTATCCTGGGGACTTTGGTTAAAAGGGAGTTTCAGTCAAGTGGGAGAATGGGAGTTTAATAAATACACAGACTGTGTACCCAAATACATCCACATGTGTGTGTCATTGAAGGGGAAGTGATGAGATACTGAAAACTGATGTGTGTTTTTAACCTTCTCCCATTCCATTCCAGTGGTTTTGCTTTCTAAGAGGCATGTTTGCACATCTGGTTGGAGGAGAGAGATTAGGCTGAAAGGACACCTCTCTAACCATGACTGAGGGAAGAAAAGCCAGAACACATTTCAACAACATACAGAATAGATTAGCCATATGGTTTCAGTGCATTTCATTCATTTTTACAGACAGAAAACAAACCCCTTCTTTTACAGTCCAACATTCAGGTCCAGGATTTAGAGACTGTAAATGTAGAAATAGCAAGACATGACAAAATACAGACTGTGTGAGCTGGGTAGAATAGTCAGAACATGCTCGTTTGCTGTAGCACATCTGGCATTTAGAGTCAGTACTCCTTTTCCTTCTCTGGACTTCCATATCACAATAGCTGTTTTCCAAGATATCAGACTGTCCCCGTTACATTTGACACGGTATCCATGCCTATAGCAGTGCTGCAGTGGGACTGTGACTCTTTTAACGTAATCTGGAATTGTCTTTAATGTACTGACCCTAAACTGTATTTTGGAATGTCTTTACAGTGCCAAAGCATACAATGATAATTCGAATTTTTTTACTGATTCTCTCAAGTGATAATGTTCGGTTAATCTACTGTCAAAGTATGAAGTGTTACGAATTTTGTTTCGCACAAAATCCTAGTCAAAGGAGAGGGGGAAACAGAGAGAGACAGAAGCACAGATGGGCAGAATGCTACTGAAACGTGATTATCCAGGAGCTCAAGGGAAGCCAAGAACCATTCTGAGCAGTGAAGGGATGTTTTATCCTCTGAGTATGTTCTTACACGTCACCTCGCTCCTTTCCTTATGTGGGCTTGTTGCATCTTATGTAAAAGTTTGTGTCTTCCTGTGTGCTCCCTCAGTTAAAATACTTGTAGAAAGCAGCAAGTTATGCATACAGAGAAAAGCACACGGCTATGCGGGACAGGCCACCATAAGACAATGAGGCTATCCCTGTTAAAATTCGGATCAGGTTCTCTTTCGGGTCTGGATCTAAACTCCATGATTCATGATGTGTGGATCAGCTGGTGGCAGCCAGCAGTCTGAAAGACAGTGTAGAGGGAGAATCCTCCTAAGAAAACCAGTAAAGCAATCCTGCTGCTGCCACCTTCCCGCTGTGTTATGGGAAGGAGTAGGTAATGTAGATGTGGCTTCCTCATTGCCATAGTGGTTGAAGGCACACTATCCATCATCCTCAGGTCTGTCATGGTATTTTAGGTTTACTGTTTTGGCTTAAGAATACCAAGTGATGGTGTTTGTTTTTGGAAAAGTCAGCATAGTTTTCAATGAATGTCAGAAATTCTTGCTTTCTAAAATCACTCCCAGTATTAAAACCAACTGCTACCTCTTAGAAGCTAAATCCCACCCAGGATCATGTGGTCTTCTCTGAGTTAAAGGTTTTGAAAGAACCACATACCGGTCAGGTTGGTGGTAAAAGTGCAGTCTGAATTTAGGCTGTGGTTTTCATTTGTGTCCCTGGAACATGAGGACATTGTTTTCTTTAAACATCAAGAAAGAAAAAAACCAAGTTCATCGCTGCAGTTTTACTGTTAGCTTGAGGAGATGTTGTGTCCCAGGCGTTTTGAAGCCCTGTACCACAGCATGCATTGGAGTTTGTCCAGGGACTGTAAGTGGTCTTCTTCCTAAACATTGTAGGCAGAAATCTATTTGGGGGCAAAATATTTAGCCTTATTGTAATCTCAATTTTTTAGCAGCCCATTAAACTGCAGAGTAGTTAATGGACACAAACAACTTTTTATTATTATTATTGGAAGTATCTGTTCAATTTAAGAGTTACTGGCAGTCTCAGAAGATGCCAAGGAAGAAACGGTGGTAAAAATATAACTGTAATTCCATCCTTAGATCATACCTATTTGAAATCTGGAATTACAATGGTTTTTTTCAAATTATTTAATGTCATGATTTAAATAACTTGTAGATGCACTTTAAGATTTGCCAATTTTATAATGGCTATGAACAGTTTGTAATTTTCAAGAAGTAATCAAATATGATTTTGGGATAATACTTGACTTCAGCTTGCTTTCTAGTAGTCCATTAATTGTGTTTAATATTTAAAATTCAGACTGTTTTGGTTGCATATGCGTGAAGTTAGGCATATTTTAGTTCCCATCCACAGATGTTAGCAGAATAGTCCTCTTATGTTCTCTTAACCCCCTGGATAATCTGACTAGGACTTAATTGGAATTAGCAGTTACTTTGGGACATTTCCCTCATGGAGAAGTAAGCCTTATAGAATCTTTTTGTCCACAGAAACTGGATACTTCATGTGTCTTGCCTGGTGATTTCTGACCTGTATCAGAATTATCTCAGATAACTTTCATTTCTGCTTGAAGAAATACATGAGCTTGTTATTGAAAAGTTTTGGGTTGTTTGCAAATCTCTTCTTTTAAACAAATCTGTGAAATGATCCATCCACCACTGTACATTGCCAAAAGTCTTGCAATCCAGCCCTCAAACAACACTTTATTCATACAGAGCCCTTCTGTGATCCATAGGTGACAGTACCTGAGGAGGTACAGTAAGGGAAACAGAAAGCTGCCTTCCTCATCTCTAACGTGTTTGGCTGCAGACACTGCTAGGTAAGATGCCTTAAAATGGTGTGAGACACAGTGTGGCAGTTGTGTGTTTTTTATGTAAGACTGTTTATTTTTAAAGCCTACAGGAAAGGAGGTAAAGGTTTCCTGTATCCCGTAAATACCGCTAGGTCATTGGATAGTATAACCTTGTGGTTGTCCAAGAGGAAATACCGTGTACACTTATGTGATTATGAGACTCTCAGCTTGTTTTCATCATCTCCTGAAAGCCTGTTAGAAGAAAAGTGAAAGGTTAAAGAGAAGTTAGGGCTCAGTCCCGGGGTGTGCTGAATGCTTCCCATATCCTCCCTTCCTCCAGAGAAGTTAACGGAAAGTAAAGATCAGCTTTTCACAGCAAATGCTTTGCACCTCCGAAGATCAGTGATGTCTGCAGCAGCAACATTTCTCTCCACTCCCTGTGGTCTTCATGAAATGGTGAAGAGTTGAGAGATACAGTCTGATAACCGCTGGAGATACACTAAGCTGTAGATGAAAGACCTGCATTGAACACGAGGGGCAGGGGTTTGGGTGAATCAGCATTGTCATGGTTGGAGCCCACCTTACCGGCAACAAAACAACCCTTGTAGCTGCTCGCTCACTCCTATTCCCCTCCAGTGGTATAGAGAGGAGAAAATACAACAAAACGGTCAAGGACTGAGAGAAAAGACAGAGAGGGCTCGCTCACCAATTTTGATCACGGGCAAAAGACAGACTTGACTTGGGGAAATCAAATCAATTTAACTTAAACAACAAAACTACCACCAATTCACCAATTGAATCAGAGTAGGACAGTGGTAAATACAACCAGACCTTAAATACACCTTCCCCCCACGCCTCCCTTCTTCCCGGGCCCAGGTCTTCTACCTCCTCTCTGCCAGTGGCACAAGTGGGGCAGGGAATAGGGATTGCAGTCAGTCCCAGTGTGTTACGTGTTGTTCCTGCTGGTCCTTCCTCCTCAGGGAGAAAACTCCTCACAGTCCTCCCCTGCAGCAATGTGGTGTCCCTCTAGAATACCAAACTGACCGTGCAGGTGGATGGTCTCTCCTCTCTGATGGAAGACTTGAATAGAGTCACTACTATCTCTAAGAAATGCAGTGGTTCTAGACAGCAGGATGGGAACATCGAGAGGGCACCATCACTCTGGATTAAGAGAAACAAAACTTAGGGAGGTGATTTGAAATTTACTGAGGGGAGGTAATCATACTTTTTCTTTTGTATGTGTGTTAGGGGATGTAGTCCATTCCTTCCTTTCAAAGATCCTAGATTAGTTATATAGTAGGGGAAAACATCAAAATCTTTGGTAGTAGACTTTCATTTAATTCACAAACTTCATATTACTACTGTGTTCCAAGGGAGGCAAAAATGGAGAGCAATTTCCCAAACTTTGCAAACAGCAGAAAACACCAAACAGGTCAACTGAACTCATTAGGATGAGAATAACTTTTCATTTTTCAAATGAGTAACTAGGCATATTCAAAATAATAATCTATCTCATAAAAACCCTAAACAATTAATTATATCAGCTAAATTTTATACCAGATGTTTTATAGAACCAAGAGTATCAAATCAGGGAGGATCTGGATTTCCTTGAGGAATGTGACCCCTATATGCTGTTTAAGCATGGAAATTATATTTTTCTTGCCTGTTAGGTTTTGCAACATTAGCCAGAAAGTCCCTAATAATTTACAGAACACAAACAAAATCAGATTGTAACAACGGGAAGACCAACATTGTCTCTGCTTACAAGGCAAAAGTAGTCTTTACTGAAAATACATTTAAATTATATACTATGAGAGCTTGTAACTGGGATTTCACTTCAAAACTTATCTGTAAAGAGCCTGTTTTACTTAGGGAAGTGACTTGAAATAAATATACTATGGCTACCATTAAATGTTCCCATTTGTCAACAGTTACCACATGAAACAGCCGAGATCACAACTGTTTCCCCTGCAATTAGAATATATGTTTGTGGTAATTTTGTGGTAATCAGTGAGAAAGTTCTTTGTGTGTGATTTCCACAGTACTTGAACACAGATTGGAGGAAACAAAACAAAGCAGGAACCGTGCTTAGATTTGATTTGAATAAAAATCATTATCCCCAAAATTGAACCAGTGCATTTAGCGGATCACTAACAAAAATACAGAGATGACAACTGTTTTTATCTTTAGCTATATCCAATTTAACTTCTGCTTTGCAAAAATATATCCAAGCAACACAAAATGAGAAGGCAAATTTTTAAAAACTCTGGTAGAAGTCACGTACCCTGTAACCCAAGAGATGCTTCCAGGAGTCATATGAGCTACGATAACTAGTCCCCTCATCAGTAAAAGTGTCAGATTGGTCCAGTAAAGTAATAGTATCTGCGGAGTGTGTCTACCCCTGCTTCACTATCAGGGAAGTGACTCTGTCCCATCGCATTTAACCATGGTTTTCATGTGCTGTCAGCAGATTTGTGTTCTTAGTGGCTGCATTTGTCATGAGAAACAGCTCTTCTCTCTGCATTAATTTCTTTGACTCAAAATATTGCTTTAGGCAGCGAGCTGCTCTTTCCAGGTTATGCTTTCATAAGGAAATGAAAAACAGCTCCTGTTGTAATGAGAACAGGTTTCTGATGTTTTCATCTTCTGGTGTCCCAGAAATACCAGGAAATCAGCCTCTTCAGAGGTAGCTACAGATATAAAAACAGGAAAAAATGTTTAGTCCAAGGGATGAGTCATTCAATCCCAACCAATTCAACAGTTCCTCAGTGTTTCTTCTTATCTCCTATGATTTCCCAGTGGTTTCAGATGATTCTAAGATTTATTTCCCAGTGGTTTCAGATGATTCTAAGATTTATTTCCCATCGGTACAAACTTATCAGGTGCGCTGCACCAAATTCTCAGTGCAAGTCATACCAATTACAAGAAATTGCTTTCATTCACAAATTTGCTCTGAATTTTTTTTAAAAAAGGTATAAATCATATGACAAGCAATTACTGCATCACATGTAGATGTCACAAAACACCTTTGGGGCAAAATGTATTGAACTTTCACAGCAAGAAAAAATATGTATGGCTACCACATTCCACAGCGGGTCTAAAGGACTTGATCAATACAGAATTCAATATTAGAGTTCTGAATATTTCCTTTTTTATAGAGAGATTTCCCTCCCTTACACAAACCCCAGCTGCTACACAGACTGTCTGTACTCTGTTGGATACTGTCCTAACTTTGCTCCCATTGAGGCAGTGACACAAATATATAAAGTGACGTTAGTCACACTAGATGCTCCTGTTATTACTGTGAGGTGTGTTCTGAAGAGCCTGCGTTCTTTCGCCGAGGCACAACAAGGTGGGGAGCTGAAGCTGTACAAAGTATGTACACGCTTCCAGCAGTGCGCTCTGGTGAGGAATGCTGTCTTGTACCGAACTGTTCTGTCAGACATTTTTAAGATCTCACTAAAGGGTTTTAAAAATACGTGTCACTCCAGGAAAGCTTTATGGCTGGAATAACTTTGGAAGAAGTTTGACAATTTTACTAGATTATGTTGTGAAGTGTTGGCTCTTTCTAAAGCGCCTTTTCATAGGTGTATAAGAACAAACTGTGTAGAGGAAGGACTAGTACTCAACTATGATTATCTCCTAGTGATTTCTTTTCGTCATATCCTGGAGATGTGCACCAAAGTCTCTTACCCTAGAAGGTTGCAGAATATTATATAAACATAACTGAAAACAGCCTGGAAACCATATGGGTTAAGTTTCATGATTCATATTATTTGGCAGATCTCCACTGGATGTAAAACCTCTAGACAGCTTTTGTTCAAACCAATAACAGAACTGTGACTGCTGTAAAATATCAGTTTTATTTTCACCAATAGATTTATTATTTTTGCATGCTGAAGTTTTTTATCTATCTCCCAGCAGGTTAAAATACATAGGAATGAAATAACCACTCCCTTAACTCTAGCACCAAGGAATATAATCTGTATGTCCAGCAAAGTGGCACCCTGCCTCTCTATGGGTCTGCTGAATTATTTTGCAGTGTTTATTGCTTTTATGGAAGCTTAGCCACATGGGAGTCATTAATTTCACATAGCTTTAAGCATAGATGTCCCACCCAGGTATACTGCTGTTCAGGATTTGTACTCCTTGCAGTAAGTTCAACCCAAAGGGGAAATCTTTGGGTTTAAAGTCTTGTTTTAACCTTAAAAATCATCTTTGTAAAATCAACATAGTATGATCTGAATCCATGTGTCAATAGTTTGCATACTAGATTTTCTCAGTGTATCTATATAAGAATCATCATCCCTGAGGCAAACTGGATATGGCTAAGCTTTCCTTTGGTGATTGTTAGCAGGCCATGTCCCATACCAGATTCTTTGCTCACGTTACACTTAAATCAGACCAAATATATTTAACTGGGCCTTTGAATACATCGGAAATAGCAGGAAATTATCTTCTCTGGTAGTGTTATTGAGAGACATCATAACGATGTGATGTATAAAAACACGTACCAGAATTTTCGTAAAACTCTGTCTGTCTTTAAAATCACAGCAGAACATTTCTGTTCCAAGAAACATTAAAAAGAAGATGGCCTCCTCTTTAAAGCAATAAACATAAATAAATAAAAATGTGTCTGCTCTCTGAATAACCTGTGGAACATACGTGACTTACTCTTCTAATGTAGTAGCTGTCAGCCCTGTCAAGAAGTCAGTCAACCCAACAAAAATAAAAAAGAATAAAAGGTGGCCCACCTATTTCTCCTCCCAATATTGTATTTAGTTTGTTCATCTCTGTGTGCATGACTTATGAATTTAACCAAAAAACCCTCAAACAACTGTGAACTGAATGTATCCATTGCTTGCTTTCAAGTGGACGGATACATTTCTTTTAAGAAATATGAAAGCAAACTCCATGCTTCCTGATAAAACAGTTTGCAGATACGAGTAGGATATGAAAGCATGTTGTATTAAAAAGAAGTACAGATCCAGTTATGACATCAATGCAGTGATGGATAACAAGATAATGATTAAAGAAATACTCAGTGATCTGTAAAAGTGCCACTATTGTCTCTATTATTTAAAAAGTATTATAAATAATTTCTTGAATGTGAAAGGGTAAACCTAGTTCTTAGCCCAGAAAAGCGGGCTGCAGAGCTCAAAGTAACCTCAGGACCTTAGTAACAGTTACCTGCACAGGATGGGATCCTTCTTTCTGTGTAGAACGTTGCATCAGAGGGAAGAAAAGCTCACATGTATGCCAGGAGATTCTGTACAGTTCTTGCTTTAAACAGAAAATAAGTTCTAAGTTTTCACCGCCGTCCCTCTGAAGCAGACTAATGTGCACCCTGTTTGGGTTAGGCATTTCAGATATCCACTCTGCTGAAGAGTCCCCACCAGAGTTGCACTGGAGCATGGTAATCACCTGTTCAGATTGTGTTCTGTATTCTTCTCTTTTTGTGGGTGTCTAACGCAGTTGCTTGGCCATCTAATAATCTTCCATAAAAAAAATTCCCATTATGTTTTACAAAGCCTTTATAAAATGGTAGTTTGAAGAGAATGTAAATGATGTACCTCCCAAAAGTAAAAGTGCTGCCATCAAAATGCTGAGTAAAGTATTAGCTGCTTTTCCTTTAAAACTTACTTAAAACATCCTTACCAATGTTCGGTCAGAAAAAATAACTAACTGCAAAACTATCGTTTTATTTTCAAGGAAGTCTGGTTTAATATGAAGATGATAAACATACATCTGGGCCTTCACTTAGGAGTAATTTAATGTAACCAGAAGGACTGCTGCCTTGAAAGGCAGTCTGAGAAAGACATTGCATCAGAACTTGTGGTTTGTCCATGAAGAACACATTACCGTCTTGTTTAAATGGAAACCCCCATTTTGTTGCTTTTTCTATTCACATATTCTGCCCCACATTCTGAATATTTCTTTGCACATCTTAAATCAGTGTGGTTCAGTTGGTGTGCAGCTAAACCTACAGTCCACTGCCTGTGGACTCTGCAATCCTGCTGGGTGTAACTTGATACGTGGAGTTGGAGTTATGTCCCACCTTTTGCTCTTCAGGGAGAATTTCTGGATTCAGTCACGCTCTCTTTACTTTCCCACACATTATCGTCAGCCTCCGGAAGAGACGACTTCTGCGCCCTCAGTGCTGAATCTGGCTCATACAGCTTATATGGGGCACACAGTGGCTTCCTTCGAGTCCCCTTCCTGGGGAGCCAGCGGTTATGTTGCTGTCTGTTGTTTTCCTTCATGGTCAAGGAATGCCGGTCGAGCCAGGTTTGCAGATAAAAGCAGACTCTTTTAGTAGATGACTGTTACAGCTGGGTAAAGTAAACAGGCTTTCAAGCAGCTAAAATCTTCTTCAGGCTAGAGACAAGTTTGTCCATCCTTTCAAGTTATCTTCCAAAAGATGTTATTTTTAGCTGCAAATGTTGTGTGGTCTGGATGTGGAGCACTTGTCAAGGTTTCACAGTCACCACACTTGGATTACCTTGTTTTACCAGCTATCCTAAATCACAGTGAACTCAAGTCAAGTAAAATATAACTGAAAGTGTGCATTTGTAATATCCAAAATACACAAGGCAGTTGTCAATTTTTATAAAAAGGTGAAAAAACAGAAGAAAAGCTATATTTAACCTGCTTCCATGAAGCTAAAATTTAAAGATATCTCTTTCTCCTTCACTGTCTTTATTGTAAGACATTAGACCTGCCATTATTTTGGCATTCGTTATTCTTCAAGTGGCAATCTTGACAGAGATCCTCTTTAGGTAGAATACATTACAATTATTGATATTAAAATCCTGGTAAGGATCTAGTCAGAGATATATTTTTTTGATACTTCTTTTCTCCAAAAGCCCACTTACTTCTGGAGTTAGTTTATTTTAAGGTAATAATCTCATTTCTATAGCTAAATTAACACATTGCAAGATAAATAGTTTCTTAGTCCTGTTTTTGTACAAAGATGTGGGATCAAGCAATTAGTCTGCTCCTAGAATCAATACTGGTCAGGGTGGTCATAAATTATTGGGGATTGAATCCTGATCTATATATCGCCAGAATATTACAGTAAAGCCTCAGGGAATGCGATCGGTTTGCCTGTGTTGCCAAGTCATAATCTTTGGGCCGATATATTCCCTACGACACCCTGACTGGCTGACCACTCTGGTCCAGATTGTAGACCAAACATGAAAGACAACAAAAAGAGACTTTCATGATGTGGTCAAGGAATAAAAAACCAAAACCCAAACCACAACAAACAAACAAAAATAAAAGCAGCATGTACAAACCTGCCAGTAAAAGGAAAATGCTCAACTTGTTACATTCTGTCCCTCAACTCATGGTGCTTGTAAGTATTAAAGAAAAGGTGTTATCTTACAGAAAAGTCTGATCTCTCCTGCTATGGCCATTGTTTTGTTCTTGCACTCGTCTTGATCTCACAAACGCCGGTGTGTGCAGCCCGGAGCAGACATGTGCAGTAAGGGACCAGTGCACAATTTTCAAGTATTCCACCACTGGCAATTCACTGAATGTAATGCTGAAAGGGGATTTAATTCATTCAACCTATTAGGTTAATTAAAATATTTAATCATTAATCATTAGCTTAATAAAATATTTATATATGGTGCATATGAAATGGGAGTATCTTCTGTGTATTGCAGCTGTTAAACCCCAGACCGCGTGATTCAGTAGAGGGTGAGCAGTTAATTGCTTCTAGTTTTCTAATAATTGCCCCGTCTCCATGGTCTATCCAATGACTTTGCATGCAAAGCCAAACCCAGCTCTTGGCTTGAGATTCCCAAAAACTTAGTAATATGAAACCTGATGGTTTTTTGTCAGGCTTATCTGTAATTTTGTTCTCATATACTTGTATTTTCCACATTTATTTTAGCATAACCAGACATGTACCTTGGGAGGTGCTTAACAGGCAATGCCAGAAAATGCGCACCACAGTGTTCATTTTTTCTGCTCAGTGGTGTAACCCTTCAATTAGACACTAATAAGCTGTTACTTTATACAGGTCAGCTTTAAATACTTGCTGTTTACAACAGAGTACTTGTATATATTTATGTGATAGAGGTTTATTGGGGAGCTCTATGCACCTTACGGCAGGCACTGTTGTAGGTTCATATGGTAGAAGTAAAAAGGAACTGAACAGTGTGTCCTTGTTTCAAATTACAATAACAGCTTCAGATTTCAGGAGTATGTACTTCATTCTGAGAAACATTGAGAATCATCCTAACCAAAAATCTGGCTAAAATGTGTGGCTAATCAACACTTATTAGCTTGAAACCAATTGCAAGAAGCTGGAATTATTCCTGAAGTTTTTCCTTTTGCTCAAGTGAGAAGTCGAGTCACTATAGCTTTTGGATTGATTTTAATGTCGGATTTCCATTTCTCGCTTCCCCTCAGCATCCCTGGGTGCACAGTGAGGCACAAAGACCTGAAGTGGGTGGTGCAGGCCACCCTGGTACTCTGGGTATCTGTGGATATTGTTCTTTGTTCTGTAGCTTGATTAAAAAGAAGCAGTATGGGCTGTAATTCCATTGTAGCTGAACAGGTACTGTCTATGCTAAAGATCTTTTGTTTAATCCAGACACAAAAGGACTCAGAGGAAGGATGTACTTCAGCGCTCAAAGTGCTTTAGCAGCGTGGGCTGTAAATCGATAGCAAGCGTTACTAAGGACGTGTTTTCCTTTCTTGTTCTTACTAACTGCAATTTTAAAATTATACTGGTGGGATTCACTAACGTACCTTCTGCATCCGTGTCCACCTATGGGGACTTTTAAAAACATTTAAACATTTTTAAACAATTTTTTTAAACAATTGCCATTCAAAAGTCACTTGAAAGGTTACGTTCCTGCAAAGAGTTTTAGAGCAAGAAAAATAGTATCACCTCATAGCAATAATTCATGTTTCAAAATACAAGCCATTTCAAGTCATCGAGCACACGAGAAAGTTATAATCTTTAACTATTTTAACTAGTCATTCCTTCCTGCCTTCTTTCCTTCCTTTCTCATATTTTGGAAACCAAGTAACATTCTTCCTAAAAAAAAAAAACCAGCCTAAAAACTGTTCTTGGCTAGCCATCGTGTGTGCCGAGGTTTCGATATTGGGAGCATGTTAATGGCCAAATTATAAACCCTTGAGAATTAGAATTCAGAAGACAAACATTAACAGACCCTTAACTGCAGTAGCACAAACCGAGATGCTATAAATTATGGAGTGGTGGTGTTAAAAGCACTGGCTTGCTGGTATCTGGCACCCAAAACCTTTTCATTTGGGTATATATCAGGCTGCAGAGAGGTTGCCACTTGGCCAGTGTTCAGCTGGCAGAGATGTTTGTTTAAAGTTCAGGCCAGTCGATGGCTCAGGCTTGCAACTGAATATTTTGTTGTTATGCCATGAGAAATATTTACTCTTCTCTGTTTTTTCTCCTTCTTTCAGTCATTCACGCTCCTACCTAGGATTTCTATGCGGGACAATACTTGCCAGGTTTTGCAGCTGTATGTATGGACAATTCTGGCACGGTATTTTAATGAGCTAATTTCCATCTTTATGAATGTACATGCAGTCAGGATACCTTCATGGATTTCTCATGGATCGTGGGCATGTACTTGTGGTTCGCCTTCCTTTGCATGAGCACACACGCTGTGTTTGATGCCAGGGTCAAAAGGAAACTTGGAAAGCAGGCTTCTCAAAAATTTTGCAGTTGCGGACTTCATTAAGCTGAAATTGTCAGTAAACGGGATTTTTATGTCCTCTGTTGATCAATAGCTACAATGCGACCCAACTCTGTTCGTCGATGCCTCGTACAACTGTGACATAGCGCAGGAGGTTTAGCATCGCTGACCCTCATGCTTTTGCCGGCCTTGGGAGCAGCAAAGGTTTTGGGCACAGTCAGCCAAGTCAAGCACATAGCTTTTAGCCTGTTCTTTCCGAAAAGGTAACAAGGGGATTACCCTCTATGTTTAGCTCTGCCTCAGGTGAACTTTCGCATATGTGAAATGATTGTTTGCATACTGAACTGAAAACACGTAGCGTGGTTGTTTGCCGGTCTGGTATGGTTTTGCTACTCATCACTAAGGGGCACACTCTTCAAAGTCATTGGACAGAACCAGAAAAAAAGCATCTAAAGCAGGGAATGCTAAAATGTCAAAACCCAGCATCTTAAGCATTGCTCTTGTATGTATTTATTCCTCCCATTTTATTGCAGTGTAAGAAAATTGTTGTGAAATATATTGCCCCTTTCTAGTGAAGAAAAATAGCCCAACATCTGTCATTTCTAGAATGCTGGAGCCCCTTTCCTGAAGAAACATCTCATCCTCTGAGTTGCCACCGGCAGGTCCCATTCTGCCTCCTTAGAGCCAGATGAAAATATTCCACCACACAGAGGTCTTGTGCAAGGTAAGATTTTTCTCCACTCAGGGTTTGGGAGTGATGCCTTAAGAGTAGTTTCAGCAAATCCCCAGAATCAAGAGTTGAACAAACGGTTCATCTCATAAGCAATGTACTGCAAAGTATCAGCAGCTCCTTCCTTGCCACCGTTTTTTATTTCTCTCTTGGTTGCCTGGGTTTGATTCTGAAACCATTCATAAGTAGGAGCCAAGTATGGCCAATGCAAAATGAAGTCTCTTTTGGAGACTTCCAAAGAGATAAAGGGAGAATCAGTTTTTTTACTCTTCATCTGTATTCTGCTTGCAAGTATGCTGGGCAAGCCAGACTGGACATGGGGAAAAACCCACTTTTTCTAAGAGATTTGTTTTTATTGTCTCACTGCACTAATAGGGTACTTATTAACTTGCTTGGGTCCAGACTAACTCTCAGGGAAGACTAAGTTTCACTAGATTAGGCTTCACCATGCTTTTCAGGGCAAGGAACCATGCTACTTGATGAAGTAAAGCAAAACAAATTTAAAGTGCTTATAAGGAAAACTTAATTGCAGCAATCTATTAGACCATAGAATAGCTTCCCCAGGGAAAACAGGAATCTTATTGTCTGAGTCATTTAAAATGAACTTCCATAAAGCTCTGGAAAATATAGTGTAGAAACAATAACATTTTGACAGAAGATGGTGTATATTGCTTAACACATCTCTCTCTTCTCTAATATCTATGCTTTTATAATTTTCAGCCAGATTCTAAAACTGAAGGGTAATATCCTCAGTCGCAAAGATCTGTAAACTTAATCTCAGTCTGAAATTAGGAAGCCCAGGAGTAGAGCAGGGTGCATCTTCCACAGAAATCCCAAAGCCAAGGCTATGTATTAATTTGAAAAAAATGGATCAGGTTCTTCTCTGGTATAGGTATATTTTACAAAATTGAACGGAATCAAAAGTGGATTTGGGCTAAAGTTGGAGTTTCATGAATTTAAGTGAAAATTTGCAAAACTTGAATAAAACCTGATTTGAGAGTTCTGGCTGAATTCCACTTTTACCCTTTGATTTTGGCAAAAGTCAAGCCAAGATCATAAAAATAGAGATGGACCAAAACTAGAACATACACAAGAAGTCTTGAAAAGAAAACACATTGCATTTGTTCAGATGCACCCAGTACTTGTATATAAACAGTACTATGGTTCCTTCTTACCAGTAATTACAGATACAGTGGTAAGACAAAAGTCAGAGGACTGAAACATGATGTAAAATTCAAGCAGAGTTCATAAAAAGTCCTGGCAGTTGGGTACTTTTGCTCTCTACAGCATTTTCTCACGTCTACTTTTTTTTTTTCTGGTGGTATTAGTGGCAAAAAGAACTAAACTTGAATAAAGTAACTGTCACTGATTAAAATTTAGAATTTCAGAAATATCAGTGAGGATTCTTTCCATCAAATTTCCAGACAAAATTTTAGAAAATAAAAATTAGCCAATGCTTTATTATTGTTGCAGGATTACCAGTCATTCTGCAAACTTCGGCAGTGAGCTAAAAATATGACTTCTTCAAACGTTTACAGTCTAATTTAAGCTATTAATTGCAGGAAAGCCAACAGAAAAATAAAGATAGGGATAAGACAGAAGAAATTTATGAGAAAAACATGTTTGTCTCATTTCTTGTGATAGATTTGGTACATAATATGCTTTCCTTTTAACTACAGGCATGACATAGCCATGATTATAGTTTTTTATTTCACTAACGCTTAGGTAAAGCTGTAGAAAAGCCTGGATAAAATCTGTGGAGTTGTTTTGGTTTTCTTTTAAAAATGCAGAAGATATTTTCTCCCTAAATTTGTGAACAAACCTTATGTTGTAGTTTAAGTTCCGTTTTCTCAGATTTTTCTGAAAGGTTGGCTGCTTTAGAAACAAAATATTTTAAAAATCATCAATTATTCTCCACAATTCCTTTGAACTTTTCTGTTTCAATAGCGAAGCTCTGGACTGTCTATCCTTAACTACTGGTGATAATATCTGCAATTGAGGATAGGTGCATTTGAAGTCACAAGAGCACTTTGTTTTTCCCATCTCTTCTTCCTTTTCCTCAAGGTGTATAAAATTAAAAGAAGCTAATTTTGACTACACTTTGATATAAAGATGGAACATTTTGCTGTGAACAAGAAAACCATTCTAGTATGATGAAGTCAACAAGTGAAAGGAGTAGACAGGGTCTAGGGAAAGCAAGAAAGATTTTGAGTAAGAATTCTGTTGTGGTCCTCATTTTTAATTTACACTTGGAAATGCCGAGCACCGTCTCAAAATAGAAGTGTTAACATTCATTTCATGTTGTTGACGACTTCTGACTAACAGAGACGCTAAAATTTCAGGAAATCTCAAGTTAAGAGACTGTTTTCTTTCTGATCCACTCTCTTTCTGCCACACAATTCACTCACATAAAAGTAACATCTATCAAAGATGAGTGAAAACAAAATGCAAAAAGTAACTGTATCCCAACAGAAGGCAGGAACATACACCACTATGGAGACACACGCTTGAAAAGCTAAAGAACGTTATTGGAATAAGATTGAAAACAAATGCTTTCAGCAACTTTTCCTGCGCAGGGCTGTCTACTCCACATATTTCTTTAATTTCCCCTTTGCTATTGGATGTCTTTTTACCATTCAACAACTTACCTAATAATGAGAAAACAAATACCAGCCCTTAAAAAATATGACGACATGCTTCCACATGGCTGTATATGAATTCACAAAACCAAACTCAATCTTTCTCATGCATGCAAATAAAGCGTTGCTCTCCCGTCATCAGTTAATCTAGGAAACTCTGGTTATCAGCTCTGCCTCTTTTAGTGCATGCAGGGTAGAGTCTGGGTTACTCCAGCTAGTCTTGCAGTAGCAGCGCTGGACTGGAAATCAGCTTGACTTTCAATCTGTGATATTAGATTTTAAAAAAAATGTATAAGTCATCTCTCCCAATATGGAAGGCTATAATCAAAGACTGGGAGTAGTATGTAACCTTTTTCTATTTAAATATTAAAAATTGTCGGTTGATGTGTGTGGCTAACACTGGTAATGCACAAGTCTCCTTTGGTTTTGGGATGGGAAGTTCCTGTTATGGGATTACAAGAGACCAAGAAAATGTGCATTAAATAGCATGGAAGTTCACCAGGCAGTAAAACTGGACTTTCAACAGCGTGAAAATAATTTTTTGTTGCGTGTGGTTTGTCATCTCCCTTTCAGATCTCAGCAGGAATATTTAAAGAAAAAACCTTGTTAAGGTTAATTGTATTCTTTCAATTTCAGTTGGAATCAGGTCTAAAGTGAACCTAAGTGCAGGAAAGATAAAATATAACCCAGAATTTCTGAATCCTGGAGGAAAAAAAAAAAAATCTGCATTTGTACAGATGAAGGTAAGTGTTGGGAATTTTCTGGAGCCTATTTATCAAAACCTAAAGCACTTACATGCTCAGCTGTGGTTTCCACTGAACATATTCTGATAGCAGATTTATGAAAACTGGCACTATGGTTGTTCATAATTTTTATAATCTCTAATGTTAGAGCACCAACAATGTTTTAAGTACTTCATAGATTTATATAGGAAAAAGATCCCCTGTCACAATTTACAATTCCAATGGGAATTAATGACACTATGTTTGCTTTATACCAGCTGGATTGACCATTCTGAGATGTTCTCAGAGAGCAAAGAATTTTTCTTTAATCATGGGGTGTAAGAATTTGGCTAATGCTAAACCTCACTTAAAGTTAGTCATGTCTTTAAGTATTCTGCTGAATACTAGCACTTAAATACTTCACTGAAGCAGGCCTTCAGATTCAACCGTTATTAGTGTTGGTACCTCATGGTCCTTGCAAAAGAAATTAAAGGAAGAATCAGAATTTGGAGAATACGATGGTTTAGGGACTGAAATGGAAATTAAAGTACTTTGACAGCTTTGTGGAACTGTCTGAAATGTAGATTTTAAAGCAAGATATTTGCATTTAAAAATATGTTTTATTTAGATATTTACAATAAATCTCCCAAGAGCTTAGTCTGCCTGTAGAAATTATATTTAAAATACATACATATTTATATGTATGGCTTGTATTTGAAAGGAGAGCAGGCATTAGGAATAGCATACACTTACTGCCAAAAACGAAGTCTGTTAGAGCAATCATTTGGTCCACCAGAAATGCGCTACTGCAAACAGGGCTACTTTGTGTCTGTGGAAAAGGAAGTGGCTGTGTTGAAAAAAGCAGCAACATCTGCACAGCCTCTTCTCTGTATACTTCTGCCTAAACAAGAAAAATACCCACCAACATGTACAACCAAGAGGCTTCAGAGAAAAGTAACAAAGGCACGAAAAGGGACAGATGAATGACAATTTCTAACATTATTTCTAGATGACCAGGTAGACTGACAGATGAAGCAATTACTTTGCTGTTTTGAGTATCTTGGACTAGTGTCAGTTCAATGTTGGATGGAAATAGTCAGTGTATTAGGTATTTGTTCACTGAGCAGACGGTATATGGAGAATGACAATTATATGTTGTAGCCAGAAGCTCCCCCAGACAGGTCCAGTTCCTGCTGTGCCTTACTATGAAATGAAAAGAAGATTTTACATTCAAGCAGGAAGATCAGAGATGACAAGTGCATACAGACAGATGGGGAAAAAAAATAAGTAGTCTGTAAGTGTGGTAGTCAGCACTGTAGAACTACCTCTGAAATCTCCTTTAGGAGATAAATCGTCATTATAATGACTCTGTGAAACATGGGATGGAAACGTTGTCATTCCAAGGGTAGTCTCTAGAGGAACGTATGTCTGAAGACAGAACCTTGCTTCTTGAACAAATCCTGGTCACAGACGCTCTTGAATGTGGTATTGGCTGAATGTAGCTAAACTAGAACTACAGGGAAATCCATTTGCTGAATGAACGTGGACTGAGAGGACTCTGAGGGTTTAAACCCCTTCCCACAGCGGTCTGTGCATCCTTCTAACAGTTAACTGGCACTGGGGAAGCACTTTTCAAACCTTGCCTTTTCAGACCTATTTATCATGCCAATGTTATAAACGGTGGACGTGAAAATAGCCCCGTGATATAGTTGCTGAGTTATAACAGTGAGTTTCTAAAACACAGCAGTATGTTTTTTCTGTGGTGCAGCTAGCCAAGCATCTCCCTGCCAGGTTTCCATGGTCTCCTAGGGTAAAATGGCAATCATTTAAGAGTTTGAGTCCTCGGCACTGTAGCTAATAAGGAGCCACAGAACACCAAGGGAGGGTAGATCCACAAAATTCACCTGTGGAGGAAAATGGGGAAGCTTCTGTACGCTCCAGCTTATAGAGCAGAACTACTAAACTGGCTCTTTGTTTGGTCTTGACACAGTGCCTACTAGCATAGCAGTACAGCCCTAAGGAATGTTTTTACTATCACATGCATAAAAGCATCCAACCAAAAATATAATGAATGCCTGCAATTTATACATAATTCACCCATTTGTATATATATGAGGGTATATCCTATTTTTGTGACCAATTCACAGGCATGAATGCATACATGTGTGCAAGCATATGTGCAGTTTTGATTTTCTGTTTATGAAAAAGGCAGTGTGGGAGAATTTTATTAACAGATACTAAAATGTGGGCCTCTGAGATGCTTTGTACAAGTGTTTCACTTCATTTGTACTCAATGGGACATTCAGAACACAGGAATCTGACAGAGCTCTTCACCACATACACACATTGACAAGTTGAGCTTTCAAGGACAATATTCCTTTTCTTATTTGAAAATTTCATTCTGCCTACTGATTTGGTTCAGTTTAGTGTCACAAAATGGTGTGTTAATTATGAGGAGCTCTGAGCATTAGGATCTTCTTTCATCTAACATCCAAGAAACATTTGCTTTGTTCCTTTCATTTTCCCTAACTGAAAACTCTAGTTGTTAACTTGTGAACTCAGGAGAAATGGGAGCACTCTGACCAAGAGTTTCTGAATAATTTGCTCCATGGTTCAGGGGAACAGTGTGATGAATAATCAAGAGCCAGTACCAGCAATGGGAGCCTCTGCTGGAGGTTGAGATACAGAAAATGTCAGGAAAAAACCTGGAGTTGAGGCATTGTTTCTGCTAATTATACCTGAATTTCCACATTTGTCCTTGTGACTTGTTCTACTCATTGAATTTGTAATGTGGAGTAAAACCTTGAACTGGCATCAAAACTAATTGAGAACTCCATGAGCAATTTAGGTGTAGCCAAGCTACACAGAAAGTAGATGATATTATCTATGAACCACTGCAACTGCTGAGCTACTTTGAACAGTGCAGATCAAAAATCCTAAGACAAGGGAGTGAGAACTGCTATTAAAATCAACATTTAGCAATCAGGCAGTTCAACAGAGAGAATATTGCACTTTACAATATAGTTTAATGGAAGAACACATCTGACCATACCCCTTGATGGTCAACTCCTTACCAGTTTTCCATTGCTACACAATCCATATAACTGGTCCACTGTCTTCTGATGCACATTTTAGTTTGTTTATAATTTTCAGTTACAAAATACGGAATTCCCTCTATTACTATGTTCTTGTAGTAGTTTTCTTAGAAACTGTAATATTCTGGCCTAAGGATGTTTGATTTTTCTTAAACTTAACACCAAGTGAAATACAAGAGAGGGGTTTTTGTCCAGATGCATTGACCACAGTCAGGAAACATTCTTCCACTTTTGTTGATATGAGTGAATTCAAAAGTAATCTTACTTCCCTGGTAAATTAGTCAAACTCTATTCATGAGAACTGAAGAGCTGACTCAAGGTGAGAAATACAAGTATTTCATATAAAGTGAATAAATGATAAGTCTGACATGTGAGACAATACTACCAGTGGTCATTGACAATGATGGAGAGGAGACATGCAGAAAAACATGGGTGTCGAAGGAAGAAATGCTGGCAAATAAAGTGAGAATGAATGCATTGTCTTTTATAGCTGAAAAAAGTGGATAGGCTTTTGGGTCCTTCTAGTCTGACACAGAAGCAACAAGTCCCCTTGTAGACATGGCCCAGTCAAAGAGAGGAGATATAAACTGACAATCCATCCCTTGTGGCTTCAAAGGAATCCAAGGAATGTTTGGTAACAGCAGTGTTTAATCCTTGTTTGCCTTACCAATTCCAGTTTTGGTCATTGCATTTAGCCTACCTAAATTACTTACATGTTTGCAACTGGAGAAAATTATTCTTCACTTCCTTATTTTCATTTAATTAAAGATTTTCTCTGTTGTGAAAAGTCTATTTGGGAGGGGTTTTGCACCAAAAGTGTCAGTATTTCAGGTGAAAGCGAATTGCTTCACTTCAAAATACTTTTGAATCTTTGTGGATTACAGCTCTGCACAGACATAGTAATAACAGAAGAAAAGACCAATTTAGAACTAATGCTGATGGCATTTTGAGTGCTCAAAACAAGCATAGATTCAACGGCCTCTTTATTTTCTAGCAATTTCTGAGGAACCTATTGCATATTTGATTCCAATATTGGCTTGGTTTTTTCACTAAGTTCATTGTTACTGCCTCTGGATCATACACCTCAGAATTTTGTTGTGGTTTTATTTCCTTCCTTCAGCAATTTATTTCAGTCACATTTCCAGCTATTTCCATGGTTGCCACACCTCAGTTTTTAATTAACTTCTCTGTACGACTTTGACAGAATGGCAATTTTAAATTTATGTGTGTAGACTGGAAAATATATGCACTGATGAAGTACAGAGAAAAGCCTTATCTGAATCCCAAGGTGGGCTTATTCTACTAAGGATGAGCAGATGCTTTGGAAGGAATTCAGGACCACCCAAAGCCATTGCATCCTACCCTGCTACACTGACACCAGGTATTTGAAAGCGGACATTGAAACACCCAGAAATGTCTTTATGTGGTATCATGCTGAGAGCTCCATTGATTACTGCCGGGATCGAGGCTTTAGATTAGCTACGTAGACCTCCACCACGCAAATTAATAAGGGGTGCCTGATTAAAGGAGTAACCTATCATTGCATTTGTGCAGTAGCGCTTCAAGCATGAAATTTACAGCAGTTAAGTGAGAGCTGAAATGTATTTATGTTAGCAATTTTTGATTCATTTCCGTGTTTTGCAAAGAATTGTGAACTAGCTGAGCCAAACCTTTCCTCCTTTTATGCCCTAACCTGTCCACCAGCCTGTGTCGCAGACTTATCTGTCTCCAGCTCACTGTCCTATTCCCCCGTTTTTCTTGCTCTGACTCCACTCTTCTCCTCATGGCTATTCTTTCCACCCTCATCCTTCACAGTTTCCATACATCTTTTCCATTTCAATTTTCTTCCCCGTCAGCTCACACCTAATCTCCCCCTAGCCTGGGCATACAGAAGAGGCTGCCTTCCTTTTCACTGTGTTTGTCAGATCCAGAGGGCACCTTCCTGTCCCTGACCACCACCATGGGGCTCCCTACGTGCTGTCCATGGCCCAGGACACCATGTCAGGCCCCCGGACCCTCAACTGCTGCTCCAGCTGTGCCACAGCAGGGCCAGTCTCCAGCTCCCAACTGCCTTGTTCTCCTGTCCACGGGCCCCGAGCCAGGTCCACCCACAGGGCCATGTCCTGCCTTAGGGAGGTACCCGATGGCTGCAGCCACCCCGGTGCCTCCTGGCTGCCCCGCTCCTGGCTGAGGGTGGCGATGGGCCCTGGGTGCCAGGCCCTGCCCTGAGCCCCACCATGGGGAGCCCCTGGCGCTCTCAGCAGCCAGCCCCAGGGAGCCACCGAACTCCACTGCACCCCGGCATCACTGGCATTACCCACAGGAGCTGGGAACCCCGTTTAAAAGGCTAAGGCCTGCTCAGCTAAGGGCTACTGCATGTTCAGCGTAGGCAGAGATTTTAGGAAACATTTGCCAATGAGCAAACGTCTACTACAGTTTCATGGCCAAGTTGTGCCTTCTGAAATGTTTGTCGTTTGGACAAGGTATGGTGAATTTTGCTCAGAGTTAGGAAAAGGACATCCTGCTCCAAAGCATGGATCCCCTTCATCATCTTAAAGAGCAAAGGAATTTATCACCCTGGACATAAAACCTTTTTTTTTCCTCCCCTCGCTTGCCCTCAGAAATCACTGAGCTACTTTGGCTAAAATTCCCCAAATAGCTCAAATAGCAGATAACTGCGTGGAAGGTTTCTAGCTAAAATTAGAAAAAAAAAATCTGAACTGGAAGTTAAAATTCAGCAACGTTATAACAAGTTACAACCAACTGGAAAGGGTCAAAGCAACTTGAAGAATATAGTTGGTGCTCCCTGCCACACCTATAATTCACGCAGCTTATTTTTCTTAAGCTAAATTCATCCATTGACAAATTTATGAGCTGCTGAATGTTGTGTTGTGTCTGGGCTTCAGAGTGCTCCGAATTAATGCAGGAAAGCCTCTTTTACACTGAGCATGAGACCTGTTTGAAAGGTTGGCTATAACACATTTTCCAAAATTTTTTAAAACAATATAGTCCCATAAACACTGGCTGACCATACTCAGACTTGCCTTACTCCCTTTTATGGAAAGTGTCTCAGATAGTTTAACCTTATAGCATAGGTTCAGGAGTAAAGAAAATCAGATTATATTTTTTTTTTCTCTGCTGGGGTTGAGGCCTGAAGCCTCAGATTTTCTGAGAATTACTCATGGTCTGGTGATTCACTGCAGTCACAGAACCAGCAGGCTGGAAATTAATGCTCCCAGCCTCCCTCTTATCCCTGGGTAGCACGACTCCATACTTCCCTTTCTTCTCCAACCCGTGAATCCTTCTTCCCTGAACTATTTCTTGTCCAGCTTCCTTTTCTGTGAATTAGGATAACCTGAATTTTGGTAGACTGATCGTCCATATCTTCTGTAAAGAAGGGAGAAAATTTTTGGTTTTCAGACAATTAGCGCAAATGAATAGTGCCCACGCTTGCTGAGGGGAAGTACGCATGGACAGGTTGGTCACAGCTATGTTTCATAGCTCTTTAGGCAGAAGGACACAAATCTGTTTAAAACTGCCACAGACTCGCCAAGTTCTACCTCAGCCGGCCTCAAACTCCTTCAAAACCTGAGTATAGCCCCAATAGCTGTATTTCTAGATGATCAGGTACGTTGTGGGTTGCAGTCTGGTACAAGACCACAAATGCAAAGAGGTACTGTGTTGTACCACGAACTGATTTAACCAGAAAAATGTCCACATACCGGTGTTAGTAGGTACAGGTGGTAGACCAGCATTTTGCAGATGTGATTTCTTTGGGAAATCTTGCCTGCAAAACAAGGCACCCACATTATGCATTGTCCCCACTGATTAAATTCACTCGGTTTTCAAAAGCGCTGTTATTCTATTAACAGTGTCCAGGATCTGGCCCATTAGGTCCAAGTGACTGAGAGATGTCCACAGTGAGAGGACGAGGTAAGAGAGGGCTGAAGCTAAAGGCTGATGAAAGCAGTGTGAAAGGGCGTTACGGCCTTCCACAAACACTAAGCAATGAAGAGGCAATGGAAGGGATTAGTTTGTGCAGCAGAGCAGTTTTGCCTGAGGTATGCCAGATGTCTGAACGGCAGCGGAGGACAAAGAACAACATTCAGAACTCACTGGGTTACTGACAGTATCCTTCAGACTTTGCTGCCTCCCAAGCTACTTTGTGGACTCAGAGGTAAACCTGATGATTTATGCACCCCGTGTCGTTCTCAGTATAACCCCAAATGAAAGTATATTATTGCTATTATTATCCAAGACTAAAATTCTTCCTCTAGGAAATACTGTAATGCTGTTTTCTCTTACCAGACATGCTGTTGTATACTGTGGTAGGAGCATACTGCTTTGGTGCAGTGATTTGGGATCAAAAATGTAATATCCCCCAAAGCCTTGACTCTGGTGCTCTCAGTCTTCTCTCTGTCCTCACCAAATGTGACAAATTATATTTCGATAGCCTTGCTTAGGAGTATGTTACATAGGCATAATAGTGTACCAGGGATTCAACCAAGTTCTTCAGGAGAGCTGTTGAATGGCATAGCTGGTGTAAGTGAGCAAAGAACTGGGACTACTGACTAGTGAAAACAGCGTCGCTTCTTCAGATGAACTGGATTTAGCTGAGAATCACTGCTTTAGCCTATTTCCCTTTTTCTATTAACAGACACAAACTTGCTACTGTACCTGGACAGATAAAAGGGTAATGTGCTTCTGTTACATAGAAGAGAATAATGCAGGTGCAGCTTTTAGCTCTCCATAAAAGGCCAAAACTAACTCTGCCTTCAACAGGAAGCGTTCATAATGAATAGAGTGTTATGCAGAGAATTTTTATTTGTATCTTAGGAATGCGTAACTGGAAATACTATGAGCAATTCCTTGACAGTTCATATTCTACTTAGAAAATATGTTAATAATTTGTGCAGTCTCTTTAACCTGGTTCTTTATAAAATCTTCCTGCATGCTTCAAACAGAAATACATTCAGGACCAAATATTTCTTTGGTTTTATTGCTCGTGTAAACTGGTTTACTATCATAACTTTATTTATGAGTTTTATGTTACTAATCTATTATATTACTGATTTATATATACTGATTTATATTTTTAGCCCCAAATTTTTGAAGCATTTGCTCAGCGAAATAAAAAAAAAAATTAAAAGTTTACAAGTGGATATCAGTATTTATTCCCAGCCTGGAAATGTCCTCCTTTTAGTTATTTATTCTGCAATACCTCTATCCATTATAGATTCATTAAGAATAAAATTAAAAGCAACAAATTAGCTTGCTCCAAATTTTCATTACAAGGAACATGCAGATATTTGCATATATGAATTTTGCAGAATTCCAACTACTAGCAGAATTCCAATTCAAATACTAGCAGAATTCCACATATCATTCTGTTTCTGTCATTGTCTGCTTCAAGGATGTGATGATTTGGGGGAACTGCTATTTGTGAATCGTAGCTGAAGTTACAGTTGTTTTACCATTATGCTGCTAGTGTCTTCAGTGAAAGTGGAGTCAGTCAGGTGATAACTTTGGCTGTTGCACATCTCTGCTGGAGGTAGGAAAAGATCATGGGTAAAATCTTAATGGACAACTGCTTCGACTGTAGTATATTGGGACAATGCAATGGCTAAAGATGAGAAGAACAGACCCATAATTTCTCTGCGGGTGGGAAATCTCAAACAGCAGCGGAGCAATATGTTGATCCTTGTCTTTTAAACCCTAGAAGGATATGTGGGTGCATGTCTCTTGGAATATAAGGGCACAGGAAGGAAACAGTTTAACTATAGATTCAAGGAGGGTAAATGAAAGCACGTAAACTGTGAGTGGAAGAGTCATAAGTAAAAACACAAGTAAGGGGCAGAGGAATCCCAGGCATCTTAGCTCTGATTAGAGCCTAAATATATCTCTGGAATGTTGGGAAAACTGATGCAGAGAAAAGGACAGGATGTGTGTACATCTATTTTAGTTACTTTCCCTCTGTCTTGTCAGGTTCCTGTGAAGTCTTTCTCTGCCTGTATCTGTCTGTGTCATTGCATGTCTTGAAGGGTTGAAATCCCAAGGTGAAGTTCTGTGCGTCTGGAGCTTTAAGAGACAGTGCATTTCAGCTTTGTTTCACAAATCCGTGGGCAGAACGGGACCTAGACCCTCACAAATAAGGATTGTCTGGAATTACCCAGAAGCCCTCTAGCTGAATGGGAAATGGATGGCTTTTTAGGGCTGTGAGACAGTCTGAAGTCATGGATGCCATTTCCCATTGAAAACCAGGGATGTTTCTGGGAAACTATGTGTGTCCAGTAAACCTTCCAGAAGAGGTTGAAAACTGGAACTGTTCTCCAAGTGTATGTTCAGAAGTCGCTGCCAGAGTCCTGTGTCTGGTTGTTCTTCAAACTCTGCAGGCTTTAATGATCTTCTGACGCAGTAAAGTAGATTCCAAACACAGGAGACTGAGTAACGTCTCCTTCTATCACGAACTTTCTGCCATGGATGTCCATGAAGGTCTGTGACTCAGTTATAAAGTGACTTATATTCGCATTTGAACAAAAATCATCACTTGCTGTTGTTACTGATATTGCCTGGTGTTCAATTTCTTCTATGTCGTCTTTTTTCTACGGGCAACTGATTTTCTGATTTTATGTCTAACCACATCATGCGCGGTGGTCTTTATTCATGTAGCAGGTACTTTCTGTTACCATCAGAAGTTTGAGTGAGCGCATTGAACAGAAGAGTGTTACTACTTAGAAACAGGCTTGTTGGAAAACTGCAGGATAGTTTGTGTTGGAATGGGTAAATCTTATCTTTAATTGGAACCTTCTTAGGCTTATTTTCACCTATCATGTTATTAAACATTGTCAAAACCCCGTTCAACAGAAATGCAAGACGATGAACAGGAAGAACTTTGTGAAACAAGGCCTTTGCACAGTCCCGTATCAGCCATAACATTTCTCTCAGGAAGTCCAAATTTATTCACGTGCTTTGTTTTAGAATTCAGTTGCCAACATCTCAAATGTGCTCGGCTTGTGTTGATCCTGCCGGAGAATGGACAGAGCGTCATCACAATGTGTCATCCAGGCCTACAGTTGTATTTTTCTGTTCAGCTGTTGTGTTTGGGCTGGCAGATGCCCGTATAGTGCATGTTATGCTCTTGCTAGGTTGTCTATTGTCATTCTAATAAAGTCAGAACATAGTTATGAAAGCATTTACAGATACACTGGGAAAGTTACCTAGAATAGGAGAGTTTTTATAGCAATTTACTACCAATTATTCATCATGATTATAATTTTTCATGAATAACCTATTAAGCTTGATTCTGAAATCCTCTAAGCCAGTTTATATTGGTGGAATTACTTCTGATTTGCACTAAGAAAGATCAGGATCAGACCCAGAACCACATCACTGTCTTTTTTCCCAACTTAGACATTGTAGAACTTGCCTTTATTAATGAAGGTAGGAGCAAGTCTTCATTGTTTGCATTTCAGAAATGTGAAAGAGATTGCTGTCACATAGGCAGATTCAAAGGTCACAGGATAAGGCTGGTACCATCTCTTTTGCCTGAGTGCCAGGAAAACCAATCTTTTCCTGAATTGTATAGTTTGTTCAGCTGTGCTCCTTGGCCCGAGTGGTTTGAGTGGCCTATGGAAATAATTTACAAGACTTCTTTGCTTCAGGCCAGAAGGTAACACTTTTGTGGTATTCCTGAACTAAACTCGCAAAGTAGCTCAGTCAAGTTTAAAATAATTGTCAGTTGCCTGTATGAGTTTTGCGCCAGGGGAGGTTTAGGCTGGATATTAAGAAAAATTTCTTTACAGAGAGGGTTGTCAAGCCCTGGAACGGACTGCCCCGGGAAGTGGTGGAGTCCCCATCCCTGGAGGTATTTAAAAGACATATGGCTGTGGTGCTGAGGGACGTGGCTTAGTGGTGGCCTGGCAGTGCTGGGTTAACAGTTGGGCCTGATGATCATAAAGGTCTCTTCCAACCCAAATGATTCCGTGATTCTGTGAAAACAACTTGGCCAACCTCACGGAGTTACAATGCTGAGTTACAGTGAACCAAGGCAACATGAGGCTGCTTGCTAATAGAGCATGTACAAACATAACTGAAGGGAGGATTTGGCTTGTGTTCAGTAACAGTACTGCATGAGCTAGTGAAGCAAAATAGAAATGAAAGGTAGCTCTACCCAAAAATATATTTTTTCTAAACAAAATTATGTACAACTGAGTCACTTGAATAAATCAAGTGCCCCTTGAATGAATCGAGAGAAACCTAGCAGTCTCTCCTTTCAAAAGTCTAGTTTTCTAGACCCAGCCTAGATCTGCCTCAGTGGGCTGAGACAGGTGGTAGCTGGAATGGATGCTGGAATGGACCTCTCTACCTCTAAGAAAATCTGACATATATGAGCCTACATCCACTGTTTAACGCACTAGAATATAAAATGGTCCCCCGAGGCAGGCAGAAAACTAGCTGTCATTACCACTTTCCATGCAGTCAGGCAGAGTGAGGAGCTTTGTATAATACAGTGAGTGATCTGGCAGGAGTCGCAGATGTGACTCCAGCTGTAATGCATCTTGGTCTGTTGAGCTGCGCCAGACTGAACTTCATCGCTCCCAGCCTCCAGTAGCATTTCAGTAAATGGTATTTTTCAATAGTTACTGAGACTTCGCCAGCTATTCTGATGCAGATTGACTCGCGTCCCATGTAAACAGCACATTGGTTGGACTCGCTTTGGATTTCTATGGCATGGAACAGTTCCACGCATTGCTGGGTCTGACTGTAACTGTTTGTCTGGCCCTACAGAGGAATGTGAAACCCTCTCATACAAACAACTAAGACTTACATTTTAGGGCTTGTGTCTCTCAAGTAGGCAGGGTTGCTTGGGTATGGAATTAAAGGATGGAGAAAGTCTGGTTTGGACTAGAAGAAAGGAAAAAAATAGGGGTGTTTTTTTTTTAAATCATAGCTTTTTGGAACTTCTGAAGTTTTCCATTACAAGAACGTCTATTTGTAGATAATAAATCTAATTATAAAAATGGAGCCCTGTAGCTTGATTGATTTTGGTTAAATAATGAACGGTAAAGCATGCAACATTGCACAGTTTTATTAATCGTATCTGTCACATCCGAAGCACAGGGTAAGGTGGAAGTTTGAGCAGGGTCTGGTTTTGAGCCGAGGCCGTATCTGTCTATATGTTAGCCAGCACATACCAGTAAGACTGGTTATAATACTTGGGTGGTATTTCAGCACAACTGATAGAGAAAACAGAAGGCCCATCTGTGTCCATGGTGAAGTGATGTTTTTCTTAAATTCCGTGTTTTACCTGTAATTATCTAAAAAGCCATTCAAGTATGGTAAAAGCAGGTAAACCTGCTTTTTTATCCAGGTATTACACTTTTACCACCCAGCTGGGTATGGTAAGGGTTTTTTTTTCTGTTGATATGTAATTACTGTTCTATTTTAGGATCAGCTGAACAAAACATGCTCTGGATTTCGTAGGTACTGTGAAATCCCAGGCATTCCTCAGACTTGGTTGGAAATGACCAGAAAATGGTTGGCTTTGCCAAGAAATTAATGTTTGGTGTGTTAAATCTGATGTCTAGTAATCTAAAGAGGGATTAACTAATATTTTTCTAAAGGTATAAAAGGGCAATGTTGCTTTTGTCTTAGGGAGGCATTTGTAGACCATTTAGTATTAAGGAGAAATAATTTTTTTTTCTGAAGTAACTTTGAAATGCTATGCCATACTAGCACTGTTTCAGATGTCTCTGAAATCTAAATATTACAGGATACTTTTGTTACAAGAACAAGTGGAACATGTAGAAAAAGTAACATTCCCAAATTAATGAATTCATTTTAGCATTTAAAAAAAACATTAAAATTTGTGCAATCAGATTTTGAAAATTCTTGGATGACGGAAGACATAGATCACTCTTCGTTCCACATCTTGCTCTTGAAAGTCATCTGCTACCGGCAGTTCATGTAAGTGTAGGAACTTTGGAAGGTTACACATAAAGTTTCTGCCACTTTGTCTGTGGAATTGCTGTAGCTTGTCACAAGAAGAGAGCTGCACTTTTTTGCTGTTGAAGGCTTTGCTTTTTTTTTTTTCCTTTGGTGTTTTCCAGAGCTGAATATTATACAGTCACTTAAGTCTTAAAGGTTATGGCTAAGGGTTTGTTTTTGTACACACGTATTTATAGAACAAGTAGGGTAACATACCACATCAGAAGAACAAATGCTATACCCTTCATGTTGCTGACGTGCCACAATACGGTGTTAACACCTAGTTTTTTAAACAAACCTCTTGATGACAGTAAGAATAACTTCATGTAGGATCTAGCACAGAAGCTACAAGCTACATGATCTTTGGACTTACTGTAGTATGTGGTAATTATAGAATATGTTGCCAAGGAAGCTCCATTGTGGAATATGCCTCCAAATTATCTGTTGTGTTTCTGACCTTCAAGCCTAGTTCTGCACATGCTTTGGGTAAACAGAGTCCCATTTAGGACAGTGAAAATACGTGGAGTTCAGCTGGCACTTCACATGTGCATAGTGTCACGTAAGCCTGGAAAGCTTTAATCTATAATATGTATAGACGATGGGAGCTAACAGGTTGCGCTATAGTCTTATTTGACTAATCCCTGAAGCCGAGGAAAAAGAAAATGAAGCTTATTAAGTAATCTGAATATTAATGCTGTTGGATGCAGCTCTGTCTGACCCAGCTGGGAAATGTTCACCAAGAGTTATTCGAGTTGCCAAGGGCTGAGTATTCCTTTAGTGATAAATCGAGAATGAATTCTTGTTTTCCAGGTTTAAGTCTGTTAGGCTGTGCCGCCTCTAAATTATCCATCATACAAGGAAGATGTTGGAAATGCATTCTAGTAAGAATAGAAATAAGAGACTGGCTTTCTGTTTCTCAGGAGGGACAAGAGATGCAGGCACCCCACACAGGCACTTAGCTGCTCTCGTGATAGCTATCATGTCAGACATGTCTAATTAGGACACATTAATAAGATAATCAAAAGCCACTCAGCTAATTCTAAATCAGCAGCACAATTCTGGAGGTTCCTTCAGTGCTCGTAGCCATACACTGAATGAGCTGAACCTCATCAGAGAGAACCCACAGACTTAACGGCATCTTCATCCTGTTTCTGAACTGAAGGAGGTTAAGCAGTGTAAAGCCGCACTGCCCTTATTCTGTTAGCTAATCCTTTCTCCTCGCATGTCCATGCTTGGGAGAAAAGCAATGAGTCATTTTGAGCTTCTTCAGGCAAAAGGTTAGAATTTGACACTCCTTGCTGTTCAAAAATAAAAAGGAAAAATAAAAGAGAAAAAAAGATTTATTATGTTTTGAATTTGCTACTGGGTATATTATTGCTGTGTTGGTTTTTTCTTTCCAATCAAAGTCCAACAGATTTTTATTTTTGTGTGGCTTACCACAAAAAGTAATACTTTTTTATTTTCTTTGCTGAGCGAGAACACAAATGTGATTCAATTTTAGAAACTTTTTGGTTAAAAATAGATATGTCCCAGCCCTTTCTCTCTTCACAGTACATGAAGTCTGGTCAGAGTATAATATTTTTGCCTACTGTTAGTTAGATTAAATTTCCCAGGGCAGACGGAGTGTTGAAAAATGAGTATCCTCCTGCTGCTTCATAAACAATATCACACCTAACTAGGAAAGACAGAGCTTTACAGGAATCTTGCTTTTAACGGTGTGTCCTTATTTCCCCTGTTTTCTTGCTTTCAGTACTATTACTGAAAAGTTATATGGGTTTTTAGAGTGACCGTGTCATGATGCACTTATGGCCATAGTGTGTATATGTGAGACTATGGTTAAGAAAAACATCAGGAGGAGGGAGAAAGAATGGAGGCTTATCCCTGGGAACAAATCAAGTAGCTATCCTTAAAAAATACATCGCCTGGATTTAGGAAGAAAACCATGTAGGTTTTCTGTCTCTAACCCCTCTCTTTCCAAATGCTAACTAAAACTGCAGTTCCTGATTTTTAAATCGGTTCCACGATGGTTTTGCCTAGGTCAGAAGGCAGCTTGAAAAGAGGAGTTGGGACTGATTCCATCTCTTGGATTGGTGACCAAAGGGTCTGTATGACCCCAAAGATCCATAGGAAACATAGCCTGTCACTCAAAGTGGATGTTTCTTTGTGCACAGTGACACTGGAGGTGTGGTAGGAAACTATCTTCGCATCTCTCCCGTGTTGACTTGTTCCTGAATGACAACATCCAGCCTAGTACACTGCGAATTGCTAACAGCACTATATTGACAGCTGGAACTTCCACAACAATCCCTGGGTTTAAAAATATTTTTCTTGGTAATTTCTGAATAATAGCACCGTCTTGAGTGCTTAACGTAATCATACTATCAAATACACAAAGACGTGATAGAATTAAGAACTGTGATTGATTTCTGAAACAACTGCTTTATGAGTTTACTGAACATGAATTATTAATGCCTTTGCCATATATAACGGATGAATAGATTGTAAAACTAGGGGGACTGTTGCGAATATAATTTTCCAGTGAAGAAATAAACAAAAGTACTACCCTGACTAATCCTCATTTGAGCTGCAGCCTTTATTTTAGAAACTAGCAAACAGACATTTGCAGTGATACTAACTCTGCTAGAACCTTAGGTAATCCACTAGGTATTTATCCTCATTCCTTAAAGAGAAGTGAATCTTATTTCTAATCTGAATTGTAGTTTTTACATCTTTATTGCACGTATTTATATTCTGAAGATCCTCCAATCAGAATTTTACTTAGCTACACATAGTCAAACTCCATGTCTAAGTACCACTTTGATAGGATGTCACAGTGTTGCTCTGAATCTCTCTCTATCTTTCTCTGGCATTTCTTTATTTTTTCCCTCTCTGGCATTTCTTTATTTTTCCCCTGTCGTTAAATTTTTTTTGTGACTTTTTTTTGAGGGGTGTGTGTGGGCAGTGGTGGTGCTGGGAGGCACACGACTTATCTAGATTTGTTCATACTTATACTCCAGCAATCCATACAGCCTTGTTTTTGGTATTTTTTTAAATTTTAAAATAGACAAATATAAAACTGAACACTCTGCTCCCTCTCAAACAGCAGGCATAACAAACTGTACTAAATCCAGGAACAGAAAACGTTTACGATCATTATGTCCCATTGTCAGATCCCGTTAGGGCTAAGGGAAGAATCCAGGACTTGCCAGGCAGTGAAGCACTGTGCAGTCAGGCTCAGTTCCTGTTTCTCTACTTCAGACAGCTTCATAATGAGACGCGTTGTGTGTAACCAAAGAGCTCACTCGCTTATACTGAATAAAACGTGCACGTGGAGGAAGGACACATAGGCTCAGGGAGCTGATCCAGTTCATATGAAGAGAGGATGAAGTGTGCATTTCTGAATTCCAGATGAACAGGCTAAAATTATTTTATCTCGGTGAAGGGGTGAGGGTATCACCACATACAGGAACAGCTGAGCACTTTTTTAAGATCTCAAACTGGAATCAGGCATGTGCCTTCTCAGGAGGTTAATGATTTGTGATTTGCTGATCACATATCAGATGACATTTTGAGAGTATTAATAAACATATTTAAAGACATGAATTAGACTGATAATCCATTTCTAGTGCTGGGAAATTTTTTAACCATTGTACCTATTGTTAATGTCTTGCATGCAGACTATAAAATAAAACATAAACCCCCTTATGTCTGTCTATAAAACTCTGATACCTGACGATGAACATCATAAGGAGGAATAAGCAGTTTCATATGAACTCGTTTATTTTGGTTCGATTCTGACAGGACTTGGCAGAAAAGCAGAAGCAATGGTGCTGATCATGACACCTATTTCAACAGATTGCTAGAAGCAAAATGCTTAAATCAATGGGGTTTTGAACTGATTCAGAGCTTGACTTCGCTAGACCTGCTTTAATGGAAATTCATCACTTGCTATTATGACTGTTTTACAGCATGGGAGCTGATTTGTGAAATTCAAAATGCCAGTCCTGTTGTGCCTTATCAGAACTCTTATTTTCCCGGTAAGAACAGAGCTTCTGCCATTTTCTGGGAAGGAGTACGTTTGTTAGCTCCACTTCTTATCAATCAAACAATTCTGGGATATGTCCAACTAAGCCTAATGTTGCACGCAGTTGGGACTCGGCCCAAAGCTTCTGTTAGTGTTTCTGTTCTGCAATGCTTTGCACTATGCCAGTGTGATCACATCTTCTTCATGGCTTAATAAAACTGAAACTGGCTTATTTCTCAGTTACTACAGCTGGGCAGCATCACCTTGACTGCAACAGGGTCTTCTGAACCCATGCGAGGAACGAAATACAAGTTCGTTCTTTACTTGCTGACAAAATGCCCAAATGGCACAATTTTACTATACATTCTGCTGGTTCCTCCCATCCCCCAAAACTGCGTTCAGCTGAGTAGACCCCTTTTGCTGGAACGCTGAGACAGATAGTGTTGTTTAGTGCAATTGCAGCAGAGCACAGCTGTTCTGCATTTGACTGAAAACTTCTTCCAGAAAGTTTTGTGCTGAGCTGAATTCCAGCCTTAATAAACAAGTTAAATAAAACTGCCTAGAAGCTCCTCCGTATCTTGATGCACTCTCACTTGTCTCCAAATATTTCCTTCATCACGCTCTTCCCAATAGAAAACAATAACAAAATTACATTCTTGTTTATTAGGGCTGCCTGTACTTGGAATTGTTCAACAGTGATTGAAAGCATATTAACTATGATCTTTGAGGTAGTAGCATCTGAAAAAACCGACGTTATCTGTGTAGTCATTGCTTACTGAGAGGTTTGACATATGGAAAATTTATTGATGGGAAACCTTACTGTGGGTCAGCTGCTCTGCTTGTTTGCACAGCCTTATTCCACAGACAACGTGAAAGACTTTACCCTTTAGTAGAAGAAAGATAAACATGGTTATGCTTCAGTGTCACATGGGGAAATAGTACGGAGAGAGTTACCGTCCTTTATCTGCTCCAGGGAAACTTATTTGTGTTTCAGAGCACTGAGATAACAAGTCTTCCAAAATTCTGGCCAATAACCTTTTATTTTTGAATAGTGCAGAAGAATAATTGCAAAACAAAGTTTCTGGCTTTTGGACTTCGTTGATTTATGTAAGTGCACTTAGAATTTTTTCCTTCTTTCACAAACCAAGTTGCCATTAAGTGTCAGAGTTGATAGCCTTAATAACCCTTGCTTACTTGAATGAGATATTTCCTGGAAAAAGAAACACTTGTTTTCTAGAGTTGATACAAATTGGGATGTCCACCCAGTAGGAAATTTCAGCAATTCATTACTTGATTTCAAGTCCTGTCAAATTAAGTTATTGAAATACAATTTTTCTTTTTGCTTGTGATGAAACATTCCAGAATGGGTACTCAGAAATAACCACATCTTGTCATGTTTTTAGTTTTTAAATTGAAATGATGTATTTCAATATTGAAGAACGAAATTGTTTTGATTTGGTTTGTTGAACGGACCGGAAATATTTCTTTTCATTTTTATACTGAACTGCACTTTTCTAGAGTTGTAAATTGTCTCTTGGGTATACAAATTACTCTTGAGAATGGGAGCATTCCCATTCTACCCTCTGAGGTGGTTTTTTTTCCTAGATTAAGTTTCCCATGAAGCATTAATCCACTCAGCTGAATGACTTCACTGTGTGGACTTAGTTGGAGGCATGTTTCACACATGTGAATTAGGTATCTGAGCCTAAAACAATGTGTCATAATAAGCTGAAGTTGCGCCTTAGATTTTTAAGCTTCGCTTCTTACTTTGATCTATTTTGTTTATTTAGTGTTTTCTTGTCTGTAAATTCCAAACTATGTCCAAAGTGCCTGCCTCCCTCCCTCCTTCTCTCTCTCTCTTCTGTCCCTCCTTGACTGTGTAGAACTTAAGTATTGTTGGTGAATTTAACGGCCTGGCTGCCTTTGTTGCTAAACCCTTGAGTTGTTAAAGCTCTCACTGAGTAATAATTCTGTAGTAATGTATCATGACAATTGTTCCATCGTTCACTGCTAACATGGCCTTGTCTGCCATGACCTGTCCGGATATCCTCTTCCCTCAGTACCACGGCATACTTCAGAACAACTGCTTTCAGTGCCTTCACCTGTTCACACGGGTCTGTGATGGAAGAAAAAGCATGGAGTCTTTCCCCAGATTTTGTGACTCCTTTTTGCCAGTCCACAGCCCGCTGTCTAGAGAGTCCATAGCCTTGAGCCTAGATATCACAGTATCCAGCAGTTAATTACTGATCTGCTACACTACTTGTCATCCTGGAGCCATGATGGTGGCATGTAAAGGGACACTCAGTAAAATACTGCCTGTTACCTAGACTTACAGTCACAATATTAATACGCAACACTGCAGTACCCATTAGATTTATTGGATTCTGCCATGCATATTTGTAACATGGAGACACATGTATATTTGGAATAGAGAAACCACACACGTGCAGAACATTTTACAACATGTATTTGAGGAGTTTAGAATTACTGCTAAAATATTCCAGCATGTGGAGAAAGACAGATTGTCTAATTTTGAACAACAGTTATGAGTAAAGTCGTACAAAACTTGTTTACATGGACTGAAGAAAATCTTAGCCGTGGTCTCCCAAGGGCTAGTCACAATGGAAATGCGATTAAATCTGACCAGCAGGAACTTCTATGTGACAGTGTATTAGAGAACTAAGCAAGTAAGTTCTATGATAAATTTATGGCTTTTAAAGACTGTCAGCTGCGTGGCATGTTTCTTCAGGATTATTATTTTACTGTAAAGCAATTGAAAGGGAAGAATTCGATGCAGAAGCCTACAGCTAGAGACACGATGACCTGATGGCTAAACCTTTTTTTACCATTACTTCTTTGGTAACTAATATCACAGTAGATTATTTCCTGTGCTTCTTTCTTTGGTGAAATGGACCCACTGGATTTTTTTTTTTTCCAATGTCAAATATTCTTATTAGTCACTAAATCTGACATCTCAAGTATATACTGCTGAAAGAATATCGCGATGAGTGGTTGGAGAAACTGCCTGGTAAGCAAGCTTCAAAACACAAACAAAACATTTTCCAAATATTGAAGCCAAAGGAGAAATTAAACAAAAGTCAGAGCTCAATTCAGCTGTCACTAGAGGAGGAAATGCATTTTCAGATTGCTGGTTTAACCATCAGACAGAGAATTTAGCTGGGCTTTGTTTTCTTATTAAATCAAGAGCCTAAAAATATCAGGCCACTGTCACAAATAGAGCTGAGAAGGCTATTTTTAAGGAAAATTTATTTAACAAAACCTTTGTGCAGTGTGACTAACCCTTTAAGTCCGGTGACCGCTCTGCTGTCTTTGGCAGGGTCTCAGAAAGGGAAGGAGGACTAAGGACATGATAGAAAGTGTCTGGAGCTCCCAGAAGTACTCTTTCAGATCGAGTGATCCGTAGAAGAGAAAGAGTTGAAAAGGGCTGTTTTCATAGATCATAGACTTACTGAGCTTGGAAAAGACTTACAAGTTCATCAAGTCCAACCATTTTAGAGGCTAGTCAGGGTAACCTGAGAGCAAGAACAAAAAAACTGATGGAAAAAGCAGTGCAAAGGACCGCTGAGATGGAGAAATGTGTTACAAAAGGAAGGCAAACTTGGAGGAAAGAAAACTTGCTGGAAGGGTGATAAGTAGGTGAAATCTGAAGAACTGAAAAGGTGATAGTCGATTTTTTCAGTGCGTGACAGGTAGAATAGGAAACTGGAATAAAAGCACAAATGGATGGTAGGCTGCAGGAGCCTAAAAAGCTCTTCCCCTGGGAGAAGCTCCACAGGTCTTAAGCATGGCTTTGTGCACTTACCCCTGGAGCACCAGCAGCAAGGGATGTGCTCAGACAGGCCCTTCACATCAGGGTCTTCCAGGTGATCTGTGCCTAGTACCGAGTCTCCTGTCAGATGACTCCCTCAGCTTGCAGCAGATAGGCTGGACAAGGAACGTGTTTGCAGACAGCCTTTTGTGGCCGCCTTTGAGACCGTATCTGCTGGCTGGCCGGGCAGCTAGCCTGCATACGCTGGCCCTGCCCCAGGGCATGGCAGAGCATGGCCTAGCCTCTGAGCAGGCCACTGGCAAGTAGTCTTTGCAGCATGTCTGCTGCCGGGGGTGTGGGCTCCTGGCTGCTCTGAAGGTGCAGAGCAGCTCCAGCTTGGCGGCCCCAGCAGCCCCCATTGCTGTCCTTGCCTTCACCTTTTGTCTACGCAGGCTGAGTGCAGGCTGGTCTTTTTTTGTCAGCTGTGTGATGTTAAAAATGTGTTTGAACGGCACAGGGGTAGCTTGCTGATGCTTCATTGTCCCTTCAAAGACCGCTGTTTGTAGCTCCGTGTGTTGGAACCGTGTTCACACAGGCACTGTATCTACTCCTTGGCCGTAGCAGTGACAAGCTGACCACGCTTAGAAGATGTTGAGCATTTCTAACACATCCTTTCTGTGATCCGTCTTCTGGACAAACATTTTACTGCATGCACGTTTGGGACCATTTGACTATCTCACCTACTCTTATGTGTAATATACACCATGGCATTTCACATAGATATTTTCACAGAAGAAAAGCAAAATGTTTACAAGCTTCGTAAAGATACATAAAGAAAGGGATTTTTTTTTTTAAAAGAAATTATTTTTCATAATAACTGTGGGTAGGTGTTTTTCTTGAAGCAACACACTGACAGTTTATGTCACGTTTTATACTACACTTTGAGAACAGATAGGCTGGTTTTTAAAAAAAGGCCAGGCTCCCTGTGAGAATTTGGAGTGTGATTAATGAGTTCTTTAAATTCTGAGATCACATTTTCATGAAAATAAACCTCCAGCACCAAAACCACCCAACCACCCAAACAAATCATCTCAAGAAGGCTCTCAATGGGAAGTATTTTTGCAGTGGTTTTTTGTATGTTCCCAGAAAACTGTTTTTCTTTTAACCAAAAGAGTGAGGGAGGGGAAAAAACCACAAGGTCATTGTCAAACTTAAAAGGAAAGGCTGCCCCAGAAAAATATTAATTCTGAAGAATACTAGAGTTATCGTATGCTGCAACATTCTTATTAAATTTGAATGTGATGATGGTTTAGACCATAGATAGATTGGTCTGCCAGTTGCTGGACCCTGCATTTGAACCTCCCCTGGAATGAAGGGCAGAAGAGGTATCTGATGGTGTGTAGTGAATACACATTCTTTAACCACTTCAGTGCAAGATGCAGAATCTGAGCTAACCCTGGCAAAGGAGAGCAGCCTAAGCAGAGCTATGTTCACAGAGAAGGAATTCTTACCATTCCTGTTCTACTGAGAGGGCGATAACCTCTGTCAGCAGAACAGAAGAGGCAGCTGGTAGAGCAGCTACCTTTGTCAGACATAGTCATGTCTGATTGCTCATCTAGTGTGCTGTGCCACTGGTTTTGCATCTGAAAATCTTTTCACATATGTAAATTCTTTCAATTTGACCCCTTTTTTATAACGGAATGTCGACTGGTTTGTGAGAGGTCCACACAGTTCCCCCAAAATCTGAAATAATGGTAGATTCCAAATCCTATTTTGCTTGGGAACTTCTGTTCGTAAGATGAACAATGTAATCTATGTTTTAAAGTGCAAGGCTAGCTCATTGTTCAAATAAAAAAAATGCTCCAGAAAGTCCCATAGAATAGGGAGGAAAACATTGGTAATTTAGAATTTGGAGGTTTCTATCACATCATCAGAATAGCCGTCCTGTTCACCATCCTTCAGCATTTTGGAAATACCTTGGGTGTGTATGTCAGTTACTTAGCCAGGGTACCGCTGCCCCATGGCAGAACATCACGAACCTGCTGCTGGCCTCTTCCCTTCCTCACCGTGGGGGGCTGACTTCCCCTCCCTACAGCCTTCCCTACAGGGTGACCTTATATCACTTCCTAGCATCCCTGCCTCACGATCCTGCAGTCCTGGGAGTGATGGTCCTGGAAATCCCAGTACTTTTGTATCACCTTTATCATCTTCCAGTGTCTCCAATTCCAATCTGAAAGGAAAGTAACTGCCCTGTAATCCAGTGCCAGCCTCTAGGACCTCAGAACTTCTTGTGTACTGGCCTCTTTACAGTGTATAAATGCAAAACACACTGAACATGTATTTTCTGTGTAAGAACATTATTTCAGATGACTGTCTGGCAAAGAAAATATTTCTGGGTTGGAAAAAACAGACTAGCTTTGCAAATGCTGCCAAAAGCACTGAATCTTTTCTGAGGGCAGACACTTTGGATGCTTCAGCTGGCAGAAAATCACTGAGGGATATTTTTCAAAATATAAAGTATTGTCCTTTCAAAAATGCCCAGTTCTTTAGAAGAATGTAAAGTGTATTCACAGGATACTGGAACCCAGCCACGTGACACTGCTAGGGTAGGAATAGCTCTTGCAAATAAAAATTGTACTTTGTATTTTAATAGTACTAATAAAATAGACTGAAGGAAACTCTTGCATTTGAGTAGGAGTTTATTTTTAGGTAACTCGGTAGCTGAAAATAGAATTTCCTATACATAAGAACCACATTTTGCCTCTAGTGTGGGTGTTTCTGTCTGGACGGGCTTGGATGTGACTACTGGTGACGGATGAATTATCAGTTCTCCACTCATGGCAAGCTGCGCTTGAATTGCTTTGGAAGCTTAACGATGAGCTGCTGAAACGCTGAACCCAGAGTCTTAGAGATAAACCCAGAAAAAATAGACATCTACCCATGTTATGGGCACTAGTTCTGCAGACACTCTCTGAACGGCATTTGGAATGTGGCATCCTCACTGACTGCTGCCTGTTGGGGCTTTTAGAAATGTTTTTTTGAATGAATCTTATAAAAATTCTGCCCTTTCTCCCCTTTGTCCCGTATTTTTGTTCATGTGTTTCCTTTCATTGCGTATTTCTCTGAGAAAAGTTCAAACAGCCTCGGGGAGAGGAGAGGCAAAATAGGCTGTTGGATTTGTGGACCGGAACAGTAAGGATCATGTTAAGTATTGTCTGCCTGGTTCTGTCAAGCTGACCTATAAATTATCATTACACAACTTTGTAACATGAGCTATAAAACGAAGTATTGAGAAACGAATAGGTCAGAGCATGAGAGTGAGTTCATTCTGTTGTGATTTCAAAACCAGAATAGTTTTCCCCTTTCCTCTTCTTCCCTCAGAAGCAGAAATGGAATGATGTCATTTTACCTAGGTTTGTCTGTCAGATTTTCCATAATTTGTTTGTAGATTTAAGAGTTCAAGCAGTTCAAAAGTAACTTATCACTCTTTATTTTTAACTGGTTCTGTTTTTTCTTTTTCTAATTTATTGAAAAACAGCCATTCACAGTATATTTTATTCTAGTTACTTTTCTTAATTTTAACAAAAGCCTTTTTGTATGTGTGTGTGTGTGTGTGTGTGTGTGTGTGTGTGTACATGCCTTTGAAAAAGGTTACCCTGAGAGATTTCCAGACTGTAGTCCAACAGCACAGAAGATAGAGTATATACATATCAACATCAGTGCTGCTGTATTGGCATCAACACTTTTTCACAGTCTGGAAAGCCTCGCTACTCAGAAAGCAGTTTTGGTTTTGTAACTCAATCTTAAATGGATAATTAATGAAAAATAATCACTCGTACAGCTATGGTGCATAAAAAATTGAAATTACTGATGTCATGAATGGAAACTCAAAGATTTTCAGATTTGAGATCCATAGGGTTGTGAAATAGTTTCTTCTAAAAAGCCAAATAGGAGAGTTAAGCCCCTCTGATACATTCAGAGCAATGAAAATATGTTGTATGCAGGTCATATGTAGGCTTTGAAAATGAACAGTGTGGCAACACACAACCTGCTTCTTTATATTCAGATAGCGAGGGTGTTTGCGTAGCAAGCAAGACATGGTAAACTTGCAGCAGTAGATGCCCTTAAGATGCCACTGACACGGCATGGTGCAGCTCAGGCAGCACAGCGCGTGGAGCAGCACAAGCGGGTACTGCTTGATCTGTGCGGATGCAGCTGTAGTGGTTCTGCTTTTGAAGCCCCCTCATATGGCAGTAAATGAGAAATTGATGTGTATACTTGAGGCAAGAAACAGGAGGTTGAAATCCTTAGACTGGAATGTTTGCAACTTCAGGAGACAAGCGCAGAGCAGAGGAAGAAGTATCATTGCCTAGAAAAGTGATTCTGAAGCAGGAGGAATCTAGGCTATTGAACCCACAGTTTAAAATCATCAGACCTCCTGAAATGGTAGATTCATCTCAATGGAAAATAATAATAATGTCTATTAATTCTGAATATTTAAGTATTCTTTTACATTAGGTCCAGCTCTGTATTCAGTGATTTTTTTTTCAAGACCTGGTGACTAGCTGGAAGTATGAATATCAGTACCAAAGAGAGACCCATCCCACTACATCTCCAGGTAAATCCTGGGACGGTTTAGATATAACAAGTCACAATCTAGTCTTGAAACGCTTGCTTCTGTTCTTGGGAACAGTTTTCTAAAACGATATCCATGTCAAAAAACTTGCTTCAGCGGAAACTCAGTTCTTCCCAGTTACCAGAGAGTGCCACACTAACTGAACTAGAGAGTTGTGTTTCCTCTGGCTTTTGCTTTACAACCCCATGATTCCTGCCTGAACAGTTTTGGACACCTGGGCTCAGATGGGACTGTCTGGGTCAGATGTTTCGTGTCAGGCCCGCTTCTATCAGTTGTGAAGGTGTAGCTGAGATCCAGAATGCTATCACATTTCTTTCCCCAGTGGCTCACTGTGCAGAGGCAGATGGCTTTTCCCACGTTCACAGCAGCCTCAGCCAGCAGAGAGGCCACCTGAGCGATCAGGGCAGCTGGGCTGATCTCAGCCCTGCGGCTGAGATGACAATGTCCTTAGCTGGCTGGGCTTCTGCGGAGACCCGGAGGGATTGGTTCCCCAGGGACTGAGCTGAGGTCAAGTAACTCAATGATGCTTCTGATGCACTTTTTCTCCAATGGACAGCAGGAGATGGGCTCCTCCAGAGTGCGATTACAGGAATAACTGTCTGATGCTTTTGCTCTGACTCATCCTTAAAACCAGCCTATCACTCTCCATTGACTATTTTGGGAGCCTGGCAACACACATATCCTAAAAAAATCTCTTTGCGGAATGACTAAGAGACAGGTTCTTAACTGGCCCTCTGAATCATCTTACTGTGGCCAAGCTGGGTGCATCTTAAGTCAGTTTCTGATAAAACCAGGAATCAAACCCAAGAATCCTTGTTCACAGGTTTGGTTTTTTTTTTTTCCTGTAAGCATTAGAAAACATATTGTACTTTTCTACATCTAGGTATTTTCCAGGATTTCTACTTTTTTCTGAAACTCCGAGGTAAAGCTGCTTGCAATATTTGACTTTGAGACACACAGGAAAAGGTCTGATACAAATATAGAACCAAAGAAAGTTTGTAAAACTTTTTTTTAAAATTTCATAAGGTATAAATTCTAATGAGCTAAGAAGAGGTGGTCCTACCTCTTCTTTGATTTGATGTATTTGTGTCTGTCACCTATTCACTTGCTGCAGCTCTCTGAGAATTTTTTTCTTTTAAAAAATCAAATCAGATGCAGATTGTTATAAGCCATCTTAAATGTGCACATCCCTGAGTAGTTATCTAATAATTTTGGCCAATATGCATTTTTTTTAAGCTGTAACTATAAGGAGCACATTTGTTATAACTGAAGATTTGGGATCAGTGAAAGGGTTTTCCATAAATGGTATTCCATAAATGATACTCAGACACCAAGTCATATCAGAGGGAGCACGTGTGCTATGCTGGGAGCTGTGCTAGGAATGCTGTCTTCAGCTTGTCTTCAGGAAACTCCCAGGGTGAATGGAGGACACTTGAATGTTTGTAACTCTTATATGATATAGCACCCTCTGATTTCCTCTGTCTCTTTTAATGATTTTTCTCTTTGTGTTCAGCCTTACTATGGTGACTAGTGTATGCTGTCCCTTCCTGGTCTTCACTAAACTGAGGGATGGTGGTTTGATCTGGAAATATTAGCTCTCCAGAGTAGAAATACAATGGCAATTCTTCAGGATGCTCGTATTTTTAATCTGCTTCCTTTTCCCAGGCATTATCTTCATTTGAAAAGACATGTGGTCCAGCCTAGAGACCTTTATTGCCTAACATTTTCTCAGGGGAGTAGTTGTGAACCTCCTGGCTTTTTCTTTCACTGCCTGGGTGAGTCCTCAGCTTTTTCCAGGGAAGCACAGTGATTCTTAACCCCAGTGATAAGCCACATGAAGTGGTCCAGGTGCCACAAGCAGTAGCACATTTCCTCCTTGTGGCATTACCACTCTCACCATTTCTGGCAGGTAATGGTCAAGTTTTCTCTACCTATCCAGGCTTCCCATTCCTGGCTGTGTTGAAGCACACCTTTTATATTTCCGAATGTTTGTCAGTTTACCAACCACCTTCTGTTATAAATGGTATTACTCAACATGGAATTGAATATTATTTGGTTTTATGGGTATAAATATTACAAATATGACTAGTAATGGGCTACAATAAAATCAAGATGAGAGAGGGGTGTCCCTCTAATGTAATCCTTTTGTCCTGGTGTTACTGTTTCAGTCAGGGAAAATTATTAAAAATGCACCTGTTGTGCAGATGCTTTTGCATGCTGATGCATTTAATAATGAAGTAGTTTGTTCCTCTTCTTTATGGTATGTATATCACAAGCTTGTGCCTAATTTAATCTCCCTTCTTAACTTGTGGTTTCCTGCTTAGTTTTCAGAATTGTTTTCTATTTTCTCATGAATTCCAAAGGGCAGCTTCCCTGAGAATTCATGTGCGTCTGGCTCGCAGGAGACACTGATGGCTTGATCTATGCAAAGTCTCACTACACACTCTTATCCCTCAATGTCTGACACTCTTGCTCCAGGATAAAATATCAAAAGGAGAAGACCAGTGTAATACACGTTCTGGCAGAACATGACAGGTGCTCTATGTAATCTTAAAAAAAATCTTCAGAAGCTTTAGCATAGTACTTTGGAAAACAGGGTTGATTCCTCAGCATATTTTCCAATGACACTGTGTAATTCCTATGTGGGCAGACAAGGATTTTGACAAAGCCATCTCTGATTAATTATAAAGAAAATGTCAACTATCTGAAAGAAATCCTAGACAGAATCTAGCCTAAGAAGTAATTTCTGGAGGATGTGAACTTATTTAGTAAATAAAGTTGAATGAAACAACTTTTTAGGAAAAGTAAAAGGTGCCTACTTCAGATACCACTCTTATGACACTTCTCCTCACTTAAACTTTTGCTTAGCCTACCATTTGTCTAGCATGAATTTGAATCTGATAGGACATGTATTGAGAGTCAGTCATGTGTAATGAGACACCTTGCATATGAAAGGATTATTACCATAAACATGCTTCAACTATATTTAAAAAGAATTAAGAAGCTGAATTTTTCGAGACTTCCCTATATATGTGGTATTACATATGCATCTGTGCTAAAAATTTTTAAAATTGCTGAGGAAAGTTCTGCAAGCGGCAATTAATGAGAATACTAACAACAAAAATAGTAGCTGGATCTATGGAGAACTGAGTGGTAACCCTGAGAGTCTTACAGGAGTTAGACTTTTTCTCAGGACCTGAGTATGCCAGATTGGTACTTGGGTACAAGATCAGCAATGTGAATACATTCCCTTGTAATCGTTTCAAACATTTCTGTGGTCTACATTCAACTTCCGGTGAAGCTGATATTACTTAAATAAGACCCATAGTTGCATGGAGGAAAAAAAGCTTGTGATAATCCACTGATGGTAGCTGAATATATGAAGTACTGAGGGTGTAAAAGAGAAAACTCACCTTAGACATGAGATCTGATCTGGGATGAGGATATAAACTAATTTCTGTAAAGTTAGCTGTTCGTTTTTGAGATTGTGCTGAAACACATTCACCTCTGGAACAGGACAGTGTTCCTGTCTGAGTTGGACAGCCGCTTTCCTTCTCTCATGAGTTTTCCCCCATCTGGCTGACATACTTGCCTTACTAATAAGGTTGCACACCTATTCTGAAGTCCAGCTTTGACTTCGGATTGATCTTTGCTCCTGATTCTCTCAGTGGAAGAAATCTGTATTGTCACTGTCAACAAACACAGTTTATAACATCTAAGAATTCCTACATATTTCTGAAGAATTTAATGTGAAGAAATGTTAAGTGATCTATAATACATTTTATCAAGCAATTCGGTTCGTGTGTAGCAAGAAGAAAAGCTAGCCCAAAATCTCCGAGGAAAAAATAAAGGTATTATCGAAGCCCACTCTTAGTAGTTTGCTCTCTTTCCCATCGTCTTGGACCTGTCTGCACTAGAAGAGCAAGAGTTTATCACCAGTCCATCAGTATTTTCTCATACTGCATCCCATGTGTGAAGCTAGCTGCTTGTGTCCACCTTCACTGCTGAGCATCTTTGGGCTCTACATTCCTGCATACCGAAACAGAGAGGTTACGTTTCCCACTCGTACAACTCCTGTTTCATTGTGGTGGCAACTTGTTCTCAAGGACAAGAGAGACCACTCCTTTCCTTACCTCCCTGTGATTATTCTGTGATGTGTTTGCAGAAAGCCAGCCAAAAGGCCTCTAAAACCATCCTAATAGAGACCCAGAACAACGCTAACCCGGTGTATGTTCATTAATATGGTAAATGCGTTAGAGTGAGCCCTTCTGCATTTTGTATTAGTATCTCTATCATTTCTCTTGTAGTCTGTGAATGTAATTAGAAAATGAAGAAATATTAGTACTGAACTAAAGAATTCATGCGGTTTAATGTCATGTGCAGACTCTCAGTTGATTAGTTAATTTCTTTTGATGAGTTGAGTGTGAAATATATATTGCATTTGGAAAATTGCTGTTCTCTTAAAGTATTAGAGCACTCTGAGGAGTGTTGATACGGACTGTCTGTCTGTACACAGTTCGTTCAAGGAAACTGATGTATAAGAACTGATAGATAAGAACAGCTCTTGGAAGAACAGCTAACAGGGGCTGCAGAGTACGCAGGACCTTGGGAGGCAGGGTAGAACCTGGATTGCTCTGGCACTTTGAATGGGTAAAGCAAACTTCCAGCTCTGTTTTAGCAAAGTACCGACACTGGCATTTGACTTAAAGCGTGTGCATGCCTCGCTGAAATAGGGAAGATCATGGATGAGACAGAAATCAAGCATACAAGTGCTTTGTCAGGCTGGTGCTTTGTTGAGTTAGGCTGTTCTGATGGAGCTGCAAAATGTGCACTTGCAGTCCTCTAAGCCTTCGACCGTAAATGAAGAGGTTCAGATACTGAAAACCATCTAATAGCATAATCACTTTTGGAAGAGTACCCAGAAGTGCCAAGGACAAAAGTGTCACACCTGTGAGCAAAAAGTTAAGCTCAGGAATCTTTAACTTACAGCCAAAAGAAATGGTTGACTACTTCAGTGGTGGAAAATGCTTTAACACTGGCTTCAGAAACGAGTTGCATCTTGATTGCATTTGTAAAAAACAGGCCCTTTTATTTCGTGTTTGCAGTGATGTCTTTCATGCTTGACTTCTGTCACTAAAAAAATAGGTTCTTGGAAAAGGCATATAAGCTTGAATAATTATCTGGATAATTGATTGAGACTCATTTATATTGAATAACACCCTGTTCTTCCTGGAAGCATACTTGTGTAACAATGGGCACCACTGTTTCTGTTTCAGCGCACCACTTTGGTAAAACCTTCCTTTGGTGTGAATAGGTACTACAGGCAATGCGCACTCTCAGGTATGTTCGTACGCGTTTCAGTTTGGAATACTCATCCCCATCAATTTGTTTTTGTTTTTCTTTTTTACTCATTGCAGTATGCAGAATCCTTTCTAAATCAAGATCCTCTATATCACTTTGTGTCATAAAATCTGGGCTGTCTTTTGAAGCTTGCACTTACCGCTTCTCCTACTAACATGGGTATTTGGGGACTCAAATTGCAAATGCGTATGCCATCTTTTCTCTGTGTATTGATCAGCTTTTCCTTCATCACTCCCATTCCTTTCACCAGTGAGACAAAATCACAGGCTCACAAAGAAACTTCCATCTCTCTAATCATTGGATTCATCAGTTAAAATTCAAGAGGCACCTGGGGAAACACCCAAGTCTTTCATCAGTTAATTAAGGATGTACTTTCTGTAATTAATACAAATAATTACTTACACAACTTTGAGAAAAGGAAGCAAGGACAATTTCTTGGCCACGAATATCAAAGCTCTGCCAATGCATTTAAGGAGGTCAAATGACCTGACAACATGCCTGAACCCTCATCTGGTAAAATAATAAAGAGGCATAAGAATTCCTGTATATCCTTCCAATTTAACGGTGCTGAGGGATTTCTTAAAAAGAAAGGGGTGGGGGGGTGGGTGTGAAGTAAAAATATAAAAAGGCAACAATGGAATGATTTTATTTGTGTCTTCTAAAATGAACAACTGTAATATGTTACCTCATATTGTCTTCATTTATATTCCTTCTTGGCATAGATAAGTTTCCGACTAATTGAAGGCTAAGTAACGAGATTTTCCATCTTCCGCTTCTCTTTACCACATTTTCTCATGGACAGGGACATTCTGTGCAGCAATGCTGTATTATAGAAGCAACTGATCTTTTTTTTAAAAAAAAAAATCATCCCATTTAGTTGTGAAAATACCCTGCATAAAGATGCCATTGGCATTTTTTAGACCTTCACAACAGGCAAGATCTGGTGAAGTCAGTGCAAGTCTTTCCACTGACATCAATGGGCAGTGGATCAGGGCTCATTTATGTGCTACTTCTAGCTGTGTTTTCTCCATTCTTTAATTCTGCAGTGTTTTCATGCTGAGATTTGTGGAAGTTGATAGGGACAGTTCTTGAATTTTTTTTAATTCTACACATGTGACAAACTTTCTGTTTATAAGTTTTACTGGTTGTTTAAAGATTCCATAAAAAGAACCAAAAGAAAGAACTATATGCCGAGAGGACATAGATGGACAGGACAACTGTGGAGGAACACTTTTGGCTAAAGACCACCAAACCCCACAGACTTCTACTGTAAAAGCTGCCACAGGACTTGAGCGTTTCAGTTTCAGCTTCTGTGTGCAGAAGATGACTGAGTGTTCTTACGTATCTTCAGGGCACCCTTCTCTCTCTTACACACACACACACACTCACTTTGGACTTAATATTAAACCTAATAGGCACTGTTTTATTTGATTTTTGCCAAACTAAAACAAACAAACGAAAAGAAGTATATGTGGTTTTTTTTAGAGATTTTTGTTTCATAGAAAAGCACACTTATCTTGGGGTGAGTGAGTGTTTTGCCCCTTTAAAAATAAAAATGGCCTACAGCTGGCCAAAGCTACTGGTCACAGTTGTCTATTCTGGAGTATTTTTGGATTTAAGCAAGGAAGAGCTTGGAGACTGCCGTTTTCTGAAGAGGAGGAAAGTTGGCTTGTTCCTCTGGAGGGACTCATCTGCAGAACTAAAAAGAAGAGGTGAAGAAAAAGAAGCAGCATGGAGAGCTAGAGCAAGCTAGAGGAGAGTGATGGCATCTGGAGGGGATTAGCCTGCCTTCTCTCCCAAACTTGCAAAAATGCCTTTAATTCAGTGATCGGAAGAGCCTCAGGAATGACAGAAGAAGGAACTGAGTGACTTGCTGCTTCTCCCCTCATAAAAGTGATAGGACAGTGGTGGGCAAAGGTCAGTATGGGTCATTTGATCTTCCTATAAACAACAGCAGAGTGAACTGTTGCTGTGCATCACATTTTGGTTGTCTCTATAAAAAGAACAAAATACCTCCCCCCATCAATTCCCCATCAGAGTACAGTAATGAAATACCCAGCTGCAGATGCAGCAAAATCCATTCCAATTCTGGCCAGTTATTGTCTGTCTCATCTTTAGCAGATGGCTGGACAATGATGTCTGCAGTAATAAAAATATTCAAAACAAAAATTGCCAGCTGAATTGGAAAACTGACTGATTTCTATTTTTATAATGTGGTACATAAAGCCATTATTTCTGAAGCCAGTAATGACCATATTCAGCAAGAGCCGCATGAGAACATTTAGTAGCGACACGAAGCACTACCGGGCAGCTCCATCCCCAGACTTCTGGAAAGAGAGGGCACCTCACAGCACATCTAGAAGAATCTGGCCAAAGACAGCCCCGTGCTGCTTCCATACGTCATTCGAAAGAACGGCGTTAGCTGTAGCACACAGGTAGCAGCAAGAGACGTTGTTCCTCACTGAGGCAGAGAATCTCTGAGGCTTGCGTCAGCCCGGCTTGCTCAAAGGCACCTGCATCGCACGGCCAAGCACTGCATGCCACCACCACCTTCACAGCGATGGCACCCGCGGCCATGCCTTTGAAAAAGCCCAGCTTTCACCTGCCTCCAGGGCCTCCTCTTCCTCCTTGCTACACGCTCTTTTTTTAGCTGTGGGGTATACAGACATAACGGTCAATGTAAGCACCGGTTTTTACAGTTGAACTGTAAAGCAAAATTCAATTGCTCAGGTAGATTTTTTCTACTGCAGGTTCTATGTTCTGGATTATACAAAAAGAGAGGCTCAACAAGAGCTGACAGAAAGCGATGAACAGGTGATGCTGTAAGAATACTCGCTGGATAATGGTCTTAACTCTCTTTATACTGGATAGATCTCTAAATGCCAGAAGGTCGTACAGCACTAAGTCACTCACTCACGTGAGCGGTATCGGGAAAACCATTCTTTCACTCCAGGAGAGTGATATTCTATCATTCTGTCCTTGAGGGCCATTGTCTGGATTGTACTGGCAACTTCTGTGAATTTTTAACTTACTCAAAACATAGATTAACGCTCTTGAAAATGACAGCAGATTTTCAGAGCTGTAAGGTAATAGCCCATTGCTTGAAATACATTGGAGGATCCTGTTTTTCAGGACTTACTAAGCATCCTTCTTGAACTCAGACTCCACAATGATACCTTGGTTATCTCCGATATTCCTATTGTCAATATACTGACATTTGGAGCGTCCCAACAGTTTAGCAGTTCTGTTACATATATTCTAGCAGTAATATTCTTAACTAAATGCCTGTCCTAAGATTATACTCAGATTTGGGGGTTTCCTTTGTATTAAAGAAATTCACTGAGTTATGAAAACAGCAGTTTTGTTTGCTTTATAGAAAGTGCTTGAGGAATCCTACTTCTGGTATCTCAGATTTATGTTTAATTAGCATTACATATGTTATTAAAAAGAACAACCTCTGGACTTGTTCCATCTTTCTATTCCAAGTTCCATTCAGCAAGGGGACACGAATAGCTGAAGAAAGGTTATCCTGTTGCAGTATAATAGGCCAGGAAATTAATTAGTGCGTTGTTTGAATGAAAGAAGATGCATACACATCTTATCACTTCTATTTGTTTCTTTGAGAGAAAAGAGGTTGGTTTGTTTGTTTGTTTTTTCCCTGGGACTATGCGCACCTTTTTTATTGGTTTATGTTCAGACGTATGTACTGAGTAAGACTTACCTTCCCCTTGCCGTCCGTTGAAACCTGACAGCTATGGTGACAGGCTTGCCTTTCAGTGAGACAGGGAGGGACCAAACCTGTGAAAACTAGGGCGTATCAGACATTCCTTATCTTATTTAGCAATTTTAAAAAGAAATGCAAAGTGCTACTGGCCCACTTTATAACACTGTGAGAAAGAGCATATGTGATCAAAAGTGGTTTAGAACTGCCAATGCAAAGATTGATGGAGGGGAAATTACTCTTAATCTGGGTTTGCTATTTTCGAGGGGATGCTTGCCATTTCGTAATCTGTAAGAAAATATAAAGTTTCTCTCTGAGTGGTTTCGCCCATTAAGGATTATGTTTAAATCTGAAATTCCTTTAGATATCTAAAATGTACTTGGACCCTTGCTTTATCTACAGAATACTAAATTTTTAATATAAAATAATCTCTCTCTGACTCCAGCAATTTGTCACTAAAGGATTTCCTGAGCTAGATGTGGAATTGACACATTTAACAGCTATTTATTTCATTAAATTCTCCAGTGGCATCTTTATCTCACTTATGCTGCCCACATGCACGCAGTTCAACACCTTATCCAGATGTTCAGTGAAGATGTGCCTGCTGCTGTTTGCTTTGAACCTGCCACCCATCAGACCATTCACGGTCCATACTCCTTATGTTTGAACAGGTGATGAGCAATCAGTCCCAATCCACCTTTCCTTTGCTTCTCGTGATTTTATAAAGCTTTGTCATACTTCCACCCAGCGGAGTCCTTTTCAGGCACGAGAGCCTTAGCTACTTGGCTGCTCCGTGTGTGGCAGCTTGTGCACGTGCTGTTGTTACTGCTGCCCCTCTCTGCACCCAACTGCATTGTACCTGTTCTTGAGACTAGAGACTCGCCTGCGCATGGGATTCAAGGTGCAGCATGGGTTTGCACTGCGGCAAAGCTCTGCGCTCTTTCTAATCTTTGTTTCCTACCTAGTAATTCCTATCATTTTATTTACTACTTCACCTGCTACTGATCAGTGAGCTGATGTTTTCCTAGTTCTTACACCGGGTATAAGTTCCAGATGTTTCCTGTGGTGATGATGGTCATCTCAGAAAATCTCATTTTACGTACTTGGTTATTTTATCCCTCATTTATGACGAACCACTTACTCTTGGCTATTTTGAATCTGCCACATGCTAGTTTCCTCTGATATCCTCTATTTCTTGTATTGGAGAAATCTGAAGAACAAGTAGGCCTCAGAAAATACGCCCCATTTAATAAATGATCCTTTTTCTCTATTGTCTTGTTTAAGAAACAGGTCAGAGTAATACATTCCACAATGATCTGATGGACAAACTCTGAGTAATTTTTAGAAATCATTTAGGATATTTTTGAAAAAGTCTGCTCAAGAACATTTTTATGCATCTCATACAAGTGGCAGGAGATAATATTGGAAGAAGTCATCTCCATGCTCCGTAATAGGATCCCTCAAACAGCTATAGGATAGAATACATGCTGATGTGTTATCCTAAATTAACAGCTTCGAGGCAAGAGAATTTTCTTGTAAGCTTTAAAGGCCTGAATAGGACGCTACTGAGAATTCTCCCAAACGTAGATGAGCCTGGCACAGAGCCATTCTAGACATCTGGTTGGACAAATGTCAAAATTTCTAGCTTGCAAGTAATTGACTTTTAAATCATTAAAAATATTTTATTCATTATTTTGCGTTCGTCTCATTTTTGTGAAGCTGAAGTATTAGAACGTAGTCAGGTAGGTTTCTCTTTTGCATGCTAATAATACAACCTTGAAAATGGTTATATTTTGTGAAATTTCCAAATTCCTATATGTTTTTCCATCGTAATTATAACAGATTGTATTCATTAGCTACAGTCATTTCCCATACAGGAAAAGAACTAAACTGGCAATCCAGCACATCGTAGGATGGAATTTGCAGTGCATTTTCGTCAGACATAATGCACAATCTCTTTCCTTCTGACATCTCGTAACGAGGAACCCTACTGGACTGGTGCATGCTTCCTATACTACCTCTGAGGGGAGCCATTATCCAGCAGTTCTGATTAATGCCAAGGTAACCACGTATTTTTGTAACCCTTGCAGGTTTACGTGGGCTTGATTCTACTCCTGATTAAGTGACGTGAATCAGAAACAGTCTGCAGCCATATAGTCTGCATGGCACATTGCCATAAAACAGACATAAAATAGGATTAAAATTTTGCAGTACAACCTGCTGTTTTCAGTATGGTACAAGGATGAGAAAGGATGAAATGAACCTGCAGAGAAGAAATAACTCTCAGTTTTTCTTCATTTTAATATCTGGTTTTGTGTGACTTGGTAATGCTTATTCAGAAGACGTTCTTGACTACTCCAAAGTTTGATCTATATAAATATAGAATGTTACTGATCATTTCAACATCTGTTTTAATGGTAACTTATCCATTTATCTGAAGTTGAGGGCATGTTCTGGAATTTGAAATTTCATTTTCAGCTGAAACCTGGAGTGACAAAAAAGAGCATAATCTCATTTGGAAAGGTGGAGGGGAGATGTAGAAGTATTTGGAGGAAGAGATATAAAGCACTTCAGTGAACAGATGGGGAAATGGTATACAATTGTTATTGGCATGGTTTGGCTGCTGTTGACAAAGAAAATATCCAAAGACTTCATGCACTTTGCAGTACTCTCTGGCCTCCTGGAGTTTGGTCTGCAAGTGTTCTTAAGTGCTGAATTGTCTTGGTATACTCTTAGCAATATAGTTTATTTTTTTGAGAAGGGCAGCAGCAACAGGACTGAGAAAATGCCATTCTTAATTACAGCGCTCCGAGAAGCACTGTCTAAAGAACTCTGCAAGGAGTGGGCAAGTGATGTCACTCACGGCTGTATTGTGGGTGAGAAATTAGTGAAGGCTTTTCCTCTTCTTTGAACACATGCTATTCCATGGGGTATTTTCTGTAAACACAGACTAACTATGTTTCATTGGTTGCGGTGAAGTCTATAAGTGTATAAGACATAAAAAGCATTCTTTAAATCTGGATAACTTTATATATGCATCTTCGTTTTACATTATATGTTCTACTTGATCTCGGTATTTTTTAATATTTTTTTATTTACACTTCCTAGAAGGCAAATGACTGAAAAGTTAACTTTGAACAAACTTTGGGGCACATGCTCTTCAAATGGCTGCAAAATAAGTGAAAGCAAATGTTTTCATCTTCACTGTGTAGATCCTGCTGACTCTTAATCAGGCCCAATAACGATGTGACAATGCCAAGTGCTTGCTGAGATCCTACTGTCAGCTTTAGCTTATGCTAAAATTAACAGAATATTCAGGACAAGGACAAAATTATGAATGGAGTAGTTGGCATAGTTGGTACTTTTCTTTTTTCTCAGCATGTTTATTTCTTCGTAATGGAAGACAGTAAAAAGAACAAAGGTTATGGTGTCATTTCATGCCTGCTCCCCCACTTCCTGCCTCCTTATTTCAGATGTGCAGGGCAGACTCTGAGCAGCCTGTGGGTTCTAGCTCTTGCCTTCTATTCTGAGATTCCTAACAATGGTGCAGATTGTGGGGTTTTGTGAGGAGCAGAGGCACTTATGGATTGCAATTTGGACTAGAGAGAGCTACTAGGTCATTTCACACAAGACTTCCAAAAAGATAGAATCCCCAAAACCCAATCATATGATAACTTCTGGCTGAACTCCTGCCCAGCTTGAACTGTAGTCAAACCTTGCTTTAGCTAAACTAAATCTCCCTTGGTCCTGGCTTTCAAATAAAGCAGTTGTTATTTTTGTTTTGTTTTTTTCCCCTATTAAATGAACAAATCTGCTTGGGATGTCCTTAAACCTCCGGCAGTGATTCATTCCAAAGCAATAGTAGATGACTTTTAGACAAATGACCTGAGTTACTGATTTCATGGCTGGAGAGAGTGAGTAAGAAGTGCTCTCTGTCCCTTGGCTGTCATACGCTTTACCATATCTCCATTAGCATCCCACTGAATGCACTGATTGCTGCTCTGGATTGTCTATTTAATAAACTGTATGAAACTCTCACTGGAAAAACAAGTGAAGTTTGGCTTATCTGTTTTTATCTTGGCACAGTAAGTCATTTTTTTCTAATCAGCTGATCTGAAATGAAATGAGGGAACAAGTCTCACTTGAATCGTATTGAACTGTCTCCTGCTTACAACCATATAGTTCTTTGCTGACAGCTCGCACGCTCAAAATTTGGGCAAGATTTGCATGGCCCGATACCAAAATAACATATTACAGTAGTTTTTCTGAGTGCTTGAAAGTCATGGCAATGACCTAAGACTAGCATTTAGTCCAAACCTAAAGATCTGTTCCAATATATTCCAGTCAATCCTTACCTTGGGATTTAGGACTTGAGGCAGGGATTCAAAAGCTGCTTTTATTTACGAGCGTTGTGTGGGAGACCTGCAGAATTTAGAGCTGAATAATTAAGTGTGCCATGTGTTTCTGGGAGAACCCTGATTGTATCCTGAGATAACTGTTTCTGTACCCCCAAATCCATGGGCTGCTTCACAGCTGCCTGGCCTTGAGATGTATCGGGGGGAGAGACTAAATATCAAAAGACCTGAAAATTCAAGTTTTAAGGAAATAGATATATGTCAGCATTAAATTCCAGCCAAAACATATTGGCATTTACCAAATTTGGAGAAGAAGACACTGCACTTCAGATTGCAAACGTTTTGGGGAATGATGAAGATTTTACTGTAATCACAAGTCACATGCTTGCAAACTGCCTAACAAAGCTTTCATTATTCCTCTTCTGGTTTTTTTTTCTTTCATGGCATGGAAATTGAGGTTGAGATGCTCTTTTAGTTCTTAAATGTTAAGGCAGCTAACAGAAAGATTTGGCCTCCAGTTTGGAGTGGGACAGGTGGTATGGATTTATTTGGTTCCTACTGAAGAGTGTTTCCAGCAGCTGTTGGAATGGAAAGCAAATAAATGAAGCTTGAAATGGAGGAATAGCTTAAGCCCAAATTTGTAATCATTAAATCTTTGCATCTTTTCCTTGCTAACTCAAGGATATAACTTGCCAACTTTTCAAAAGTGTTATATACGCATGAAACATATGTATCTGCTGATTCAGGTCGTGAATTGTAAGCACCACAAGCCATGAAGTAAAATGAGGCAGGAACTTTTACAGTGTTGACTAGCCAAGCACTGTTCCATTTTTAAGAGAGCAAAAGGATGAAGGAAAAACCTACAATCAGCTGAACAGACACATCCTGAGCAAGTCAAATAGTTTTCTATCAAATTGGGCAGATGAAAACTACCTTGTATATTGTCGAGCTTCACTAAGTGGCACATTTATTACCTTAGTGCAGGTATACAAAGGCCTGTCTATTAAACTAACCTGCTAAAAGGGTTACAGCCTCTGGGGTATTGTTTCCTCCTCCCTCTCATTCCTTCTGTTCCTTTATCTTCATTCTCTTCTACTTGATCATTAAAAGCAAAGGGCAAGAAATGAAAAGAGCAAAAGAAAATGGGAGGGTGATGGAAGAAAGGCAAGAAGAGGAAAAGGCAATAATTGTTAAATCAAAACCTGAAAAGTATTTGGTTTCAATACCTTCAGGTTTTTTTAATTTCTCATTGAGCTGTTAAAAAATGTAAACGTGAAGTTTTTTAAATTTTTCTTAAAACATACTTGCCATTTTTCACCCGGCACTGCAGCCAACTTTCTGACTGTGTAGTACAAACAGCTTTTCAGCTGCTCCTACAATGGTGCATTCAGAAAAAGATGCATGTGCTAATGGCACCTGCACAGCCACTCATTTATGGCAGTCAAGGAGCAAGTGAACATGCTGATCAGATAATATATGCAGGTTGGATAACTATATATCTGACTACCTGCCCGTGTGTGGTACTGTAGCGAAGTGAAGGCAATGGGGTGACGTGGAGGCTGACACATTCTCCAGGGTACAACCATTTTGTCATAGCAGGGAATTGGGTTTGCAATAGTAACGTATAATTTACATTATCAATATAGTGTGAAAGGAGTTGTTGACTTCAGAGTCGCAAGTTAAACACAAGAAAAATTAGTCTGAACCAGCATGTTTCTCAGCACCAAGTGGACCCTACTCTTTTTCTTGTAATATATTCATATGAAAATCTTTTAATATATACAGTTATCTGCTAACATTTGTAAATACATAGGTATATCATATCTATATGTGTATTTGGTAAGTATATTTCTTTAATGCAAGCAGATGACAACAAAGAGAATGGTTCGTCTCTGATACTGAAAATATTAAGGCCTAAAGGATGTTGGCTAGACACATTATTAGAGCTGTGAAAATAATTTTTGCACCAGTATTTCTAATGAAGACCATCTGCAAATGACTTTATTTTTGGTTCTAAAAAAGGATTCAAATTGCTTTTAATCCAGCTGAACTTTTGAAGGATTAGCTATTATGTCCTTATTACTCCTTTCACTGTCAAATTACCTTTGGGAGCAACTCCATCATTGAATCAGTTCACCAAGGAGAATATTGCATTTCAGAAATGAAAAAAACAAACACCAACCCCCCCCCCAGACCCCTAAAACCAAAACACAACCCCCCCCAAATTAAACCAACCTTCTACCGCTCTAGAAGTTTATCTTAAAATTGTCTGATTTTATTTAGTGAGAAGCTTTAGCTGATAATAATCATTTACAGAGTGTAGGCTTCTGGATAGAATATTTTACCACTTTTATCACACTCGTGAAAAAATAACTGCAAGAATTTAAAAAATATCTGTGGTGTTTCTGATTGGTTCATTATTACCTTTTAGTACTTAATGATTATCGGTTTCTTTGAAGAAGATGTAAGTAAAACTAGCAGGTAAGTGTACGATGCATACGGAAAAACCAGCAAAACCTCTATATGCCTTTTCATTCAGACTTTGAGGAAATTTAGCTTAGTCTTTAACTAAAGTGCTTTCTGAATTCACCAGCACCGTGTTCTTTATAGCAGATTATATCCTCGTATTGATTCATTGTAAGCAAAGGAAATGTGGCATTGCAACAGAGGGTATTTGAAACGCAAGAGTATCAACTGACAGCACATTTGGCTTTTGCTGTGCAACTAACCTCCCATGTTCTCAGTTCTGTGTCACTGAAATAGGAAATATAGAAACATACACCCAGAGGGACAACGCTCCTTCATTCAGTCTGCGCCCATTTTCAGGCAGGAGGTCTGACTGAATGGTTATTATAGCCCCTGTTGGAATAAGATCCAGGAATTTTAGCTGCTAGCACTAGGATATGATTTACAGTATTACAGTGAGTTTCTAATTTATTCTGCGCTAATAAAAACAACAAAAAAGCCTTGGTGTTTTTGTATGTAGGGGAATGTTGTCATCTGATGGAAAATGGAATAACCCACTAAAGTCAAAATGAAGCTACAATGATGTGCTCAAGCTGAGGATTCTTCCACAAGCCTGCACATTCAAAATCACTATTTCTGTTACTCGTTACTGCGATCCCCTGGTAAAGCGTTCCTGATAGTTATCCCAGTAAGCTCAGCAGAGAACAGAGAAACGCAGCGTTTCAATCTCCCTTGCAGATCCACAAACCATCTCTGCAGTTTTCCAGGGCTCTCCCCAGACGCAGGGCTAGGGAGGGAGCCTGGCCCATGGCAGGAAGGATGCTTGTTGTGCCCGCCGAGGAGGAGGGCGTGCGTGTGCTGTGACACTTCTGAAGAGTATGTGAGAGCATGGAAATTATTGTGCAGAGTGTTGCAGGGCCTGTCTCCTGTCTTATTGGATGTACACTGGCAGAGCAGGAAAATTCCTGGGGATCATCCACACTGGTGAGCATACAGAAAAAAGTTTCCTCCCTGGGATTTCAGCTCGAGCACAGCACTGTGTGCAGAAAGAAGCGGACACTGTGTGCATTGTCAGAGAATTTGGCCTCGGGGGAGCTAACAGGGATGCTGTGACAGGACACTGTAGACACAATGACTTATATTTCCAATCAGGATTAATAATTGTTCAGGCCATCAAACCTAAATAGCCAGTGTTTAGACAAATGAATTTTATATCAAGCTTTTCGTCATATGTATTCATGTGCTGCCACATCAGTTGAAAGCAGGATGAGAGTCATCAAAGGAGCAATAGGTTACGGGCAATCTGACGTGTTGGGTCCTGGGAAAAGTGTAGGTTTCAGTCCTGAGTACACAAACCAACCATGCTAAGCCTGCATGGGAAAGGAACGGCCAGAATAGGTTGCTCATCAGTATGGCATGAGAGGCATCAGTTTAAAGTTTGTGCACGCACACAGTGGACACATGCATACTCTTCTGTGTTTGGGGTTTGACTTGCTTACTGATGTGCTTTACTGGCTACATCAGCAACACACCTCAAAGCGTCTGGGTCAATTGCTATCACCAAGCCAATGGTAACCAGGTACAGAATTCTGTTTCTGTGTGGGAGATGGATGCCGTAGGGACAGAAATCCCAGAGCTACTCCTTTGAATAAGGCAGTGGATGGTTCCCGGGCTCTGATAGCCCTCCCTTCTGGCAAACTGACCACTCGGTCCAGAGGTCTGACACTTAATTTCCTCTCCCTGCCTCTGAGTCACACAGACTCATTTCCACTGTGATTAGGGGGGAAACTCACTGCTCAGGCTGGCATGACACTTGTACAGGTGACACTTCATGTTGTTCATGCCCATATTTGGTCTAGAAGAATATTTGGCAAAAGCCACCAAGTACGACCTTAGTAGAGAGAACGAGGTGCAAAATGCAGCTTTGAGATAAACTAGAACGTGTGTAGTAAATGAGAGAAGTGTCTGTTAACTTGCAGGTACAGAATTACCTATTGCATATGCTCGTGAAGTTGCATGTTCTGCACGAACTGAATGTGAAACTGTGGCCCAGATGTGTATAATCTCATCTCTGACTTTAAGAGTCCCACGGAATTAAGCTCTAAAACTTTTCAATACTTCTGATAACGAACAAAAGTTAGCATTTTTGTTAGTCACAGTTCTAAACAGATCACTGATGGTTCTGATGAGATTTTTTGGACTCCTGATTTTTGGAATAAAAACCCATGAGCAGCATGAAATTGGATTGCTCCCTCCCTTCTCTATCTCATTAGTAAAAAAGCTTGCCACGATTGCAAAAGCTAAACAAGTCACAAACATGGGCACAGCACCTGCGCCTCTGCAGTCCAGGCAAGGCGTTGGCATCCCAGTTGGAGGGAATGCAAGAGGAAACCATTGCTGACTCACAGAGACAGGTGGAGGAACAAAGCAGGGGCTTTGGCTGAATCGTGGAATTGACTGTAAAGGAAAATTTTTATTGCCAAAGTATACACTCCATTTGTGATCAGCTCCGACGCTCTTGGCTAAAAACCCGGATATTTCTCCTTGATGTTCCATTGACTTATCAGCGTATGAGCGAAGCCTCCTTCTCCTAATAGCACAATGAAGTGAACTCTCATAGTAGCCTGGTCCAAATGCCGCTGCAGTCCAGCAGAGAGGAAAAAAGAGTTAGTCACCGGAGGGCCATCACACTGAAACACACGGCGTTTGTTACTAATCTGAGTCACGACTCGGAGTAATAGCTAAGAAAAAGCTTCAATTCCCATTGCTCCTTAATTACTAATTTTTATAATAAACATTAAAAATAGTCTTGTTGCAACTTATTGAATTAGAAAGTTTTGTTTCCTTTAAGCTAGGACTTTTTACAAAAGTAAAATCTTTGAAATCTTAGCAAATTCAGACATAAAATTATTGAAGACAGATCAGCATTGAAACAAGATATTACAAAATTATTGAAATTACATGCTTCATCCGCACTCAGCTCACACATTTTTCAGATTTTCAGTTTGTGGAAATTATTGAGATTTTGGCCTTTCATCCTGATCCGAGAGGAAAAAATGCTAACAGCTCAGACCTCTGCAATAGCAGAATGGATTTTCCTATTCTGCTTCAGTCCCATTTTGTTGCTCTCTGTTGTGAAGTTACTTGCTAAAGGCCACTTATTCCTGTAATTTATAAAGGCCTTCTAATGGAAGAGATGGGATGAGGCAATGGAAGTTGGTAAGTACTTCCTGAGTATGAAGACCAAAGCAGCTCATAACTTGTTTCCCCTCCCTTCCCTTCTGCTCTATTCATTCCCCAAACTGGCATTACTCCTTGTATTTTTACTGGGCAGAGAAAAGCAAAGCACCTTGCTAATATACCACCCTCTGCCACACTCAGAGACCTTGATGAAGGGCTGGTTAAACTTCCTGCAGACTAGGTTTCGAAACACAAAAATATTTTTGAATGCAATTAAAAAAACTTAATACATTTCCCAAAGCTAATCCAGAATAAAGAGCATTCTTATTTGGCAACTTGCAAATAATGGAGAAAATTCTGACCACAATGTCTCTGAAGCTATCCCTGGAGTCAAAGTGGAATTTTTATTGCTGCATTGCCTGTTTAGTCATGCCACTTTTTAACACTTCTAGTTCTAGAAGCAAAGGATAAATCTATGTGCAAAAGTTTCTGAGACAGTTAGAAGCAGCTTATTCAGCCTGCGTTGTTTATGAACTGCAGGCCATTCCATTTCTTTCTGCATTGCTAAGGTTTCCGGGAAGTTGTTCAGTACGATGCCATATATTATCAAGTGGTTTTACATGCTGCACTAAGGACGGCTATCATTCCGTACTGATGGAACTCATTCATATTAGTGTTTAAGGGCCTCTGCCAGCGACTGCACGGTCACGTAAGCGTGATGATGAAGGTGGAGTTGATCTAAATTAAAGATATCACTGGTCAAAAACACATCGTAGCTCAGATACCACAAACTTACCTCATCAACAAAAGAATTCCAACAAGACAAGATTAATTTTGTAACAATTTTCATCCCATGGTGTATAAATGCATCAGTCAGACACTACATCCTAGGACCTCTAATTTGGGGTTCAACCAGTGTGGTCTTAAAATAAAGTCATTGTTATCGCCCTTCCAAAGAAGAATCTGGGCAAAGTTCTTAGTTTTCTGTCAGATTTCTTCAATGAAGACATGTATAAACCTTATAATTGCTAATGTGAGCATTGTAGGAATGGAAGATTCACTCACAACCACACCACCCCGCACCCGTATCCTGCACAGGCAGTGACGTGCCTGTTCTCAAATTCTTACAGTCTGATGGGACAGCTAAAACAAGACGAGGAAAGCAGGGTCAAAGAGTGGTGAAGGACTACCATCACTGACATGGCAAGTCACGGCTGATCTAGAAACAGGTGGCAGGTATCCTTGCAACCGGGCCAGCACCTTATTACATCTATGCCATATGACTGCTGAAACCGATTAGCCCTGAATACATACATTTCAACTGTTACTTCTTATATGGGACCTTTTCTGCATTATTGGATACATGCAACTGTGATTTATATGACTTGCCAGGCTTAGAAAATTATAGCCTGGCTGAGACACATTTTCCTCAAAGCCTATATGTATTTATGAGCTTAAAAAGATAGAAAACACAGCTATCTCTTTTTGAGCACAGATATAGAAATATTAGAAAGCAAAAAATAATTCTTTCGTTGTTTAGCACCCTTAAATCTGCAAACACTTTCATTTCTGGCTAGGAATAGGAGTAACAACTACCATGGTGTCCTTCCTGTTCCTCCTAAATCCGAATCCAATGTCCTGTGAGTGAGCACATACAGACCGTATATAATAAATTTCACAAGTTCTCTACACAGAATATTTTGCTCCCATTTAAAAGTCAATAACAGCCATCAAGTTAGTTTGCATGTATGTATGACAGGTAAAGTAGTGGATCCGGCATGACAAGGACATAGAGCGTATAGAATAAGGGGTGGATAATGTTCTGGGTTTGGCTAGGATGGGGTTGATTTCCACAGCCAGGATAGCCAAACCGAACCAGCCAACGGGACAATCAATACTATACTGACGCCATGCCCAGCATATATAAGGTGGAGGGGCGCTGCAAAGGATGCACAGTTTCAAACAGTGGTGCGGCTTGGCTTGGCTTGGCTTGGCGTGGCAGCGGTGGCAAGTGAAGGGAGCAAGCGGCTGCGTGGTGCTTAGTTGCCAGCTTGGTTCAAACCACACCACCTTCCTAAATCAAATTTCTATTAGATATTTATTTCTCATTTACTTTATTTTCTGAAACTATTCCTCTAAACATTTGAAATTTTCATAAACATTTTTCCTTTGACTTGACGGCTATATTGATTCTGTTGTATTCTTCCTACAAGGGTTATTGATTAACAAACTAGCTCCAGGCTGATTTTGTATGGAAACCCACCCCACCTTTCTCAGCAAGTATTAGTAAGGGTAGGGCTCTTTGCGCACCCCTGACCTCTGCGAAATAAACCCATGTCCACTTTGCTGCAGCAGTCGCTATGTGGCCGAGTGGATCATTGCCGTTAAGGGGAGAAATCTGGTGTCTTGGCAGTGAGTTACACTATGGTTTGGCAAATACATCTAGGCTTTGATGCTATGAGTTGTCCTTTCCAAACAAGAGTTTCTGCTGTCTGCTTCTGTTTTCCTGGATATGATAACACTGCAGCATGTCTGTTTTCTTAGAGGCCATGCTTTATGAATACTGCGGATTTACTGATCTCCTATTATGACCCCCTTTGTTCCCAGAAGTGGAAATGACAACAAATGAGCTCACACTGCAAGGACTCTAGTTCCTCAAGGTACCTCAGAGCGTAGCCAGACCCCAGAGCGGAGCTCCACGACGGGAGTGCTCAGAGGGGAATAACTCACCCTCGTCCTCCCTTGTACCTGACCCTTGGCCTTCTGGCTCGTTGGCCGCTGGGAGGATGAAAAGGCCACCTCCACCTTCTCGGCTGAGGACTCAGGTGTGGACCTGCATAACTCACTGCTTTTTAGGGAGAACTTTCCTGCGTTTCTGCCAGGGGCTACAGACAGAGAACTGGCTCCCTTGGTGCTGGTGCCCCCCAGCATATGCCGCCCATAGCCCTACGGCTGGTCACCCAGCCTTCTCCTCAGCTTTCCAATAAAACTTACACTTGCCGTATGACAAACTTGTTCAGCTAGTCCTCATATACTAAACATTGAAATACCTTGATTTTTTTCCTGCCTGTTCAATTTTGTATTCTGTCTTCTGGGCAGAGGTGAGACAATATCACTCACCAAATAAGTCCTCACATATTTTGGTGTATCTAATGTCTGCCAACAAAGGATTATGTTTTTCACTGAGGTGAGGCAACAGTGTCTCAGGTAGAGGAGGCTGAGGCTGTGATATGGTGTGCTGTCCTGATACAGGACTTTGAACTTCATCAGTGGAGAATAGCAGAAATTTTGCTTCAGAACTGGACATTCAATGGAAACTTTTCCTTGTGCAGCACCTGCAGCCATGAATCACAAACCAAAGGCAGAGAGAGGGCAGATAAGGTATTGACATGAAACCTCCCAGAAGTCAAGATAATGGCATTTCCAAATGTAAATAAATAAGTAAGTTAGTAAATAAATTCTTTTTCACCCAAGATCTTCAGATTTAACTTTAAAGCACTCCGTCAGATAAATTCATCAGGACCACATTTTCCATAGAAATCTCCCATGGAAATAAACAAGGTTAGAAATATGGAGGTAAAGAAACCTCCATCCTTTAGTCAATTCAAATTCAAATATTCAAAATAGTCAGTTCAGGGATTAAATAATACATCTACACACATCACACATAATCTGTGTTTATATTTCCACAAGCACAAAGAAATACTATTTTCAAATAGTAGATGATCTCTCAATTTCTGGACAAAGTTTGAGCTCACATCTTGTGTAATGGTGTCTTGTGAGTGCAATTTTCACATACTGCTCTTAAATGTACACACATTTACAGCTGTAGAAGTGGGGGGGAAAATTAAGTTTCAATGAAAAATTTAGCACAATTCCAGCAAGACTTATACAGGAGACCAAATCATGCCAGGATCCAGCGATCTGAATCTTCAAGGAACTCTGGGGAAGTTCTTTTCCCCATTTCTGCTGTTGTTGCTCATAAGCAACTTGGTTTTCCTCTACAAAGTTCATTCCTTACTCTGCCAAAAGACTGCTGGCAAACATTTTTTACATGAAACAGACAGTCTGTAATTAAACACTTGTGGATGGCTGAACTCAGTGAGTTATGAATGCTCTGGGACATATAAACAATCCTACAAGAATTGCTTCCATGATTTGAGTCAACAAAGTGAATGGGTTCTAAGCACAATTTAATAAAGTCTGTAAGACAACATAGCTACACTTCTTTCTCATTAAAACGGCCTTATGAGAACTCGGTACTTTCACAATATCTTTTAAATGGTGGGGAAATCAGCAAGGAAGGAACATTTTTCATGTTTTACTGAAGATATAAGAGTTAATGTACCTCAAAGCACAGCTCAGGGTAAAGAACAAGTGTGAAACCCGTAGAAAATGCCACTAATTGTTCGACAGGCAAGATCAGAATATTTTTGCTTCTTTTTCCCCCCAGCTAATACCATCCCTCATTTCCACAGACCCTGCGAGACCATTCCATTCCCGTTCTTCTTTTCTGCAAGTGCTTGAGCAACTTGTGTTAATAGTCCATGTTAAGGTTGACCAGCTGCCAACTTTTTGGTCGTGATTTTGTCTTGTGCACCATAGAAGCTTTTCGGCACCAGATGAAAGACCCAGGAAATTTGTACACTGTCTGACTGAGAAGTGGGGTGAAACGTTTGTGGGTTCTGTGCCATGATGATATGGCTAGGTTGCTTTTTAGATCCAATACTGTTTTAACATTGTGAAGATCTATCCCTGCTGTACCAGGGTATTCGTCTTGGGCATTCCGTAGCATTTTTAGCAGTACGTTGCATTGCACTAGTGTAAGTCTCCCATATTGATTCTGAGCATCTTTCCATCAACTCAAAATCTGACAAGATACTGACTGAGGTCTATAAGTGTAAATGTAAACATAATGCACTTGCCACTCCCTAGGAAAGCAACATGACTTCAGCCTAAGAGCAAACACCAGCTCATGTGGTAGCAAGCTTAAAACAGGCTGGGAAATGTTGAATATTTTGGTGTGATTTTAAAAAAAATATTTTGACATTTCTGAACTGAATTTTTTCTAAATGTATTGGTCTCTGAAAATGCCAATTTGGGATTAAAATAGTTTTGAAAATATCATCCTTTTTCCCTAGGAAGGAAATTTCATCTGTCAACTAGCTGTACCATCCAAAACTAGTCAAGAGCAGAAAAAAGTAGAAAACACATGTCCTAAATAGGTACCTCTCTGACTATTGCTAAGCCCAAGGAGTTTAGCTCAAACGGGAATCATTTGGATTGGGCTGCTTGCCTTTTTTTTCATGGCCTAATTTTGCAGCAGTAGCCATGACTATTATAACAACCAAAACAAAGGAAAACATGGAATTGGACTCAGATTTAGTACATTCTGTCTGCCCATGAGGGACAAGTCCAACCCAAACCTTTGCTCCCAAACACACGCTAAATTTTCAGGAGGTGTGACAGGAGAATTTAATCATAACTTCTAACTCAAGATCATTTCTGCTACCAGCCATTATATCAGATATGGTTATGACAAACAACCTGCAGGCTTCCATATTTCTCTAGCAGGTTTATGTCCTACATCACCTTGGAGTTAATCAGTTACAAAGAGAGAGAGAGAAAGTGTCTTTAAGCCAAATTCTTTGTCCTCGTAATTTTGGCAGCTTCAGGGGCTTCTGAATTAGCTTTTGTAGCTAAGGCCAACAAGTCATACTGCTCTGATTTCTGACTTTCCTTTACTAGGAGTGATCAACCCGGTGGTAGCAGGCTGCGCTGTCTCCCTCCCTCCTGCTCCGAATGCCAGGGCCCGTCCAGTGCCCAGCGTTGGTTCCACTGTCAGCAGCTCTGGCCAGTAGCTGCAGCAGAGGACTTCTCCCACAGCCATATACAGATATTTACATTCCTTGTTTATTAATGCACCGCATAGCAGCCAGAAGAATAAAAGCGTGTGACTCAACGTCCTGCCTGATCTTTCCTTAAGGTAAGGAAACTCTCCTTCTATCAAGCAAAAATAGAGAGAATATGAAAGAACAACAAACCAAGCAGTGTAGGCATGACACGACCATGTATGGGTCTGTGCGAGTAGGTGTGCTATTATTACATTGCCTCCTTTCTAGAGGGTCAGGCTTTGGTCTTGGACACACACAGCTTTAAAATTTTCCAACATTGCAGCTGAGTGATAGGCAAAAGATCTTCTGCTTGGGAATGAGGCTGCTCTTTCTCCTCCCTTCCACTCCTTCAAGGTGTTTTGCAATGTAGTTTTGTAGTTACCTCCGTTGCTGTTAGATTAATCTGTTCACCTCCATCTCTTGTGCCTCTTTGCTCTCTTCTCCCACTTGAAATAGTAATAACCTCTGAACAAGGCTTTCTTGTTTTACAGTAGGGTTAGCATTTGGACTGGGGAAATATTTTAGGCAGAAGGTTATTGTTAACAACCCTTATTTTCTGGAAGAAAAGTAGGCTGTTTCTTGGCAGCACTACCTATGAGAAATGGGATCCTCCCAAACATTTGGGAAAAATCCCTACTGCCAGCTCCCATACATTGCTTTATTTTTTTCCCTCTGTGTGTTGTCTCAAACCAGTAACTAAATGTGAAGATGTAGAAACAGAGTCAACTGCAAACCTTACTCATGTACTCATCATCTTGTGTGTGAGGGCCACAGTGCTGCTGAAGTGCCAGAGAGCTGGAGGCAGCCGTGCCTTGCTGAGGTCCCCCATGGCTGTCCGGGTATCGTACATGTATGTAATAGCCTGGCACTGCTGGACTGTTCCTATCCGCAGAAAACTGTAGGAAGGGGTTTATTACATGTGGGAGGCGGGATGCTTTAAATGACAAATCCCAGGCAGGTCTGAGGTTGTTCACAATTCAGAGTAAAATGCAGGATGACATTAGCAGTAACCCTGGCATCAGCACATTGAGCCTGTAGTACAACATGGAGCTGAACGTGCTGAGCTCTTTAAGGAAAAGGCTGCTAGCAGTGTTTCTGGACAGGCATGCAGCTTGATACCCTTTTCTTCCACTCTGTGCACAAGTTATTTCTTTATTTTCAAGGAACAAAGGGAATGAAGAGATGTGTTTTCGAAGCCTGAAGCAGGTGAACTATGCATGCATAGGAGAGAGATGATGGACACAACCACAGCGTAGCCTGTTCCCTCTTGGCTCTCTTCACTCCAGCTTAAAAACTGCGCAAAAAAAAAAAAAAAAAAAAAAAGGAATTGCAAGTTCTTGAGGTGCCAGGGAGTGAACAGACTAATTTTTCATTGAATTAGTTTTCTATGCAGAATTTGGAGAAAAAAATGGAAATTAACTATTTGGAAGAAAGGCAAGTTCTTTTCAGCTCTCCTGAGAAATAGGGAGAAATAGAGCTTGAACTTCTTGTTTGGAAATGCCTCTTCTGTGAGGAATCAGAGAAAATTCTAAGGGACAAATTGGAGCTGTGATGGATGATTTGTTGTTGTGACTTTTCAGCAGAGAGCAGGAAAGGATGTTTTCAATTTCAGGTTCATGGAAAAATCTCATGAAAGAAGGAAAAGAGTGGTAAACATCAACACGAAATGACTCAGGGGATTTAAATTGCAAAGCAAAGCTTAAAAATGTGACCAGTGACAACCAGGCAGACAAACTATAAATATAAGCAGTCAGGAGCTGGCCTGATATAAATGGCTTTAGGAATCTGAGGGGGAAAAGTACATAACATTCGAGGTGTGGAACCCAAGTCCTAAATAAATGCTTGATGCATTCACTGGGTTACATATTTCTTTTAGTATTTTTATAAATCCCCTTTCCAGAAGAGTCTGTTCTGGACAGCACATCTGACCTCCTGCCTTACTCAGGCCATACAGGTTCGCTCAGTCATTTCTGCATCAACCCCCAAACCCCGGAGCTGAAGTAGAGCCTGTCTAATTCTTGCATAGAAGACTCCAGCTGATGGTTAGCAGAGCAGTGGCCAGTTGTGTTTGCCCTTAAAAACTTGTCCTATTGCTAAGTTCAGCCTTGCTTCAGCTGCCAGCCGTTGGGCCTTCATAAGCCTTTGACTACCAGATTTAAGAGATCTTTAGCCTCGGTTATTGACCTGTCCTTTTGGTGTGTTATCCCTGACTCTCCACGTTCCACCCACAGAATGTAAATACCAGTGCAGAGTAGGGTATGGGAGGAGAAGCCTCCTGCATTCACGCAGGTGTTGCCCACTGTTTGGCTCTTTGCAATATCTGGTTCAACAGAGAGGTAAAGCAAGCCGCAGAAGATGATGGTTTGAGGAATAGCACTGTGGTGCAGAGAAATGTTTTCCCTACTTAAGTGTGACCTCCATGAGAATTAGCGATGTTTCTGGAGCAAGAAAGACGTTCCCTATATACTTAATTTATATGACGCATAACTAATTATTTAAAATCGTGATTATTTAAAATGAATAATTGAAAGTATTTAAAATCAGCAAGGGGATTTTATTTCTTTGACAAACTATATTATGCACCTATCTACATGCATATCATTAAAAAATGACTTTTAAAGGTCAGTGAGAGAAAGAAAGATTCGTCCAGGTCTAAACAACTTGTGTTCAGAGTTGTTTAAAAATTCAGTGGTAACTCTTTGGCTTTGGAGTCAAACTTATTTTACACAAACTGTAAGTTACCCTATGACCTGTCAAATCGTAGCACAGACTGATTTAAGGATGCAATCATGCTCATTTGAAATAATTTTTCTGGGTTTTTTTGTGCAAGGTTCCTGTTTTTACCTTTCCAAAAGGATTTTTTTTTTTTTAATGCAAGTTGCATCAACCTTGGGAATAAATCTGCTTAAAAGAAACAAGTCTAGTTTCAGCCACACATATCAAAGTTTAGTTACTACAGATTTTTCCCTCCAAGCAGTACTATAGTTCTCCTGTTGGTATCACAATTCTTTAAAAAGAAGTGTGCCTTTTTTTTTTTTTTTCCCAGAACCCTACTAGGAAGACAGCTCACATCTGACAGGAGTATTTTCATCTTGCTCTGTAAAAATGCCTGGTATTAGTATAAAATAATTACCATGAGCTTATTCGCATGCCTGGCTCAGGCACTGCAGACACTGCAGCCTGGACAGACGCCCAATGACATGCAGGCATCTTCCCTGACAAACTTGTACACAGCCACAGATGAGTCTGAAAAGAGTATAGCAATAAATTCCTGCAGATGGATAGAGATAAAAATTTAAAATAGTACCTTAAGAAGAATAGGCAGCATCAGCTGTACACGAGGCTTTTGGTCATCTTCAGCACTGATAGCAAACATTATTTGGATCTATGAATGCAGTTCTGTGAAATGATTCACACTCTTTAAGGGGAGGTATCTTTGAAGTTTCTTCTCATCACTACAGAGGATTTCCGCTCTATGGATTTCATTATTGGAAGGTCCCTCCTGCAGGAACTTCTCATTATTCAGCCCTCAGTACCCCCTGCAAGATCTTCCCATCAGCGTGTTACCTATTGTCAGCTTTGCCATAGAATGCAGCGGGGGATGGGGAGAAAGCCACCCGCTGCTGGAGGTAATCTGCCCATGTTCTGCACCAGTAACATCACGCTGAACTGCAGGTACACTGCTTTTACGGAGGATATAGGATAACAGAATTAAATCAGATGAATACTGTGGTAAAATTTCACATCAGGTTTTTATTCATTAAAAAAACCTCTCTTGTGCCATCTTCTTCCAGGACCGTTTTAAGTTTTCAGATTGCTCGAGAACCTTGACCTCATTGTTTGTTTTCCTTAATGCTTTGTCAGAGCTGCTACAGAAAAAGGCATACAGGAAAAGCACAATAACTGCTTTTGCACGGCCAGTTTACTGACTCTGTATTGATTATGGCCACAAAAAGAGATGAAGTGTTACCGTATTTGTTTACAGTGTTAACTGCTGATTCTCTCTGCTACTTATATAGTTGTTAGTCCTAAAAAAAACAAGAACAGAAGAAAACTATTCAGACGTTCCAGCTTTATAGAGCTACACCTCCATTGCCATAAGAACCAATCAGGAATTCTTTCAACAATATATTTCAGTGAAAAAAAATTACGGCTTTGGAGACCGTCATTTTTGCATACTTTGCACCACGTCATCACGGTTTCAATGACCTCACGCAGGCTCCTCCTCTGACTGTAGGGGCAAGCTCAGCATGAGGGAAGTTCAACCATCCTACCTCCTCTGGGCCCCTGCACAAAGGGATCCTGGCAAGCAGCAGGTCTTTGCTTTCTTCTTCATATGGTCTATGCTGTAAGCAAAAGAAATTTCATTAAAAGCTTACCAAGATTCCTTTTCCTTCTTTCTGACTCCCCTCACAAGGTCCTGAGCTCTGAGTAGAGCTCAGCAGAGCTGATGTCAGAAAAAAAGACATCCATGTTTATTGTGAATTAGTCTCCTCTGCTGTTTTGCAAATCACTTACGAGCTGATCTCAATTTCTGCACATATTTTTGACCTTTTTTCCAATATTTGCCTGGATAATTATCTGGAAGAATTTCTGATGTGCTGTTGTTTGCCCTGATGGCTCAGTAGTCATCTTTTATGTTCTTGTGGTTTTACTCCAGACAGCAATTAAGCACCAGGGGGAGAGAACTGTGAAAATAAAAAAGGAAAATTCATGGGTTGAGATATAGACAGTTGAGTAGGACAGAAAAGGAAGGGGAAATATAATAGTAATCATCATCATCATCATCATCATCATCATCATCATCATCATCATCATCATCAAAATAGAATATATGAAACAAGTGATGCACAAGACAGTTGCTCACCATCCACTGATCACGATCACTGATCTTGAATACATTGACCTAAGAAGTCTTGCTGATGAAAGTTTTTTGAAATACAACCACTAATGTGAGATTGTGCCTTCTCTTTGGTAACGCAGCTGTAGAGTGTCCATTCAGCAAAGGTGCCAGGGGGTACAGACAAATAAAAGTGCGTTACAGATTCAAAGAAGCTCCTCTGGCTGAAGCAGAATATACGTACAGGAAATGTATACGTTAGCTAAACTGCAATGTAGAAACATGCAGAACATGGTAAGGGACTAGAAAGAGCACAGCAGTTTTTCCGGACCTAATGGAATGAGAGGCAGCACTGATGGCCTTTGTCCTCATGTCAAAATTATCGCAAAAAAAATTATTGATGTTGAAACTGTTGATCTCCTAAAAAAGATTGGATGTGATGAAACAGGACATTTTGATGAAATTTTATTTCATTGACAGTACTTTGAAATGCTTAAATAACAAGTTAAAGTTTCTGGCTTCAAAGAACACTTGACAGAGCAAACTAACATTTTTAGTTTTAATGTCACCTAAAATATTTTAATGAAAAATACAGTAACTAGGACATGAGTTGATTTGGAATAATTCCTACCACTTTCCGATAAGGAAGCCTCAAGTTTTTAGAACACAGTGTAGTTCAAAAGCAATTGTTGGATGTTCTACTGGGTTTCATTTAATCCCTGGTTGGACTTGTTGGATGTTCTGCTGGATTTCATTTAATCCCTGGACGGCCTTGTTCATCTCCATTTAGTAGAAATACATGCAGACCAAAAATAAGCAAGGGATGTGCTATGATTACCATGTTAATCCAAGGGGTTTATTTTTATCCTGTTTTCACTCTCTCTTTCTTAGGGATACACATTGTCCCAGTTTAGACAAGTGAGCACTTCGGTGAAAGCAGCTTTCTTGTCTCTGCTTTGTGTACCCATTTGTGATGGACATCACAGTAATTCATATAGAAATACTTCTTGCTAAAAGATAATAAAATATAACAAAAGAAAGCATTATGTAATTTGCCTCTCTTCTCCCTATTTAGTTAAAATATTGACTGTTTGGACTGCTGGCGTTCCTAGGGACTCCTGAGCTTAGCCCCTGGGCCCATCATGCTAAACACTAAACAAACGTACAGCAAGAAGATAAACTATCTCACAATTTAGGGCTGGGGGCAAGAGCACAGGAAGCCAATAAATTGGGATTTATCGACTAAGAATAATAAGACAAATTAATCTATTCTTACACCTTTGTTTATTTTAGCTGTTTCACATTTTTAATTGAAATTACAGTTCCTAAATATTTTGTGCTGGAACAAAAAGCTTGATGTTACAAAGCCAAACTTCATCAAAGGTATTCGAATTATTTCTGGGCACTTCCACTGTGAAACTTGTATTGAATTCATAGAATCAAAGAATCTAAAATGCTTTGTGTTGGAAGGTACCTTAAAGATCATCTAGTAATTCCCATAGCATCTTTTAACTATACCTCATCACTACATTTCTGTTGTGCTCAAAATCCAAAGTAATAAACTCTCTTTGTGAGCCATGCATAAGGATCACAGGGAAGGAAATGGGTCATGTGAATGACACATTTTTATAGGTATTTTACGGAAGTTTTGTATGTTGTGTAAACCCTCTGATTCTCCTTTAGCTGCCATGTATGTGCAGCTGAATGTTTCTGCGTATTAACCACAGCTTGAGGCAAATAGTGCCAGAATGTGCCTTTGAGAGAAATTAGTATTTGTAGCACGTCTTCCAGTTTGAGAAGGCTTGGTCCATGCTGCAATACTTTATTTTGTCTGCTTGATGTTTCTACCAGGATCGTCTGAAGAACAAACCATTCTGGTAACCCTCAATGTTAGTCTGTACTTAGGGTCCTTCATAGTGGTGCTACCTATTCCATATACGCAGCATAATTCAAGATCTCAGGGATCTCATGACAGCATAGAAAAGGAGTGGCAATTTATATATAGACTCTGGATTGACTGTAAATACTAGTTGTTACTGAAGCACTACGAAACTGTTAAATTGCTGGAAGCAGACAGAGGAAATGGCAGTGACCTCTAGCACAAACACTGCCAATACGGGGCAGGAAAAGAGCATAAATAACAAGTCTCAGACATAAAGAAGACAACACTGGAAACAACACTAGGTCTGAGGTGGTAAAGGGAGGAGGGTGGGATGTGGAGGGGTGGATTTTGTTGTTTGATTCCTTTTGTGGTCGGAGTACCATGACTGCACTTTCAGAGTGGCCAGAACTGATGGGAAGGAACAGAAGAAATGGGTAGCACCTACTGTTGAAGAAAAGGGTGACAACACAGTTACAACTGCCTGCTGAAAATCTATTGATAAAGAGTTTTTAATGCACAATTGAGATTCCTGCCTCCTGAATAAAATTTGGCAGTGAATGAAAATGCTCAGTTTTCTGAGCTGAAAGAAGTCGTAAATACACCTTTATGACTATTCAGTAATTCACTGAAAGCAGTAGTTTTCCACAGGCATGAAAGATGATGCTGTAAAACTGGGGTTAACTATCTTTTTCTGATTCCATTTGTTACGTTGGATTTGTAAAAATAAAGCGTTTGGAAGAAAATCCCTCTTGCTAAATAACATGAATGATGATTTAGTGAGTTTGCTGAGGAAAATAAACTGGATTGCAGATTGATGATATTGGTCTCAAAAGATTAGGAAAAAAACAATAAATGCTGAAATTTTTGGAATAAATTCCACCTAAATTAAATAATTTCTTCTTTATTTACTTAAAAAAACAAACAAAACAAAACAAAACAACAAAAGAAGGAGAAAACCATCCACTCTGCCTTGGTGATGTAGCTACCAAATTTAGTCCCTGGATTCACAGGATTACATCATTGGGATTCTATAACATGAGACCTCAGTGCGTTCCAGTCCTGGTCCGTGCGTGGGGAGACGAGCACCATGTTTACACACAGGCATTGCCCATATACGGCTGGAAATCCCGGCGTGCGCCGGCTCCGGGCCGGTCTCTGCGCGGGTGCAGCTCAGCCCTCAGTACATAACCGGGACTGACAGAGCCGCCACAGCTTGCTGGCCAGGAGCCTTCCTCAGGAATGTCAGGAATGTCCTCAGCATTTATTCAGCAGGAAGCTATTGGCTAAAGGCACACGGCAGCAATTGCGTGGGTTTCTTTAACAAAGAAATTTGGGTCTCCTCAAAACAAAGCTGTGCTGCTTAGTTATATGGGTAGATGATAATTTGCTTTTGGTGATATTAAATCCTTTAAAAAAGAGATCAGCTTTTGTATTTCTATTTTTATTCTTTGCTTCTTGTACACAAACTTACGTTGTCTTTTAGCCTCCCAGGAGTGGATATCTGAAATATCCTGAAATAATTTTAATATATTTGAATCTAACAATAGTCACAATGATGAGTTATTTCTTCTTAGAGTCGTCTTGGGGGAATGGCAGATCAGAATGATAAGAAATGATGAGTTTAAAGACCAATTTTTTTACTGGCTTGCTGTTAAAAACAATCAAGATAATGAGTGATTCATGTGCCTGCATGGTGCTGGACTGTCACTATTTGAGAAGGCTCACAAATTTGCTTCCGAGACCAATTCGTGATCCATTCAGAATGTGAACGTGATTTAACAGTGAGAAAAAGAAAGAAAAATCCTTATTTGAATAAATGTTTATATTAGAAAATGGGTAGATGAAGTCACCAAGAGATGTAAAACTTTGAGACTGCCCATACAGAGCCACATTAGGAAAGGGATCAAAGAAATCCAAATAGATTTTCAGTGCCTTACAAAAGAGCATTACTCTGGCTTGCTCAGGGCTTGTTATCGTAATTGCTGAGCGCTCCAGCCTAAAGGCAAAGGGCACTAGTCCTGTTAACTTCAATGGCGTTAATTATGTGTGTAAATCTAAACTAGCCCCAAAACTCTCTGAAGATGTGCCACCTTGTGAGTTCAAGCATCGGCAGCAGCTAGGATGCTAACTGTGGTGTGTATGTACAGCCCAGAGCTCAGAGATAACCGGCTAAACTATGGGTCAAAACCAGTTTTTCTGTCCTTTTCCGAGACGATAGTATCCACAGAGTATGTGGATGTAGCATGTACTTCTAGCATAACGCTTCTCACCATGATAGGAGGCTTATACTCAGCGTATGTGTCTTTTATTTTCTGGTAAGTTGAACCTGAAGCCTGAAAAGACAAGATTCTGCATAAAAAAGCATAGTACCCCACCATCATCTCCGCATGAATTCATCTTTCATTATGCATTTAACAGCTGGACTATGTGGATGGACAGCAGAGCACAGCTGTGCTCCCTGAAGTGGGCACGTGCTGCAGACTATGACGACGTTGTTTCTTTACTCGGCAACTTTTAGGCTGGTGTCAAATTCAGGTGTTTCCTCCTTTGCTTTTGAATCATAAAAAAACCACAAAAAAAGAGTTAAGGAATGTCTAGTGAAGATTCAGATATAGCAAAATCTTGCTATAATTGAGCTAGAATGGTTTAACTGGAATAGCTCTTTTCTTCAAATCCTAAAAAAGGTATTTATTACCTAGGGAAGAAACTGGCAGTACAGCTGTTCTCACAACGCTGCTAGGCACCTTTGCAGAAGTTTATTTCCTACATTGATAAATATATGTGCGTTTATGAGTGCGTGCATGCATTTTTCAGTGTGTGCATATTTCTGTGCGTATAGTTGAAAGAAGACAGATCCCATTTTAGAGGCTTCTACTTTACCACAGAAGCAGTACATAGTATTCTTTGCTTATACAAACTGTCACCCCAGATCCGACCTCGAGTTAAAACATCAATGCAAATCCAGATACCTAAATAATATCTTTATTTTATCGGGTCTGGTACACTACCAATTCCTCATAATTTGACTGGAAGTCAGGTGTTTAGCCAAATAGAAATGGAAAAAACCCATTTGGCTTTTGGTCAGTAGCATCATACTACGATGCATTATACATAAACACGTACATCTGTGTGTATGTATTGACCGTAAAGATTACAGTTCCCATGTCTGTATGGAGAGTGGTTTGAGGAAATTCATTCTTACTCCTGGGACGAATGTATGTATTTCACATCTCATCTTCAGCAGAATTCTTTCTTACCAAGAATTTCTGACTGCACAGGGTTTCCTCTGAGACACTAGGACAGTAGGCCATGAATGATGGAAATTTCACTAACTGGACCACTGAGATAATCAAATGCTCCTTCATTGTTAACTTCTGTTTGCTTTGACAGACCAAAAAGAGGCCTTAGGGAACTGGTATTTTTATTTACTTAATTATGAGACTAGAAGCCAGGTTACATCATCTTTGCCATCTCTTTTCATTGTTAGAAATTTGTGTAGTTTTATCATTCGTTAATAGAATGGTGAAGAGTTAACACGCCGTCCTTTATAGCAGAATAGCCTCACATGTTTTTCATTTTCTGGTTTTGAAACTCACAAAAAGATTACCACTGGCATGTTATGGAAAAGACTGATACGTCTTTGAAGTGGAGTGCAGCTTCTGTCAACATCTTTTACCAAATTACAGTACAAATCCTGATTAAACACTTTTCATAAATTTTCTTTTAATAGGCTTCACTCAGAGCAGGAAGAAAGAACGCAAGGCAATGATTTGAAAAGATAAAATACCACGTGCTATTTTGCGGGAACTGTATGGGAACTCTACGGGAACGTACTAACTGTGCAGGAAACGAAAGTAACGCAGCAATAAATTGTGTCATCGCTCCTACTGTTATCTCTTGATATATATGGAAAGAATATCGCAAAGCTCTCACCAGACATATGCTTTTTATTGAATAAAGTGAAATAGCTATGAGAATTGTTGCTTGATTTTGCATTTTATTGTGATAGCAAGTGGCAAGGTTTGATATTTACTGTCGTTTGCTGTTGCCAATCTAGCCATCTCCTTATAATTTGGAATGAAAAAGAGCTGTCAATTTATTTATTTTGTGTGTGTCTGCACTGGCACACGCGTGTACCGAGTACCTTATTCTCCCACTCCTCTCCTCAGTCAGCTGCTCCTGGCTCCTGATCAAGACAGGTCGGATATCAGTTCTGTATATTGGTAAGGAGTGTTGTCTGCTTCCTTGTATGCACAATGACACTGATGAACAGGCCACAGGAAAAGAGAGAACGCTGCCACAGCCACCCACATGCATGACTGCGCAAGATGCCAGAGTTCTTGTTGGGGTGCTTCAGCTACATCTCCATCCAGCTTGCACCCGCTCAAAATGCTGGCTCAGTTGTATTGACAATACAGCAAAGAGAAGACGACAGGGTCCAGCAGCACCAGAGGTGCTTGTTTATTTTTCTTAGCATAATTGAGACAGAAAACAAGTGTCATTACAGAAACAGTAAAAATGGGAGAAGTTCTGGATTTTAAAGTAGTTTCAGAGTACAGCGTTTCTTAATGGCAGGGCAACACATAACATACATACTCATGCATGTAATTGCAAGATGAACATAAAACCACAGAACTGCGTAGGTTGGAAAGGATCTAGGAGTTCATCTAGTCCATTGCACTGCTCAGAGCAGGCCCATTGTACAGTACTTTTTTTGACCGCATCACCAAGGCATCCTTTAAATCAAGTCAAACACCACTTCCATGTCAGACCAGTTCTGTGAAGAGTATGAAAGGGTAAATTGCTTTCCCCATAGTCAAGGGATCCAGAGAACACAGGAACATTACCGAAGCATTACAATACTAATGAGGAGTAAAATAACTGAGAAATTGCCACTGCTGTCATGTTGCTTCTGAGCTGTGATATAGCAAGTAGGTAAAAAAAGAGCTTAGCCTGTGTCCAGGAGTAGTATCCAAGCCAGCAGTAAAAATATAGAAGCTCTTACTGGCTGTTAAAAGGCAGAACAGCAGACAAACCACATCACATCAGACTCCCCGTCAAACTTTTCCCTTCTACCTGCTCAAAAGCTACAAAATATGAATAGAATTTCAAGAATAAAGGGAAGCCAAGAAAGTTTTGTCTTGAATTTTCCATACATTTGTCCTTTATTTCTTGGAAAAGCAGGTGATCTCACTGTAAATGTGTGGTAAACAGCATCTAATAAAAAACCTACATGGATCCATCTGGTTTCAATATTAAAATAACACTTATATAAAGGAGAGTGACTTTGTTACTCAACAGATAACTATGATACTGAAATAAGGAGTATTGAAATGCTGGTTTTGAGGATTAATAAACAGATACGTGTTTTTTAAAAATTGGGTCCACTACTCTGAGTAAATCTGGAATAGCTACTGATCCCCATTCATTACTAATATTTGCTTCATACCGAAGGACTGAAACGCATGCTGTAGTCCCTTGCTCACCTCAGCTCAGACGCAAGGTTTCTCAAATTTGACATTATATGGAAATACAAAAAAGCTGGAAGCTTTTTGTTTAATCTATTTTGTATTATTTTATTCTATGAGAAAATACAGACAGCAAAAAAAGATCTGCTATTCTAAGTGACTCTGCTGAAGGTTCCATTGAAATGGCATGTCCTCTGCCTCCAAGTTTTCCTCTCTTTAGTCTCCTATGTTTTGACAGGGAAGGATGTACTGTTTTAGTGCTATCTAACTTACTTTTGCAGTATCTTTGTCCTATTAGAAGGTTAAACATGGAGCGGGAAATATTTGCTCACAAAAAAGCAGAAACCGAGCTCTTCCGCAAAGTTTGTAATGTAAGAAAAAAATATCTCCCTTTTACTGTGGTTTGTTGAAGCTTGTTTTCTTTCATGTTTTATAATTAGCTGTGGCATTTAATGATGCCTTCAATAAACATCACTAACATTTTTTCCCCTTTAGATGCCAATGATTAATGTTTTCTATGTATTAAAAAAATTTGTTTTATGCCACAACCACGACAGCTTCCCACAAAAAACAATTCCTAGTCAAACTCTCCGTTTACTCTAGCATTTATTCGATGATCAGAAGTTGCCTGTTGTCTTGAAAGCAACAAAATGAGCATGTTCATCAAGTACTGGATCTATTTAGATACCCTTCTTAAAAACTTCACACCCTTTGTTTGGTTAGTAAGGAGAAGAGAGACTCTTAAATACCCCCCAGCAATAGGAGCTGAAAACAGTTTCTTCAGATGACACGCTACTCATTTTTAAAAATAGGCTTGTAGAAGGAGCCAGACATGCCAGGGCACTGCAGTTAGGCCACAGTCAAGGTCATGTTGCGCTCTTATTTTCTCTGTAAGAGAGCAGTGGTCCTCTGGTTTCACCAAGGCAAGAATAACTGGTGGACATTTCCAGGCCAAGTGTATCAGCTGTTTGCGGGTGAAGACCTAGGCTTAAATGACAAAGCATCAACATTTGTGCACATCTGATATCCAAACTTTGTTAATTTATCATGTTAAGCTGGGAAAACAAAACATCGTGCTTCCTCAGTGCATCCTGACCTTTTCAGCCAGCCTTTCTATCAAGGCTATGACACAGATTAATGATGTCTTCCCCACCTGACATCACAACTTCAGTGCCTCTTTCAGAAAGAAGTTTTCCACAGTAAATATGTTCCTGTTTGTTCCAGTAAATCCGGTAATGACAGAAATGAATCTTTTCCAATCTGCTTCCCTAGACGCATGAGTGTAGAGGGAGGAATTTAAACACAAACCAGAGCTGTTGACTATTCATCAGGGAAGCCTTTTATATACACAATTGGGATTCCTTTACCAAGTTTGTGTGTTAGTATATTCAATTTATGTGGTGCAGAGCTCACTTCCCAAATATTGTACAGTCCAGTGTCATTTCCCTGACCTCATTTTTCTTTTAGGATATAGCAAAAGAGTAAAAGGTTCTCATTTCCCATATTAGCTGACTGCTTCCTCTACGGCAGGGCTGAGAAACCTACAACTCATCAACCTTTACTTCATTTGAGTTACTACATATATTTTTTATATATATATATTAAAATTAGATGCCACAAAAGTAGGAAAACATATAGCAGCCTAACAGTGTTTGAAAGAAAGAATAGGGTCCTCATGTATGCTCTGTGGCAACTCAGAAAAAGAATGTGCAAAATGTACAAACAAGAGTAAAGCCAGGATGAGGCCCCGACAGGTTGGGTGCCACGTCCTTAGCCAGAGAAAACTTGCACTGGCTTTCATGCACCAGAGACAGTACGTACAGTGCCAGTTTATAATTTCAGCTGCACAAGTTCACACTCCTAAAATTACATTTCTTTCAGCTACTGTTAGAATTCAAACAGATTTCAAGTACAAGGACACTTATTTCAGGCATATGATTGCAAAATGTTTTAGCAGTGCTACTTCAAAGTAATGAGATTTCGATCCAAAAGAAGCAGAGAGCAAAAGAGTTAACAGATTTTCCACTTATTTTCATCAAGCTCGATGACAAGCAAACTGCCAGCTCAGCTGTCAAGCAGGGAGCAGGTCAGCTTTGAAATGATGGAAGATGGAACCTGTTCACTTCCTCGCATTCCTCTTTACGGCCAACAGTTCATTCTCTAAAAATACAACTGTGGAAAAAGTTAGAAATGTTTCGATGGATTCAGGTCTTCTTTGTTAATCAGGAATTTACTCCACTAATACAGTCAAAGTCTCAGCATTATGCAAGTGCTTAAATCAGACTATAACTGGTACTCTACATTTATGTTAGCCTGAACAGTCTTACATTGCTTTAATTTTTTAATTCAACAGCATTCAAATTTTGCATTGCTTTACAGAACTTTATAGCTAAAATCTGCAGCAAGGAATTTGATAGGGAGGCAAAAAAGAGTTAATATTGAAATGCAAGTCATTACAACTGGAAGGATGTCCTCCAACTTCAGTTAGTTTCTGTGATTTATATCCTAAAAATAAAAAAGAGTAGCTGAAAATAGTATGTTACAAGAAAACTCAATAACTTTGTCCTTCTTATATTCTCAGCCTTTGTTGTTTTGCTTGGAGTCTTGGTGCATGGAATTTTATCTATAAATCAAACTCTTGGAAATAAACTTGCTGAAATCACAATCAGAGTCAAATATTTATGTGATGATTTTTGTTAGAAGTTCAGTAAATATGTTGTCATCAGCTAGCGTCTCAATAAAACATCCCAGGTTCTTTTTTCTTCAACTTGGAAAAATATGATTCAGTCATGGACAAGAAAATTATGTTTGACAGAAGAGCTGCCTAGCAGGTCTGCACAGGAGCACCTTCGCCCTGCTGCCCAGTTTCTAAAACTTTCATAGTGTACTCGTTTTCCTTTGATACTTCCCACAGCTGACGCTTGGACAGACATTTACAGACCCCCTCTGCCTTCCCTCCCCATACTGATCCCACACGCACCTTTCATTACTCACTCCTCCCTATGCTTTTTGTCATTTAAGCTTGATGGTTTCTTGCTTTTTATCTTAATCACCCTGCCTTCTCCCAGCAGCACAAATTCCCATTTCCGTACCCTTCTTCTATCATCTTCTTCTCACATTGTTTGTCCTCACCCTTTTCCTTCCAAATATTCCCTTCTCCACCACTCCTGTCCCTACTTCCATATCTCTCTTACCACCTTTCCTCACTTTACAGGTATCCATTCTCTTGTCATTCCCTCTCTGGCTGTATCCTAGCTGCTTGCTCCGTGACTAGTACAATTTTAATTATCCAGATTTTCTCCATAGCTTTATTCTTTTTAGTGTCTGGCTCTGAGAGAGATGAGATCTTTTTCTTTCCTTTGTTTATGACATAGCTTTTGCAGCTTCCCTGTCTGGCTTAAGACTGCTTCTCCCCTCACGTCCTCTGCTATGGGTCAGATCCTGCTTGTTAAGGAACTGGTATATAGTGCCAACAGCTCTTGTCCTGATGCTGGCTGCTTGATTCCTTTCAGTTCTCCAGCAACCTCTCTGTTCAACAGCCTCTCTCTTCCCACCCCTTATCTTCTGAGGCGTTTGGGTCCCCGTTTTCTACTTCAATCCACTGGCAAACACCAGACCAGTGTTCTCAGGGACCACTGCATCATAGATAAACACATGGATGGATAAATAAACAAATAAATAGCATACAGCATACTTCATTATGGGGCAACAATAAGCTGTCATATTTAAGTTTTTCTCATAAGCTTCAAATGCCTGTAGGTTAGATATAAACTAGAATTTCTAGCACACAGGGAGCGTGAGAGATTAAGCAGCTTTGCAGTGAGCATTTTACAGAGATAGGCAACCTTTGTCTCCACGGGGCTCCTCTCCGTTTTTGTGGGTTATCTGAATACCAAGACAAACAGGAGTTTATTTGGTATCATTTACAAACAAAGAGTGAAAGGAAAAGGAAAAGGAAAAGGAAAGGAAAAGGAAAAGGAAAAGGAAAAGGAAAAGGAAAAGGAAAAGGAAAAGGAAAAGGAAAAGGAAAAGGAAAAGGAAAAGGAAAAGGAAAAGGAAAAGGAAAAGGAAAAGGAAAAGGAAAAGGAAAAGGAAAAGGAAAAGGAAAAGGAAAAGGAAAAGGAAAAGGAAAAGGAAAAGGAAAAGGAAAAGGAAAAGGAAAGGAAAGGAAAGGAAAGGAAAGGAAAGGAAAGGAAAGGAAAGGAAAGGAAAGGAAAGGAAAGGAAAGGAAAGGAAAGGAAAGGAAAAAGGAAAGGAAAGGAAAGGAAAGGAAAGGAAAGGAAAGGAAAGGAAAGGAAAAAAAGGAAAATTGCAATTAAAACCACCAGTCTGCAAGTCTGCACAGTCACATTCAAAGCTTTAACTGCATGGTCAGTGAAAACCTCTGCTCACATTCAGCTGCTGACAAAAAAAAAAAAGCAAGTAAAATGTCAGACTTTATAAGAAACGAAATAGGAATGAATGTGGGAAAAGATACAACTCCATGGTCTAAAGTAATGGCACAGCTTCACCTTAACTATTAATTAATTCTGCATATTCCATCTCAAAAAAGGAGATTGCGGGATTATAGCAAGTCTAATAAAGAAGACAAGAGTAAATAAATAGATCTTTAACGTTTATAGACTGCTCAGATTCAGAGTGGTTGTCGCCTGTGTGGGGACAGAAACCGGTGTATTCACCAATCTTTCACAAACACGAGGGTAGTTCAGTTTGGATAGTTAGCTATCCAAACACAGGCTGTTAGTTTGGTGAGGTGTAAAGAGAGTTGAAAGATCCTTTGAGAGGGAAGATCCTGTATAAATGTAGATTAATATACTGCCTCCTGATAACGGTTATCTTCATTTTGTCATTTTTCAGATTCCAGGGAAGGAACAGCTGCTGGCTTAGTGTTTAACTGTGCACATTTACATAAAGCTTTTCCACGTTACTCCTCATTCCTAAGAAATAAAGCATGCCTGGTCAGAAAAATTGTGAGGCGCACTCCTTTAAATTTTCCTCTCTAACCTCCTCCTTGCTTTCTATTTATAGCACACAAATACAACATTTCAAAGTACAGCAAACCTATATAACTGAGGTGCAGGCAACTGCATCATGTATGTTCCCCTTGTGTTCCCACGGGTTGTTTCAGAACCTCACTTCTTCAAAAGTCAGAAACTTTTTAACTTCCAGCCTAAATTTGTGCTTTACTCGTCATACTGTATGCCTCTTTCTTTCTCACTGATGCTTTTTCTGGCTATGCTTCAAGAAAACAATTATACGTCTTCTCCTTACGTTTCACTAGATTCGATAAACTGTGTAATTCTGCTCCAGTCCCCTAAGTTTCCTCAAACATCGGGGAGCAGAACTGTACACGTTTTTCGTTTTGGATTTGGCATCCCCGTGCTATGTGCAAAAACATTGACACATTCTTTGGAAAATGCCTCTCCTGGGACATCCTAAGATTGCCTAGACATTTGCCTTTTTTTTCCTGGAGATATAGTCACTTTGTGATTGATTAATACAAATGAATTTGTCATCTTCTTTTATTTGCTTGAACTTTATTCCAGCCCACTTGATTAGGCATTTCAATGCAGGCCACAGCAGTTTACCTCATATATACTTATTTTTAACCAGTAAGCCTTGTATGGGAAAGTTGAGGGCTGGTTACTTTCTGTTAGTCATAAGCCCCCTGTGGCTTTTAATAATAAATTGTTTGTTGTTGCCATAAAAACCAAAATCACTGACAATATTAAATCACTAATTCCTCTCACCACTGCTTGCCTGTCAGCGGCCGAACTACTAATTCTGCCTGTTAGTAGTTGAACACTTGTTTTGTAACTGCAAATCTATCTTGCTGATAGCAAAGTAACTAAGAGGGTTCTGCTAATCTGAAGGTTTCTCTCAGCAGTCCCTATGAACTCAGCCTAGCCAAAACCTGGTAAAAAATCTTTCATTTTTTTCTAGGAAAAATAACCGCAGCTTGTGTTTGTTTCCTTACAGAGTGAAAAATAGTTTACAACACTTCAGAGAACTCTCCAGTCTACCGAGACGTAAGAGAGTCATTTCATTCCATGCCTTCGTAGACATAGATGATACAACAATTAAAAAAAAATTCATCACAAGAGAAATCCTAGTAAACATCTGTTGCATTTTGGACTTCGAGTCAGAACAACAACGACATCAGCACAGCTGTAAAGCGTCACTTACGTAGCGGGCCCGTGGATTCCTTTCTAGCTGATTCAATAAGCAGGTAATGATTGCATCTTTAATCACAGGTTGAGAAGTTGTGTGACAAACAGGACCAGTTGCATAAGGAAAGAAAATTGCTACATTACAGGAGGTGGTATAAAAGTACATTTTGAGAGTTTTTTGATTCCCCAGTGAAAGATTCTAGCAGGGAAATGTTCTAGCAGGGAAAGTTGAGTCATCCTGTTCTAAGTGAACTAAACTTTGCTTTGGAGAAATTTGTGCCTTGTAATTGTTTGTCTTTTCATTTTTCATATAATGGTTTTCCATTTGGATTGGCGCTAGAGCTGGCAATTTGGAGATAGATAGGGAATAAACTTATAGCACTGGCAATTTGAGCAGAGGAAATAAAATTAATCACTTTATGCCAGGTTTTTATCTTACCACTAAAATAGGAAAGTTAAAAAGTTGATTAGATAAGATCCAAATGACACATGCAGAGTATTGCTGGAAAGTAGGTCTTATGAGGTTTATGCCTAAAAATAAAAATTCTATTAAATAGTGTATTTATGTTTGGAGAATTTATCAAATTTAGAATCTGATTACATTTCACAGTTTCTGAAATTAAAATAACTGTATGCAAGATACAAAGGTACAAAGATCAAATAAAGAAGATGCTACTATAGTAATTGAGAAAAAGGTCTAATGCAACCCCTTAGCGCTGGCGAAGAGTTTGAACTTTCGTTTCAGTCTTCAGAGACTCACAGACATTCCACTAATTGCCATTGAAACCATTCACCTAATCAAAACAATCTGCACACTACCTAATATTGTCTAAGACATCCTTAAGAACAACTGTTTAAGTTAGTATTGATAAAAAATCCTTACACAATAAAAATAGCTCTCTTCCTAAAAAAGCTAACTTGACTTTGGCCTTAAAAACCCATATTTCTGTTCCACAAGACAGAACATGGATGAAACCCATGGTGGAGAAATACACAGCTGAAACAAGGTACAGAGGGACAGAGGTGGATTCCCTCTCAACATTTAAGCATATCCTCATAGCAAAGTGCACGTTGAGGGATGTTGCTCAGGTAGGGCCAAATATGATCCCTTGATACCATAACTGGTAGGGGGCAAGTTTTCACTGCTATTGCCTTGTGCTCTTGTTAGGCACAGAAAGGATTTCTGAGTTCTTTCTGGCACGTTTCACCAGCACCACGTTCACTTTAAAGATGTTAAAACCGAAAGTTAGTTTGCCCTGTATTTAAAAAGGCAGACTATGTAATAAATTTCATAATTAAACTATACTGGAAAATCTCTAGGAATTTTTAAACGTTTAATCATGACTTTCTTTGCAGTGCATTTTTTGTTTGTAGATGGAAAATCCCTAGTGCTTTGGTTCCAAATGCTCCATCCAGCCTTAGAGGATGATAAAATCACAAAGAATAGATGTGGGAAATGCTCAAGACCTCCAAGATCTAACATAGCTTTTTCAAAGATAATTTCCAATCTGCTTCTTTTGGGGTTTTTTTGTTTGTTTGGTTGGTTTGGGTTTTGTTGTTGTTGTTGGTTTTTTTAATGAATTATAAGAATTTGCATCAAACTTCCCGGGGAAGAATGAGGCGTTTGTGAGTTTAAGTGTTCAAGGTTAGGTTGGAACGGGCATTGAGCAAGCTGATTTAGTTAAAGCTGTTCCTGCCCATGGCAGGTGAGTTGGACTAGGTGATCTTCAAAGGTCCCTTCCAACCCAAACCGTTCTATGATTCTATGATTCTGTGGAGTCTATAATAGGACAAAAGAAATATGGACCTTTTTGCCTTTCACTGTCTGGAATCAAATACTTCAGGACCTGGCACATGAAATTACCAGAGTGAAATTCGATATGGAACGAAAAGGGAAGAAACGTCTTCTGGGTAAGATTTATTATTTTGTTTCTTTATATCGTTGATATTTGAAGCAAGCACTTCAAGGACAGAAAATGAAGAGTCTCCCAAGCAGATAAATCCCAGAGCAAAGAGCAAGCACACAATTAAAGAAATGTAATGAATCTTATTTATCACCAACTCAGACTTTCAAGCTTGCGCTACCTACCAGCCTATAGTGGAATACAAGATCTCAATGGTAGTTTCCAGAGTAGGCTGCGAGAGCAAATCCAGAGATGTCAAAGACACAGCACATTTTACAACTGAAATAAACAAATCAATTCTAAGGCAAAAAATCTATAATTAACAGTTGTGCAAATGTAATACTATTAACTATTGTTTCAGCAGAGTGGTTGGAGGGTCCGAGCAACGCTTTGGCAAAGCCTTGCGTGGAGGGCTGGCTGCCAAGAGCAGCTGTGCAGTGACAAGTCTGGAATGTCCTCTGAGTAAAGCTGGCTGCCAATCTCTGCGGACTGTGAGAGTGGGAGGTTCTCGAATAGTTTGAGCAATATGAAAGCCCCATTCAATAATGATAATAAAAAAATCATTAAACTTAGTCATATAAGAAGGAAACATGAAAATAATCTTGTAACAATGTTGCTGTTTATTCTCCCCAGAAAAACAAATGCCGTGTGTGTTCAGTCCACTTCCTCTATGGCTCACTTTTTTCTGACGGGTAGCTTTAGGAGGATGGGGTTCAAGTAGCATATCAAAATTTAGTAGGGTAAGATATGTATTCAGGGTTCTGATCTCTCCTTAACAAAATATAACTTCACATTCCTATACAGTATAATATAGCATTCCAGCTTCCTTATTGGCTGGAATTAGAGCTTTCCATATATTTCAGAGGTGTTATTGTGCTACACAAACTCTTAATTCTGCTCTTTAGGCTCAATACAAGAGGTCACTGATTGAGTAATGAGGTTAATCACTGTAATGTTGCTATAAGTCTGCTCCTCGGTTATATAAAAACTTCTGTACTAACATCCTGTTTGGCTATTTTGAAATCTTGTAAGAGAACATCCATCTCAGCCCACACTTATCTTCGGGAAAAAAAAGAATTAAATCTATACCACAAAAACCTTTTGAAGAGAAGCAACACAGAATAACAGAGAATATATAACCTGGAGTGTTCCACCAAATCCTATTTTTAACTGTATCACATACGTTTAATTTAAAATAGAAACGAGGCAATAATTGGGAGGTCCTGAACACAAATTACTAATGTGACCATGGAAAGATATGATTCCGAGAAGCAGCATGTTTCTGAGTATCCTGAAAATTGAATGGACAAAAGTTTGTGACCTGCTGTTACGATACAGTATCATTTAGATAAATATGGTTTAGTCACATATAACAAAACATATCTCCATCCAGAAGGGTAACTCTAGAGCAGCCTTGTTGAATTAGCAAGAAAACATATTTGCTTGCTTTATCATATTACCACGGGCTTTGCAGGTAAGAATCTGTCATAAGTCCTTTCATATGCAAAGATACATGGAGCACAGGGCGTTAGCCTGAGGCTTCACAGAGGCAAAGATGCATCACTGAGTAACAAAACAGAAGTCCTATTAATGAACAGGAACTACTCTAAGGGTGGTGCTTTTCAAAGACAGGCCAGATATATTCAGGAACAAAGCCCCTCATTTAGAAACTGAAGTTCAGCTGACTAAGTTTGAAACTACTGGGTGCAAGTATTTAGTGCAGAGGGATCTTGCTCCTACAGTTTTCAAATAATTATTCCACAAAATTACATTTTAATAAATTAAAATGTAGGGCATTTGTCCTACGTTCGATAGAGAGATTTTAATAATTTTTTTTCTATAAACTTAAGTTTCCTTATGTGCTGCAAGACTCAAAGTATCAATTTGGGGCATTTGCAGATGCATCAGCCAATGTGCAGCCTGTTCATAACCAGCCCAAGTATGGACACCTCCATCATCACACAGTGGCCACCAGCCAAGATTATTAGTGATATATCTGCAGCTGTTCTCTCCCAATTTCAGACTGACGGTAAGGAAAAAGATATGAGATGTGGCTTCTTTATAAATCTGCAACACTGTTTATTTACAGGTTTTTTTCAACTCAGCTGTATTTGAGCATATAAGGCTACAGAAGTGTGAAGTTCATTATTTCACTCAAGACAATCGCATCACTTCTGCTCGCCTCCCTCTCCTACATTTAATGCTCAACTTGTAAGAAGAACATGAGGAGCTTTCTGTCTTATAACACAGCCATCTGTAGGATAAAGCAAAAGAGTGTACAAATGATGTAGCTGTGTTCAGTCTCCTGGGAACAGCAAATTGAGAATATATATCATAAATAGACCTGAATATTGAGAAAAAAGAGTTGAATTAATATAAATGAAATTATTCACTAGTGATTCATTTTACACTGCCCATTGAAGGGTGATAAACCAACGTTTATCCTGAAATTGTAAATATATATATATATGTTAGTGAAAATTAATAATCCTTTTGACACAGGATACTTATAAATAGTTATTTCTTATAAGGAGAGATAAGAATATCTTGTTAGAAGTTTATGTGTTGAAAAATGTCACAAAAAGCTTTCTCTCTCTATTCCACACATGATCATTATTTTCTGAAGGCACCGAGTATTAATGTTAGCAACATAGCCACATCTTAAAACCTTAAATGCAAGAAAATTGCGAGTTATAATATTAAATGTCATCTAATTATCTAGTGTCATCCTTGTTTATTCCTTCTAACACTACAGAGCTCTACAGGACCTGTACCTCTAATAGGTAAAGAAACACACTATATTCCAGACGTTGGTTTCCAAACATGTTGAATAGCATTGCCAGTTTTTCAGCACTGACATCTTCCTGCAGGTGCTACACGTGGGAAGTATGTGGTCATAGTTTCAGCTTTGCAGAGAGAAATAATTGACTTTCACACAGGATTTTGATATTTCAAAATCTGGGTTTGTTCCAGTTTGGAACAAAAGCCAAACATTTCATGATGAGCTGTGAAAGGCAATAAAGCCTCAGTGTGGGAGCAGGTCATCCCCTAAGCTTCCCCAAAGCATTGGTCCTGTGAGAGCCAGGGCAGGAAGGGGATTGCCCTGGAAGGCTGCTCCTGACGAACCTGCCCCAGAGCTGCACCCCTCAGTTGCTGGAGCCCCAGCCCCCAAGCAGCTCCCCGCTGCCTGGCTTCTGAGGGAACCAGAGGGAAATGCCAGTGTCTCAGCAAAACAGTTCAATCTGTCTGAAACGGCAAATTCCTACCAGGAACTGTGTTGTCAGAACTTTTCCAGTCCCTTCCATTTATAATTAAAGGCTTGTGTTTTACTGTAAGGAGATTACTATGCTGTGTGCAGCATGCGCCTGGGTACACCAACAGTGCTGTCATTAGGGTATTAAAAAACGTGGGTGGTAGGAGGTGGTCCTAGTCCTCTCCATCCCAACTTGGAACCATATGAAGTACCGAACAATTTTCTTCTTACTTTAGAATTCCTTCCCATAACTTAGATGAAGGTTAAAATTGCTTATAACCTCCTCCCTGCTGGCACAGGATTCTGAGAAGAAACCGCATCAGTCTGCAGCAGGAGAAGTCATGAGAATGGCCTGGACCCGGGCAGGCAGGCAGCAGCCGAACCCTGGTCACGCAGAGTAGTTTGTGTAACGTAGGACAGAAATTTCCCTCTTGTGGTAGGGAAGAACTGTTTCAGTGCACCACAGATAATTAAATACAACTTTTGTGAAACGAATTCTCATATCCTTGCAAACTCCTAATGACAGTTTATCTTTATTGTTATTTAAGAGTGATGGGTATGAACATTTTCCTCCTCGCGAGCTAGAAAATTGGCACAGCCCAGCAGGATGCAGACTGAAAACATGCAAGCCAGATTTGGCCTTTAACACAAGGCAGTTCCTTCCATGATCTTTTTAACCTTGTGTTTCATTGCTGTTGATACATTGCATAGAGAAAGAACAATAGAGTATCAAGTGCAGGGATCTCTGGGATACCCAGCAAAATTCCTCATGGACTGCCTAACGGAATAGTTTCCTTTTTTTCTTTTGTTTTCTGTTAAAAAGCAAAAATACTGAGATGAAATAATTTTTGATCAAATAAATATTGCAGTGAAAATTGTCTCCTCTTGAAATCTTTTGTCTTTTTCCAGGAATACAGTTCTTATTTTTAGTTTGAGCACTGTTTTTTTTGTTTTTTTGGGTTTTTTTTTCTCCTTTAAATGGAAAGTCACAATTTTAATAGGAAAAAAAAAAAAGAAAAAAAGCTTTTTTAGTGCATAGCCCTTATCCAACCAAATGTATGGTGTTTGTAAGGTGTGGTGTATATAAGACGTATATTGGGAGCAAAGCAGCCAGTGAGGAAACAGGGAGCAGTAGAAGACACTACATCAAAGGCACAATTCATCTCAGTGCAGGACCTGCTCTCACAAAATGCAGATTGCAGTGATTTGTTGTCTACAACACGTTACAGAATCATCCGTTGCTGAGTTGGCCAATAAAGTCACAATGGAAACACATTTCTGCTTGTACTTCAGCTTCTCAGTGTGGGACATTGGTCAGAGTTGCAAGAGATCAAGATAAACTAACAAAAATACAAGGTATTTTCTTCCACAGAAGTTAACAGAAGTACGAACACATTGCCTGTGTGCTGTGAGATCACAGAACCACAGAACCACAGAATTATTCCGGTTGGAAGACACCTTCAAGATCATCGAGTCCAACCGTTCACCCTGCACTGCCAGGTCACCACTAAACCATGTCCCTCAGCACCACAGCCACACGGCTTTTAAACGCTTCCAGGGATGGGAACTCCACCAGGCAGCCTGTCCCAGGACTTGACAACCCTTTTGGAGAAGACATTTTTCCTAATATCCAACCTAAACCTCTCCTGGCACAACTTGAGGCCATCTCCTCTTGTCCTATCACTTGTTACTGGGGAGAACAGACTGATCCCCCCACCTCACTACAACCTCCTTTCAGTTAGTTGTAGAGATTGACAAGGTCTTCTCTGAGCCTCTTTGTCTCCAGGCTAAACAACCCGAGTGCCCTCAGCCACTCCTCGTAAGACTCATTTTCTAGACCCTTCACCAGCTTCGTTGCCCTTCTCTGGACATGTTCCAGCACTTCAATGTCCTTCTTGGAGCAAGGGGCCCAAAGCTGGACACAGTATTCGAGCTGGGACCTCACCAGTGCCGAGTACAGGGGAACAATCGCTGTCCTAGTGCTGCTGGCCACACTATTTCTGACACAAGCCAGGATGCTGTTGGCCTTCTTGGCCACCTGGGCACACTGCTGGCTCATATTCGATCGGCTGTCGACGATCAGCCCCAGGTCCTTTTCCCCAGGCAGTTTCCAGCCACTCTTTCCCAAGCCTGTAACGATGCAGGGGGTTGTTGTGACCCAAGAGCAGGACCTGCCACTTGGCCTTGCTGAACCTAATACCACTGGCCTCAGCTCATCGATCCAGCCTGTCCAGACCCCTCTGTAGAGCCTCTCTACCCTCAAGCAGATCGACACACCCATCTAACTTGGTGTCATCTGCAAACTTACCGAGGGTGCACTCGATCCCCTCATCCAGATCATCACTAAAGCTGCAGAAGAGAACAGGGCCCAACACTGATCCCTGGGGAACACCACTGGTGACTGACCACCAACTGGATTGGACTCCATTCACCACCACTCTCTGGGCCCGCACATCTAGCCAGTTTTTTACCCAGTGGAGAGTACACTCATCCAAGCCATGACCAGCCAGTTTCTCCAGGCAAATGCTGTGAGAACCAGTGTCAAAGGCTTTACTGAAGTCCAGGTAGACAACATCCACAGCTCTTTCCTTGTCCACTAAGCAGATCACCTTGTCATAGGAGGAGATCAGGTTAGTCAAGCAGGACCCGCCTTTCATAAACCCATGCTGAGCTGAAATGTGATGGATATAAATCCTAACAGGAACTAGCTGAAAAAGCTTATACCTATGAAGTGCTTGATGTAGTATATTGTTTTCCCAGAAGAGGAATGGTGTCAAAGGAGAAATATGGTACAAAGTATGCTAAGTGTCATGTCTATGTGCTGTGAAATGACAAAGCACAGGTAGGCTCTTTGGCCGATCCTGTTTAATGTCAGTGACAATAAAAATGTAATAAAGATGATGTCAGGCGAACATGAGAGCAAGTTTGTTCACGGAACTGTGATAACATGCACAGGGAATTCAGAGCAACAGTGAGTCACTCTGTTGAAAGAAAGCAATGATGAGAGGATTGAAGAAAGGGAAACTTGCTATACAACATCTGAGCAATGTAGAGTGGGAGGAAAAAAGCCATCCCAGAGGATGAACCAATGCAGACTCAAAAATGGAAAAGTAAGGCCTGTTTATTTACCAAAAACTGTCAAGTGGACAGTTTGGCATATCTCCCCCCTCCAGACCCCCTACGCATAGGAGAAGAACGCTCATCCTGTGATATATAGCTGGGAGTGGGGGAAGAAAAATACAGAAAAATACAGAATAGGGTCATAAAGTACCATATACTTAAACTGTTTTGGATTTGTTCCCAGAAAAAGCTTTTTGGCTTCATGCTCTGAGGCGCATAGAAAGCAATGAAATTCTCCCTCTCCTCCAAAAAATAGAATTTGAGGACAGTTATATGAACTCACGCATCTTTAAAATAACCGCACTTCCAGTGAATCAGGATCTTGCTACTTAGCATTTAATATTTTTCAGGATATCAAGAAAATTAATGTTTAGAAGAATGTATGCTGTTGATTGTGGTGAATAATGCCAACATTCACACAGGCAAACACTGATAGGCTTCTTTGCTAGGATGACTACCAACCGTGCAGATCCAATTATTTACCACGCTGTCCACTCTTGCCTTCTTGAACGCTTCTCTGCCCATATGAACTCCTGTTTCTTATCTTCTAAAATTAAAAGGCCACTGGGATCAGAACTAGCATTGCCTTTGAGGGTTCAAAGTGTAGCAGGGGGAGTGTCCACAAAAGATAATGGCTTGTAGATGTGATCAAAAACATCAGTAAGAAGTCCATGAGTTGACACTAAAGCACACATGTTCTAACGAGATTTCTTCAATTTGTAATGACTATTTAAAATAAAACCAAACAAAATACTACTCTTCCAATGTTATAAATGACCACAATTTTCCTAAGATGCCACTCGTTTTCCAGAAATATGATAAACATGTTGCATACTCATCACACCCTGAGGGATACATCTCACCTACCTAGAATGTCTGTGGCTTTTAGATATAAAACGTAAGATTGAAATATGAATATAGTAATACACGTAAACATAAATACACTTCTAATTGTATATTAGGTCATGCCTTTATAAAGTTTAGATATTATTTTCTCAATTGTTTATAGCTCCTGGATTTCAAAACTATATAAGGAAAATCAGGGTGTTAACCAAGATGTTGGAAATAAGGTATTCACTGTGAGTGCACCACATCATTAGTATATTTTATATGACTTTTTTGTTGAGTAAGCACTGTTATATTACACAACAGCAAGGATTCCCTGACAGGAAATTGCACCAGTGATGAACAACTCTGATAAGAGTTTTCTACTAATGCGATAGAAATCACATTAATGTGATCGTTAATCAGAACGCATTAATACTGCAAGAGAAAGTGCAGCCAGCCTTAGAATGTGTTATTTGAGATGCTAATCTACCTGTTAAAAAAAAAAAAAAAAAAAAAGAAAGATGACATTTAGGAGGAATCTGTCACTAAAGGCTTTCTATTTAAGCTGCTTTTTAAACACTTGCTGAATTGTGCAGATCCTGAATCAAAGTGTCACCCTCTGGTGTCTTTCCTTTAAATCAAGTCAATGTTCTTCTCTTTATCTAGACACGAAAACTGATTGTAGGTTGGACAGTTTCCTAAGAGTTTCAGAGATAAAGAGAATCCAGATATATCAACATGGTAAAGACAACGGTTTCTCTGAGCTGTATGGAAATCAGGCACCTGCAGCTTAATGCTGTCTGAAATACAAAGATGTTCTGATAGGATCTTTTATTTTACTTGGCTTGTGGGCTGTGATCAATCTGGAAAGGCCTGAATAGCAGCTCTGTTCCTGTTCTAGCAATCCTTGCATGCTTTTTGAAATTTTGGAGTTTTAAAGGTTGCGGATTAATAGGTTAATGAATGCCTTTATAAAAGAATGTGTTCGTTTAAACACCTATGTAGGTTTGAAAACCTCAATCATGACCGTACTCATGCTCCTCTCTCCTGCAGACTGACTTTTTTCTGCTTTGTTTTTTATCTTCTGTGGGTAAAATTACTTTTACCTTCTTCACCAAGCCATGAATGTTGCAGCAAAAACTGCACTGGTGATTTTCCTTGTCTTTTTTTAATCTTGATTCTCACATGAAAAAAACATGCTGTTCTTAGCCAAAAGATGAGGTTGAGCAAAGCCAAGTCAAGTATCAAGTATTATGACTTTCTCATCCAAATTAATTCTCACTTCTCTTCTTGCTTTTTACATCTGTTGAAATACGGTTTCTATTATGGTTTTGGAAGAGTTCCATTTACTGTAAGTTTCAGGCAGTATTGATGAGGTCACTGTTTACTTTGAATAAAGCTTTGATAGGAAAAAAGAGCACAATGGAACGTTCAAGAAGCATGGCATGTAATACATTATTAAATTAATCATATGAGAGTTGCGTTAAGATGTAACCTCTCTATAGGCTCAGGGCATAGCCTTAAGGGACAGCTGCCCACAGCTCCACAAGACAGGGAGTTCTCATGTAATTACAGCAGGGATGTTTGATAGATATTGATAGATAACAGCCATGGGAATTCTGCCTGCCAAAGCCACTGCATACAGCTGTGTAAACCAGATAAGCAGACTGGAGAACAATAGGGTAAGGTGTGGTATCCCCCACACAGCTTTTTGAAGGATATTTCTGTAATTAATACTCAGGTAGCAGAATACATGCTCCTCGTGTTAACTGGAAGTGGCCGAAACACAAGATCCGTGCTTCCCTGAGAACAGACTGTGATTACAGTCAGCAGCCTTATCTAGGTGTAAGTCATGATTAAACATTCAAGCCAAGGCTTCAGAGTCAGTTTGCCATTATGTGCTGTTATGGAAGAGGCCATCATGCTGTCTCCACGAGTCCAGCCTCATCTTTCAGCCCTCCTCACTGGGAGCCTTCCAGCAGCCATACTGCTGTGGTGGGTCAGAGAAGCTCACTAACTTGTCTAAAAAATTACTCTTTTTTTGTAGTTTTATTTTAGCATATGGGATTTATTTATTTATTTATTAACGTAAAAACCACTCAAGAACATCAGTGTCGTCATCTGGTCAATGGAAACATCTGAGGTTTGAAGTACGGCTGTGCTGTATTGCTCTACTAAAGGACATAAAAAAGGATATTGAGGCAGTAACCATATTTCCTACAGCTTCTGATTATTCCACATACTGTGAGGTGTGCACTGAAGAACCCCTATCTTCCAGGGTTTATAACTACTTTATTTGAGGAATCACCTTTTAACTTCTGAGATGACCTGGCAGGTAGCTGATGAAACGTCCACACTTGAAATCAAACCGTCGCAAACAAAAACCTCTTCCTAAGAATATAAATTTGGCTGAAGCAAGTTAGCAAGAACCCTACAAGACACTGGATTTTGAATTACATGCAAGTGATTACGCTATGGGGGGGGAAAAAAAAAACAAACGAGCAACTAAATCTATTTTCTCTGTATATTCTTACTATATATTAAGGCAGTTCCAGGAACATGGTTTTGGTTTGTTAAAAGACATTTTAAGGAAAATAATGACTTCATTTGTCACTTTTGCTTGCCAGAATGTTTAAAGTTTTAACACGGACTGCACTAGTTAAATATTCTAATTGAACTTTGTCTCCAGCACTTCCTTCAAAATGCTGTGTAAGAATATGCTGTTATCCTTTGTCTTTTATGTGCCAGAGTATTTCCCTCCAGATGTAAAGCATGCATATGTACTCACAGCTAAGAAATGCTTTTAGTGATGCTTCATGCATTCTTCAGGATAGCCTGTGAAGCGCTGTATTTGGCAATCCTTCATAAAAAATAATTCTCTTTCTTAATAACAGTAGTGATTTCCATTTTTGTTTGTGGCAAATTACAAACTGCTCTGTACTAAAGAATTCCGTTTCAATCCTTATGTGGTGAAAACCAGGTATACTTGCTTCAAATAAGGAAATTAACTTTTGTGTTTAATATAAATCAACAGTAATGTAAATATAGAAACACACCGTTAAAGTGTAACCAAGGAAAGTATATTTAGAGGCAAACATTGAAGAAGGAGTATAAACTAGACAGGGGTATTTAATAGGAAACAAGGCCACGAAGCTCTGTCTGTAAAAGTGCACCTTTTCTGGGAGACCACAGATCCTTAGGGTTGAGCATATATTTGAAGTGGCTTGAAAGGAAGGCTGATGGATCAGTTGGCATATACACAAGCACACCTGCACTGTAAAGAGTTTTAGAGGAAATAAGATTATTTTCATAATTTGAAATTTTCAAGATAGACACTTAAGGGGTAGGGACCTTCCAAGAAAAAAAGTTTCATTTCCTCCAAATACTATTAAATGCTGAATATGTCCTTGTGTGTGTATGCATATGCGGTCAGAGGCATATACAGTTATTGCATGCTTAGATGTAAAAAGGAGTATGATCTTAAGCATGAAGAAGTATCATAAGAAGTTTTTAGAATAGTGAACAAGATGCAAAAAACTATAAAAGAGAACGAATTTCAGGTGAGCCAAATTCAGTTTTAGAACTGTTGGAAGTGATCAATACCTTCAGCAGAGGTAAAGGAGCAGATGGCTGTCTTCAAAAACCCAGTCTGATTAATTTTAAAAAACGCATGAACTCTAGCTGATTCTTGCTACTAAGCTCCTCCGCTCTAGTCACAGGAGAGGAAGAAAACTGGCATGCTTAAACAGAAATTTGGCTGCATTAGTAGGAAATCTACTGCAGTCATAAATGGAAAGTATTCAGACTAAAATGTCAGTAGTAGAAGATGACAGGAGCCAGTGTTAGAGGTCCAGATTTGAAATATTTACACAAATATAACGTAGACAGCGATGTGGAAAGCAAAGACTTCCAAGTTTGCAGATAGCACTTAATTAGCAAGTACTGCAAATAATGAAGGAATGTAGGGTCAGAAATCAGAGAGTGGACGGAGAAAATGCTTGAGCTGTCAGGTGAGAGAAGCTCTAACTCCAATGAAGTTTTCAAAAGGCAACATACAGAACATTTTTAATGTTAAACTCTTGCGAATGATTGAACCTTGAAACATTTTGGTAATAAGTAAATACACAGTTGCCGCTGTTGGTTGTTTTGCTGTGTTTTTCCTCTTAGAGGCTTCAGACTTCTAGTTCTAACAAGTTACAGGACTGCAGTCATTCCACTGTCCCTTGCAGATACACCTAGATACACCAAAACACCTTTTTGTCAAAACTGAGCCCCAGATCACTATGCGACTAGTCCACAAAAAAGATTCTACCAGTGAAGTCCCCCCTGATGGGGGACTGATGGTCTGCTTTTTGCATGCTCAGTACAGCCTCTGCTAGGGCAGGAGATCGACAGGTAACTGCCCTCTGAGTCTCACGCACCATGCTGAGGCTCATTCAGAACCAAAGAGGCAGGATGCTCCCATTCCCTCCTCTACTGCTCAATCCCCAGCTCAGCCAGCTTCAAGATTCCACCAGCGTGGGTGGAGACATGGATTCTTGACTTGTGCAAGGATATTTCTGAAAACATACAAATGCTGACTATTTCAACCTCCTTCTCACAGCAGACCTAGCTCAGCTCAGCTGTGGCTTTGTTTGGTCAAATCTTAAAAATCTCCAGGGATGGAGGTTACCACCTCTTCTCTGGGTTCCGAGGCTGTGCTACTTGCTCGGTTAAAAAGTTTCTCCTTCTAGTCCATCTGAGCCCTCAGGCTGCAGTTTGTGCCAACTTCCCTCTCTGACATTGACTGCCACTATCACGAGGAGTTTGTCATTTTCCTAATTCCCCTTCAGGTAGTTACAGGCTGCGCTTAGATCCCTTTCAGTGAGGAGCTAAGAAGTCCTTGCATAGCCAAGCACGTCTTCTGCTGAAAATCCCAACCTTCCTGAGCAACAGGATAGTTTGTTCCTGAGCTCTCAGAAGTTTTTTTAAAAATCAGAATGTTCTCTTGGGCATCTTTTCCCTTCATGGCACCATTCTGACTAGCGAGTGCCTGAATAAACCAAGTTCTGCTCTCCTAGTCTGCTGTGTCCCTTCCTAGCCTTCATCCAGACCCTGGACTCAGTCATGTCATGGTTGCTGCTGCCCAAGCTGCCCTCTGACTGCATTTGACACCAGTTCCTTCCCGTTTCGAGCATCAGGAAAAGTGGAGCATTACATTAGTTGATCCCTCTAGAATCTGCACTGGGAAATTATGGATTATAATAGCAATCAGAATAGAGTTCCTAACAGTAACGTTCTTTAGTCTGCCTCTTGCTTAGAAAATGGACAAATTTGTGTTAATATTTAATGAAAAATTCAAAATGCTACTATAAACAATAAATCATTGCAGATGACTGTCATGCTTTAGAGCTTATTCAGATAAAATGTAAATCTTAAGCTGTGCATCTTTTTCCAGAGTGTCATTGAAAGTTCACTTTGAAATGCTAATATTAAAATAAAAGGGACTGTACATATGACTAAAAAGTTGGGATTTTGTTTATTGTTTAAAATTGATCTAAGAGTCAAACCCTACATACGTCAAAGCACTCTTGAACATGGCCTATAACCACATCGTCATCTTTTTCTTCCTCCATAAAAAAGTATCCTTATCTCTGGGAGGTGTATGAGAAGAGGATTTTGGGAGAACTGGACTGACAGCAAAGGATACCGTTCTCTTGCTAGCATTACACAGATGGACGACTTCTCCCAGAGAAGCCAGACTGCTGTTAAAAATTCAAAGCAGTACTGAGACTCAATGCCAGGTAGCAGTTATAGTCCAGAAGCTGAGAAACATAATTAAAACTCACCTTCACTAAGGGTCTGGAACTACCCATTTGCAGACCACTTAATATCCCCGACACTTAAAAAGATTGAGAATACCGTATCCGTATCCCTGCTATGAAGTATTCTATTGCTTTGCTGCCTTGTGCATCTCACAGGCATTCCAGGGAGTTCCCCAGCCTTGGAATGCATTTTGCATTGACATATTTTTTGCTATCAGCAAACAGATGAATGAAAAATTAAAAGCAGGCAACATCCAAAGATAAGAGCATCCCGCTCTTTGCTGTGTTATTCCAAGTCCCACAGATTTTGCAAATGTGGTAAAGCAGTGGTAGACCAAACAGTAGTGGACTAAGCAAAGAAAACAACCAGCATGTGTCAAGCTAACAGAGTTCCGAGATCAGCTGCTAGCTCTGGCTGCATTTGTGCTGTCATCTTAGCCTGAGGTTTGAACTTACACTTGAGCCCAAATTCCTTAATCATCAGATCTCCCTGCAAGTTAGCTCTTACTTGCTCTCCAGCTGAGAAAGCCAACTGGCTTTCCAGGTAGGGAAATTTGGCACTACTTTCCATCTGTTCTGGCAACAGAGATAATATGATTCCAAAAAATTTTGTTAGTGAATTTATGTCCAGATCTGAGCAGGTCTACAGAAAGTGACACAGGTAGACTTGTTGTTACACGGCTTTAAAAATACTGAAAAATTTCAAACACTTTAGTAATGAATGAATATGTGACCAAAAATACCATCCACACCTTTTACTTAGTACTGTCTATTTGCAAAGAAAGTTGTCACGTCAAGGCTTGAACACGTTCTGTCATGTTCTTACATATGGGCTCTAATGTTCTGAATTATTTCCCAACACAACACGTTTCTGCTTTGAAATGCACCACAAACATAATCCTGCAATTGATAATGGCTGCCCTGCTAGTAATGGTAAACAAAACCTGACACAATTCTGGACAGAAATTACTCTCCGAAAAAATTATCACAGGTTCACACACCACACCACATCTTCTCCTTTTAAGCTTCCTCTGAGCCCTCACATCCAGACCATGTCTAAGTTTCTTTCCATGTGCTACTACTAAGGTAATCTTTCTTCTACATCTGCAGCTTTCACCCAGAGTCTTTCAGCCTGGTGAGTTTGTCATTTTTCTCTTGGGACTTGGAAATACAGTAGTTTCCCTACTGCAAAGACTGTCCTCTCACCCGTCGATGTTACCTGTATCACCCATCTCTTTGGCTCCCTCTGCGATTCCTCCTTTCTACATCACTTTACGCTGCAAGACTCCTCATTCACTGTATTTTGGGGTCTTGGTTGCTATCTCTGCTCGTGATTGAATGCTGCTATGTTTCTCAAGAAGCATATGCATTTTTTTTTTCAAGGTTACCCCTTGTTGCTTGCAAAGGTCTCACATTATTTTCTTCCAGGCTCTTCTAGGGCTTTTCTGGGCCACAGTACTCAGAGGAGTTGGGCAATGCTTACACGCTTAGCCCCTTGCTTGTGCCATTGATCTATAGTTTACATTCCACTCCCTTTTCTACAGGTTTGTTTTTCTATGACTCACAATTAGATTCCAACTTCTCCAAGGTGTGTGTCTGCTTCTTTTGTGCCATGTTTATTTAGTATCCAGTACGATACTTTCATGACCAGGCCTTCGTATAGGATGACCAATGTGTAGCAATAGGTCATCTGTGTAAACAGAGCACTTAGGACTACTTTATTCTGGACTAATGGATCAGTATGGACATTGGATAGTGATATTTGGATTGCCCTGCGATGCGAGAAACAGTAATTCACACAGGTCTGAGGATGCAGCTGGTCCTGCAGAATCGGGCTGGCTGCTCACACAAACGTAAAGCGAGGTAGGGGTGAAAATGCGTTTCTTTTTCAGGACGGAAATGGTCATTCAGGCTGTCAGTCTTCAGTGGTGCTAGGAGTCTTTAGGCTAGTCTGTGTGGTAAACACAAACACATCCCACCCAGGGAACCTGCTCCCCATGGAGAGCAGTGCCCTTCCTTTCCGCTCAGCACCACATTCTCCGTTGTTTTCCAAGCAAGCTAAAATGATGAGTAGATGTGCAGATGTCAAGCAGCCGGGTCAACCAAGGCCAACAAAGGAATATACAAAATGAACTTTCATCCAATCCTCCTGGCAGCACTTTGTTTAGATTGCAAGAGTTGTTGTTAATGCCTACCCTGGAAAATGTCGCTATTTCTGCAAGCCCAAATAGATGATTTTGCTGGTTGGGCACCTAAGGGTCAAGCCCCTGCCTCCAAGGGTATTTAATCAGTCCTCTGAAATGGCCCTGCTTCATCTGGTCACACTGAGGGAGGCCTCCCCCGGGCAGGCGCAGCAGGACGAGCAGAGCTAGGGATGCCTTCCAGCCCTTCGCAACACTTCAGCCGTGTGCTCGGGGCGAGACCTGTACATACAGCTCCAAAGGAGCTGTGGTGCGCTCACCGCAGACACCGGCGCAGACATCGGTCTGCTTTCCAGGCTGGACCGTGGAAAGACAGGACCCACGGCAAGCAGGGCTGCCCAGGCTGCACAGTCCCAGTGTAGCCTTTTGGATCAGGAACTTAAAATTTAGTGGATTTTGTCCTGTTAGGGAGTACATCAGAGGTTTGGATAGTGTTGGTTTACAGATGGGTAAAACATCTTTTTTTGGTTTTTTTTTATTCCAGCTTTAATTTTTATCTGGGTATGGAACCAGGCACATTTCTGACACTTGAAAATGCTGCAAGACAAGAAAATTATTCCCAAGTAGCTCTGATTAAAAGCACTTATTTGGAAAAAAAAAAATCTTACTCTCAAAATTAAGTCTATTTCTCTATCTTGATCAATCATGGCAAAAAATATGAAACAGTTCCAGTCTTTTGCTTTACCTTAACATCTGACTTTCTCTTACTTCATAACCATTTTCCCTTGCTTCATTATGCTTGAATAAAAATGTGCCCTTAGTGTTTACTTACAGGTCAAGAAAATCAATGAATAAAGAACAATGCCAGCTTACCGTGTGTTTTTAAATGACAGTTATAAAAAATCTGAAATACACAAAGTGTTGATGTCTGAGCGATGAATTGAATAAAAGAGAAAGTGGATCAAACTGAAGCCATGTAAGGCTCATCTGAAAGTTCACCAGGGTGAAAAATATTTTCCTTAGCAATAGAAGCTATTTTCCTGTTGATGGAACAATATTATTTCAGTTTGTGTGTTTGATTATTGGTTGAAAAGATTTAGACTCATATAAGCTCCAAAAATGACAGTTTTGTACATGAGTTCAGACTGGTAAACAGCAAAAGAAAATGAGAGGATGAGGGATTTATAATATATTCCTATAGCTAAATGATCAGTAGAAATTTCCTTGATTTGAGGGTCCTTGTCCTAAGGCATTGGAAAGCTGGAGCTCTTTTTAAAAAGCTCTCTGGCAGTCACAAAAGCAACAACATGCTTGTAGGTCTCAGACTGTCGGTAACGTGATGTTTGTAACGAGGCAGAAGAGCGCATTATTAGACAAGAGTTTGTTGAACAAAGTGTTTACACCTTTTTACCCGAGAGACTGTCAGTCTATGATACAGACTATACCCTTTCAAATAAAAATCACTGCTTGTCTTTCACAAATGAACATATATTTGCAGCTCTGTTTAGGCTGATGATTTGATTATAATTAAATATTTACTTGTCTTTTTTTTGTAGCAATGGTTAACTAACACCTGTCCTCGGTAAGAAGATTGATGAAAACCGCTGCTATGATATGGACCAATACAAAACTGAAACCAATTAAAATGTCAGATATGCCCTAAACAAATCCAAAGAACCAAGAACCTGAACATTTGCCATTCTCACCCTATGACTTAATTGTACTTTTCAGGTGTCTGTACTAATTAAACAGTTTTGACAATGAAATTGCTTAAGATACAATTGCAAAACAGTATTCTGTAATGTAGCATTAAGGGTTAACAAACTAGCAACATATTTAGCTTCTCAGTTCTATTTTATTCTTGTCTCCCGTGCAATGGAACAGAACTATTAATTATGAACATAATTAACATAGGGAGTCTATTTCTTTCATGGAAGTATCTGTGAAAGGATGAAACTGTTAAAATTTGTAAAATTCAAATCAATGATGATAGTTTTAGAGTACAAGCAGAAATTTCAAACTAAATCCTGAAGTCCTTATACGGAGTGGGCAATCAACAACATATTATCAATTTCAATAGAAATTTAACTTAGCACTGTGGAACAAGTGACATTCCGTGGCCAAGAGGGAGGTCATTACATTTTTCTACACCCTGAAAGACTTGTTCTGCACAGAATTTCTGCTTTTTCTCAGCGTTTTATTAATCCTTCCAATCACATGCATTCTTCATCTCCTTCCTATAGACAATACTTTGATCAAGACCAATGGCTTTTATGGACCAGGTTTTGGTCCAGGCTATGGACTCCAGGATCTTTTTAGTAAACTATATTTATATGTAAGATTTTATTCTTTTGTAAAAGCAAAACAGATTTTCGAGTTTAGGACACTATTCTGTGTATCCAAAGTCTCTGTGTATCATAAAGAGAAAAAAAAATTCTTATAGATTCAGAGGGAGTTTCATTTCATATGTCTTTAGAAGTTTAAAAATAAGGGCCATGGTCCAGCTGCTCATTTGCACTCAGTGGGGACAGCCAGAAACCCTCAGAGGTTCTTTGAAGGGCTTGCTCTTTGGAGCTGTGCATGTCTCTTGGCTGACTGTACAGAGAACTAAAAGGGTTATCCTAGGCTCAATGGATACATCTCAGGTAGCTGAAGTTAGATGAGATTAATCCCATCACAGCAGTCCAACATCCACTGTTCAAAGTATCCACTGATAACACAGCCCTGGATTCCCACTTCATAAACTGTTGAATCGTTGCAGCAGAACATGCTACATCCGGTTCCATTATTGTCCCAAAGTCAGCCATGGTTAAAAACATGGGCCACACAGTTTTATTTGTATCTGACCAATATGAAAGTAGCTGGGGAAATTTCAAGCATAAGCTTTCATGTTTATTCCTGTCGTTTTTGCTAAGTGGACCAGTTGGTCAGTTGTATCAGGAATTTGTTTATTAAGCATCATTAATAGTTAAATGGTTTTGAAAGCTCATATGCTATTACTCTATTTGCTGCTTCGCATACTGCTGCAAACATTCTCGTTAAACACAAATCAGAAGCAAATATTAGAGAAGGATTTTCAAGTTGCACAAGGGCATTTCCATATATAGAGCATATGGCTGATCGGATCAGCTTCTCAGACACAGGGCCTCTGTCTGTTACACCACTTTTCCTCAGATGTTATTTTATGATATCTTATAACCAAGTTCTCCCCTTCTTTATATTGTTTATATTTGTGCAACTGTGTGGAAAAGAGAATGGTTGAGCTACTGCTGCTTAACCCAGCAGATCTTTCTGTGTCTGTTGCCCTCTTTGTCTTCCTGACAATCCGACCAGGTCAAACATTTAACCTCGTGGTTCAGAGATCAGCTAAGACTTGCCCTCATTTGACCCACGTGAACAATAATAAGACGCCGTTTCCAATAGTCTTCACCCTAACCAACCCAGCTACAACAGCAATTAACTTGGCGAGGTTTAAAGCCACTTTGAAAATCGTTCAGTGTCTGGGGAATGTTAATGGCAGAACAGCTGTTTTCAAGAATCTCGCACTTTGTGTTTCTTGTATTAAGAATTTTACTAATTCCTCCCTCATTGTTTGTTCTCATATGACATAAGATATAAACAGATCTACTGACCTCAAAAATGTGTTTTTCTTGCAAAGGGAGTAATTTCTTATAAGAAAACCAGTATTTAGTTAAAATGTCTAAAAAAGTTTTGGTTTGTTTTTTGCATAAGGACCTCATTTGGTTTCTTGAGTTTCTACTCACACATGCTTTAAGCAAGGGTTTGGACCAGATGACATCCAAGGTCCGTTCTAACACAAACTATTTCATAAGTGACTTCAGTTGTTGAAGTAAAAGTTGGTTTAGACTCTTCTGCTCAGTTTAGACTCTTCAGCACAGGTTATGCAGGAACCAATTTTAGCAGCTGAACCGCAGTATCCCTGATTTAGTTTCTCAGTCCAGTTCTAACCTGCAGCACACAGGAGCAGTTGTAACTCAGCACTTTGAGCTCCATGCATCCCAGAATCCTCCCCATCCTAACAAAGGGCTTCCTTTACCAGAGCAAGACACTGCTCTAGCCTAGATAGACGCCCTTCAGTTTAAGGGGAAAAGAATGGAAACATTTAATTAACTTTTGTCTTTGGAAACAAAATTAACCTCTGGATTATCAAGCCCAGGATGGCACTTTCTGTCACAAGTGGAAGATAAAGTCTGATACGTTGTCACTCAAATGAGTTATGATGTGAGCGTTCTATAAACCAGAAGGAAAGCATACCATTTTTTCAGTGAGTTATAAGTTCAGTTTTGCAGCTCTAGAAGGTCATGAGAGCCTAACGCTGGAATCCGCAGCATTCATTTGCATTGGACACTAAAATGTAGCATTAAAAAGCATAAGGACAGCTCCAGGAATAAGCATTCACACATTAGCAAATGTCAAAATTGTATTCATAATGCAGCCCCGCTGAGTATGTGCGTTAGACAATCTAGTTACAGGACCGCACAGCACTATTGCCACAGGGCTTCTGCCTTCAAATGCCCTTCGTGGTCCTTTGGCTCCAGTCCAAAAATTTAGACCTCCCCAAGACTCAGCACCAGTCCAGCTGCCCCACAGCCCTGTTCTCCTATATCCCAGTTCCTGTGATCTCCATTTCCCTCCTTAGACAGATGCTTCAAGTCTCAGTCTTGTCCACCAAGATCCTTGGCCTAACACATTCCTCCCGCAAACACCTTTGGCCATCTTTGCAGTGGAACCAGAAAGCTTTGTCCTTTGCATTGCCTAAGCTGGAAGACTGGGAATAGACAGCGCAGAGGTCTCACTGCAGGCACTTCTGGTACCAGTCCCTGACTCGATCTACTGCAAAAAAAAACTGAGCTCACTACAATCTGGTATCTTGATCAGTACACATAGGAGTCCTTCAGAGCTGTGACTTCAGAAGGCTAGTCATCCTCCACTTAGCATTTGCAGACTGGGATATTTTCTTTTTTCTTTTTTCTTTTTTTTAATTTTTGTTTTCACTTGAAAGATTCGTAATTTATCAAAGATGCAGTTCCATGTCAACAACAAAGAGCACAGGCTGGACACCTCAGTCACCCCTGCCAAACTTTATGTTTCTGTTTCAAATCATTAAAATTTCTCACAAAAGAGGTAACCAGAATATTTTGATATGGACAGAATGATGTATTTCCCCCTAATTTTGGTCTTGGAAATAGTAATTTTGACTGAAATTTTCCAGAAAGATTCAGCCTGAGGCAGATACCCAGTACATAAAATTTCAGGCCAAATAGTTAAAGTTTGGCAAAGTTATAAGCAACAGAAAAATTATTTTGTAATGGAACTTCTGGGCAATTTTAGTAGATGGTGCCACCAGTTCATCTACAACACATACAAAAGGTACTTAAAATTTTATGACTTTTCTGGAAATCACTAACTATTTTTTTTTCATCTGCTAGAAATAGCTCGATACTAATTTTCTGAATTTGCTGTGCTCATGAATATTCCAAATGACTGCTGAATGCCCGTAAATACATCATTGAATGGGTGAGTTAAATCAAGGAAGAAGAACAAGGATGTCTTACAGGAATGAGCAGGTGCAAATACAGATACCCACCAGACTGCCCACAACATTTGCACTGTGACAAACATTTACATAAAAGATGAAATTACTTCTGGTGCAATTCCAGAAGCAGTAAAGGTTTTAAAATACTGCCAGAGACAGCTTGAGTAGAGATAGCACTGACCATTATTTGTACTCATATGAAGATGCAAGTGTGAAGTTTCATGCTCCTTCAAGATGTATTTGTATAAACAGCATTTTACTATTACCAGCATTAGTTCTGAAATCACAATTTTTATGCAGACATAGCTTTACACTCATGTATCATTTTGCATGGCAAATTTAAGAACACAGTTTTATAAGATCATTCTTTCAGCTCTTCAAAAAGCAGAGTTTATTCAGGCCTAATGTAAGCCTTTTTTGTTTCGATATTGTTGAAATGGAATTTACTTGATTAACCTGTTACATTAGGACTTAATTTTCTGTGAACAATTGTCATTGTACATACCTGTCAGATAACTGATTGACTAATGCTTCAACTTTCAGGGGCTTTCAGACATTTTTGAAGTGTACAATATGAAGCCAATGCAGAGAAGCTAACTTGAATTTTTAATTCCAGAAAAAGGAACTCCATGGTTTATGACCAGAGGCAATGGTTGCATATTGATTATTCCTCTTGCAAGCTTCTACTTTGATGAGGAAAAGCAAGTATTCTGGTGAGAAGATTGTTTTCTCACCCTGTCCAGAAACTTCTTCTCTGTCATGGCACCAGATCCTCCGCTGCCACAATTCCCTACCCAACAGCAACTGAACTGAGAAACTCGGTTTGCTTTGCTCAGGTCGGGTGGCCCTGAGACAAAGAAAGTTTTCGCTTACTGAGCTTGTGCAGTGTCAGTTTGGCTGAATTTATTCAGTGTGTACACTAGCGGTTCCTGAAGCTGGCCAGTCAACAAATGAAAAGTTACTTTATGCATTATTTCCTACACTTAAAAACAGTTAAAATTATAAAGTGGCTAAAGTCTATCAGAATCTACAGGGAAGGAGTTCAAGTGTTTCAAAACGTTCATTGTTAAATACCAGGATGAATTAGACAGCAGAAGCCGCACTCTGGGCATGGCTTTGTACTGTTTCCAAAACTGTGGAGCAACTTTAACCCGTTCTCTGCTCGTGCCTCCCAGCTGGAAACAGTCCTCGTGGCCTCAAGAGGCAGAGCAATGCTTGAGCAGTACCCAGCAGCAGCGTGTCCATCCACACGGGCAGCACCTCACCCAGAGCGCCGCTGCCAAAGCTTGAGTTAATGCTGCACTTTTTAGAAAACAAACAGATCTCAAACCTGGCAGTGCCACTGGCAATCAGCTTGGCTTTGTTAAAAATATTGGGAATTTGGTCACTTACTCCAAAGAAACAACATGCCATAAACTTTTTTCATTTTAGGCTGAAGGAAAATGCTGGGGTCAAAGTGGGTCAGGAAAAAAGCAATACGCTCTGAAGTCAAACTGACTTATTTGTGGACAAAACAATGAAGAGGGGTCTCATGAACGTTGCTCGAGGAACGTTTTGCCATACTGTTTCAGCAAACGAGAGACGGAGTCTAGACGAAAGACCAGAAGCTGATGTAGTTGAAGAAGGATTAATAATGATCTTATCACCCGCTCAGAAGACCCAGTTTGTTGGCATAAATACATAAGCAAGAGTGAACGGTACTGCATGTTGATTGAGAGGTAGTGGTGGCTCTCTCAGATCCCACACGTGCACAACAACCTTCCAGCAGCACGCAGCGCGTGTACTGCAAGAACATCCTGACAGCGTGGGAGACAGCTACAGCTGGGTCAAACTCCCAATCTACTCCATTCTGTAAATCAGCAGGGTTAGTCCTGCAGAGGGGGCAAAACAGGTCTTCAAAAGAATTACAGAACTAAACATTTCCTGCTCTTTCCAAGAAGATAAACATTTTGAAGAGGAGAATTAACAGTTTTGTAATCCTGTACGTTATTTGATGCACCAAGATTCACCGTCACAAAAGCTTCACTCCACTTTCAAGAAGGCTGAAAAACCTAAGTGCCTGTACTATTGAAAAGGGGATCAGAGGATGTCTGCATTTCATAAGGGAGTGTCATGTTGGAGATATCCAGGTTATCTCCGAGCAGCTTGCACAGTGCACTGCTAGCGCCTGCCCTCAAAGCATGGCAGCTTTGTGGACAAACGGACTCTGATTCTTGGTCTAGCAGATTATGCCAGGCCAGGGGATCATCTCAGAGCTGCAGTATATTGTGTCATGATGAAAACTGCTTTTTGAATGCCCTTGTGAAACGGCTTTTTTAATTAAAAATTACTATTAATTTAATGATGAATAAATTTGCAAGTTACATTAAAAAATTAATATAAACTAATTTTGACAAGGTACTTTAGAATTTATAAAGAACAATGAAGACAGCGAAAGGCAAGGAAATCCCTGTCAGGAAGGGAATCAGGAGCTAAATGAATGAGCTTTAAAGGCTTCTCCATGCAAGATGAAAGAGCATGTCTTGGCTTGGAGTAAGTAGAGCTGCATTTCCAAAAAAGCAGTAGCTGCCCCTGTGACCTGGAAGCCTAGTTATTTTGGGAGTAGAATTTTTTTTTTTTTAAGATTCCAGCTTATTGTCAATAGCTTTGTGATTTCAGTTCTGCTGCTAACCGTTAGATGCACACCTTGCACACAAAGATCCCACTGACTGGCATTCTTGTAGGCACTTTTAGCAAAGCAGCTCAGTATTGAAGCCACTTCTGAGGCTTGTGAGAGTTGCCAGTTAGAATCTTTTTTTTGTGTAGAACTCAAAAGCTAATGTACGTCCAAGGCTATACACCCAACATCAGACTGGCTACAGTAATTACTGTGGGGGCATAGAAATCAAAACAGAAAAAAGGGACAGTTCCCAAAGAGTAACATCAAACAGAAACACTCCTTTTCTCTGGGAACAGGTTGCTGTGCAGCAACACAGTCTCTGAGTCCTCAGTGGAAGAAAGAAAACTCTCTTCTGCCTTGTCTACTCAAAGGATTATTCCTCAGTGATTTCTCTTTTTAAGTATCTGAAATTAGCATCCATCTTATTTAACATAGATAGCCCTCTTGGGAACAAGGCAAGTTTACTCATTACTGGTGTGCTTTCTGAAAAATTGGTTCCACTGTCACAATCACTGAGCGTCTAATGAAAGGGCTATTTTCATTGGACCTAACTTTAGATCTCCGCAGAAGTCTGTAAAAGCAAAGTCCCTGAACCATCATGAACTCTTGGCAGTAGTACGTTCTTTTGAAAGTGCTGAACATGATGAAGTTAGCCTCACGGTTCAGTTTGCTAATATTTGCATAAGAAATGAAAAATGAATCGACATCTGAATATAGTGAGTGCCTTTCTGAGAAACTGAGAAGGAGGACACACAGGGAGGAAAAAGAAACTCATGGTTGAGTTTTGTGCTTTGAATTGGTGTAATGGAAAATGTTATTCCCCAGTCACCTTTTTGACTCCTATTTATTACTCAATGTCCTCTTGCTTTCCAGTTCAGCTCATGCAGGCTTTGTGTTTCTCCTGAACAATTTCTTAGATACTGTAGGCCAAAAAATTAGATCTGCTTTTTTTACCATGTAGCCAAGATTAGGCCAGACATTCAGCTGGCTAAAACCACAAGCTCTCAGAAGAGTCAGTATCCCAGAAATTGCACTTCCTCTGTCTACCTACTGATATAGTAAATTGCCACGACATCTTTAGCCATGTTCATCTCCTTTATTTTTCTAACAATGAAACACCAGAAATCCATATTCCCAGATTTTGTTCCTGAACAGTGGAGTTCTCAAAAACATTGAGTTGCTGATGTTTGCTCAATGCAACCTTTTCTCAGGCTACATTATTCCTGGATAAAACTGAATCACTTTTTCCAAGGCAGCTGAAGGCATTCAATACTTCTGAGAACTCTATTCACAGGAATAGTGGGGAGAAGGGCTTCAGCATCTGTCTGAACACGACTCAATGCACTGTATCACTTCAACATTTCAGATTATGAGCTGATACACATGTTCCATTTACGAGATTTCAAACAGACCTAAAAGTTACGATTGTAAGGCTTATAGCCTAACTGACTTTTATTTCTTAATCCAGTCATCATAATAATAAAATTTCTATACAATATAAATTTTCTTTACAAAGAGAGAAAAGGTATGAACACATGGAGCTTCTTGGGGCAGTGGAGACTAAAGGCAAGCAAAAAGAAGCTGACACCTTCCCTGCTTACTTTAAAGCCTGGAATACCAGCACTGGCATTAATAAGAAATCCTGCATGCCACCAAATAGGACATCTATGCTCAAACAGGCTCAGGGGGAGAAGTACCCTGAATTTATGACTCCTCTGTATGTGTGTGTGTGCATGTATGTATGTGGGTGGCTGTGCACACAGATAGGGGGTTTTTCTGGTATTGCTTGAACGTCATTTTGTTGCTTCTTGTGGAATATCTTTCACTAGTTCAGTTGACTGAATTTTTGAAGCAATGGGAAGATGTATAATATCCAAGAAGGTTGCTATCAAAATAAAAATGGGAAGGATAAATGGATCTATAGATTTTGAGACTACAGAGAGTGGGAGTCATACACCTATAGTAACACTACTGGTTGGTTCTCTTCTCTGATGTTAACCTGGTGATTTTGAAAAGGCAGAGATGGTATAATTTTCCACAAGTAGGAAGAGGTTCATCCAGCTCCCTCTCCTTCTCTCTGATCACCTCTCTACCTCTCCTTCATTTCTCTCATTCTTCTCTCCCCCTGTGAGGAAAACTTTTTTTTTTGCAGTGACTCCCAGGAAAGCTGTTATCTACAACAGCTCAAGTGTCAGATCTATCCTTTCTAGCATTGTCGGGGTATTTTGACAAGTATCGAGCATGTGATTTCATCTGACATAAAGTCAAGATAGTTGGGTACTGTACCTTGAAAATCAGAACCCTGATGGGTTGTTTTTCCCCTCTAGATCCTCTGTTACAATAGTAAGCAATACTAGCAGATAGAATAAAAAGAGTAAAATACAGTAAAAGGCAGCAGTTACTGAAAATCTACCCAGCATACAGGCATGTCTACTATGCTACAGTCAACAATTAAAAAAAAAACAACCCAAAACCCAAAAAAATCACCCCAAACAACCCAACAACAACAACAAAACCTACAAAAGCTGCCACCAAAATTTCTGACTAGAATAGAATTTAAATCTCTTGCACATTTTATCTAATGTGTCTATTCTAAAGACAATAGTTGCACATGTGTTCTACATTCACTCCAGGGAAGCAAACAGCAGGGCAGGAATAGTTCTGAGAACTGGTAGTGAAATAAATATGGGCTTCTCAGAAGTCACTGGGAAAATCCTATTGAACTTCAGTGGGAGCAGAATTTCTGCCAGAAGTTATGGTCATATAGGAGAATGGCCTAATTACTGTATTTCTTTGGAGACTAATCTGCGTTCAATGTTCTAGTACGCTGGAGAACTCAGAAGTAGTTTTCTTGCTGACTCAGACTGTTGGATGTTGAGGTTGTCTAAGGCAAAACCACTCCTACCTCAGGCTAAAATAATTTTTCTTTGCAGTTCAGATTGTTGTCAAAGAAATATAGGAGTCTTGCTTCTTGTGCAAATGCTTCTCACAGGATTGAGACTGCCCCTCCAAGAAATATTAAGGGGGCTCAACTACAAAGGGGCTGGATTTTATTCTTTGCTTCTGCATCAGCTGGCACAATGAGGCTACGAAGCAGTGCAATACGAGTCATAAAAGCTAATAAGAAGACAGTAGTACAGTTGGCAAGGTGTTTGCTGCTTTTGTGGGCAAAGAAATGTAATTACATCCTCTACAATTTGGAGTCTCCCGTTCCTCACCTTAATGAAACACCTTCTATATGGATGGACAATTTGCCTTTTATGTAAAAACACCCCATAATGACTTTGTTACCAGCCACAATAAAAATAGATAGCTGACTTCATAAAGACCGGCCTCCATAAAAGCAAAGATTTCCTCTGTTGAAGAAATCCTGAGAGCCGAGGTTTAATTAGAAAGGACATGCTTTTTGAAGCTTGTTTCTTTGCTGTTCTGAAAACAAAATAGCATCTTCCCTTATCTAATTGCCTACAGCTTTATTTACAAAGAAGACACCGCCCTGGTTTCGAGATATACGTGCCTTGTCATCTACAGTGAGACAAAAGATGCTCACGGCTGCACCAGAGCTGGTTAGCTGTCCACTTCTAATAGTTTAAGTTGCTAAGGATTGAAAAGAGAAAAAGCACTTTTATGTGAGGGAATAAAAAGATGTTTGTGACCGGTATTTTCCATATAGATAAATAATAATTCATGCTAAATTACCCAGTCGTTACTGAACTAACTGATAACATTGCTGCGGTATACTCACTGCCTTTTGTAGTCATTCCTTTTCCTGTTGGGTTTAATGCCTTCAAATTACTGGAAAAGTAATGGACTGAGCAGGAAGTAAGACACAACACGTAGCGCTCTGTGCCTCTGTCCTTAACATAAACACAGGGTTATATCTTTCTGATTACGCAGGAAACTCGAGGGAAAGCCAGCTCTCTTCATCTCCTGTGAATGAAACTTTCATTAAGGCTGATAAAAAATGTTGAACCCACATGAAAGAAACTAGAGCCCCTAACCTGAGAAACAAACAATTCTGTCTCTCGCCATTAGCAGACCTATATCCATTGGCCTATGAGCTCATGAAAGAAGAACTCTGAAAACAGGAGGTCGACAGACTCACAGTCTTTCCTGTTTCCTGCCTCAGAGCTCTCCTACTGGGGCCAACTATTGCCCCTTGCCGATTTCCTGACTTGCCATAACCTAACTCCCCTGCTCACTTTCCCTGTCATATAAGCTGATGGCGAAGGTCTCCCCCTGGAGTTCTCCTTTATTTGGCTCTTCACTTCTTTGCCAAACTAAACTTTCTTGCAGGCTTCCCCAATTTCTCCTTCTATTCCCAGGGTTTAGTGAAGCTATGAATGCTTGGCTGAGCAGCCACTAACGCCCCCAATCCCACTAATATGTTGACTCGACAAATTAATGAGAAGTGTACTATTCACTGCCTCTTTACCTGTTTTTCTCTTTGAAAAAGCTGCCAAATGACTGTCATTAGGTAATGGAAGAGATGCTGATTTCTTCATCAACAATCCATGTGTCGCAACCTTTCTTTTTAGTTAAGTAAAACAGTTAAGATTATTAAACTGTTAAGAGTTGTCTTCAAAATGCTCCCAGTCAACAGAGGACAATTCCAGCCATGCCATGGCAATTTGGTATCCATGGTAAAAACGTCGCCTTACACAGAATCACTTGGGGTAAAAAATGCCCTACACAACTGAAATCAGGGTTGCTATACACAACAGGGCAGCCAAGCAGCACATACAGTGTGTTCTCTAGGTGGGTTTAGTTTATTAAGAAAGCATAAGACTGTTGTGCTCTAAGTCTCTCGTATCTTCTGTGCTTTGAAAGAGAATTCCCGATTTCTGGCTCCTGCTGGAGTATCTTTGACTTTCTCTACATTTGTTGTGTTTCTCTGTAGTGTGGCTTTCTCCTAAGGCACATTTGAATTTGGTCCATAAATCGAAGCAATTAAAATTCATTAACTTTTAATAAGATAATTGTCCATTTTCCTTTCTCCAGAACCTTATCGTGAAGAATAAGTTCATGTTTATGTGGAGAGGAGAAGAAAAAGAGGTAGGCATTTACTGTCTGGAAGATAAACATACCTGTCTCTTTCTCCACAAGTGTGTCATTGATACATTATTAGTTAAACTCTGGGCTCAGCCTGCATTTAGCTTTAGCATCTGCTACTTCTGTTTAGACCAGCAGTGTGGCTTGTGTTCCTAAACTTTCCAGCTATATCAGTTTCACCAATAAGAGATATTATCACTACCTACAAACCTTGTCTCGTTTAAATCCTTGACCTATAATAGCTACACCAATAAAGCCTTTAAATACAAGAACCTGTCAGAAATTGCATCTTCTACACACAGCATATCAAAGCAAAAATATACTGTTATGATGAAAAAATAACACATGACTTCACACAACCATATGCTGCATCTCCATTTATAATGAAAATTAGAAAGTGATCTAGCAACTTCATTCCAGAGAGAGGGTTACATGGGTGAGTCATGTTTAAAAAGTCAACACCACAACACTGACAAAAATAGACGTGCAACTCTCTCATCACCACACACGATCTGAGACGTACTGAATTTTCTGCTAATTCAGTGTCAAGCATTGATTGGAAACTACTGCTCTAAGTGTATCATCTCCTCTATGAGACATGACTGTGTATGAAAAGTAGGTTCTTAGTCAGCAGAACAGTTCTCTGTCTGCATTCTGTGTCTGAGCTGCTTGGTTCCCAGACAAAAATAGTATCTGACTACAGAGTTAATGCAAAGAAAACTAAATTAAATGTGGGTTCTTTTCTTGTTGATCCATGTTAGAGTTTAGGGCACAATTGCTAAGAGCAATAGGATGCCAGAGCAGTCACCCCAAGTGTCTTGTGTTTGTTGCCATTGGCACTGATATTGATCCACAAAAAAGAGATCTTCAGTTGGATTTTCAAGGCAGGAAAGAATCCTTGGGCTAAGGTTAATTTATCCCAACTGATCTAAAGATTCAGGAGAGAATACGTACGGATGCTGCCTCACAATGCCATCCTTGAGTAGAACCACGTTACTATAAGAAATATGCTGTCCCTGAAAAAATTCAGTGTCTTCATTTACTATTTCAAAGGATTAAAAGCCAGCATTAAAATCCACAGAGTGCCTAAAGTGGGGTTTCTATAGAACTGGGACACTAAACCTAAGAGTGAAATTGTTAAAAACTCTGTGTGTTAGTGCTCTATTGAGACACGCCTGCAAGCATCTTAATCCAGGAGACTGCTTCAGGCGGTGAGTCCCATTCTGGCAGGAGTGTTTCCATGACATTAAGTCACTTATATATCATTAAAAGGAAGAAGGCCAACAAAGGGGGAATTGCAGGGGGTGTCTCCTATAGACCTGCCAGTGCATGGGAGGAACTCTGTAAAGCCTTTTATAAACAACAGGAGGAAGCCTTATAATGGCAGACCCTGGTTCCCATAGGGAAATCTATCCACCATGACATTTGTTGGAAAGGCAACGTTAGGAGGCACAAGCAACGTGGGAGATATTTGGAGCGCATCAAGGGAAGTTTTGTGGTGATGTCAGACTAATCAGCTAGGGGGACCCATTGTTCACAAATCAGAGTTGATATGAAAGTTCATGGCTGCATTGGCTGCAGTGACAATGACATGGTAGAGCTTAAGAACCTGGTGGAAATGAGGGAGCAATAGCAGAATAATGAGCCTAGGCTCCAACAGATATGATTTCAGCTTATTCAGGGTTTCCTGAAGAGCAAAGGGGCCTAGAAAAGCTAACTGGCTTTCAAAGACAACCTTCTGAAAGCACAAGAGCAGGTCATGCCATTGTGCAAGAAACCAGGCAGGCATGTTAGGAGTGAATGAATTCTCAGCTGCATGTGGTTATCTCCTGACTGAGCTCTTTTTCAGCTATACATAAGGTGGATGACTCTAGCAAGGCTTTATAGACAGTCAGTGTGCGTAGTTCACCTTCAGAGAGATATAGATGAGTAAACTACAAAGTGGATAGAAACCTGGTCAGACCACGAGGCAGGCCAACAGCATCCTGGATTATATTGTTCCCCTCTATTCGGCACTTGGGAAACTGTGTTTGGAGTGCTATGTCCAGTTGCACTCTTCCGTCTACATATTGAATTAAGTCCAATGGAAGACCATCAAGATTATTAGGGGATTTAGGAAGTAAAGGGAGAAGCAGAGACAAATTTTGTTCCGCCTGAAGATGAGACCAAAGGGGAATCTAATTGTCATCTTCAATTTCCAGGGGAATGGAAGGGGTTGTAGAGAAGATGGAGCCAAATTTTCTCAGAGGTTTATACAGTGGAAAAATGAGATGCAATGAACACAAACTACAGCACAGGAAATTCTATATAGATACAGGAAAACAGGTCTTCACAGTGAAGGTGATAAACCACTGAAACAGATTGCTCAGAGAGGTTTTGGAATCTCCATCCTTGGACACATTCGAGGTTCAATTGTACATGACACTGGACAATCTGCCCCAACAAGTTTTGAGATACTTTGAAAAACAGGTTGGACGGGTTGACCTTGAGAGGGAAATTCCAGTGCACATTACTATATGATTCAATGAGTTAAGATAGATTCTTCTTTTCAGCATCTCCTATTGAGCATTACCAGCAAGTCCCAGACAAGTTGCTGGCTCCTGTGACTCCTGTTTGGAGGAAGTGATATAGCTCTTAGAGAGCAATGTAGACCTCTAAGTTTTATAACATCAGGCCTCTTTAGAATCAGACCTTCAAGTTTTACAGCATTGCAGGTCTCTGAGAAATTATACAGAAGGTACCATAGCCCCTGGTATCCTAAACCAAAATAATTAAATCAATCCTATGCTATTATAGCATGGGTACATGGATTCACAACACAAGGGTTGTAGAATCATGCCCTGTACTATGATTTAATTACTAGCACCAATGCTGAGCCTGACTCATGTGTTTTTGGCCGTATACCCTACGGCAACCAGAGCATGGAGATTTAAACAGCCACAATGGCAAAAATGGGAAGAAAGAGAATACCTTTCAGTTTAAAAACACAACTTGAGGGTGGTTTCTGGTAATTAAGAAGTTGTTGTGGTTGTATCTGTGGTTTATCTTCTGGTTTTTGGGTTACAGATTTTACTTGCTACAAAGTCTTGGCAACTAAAATCAAGCCTGCAGTTATCTTTAAAATATTAAATATAACACACAAAACCAGATTCTGGAAGTTTTAGTCATCCTGAGTCTAGATAGAGCGACGAGAATTAAAGGTATGCCTTGAGGAATAAGGTACAGCTCAGCTTGAGCCAGAGGGCAAAATGAGACTTCATAAAGACCTCTTAAGTGAAAGAAGTAAAATCTTGGCAAATCGGCTTTACACTACATGTGTCAGTTAATTGTGGCTATAGTAGATCATATTATGGGGAACATAAACAGGTTGTTAATGTTTTGATACAGAGCTGCTACTCACCAAAATAACCATGTTTTAATATCAGTTTTCCCCACTTCTTTCCTGCATCTTTAGATTACAAGACGATAGCCTGGAGTACCTAAAGAAAAATATTACCTATCAAGATTTTACAAAATCAACAAGAAAAGTGTTGGATTTTTTTAAAGAATATCATGCTTGTTACTCACTGAATTGCCTGGAAACATGAGTGCATTTATCTTTTGTGAGAATGCTTAACATACAAACCAGAATACTCTAGCAAGTTACTTTAAAAAATTGTTTGGTTGGTTGTTTCCTGCCCACCCTAACCACTACACTGAGGAGACTGCTGGCTGGGTGCCATTCAGACTTGCAAAGGCACTGAGACTGTGAAATAAATAATCTAACTATTTTAACGGGAATTTTATGTTGCAGCATGTTTGAAAACACTGAAGGAAAGTACGTTAATTTTTATCTAGCTGTTTTCAAAATAATTGCAGCATAACTCAAGTAAAATGAAGCTTCCCTCTTAGAAATTTATGTTAACCTGACAACTTATCTCTTGCTGTTCTTAACAAGATCAACAGTGAGTCACAGCTATTTTTCTCTCTCAACATTAGCAGTGGTATCCATGTACAATATTTGTACACAACTGCAGATATCAGGGTCAGTTTTTAATTCTTTGTCAGATTTTTCTAAGGTGCTTTATCACCAAACCAATAAGAGTAATGGCATTTAGATCCATAATAAGCAAAATTTAAAAGTATATCAGACTGGTTTGGGCAATTACATGTGAATGCAGCTGTCACAGATGAATGTATTTGACATGGTTTGGTTTAACAGTGATTCAAAATTTATTGTTAGTATAAGATAAAACAAAAGGTTGAATTTTAGCAGCACTTAATGATTACCAATTTAAGGACTAGAAAGTGATTTAGCAAAGTAAAACAGCACTTGATTACAGATTTGAGAATGACAAGATTCACGCTAACTAAATACAAGGTATCTTAAATCAATATATAGATATATGTATAAACAAACCCCCCCCCACACACACACAAACAAACAGAAATACTTGGATCCAGTGAAATATGCCCACCCTCATCAAAGCAAATGCATAAAGCCAAACACCTAAATAGGTAGAAAGAAGGGAGAAAGAGGCCAGCCTATAGTCAAAATTTCCTTCTTCGAGTTTAGAGTAAATACTCACAATGTATCAGCGTTACTCAACAGGAGATAATTGGCCACGACCAAGTACAAGTGTACCAAGTTGTAAAAAGGTCAACTGATTGTCCAAGACGATAAGGAGGGCAATAGGATCCGGTGTGCTGAGGGGTCCACTGCTGGAGGTAATTGTCCTTATTGTCCCCAGAGAACAGGGGAGGCAGGACCTAGAATTGCTAAGGGGATGCCTTAACATTCTGGTACACTACCTTTTGCAATTCGCATTTAACTTTTCCAACGTATTGTTGCGTGACCCAGAGAGGGGAGTCATGCCCTGTATTAAGCGGACCATGAGTGGGGGAGGAATCATACCACCATAGCAACTGTGAATGGAATGTGCATCTTTATATACAACCGGCCGACTACATATTAATACCACAAGACAGAAGACTTTGTCACAAGAATATTGAACACTGACTGCTGCTTAAACTACTGCATCTTCACTGCTTTGTAAACTGTTCCAAGGAGTGGACCAGCGACCTGCCCAAGGTAGATTAAGCTTATGTTCCAGACAAAAAGTAGGAAAACCCCAAACTCTCACTAAATTGCAGCCTTGCCAAATCAAGGCTTCCAGCTATCCCATCATCCTTTGCAATGATAAGCAGAAGAGATACAGATGGTGTTCCCTGCAGAATATTTGATGTTCATTCTAAACTCTGGCATTACCTACATTTTAGACAACCTGAGCTGAAGCTAAATGCAGTCCGGTGTTCCCAGCATGAGGTTATAGGTCTACCAAGCATCCTGAAATTCATACAGCAGCTATGGGGTAGACACAACCTGTGAAGTTCAAATGTGACCCAAAGAATAGAGGAGTAAACCACTAATTTAATTGTCCAAAGTGTATTGAAACACCCTGGAAAAATAATACAGACTACTTGGCTCTTCATTTTTCATCTTTTTTGCTCTCCTCATTCTTGTGCATTTGGGGTTTTTTTCCTTCAGCTGACAGTATAACTTTGTTTAAGCTCATACAGCTATTTACTTTGCTTAGTAAACCAGAAGTAACTCAAAGGAGGGATGTCAGAGAGGTCTCTAAGGCAGCCTCCTGCTCAAAGCAATGTCAACACCAGATTCAAATCAGGTTGTTCCTGTGGCTGAGTTCCACAGCCTCTCAAATTCACCAGTTCCAATGAAAAGTTATCCCCATGGATACATTTTCCCTCTATATCTAGTTGGAATCTCCTTGTTTCAATTTATTATCATTGTTTCTCATTCTCCCACTGTGCATCTCAGCCTTGCTCTGTCTTCACAATAACCTCCTTGTAGGTATTGGAAGGCTGCTGTTAAAAGCTGTCTTGTGTGCAGGCTGAACCAGCCCAGTTCCCTCAGCCTCTCCTCACTGGATAAACGTTCCAGCATCCAGCCATCTTGGTAGCCCTCTGTTCAACTTGCTGCAGTTCATCAATGTCTTTCTTGCATTGGAGGCCCATAACTGGATGCACTGTTCCAGATGTGAGCTAATGAGTGTTTCTGTGGCTATGCTCCTATTGATACAGGACAGTTTGTGGATAGCCTTCGGCCAATAAATGGCAGAAACCTCTTGCTTAATAAGGCTAAATCTAGGTAAGATACTCACATGCACAGTTACGTCATGTGAAATCTTGCTTGTGCATAGACCTGTTCTCTGGCTAATCAGAAGGAGTCAAAACTTTCAGGATGATAATACATTCACTTTTTTTTCCTTTGGGAAGAGTAAATTAAAATCTTTTCAATCTTATATTCTAAGAAATAGCACCAGTGTACCAAAAATGGCTACGTTTTAAAGCATTTTCCATTTTTTCCTAATTAAAGCCTTAGTTTTCCAGACATGCTACAATAGAAGTCATTAATACAGGAGAGACATGGACTCTACTTTGCTTGGCAAGCCTCAGAGCATAAACCTCTTTAACTGTATTTTACACCTACAGTCTTCAAGCCTTGGCAGACAGTTTACAATGGGGAGATCTGAAAGTAGGTAAATTTTCTGGCATTAGACTAGAGTGTAGTGTTTAAAGCTCAGATCCACCAGCAAGCTGAAACATGGTTTAAGAAGGATAACTTTGTTGTTTTTTCTCACAATGTCCCATAGAGCGCATGCCAACACATATAGAGCCAAATTCTGCTGTCAACTATACCAAAGTAAATCCAGTACTTCAATGAAGTTCATTGAATTACACTACATTCATGTTTATGTTCAGAAGAAAAATGCTCCTTAATTTCTAAGACAAGTTGGTCACAAGGTGTTATGAACACACAGTCTTTCAAAGCCTAGAGATTTATCAAAAAGGTAGGTCTTGCGGAGTGCTGCAAGAGTTCCTGGGTCAGGGCCTAGACTGTAGATTATCAAGTTGCCATCTGTAAGGCAGAACAATTACCCCTGTTCAGAAACTTACCCAGCCTTGGCTGTGGCATGATGCTCCACAGCTTAAGGCTTTCTTGTGTAGGGTCTGACATATGAGGGGTTGGCTGATAGCGTTCACAGAGACAGATAGCAACAAGCTGCAGACCTGAATTTAGTGTACACTAACATCTTGTGCCACAGTGACTTCATTGTGCCACTGAGTCCTGAATTTTCTCCTCTGGAGGTAAATTGTCTCAACCGAGAGTGCTGTATTTCCTACCCCTGGATCCTCCATGAGAAGGTTTGTAAGCACTGAGCTATAGGGGTTGTAGATATACCAGTGTGTAGATATACTAACTGTAAAAAGGTGAGGTAGAAGGGGTGCTGTTAAATTCATCACCCAGAGGAGGAACTAACCCCATATTAGGAAGGATGAAGGGCATTTGACTCCACCGAGTGTGGCCAGCTTCCCTGCTTGGACGTGTTCTGTTCCCTGTCCCGATCTGGCTCAGCATTCCTCAGTACAGTTTCACACTGTTTCATACCCACTGGTCATACCCCCAAATGAGCTTCTGTGCTGATTTACCAGCACTCCTAGAAGTGCTGGGGTGTCCTTGCTGTCTTGGCCTATCACTTTCCATTCCTCCCTACCCATGCGCATATTGTGCCACACTGATCCCAAGATGTCCCACCGTCCTTACCCTTACAGTGATTGTCACAACAGACAGACCAGCAAAAGAGGACAGATGGCAAATCACAGACAGTTAAGAAGACAGGAGTGCTGGGAAGAAGCAGATTACTGCACCATGCTTATCAGAGACACTTTGCACTGAATTCACTTTGTCCCAAATACCATTCGCTGACTTGCAGCAACCCAGGTGGCAAACACTGGAATCTTTTGCTCAAGGGCATCCAAGCCTACGCTGCCTGGATAGTGCGCTCATCACCAGACAGGAGGCTGGGCTGGGCTGGGCAAAGTGAGGACTCTTCAAACGCACTAATGTACTTGTGCTTGTAGGCAGCCAAGAATCACAGAATTGCTTTGGTTGGGAGAGACCGTAAAGAATCTGCAATCCAGTTTGGCCACTGCCAAGGCTGGGAAGTTCAGTGTCCTAGTCTCAGTGCCTGAGACTTCATCTGGAGCTGATCCTTGATAACCATTTGCACCAGCAGACCATACCACAAACCAGAGCCCAAGGCTCTCTCTAGTAGCCTAAGCCCTAGCCTACAGAAATACCCTTCTCTTAGCGCTTTCTCTCTGCTTACATTTCTCTCTGCACAGTAGGAACATCTCAACAGAAGGGGAAGAGCTCAGTATTTCAGTGATTCACTGCCATGTCCAGGCGACATTCTCATGAATCTTTCAGTTCAGATGGAGTCCCAAAAACACAAGCAATGTAGTACACTGCTTACAGCTGTATCACATCAGGCTGCTTCCTCAGCACATCTTATTGATAGTTTTGTCAGTAACAAGAAGGAAGATTCCTTTTTTTTTAAAATAGACTGCTGCAGGAAGGTTAGTGGTTGGTAACTCCTCAGTTGAGCCAAGGTGTTAAATTGGCTGGAGGCTTTAACAAGAAGCAGCGTTAGTGAACCTGCCTCACCTTCAAGGACAGCAGAAGCTGCACATGTGGCTGCTTGCATTAAAGGGCACATGCCTCTGTTTGAACTCTGGTCCAAGACAAGTCCAGCTCAGACAATTGTCATTAATTAACCTCTGTCTGCAGTTAGACAGCTGAGCTCATCTAAACCACTTGCAATCAAAACACCTCCCAGAGGGGTGGTTCAACGTCTTCATCTCCCTGCTCTGGCTCCATCAAGTTAGGACCTGTATGTAGGTGCAGTGTCCTACCCCATTACTTGTGTGAGCCCTGACTTACTGGTGAGCCAGTTCAGCTCGTAAAAGCAGCAGAAGAATGTTCATTCTTTGCTGGATGAGTTTTGTTTCACTTCAAAAGCTGAACTGGCTTTTCATGGGGGATCCAGTGAAAGGCAGAGCTGGCAAAAGTGAGAAGGTGTCCTTTGTGGCTGGGCACAAAGGAAGGAGCAGTGGAGCAAAGTGAATAGGGGATTTGGCACTTTGGAATAACCACAGCATTCAGGAAAAGGCTGCATTCAACTGTGTGCTTAAATTGAAAGTTTTTACTTAAATAAATCAGCACATTGCCATCTTTTTGAATGAAAGTTTTAAAAGTGTAATCGATCATCAACAAAAAAGTCACGCCAGAATCAGCAACAAAGATGTTACGGGAATATCTAATACAATAACTTCAGGGATGTAGGGATTCATATCAAAGAAAGACCTCAATAAAGTGAGTTTGTGCACACCCCATTCCTCCAGCCTTCTTTCATCTTATCCTGATGGGAGACAAAAATACAGAAAAAGCCCCAACCTGTTCAAGATAAAATAAAATAACCTCTTTACAACTGCACAGTTACATGCAGTTGTGTTGGCTGGCTGGAAGTAACCCTATGAATTAGATAAGGGCACATTTACACTGTAAAAGCCTCTATTCAGTGCAAAAGAATGCAATAGTGAGCTCCTGTCAGAAGCCAAAAAGCTAATGTGTAAAGCTTTTTGAATCCAAAGAGTTCTCTGTTACAAAAAGGACCTGCGAAATGCAGCTGACAAGTGTCTTAAATTCTTGAGGTATCCAAAAGATCATTCCTTGCAGCAGCAGTGTTACAGCATCAGTAACAGCCTGTGCTGAACTGGAAAACCACCGGGCTGACTCAGCACTCACGTCATTCTATCTTAGATGTGCTATCTCCTGGGGAAGAGAAAACCTTTTGAGATAAATCAGCTGGGGTTTGTCTCAAAGAACTTTTTTCTTTTTTTTTTTTTTTTAACCTCTTTGTTATGTCTGCAAGAAACCTGAGCTCAGTGTGCTACTGAAGCTAGAAAAGGCCTTGCAGAAATGAGTAGACTTAGGATTACACTTTAGTCATGGCTGCCACAAAAAACCTGGATGAAGGCAGTCACAAACCTACAACAGTCCAATAAAACTGTTGCAAAATGAAACGGCTGCAAGTGGCTAGCAATGCCAAAGCATTTCGTCTTCAGGAACTTGTCACTGAGTGGACTGTTTAGGGATTTGCTAAGCAGCATTTGGCATACTTCCCCATCCTCTCATTCCCAGAAGTGGATGCTGCCAGTCCGCCTGTGTCTGCCTGGAGTCCTGAGCAGCACCCTCAACTCAGATCTGTCAAAACCGTATATCCAATCAGCGTCTAAATATCATACTTGTTCTTGCACAGCATCTCAAAGCCTTTGGCAATTTCATCATTTTGTTTCTCCTGATTTTCTGTCTGGAGGACAAAAGCATCCTTTTCTTCGTTCTTTGTAAATGCAGTTTTTTCCTTATTAACTGTATTCTGAATGCTCTTACACAGAGCAGTCCCCTAATCTGCTCTTGTGGTCATATCGCACTTCTCTTTGAACTTCACCAGTCATCGAGTACCATGTCCCATCTATCACCCCTCATTCAGTATTGAAAACAAAGGGGCAGCTCCTTCCTTCAACGATCCCAGATGAGTGTTTATACTACATTCTAGCATTTGAAGCGAGCACCCTTTCTGTTCTCCTCTGTTCTGCTTTGCGGATTTTCCTGTACTAACCTGCACTAACCAGTTACTATTGTCCTTCGGTTCCTCAGATCTCGACTAGCATAAAGCCTATGAAAAACTCTACAAGTTTTAAGGTGCCGGCGGTGAGAACTGCACATCGATAGGACTGACAGCGTGAGATACGCTTACCCAACACTGTCAATTCAGGCATTGCGCGCTTTCCACTGCTGCTCCAGAGGGGTGCCAGATCCCTCGTAAGTCCCATGTCAGCCCTGTGCAGTTATCTTGGGTGGTGGACGGCATCCTAAAAGACACCGAACACCTTCATTTAGGCAACCAAATGCCTCTTACATTGTCTTGTTTCCTTGTATTGCCTTCCCTGCCTTTACCCACCGCTGTAGTACATTTGGGAGGGTGTGAAATGCAGCAGCAACCATCCACGAGCACTAAAAATCCTGTACAATAATGCACACAAGAAGGATGTGATGAAGGCTGCTAACTAAAGGCAGGTGCTCCAGCAGGAGCATGAGTAGTTGCTGGAATGTGAAAACTGGGGGGAAGAAGTGGAATAGTCACCTCTCCACACACAAGCAAGATGTTGCAAGAGAGCCCTGGGCTTTTGTGGCTGCAGTCGACTGCCCTTCTGTGGATAGTCTGCTTCTTCAAGAAAACAGGGGTACAATCTTCACATCAGCTGTTTCCTACATGTTTGTATAATTCGAGCGTCAAGACTATTAGAGGATGTCTAACTGTCTCAGACAGAACAAGTCTCCTTCACTTCATTTCTCTCTAATTATTCAAGTTTTTGCCTCACTACTCCCTCATTCATCTCACAGATACATTTCATCTTTCCTTACCAGAACATAGTAATGGAGTTTCCTTGAAGGTCAGCCAAAGAGACAGACTGCGACACAGATTTCAAATAAGCTGTAGGAAAATGAGAAAGGGACATGTGTGAAAAGAGTGCAATATCTTTCCTGTATTTTCCAAGCTGCACTACAAACTACACGACATGTTTGTTTACATGTTTGTTTACATGTTTTTAATGCAAAAGATAATACATTATAGAGAAAACCGTTCTGGGTAATAAAAATATTTTTTTAAAGGAATATAAATAACATTAAAGGGATGTCATAGAAAAAAAAAGATTAAATTCACTGTTCTCAATGAGCCATTCTTCTGTGAACAGATACTTGTCTGCATATAGATCTGAACTGTGGATTGGTAGATGCAATCCACACCTTTTTACACTTGCTATTCTGCTATTTTTCACTATTAACACCAGATGACCCTCACCCAAGGAGGACTGGTTTGTAGGACTAGGGACAGAGTAGTCTGCAGTAAAATGCTGAAGGATATTTTGGGTGACGAGTAATTTTTACATAATCAAGGTTGTTGCTTGCTTTCAGGTTTCTTATGCTCATTCTAACACCACAGGGACAATTATCAATGGATGCAAGTATTTAGATTCCATATTAACTCTCTAGTAAGGTTTGTGTCAGCCTTTTGTAGTTTCTCTCCAAATCTCAGCCTTTTCACCAAACACAAGTGCGTAGAAAACAATTTAAAAAAAAAACCACTAATGTCTTCTATGGTCTTTCTCCTGTAATCTTCCTTGACAAAGAAAATGACATCTTGAGATAGTGTCTCCTCCTGTAGCTCTTACACAACAGGACTACTCTATGAGTTAGGACATGATCTACCGGTATACACCCATACAAGGACAGCAAACACATGCAAAATCTCATTGTGTTATGCATGGTGTTGTTACCATAAGTGTGTATGACATCCCAAAGACCCTGGTCACAACCACTGATGCTCTTCATTTAAGAAGACACAAAAGCTTCCACATGTAGGAATAGACACCAATAGCCATGCATGGATATAATAACAAATAACAACATTAGAAATAAAAATGTGCCTAATGAAAGTCATGGTTTTTAGTGCTTTTTTTGCAGGTGAAAAACCAGAAGCCCAGGGCTGTGGAAACCAGCTGCCAAGGACCAGCAGGAAGACTGGTAGCAGAGCTGGGAACAGGCTCCAGACCTGTGCTCTGCCACCCGTGTGGTGGTGGCTCTGCTGCATACAGCTTTGCCTTTATGGTAGAGAAACTGGTGAAATTTAACAGACTTCTCAGTCCCTCCCCGCTCTGATGAATACCATTAAAACGCCAACAGAGACTGATTATCTTTTGAAAGGCAACTATAAGACATAACCGGAGAGGAGTGTATGGCAAAACTGTTTTGAAACTACTCCTGAACTTTGAAGGTGAGATATGAATTCAAACTGTGGTCGAAGCCACAACTGCTTAGCAAAAACTCTTGAGAGGAACAGGCTTTCTGTTTGAAGAGCTTATTTTTGGCTCCCTGTGACAGCTACAACTGACCTCAAAAAATCTTCTTTTATCAATTTAACGCACATGGTCTCATTCCAAGGAAACTGTGGTGGGCTTCCTAGGAAAATCATGATTTAGAAAGGGTCACAAATGGCACGCAAATCTGACAGCTGCTGGCTGGCTTATTCCTCTTTAGTTTGTATATATCTTTACGAGACAAATGTGTCTTTAAAATTTTACAGGACCAGTTATCATTCCATCAATACAAGTGAGGAGCTGTTAGGTTTATGTCACTTTTTTTTTTTAGACACACAGCTAGCAAGGTTGATAAATCACTTCTATGTAGGTGAGACAAACACTGTCACATAAAATTGCGACCCAATCAGCATGCAGTCTAGCCAAGCTACAGTTACTTTTTAACTACTTTTGCTGAAATCCTAGTGATATAAAAATTTTACAGGTAAAACCAGAAAAATATGCCTAAAAATCCCACCACGTCCTGTCTTCATTGGACAGCACTTTCTGAGTTTTTCAAATGGAATAGGCAAATGAAGATGCTATACCAATGACTTCTTGAAGCCCTGAGAAAAAATGACAAGGTTATATTCTGTATGAGTGATTTTTCTCTGGTCATTGTGGTATAAAATGAATTCCTTAAATCCAAATGGAATTGATTTTGGAAGCAATTCACCCAAAAGGACTTAGACTACAATCTACCATTAGATCATAAAACAGAGATTTATAACCAATACATGCCTGGCTCATCAACCCCATCAATGACATTTCTTCCCCTGTGACTAAGTTCTGACCTTCATTTGTTCTGTCCTCTTTTTCTCCCACCTTCCTTGCCTTACTCTGGTGTCTTTGTCCAGCCAGTTCCAGGTTCCAGGACCCACATTAGGCCATTCCTACATTTCATCCGATAATTCATAGGTCCAGACTTCTTGGCCAACTACTACCCAGGCATTGGTTTCCTGCTAAAGCATTACCACCCTCTGCTTCCCTTCAGCTCCTTTATTAGTTTCCTTCCCAGAATAGCGGTCTCTTCGGCTTAACACGTATCTTCCTTCTCCATCTTGTCTGTGCCCAACTGAGAGAGGACATGAGGTGCAAAAAGAGGCATCCTCTGAGCTCTCATGACTAAATATTTCCTCATAAGTATTTGGAAACATTGTGGACATTTTTTGGTAATATTTTTAAACTATTTAACTTTCAGCAGCCTGAAATTCCTTTTTCTGTGGCTTTGAAGCATATTTTTCAGCTTTCTCATGTAGATTTTGGATTTGGGGGACTGGGGAGGAGAAGGGTGTGTTAGCATCTTCCCAGAACAAGTATTTTAATCTTTGTGAGAATACGAGTGAGCGGGAGCCAGAAACAAATAGAAAATAAATGCTCCAATTCATGCTGCAATATTTCTAAAATAGCTGTCACAGTGAAGAAATCCCATGCATTCTGCCTCGCTGGGTGTTTCTGTGTCTATGGTTTTCAATTGTAGTTACTGTCAAGCAACCATACAGCCAACCTCCAAACAAGGCACATAGTGACAGAGTTCAGGAAAAGCATACCTGAGAAAATCTATGTAGCTAGGCAGCAGTCATTCCAGAGCACCACTGCACCTGCAGTGGCTGACATTGTCTACTTCACTGTCACGACTACAGAACAAGATAATGTGTGTAGAACAAGAAATTCTATTTATTTACCAGAGAGAGTCATTTCCAAAATTAGTACGTCATATGTTGTGTTGGCATGTTTTCACGACTCAATGCTCATGGCAGAGAGCCCATCCTTCCAAGAAATGTCTGACCTATATGAGAAGGACAAGGTCAGGAAGGACAGTACGTCTTTGTCTCAGAGTAGCAAACCATGCTGCAGTAATTCAAGGAACAAACGCAGGCAATCCTCCGCTATCTTACTTGTCTCAACTGCTTCTAAGTTAGGTTGAGGGAGGAAGGCTACAAGATGGGACCTGCCCGGTATTGAACAGTATTTCCAGTAGCATGTTTTCCTCATCTTTTCATCCTTGGTTGACCTGAAAACCTACTGCAATAAAGTTTTGCTTCTGGGTGTTCGTCTCACATTGAGTTTCTAGCATTACTTTATACATTGCAAATTCAATTACAGGAAATGTAACACGTTTTGGCAGAGTAATCTTTTAAGTGTTCTCAAAAGGAAAACCATTCAATGGATATTTGTTTAACATGGCATGTTTGATCTGAGAAATCATCACGTGAAGCAATACACTACAGAACCTTTCTTTTTTTTGTATCTATCTTTCACTGATTACCTGCTACGAGACACTCTGGAAAACAGAACATTGCAATGAGGGATCAAAGGAATTTTATACGTATAGAGTTGGATTATTAAATTAATGGAATTCTGTCATTCACCTACGAAAAGTGCGTTGCTCTGCAATTCATAGATGGAAAGAGAACGGTAAAGAAATCTCAGTTAACTGAGATAAAACAGATTTACAGTACAAAGCTGGCGTGAAAACCATTTTATCTTACTTCAATGGCAGCAGTTTCAGTTTTAGGATTCGTTTACATTATTGTCATTACATAAACCTCATAAATTTTACGGTACTACTGAGTAATTAGGAATGGAAAACTCGGTTGCACCAGCACTGAATTGCATTTATAAACACTGAAAATGCAGCTACCCATCTGAAGGAAGAAAACAAACTGTTCAACTATGTAAATAGTTCAGGAAAGAGGTTTCTAACAGATCTTCAGATCGATGGCCTTTTTAAGGAAGGCATATGCATTGGCACTGAGCCAAAGAGATGTTAGCTGTATTACATAACATCAAAATAATTATCGCACACACAAAAAGCAAAAAATTTAACCCCTCTTCTTGAAAACTTATGTCTCTGCTTGTATAGCTATATACCTGCTCCTGAAAATCAGCCAGGTTTCAAGGAACACATGAGAATTTTAACTTCACAGTTATGATTATTCTAAGGTCTGCTGATTTTACTACAGGGCTTAGAAAGCACAGTCTCTTGTATTCTGTGGCTGGTTCTACATGAGGACAATGCAAAATCCATTAAATTTGAAGATCGTCTTGAGGCTGCTGTAGCAAGAGTGCAATTGATTAACATTCCAGGGCAATCCTCAGTTTGGAAGGCAAAATAGGAATAAAAAATACGTAAGCACATATATCTATGCAAAAGCTCCAGATTGAACCTTGCATGTGACATCATGATGTATAGCTTGATCTAAGGGTCTGGAACTAGATTTGCACACAAATGTGCAAAGTACATATGGACGTCTGTTCTCGGCTTAAGCAATGTAAGTTTTGGCATAAAACTCGGCTCATAATCTGTGTTATGTTGCATTGTCTCTCTGAAAAGAGAAAGAAATGAATAATTTAAAAAATGTATTCACACCCTCTTGAGGAATGGACCCTGTATGTATTCCTTAGTTATACTGGTAATTTCACTAAACGGCATTTGGAAAAAGTCAGCAATTACACTTGAAGGCACATCTCTGCAAGTCATATGGTTTTAGCATAATTTTAGAGGCTTTAAAAAAAAAGGTAAAAATAACAGCTCAGCTATTTCTGGCAATATATTATTAGAAGAAAAATAATACTTCTGCGTTGTGGTCTCAGTAAAGAATCTCTGTTACAATACTTGAACTTTATTACACCAGGTGGCCCAGCAGTGTGTGTCGAATGATGGCCAGACTGCTCCAGCAGACTTAGTGATTTAGTGGGCTCTCCTCATCCAGTGCCATCTGGTGTTTAATCTCCCAGAGTACACTCCCTGGGCCGTAGCTCCTGATGATATTTAAATTGAGGCTTTTAGCCTGAAAGTAGCAGTTCTACAAAAGAAATAATAATAATAAAAAAGACACAAAAGAAATCCTCCCTCCTGATTGAACCACTAAGATCTGTGTTGAGTGACAGCTTGTCTTATCTCCAGTTTCTCCTTGAATATCTTGCTGGTCCCTCCCAGAAAACACAGAAATATTCTGGCAAAGGAATGGGACTGAAAAGAGGGTTCTTTGTTTCCCAAGTTTCTGTATGGCTTGACAGGGAAGATAGAAAGATATCTGTAGGTCACTGAAGGTTAGTATTTCCTCTGGCATTATTGATTTGACAAATAAAGAGAAAACAAACACCCCAACCATAGGAAGAGAATGGCAGGACCATTGCAAATCCAGAAGCAGACAACGCTAATAAACAACTGAAGGCAAGCTTTCACTGGTATCCAAAGCAGCATCCGACTGAGGATCTGGATCAGAACTTTCTCTGGAGATTTAGGTAGGACAAAGAGTTTTCTGTTCTTTCTTCAGGCACCTGATGCTAAATCCAGATGGCTGACTCCTGGTATTGGACACAGGGGCTGCCCACTCATTTGTTGTCCAAATACTTTCCCTCAGCCAAAAGGAAGCCCATTTGGGTATTATTGAACACAGATCACGTGAGCAAGCAGCCAAATTACTTGTTCACTCATTCACTTATTCATCTGAGTAAGTTAAGAAAACAAAGCCAGCAATTTTTCCTGTATCTAGTCAACAGACACGCAAGAGAGTCAAATGGTTTTAAAGAAGGTAAAAGCTATGCCCATATGAAATAGAACACTTCTTTTTAATGCTTTCCTTTTTTCCGATTCTTTGGGATTTTGGTATTGGGGAGTTCTTGTCCCGACATAAAGGATGCTGCACTGTCTGTATAAAATGATTAGGCAGTTATTATTCTTATCTGAAACCAGTAAAAACAACTCTCCTTTATTTAAGAAGATAATAACTCTTTCATCAGGTTTCATTCTACTTTAACTGAATTTATTGTAACATAATTGTAAGACGGTGTACTTTTTTAACTTGCCACCATTGTAATAGGAACAAAGATTGGATACAAGTCCTGTCCCTATCTCAGGACTGCTTAGCCCATACATGATGGCCATACTGTCTAATCCTACATCCCACAGATTCACGGTTAAAAGACAGAAAAGACTCAAGCTCTCACTATGCACTATGTAGGGAGGTGATGCTTATTAGGAAGAAAAGTTCTACCATGGCTTCAGGTAGAGATGAGGGGAATATTACCTGCTTCTCCTTCCTCCTTATGTTGACTGAATGCACTTTTTCCCCCCCTTTTGCCTCCTCTTTGCTGCAGCTTTCAAGTTCTCCTTTGATCTCTTCCCCCCGCGCCCCCCTAATTAGGATTTACCTAATCCCTGTAAAACAGCAAACGTTCTCTGTACCCACTACCGTCTGAGGCAGCAGTTTACTACCTACAGTGTAAAGAAGTATTTTTATCCTTTTACCTGTTTTAAACCAGTCTCCTACTGGTTCCTTAAGAGTCCTCTGGTTCGTACATAGCAGTGACCAACGCTGTCACATCTTCACTGTTTTCATAATTCTGTGAAACTTTTTCAGCTCTCTCCCCTCCAAACCAAAGAGTCCCAGACTTTCTAGCCTCTCTGCACTTGGTTTGTAATTAAACACAGGGCAAGGACAAAAACCTAGTGGCAAATTTGGGTGGCAAAGACATCAGTGTTCCTAAAAGGTCCTGGGAAAGGAAAGGGTTTGGAAAAAGCCCTAGTTATTTCCCTGAACTGCACTTCTTTCCAAGCTTGGTGAGCAAGGAGCACTTGGACACTAACTGTCCAAAATAAGTTTTTCCTTCTTGCTTTTATATGACACTTTAAGATCTTTCTGATTCTTTTCATTCCTCTAACATACTCTGCTAAGGCACGTGTTCTCAGCGTCCAGAGGACATCAGTGTGCCTTACCTGCCCTGACCAGACCCCTGGGGCTGCTGCCACCCCGCCCACAGCCCAGGACTCCACTTCATCGCCTGAGGTAATCAGTCGCTGCGGCAGTGACACATCAGCAGTGCTGGCTCCAGCTTCCCACAGCCCTGCCCTGCCCTGCGATGGGACCCACTGATCTGTACTCTGACCCACAGACTGATACACAGGACCTCAGACCCACCTCACCACCATGGATTCACCCGGTGATCACTGGCCCTGATTCTGACCCTGACGTGCTGCTTGACTTCCTGGCCTCCAGACTATGGACCTGCTCCATCACGACACGCTTGCCTGATGACCTAGGCTGTGGGCTGAAGCTGGCTGCCACCTCTGGGTCTGCCCTGCTCCCTCACTGGTGGTGGTGGGACAGGTCCTGCCCTGCTGGTTCCCTGCCCATGGTATTGCACTCAGCTGCTGGCTCTCCAGCCCTCCAGCCCTCCAGCCCTTGCTGCACCCGGACATGAAAGGCAGAGAAGTTCATAGGATCTTCCGAAGGCATGAAAAAGCATATGAAGCACTGAAATTATCTTTACTCTGTCCGTGCTGCTGCACATGACAATCAACCTGAAGGCCAAAGGATACAAACAAGAGGGACAGGAGATGCCAGAGAGAAAGAGGATGGGCAAGAAATGTCATACTCCCTCTTTTCCTGCTGGGCTTCAGAAATATTTTAAATTTTATGTACCAAACAGAGATAAATACTGACATTTCAAACTCATTCCTTTACAGTATTTTCAGTAGAGATGCTTTCAACACTTTTTACTCCAATTTCTGTATCCCTGTATTTTGATATTTTTAATGAGGCTTGAAAAAAGAATAACACATAGGGACCAAAAAATCCCCTGTTATTGCTTAATATACACAGGATGGATAGAAGTGGCTTTTAAACCAGCCAACGGCAGACATGAAAACAACTGGCAATCCAGTTAAAACTCTCTCACAGTATCCTATGCCCTCCTCAGCACTAGGACTAAGTCAGGATGTCCAGCACATTCAGAAAAGAATACCTTTCCAAAAAATCCTAAATTTTTGTGTACTTTACTGTTAGCAATGCTATGATGGCATTAAGATGTTAGTTTTGTACATCTGTAACTGTCAGTAATGATGGCAGTCATTACTGGTTGTTACTGGGCCATTGTAATCAAAGGAAATATGAAGATTTGAAAATTAATCCCAAATGAACGGATTCATTCAGTTGAAAAAAAATCCAAATTAAACATTCCAGATGTTTGAATCCCAAATATTTCCTGAGATACATGGTTGTTGGAAGCACTTGGAAGTTTTAATTAAAACTTTGTTTACCGAATGAACCCTGTATCTTATAACTGCTGGCTATCTTCAACAAACTACCTGGACTGACGAGGCAAAACAGAAAGTTAGACAAATCATCTGCATTCAGAGTTTTTAATATCGCCGTGGAGAGTGTGGATTTGCCAAATAACCATATTTGGGAATGCTCATTAAAAAGACTACGAATGTTAATAAACTAATGGCAGTATTAGGTCAGAGCTAAATAGATGAAACAATATCCATTGGCATACGTACCAAGAACTGCCTCAGACGACCAACTCAGGAAGCACTGCCGTATCAGTTACAGCCACTTCATACTCTTCAATGCTTTTCTTTACAAACGCAAGGGCTTAAAACTATATGGGTTTGGGAGATTTGGGGTGGGGGGAGTTGTTGGGTTTTGTTGGGTTTTTTTGGTTTTTTTTTTTTTTGAGAAGGCTTAATTATCGATCTAACGTTAGCTAAAGTTAACAGAAGTCATCCGTGAAAAAAACAAACCACCACAACAATTCAATGGAAATTTCTTAAAGAAATGGCTGGTGGCCACTCTTGTGGTTGTCTCCATTCTGTCTCCCTTCTCACCATCTCCGCTGTGGGCTGTCTCTGCAAGCACAGTGGGACAGTCCCCTTTAAGGGCCATCACTAGGCTGGGCTTGTCATGGTCTCAGCAGAAAGAGATTGCCACCAAAGACACCGGAGAGACTCCCGAAAGTTTCACTCACTTCGAATAATAGAGCTTCTTACCAAGATGGTTCACATACTGCTTTACTTTAAGAGCTCTGTTTGGTTAGCAATTAAGACTGCTGTTGAGTCTTGAGTGGGTGTCTAGGTTCTGCCCTATCAGCACAACCAAGCAGCTTCAGCCTGTGTGCCAGCAGGAGCCGCATCTCTGCCCAGACTCCACAGCCTCCACACCTAGGCTCCACTTTGCCCATTATTAAGTTTTTTTCTTGTCAAACAGATCAACTAAAGGACTCTCCATGGCTCTCCTACTTTGCCTTCCTCCAGAGTATGACATCCCCCGTACCCCGACACAGGCTTTTCTTCTATGTTCTGTTCTGTGGAGGTAGGAAAGTCCTCTGTTTGCTGGGTGTCAAGCCTGTGGTAACACAACAGTCACACTGCAAGAAAATCCAACTATACTGTGAACTGGATCAATTTCACCCATATTTTAGAGGAATTTAGTGTAATAACTCGATCTAAGAAGGTGAAGGTTTCTTCTGTGACTCTATGACTAGGTGCATCTTCAGCTAACTTTTTCCTTACCAAGAAACTGAAGTACCAGCAACATCAAACCTACGCATGTCTTCATTTTTCCAGCTTCTTTGAAACATTTGTTTTGTGGCTAGGACCTATCAAATACCCTGTAAGCATCAGAAGACAAAGATGGGAATCATCACAACAGGAAAGAAAAACTCAAGCAATATGCCAGCATGGGAACCAGATGACTTTTCTGGGCCCTCGACACTAAAAGCTGCAGCTGTCATCCTCGCTTGCTGGCCCATTTGTTTCATGCTGATCCTTGGAAAGTAAGTCATGACTCACTTCCTCTGGTCCCGACGCTTCCGCTGAGCACAGAGATGCTGCTCACTGCCTAGCGACCGTGTTTGTATGTGTGATGGCTGTTCATGCTTGTCACAGAGGAATTTTCTGCCATGACATCCTAAGACAATGCTTGAAAATAGCAAGTACTTCAGAGCTACAGTTCTCTGGCATTGCTTTCATGTCCTAGTTTTGAAGCAACGGTTAATTAAGCCACCCTATCTTACCGAAAAATTTTCAATCTTCCCCCTTATTTGACTCTGTATTTCAGTAGAAACATTAGAAACCACATCAAGAGGCTACATTATTTCCTTTCCTAAACAAAATCAGGCTGCCAATGACTCAAAAGTCTTGAAGAGAAGCATAGTGGTCCAATGTTCTTTTTTTTTTTTTCCCTTGCAATGCTAAACTCTGTAAGGTCACAGTTCTATGGGAACACAATCCACTCCAAGTTTAAGCATGAACACCAGATTTCAGTTCAACCAATACTTCTTCAGAATGCCAGGCTCACTGGAATAATATTTTAACAGTTGTCTAAAATAAAACACTGATTCAGACAGTCTTCCAGCTCCATTTGCTATTGACCAAGCAGATATGGTTCACAGACTCATAGAACCACAGAATCATAGAAATAGAACCATAGAACCATAGAATATTTGGGGTTGGAAGGAACCTTTAAAGATCATCCAGTCCAACTCACCCTGCAGCAAGCAGGGACATCTTCAACTAGATCAGGTTGCCCAGAGCCCCTTCCAACCTCATTGTAAAAAATTTCTTCCTTATATCTAGTCTAAATCTCCCCTCTTTTAGTTTACAACCATCACCCCTTGTCCTGTCACAACAGGCCCTGCTAAAAATGCGTCCCCATCTTTCTTATTAGCCCCCTTTAAGTACTGGAAGGCCACAATAAGGTCTCCCTGGAGCTTCCTTTTCTCCAGACTGAACAACCCCAACTCTTTGATCCTTTCCTCATAGCAGAGGTGTTCCATCCCTCTGATGATTTTTGTGGCCCTCCTCTGGACCCGCTCCAACAGGTCCATGTCCTCCTTGTGCTGAGGGCTCCAGAGCTGGATGCAGTACTCCAGGTGGGATCTCACCAGAGCAGGGTATGGGAGCAGCACATCGATGTGGGATGACGTGCTAGCAAGGTGCTTAAGTCTGACATTTCAGAGGAGGTAGGGGGTGGAGTGCCATGTGATAGCAAAGACACAAGGACTATTGATGGGCTAGAAATCAAGGAAGCGCCTAGGAATTTGGTCAGCTAGGAGTTAGGCCTTCTGCCCCCAGAAAGGTGACAGGTTCAATGGCCCAACTAAAGTGCATCTACACCAATGCACGTAGCAAGGGCAATAAAGAGGAGGAGCTGGAAACCATTGTACACCAGGAAAACTATGACATAGTTGCCATTACGGAAACATGGTGGGATGGTTCACACAACTGAAGAGCTGTGTTGGACAGCCATAAACGCTTCAGAAGGTGTAGGCCAGGAAGGAGAGGCAGTGGAGTGGGCCCATATGTTAGGGTGTGTTTCAATCGTCTTGAGCATGGTAATGGTGTCAATAGTCTTGAGTGTCCAGAGAAGAGCAACAAAGCTGGTGAAGGGTCTAGAGTGCAAGTGTTAGGAGGAGTCATTGAGGGAACTGGGGTTGTTTAAACTGGAGAAAAGGAGGCTGAGGGGAGACCTTATCACTCTCCACAACTACCTAAAAAGAAGATGTAGTGAGGTGGGAGTCAGGCTCTTCTCCCGAGTAACAAGCGACAGGATGAGAGGAAACAGCCTCAAGTTGTGCCAGGGGAGGTTTAGGCTGGATATTGGGAAAAATTTCTTTACAGAGAGGGTTGCAACCCCTGGAACAGGCTGCCCCGGGAGGTAGTGGAGTCCCCATCCCTGGAAGTATTTAAAAGACACGTAGATGTGGTGCTGAGGGATATGATTTAGTGGTGACTTGGCCATGCTGGGTGAACGGTTGGACTGGATGATCTTAAAGGTCTCTTCCAACCAAAACGATTCTGTGATTCTAAGTCCTTCTCCACAGGGCTGCTCTCAATCCCTTCATCCCCCGGCGTCTACTGATACCGGGGGGGTGCCCCAACCTAGGTGCAGAACTTTGTCCTTCGGACACATCCTTGGTCACTGACCACGGATCAGGCTGACCGGCTGCACAAGACAGCGCAGTAGAGAGCTGTCACACTGGTGTAAATAAAGCACGTACAGTAGTAGATAGATGAATTTCAAGAAGAATGCAGCAGATTTGATAAGGCTGGCCTTCCCAAATAACATCTTGGCTAAGAATTTTAGCACTTGTAATCTGAAACAGCAAAATTATTTCCTCTGCAGAAAACTACCAGGACCTGCAGAACCAGTATGACTTTACAAACCTGCCAACGATTGGTTTATTAAACCAAAGAAGTTGCCTTACCTCCTAGGAAAACATGGATTTTGTATAGCAGCCTGACCTTTAGTCAGGCAGGTATTTTGTAAATATTATTTCCCCTCATAATTACCTGAAATCATATCTTAATATGGTTGGCTGTGATTTCAATAAAGAATGCTGATATTTGAAAGTATTCTGGTGTCTGTGAAACAGGATGCAAAGCACAGCACACCTGGGTGCTGGAACGGTTGGCTTTAAAAGATCATTTTATTGATGTGTTCTGCAGCAAACCTCCAGCTCCAAGGTGAACATATTCTGTGTTGGGAGCCAACATTCCTGAAATAAGTCATAGCTCACAAGTAAGAACCTCTCTCAAATCCTCTAAGTCTGCAGAGTGGGAAAACTTTGCTCCCTAATAGAACTTGTTTTCATGACTATAAATGAATAAATATCTCCAGAAAAAAGGCAATGATACATATTTGTTGAACAATGCTAAGCAAAACATTTTGAGCAAAATCACAACACATCCTTGGAGGATAATTTTGCAGACAGCAGCTCTTGTAACTCAGTGAATATTTTGGTTTTAGTTTTGGGGTTTTTTTCCAGAATGAAGTAGTGCTGTTCACAAAAATTTGCTGACATCTTCCACGAAGTTGTCCTGTGACTGGAAACACTGAAGTACCACCAGGATTTTTCAGCGTAGCTCTCTTATCGTAAATCAGGTAATACATCTCCTCACAATGAAATAAAAAAGGAGGGGAGAGTGCAGAGAGCTTTGGTTGTGCCATGAGCAAGAACCTAACCCACAGCCTGGTAGCAGCTGGCACTCACCGTGCTCACAGATGACAACGCTGTATGGTACTAACACACAGCTTCGGAGGCAAATTTCAAAGACTTCAAAATGAGTTCTGATCATATTTAGAAAGTAGCCGATAACACGTACTTTAGATCGATAGCCAGTAAAGGGTGAATCCAGGCATACATGTACAAGGGCAAATTTAGAACTCAGTCACCCTGACGGTTTAAAAACGCTCCCCTCCATTATAGATAAAGGTTTCCATATTTAGCACTTTGTGTTGAAAATGATTATGTCTAAATTTATGGTATTATTATCAACCACATTTACAATGGAGTCTCTCTCACACAGTACTGGAGTTAGATTGGACAACTATAGTATTTCCAGAACTATAGTTTTGCCCTTGTATTTCAGCCTAAATTAAACACCAGAAACTTCTGGTTTTCCAGAGCAATAGAAATTATTAGTTTTATTCTCGTTGAAGTTACAGTGCCATTATTTCTTTTACACCACATGGCATATTTCTAATTTCTACCAGTGCAAATGAAACACTCAAATCTTCTGTTTCTCACTATACATTCAATGAAATGTTCTGCCACTTCCTCAGATCTCTACCTGGGTGTTAATGATCTCATTACACTTTCTACAGGAATGCTGGAATAACCCTGATGTCTTTATTTTAATAACTTTTTTTAAACTCCACTGAAATTAAAACATCTCTGGGGCAGTTTTGCTGCTGCTGAGTTCAGGTTGAAGATTAGATATACTTCCCTATAGTCAGAAGAACTACATCAAAAATCAAGTTTCCTGTTGCTGTTACTTGTATTGCTCTAAAAATTACAGCCGGATTAAACACGCATGTTCTGGAAAGTATTTTATGCTAAGGCTGCTTAAGGCAGGTCTTTTAACTGTGAATCAAGGTCTTGATGCTCCACTGCCCAAGAGTCTAGGTATTCTCAGCACTATTCATGTATTTTATTGCTACTTCAGAAGTAAAGTCAGTTGGCTTAAGTGGTTTTAGAAGAGACTTTGAATACATTTCAATTTATATGAACTTGAACAATCCACAGGTTCTAAGTAATCCCTTGAATTGTCTTTAGCGAATTGCAGACTTGAGAGTCAGGACACACAGAGAATACACAGAATGACAGAGTCAGAACCTCTAGGAGCTATCTGGAAAGTGAATAGAAGGAGTTTGACATATCCTGTTCTTCTGGGGATGATGATGCTTAACATCATAGTTAAAAGTAATCCTCTTATTTCCAAAATAAGAGCCATACCTGAAAAGTTAGTCTGTTGTTGTCAGCTGAATTTGGAATCTCATCTAACAAGTCTTGGGCAGTGAAGGAGAATAATCTCTGCTCCTCATATCTGAGGCAAATCAAGTTGTTTAAAAGAAATCTCCCTTTACAAGGTCTTGGATCACTTTTTATAGCATGCTGAGTGCGTGAGGAACGAGTTCGCACGTGACCCCAGGACTAAAAGCTTAAGCAGAGTGCAATCACTTGGACAGGGAATTTGTCTATGAGCAAAGGTTATTGTTTATTGACCCCATCAACAGATGTAATCATTTCATTCTGTTGTCCAACTGAAGGATCCCTCCTTTTAATGCACTTGTTTCACAGACTTATCTTTCACATACTTATCATAGAAGGATTCCAATATAGTTTAGAAAACCTTTTCCTCACCTTTGCTTCCTCAACAGGCATTTTTCAAGTGAGTCAACTGAAAGACAAGACATCTCTAAGGACACATTAGCAGATCATTGTCAAGGAGTGGAATGGAAGCCAAGAATCTAACCTCTGATTTAACAAGAAGAGCATCCAACGAGTAGATATACCCATCTACATATATTTCTGAATTTACTTCCTTGTTTTGAAGGGAGGGTTGTTAGTACACACATTAAAAATAATCATGAAATTAAGTCAGAATTGCTGTACTCTATGCCAGATTTAGTTTTTAGTTCATGGGCATCATATCGCAAATTTCTTAATGACTAGGGAGTTTTACCCTCTTCTAGGAATGACTGAACATAGCTTAGAAAAATAAGAAGTATCTGAGAAGAACTGTATAAAAGTACAACCAGCTCCTTTTTAGGGATATGAATTCCGGACAGTGCTATAAATTAATTTGTTGGCATTTTATTTTTCAAAGAGAATAATTTTCTCCTTTTCCTACTCCCATGTACGGCAGAGAACTGAATTTCTTCCATTTCCCTGAGAAAAGTTATTCTTGCAGATCCCTATGTTCTCATCAGAAAGGTTAGCAAAACAGCAAAATTTAACAAAAGCAAGGAATATCTCGGTTATCCTGAAAACAAGTCCAAACCTCCTACTCAGAAAGTGCCTCTGCCAAATTAGAGCACAATATGGTCCCATGGAGAGAATCTTGAAAAGCAAAAGTGAAGTTTCAGTTTACATGAGAGGGGAAAAAAAAAAAGAGAAAACTTTTGCATTATAATCTGAAAAAAAAATTCAACTTGCAACAGAAGGTGCATAAACCATAGCAAGTTATTCTTGTTCTAAATCTCCCTCTACAATTATTTGGTTTAATAATGCTTTGTTTAAGAGACCTGAATGCACCAGGAATCTGATTCAGATGCAGTGTGAGAAAGTGTAAGTTTTATGTTATAATGCAAATTAAAATTTAAAAAGTGAATCTATCAAAATTATTAACTCAGCCCAAAGCTATTTATATTGTCACATAAGATTCTAGGTAGAACTTAACTATATCGCTAAAGCACTTCACATTTAACTCTTCTCAGTGAATGAAACAAATGTGATTTTCTACTAAAAGTACTAGACCAAATCTGCAGAAAATTTGTCCAGGAAACTCTGAATACAGGAAGACTGTTTATGATATAAACTACGAGATTTCCACAGGCAATGACTTTTCTTGGTGTTCATCCCTCAAGAGATAGTAACTTTGGTAATTCCTTATAATTAATATCTCATTCTGCCCACAATAATACCCAGAATTTTCTAGTTGATTACTACCATAATTAAATTAAACTCAGAGCAATTATTCCTAGCTTGTACTTCATTTCAAGTCTGTTCCTTCTGTTATGGACGAGAAGAGAGGTTTGTGCACTCTTGGTGTTTCTGTTTTCTTTACAGTATTAATGGATCTTGTAAAATACATTACCCTTCTCTACAAACTATGTCACACTGGTATCCAGATATGATGGATACAACATTCCTTTAAGGATATTTTTTTACAGTTTTGCTATATGTAGCCCCATGGTTATCAGTTAGTGACTGTGGACTATTCCTATATCCTCCTATTGCAAAGATGGAGTGAAAAAAGAGAAAGCGTATTTGAGGAGGCTTAAATTCTCTATGCATGGACTATGCTTCCACTGGAAATCATCTCCGTTGGTGCAAATCATAAAAAAGTTGAACACGTAGGGTTAGCTAAGGATAGGCCACTACCATCTGCAATGTGCTTCTTTGGTACTCGCATGACAACAGGCCCTTACAAATGAAACCTCCACATCATAGCGCTCGCTATTTACACCCCAGATGGCTTAAGGACTTTGTGCACATGCACGTGCACGCACACACACAAATACAAATGGAGAAAGGGTACAGTAAGTAATGAGTAAGGTCAAAGGCACCAACACAATCTCTTTGGGCGCCTTCAGGAACTTCCTAACGTTGGGTACAGACCTGCGAGTGGGTCTCAGAAGAGAGAATAGGGCAGGTCATGGATCCTTCAAGCAAAAAGAAGTGTGATAACACTGTTACCCACACTGCAAGTTGAGCATGTCTCAGAGCCCGTCTTTGTATGAGCTTTGGATATATACTCGCTCTGAACTTCTCTTATTTTCAGTATCGCCAGCAGTTTTATTTTGGAACTTAACAAGTTCCATTCTTCCATTCACTGAAGTTGGCTAAAGTGATCCATTAATACCTAAAGAATTATTATGTTATTTTAGTGAAAGTATCACTCTGAAGCCACTGAGGAGCACAGCCTGCTGGTATGCATGCTGTGTGCCCAAGCAAGGGAGCAGACAGACTTGTCCCTGAGGACAGGCTAGTTTGAATTCCACAATTTTTGTGGAATTTATACTCTGTTTCCTGAAGTGGTCAGGTAAAAAAGAAAAAAAATTTTAAAAGAAAGAAAAAGTAGAGGCAGTCATTCTATTCTTAAAGGACACTATATTATTGAATTTTGCCATATTTTCATGGCAGGTCTCTTTTTTTTTCCTGCTGTTTTGTGCACGAGACTCACAAGACACTGGTTGCTTGAACTCAACCTGAATTCACATTCTCTACAGATGCTGGCTGCTTGAAACAGGTGACACGGGAGTCATTTTAAGAAGATCTCAAGGTGTTCCCTGCTGCCTCCTCTCGCCTCAGCCAGAAGGCATAGATGGAGCCTGCAGGGAGTGCTGGGCTTCACCAGTACTGTGAGGGGCAGCTCTCTGGAGCATGTACACTTGGTGGACCTTCCATTTGCCTGGGGAAAATCTTCAGGGTTACAACCAAGTCAGCCCCAGCATCAGTCTAGCAAGGTGATACTCTACATGAACAACAATTCTGGCCTCTATGCCACCCCGAGAGCAGCTGTCCATCACAGTGTAGATGTTTGCCTAATGATCACTAGTGAGGGATTCAGTCTTATATCTCACCTAGAAGATGGCTTGAGTCTGGTGATCCTCATTTTTATTCATTCACACATTGCTTTTGTTGACTTTGACTTTCCCTGACTTGTTAAAACATTCAGATGAACATTGACTGGACTTCCCAAGGTCTATGGACCCTGGAACAATTATAAATAAAATTTTATAGCCATGTTAGGCTCTATTCTCAGCAAACCTGATAAAAGGGGCCTTAATGCCAAGGGAAACCAGGTTAGCTCTGGTGTATGACAGCCCAGATATGTGAAGATTACAGGCATGTTTATGATGCCTGAAAGTAGCATCTGAGAATGCTAATGCAGATACTTCAAAAGTGTCTTGCATTCTCTTTGTATGGAGCAGTGGTATAAAAGAGACACATAGAGTAGACATGGTATATAGTCCAAAGCAAAAAGCTTTTGGCATGAATTCTCTAACCGTAATGAAGTTACAGACACTTAAAGCATCGCTTTAAACCACAGAGCTGATGTAGAATACTTGAGAAGGAGAACAAAAAAGTGATGTCTAATAACTAAAATAAGCACTTAAAAATAAACACAAAACCACAAAACTGGTATTTGGTCCCTGAGAGGTTGCAAACAGGCTGGTTTTGTCTTTACTTTCTGGTTCTGCAGACTGTACTCTAAAAAAAGAATTGGTCTCAGAGTCCAAGAGCAAGTCATCTGCAAAGTTCATTTTAATGATGGAATGCAGATTGTTGTTCATTCCTTTTTTTTTTTTTTGTATATGTTCTGCTTATCTTCCCAAAGGTAAACATCTCTGGAATGTTATTTCTAGCCATCACTGCTTACTGATCTGACTGCTTTGTTTCAATTAAACTTCCATTTGCTAATGAAATCAGAAGTTTATAAAAATGAACATCATGTACATCAAATGTGCTGGAGTAGTAATTTAAACATTCTCATATTTGTGGAAGTTCTCCAAAAATTATAAAGTTTTCTATTACTCAGACTCCTCTTCCAGTTTTCCTGTGTTGTCTCAAATATTTTTATCAGCAATGCTTTTATAACCACAACCATAATTTTATCTTGCTGGAAAAGGGGCAGGTTTAATCATTTCACTCTTTAGTCTTTTACTCACCCCAAGCTCTGGGTACATGGCTATCTTTATAAAGCATACCCTTCATAAGTGAAAAATGGCCACACAATACCAAAGTGATTCCCTATCCCTTAAAATACACTTCTCTACTCTTTCTCTCACTGACGAGTTTTGCAGAAGACTTCCCTCCAATTGGAATTGATAGAATAGCTCCCTTTTGTCAATGAACTGTGGGCATTGCTGGATGAAATGAGTGCTATCTGTCAGTCTCTTCATTTTCCTCAGCAGCTCTTCTGGGTATACTGCAACACTTCTACCAAATGAGAAAATCCTGAAATCTCTTCACCTGACCATGGATTTCTAACTGTTACTGAAATAGGCAGACGGTCTCACACGCTGTCACAAACCCTTTCTTTCTCTTCTGAGAACGTTCACTGTTGAAGCCAGCATCAGGATGACTAGAGAAGAAAGGAAACACCCTGTCCTCTCCTGTCGCCTCCCCACTAAACGTAGCTCTAATAAGCTTGATGCTAGATTTACAACACATTCCTCTTTCATTTTCCACTTAGATTATTGACCATTTTTCTGGTTTAGCTATGCTCACAGACCATAGATGTCTCTCCAGGTATACAAGAATGCGTACACCCACTTAGTTCACTGGTATTCCTCCAGGAAAACACTGGTCTGAATACCTTACACTTTGAAACCTGCTCAGGTATGCTCACAAAAGTATGCGTATCTCTCCAATCGATGCAGTTGTGCTCAACTGAAGGTGCCCTAAAGGTCTTTTACAAATTACTTCTGAGTGAGTGAAGCAACCATGAAGAACAAAACCAGTCCCGAGCTTTGATCTGGTAACTCAATCCCACAGGTGTCAGAAGGGCTGATATGCGATTGGTTTTGAACCAAGTTATACACAGGAATGCCCTGCGCCTCACCGGGGATATCAGTAGACCTCAGGATACACATACAAAAGTTTGCCTTTATCTGCAAGTAAACAAAAAAACTATGATATACCCTAAAGACATCACATACTGTGCATATGACAAGGTGGCGAACGGACCAGCTTTGCTGAGCCTGAGCAGAAGCACACGGAATTCACCACCACTGTTTAATACAACCAGGAACTCATGAAACAGGTGGGGTTGCATAATCCACTTTATCAAAGATCGAGGTAGGATTCAATTAACACAAACATTTGAACTTTGAAAGATATTAAGGAGGGAAACTTGGAGTATTTCAGGATTGCTTTTACCAGTTGGATTCATTCTGGGAGTTTCTAAATGACAAGGAAACTTTCCCCTTAAATACTCCTCAGCACAGTAATGGTCTATCTTTGTTAACTCTCTTAGCTATTCAGAGTGCCCTCATTAACACAGGATCTCATTAGTCCCACTGCACTACTATAACATAAGATTTTACTAATAACCCATTCAACAGAGTTGGCACCGGGCACAGAGGCATTCTGGTCAGTTTGTTCAAAGTCAATTAGATTCCCATCTGAAATCAGTGTTGCGTAAACACACTCGAGATCCAGAAAAGTACTGCCTGAGATCACTGCTGAGGTTACAGAATGCTGGAAATAGTAATTCCTAAGTTCAAGTTGGCCTAAGACATGGATCTTCTTTATTATCATTGCAACTATTTGAAGGCAGACCATTAGTTTATGTGAAAGTTTTATGCTGGTTTTGGTCAACTCCAAATGAATAGATGACAGTTGCACTTCTGAGTATACGAACTGGTTACTGTGCATCAGCAGCTTTCCAGCAACCATCCAACTGCGTTTCTTAGCCTCAGGTAAAGACCAGGCAATTCCAGAGAGCTCACCTCCACAGTGAGGGAAGCGTAAGCTACTTCAAATTTAGCCTAGAAGCTACTTCAAATTTAACCTAGAATAAGTCTTCATACAGAAAACCTTTTCCTGAAGTCGCTGACTACCTATAAATTCACAACCTAACTTGTCAGCTTTGCAGCACATCCATAGGGTCAAACTGTAATTTCAGTCGCTACGTACTTGGAGAGCCCGATGAGGGGAACAAACCTGCAGGTGTGGGTAATCCCCTGCATTTGTCAGGAACCTCTTAAGCACACACTAGTCCTGAGTTGTGATTTCAGTCAGATGAGCGTGATGCTGCTCTGTGCTGTTCTATCAAGCTAGGAGGAAAGGATCAAGTCCACAGTGCTATGAGGTGCCAAACTCCCAGGGGAGATTAGTTCCTAGAGAGGAGTCAAGCTGCTAAATACTCATTTGTCGACCTAGACCTGAGCTACCAAATGGAGTCACTGTGGTCTACCCCCTAGCTTAAATAAACACCATCTGAAACTTGTCACATATGGCACCTAATTTTGTCAAAGTCTGCCTCAAAACTACTCAGCCTTCACTTTATCAAAAAGGCTTTTGCCAGAAACAGCAGGTTAGAAACTGGAAGAAAATGAATCAGAATGTTGGGATAGAAGTGGTGCTTTTTTCACAGTGAATTAATAATTGCCATTTTCAGAGTGGCTGGAACATTACCAAGGATAAAAAACCAACACAGAGACTGCTACAGAGAGACCTCCTTTCATAACCCCAGTTGGAGCAAGCTTCTAAAGGAGAGGCTGGATGCATTTACTAGATGTACTTTAGCCAGTTAAATACAGGAACAGTGAAAGAACAATTTATATGAGCTCGAGAGTGACTGCATTTTAACAGCTGCTCCCAGCCCTCCGGGCCACTGCACTCTAATGGAGTCAGTTTTTCTGCTGAAAGAAAAGATTAAATTGTTCACATAGAACAATTCCATCCCTGAAAAGGTGTCAGTATGAGCAGCTGGAAATTTAGGATCTGACAACTTCGTTGTTGAAAAAAAAAAAAAATCATCACTGGTTTATGTTCCCCTGTGGAGATCAAAATTTTAAAGATAAATTCTGGCCAAATCCAGGCATTTTCTACAACCAGACACGTTTAACAAACTGGAATGACTGTAATCTCATTGTTTTCCATGTAAACTCAACCTGATGGTATGTGATGCTTGTACCACTGTCATAGGTCACTAATGATTCATAGTCACCTATATTCAGCTTAGCATTATATTACTCTGAAGAATTTGTACATTGCTCACTAATGAAACACAGCTACTGCTTTAGGGAGATGGAGAGCCTATGCTACATTTTGGAGGGTTGTGTGGAGCAGGAAAGGGACCCAAATTCTTGTTTCAACTGATACCCCTGGAGACATTTAAGTGATAATTGTCTATGTTGCAGTATAGCCCAGTTTTGGAGGCTAATACTTGAGTTGCAGCATGCGGTACCTTGGGGCCTTTGCTAATCACTCTCACTTTCGTATCTTCAACAAAAGGCCTGTGACAGCACACAGCATCCCAAAAGCACATTGAGACGATGGATTTTCACACAGAATTTGCCATGTAGGAAATTACTTTGTTGTTACCTAGAGTCCTTGGACTTTCTTTACCAAAATCCTAGATGGTAACGATCCAGGAATGTGTCAAATTTTGAATGCTGATTACTTACTTAAAAGCAGCTGTGAAATAGGCTGCCTATCACCTGACTTATGCATGATGCCCATGATGTTGTAATCATTGCTCTGTGTACGATATTCCAGCCTGGATAAAATGGAAGAAGTGCAGCTCTGGAGCAGATGGTGCCAGATTTTCACCAAGTAGCTCCTGCCGCTCACTCTAGAAACCGCTGGATGCTGAGCAGTTTGAGAAATGTGGCCACTGCCTTAGCTGTCTGAGAGGGAACTTCTGGTACTCTGTGGGAAATCTGCCCTTTTTTTAATTATTATTCCTGAACAATTAGAAAATGGTCCAGAAGATGCCTGGTCCAGAAGATTTGTAGCCAGGCTGCTACCAATGGAGGGTCTTCACTTCCAAATGGGCAACAGTGTTGCTTTAGTCTTTGTACATTGAGTGGTCTTTGTAGAAAGCTATCTGGTGACCCAGTCTCTTCTTTCAAAGGCTTAAGGGTCTTTGTAGAAGAAAATTTAGCACCACAGTTTCACTATCAGAGATGGTAGATCATAAGATAAAGAGAACCAAATTGCAAATTACTTTTTTAGAGTTTGGTGATGTGACTTGTTTTGCACGTACAGGGTATTTCCAGAGAATGAATATCCTATGAGTTATCCAGTCAGACCTGAGGAATCATTTCATTTATCTTATGAGTGTTTCAAAATGTTTTACTGTTACATGTTGTAACACCTTTTATCGTGAATAGCTCATCATTAATCACGAGAAATTGCAGATACAGTTTACTTTAAAATGCTGCTGGTGACTATATTACAAATGCAAATCTTAGTCATTCAATCATAGTTGATTTATAAGGAAAGAAAACTTTCCTTACACTAGAAGGCAGAATGAAAAGCTCAATCCCTGTTTCAATACATAAATTAAAGTTTAAATACAAAAGTCAGTGAATATTTAAGAACTTGAATGTAAACTCCAGAACATATTCAATCAGTTATGAGCCTTAGTGACTTTGTAAGCTGCTCTGATTCATTGAAATTACAGATGAAAACGTGTACTTGCTTATCTGTCTTCCTTCATTGCATAATTCTTCATTGCAAGCAGTTTTCACAGTTTAAATTAATCGTTGATGAAGTTTCCAACACTTTCAGAATTTGAGGAAACAGATTATCCATAGGCAGGAGTTATTTAAAGCCACAGAATAAACCCAAGTCATTCTAAAACTTTAGTGATAGGTAATCAATTTACAGGACTAGATAACACAGAGTCTATGTTTTGTTGACAAAAATTTTGTTTAGACTCAGCCATAATCAAAGCTACAAATTCTGAAGGGAAGATTGTATCGATGAAAATGAAGATAGAATAAACTGAAACATGTACTCACCAAAGGTAGAATAGGCCAGACTTAATACAGAGCCTTTCTTTGAAATCATTTTCTCTGCAAATAAAGTGTACCATATCTCATTAGATTTCAGTATAGCATTGGATACAAGTTCACTTACTAGTTCGGATGGAAACCTGTCTATTTAATTTTCCAGACAAGTGGAATAGACCTTATACCTTTAGGTTTAGATTTAATACTTGAGATTTCAGTAGAGCATTTAATGCAATTACACATCTAACCATAAAGTTTCTAAGCTAGGTAAAGAACTAACAATGGTAGTATTTAAAAGAGGAAAATTTGGGCAGTGCAAGGCAGGTTCTTAAAGCAGTTCCTTAAGGACTGTTTAAGTACAGTGTTCCATCTGTGATGTTGGCAGAAAAAGCCTGACACAAGGTTATGAAGCATCATAAATGCAAAGGAGGTTAGGTGCAGGAAGAATGGGTGACCTCTGGGAGTGGAATAATAGAAGAGGTATAAACTCAACAGCAGACAATTAAAACTTGGTTCCACTAAGTCCAGATGAACGCATACACGTGCCATGAGACACTTACAAAAAGATTTTCTGTTGTTCCTGCAAGTACAAAAATCTACACAGCAAGGCAAAGAGCTGCAAGCTCTGGTCTCATTGCCACAAGGGCAATAAAATATTTAGATACCCATAAAAACTGTTAGAGCTTTGATCTTCATATGGGTTAGTACCATGTATGCAAAGCTATGAGGAGATATATTTATTCTGATATTTACAATGGTGTTCTGTAACCACACAAAGCCTCCATTTATTAGTGCAATTTTGATCTAATTTTCTTCTGAGCAAGATAACATCTCCCGGAAAAGGCTCTGAAGCATCACACCAAATTCATTGTTTTCAGTTCTTAAGAAAAGCCTTTCCACAGTACATTACTTTTAGCAGCACTAGAACTTGCATGTCTATTGATAACCGACTAGTGAGCAACCACCATGACACCGGAATCATATTTTCTTGAAATTACTGACTTACCCTGCTCCGTGACTAGGTATTGTGCAGCTAAATGCCAGGTCAGTGTCTGTGTGAAGGGTGGAAGGTACTTGTGACTTCAGTGACCAATGGAGCAGACTTCTCTGACATTGTGGCAAATGGAATGCTGTTCAAAAAAGGGGGGAAAAAAAAAAGAAAATTGAAAGCTTATTAACACGTTAAAAAATGAGAGTTATTCATTGCTTTACAAAGGCTAATTGAAGATTAAGTCATACTAAGTGATACCATGATTTATAAGCTTTTGAATAAGCAGGCTGTTAAGAAAGTCTTTGAAATAAGAAGGTCAGGCCTTTTAGAAGCTGGAAAGAGTTCATTCAAGGGCTCCATGACTGTAGATTTTACTTATCTTTCTGATATATCTTTACTCTGAGTATTTATTCTGCCTTTTTTTTTTCTATGAATTGAAAGACTACAAAAAAGTATGCTTAACCAACTCGTAATAGGTAAGTCAAATGAAGAAATCACAAAGTAAACACACAAAAGTATTTCAGAGTCTGTATTTGTATGAAACTAAAATACATACTTCAGAGATTACGATTTTGGTACTAATTTCTTTTGCAAATCTAGCCTGATGAGATACATCAAAAGGCAAGAGCTAGGAGGAGGCTTGACATACACACCGTCACAGGGTTTTTGCTGTTGCAGAATACACAAACTGTTGTTTTTATCCAAGTACTGCATTGTTTGCTTTTCTGTCTCTTTAAATTTTTTGGTTGCAGAAAGAATATATAATGTGAAAACAAATACAAATTAGGTACCGAAATTTCCTGCTGTTCCTTGTGTCCATCCATAGTTCTGGTCCTTCTTTTCTGAAGAACATCATCAAGCAAAGACTCAATAGTTGCCTGTTTCTGTCCAAACACAGAGTATTTTTTAAAAGATTTGCTAACATTTTTTTTCCCCTTGGGTTGAATTATTGCAAAAAATTTTACAATCCAATTGGGATTTTCTTTTTTTAAACAGAAGGTGGCCAGTAACTATGGAAGAGAACAAACTACAATTTCTTCAACTCCTGGATTATTACGTGTGCTCTCTGCTTATCAAATTACCAAAGATCTTCTACTCAGCTGTAGAACCAGAGGTAAAGCAAGCAGCCATCGCATACAAAGACTGCGCTTGGGTTGTGAATACATAGCAGAGTAGGCTGCAAGAATATTATTTTTCCAAGAAGGCAAGAAGATGAATTTCCTTAATAAAAAGGCATCTTGTAAGTCAAGCATGAAACAGCAGTGTAGAGAAGCTGTTTATTTTAGCTGGGAAATGCAAAATTTTGGAAGACTGTGACTTAAATGAAGCCTGTAACAACATAAGTCATATTTTGTCACCAGTTTTGAGAAATTTTGTCTTCTTTAAAAAGTATTTTCATTTGATGATTCCTTCAAAAACGCTGAATGATATCAGCACACAATAAAAACTATAGTGTCCTTATCCAAAGTAGCTCTATATTATAATTAATTTTGTAACATTGCAAATCCCAATCTAGGGTTTCATTACATGCTTCAAACAGAATGTTAAGTACATTAATATATAAATAACATATAATATACTCAATATATCTATAAAAATATTTACTGTATCAACAAATAATAAATATAGATTGATTATATATTCTATATTCTATATTAAAATTATTTTAATTATTTTTTAAAAAATAAAGAACTACAGGAAATCATAGAATATTTTTGATTGAAAACAGCTTTTTAAACTAATGCAGAGAGGTTTGTAATCTATGCCTAGGAGAAAGAAAATCAATTTTCCTACTATTTTGAGGAATCCTCCGGCTATGAAAGCACTGCAGCTTACTCAGCAAGAGGAGGACTTGGGGATTATGCGGAAGCACAGGGTAATTCTGGCGTGAATCCTAGACACGTGGATTCCTTGAATCACAGTGTATTCAGTAAAGATCTGGTGACAGTTCTGGATGAGCCTCTCGTCCGAAGGCTTCTCCCTTTTCAGGAAACTTGAAGAGGTTCAGACAATTCTAGCTAACAGATAAAAGCAGACTTCACAATTGGTCTCAGCTGTCTGGCCCTTCTCACCCCATATGTGACAACCTGTTGGCTACTGCAAGAAAGATTTTTCTTCTGGAAATTTTTCGAGAATATTGTACATGTCTAAAACTGCGGTGAATTAATCAAAAAGAAAAAAGAAAAGATTGTCTAGAAACTTACCTTAAGACATTATATGTAGAAGCTAAAACTAGTATTAAAGTACACTTCAGAGCAAACACCTCTGGATATCACTGTTATAAAGAAACAGAACAAGTCCCACTTCTTCCTGAAAAAAGAAAAATAATCAAGAACAAGGTCTTGAAAAGACATTTCTTTCTCTAGGTAAAGACAGCATAATCAAGTAACAAAAATCACACAGGCAAAGTCAGAAGGCGTACAAGTGATCCCTTCTGGTTCTTCAATGATCTAATAGCTGAGACATTTGTTCGAAAATCTACAGGGAAACAAAGTCTCTCTGTAACCATATTCCAAAATTTTAAGAATTCTAGTCCTATGTTTTAAAGTATTGAAGTATTATATGTTTTAAAGTATTAAGAAAGTTTAAACGAAAAATACAGCCGTAGAAGTCATACAAGTTACTAATGTTTATACTTTCCATAATTTATATATCCTAAAATGATGAATAAAAATACTCTTAGAAAGAGCAGGGGGTTTATGTTTATTTGCTATTAGGAGTGTTTGGCATTTTAAACCTACCCTTTGTAAATACATAAATTAGCCAGTAATACTTTTCCTTCCATATTTGCACAAACAAGAGCATATTTGTGCCGTTTCTAAATTCATTGCTCTTTCTGAACAAGTGAATGAACGAAGTAATTCCGATAATATTTAACATTTAGATATTCATTTCTAGCTCTGTCCTGGTTTGGGTTAGAGCAGAACTCATTCTGGTCAGAGATTTCACTGTTCAGCTCAGTCTCTGCTCAGTGACGGCACTGGCTGAAGTTAACGGTGTGTTTTTGCAGACAGTGGCTGCTTCTAGCAGTGACAGCGCTGGATGTTCACAGTCACTGCCAGGGGTTGGGGTGCAGAAAGGCTCCTGCTTACACTTGCTCCTGTGCAGACCAAGGTCACTGCTGAACCCTGTGTGCCACGGTGGGGGTGCAGTAAGTGAGAGGCTGCACCTGCGGGGAGGAGCGGACAGGACAGGTGACCCTGCACTGACCAACAAGGTGTTCCATCCCATAGACGTCATATCCGGTATAAAGCTGAGGGGTCACAAGGATCTTACTCTCTTGCCTTGTCTTCAATGTCCCGTGTCTGAGGAGGACTCTGTCTGTTCTGCCTTCGATCCCAATTCGCGCATCCCCGAATGCAGTTCCAGAATCCAGCTCCTGCATCCAGTTCCCATCAGCTGCTGAGCCCAGCCTGGGACTTCCCCAGTGTCTGCCCACAGCATCAGTGGTGACGGTGACGTGGTTGACATCAGGGGGTTGGGTTTGGTATTGGTATTGTACATATTTATATATATTTCATTTTATTGTTATTGTTCTCATTAAAGCAGTTTTAGTTCTGTTTTCAATCCAGAAGTCTTTCTACCTTGTTCCTTTTTTCTTTCTCCTCTTTGGGAAGGAGGGGAATGGGGGGCGATGGGGGGGCGGTGGGATGTAATAGAGAGTGCTGGTCATTTGTTGCTGGCCCAGCTCTAAACCTTGACAATCTCCATCATGTTTTAAATATCAAGTCTTTCATCGGCATGAAGAATCTTTCTTTCATCAGCCAGCTTTCCATTAGAAAGTCACCTACATTTTTACATGCTTCCTTGTCCCACACCAGAACAACCTAATTGCCTAACAACCTAATTGTCTTATCATCTCAACTTATTTGGAAGCGTAGCCCACTGCAAGTGCTGAATGCTTCACTGAGGTAGCATCTTACACTGAAAGACTAATATCTTGGCAACTGAAAGGTTTTCTTGGCTCTCCATCTGCCATGCAAGACTGAATGGAAGGTGGTGAGCAGTGGTCTACAGTTTCCCATAAAAGTGGACCATTGTTAGCTTAAATAGAAGTTCAAGTTGTAAAAACTGTGGAAGACTTACTAATTTCCATAGAGGTATTTGAGAAATACCAGTCACTGTACCTGCAATTGGTGCCATATCCATACCTGCGATTACCTGAGCTTTTACCAGCAATCCTCGATGGTCCAATGAATTTAACACGCACTTCTGATTTTTTTCCATTTTTGATCTCTGCACCAAGACTTGCCAATAGGACATTAAATAATGCCATTCGGTGGGACTATCCGTAGGCAGCGTTACAATGCAAAAGAGAAATTTGTATCACAAGTGGCCACAGATCTTACTGATTTTTACCGCTATATGACCATACTAAGAATGTTATCTGACACCCAGAAAAAAAAGACAAATATAAATTATTCAGAATTTAAAAGTTTATAATCTGGAAATTTTGCCAGCTGAACTCTTCTTTGAAAACTATTTCAGGCAATATGGAAATGTTTATTAATTTGAGGACGATTTGCATATTACAGATGCGGGGACATCTCTCCAGCTTCACATGTCAACCCAGCCCATGAACTTACAGTACTTTTAGCAACTCAGGCAAGCCAGGAATGACCATATTAGGTAAAGGCAGCCTATGCCTGTAGACAGTCTGAATCTGTCTTTACAGCTAATGGAAGCATCATTCCAGAAGACTGTTTGTGCAGAGAGACAGTGTCATTCTGTGACAGATAACTGACATTCTACCGCTTTTCTGTTGGCATTCCAAGACTGGTCACCAGGGCACAAGCTGTTCTTGTCTATGTAATCCCATACCTGACACATGTCAGTTCAGATTTACACAAGGAAATCTTTGTGGTGAGAACCTGAACTTCTGTGGATTAACCTACCACTATATTTAAATTGCTGAAAATCAAAACCCTGCTCCTCATGCCTGCGGGAAGAGAATACCATTCATCTTGATTTGGTTGCCTTTGTAGTAATTGTGGTTCCTTGCAGGCTTACAAAGAAAAACAATCACCTAACAATTTTGCAGATTAAAAGCAGAAGCCTATGTTAATGAGGAGGGAGAGCCAAATTCTACTTCCATTCTGAACTATGTCTCATTTAATGATTTCAGAAAACAGCTCAAGGTGTGATTCGATCTCACCTAATTTAACCATCTAGAAGTTGGGCATTTTACAATAGTCCACTAGACTACCTGTAAACAGAGAATATGAAAAGGACCTTCTAAGATATATCTAAAAACAGTATGGTATGGTAAGTGCTGTCTAGATGTGCATCTCTCTTTCCACTGCTGAGCGGGATTGGATGGCTTAATAAATCAGATAACCCTTACCCTATCTTTACTAGGCTGCTCTGTGTCTAGGGCTTCTCAACAGTCAGCAGACGAAGATAACCATCTTCAGCCTATGACTCAGCATGCTTCTTTTCTCAACACTGATTTTGGAATAGCATAAATCACTTCTGAAGTTGCCTCTGTATCTCCAATGGCTAAAAGAACCAACCTGGGAAAAACTGCCACCAAAAGTAACTCAAGCCATCTACAATAAATGTCACCTGTGGACACATCCATTGGAATTGGTTAAAGCAAACAAGTGTTTAGCTGAATTTTAGTGTTCAGTTTCATCAGTATTAACTAGCAGTATCAGGAGAACATCAAGGAGGTATTGTCAGTTTAGAAGCCAAATGAATAAGGACTGTCCCAAGATCAACATAAGCAACTCATTAAAATGCCCACTAGCATTTCATTATCAGTCCAATTTGAACATCTGGGTAAAATATTCAGAATTTGCATTGTAACTACTTCATTGTTAGGTTTTATATCTCCACTAGTTCTATAAGAATAATCAAACTCCTGCTGTTGTTTTATTTTCTTATGGAACTATAATTCTGTGACACAGCAGGAAATTAGACAATACTCATGCTGCATTGCAGCAGTACAACTATTTTACTCTACCTTACAAGTCAGTAACTTACTAAGACAATTCTGTGTATCCAGACAAATGTTCTCCTTCAGAGACGCTCAGTATTTAATTTTGGCATGAATACTGAAGTTTACATAGATGAGCAAGCTGAACAAACACATGGTGGGAGCAAAGCTCATTTTGCTAAGAATAGGGGCTAAGGGGGCACACACTGCCGCTACACTACATACTTGTCTTTCAAGACAAAGAACAATCTGTTCAAGAACACAATAAAAAGGAGCCATTAAAACAAATGCAAATTTTATAAAGGAAAATTTCACGTAGACACTTTTCCTTCCAACCACTTCGTTCATCTGATCATTCTCATTTGGCTTTTCATTCGTATGTTTTAAAGAAGAAGTTTTTATTGTTGCATAATGACAGCTATGTGAAGAATGGTCACACATACCTAGGCAATGAAAAACTGAAAGGAAAGATGCAGATCATTTACCAAATACCTAGACTGTGAGTCAATATATTTTTGGATACCTCAAGTTTTACCAGTGTGTGATGGAAATTACGAAAATTGAGGACAGCAAGGCTACTGCTGGTAAATTATGGCTTAGAATTAAACCAAATGATTCAAACCTTTAATCAGTAAAATAGCCAAGAAAGAGATGGACATGTACAAAACCTAAAGCATTCAAAAATAAAGAAAAAAAAAAAGAATGGATTTGAGAAGGAGTTTGTTTGCAGCAATGGGATTTAAAAAAATCCCCACAACAATCTATAAACTTAGCTTGTCAGAAGTCGTCTGATAGTCTATTTAGTGACCAAAGAGATTTGTGTAATTCATTCACCATTTTTATTACTTGACGCGCTATGCTGTGTTTCACAGCTGGAGAGTAAACATGCCAAAAGTTGACATTCTAAGCAATATTTAAATCCCAGACATATTTTTTGAGCAAATTGCAAATTTGGCTTCTCATTTAAGAAGATACCAAAGGGCATGTGGCTCGGCCAGTCTCCAAACTGGCTGTGATACCTAGGAGGCACTTACCTCAAACTGATTCTTTGATACGGTCAGCAGGCAATCCGAGAACGGTAGTAATATTTTTGGAAATCTTGGGTTTGATCCACTACAGGAAAAAAAAAGGGTAATGAGTTTAGCAGTGTTAAATCAAATGCTGCTGGAAAGATATCCACAAACCAGTTCAGTGTGGAAATATTTTCTTGTTGGCTTAAACTCTTCAGCTTTTATTGAAAAGGGGAAAATATATGACCATTCATTTATACCGTAAAAGGAAAAACCACAAATTCAATTTGGTCTTAAAGCACATCAGTTGTTCTTTACAATGTAACACGCTAAATCACTCCTTTGATTAAAGCGTGGCTTTTCTGAAATAGTTAGTAATTATCACAGCCTAGGCTACATTTTACAGCAGGAAGAGGACTAATTTCCACAACAGCGAGGGCTCAGCTGCATGGTTCTGATTGTGTTATCTTCTTCCCAGAATACTGACAGTTGAAAAATAATGGGAAGAATGTTTAACCTATGTTTCAAAATTCTCAAAGGAAAATGGCCTGTTAAAATTTCATTATATGTCTATTTCAAGCATTGTAAAAGAAAAAAATCCCTATGTAAATTTTTAAAAATCATTAAAAAGCATAATGTATCTGAAAGGTGCAGCATCGCTCACTCTGGTGAATGAAATCCTCTGAACTGTCTGAATTCAGATCACCTGAAGGAAGTGGTCAAGAGGAAATCAAAGCTCTCAAAAAGATTAGACCAGAAACTTCTACCACAGTATGGAAGAGGACAGTGTCAACATGAAGAGTCTGTACCATCCACTTTCAATGTGACTGATTAATTATCAGTTAGCTATTAGCAAGTGTGCGAAGCTTTTTTGCATATTTTCAGGAATTTTAATTTTTATTCCTTCCATATCTGAGAGGCCACAGAAGCTCAAGTAGGGAACAACTGCCCAAGTTCTCCAGTGATCCTCCGTTTATTCAGTCCAACTGTACTTAAGCTAGTATAAGAACAGAACATCTGCCAGGTGATGAGCTGGGACAAACAACGCCAGGGCACGACCAGATTTTCAAAAGAATTTGTTCTCTGCAACTCAGGCTAGAGCAGATTGTGACAGCGTCAGGTTAAAACACCAGAAAGAATGAGTAAGAATGAGTAAGAATACCTGGATATAACCCCCTGCATTTCTTGTTACCACCCGCTGTAAAGCAGATCCACAAACTAGTGGAGATTTTAAACGCACAGCTATCACCCAGACTCTAGCTGTGCTGTTGGGTTTTTCCCTATTTTTCTATTTCAGCCAGTGTGCTAACTTGGCATTTCATACACAATTCCTTCACAGGAATTTTAAGAGTAGATAATGCGAAAGTTTTATTATTCAAATAAGGATTCTAAGTAAATTTGTCTAAACTACCTTTATCTGTGGTCCTGGAATGGAAAGATCTTCAATTCATCACTGGAAAAGCTATAAGAGCACTAGAGTTACTGATAAAGCTAGGCATTTGCCAAAACGTATTTTGAATACCATAAGCTAAAGACAGATAACCCTAAATCCAGAAGGGTTTCATATCCATTGTCTTCTCCTTCAGGTTTTCCCCAGAAGATGGTATTCAAGACCAATTTTGACTATGATTTTCAAATTCAGTAACTTGCCTGACAGGAAGCACAATGAAGCTTTTCACTCAATTCCGAGGGCAGACTTGTAAATATGATACAGAAATGATTTTCGGTTCTGAATGATGTTTGTCAGATTCAATCTAGTAGACTTTTTCACTTGCCTTGTGACTTACACTCACTCACAGTATTTCTTTACCATGACTTTAGTATTCTTTCTGACCTACTAGAATAACTCAGCAGAAGGTAGAAGTGCTGTAAACAACTGTGATTTTATTATTCCTCCATTTAAATTATTCTTATACAGTGCTACTTTGTGGGTTTCTTCCTCATCAAATCTTAACTTCTCCCTTACATGCAGTAATATCAGTGATACCAGCAAGTGACAGATTTGTGCATTGTTTACAAAGTGTTAACAACACTTTAAAAATCATTAGCTTTATTTCTAAATTCTGTCCAGAGTCATATATTTACTGGGAAAGAAAAAAAAAAAAAAGAGAGAATGAGTGAATGAATGAGCAAATAAAAGAAAGAATGATAGTTGCAAATAGAAGACATCTGAGCCGAAATTTTTTAGGGTAATTAGAGAATTTGATACTGGTGAGAAACAGGTCACGTCAGTGTTACCTACAGGTGGCTCACTGTAATGTACTCACACTATCAGCACTGCTCTAATATTACTGCAGATCTTCTGGGAAGAAAAGCAATAAATTTAAGAATCCTATGTTAGACAAAAGAAACAGAGTACAATAAACTCATCAAATCAATCATGCATTTTGTGCACCCCATATCCTGAAGGTAACTATTATCTATCCCTTTTCTAAATCGGCTTGCATCTGGAGCTGTGAGCAGACCAAAAAGGGCATTTTCTGTTCTGTTGTAGAGGCACAGTTCACACGGCTAAAAAGGAATCTCAACATTTTTCTATTAAAGTGCATTAGAGCAGTTGACTGTGAATATACTGACTGTAGATAAAAATAACAGTATTCAAGTTTTTGAAAAATGCCATTTATTTTTCATTATTTTTATGTGTTTATACAGTTATATGTGTAAATAACTTCATTTGGGTTTAGTTAATAAAGACAGATATTCTTGCAAGATTAGTGGCTTTTGTTCTGTTCAAAGTTTAACAAATATATTTTTAATTGGCTATTTCTGCTCATTCTCCCAAATATGGTCTATTCACTTAGAGGAGATTAAGCTTTCATTTGAGAATTTTTAGGTTTTTTTTTACAGTAAGCTAACAACTGCTTAGCAGTTTTTTTAGGAAATACATTCAATAATATATTTTGACTGCAGTGACTAATTTCACATTTAGTTCAAGATGAGCTGGGTATTTTCTTAGAGGAACCGCTCCAAGCAGCCATGTAACAAAAGAAGTATTTGTCAGTCATAGTGTAAATATAATATAAAAATGGGGCAAAACATTCTTAAAACCTAATTAGTCCACTGGATCATCCACTGATAACATTATTTGCCTTAATTAATTTTGGTCATACTATCAATTCACTAAACAATGTAAAATAATCTGAATGGCACTATGAAACAAGAAGTACAATCGACTATTTCTAACGTGCAAGCACAGTGGCCAGTCCAAATAGCTGTTCTAGGCATGTTACAGTCATCGGGATTAAAGGGTGGTTTCAGTAATGGGATTTTGCACTTTAAAATTAGGCACAGCAACAACTTTCTGGTCACACACGTACCTCTCAAAAGCCACTTGTGAACACAGTAGTGAGCCCAGGATCCTACGCACCCATCCCTGCGGCAGGACTGCCTGAATAACATCTGTAGCGGGTGGCCCTGCATCTCTCTGCGAGTACACGCTGGTCACAGCTGACCTGTTTGCAGGTTTCCTCTTTGCTCTTAGTGCGGTCCCCAGGGCTACCCGCAGTGCCCACTGTAGGTACGGCTTCAGCGCTTGAACCTGGAGTGGCACTAGCACGTCGGGTGCCATGCCTGCACCCTCTCCCCAGCGCACAGTAAAAGTCCTGCACAGGACTGGTGTTCCAACCAACCAGCACGCTGAGCAAAGAGCAGCTCATCATCAGTACAAAACGGGAAAGGGAAGAAGGACTTGCCCAAACCTACAGAGACGTGCCTTCAACTGCTTGAGATCCACATCTGCAGCTCCATCCTGAGAATATCTCCCTACAACCTTTCTTCAACGTTACTCATTCATCTAACAAAAGATATCGCCTGGCCCCACAAACATGTCCTCCCCATAAATACTGACTAACAAAAATGCCTGAAAAGCGCACAGTGCTCCCAGGGGAGAACTCCGATTAGATTGTGGAGTCTTATTCCCCTCTCACTTGTTCTCTCTACCTCTATCCTGTCCCTGCTATTTCTCTGGATCTGCCTTTTGACCTTTCCTTCGTGTCCTTACCTCCAGCTTCATCACTTCTCATTCACCGAAGATTCCTCTTTTTATACATATATTTCTAGCAATGTAGGATATGGCTCCAGGCTAACGAGTGAGCTGAACCTGGGTCTCTGGTTGAAGGCTGAGTGCTGTATAATCCCTCAGCTATTGGACAGATGAGACTTTTATATCCCTGCTACCCTGACACCCACTCAAAGCGGTAACTCCCGATGCCATTTCCAAAGTATCAGATGCTGTCTCTGAGTGTTAGGCATGCCCAGGGGAGCTGGACACTCACAGGGTTCCAGCGGGCACTCCATGGGCTCAGTTTGGACTTGCACGCCAAGGCGGGGATGCAGTTTGGGATTCTTAGTGGCTTAGATAAAACAGTTGTCCAGGACAGTTACAGAAATGAGGAGTCATGTACAAAGTTACTCACAGTGTCACATGGGCAGAACACTTCATGCAGAATAATTTGATTTCATAGCGAGTCAAAATTACATTGGAAAGCTTTGTGCCGTCAAGTGGAACAGGTACTCTAAAATGGTCCACTCACTGGTCAGCTCAGCACCTGTATTCTAGCCAGGTAAGAATGTCTGTCTCCATCTCTAGCCCTTTCATTTGAATGTCTCAGGTTTACAGAATTAGGTTCGTAACATCAGGTATTTGTTATGAATGTTTGCTAGAGGGGGGAAAAAAAAGAAAAATTATTTGCTGATTAAACAATGTGAGGTGAATGCTCTCTGGGGCTGATTTATGTTTAGTGTGCTTCAACGGATCTTCAGAGATGAGAAAACACTGCACCTCATTAGAAAAGGCGTTGCCTAGTAAATATAGACGTAAGAATTTCAATGGCATTTCACAGGAATATTAGAATCAGAAGCACCTTAAATTAGCGCTTCAATGGCAATTTTTAACTTGCATAGTTCGGATATTTCTCCTGACAACATTTCCCTAATGTCATTATCACTTACTAAAATTTGATACCATCTACAACCTGAGCCTGAATTCCTGACACACAGGACCAGAGAGGTAAATATTATGCCAGATTAAAGAGTAGCATGTTTTGACAATTATGAAGACAAACGTTTCTCTTTTGCAACAAGGAAGTCTCAGAAAATATGTAAATACTTAGGCAGTTAAACTGTGTGCAACTTATTCACAAGGGAACTAACTCCAAGACACAGCCCTAAGCTATGGCAGCACCTTTGGTTATGTCAAACAAAACAAAAGACATTCAGTTGCTTCTAAGAAACTTCATGCTCATTTCTAACCTGAAGTCATATAACTGCAGGCTGTGATCCTCTCTGATCTCTAGCTCTGTGCATGTGAGTAAGTGGCTGCATAGAAAGACCTCACGTGTTTTTTGAAGTAACAAAGAGACAATATTCTTTTGAGTCGGGATTCAATCCATCGCTAGTGAAACCTGTGTAAAACCTCTGCCAGAGCTCAGCTGTTGTCCTAAGTCCCCATCCACGGATGCTTCTAGTGGGCAGTCCCGCCTGCTGTTACTAACTCCGGTATAAAGGTGCTTGACATTTGCTTTCTGCTAATCACAATATGCTGATCTAAAGTTCTTAAGCTGAACTCTTTCCCTAAATGCTTCACTGAATTATTGCATTTATCTATGATGACTGTGGTCAGAGTTATTTTTACATGCATGGATAAAGGAAGTGGAAGGGTTTCCTTTTAGAAACTTTAAAAATCATTTAAAAACTAAAATCTAAGGGGATAATATAGTCAGTCCTTAGAACATGCATATCACTGTTTTTTCATGGTCATAGGAACCTGGTACTATAATATGACCTGGTATTAAGAACAGCAAACTGAAATGTAAATAGCTACATGTCAGCTTCCCATCTTTCTTATTGTGATTTGTTGTGGAAAATAAATAAAAATGACAAAATATTAATTCATACTTCACCTTGGACAGGGATCAAGTAAGTGCTGAGCCACAATTTGCACTAGTTTTAATTTTGTTTGTTGGATTCTTTCTTGATTTTTTTTCTTTCATTATTCAGTAGAAGAACTATTAAATTTATGATGATTTTTCTTCCCTCAGGTGAATTCAAAGAATATAAAAGCAGTAAAACTAAAATGTTATACAAGAACGTGTAAAGGTAAGGCTAGTTGATACAAGACAACAGATGACTTCATGCAGGGAAGATAAAGCAGAGAATCAGATAAGGAAAACATGAAGTAAAGGGAATTCAGAAGGAATTTATTACATTATTTTTAATTATTTTTTTTCTAGGCACGGCTGTTGAAATTTTACAACGCATCATTAATTGTCTGTATGGGGTTGCTCTACTGGAACAGAACAAAACCCATCTTACTCAATGTGTTCTGGTAGCAACTACTGATAGTAAATATTAGGTAGTGGTCAAACCTGATAGTTCAAAAGAGGTGAGACTGCCCCAGCTCCATGCCCAGGTCCAGCTCATAATGAGGCTGAGCACATATTCCCAACGGGCAGACATGCAAACACACATACAACACCTACACGTGTGTACACACAGCTGACGGCGCAGATCATACAGAGGAAGATTCTCTAGGCAGTCTGTCCAAGGCAGGTGTGTTTTCCTCATCTCTGGTTTTGAGGTAAACCAAGGAAGAATAAGGAGACTTTTCTTGCAATTTAAGTGTGTGTCTGCAATCCGTAGCCTGAAAAATTAGTGTCACAGGCAGCCATTTGTTTTGATTGACCCATGATTTCAGAAGAGATTATGTTTTTAGGTAACGTTGCTTGAATTGGCTGCACAAGAGTTTTAAAAATTAGGTCATAGTAAATATAAATGTGTAGCATTATTAAAAAAAAAAAAAAAAATCCCAAACCCCACCACACTAAATCTGCTCAAATGTGGCAAATAAAATCAACATTTCTATGCTTCAGTTTACATTAAGTTCTAACTCTGGCACCCCAGATAGAAAAATACCTAGCAATCAAGTTCTCAATATTGCACATGAAGTAGAGAGAGGGTTTAGAAGTCTGGGAGTTCAAACAATGCTGTGAGAGATATGCTCAAAGACACTCCAAGGTTTTACAGAATACTGCCACATCTGCAGTCTACCTCTGTTTCCCGAATGCTCCAGAAGTGACAGATGCAGCTAATCAGAACTGACCATTACCTGTATCTTACTGGTTGGATTTAAAATATTCCCTGTTAAAACCCAGGCAGGTTGCCTTTTCCCAAATGCATGGGAAGTAAATGTGAAAATACAAAATTCAGCCGATGTTCGGTCAGAAGAGGGTTACAATCATGAATCTCTTGAAGGAGACAGTTCTGGGTTTGGTTCAGAATTATTTTATATAAATAATATTTTTCTTGGACTGGTTTGAAAGCTTACCTCTAAGTGCTCTGATTTTATTGTGTTTTTCACTTGCTTCACTTTCGTAGGAAGCCAAAGGGGAAAACAGCATCTATCAAAGAGAACGATTTCCAAATCAGCCCTTCTACATTCAGGCAAGCGGCATCAAAATATCAGGCCTCGCGGGCTTGGCATCCAGAGAGTGATCTGTGCTTTAAAAGTATTTGGCAGCCACGGTTTTACTGCCTGTCAGCAGATCAGTGAACAGATAACCTCAAAGGAGTAGCTGATTAGCCCATCCTTCAGAAGCCATCCCATAAAATTGCCAGCCTTGCCAGCTATCACCTCTTTTTTTGCTCTTTGTACGAGGACATGGAGGAGGTACAAGCACGAACCTAAAATCCAGATGTGTTTGTTCAGTAAGATTTCCTTCTGGCCTAATCAGGGAAAGACTCTTTTGATTCCCTGAGAACTTGCTGGAGCACGTTTGATGTTTCTTCAGTGAGAGTATTGCATCACATTAGAGGCTACTGGACAGAACTGTCGGGTCATCATCTAACTCCACGGACTTTATTAATGACGGTATTCACTACGTGTATGTTCCATTGATCAGCTGATTTTATTTTAGGGTGCATTGCATCCTAAATAGATAACTAGCACTGTAGTGGGAAGACTGAGAAATGACTGAGGCTTCATGAGCACAGTGAGAATCGTCTCTCTTTAGCTGATAAATAAAAAGCCTTTGATCTTCAGACCAGCCTCAAATGAGAGTGCGAGTTGGAGAAAACTGGCTAAAGATCAACCCAAACTAAATGGAAGAGAGACTAATATGTGGAAAACATCTACCCTTAAATAATTAGAGCTGACTGAAATTTGTGAGACACATCTAAAGGCTATGCTGGAACGAAGCGTCTTCTTCAGATTTGCCCACCCTGTGTCTAATAGCAAGTTTCTTCTTTTCTTTCTGCCACAGGCTGGTTTAAGAGTCTTTTATTATCTGTAGCTGGTAGCCACTTTCTCTACAGTTGCTCCCATTTCTTGGGCCTCTCACAAGGATAATTTTTCTTACATATTAATTATTCTTACATATTTTTGGTTTCATTAGCAACAATTAGCCTTTGAGACCTGATGGTTCTGTCTTTGCAAGTGAAGGGTTTCCTTTGCAGAGCTGTCAGCTCCAAACAATCCTGCAGGACATTTAATACATTTAATTACATCCCACAAAACAGGATTTTTAAAGACATATTTTCACAGAATTACAGAATCATTTCACTTGGTAGAGACCTTTAAGATCATCAAGTCCAACTGTTCAACCTGCACGTTAAACCATGTCCCTCAGCACCACATCCACACGGCTTTTAAACACTTCCAGGGATGGGGACTCCACCACTTCTCTGGGCAGCCTGTTCCAATGTCTGACAAACCTCTCTGTGAAGAAATTTTTCCTAATATCCAACCTAAACCTCCTCTGGCGCAACGTGAGGCTGTTTCCTCTCATCCTGTCACTTGTTACATGGGAGAAGAGACCGACCCCAACCTCGCTACAGCCTCCTTTCAGGTAGTTGTAGAAACTGATGAGGTCACCCCTGAGCCTCCTCTTCTCCAGACTAAACAACCCCAGTTCCGTCAGCCGCTTCTCATAAGACTTGTTCTCCAGAACCTTCACCAGCTTTGTTGCCCTTCTCTGGACACACTCCAGCACCTCAACATCCTTCTTGGAGTGAGGGGCCCAAAAGGCCCCAAACTGGACACAGTATTTGAGCTGGGACCTCACCAGTGCCCAGTACGGGGGGACAATCACTGTCCTGGTGCTACTGGCCACACTATTTCTGACACAAGCCAGGATGCCATTGGCCTTCCTGGCCACCTGGGCACACTGCTGGCTCATGTCCAACTGCTGTCGACCAACGCCCCCAGGTCCTTTTCCGCTGGGCAGTTTCCAGCCACTCTTCCCCAAGCCCGCAGCACTGCAGGGGGTTGTTGTGACCCAAGTGCAGGACTCAGCATTTGGTCTTGTTGAACCTCATACTATTGGCCTTGACCCATTGATCCAGCCTGTCCAGACCCCTCTGTAGAGCCTCCTGACCTTCAAGCAGATCAACACTCCTGCCTAACTTGGTGGGAATCATTTGACTCATTAAGTCTTCAGAAGGAGAATGTTGTTTTCTCTTGGTTTTTTTTTTAATACGATGTGTAGTAATTTTCTTGGTTATTGAAAACTAAGTAGTACATCTTTATTTTACTCCTTTATTTTACAGTTGTAACACATATATAATTGTTTGTAAACTTCAGCAATAGAAAAATTATCTCATAAAATATAATTACTGTATAAAATATATACTAGACTAATTGCCACTAATAAAAGCCTTGGAATTTTCCTACAAATACATGCAATCCAGGAGGTTCCAATAAAACTGACTGAAAATTTGACCTTTCTTATTTTATGCTACAGATGTTAGGACATACGTATCTCTGGCTAAAAAAGACTTCCAATGATGATAAAAAGCCTCCCATGACATCTTAAGCTTTCCTCCCTTAAGTCCACAGGCTGCAGACCAGCCTCCAGGCCAAGTTCTGAAATTCTCTACTCATTTCTTCAGCAACGATACAACGCATTCCTTCTGCTTTTGCATTCCCATCTCAAAAAGGTGTCAATTTCAACACATTATAACCATGGATGAATTGAAAAAGAATTTCAGGGAAAAAAAAAAAAGAGATCTGACTAGCTGTGAGCAAACGCCAAGAGGCACAGGAAACCTTCGAAGGTATCGCATTCAAAGCAACTAATTCAAATTGCACCAACTGGCCAAAACTTTGACACTCTTTGCCTCAGTTCAAAGTACTGATTGTAGTGTACAACTTCTGTCGAATAAAGGTTTTAACATGGAATGTCAACCATCTCTCTTTTAGCCAGAAAAACTAAGCTCTTCACAGGAAAAAAAAGCTCTCCTGAAGTTTTTAGCAGACCATTATCTACAGCAAGGTGTTATGGCAGCTTGAATCTATCCCATCAGGGGGACAGACACTACTTTGTCATTGCAGCTCCACCTAAGAGGGTAAGTGAGGCCTGACATCCTGCATTATTTTTTCACATAAAGTAAAGCTCTCCGTAAAGATAAAGAGACCTCAATACTAGAGATTTTTAAGAACTACCACCCATATGGCTCCTTGTGGAAAGAGTATAATGTCCACGAACTTTAAAGCGTTCTGTCCCTCACTACAGTAGAAAACATACGAATGTGTCAACAGCTGGTCATGTTTTATTCACGAGAAAATGCATCTATTTTAGTAAGTCATCTTCTAGTCCAGATAGAGCTTTTGTTTCATCTCTCACAATAAAAATTATTTCAGGTGCTAAATGTTAATCACATTTGTTTAATTTGTTTTTGTTTCTGAGCGCTTTGTCCTATTACCCGACTGGAAATTGTGAGGTGATTTAACAGTACAATGCTGTTAGAAGGAATCACGGGAGGAATGAGAAGTCTGTACATTCTTTGGTCAAGATATCACAGTGTGCCATGGCCCAATGGACCTCAAGACTCATTTACTTGGTCTTGTGTCCCTTGAAAATTTTCAAGCAGTTTTGCCATCAGAAGGAAAAGCTGCTGATTCTTGTCATCTGCATAGAAGTAGTGAAGTTTGGGATTTTCAGTTGACAAAATTATTACAGGCTGAACTTTTATACTCCACAACACTACTTTATCTGCATCTAATGAAGAATCTAACATTCATAATACAATCCTTCAGGAAGTTCTATGTATTTTTAGACAACTTCTGTCTCAAATAGACTTAAGTAACATCAAAACATTAACATATCTTTACTACGTGATGCTAAGGTACTTTACTCTAAGAATATGCCTACTTAGGTCTCCTTAAACTTCACCATCTACAGAGTCCTTGGTATAAGAATTTATCCTGATAGTCAGAATTGTGGGTGCCATCATTCATCCAAATATTACCTCCTACAATTATTATGGAACAAAGAATTACAAGAAAATAACAAATTCCATTGTATTTCATTATGTCCTACTAAAGTTCCTATATTTGGTTGCTACAGTTATGCCCAATTTCGGTAATTTTGAACTAGCTTTTTTCTACCTGGGTAGGATAACAATAGGACTGATGACAATAAGGCATGGACTTCAGCACTCATTATACACGTTTGCTCGAGCATTTACATGGCCTGTGCTGTCATGTCTTCATTGTTACTTTTATCCAAGCTGACTGAAACAAAGCTAGTCCATCCACCCCTCTTCATTTTGCAGTCACGTTGCCCTGATCAGTGGACAAAGCCTCGGACAGATTGACATTACCAGACATGGTAAGAGCACACTGCCCTCCTTGCTCCCTTTGGGTAGACAAGTGCCAAACCTGCTTTATTCTCTGGAGAGCTATGATTGCTTTTTATTAGCATCTACAGAGAGAAAATCATCACACCAAAAGAATGCAAAGGCGTGGTTTACAGTTAATCCATCCTCTGCTTCCTCTGCATTGTGTAGCTCTTTATTTGCATGCCATGTCTTTTCACTACACCCACATTGGGCAATCCCCAAATAACTGCCTTTCTCGGCTGTAAGACTTCCAGTGACGATTATGGAACTGTACAGCAGTGGCTGTAATTCTCTTGCCAGAATTACATTCTAATGAACTACCACATTGCAACATTCACACACACAGTGGTACGTTCCTATGCTGGTACCTTTCCTTTACTGTTCCCACCCTAAATATACTCACAAAATGTCTTGTTTAACATCTGCTAGGTATGCTGGAAAAAATAATTTTTAAAAAGCTGCTTTTGTTCTGCAGGATGCCAGTCCTGCAGCAAACAAGACTGATAACAGGACAGGAACAGTAGATCATAGGATTTTTTCTTTAAAATACAGTTGGGATGTTGGTTTCAATTTTTTTAATCAGAAACATTGTTCTAACAACTAATTCAATAATTAGCATCAATAAGAATAGAACAAATCTTCTCATCTTGCTGGAGAATATTTGCAATAAACTGTTTCACAATGAACTTAAAAGATTATCCAAATAAATTACCTGCCAGATAATTTTGCCTAGGGAGTCAATTCAAGAAAACTGAAAACTATTTTCGAGTTATTTGTAAACACAAAAAAATGGGGGTGGGGTGGGGTGGGAAATTTATCAATCTTTTAAATGATTGTGTAATAGTAATTCCTTTGAGGAATAGGAAAAGGAAAGAGAAAAAAGAGGCCACCTGACTTTCTACTCAGTAATCTGTCTTCACCTGAGCAATTAATTAGATTTTGCAGCACAGGATTTGATATTTTGATAATTCTGTGTAAACCATTTTGTTTCCATATTAAATTGTGCCCTCTTTGCTACAGTCTTTGCCACACGCACGCCACCACCCCTACAAATCCAAAGAAAAAGCTCCAAGCAATCTCAAAATGTCAATAGCATCATTTTACTATGAAAATATAGCAAAATACATGATAATATAACTTCTTTCCTAGAAGAAAAACCCGGACTCTTACATGGTTTCTTGCCAAGGACTTCTCTGTAAACAGCATTGTCTTCCCATCTACCATGTAAACTTTTCAGAAATAAAAGGTAACAGCAATTTGCTCACCTGAACTTTTCTTCCAAAATTTCTTCTCTACAGAGGAACCAGGCACAAAACAGGATAATGGAATGATGGATTTCCAAGAGACAGCATGTCCTAATCCTGACCTGAAGAGATCATGACAGGGTGGCCATTCAATCTTCAGTGTTGATTTAACCTTCTGCATACAGTATGTCAGCAACCAAACAAGAGAACGTTATCTTCTTGCACAAGCACGTCCCCTCAGAAAGGAGTATGAAATTTCCACTCTAGAGGATACCAACATAGAGCATGAAATAGTGAGCTGGAAAGAGACTGCATAACTGGTTTAAGGACATACACACACACACACACAAAAAAAAGGGATATGAAAAAATGTTCTAGTAATCATATTCCCTTTTAAGCACTTCACTGAATATTTGAAGACTTTTTACAAGAGAAATATATCAACTTCTGCAAAAAATGTTGCTTTTGAGAAAAACTTTGGAAAGCACTTTTTCTGAAAAGTACATTTTGTCATATATACTTCTACAGTTTCTTCTTTTACCCATGAAGAAGAGATTAAAACGTACAGATAAAGTAGAAATTGCAAGATAGCAGAACTAAGGAAGGCAAGAACAAAACCACAAAACCCAAATTAAATGTGCAAAGTATTCGGTTTACTTGAAATATTTTTTTCCTTAAAAAAATTGGCTTAACCAGTAAATTCTTCTGGATTTGCTTTGTTACCTCTACAATGAAATCTCTATCATATTACTGGTCAGCTGAGCCATAAAATTCCTTTAAATGCCTATAGAAAAAAAAATGAAAAACACAAATTTAAAAAACCCACAAAATCTCAGAGTGTCTGTCAGTTTAATTCCAAAAGACAGAAGACATGTGACATGGATTACGAAGGGAATATGCTCTGTCTAATCTCGCTATGTATTTGATGGATGAGGATACTTCTCAGGGTGCATTTGGGTTGTCATGAAGACACCCCAGTTCCTGTTGAGATGGCCTATTGGACATTTCCATGCTGAAGCAATGGTTAACCATTATCATGGCTAATTCTGTGTCCGGAGGCACTCCTCAGAGAAGCTAACTCACCGTAAGGAAGAAGATCAGGATTAGGCGGAGGAAGGGTGAAGGTTCCAACTCTAACTTTGAAATTGTTTTTCATTAAAAATAAAATTACAATAAGGGTATTTTGCAAACTAAATATCTTTCCCTCCCTTTCTCAAAATTTGTTCTGGGAACAAAACCAGATATCACAAATTTTCTGGACACAGAATGGTTAATTAGAGCATTGAGGTAATTTCTCCTTTCATGTTACATTATGGTTTACAGATCATAGGACCAAAGGATAATTCAGATTGGGTCTTGAACTGCACCCTTCATCTTCCATTTCTACCTAATAGCCCGTAATGGCCTTTACCACTGTAGAGAGAGACACAATGGCTTTTATCCCATTTTTTGTGCCATCAAATGGAAAGAGAACTTGATTCTTCAGAAACAAGACATATCTACAGTAAGTCAAGTACTTGATGGCTTATTTATACAGCTCCAGAATTAGGATCTAGGCATTGGTAAGAAGCCTTCAGTCAGATAAGGCAGATTAATTCAATGATGGTACCCACAACTATGTAGAAACCAACTGAGAAGTCCTGCTCCACAGTCTAACAGGAAATGACTTGTGCAAAGAAGCACCGATTTTAAGCAGCATAATATAAGATTGTCACAATCTGAATTGTTGACTAGAACTGGGTTTGCCACACTTCATAGGACATACTGTTCTTTCTTCCTCAAGTTGTTTTGACATGAAAATATGACCATCTTCTAAAATAAGGGAGACGTTTGGTGCCAAGGAATGCTAAAGCACTTTTGGGGTATGTGTGTTGGGGAAATGGTGATAAATATTCATTAAAGGATTTTCATTTCAAAATGATAGTTTTACCATCCTAACTCGCAGGGTAAATAGATCATTTTGGCTTTCCCTGCATTTTCTACATTTAAGATTTCATAAAAGGTTCCAATAGGTTTAATTTACATGTGCATGCAACACAAAGTCTCTGAAGCCCGAAGTTTTAAAAATACTGTCTGGCAACCCTCCTGCAATTTGAGATTAAACTGCCAACAGCTAACTGTGGCAACTCTTGCTGCTTTAGGCATTGACATGAAAATCCACGGTATGTGTCTTCTGCCAGAGGAGGATCTTATCCTTTAACAATAGTTCACCATTACGGTATTTTTCTGCCACCGACTGACATATTCTCTTGAATTAATACTTGCACGCCTGGTAGAGAGTTTCAGTGTATGACTGATTTAAAACAAAGACTCTCTATTAATAAACTAACATTCAGATTCAGCCTGTATTAAATGTTTGCAAGTAAAGCATTAAAACCTCCAGGTAATGAATAAAATTGGGGTAGTAATAGAAATTACCTTGGAGAATTTCAGAGCCGGAGTCTCAGCTGCAGGAAACCAGGTCACACCGCACCAGCTGTGACTCTAGCTATTAGGCCCAGTTTTGTGTGAAGTTCAGGTGAATGGGTGACTGGTTTAGATAAAATAACATCCTGTCTGACTTTCTGTTCAGTATTAAACTTAAAAAGTCTTCAAGCATCTTGTCTACCTCTGTGATCTCTAACTTTTACTGAATATACCACGAGGAAAGGATGTTTCTGTGAAAGCTTCTAAAATCATGATGAATCAATCTTGGAGGCAGTTCTAAGAATCCCACTATCTCAAGTTCAAATCTTTTTACTTGGATTTAGGGATACTTCCTTGAAGAGAATTTCTAAATTATTTAATGTCATACTCAGGTTTACTTTAAATTAGAGATCTGTGAAAACCTCACAATCTAGTGTTTATCCTGTACTAACTCCATATTTTACTAATATTGTTTACTGAAATAAGCCAAGAAGTTGTTCCCTATCTTACTCTATACTGTTCTTTCCACAGAGTGTATGCCAGTAGCTTTCCATAAAACCTGACACATTTGGTGGAAGTGTCAGGACACGCAAACTCCTCAGCCTCTCTTAGTCTGAGGTCTTTCTCAGTCTTTCTTCTCTCAATGAAACAAGGCATGTTCAGCATTGTCATGCAATCTGCCTTGCTGCCCCTTATTCCATGAAACTCTCAAAACAGAAAATAGAAAAGTTGCAAGGAAGAAGTTTAGCCAACCTATTACCTTTTTCTTGAAATTTTGGAAGGCAGACTGTAAAGATTTCTCCATCTCCATTCACAGAGCAAAAAATAGAGATGTTTCTTCTTAGGGAAATTAGTGGCAAACTGGCAGCCCTACAACAAAGACAAGAGGTAACATGAATTTCTAATGCACTTCAGCAAAAAATCACTCCCAGAGTGGAAAAACACTTCTGATTTCATAATCTGATTTCATGTGTCTTAACTTGGTATTTTTAGTAAAACAACATACCGATACTGATATTAGCTAAAGGAGAAGAAAACACTCTGTTTATAGGATACTGCTTATGGTCATTACAATGCCAAAACAACAGCAGTATTTTAGCTTAATTTCTTGAAGAAACAAGACACGCTTTATCACACTGTTCTAATAACTTCTCTAAGCTGATTTCAACCAAAACTGACAACGAAAGTAGAATCCATCTCTACAAGAATCACCGAGGTAGGTCAGTAGATAGAGAACACAGACCTTATTGATGTATTATTGAAGAACTTTCCATTTACATCAAGGAATTTACATATCACAAATAAATTACTGGTTCTGCTACTCATGTAACAACTTTCTGATGTTTCGTCATCAGACTTCAGCAAAGTGACAAGGGAACGTTAAATATTTCATTGTTTAGACATAGAAATCTTTGTATGCTGAAGTTAAGTTTAGAAATTCAGTGTAGTAATTCATGTGCATGGTGTGACAGGTGTTTGATGTTGAATGGGAATATTTACTGGCCTTCATAATATCTTAAGATATATAGGATTCGTAAATTATGAATCAATCAATAAGCATAGGGAAACAACCGCCCTTTAAATAAATCCCCTTGTAGGATACGCTCTACATTCAGAAATACATATCATCATAATCTTTATAAGTTGAGAAAGAGACGTTAATAAAAATAAACAATAATAAACAGGAGTGATGTGTCTCCTCATGTAATCATGGTGCATTTTCACACACTTTCAGGAAGGCAGTGCTGTTCCTGCGGAACATCATGATCTCTGCTTACAACATATCACAGAACAGCAGCGAACACAGTGGCAGGAGCTAACTGGTCCTAACTATCAGGTTAGGGTACTGTGGAGATCCTTCGGATGCACACACTTGGTAGACTTAAAGAAATTCTATGTGCAGAGGTTTTAAATTAAAATTAAGAGCATGGATATTGCAGTACTGAGTCACACACAAGAAAGGGAATTTTAGGCAGAGCAGATTCTACTCTCACCTGAGGTAGTTGTAATAAGCCAGTATTCAATCACCTCATTGGTAACTGGAACCATCAATTAACTGCATCCTGTTTCTCTCAGAAGAGAAGTTTCTAGTTGAAAACAAAACTGACACAGCGACAGACAGCCTGAGCTCAAGGGATAACCAGCGTTCAAAGGTTTGCAAGCCACCACCCCAGAGTAAAAAGGCAAAATTTAAAATGAACTAATAGAATTTAAATAACCTTTCTTACTCCTTTCAAAGAAAGACAAAGAATCCAATTCCCTGAAATTTCTGATAGATAAATTATGTATTAGGAGGAAAGTAATAACCAGAAAGAAACTGAAGGCCCCAGAATGCAACATCTTTAAGAGGCTTATCCCAATGTGAGCTACTGTTACAGGATGAAACTCTGCACAAACATTTTTTCTGAGGCATATAGTATATATTTCATCCAAGACAGAATTTACCAAAATATAGGATTTTACTGACAGTATGTAAAGCGTACACAAGGCAAGGCCACTAAAACATCAACTTCTTGTCTTAACAGGATTTTCCAACCTGGCTGCAATCTGGTATCCAGACTATGACTCCATAAGTGGAGTGCATCCAAAGGAACTTCAAAAGCTAAGCTTCTGATTCAGTCAAAAGAGTAATAGACCAACCAAAGAATCATGAAAAAGTAGGTCAGAATGGATCTCAAGGGACTTTTAACCCCTTCCCCTGCCAAATGTCAAAGAAGTATCTCCCAGACTTGAAGAACTGGCTTTGGGTTTGCGAATAGGAATTGAATGCATTTTGTGAGAACAAAAGTTCCTGAACCTACCCAGAGAAAAAACTCCATATCCTTCTCTGGAGAAAACTCGATCAGCTCTAAAATGACAGCTTTGTCAACAATTGCCCCTTTAGAAAGCCATTTGAGAACGCTGCTGAATATCATATTTTTGGGTGAATGAGCATAACATGCACTACCTGAACTAATATAGAATTTAGAGAACTATCAATCACCCATGGCAATCATAATTCTTATTAAAACTGCCAAAAGTTGGGTAGTATCTAGAAGACAATGGGAGTTCTCCTTGTTCACTGTCTCCTGGAAAACTGCATGCTCTCTGTATACGCTTCTAAGTGCCCTGTATGACGTGAAATCCTGTGGGACTCTGTACATTGCTACCAACTAATACCAGTTAATGTATCAGTGGTATTTACGGCACCATTTGTATTTAAGTCACTACGTATGTAGGTTTATCTGTTTATACCACTGCGCATCCTGTAAGATGTTGTGGCTGTGCAAGTCCTGTTAGGTGTGATTTCATGCCCTCCTGACTTTGAGACGATTACCAGAATGTGAGAAGTTCATGGCTACAGCACCCCTAGTGATGGACCTGAGGGATTACAACAAAATGGGGGAAATGACAGATTTTTCACCCATCTGATTTGAGTTCCATTTAGCAAGAATAGGTCAAGAAAATGCTGTAGTGTTCTGTGTGTGCAGAAACAAAAAATGTCTCTTTGTATAAGCTTGAAGAGAAAAATAAATGATGTTCTGTGTTTGTTTCTGTGTTTAGCACAACAAGAATTTGAATCAAAAATTGGCTCAGAGGTATCAAAAAAAATAAGTAACCTCTTCAGTGCAGACTTTCTTTCCATTTACACTAGGTGCAACACTAGTACAAACATGTGAACAACAGAAAGAATTTATAAATTGTAATTTTCCTCCTTGGTGTATACAACCAGTCAGAATAAGAGGAAATGAAGCATTAGGAAATTCCTCAGTATAGTAACAGCATCGTGCTGACATAACCTATGGGAATCCACTCATGTAATAGTCATTATTTTCTAAATATTTGCTAACATGATAAAGCTCTAAGAACATGTTCTGCAGTCTGCAGATCAATAGCCCAGTAGGAGTGTGACGCGACATGGTGGAAAATATGTAATGCTTGTATAATGTGATTCATTAAACTCTACACAAAATGCTCCTTTTTCTTACTTTGTAAGTGACAATTTAACACCATGGCTTTCCAGTCTGAATTTTTATAGATACTGTTGTCCTAAGGGTAACAATGGTGTAATACAACATATTTTTAGGAACGGAAAGCTCTCCTGACATATGCACAGACCTGTGCTGTTTCTAAGCTTTATATTAACGTCTGACTTTACAGTCCACACAAAAAGGAAATGAAGGATTAAAAAATAAAGGATATTCAATTACATACAGACATGACAAAACAGTAATAAACTGGATCTGACAAAATCAATGGAGGAGAGAATAGCAGAGCTGCACGTTTACTCGTCAAACACGCCTCTCTAGCTCTGCGTTACTGATCTACCAAAAGGCGTTTCACCTGGATCGGAGCCAGCTTCAGTTAGGTGCTTGCAGGGGAGTCAGGAATTAGACTTAAATACCCTGCGTTTTGTTCAATTCCTTAAATTTTGTTGTGCTCAACAATGTTGAATTTACAAAAAAACAACCAACCAACCAACCAACCAACCAACCAACCAACCAACCAACCAACCAACAACCTTTAATCTAAGACTGTGGAATGGGGGAGACCAGTTTTAATTTTTGTTTGGACTTTTACAGTCTTCTGTCTTTTTTGTCCCTGTATTATACATAATTCTTGTCGTAATCTGATCTTGAAAGGTTTTGTTTTCCCCAAGATGAGACTTGAAATAAGTTTAAGGAATTAAAATAGAACACAACCTGGTGTGCACATCCCTTTACGCAGATTTTGTCTTCCCAGATAGTGAAAGCACGGCTTCTGGGGAGTAGACAGGGTAAGTCTGAAATACTAAGTCTAACAGAAAAAGCATCTCTTACTATACCCTCTCCTTGGTGATGGCTTCAGAGGGTGACTGGGCAAATAAGATAACAGCAGGTAAGAGCAGACACAAGAAATGACTCCTCTCAGGGGACATGCTAAGCAAGCATTTACATGATCACAGTCAGTGGTTTGTCACCACATTTTAGCTGTGCAAGTTTTCTACTATCAAAGATTTTATCTGAGAAGGCATTATCTGATCACACCTAAACCAAATGGGACTATTGATTTTTGCAAGAGAAGACCTGGTCTGCACATTTTAAAACTATGAATCATTCAAAACCATTTTTATTTTATACTCTGAGTAGTTTAATTTTACAAAGAACCAGGAGGCTGTTCTGTAACCTTACGAGGTTTATATAAGAGGTAACAGGTTTACTTCAGTTCTACTAGAATAGATCTAATTAGTGATCTAATTACTGGCTGGCTGACACCGGTGTCTGATGAAAAGCAAGCTACTTTGTCTTTTGAAGGAACTTTCTTGCTTATTTACAGTATTACTGAGGTATCATTGCTATCATAAGTACCTTTTATTTCACATTTACTGTGACTTTCCAACAGTCATCTCAAGTTTATTGAAATTTAAAAGAAAAAACAACAAACCACCAGTCCAGTGACCTATGGTCTGCTGTCAGCTACACATGCCTTTAGGTTACTTGGCTGCAGGATCTGTGCATAAAGAGCTTTCTCCACTGTTTTAACTGTGTGCATTGTAGTCTGACAGTTAGCAAACCAGCCCTGGCAAGTAGGGCTTGTGGGTTTTGCTTCCCCCAATTTGGCCAACGGCTTGTTACATGTACTTGCAATAGCTACTAAGGGCCTGATCTTTTTGGATCTGCTGTTTAATAGAATTTCTCAGGGTTGTGCAAGAAGTCTGTGAAAATTACAACTCTTTTAAACTCAAGCTCTGAACCGTCTTCCCTATTCACTACCCCAGGTCTCCAGAAAATGCAGAGTTGTGCATCTTGGCACGTCCATATCATGATATGCGGACAATGCTAGTTAGAGCTGTCTCACAACTGTGGCAGATTACTTCTAAGATAGAATGAAACCTTTTGGGAAGTCAATTATTTTTCAGTAATGTGACTGGATTAAATATTACTAATAATTGATAATTACTAATATGGAGTAAGCTCCTTTTGCTTCTAAAAGTAGTATCCAGAAGACGCACCCATACAATGAACGTTGCCTAGACTTTTAGATCCAAATTAACTGAAAATGACATCCACAAATACCAAATGCTTTTAAAAAATAATTTGTTGTGGGAAGAAAAATGATGTTCTGCTTTTGTTTAGTCATGATGTGACAGCATTGAATTCTGTGTCCATTACTAACCAAAATTCCTAGAGAGGGTGAATGAAAAGACAGCATCAATTCACAATTATCACGTTCCTTTCTTTCCCCATATGCTCTAAGTTCAACATGTCCATGGGCAGATTGCATAACAGGATGTAGGAAGACAAGAGCTGTATCAACTCACCTAACCAAAAAAAAACCAAAACCAAAACCCAAAAAATAGAATCAAAGAATCACAAAATCATCTGGTTGGAAGAGACCTTTAAGATCGAGTCCAACCGTTCACGCTGCACTGCCAGGGTCCCTAAACCATGTCCCTCAGGACCCCACCTAAACATCTTTTAAACCCCTCCAGGGATGGGGACTCCACCATCTCCCTGGGCAGCCTGTTCCAATATCTGACAAACCTCTCTGTAAAGAAATTTTTCCTAATATCCAACCTAAACCTCTCCCGGCACAACTTGAGGCCATTTCCTCTTGTCCTGTTACTTGTTACTCGGGAGAAGAGACTGACCCCCACTTTGCTACAGCCTCCTTTCAGGTAGTTGCAGAGAGTGATAAGGTCTCCCTGAGCCTCCTTCAGGCTAAACAACCCCAGTTCCCTCAGTCGCTCCTCGTAAGACTTCCTCTCTAGACCCTTCACCAGCTTTGTTGCCCTTCTCTGGACACGCTCCAGCACCTCAATGTTCTTATTGAAGTGAGGGGCCCAAAACTGGACACAGCATTCGAGGTGTGGCCTCTCCAGAGCTGAGGCCATACCTGCAGTACTAATCTCTGGAGTAGTTGATCCAATATTGCTTTATATTTATGTATTCTTTGCTCATTTACATTTGGTAACAATCCGTGTCTATGGAAACCACACAGTTATGGCATTTTGAACTAGATAAATCATTTTCCTTTCCTCCTGTAATTAGTCAGCAACTTCTCTGTATGCTTTTTTCTTTTCTAGACCCTTTTTAGATTTAATTTTATACTGACAACTTGTTGAACTCTTGACTAATGAGAAATTATATAAAAGGATTTAATCCTACTACACATGAAAAAAGAAAACTCCTTCAAATCTACAAACATAACAATCCACCACTGCCTTTTCAATAGTAGGGTTTGGGCCACAGATTTTAGTCCTTTTTCATTCAATATAGAGAAATGGTATTCACTTATAAATCCCACCTGCAAACTGATAAGACTCTAAAGGGTGTACAAAAGATACATATAAAAACTAGTCACTCATTGGTGTACAAAAGGAAGTCTTCACAAGTTTCTTACGGAGTTTTGGAATACAGGCTATAGAGAATTATGATTGATTTGATTTTATCTGTAAGAATATTTACCACTTCTAGAAAAAAAAAAACGAGGCTAGCTCTAAAAAATAAAACCACTTCATAAATAACACAAAGCTCTTCAGATTTTGAGGAGTTTTATATCTTTAAAATACATCCTTTATAAAGACTATTAAAATCTGTGATTCTATAACTTCCCCCTTACCACATGTCTGGAAAAACATGCTTATTGACTCACCTGGAATATGCACCCATTATTATGCACCATATAAAGGTTTAAATTACATAATGCACTTCAAAACAGTTAGAAAGCTTTACTTTCCACTTTGGCAAATACAGCTATAATTAAATCTTGTGGGGTCTAATTTCACCTCTTGTATTCAGAGACAGATGCATCAGAGAATGAAACACATCATGACTGGCAAAAGAGCACATCAAGGATAACAGGATTGTTTTAATTATTTTCATAATGTTTCCTCATAAATCTCCCAGTATTACTACCAAAAATATGTACCATAATAGAGCAACAATCTGTTTTCATCTGAAACAAAACCAGCATGTGGACCATGCAAAATCAGGCTACATTGGATAGTTATCATTGGTCATTCACGAGAAAAACAACTAGGTTTTTCCTTCCTGCCTTTCCTTCCAGTTGATTAGTTTTGAGGGATTTAAAGCTTTGGTTAATTTAAAATTATCCTTTCCAAAAATCTTCATATTTCTCTGATTAACTATATATTATTCCACAGAACACGTATTAGAATACACGTAGTTACTTTAATCTTCTCTAGTTTGGGGCCTGAACTTGTTTCCATTGAATTTAATATGATTCACCTAAAGAATTTTTCCTCCCCATTACTTAAATCCTCATTCTCACAACTCCCTGCATTTAGTTCAAATCTCCTCCTGTGACCAACTGCACCATTTAAATTGCAATCTCCACTGAAAAGGAGGGCTTGCAAATAAAGCACTTTCTTTTCTGGTTTTCTTTCCTTTAATTTTTACACCCCTGCAAATCTTCCAGGGCTGACCAGATCTCTGCAGAGCAGCAGTAGGCTTCCTTATTTAATTGCCTTCTATGGGCTGTAAGTCAAAATAGTTCATGAGCCACCGGCTGAAAACTTTCCGGTCTAAATTCCTAATGGAGCGGGAGTCTGGCCCATTCTCAGATACTCACTTGCCCAACGGGCAAACGTGTTCTCATGTTCGGATTCAGCCTGAACTTGTTAGAGGGGTCTCCTGTGCCCAAGTTCTCACTTGCACCACTCCTGTGGGTCGGGCAGAGATTTCTGGGCATACCAAAGGCTACTACAGCCCGGGTTACCCCCCCGAAGCTTAGCTGTTCGCAAGGAAACAGCGAACAATACAGCGGTTTGAGAAGTGTAATGCTAAGGACTCAGAGAGGACAAACCCACTTGCTGGCCCCTGTTTCCTTGCACAGGGTCAGGTTACATCTCTCTGTGCACGTGCGTTCCGGATTTGTCGTGGTTAGGGATGATACAGCAGACTGCAAAACTCTGAGTTAAAGTGAAATCTAGAACAATGTCTGCAGTTAAAAGGCTTTCTCCCCCGGCACGGTTGTGTTACACACTTCCCCACATGTGCTCCAGACTTTTTGTTTCAAAGGATTACCTTTTATTAATTTCATCCTTTTGGATGTCAATATTTTTAAGCCCTTCAAATCTTGTGAAGACAGGGACCAGGGATACGAGGTGAACCGTCCCTTGTCGTCATTCCTAACTGAAATGGAATAATTCTTTATTGTAACACACATACAGGTGTTAATCTTGAGTGACAAGAATTGGACCTAACGGACTATCCTCAGGTGACTCCGTGTTACAGATCCAGGCTGAGATCTGGGGGGTTTTCACAGCTGGAGCTCCTGGAGAGCTCAGTTATCCACAGTTCACTCACATGCTGTGGGTGTGACATAACTTTGAAAGCTCTAAATATTTCCTGCTGGACTGACCATTTGACCAGATATTCTTCACCAACATAAGCCTAAATCCGTTCCTGTGTTGCCTGTCAGCAGCTACTTAAACAGTTAAATACCAGTAAGGATGCTTTTCATTGTCCGATTCTGTTGTAGAGTTCTGCAGCATGGGCAGCATCGCTTACCGGCGGCAGATGTCTCCTATGGAATTTGTTCTTGTGTGCTCTTTGCCAGATCCCAGCTTTATTGACCTTCAGAATATAACATAAATCAGCACATATTGTTTTGTTTTCAGTTGCAGCTATTTGGGAGGTTTTGTATTTCACTCCAAAGCATCTGCAGCAGAGCTCTGTGATGCGTATTGATGTTACTGATGTATTATTTTTAAGCTATTTTAGTGTTTCTTGGCAGCAGCTGTCAAAGTAGTATCTGGTATAAAAGTAATGAAACAAAAAGTAAATCTGATTTTTACTAGCAAGATAATACCCAGCTCTTGATACAAGTTTAGAAGACTTTCTTTGAACGTGACACAGTTTAGCAGGTTTCTAAACACACTTTGCGTAAACTATTCCTGAGAAAATAGCAAAAATCTAGGAGTCAGTTGGACCACAATACAATGTCTAGCAGCTAACCTCTAAAATCGTAATTACAAATTTTTCTGCTAGAAGTCTGACCACTGTCGAGGCAGGAACAAACACCTGTCAAAGCCTCCCTCCCTCCATCGCTCCCCCTCTCGCTCCCCAGAACTCACAGAAATGGTGGTAGGCAGCCTTGCAGCTACACATGTATAAGAAAAACATTTGCTTATGACCGTGGCGTTTGCCAGTAGTCTATCATCAGTTCTTCATCCTGCATTAGTGCAGTACTCAGTAAATCCAGCCCAGAGCTGGATTCATTTACTAAAGGAAAATCTTTGAATTGACTTTTTTGGCCACAGAAGAACAGAGTCTTTGTTGCAGAGCAGAGACACTCATTTGGTAAAATAAAGTTCTGGCTTATTGACCCTTCTGTGCTTCCTTGTAGAGACACAAAGGATCTACAATTATCTCATTGCTGTTCTCAGAAATTTAATAATCTGGCCTCATTGATGAGCTTGCTCTGTAGTTTTCAAAAGACAAGAGCTGTTGCTATACAAAGTAAAATCAAATGGCAAACCACAGTGGAACCCTCTCCAATCGGAGAACCATTGCTGTGGGCAGTAATAAGCTGTGGTTTCTAGCACATCCCAGCCCCTTTCATCTAGACACACCAGAGAGTCATTAATGCATCCAATTCAAATTCCACTACAAAATAGAGTTTGGGGGTCTCACTTGAGAGCCTTTTATGTCCTAATGACAGAAAAAAGAACAAAATACCACACTCTCTCTCGTAATTCGAGACAAGTGTCCACTGTGGTGAACACAAGATGGGTGGACTCTTCAAGCAAAAAGTGCGGCGCTCCCTCACAACAGAACAGGCGTTTCCAACTTGAGTGATCTTATCTTCAAGGCACCCTTGTGTTTCTTTATATTGGACCTTCTGGTGACCAGCACTTGCCCACATTTCAGGAAATGCCTTAAGCTGGTCACTCATCACACGAGCAGAGGAAGGCTGAATCAATCAACCTTACAGCATTGCGACACTGGGGAACACAATGGCAGATTATGCTTTGTTCTCAGTGCAGAACTCAGGCTGGAGAGAGTCCGCCTTTCGATGAAACATGGCCACAAAGCTCAAAACAATGTTAATCTTATTTCATGCCGTTGTAAGACTGCACTGAATGGTACATGTGAAATAAAACCCCTAAGTGTGGCTTTTTGTTTGAGACTTTGCCTGGCAACCCATAATATTATTTCCTGTCCATGTTTTTGCACTTGAAGCTCAGGTAAGGAAACGGTCTTTAGGGGGAAAACCTGAAATGTTCATCATAGCTAGATACGAAGAAACTTTTTCTCTATGAGCACTAGTAGACCATAGTATGAACTGAACATGGTCTGCAGGCTTTGAACACAGAGCACCCTCGTTCCTTCTGTGTGGGTGCAGAATTTTTAAACTGAAGCCCTCATCAGAGGCTGTATCACATCTGTGTGCTGCCTGGGCGCTCTTTACAGTACTCTGGCCTTCCAGACTGAAATGCAAAATCAAGCTCTTAATTGCTACAAAGAGTGAGACTTTCGCAGATGTGTAAGTCATTTGAAGATTTACAGTCAATAAAAGCCGTACGACGTAACCTGTACATGCATGGTTATAAACCAGCATATTTACAACCCTCCACGTCGGCCAGGACAAACCCATCAGATTCAGCTCAGAAGCCAGGTAGGTACAGCCGCATTATCCTGTCCGCACAGGCAAGTAGCCTTGGCTCATGTTGGCAGCCCAACATGATGCAGTCTGTTCAGCCACAGGCACAGGCAGAGAAAGAATCTGCCTGCTTACATCTGCGTCAGCACATACAACCGGCACTTCAGAAAACCCTCGCTAACGTCTTACACAGCTCCCACGTATCTTTCAAAATGCACTCCCAACACGGTGCTAAAGCACCTCCCCAGGCTCCTGCATGGCCGTTGTCCAGCAGCGAAGTTACTTCTGTAGGGATGAACTCAGCCTTCTCTCTCCCGGACCTGCCATCAGTAGGGAAGGTGGCTGGGGAGCTATAGGTGGACTGTGGACAATCCAGCACTAAACTCACCCAGCACGTTTCGAGTTTGGGGTTTATACAAGGTTTCCATGTGTCCAAAAATCTTCAGTAGGTGGTTAACTAACAATAACAATGATAATTTGTAAAAAGAATGTTGGCAATTTAGCTATTTATCATAATCATAAAAACGAAAAAACCATGAAGATGGTTTTTTAACCCAGTAAAGGGTTGTTTTTTTTCAAGCAGCATTTGTCAAGAAACTGATTGTAAGACCATGGAAACATGGATTGCATTAGAGATCAACGTTTATCTCTATTTGAATGGCTAGTAAAAGGCTTATAACCACAGAGCAGTGAATTAAATCTTCGCAGAGGAGTGATAACTTTTCCCGTCCTCCTCAAAATCGCCCAGCCCTATGTTTAAAAATGGTTCAGCCATGAACAAAGCACTCCTTCCTGTGAAATGATCTCCGCTCGAGACCCAAATGAAGGCAGAAAACGCTACAGAGTAAATTGCTCTAGCATAAGGCACTAAGCAGGGAATATGGATGTTCTTGGTTGTGATTTTGTGGTCCCACACAGATACCGTTCTATTAAACAGAGCAGTTTCTCAGCTTATGGTTATTGTTCTGAGATAATCATGATATGACAAGTCCAGATGTTTGAAACTGTTGCAGCAATTCACAGACTGGGAGCAATAAATTACAATAAAGGATGTATTTAATTCAATTATAGTGGATTGGGCACTGTCAGAGGTATGGAATTTCTAGCTGAGTATAACACAGACACCCATTACATGCTCTAGGGAACTCTGGAAGTGAACTAGTGCAAGACAGAGGACATTGTTGTAAAGCTGGAATTTTTTTATATCTGTTAATCAGCAATCTCTGCATTGCATCGGTATCACATGGTTTATTATTCTAGATTTGCCTAGCCTTGAAATAATTAGCAGGAAAATTCTTTACGAAAAATCACCAGTGTTGTGTAGACTCAAGCTCTTTTCATCCCATTTGAATTTCAGAATCCATGTAGCATGAACCTTTGAGAGCACGATGTGGACACAAGACCAAAGGCATTATATGTTGCCCTAAAAACGACTTTCCTAAAGAATATGTGTGCATCTATTTCATATTAGGTCACCTTTTATGTCAAATTAATCCATGAAGGCCATCCATCCATGTATACCATGACCGAAGTATATTTTATATACCTACGCCCTGTGGGATAAAGAAAACAAGTTTCTGTGTTAGTAAGGCTGTAGAGCCATAAAAGTGAGCTGCCTGTGTTTTCTCCTGATTAGTGGGAATTTTCAGTGCAAAGCTAGGACATACAACTATTCCTATATACACCTGTGTATATATGTCTGTCCCGAGGCCTGTCAGAAATTAGCATTTATTGAAATGCCTGAGCAACATGCATGCCAGGAGACATGAGAAAGCAGTTTTATTTTTATGGTGATGATCCTGCCAACAGCCATATTCAGGATCTGCATTATTCTAGCTTCTTCACTCCCAACAGACCAAAGTCTCAGTTCCCACAACACAGCTGGATCGTCAGCAGCACTGTTTTACAGACTTCTTCATATTATTCTTCCATCTGGAGTGAAAACAGAGCTTGGCTGAGTTTTCTAATTCCAAAATCTGAATCATTACATTAAAATATTACTTAAAAATGGAGAGTGACAGGGATCCTTAATAATTTCACATTGGGGTAATTGTGCAATAAAAGTTGCGGGGGAAAGCATTACACAGACCTGACTTCTCTAGCTTAATTCTCAGAATGACGTGACAGTATGGAAGTTGTTCTAAGCTCAAGACACATCCTATCTGCAGCTCCATTAGGCAATTCCCTTTAAAAATAGAATAAAGAACATTTACTTAAGTATTTTTGACAAATTAATGTTGGTCATCAATTTATTATTCTCCCTGTTGTTACGAATCTTTTTTTTTCCAGCATCTTTTTTGGAATTCGTGCTTAAAAATGCCCGGCCTTTCCTTTTTTTACATCACCCAGATTTTCAAAGATAATTATTTACCACTTCAGAGATTGGTTTTATTTTTCACTTAAATATTCTGCACTAATGTTCATGAGGCCTATTCAATGTGTCCACATTTATTTTATCTAGGCATCCTTAACCTGCAACTTCTGTATTCAGGATGATTGTCTCCCTCCTTTTTTTTAAAAGCTGCTTTCGTTAGATGACAGCCCTTCTTCACTCCCTTCTCTGCCAGTTTGACTTCCCAAAGTCCTTTGCATATCTGCTTCTCATGTTTTCTGAAGGGTGATTTTTCAGGTAGTTTTTTCAGAGATGTGTTACTTATAACTTCCTTACTTTGGAATAATAAACTATTTCACTATATAATCACTTCCACTGAGATAATCATCAGTCCATTCCTATAGGAGCAATCCCACTACTGGCATTAGCATCATCTGCAGTACTACAGAGAGATTACTCAATAGGGAATAATAAAGTACCTTGTATGCTCTTGAAGTTGCAGGAACAGTATCAGCCTGCAGTACATACATTTCTATGAGCAGCTCATAAACCAGATTCTTACCAAACTGTGAAAACTGATATTCCTCGGAAATTCACTGTGTTAAATATAATGAACAAGTTATAGCTCAATCTCCCTCTGATATCCCCTGACTTGTATCTCAATGCAACTTCATGATGAGATTTCCTCCCCTTCTATCCTTCCCACTGTTTATGAACAGTATGGGTGAAAAGGGAATTTAAAATATTAAAGACCCTACAGCCTCCAAGCACTGATGTTTACAGAAAGGAACGACGAGGAGCTTAGTCTGCTTCAGTTCCACAGCAAGGGTGGCTATTTTATCACAGAATCACAGAGCGCTTTGTGTTGGAAGGGACCTTCAAAGGTCACCTAGCTCGAGCCTCCTGCCACCGAGCAGGGACATCCTGCAACTAGAGTAGGTGTCCAGAGTTCCATCCAACCTGACCTGGAATGTTTCCAGGGATCACCTTGCTGTCTTCAGGGATTGGCATACACTGACCATCAGAGAAAATCAGAAGTCACATCCAAGTCCAAATGGCCATATTTCCACACCTGTGGCTTAGTAGTTCTGTCATATCAAGAGCTTACCATTTCCTCTTTTCCCAGGTAAATGCCACCTTCTCACTGAAGTTCAAGGATCATAAGTGCCGCAGCAAAAGACTTTCTTAGTCTTTCCTCTCCTCTTAGCCGCCCTCCCCCTGCATACCTGGACATTGCCTCTAGCAGCACTTCTGAGACATAGGCTGAGCAAAGCTGTGAAAACAACACAACATCCCACTCACTGCCCCCATTTTGCCCGAGGCTACAGGTTGCTTCATATCGCTTTTCTGATTGGCAAGCTAATTCCAACTGGAGATGTAACTACGCCCTTGATTAACCCTTTCTGGGCAAATTAGATGGAGTATGTGCATTGACGTGGGCATGTAAATAGATTCCTGTCTCAGGTGTAGACATAAAGAAGGGGACATATGCACCCTCTGCATTGCACAACTGCCCCTGGAATGCCAGAGTATTCTGCATTCTGAAACCGCACTACCACACAGCGTTCACTGAGGATAACTGTTTAGAGGGAGCCTTGTTTCACTGTCCTCCGCTCTTTGCACAGTTACGTGGAGATGAGTTCCTCCTTAGAGAATATTAATGGAAGCAAACCAAACCATAACACTCTTTTTAAATGTTGCTAAATGGACATCATTTGTTATGGACTGAATCATTGTTGACAGGCTTACTGTAAATCAGCTTCTCTGTACTTCCCTGAAGCTGTGACTGCCGACGTGCTTCCCCATGGGTTGTAGACCTGTTTCCTAGCTGCTTCGTTTGCAAAAGTAATTCAATATTCATAACTCACTGCATTTGCAACTGTCTTCCTTTGGGATACAAAATGGATGGAATTCACCCTTTTCAGAATATACTTTTCTTCTTCCAGACGTTCAAGTCATACATGGTTTCTTTCTAGACCTGAAGAGACTTATAGTTTCAAACTTTCTGAGCAGAGAACAGACGGAGGAGGAGTCATGCCCTTGTGTCAAGGAGCTTCCATAAGAAAGTGAAGATGTGTCTCTCGCAAGACTCTTAGTCGAGACCAAGAGGAAGAAGACACACAGGATCCCAGGGTCTGTTACAAATCACCTGCTCAAGAGGGAGAGCATGAAGCTTTCTACGAATAACTAGCAGAAGTCTCCCAGCTTCATAGATGATTCCACCCATATGGGCATCTACTGGGAGAGCAACAACATTTGGTAACATTCACAGCAATTTCACAACATAAATGCTAGGGGGAACAAGCTGGGTAATACTCCGGTTGTCCTGTTGCTAGAAACGGGTGACAAATGCAGTGACAGCTGCAAAGAGGTGGCTGAGAGGAATCTAAATGCAACTTATGGCTACTTGAAGGGAGTTATGAAGTTGATGGACTTTTTGCTAGTTGGGGCTAGTAAATCCCAGGAAAATAGGTACAAACTGTGATTTAGGAGGTGTAGACTGGATAGTGGAAACAACGTTTTCATCGGGAAGGTAAAGTGTCACTGGAATAATTAACCAGAAAGGTGGTGGACATTCTTTATGTGGTTTTCAAGACTTGAGTTGACAAAGCCACGGCTGATCTGATTGCTTTGGCAATAGTCCTGCGGCAGGGGGATGCTGAAGTAGAGACCTCCAGCGGTCCCGTCTCACCAACATTTCTGTGATTCTAACACTGTATGAATCTTGCATAACTTTGCTTATTCTTCTGAAATTGTTATTTTTAAAGTTTTTTCCTTTGTCCTTCAGCACATCCTAATCCAAAACAGGGTCATTAAGCATATATGATAATTCAATTTCTCAGACAAGGGAATGAGACACTGATTAATTAATTTCTGCTAAATTAATACCTCACCATTGTTTGCTTGGGTAAGAATAAAATTTTTATCCTTTTTTTTCCCCCCCTACCTTTTTAAGAAAGTAGTTACATCATAACAAAGAGAATTACCCTACTACTTTATTTTTTATGTACCAAACACAAATAGTTTTCTACTGGGCTATACCAAGTCTAGTCACATTAAAGATCGGTGTGAAGAGTGTATTTCTTTTGTTGATCCATTAGAGTAGAGATTGTTTCCACACATACATGTTGGACACTGACTTTCCCTAGGGAACCTGGGGTGATTCTTATACTTGGCAAAATCAGAATTGAGTTTAGAAAATAAGACAGGATGAATATATGTGGATTGCATTGTGCAGAAAGGACAAGTGGGGAGCCTTTTTTCTGGCTTGACTTTACATCAAAGACATAATAGTGGAGAACAGTCCTCACTAGTAATCTTAAGAGAGCAGAGGAGATGACTTACTCACAGTAAGCCAGCAGTACTGCCTTGAAAACGTCAACTCACAGTCGCATTTCCAAATATAATTATGCATATACATAACCTCATGCTTCTGCTGGAGACCACGGACCTAGCTTTCGAAGCAGAGACGTCCATGAGGTTGAAGTGATGCTCTTTCAGGCAATTTGGCTCTGAAAAAGCATGCTAAAGTCTGCCCAGGACAGACTGTGTAGAGGAAGTGCAAGTGCTGTACATTCTGTAACGGAAGCAGCAGCTTTGAGAAAGTCTCTAGTTTATCTGGTGGCTTAACTAACTGATGCTTCTGGTGTGGTATGTCCACAATTCAGGAAATTCCAGCTCACTGAGGCTGATACCAATGTTATTGCATCAGATGTGTAAAAGCAGCAACTGTTTATATGCTGTTTTGCATAAAAGAATATGGTCTGCATATCGAAAGCAGCGTGGACAGATTGTTAACAACTTGAGGAAATAGAGAAGGGGTTTCTTGAAGGATGAACATAGGTACTGATTTAGAATATCATTGAAGTGGATCTCAAATTTACAGAATTTGTTGCAAAATCAGGAGAGCACTGGAAATTGCGTAAATCTGGCACTTTAAATTACTTTCAGCAAGAAACTCCAGTCTTATTAATCAAATTATCAAGCGCACCCGTCGCCTGAAAAATATGAGAAAAAACAAGGAGCGCTGCAAATCAAATGGAGCGGAAGCAGCTTTCAGTTAAAGTGTATATTCTCCTGCATTCCAGATATCTTCTGCACCACAACCTGGGATCAATATGAGACAGCAAACTTTACTAATAATTTTCTTCCTAACCTCCGCTTCATAAAAAGTGACAGGATTTGGTGATGTGCAGAAGATCACTGTCAAACGGTGAAGCTGCAGCAATATTCTACAGACAAATTTATCACAGGAACTATTTTTCTTGCTGTACTAATAGTCTCCACTTTCTGCCACCAAACATGCAGTTCCTATCGGAGGCTGATAGTAACTGCAGATGTTCAGGCTCTTTAAAAGTTGGATTGTCTATCTTAGATGTTTCTGTTTACCTCCACAGAAGAGTAATCCTCAAATAGATTAGTAATTAGATCCTCAAAGATATTCAGGCACCAACCTGAACTGATGGAACGTCAGTGTCTAAATATTTTGCAGATATTATTCTAAAGGTAAGCCCACATGTTCAAGAACATCTGTGCTTCCAGCAGTCATTTGACTCCCCATTTTCAGCCTACCAGCACTAATAGGCCATTCAACATTCCTGGGAGGGGAAAAGACACAGAGAATTCACGTTTTGGAGGCCAGCACAACCCAATGTTTTAATACTGCATTATTGGGAAGAGAATAGATTTCTGAACTTGGAAATCCCCTCAGGAAATTCTGGTACGTTTACCTTAGCTTTTGGATTTAAATGGGTGTTGTCATTCATTAATGCTTGCTGTCATATTTAATTTGAACACATTCGAAAAAGCTTACCTCACCACCACCACTTACTGGCTTTGAAATGCCTGAATGTGAGTACACTTCATTTATGATGGTGAATGGGTTTCACCCAACTGATGGCTGCTCCTGCACAAGGGCCTCTAGGTTGGTGTGTACAGTGCTGCAGAGGCAGAAAGGTCTCATCGTTGCATGAACATGTGCTGCTTTGATTTGTAGTATAAGCTGGCAAAAATTTCCTTTGCCTCTCCCAGGAAGTCTGTATAGCTCCTCCTCCGAATTCATCGCTATTTGATAGTCCCATCTTCTCAACCATGCTACGTCAGACTTCCTTATTCATTTACTGGTTCCACCATAGCAAACACTTAGACAAGTGGGTTTTTCTCCTTTTCAAGGTCTGTGTGCACAACTTAGCATAATAATGAAGAGTTCCAATGAAACAGTAAGATATTGCGGTGGGTTTGACCTTGGCTGGATGCCAGTGCCTACCGAAGCCACCCTATCACTTCCCCTTTCTCTCCTGAGGGAGAGAAAATACTACAAAAGGCTCGCGGCTTGACATAAGGACAGGGATCACTCACCAATTACTGTCACAGGCAAACAGACTTGACTCAGGGAAACTCATCAAATTTACCACCAATCAAATCAGAGTAGGGTAATGAGAAAACCCCAAATCTTAAAACACCTCACCCCTACTCCTCCCTTCTTCCCCAGCTCAACTTCACTCCCAATTTTCTCTACCTCCTCCCTGCCCTGAATGGCACAGGGGGATGGGGAATGGGGGTTGCCATCAGTTCCTCACATGTTGTCTTTGCCACTCCTTCCTCCTCAGTGGGAGGGCTCCTCACACCCTTCCCCTTCTCCAGTGAGGTGTCCCTCCCACAGGAACAGTTCTCCATGAACTTCTCTACGTGGGCCCTTTCCATGGGCTGCAGTTCTTCATCAGCTGCTCCAGTGTGGGTCCCCTGTGCAGTCACAAGTCCCCAGCAAACCTGCTCCAGTGTGGGCTCCTCTTCCACAGGCCATAGGACCCGCCAGGAGCCTGATCCAGTGCAGGCTCTCCACAGGGGCACAGCCTCCTTTGGGCACACCACCTGCTCTGGTACGGGGTCCTCCATTAGCTGCAGATGGATATCTGCTCCACCGCCACGGCTGCAGGCGATATCCGCTCCACCGCTCCACGCCAATGGCTGCAGGGGTATTCTGCTCCACCATTGTCGTGCTGCCTCACCATGGTCCTCTCCACAGGATACAGTGGAATCTTTGCTCTGGATCCTGGCACACCTCCTGCTGCTCACTTCTTCACTGACCTTGCAATCTGCAGAGTTGTTTCTCTCATGTATTTCACTCCTTTTTCCAGCTGCTGCTCCACAGCAGTTTTCCCCTTCTTTATGTTATCACAGCGGTGCTACCACCATCACTGATGGGCTTGGCCTTGGCCAGCGGTGGGTCCATCTCAGAGATGGCTGGTTTGGATCCATCAGACATAGGGGAACCTTCTAGAAGCTTCTCACAGAAGCTACCTCTGTAGCCCACCCACTGCCAAAATCTTGCCACACCAACCCAATACAGATACAACCTACGCCAACTGTGTGACTAGGCCAAATTCTCTAAGTTCTGATTTGGGCAGATCTCAGTGGGAAATTTGCCTCCATGGACTGCAGAATTTTACTCACAATAAACTCAAGGTTCCTTTAATTTAGATATAAAGGTATCTGACTTTCATAAGGTGATGACATTTCACTTGGCCCATGGAGGGCATTTCTACCGCCATAAGCCCTGTATGTTTGCCAGTCAGATGGCTCAGATCATCTCTCAGAATTGGGTTCAGTTTATACTATTTTGAGACAAATACTTCTGGAAGAGCCGAGAAGACAACTGAATACAGCTTTCTTAAATATCTCTCACATTCCTTCTGCACACTTTCTCAAGTCTTGAACCAGGATAGCAAATGCTACACAGGAAATTCTCTGTTGATGACAAAGGTACAGTAGCTTTCCCACTTCCTGAGCCTCCCTCATCATCCCTTGTAGGTTGATCTTTACACCAAGTCTAATATATTAATTTAGTCTCCCTTTAACTCTGCTAATCTCACTATCTCATTTTTTGGGAAAAACCTCAGCAGCTACAGCTGCCACATTTTTGTTTGGTTTTAAACATCCAACTAGATTAATATTTCCTGGAATCTCTCTTAAGTGTCAGAACTTCCTAAATATTTATGTAGTAAAAAGTGCTATCACTCATTGCTATAAAAGGTTTTGCTATCTGCCAAAGAATTCAGAACTTCGTGCATGCTGAGAAAAATTTATGCAAAGAAGGAAAATTATTAATAAAATATCACTAAGAATAGTTAAAAATATATTTTCAATATCAGAAAAAATGTCTGATCATTCTTATATTTGGGGGGTTTAAGTCATAACCTTCCCTACCCAGAAGACAACCTTAAAGTAGTCTTTTCTTGGATGAGTAAAATCACAGACAAGAATTTCATAAGAGGTAAGTATATTATACTGAGTTTCCACCGATCATTGTTCTAAGTCAATGAGATAAATAGGATGAGGTAACACATTTTTCCTTAATTGAGCAACCACTAAGCTCTGTATCACTTTTATGATATGAAAGTATTTAGTCAATAGTTATATCCTATTAGATACAATTGTTATCACCAGAAATCTCTCAATACTTGGTGTCATCACATCACTGTCAGGAAGTGTCAGCCACAGAAAATGTAGAAGCGTATATTCTTCTTAACTCAAATTGTATTGACTCTGGGACTAAAATTTTGGTGAAAAAATGTTAATTTGATAGTTTTTGTTCACCTTTAGTTTTTTTGCTCTCTCCTAAGACCATCAGGACTAGAATATCACTGAATGAAAGCTGATATGCTCCCCACACGCAGCACATTTTGATATAGCACTGCATCTAACATCTGTAAAACTATCAGAAATTATGGCAGCGTAGATCTCAGACAAAATACTGAATTTAAACTGAAAGAAATCCCCAGACCAGAACAACATTCCTAGTGCTAGGTCATATCCTTATGAAGATGAAAATGCCATTGGTTTTCAGGTGACAATTCTTCTGAAAACCAGAACCTGCTCCAAAGCCACAAATCCAGTAACTGGCAAAGGAAGAGAATTAAACCTTACTCCAGTTTCCTTTCATAACTATCAGCAGTAAATAAAAACCTCAGAACCCTGAAGCAAGCCTTCAGGCACTGCTTTGAGCTTAGCAGAGACAAGGTCCTACACTTTGGGGAATCCTCCACAGGAGGCCTTTCATCAGGAGAAACGCCAGGAAATTAAGATCCCCTCAGGTCTGCTGGTACTATCAGACCACTCAGCGGTGCACAATATGTCACTTCTGTCTGCATTTACTGCTCACCTGTTGAACACTATCCATAGAAAAGACACTCACACAGGCCACCTCTTCTCATCTCACTCACTCCCACTCCCAAGCACGCTCACCTTGCTTTCTCTCCTACAGAATCACATCTGCCCTTTCCTCCCCTGCGTCCACGTTACTCCTATTCACTTTTCCCCTTAGAGCTCTCTGTTTCCAAGTTTACTTTTGCACATAGAATTTTGGAAAAATCTACATCAAGATTTGAAACCCAGTTCCTTCTGGATCCCTGGAACACTCTTCCCCCATTTTGCAGACCAAGGATCTGCTGAAATATGGCCCCAATTCACTCCCAGCCCATGCACAGGGTTTAATTTTCATAGGAAAGTGTAGGCATAGAGGGAAGGACGGGTGGACATACGGATCTAGCTTTGACATAAGGCTGGAAAATGAGATAGCTCTGCAATCCTGGATTGGAGAACTAAAAAAGTACTCTCATAACTATACATTTAGACATTATTTAGAAAACAATTATGAGGATGAACATTCACAATGCAAACTCAGTCTACATACTGCCCGTCAAGCCTACTACAGGCTACCTTCTACATAATTCTACCTGGAAAAAATCATTATTGGTGAAGGGACAAATAAAGCTGTGATGCCTGCTCAGTTGTTCTGTCTTCAACTGGAAAAGTTTTTCAGTTTTGAAGTTTCCAAATCTGTCCATTAAAAAACATTGCAATCAAAGTGATCCACAGTGTTCATCAACCTGTGATCATCCTGCCTCCCAGCTTGCATTCGAAAGTCAGAGTAGAAAAGACTCCATCTCACCACATTTTTCATCTATTTCATTTGCACCTAGAAACGGGAAGCAAAACAACACATCCAAGTCCATGCTAAGAGGAAAGTTCACTGAGATCCCAGGTAAGTTCTGCTGTGTTATTTTTTTCTCTTGATTGTCACCACTGGCTGAGACAGATGAAAATGATCAAGCATGAACCATAAATTCTGGAATATGGAAAGTACAAAAAGGAGCAATTTTTACTATCTTGTAGTGACGCACGCTTTGCAAAGCATCTTGCTTTACCTCAGTTGCCACATTACTTACAGAATTTATGATAGAAAGGAACTCAAAACAACACATCACACATTTTTTATGCTGATTTCCAGTAATACCAGGGATAATCATAACATTGCCGTGTGTGTCTCAGCCTAATGCGTTTTGGCTTGGATTAGGACATAACTTCAGTTAGACAGATGCACAAATTGATGAAAATAAATCATGTGAACAGCTGACAGAAACTGCTGCCAACCTACCTCACATGTGCTCTGAAACAGATCTGTGATAAAATAGCAGCTACTACAGTAATTGAAAGAGATACATAAAAGGAGGCATTCAAGCCTAAAAGTGTAAAGCAACAATGTACTTCTTAGCACTTCCCTCCCAAGGAAAACTTGGCATGAGGAATAAAAAAGCATTCCTATACAGGGCTGGGTTTTAACAATTGACCTTGAAACACCGTGACCATTTACACAAAGTCAATGCTATCACCCAGTAAAACCCGGGCTCAAAGGATGACACACTACGGCAGGAGAACATTCAGCTATACACTGACTTCCCATGCCAAGCAGGAACGCTCTGAAATGTTGCTTCTTTTTCGCCATTCCATCTTGTACGGCAACTCTGATTTAGATTTGCCTTCTGGAAACAAGTGCGGCGGAATAATATTGGGGCAAATACCAAACTTTTCTTTGCATCTGGATGTCCGGAAAATTGGTCTAAGAAGCCTACGCCAAAACTCTTAACTGAAATGAAACATTTCAGTTAATTCTGGCTTGTGGCTAAATAAAAACATGACAAATGAAGACAAACATGAGCAGTCTCCAACAGAGACACTACTGACTTCTCACTGTGAAAAATCTAGACTCAAGCTTTATTAGTTATTGCAAGCATATGTATGTGTAAAGACACACTCAGACAGAACTCTGAAAAAGCTGGAAGACAGCAGCATATAAATCTGTCATCACAAACCATGCTAGTTCATTCCTAACTCATTCATGACTAACAGAAGAAAAACAAACAAAGCAAATCCTGGCTTGATTACACAACCAGCGTGTCAGCCAGAGCTCTACAATAAGTTGGCTTCAAAGGCCCGGCACAGAAACTACTTTTTCAGAGGAGGATCCTACATCACGATATTAGTTTTGAAAGAACAACTCGCCTTACAGATTGCAGGTTTTCCATGAAATACATAATGAGTATCTTGGAAATAACATATGAGTTCTGCTCCTTTTACATGATTACAGTTGAATCTTTCTTAAGAAGAAAAGCTCAATTTAGAAATATTTTTCAGTTTTAACTCAGTGGTGACAGAATATGAACATGCTCATGTTCAAACTGCTGAACTTCCGGCTTCCCTAGGGTCACACACTGGAACAGCTAAGCTGGAAGCCAATCTAGAAGTCTATGAAATCTTGGGGGAAAAGGAGATGAAAGTGGTCCCTAACACTAGCATCTGTTGCTCAAAACTGAAAAAAATCTCAACGACAGCTGAGGAAAAATAGCTCAGTCCCATTCACATTAGAGCAGGTCTTCAAACGAATAAAAACCGATGGGTTACTCCGGCTATCTGAGTTAAGAAAGAGACTCAAATAGTGATGCTAGAAGCAATATGAGTGGGAACTTCTCATGAAGAAATTTACTCTAGCCCAAATAAAATTTAAATTCAATCTGAAGTGATGGATATTTTGGCCCTCCCTACTATGCTGTATGAATCCTGGTGTCCCCCATGCCCGCAGGCTGGTTAATATGAGACTGTACAGGAAACGCTAAGAATTTTGAGTTCTATTTCTAACTTAATGGATAAATTCTCTCAGACCTCTCAAGTAGCATCTTGTAAGGAGTTCATGTTGTCACACTGGAGTTTAAATTTTATTGTTTTATTGTTACTGCTGAGTTTGTAATAATTTTGCTTTATACTTGCCTGGCAGTGGGGATTTATGGATCCACAAAAGAACAGACACAACTTGAGAAAGTTTTACAGCTAGAGTTCGCTGTGAGTCCCAATCTGGATCTAAATCCACGCGTTCCTCGAAAATGAGAGATGCTATCATTCTTGCAAAATGGATGTTAGCTGGGTTTTTAACTGTCCCCTTTAGCCTTCCTAACTTCCATAATGTCTAAGTGTTGCAATACAAAAAATACTTTCAAAACTTTGTCACATGAATTCGCACTAAGGAAAAGAATGTTCCTTTACAATAACTTGACACATGGGACTGTCATCCTGGGAGTTTTAAAGAAAAAAAATTCCCTGGAGAACCTGTGAAGTAAAACAAATATAAACAAATGTATGGGAAATGTCCCTTACATGATGCTATTTTAAAGACTTGACAAGTCCTATTTTGGTATGGCAGAATCTTCGCTGGAGAACCCTAGAAACAAATGAACAAACCCATCCACAACTTTTCCCACTCTTCCAGAGGTGCTGGTGAAGAATTGCTGCATCAGCACACGGAACTAAAAGCCAGGTATCAACTTCTGCACATGGTTTTATGCACATATAGCTCCGTGGCCCTGTAAAAATTCCAATTTATTCTGGGTTGTTTCTTGCCTGTAACGAGGGGACTATAGTATCTTACTTGCCAAGTGTGATATGATTCACCATAATTAGACTCAAATTACAGAGTCAATGGCACCGTAAAGCAGTAACACCCTACTATTCCTTTTAATAAGCATGAGCAGAAAAAATTACATTGGGATTATATCACTGAAGGACAATCTGTTGTTATTACATGTAACTACTAGCTTTGTGGTGTGTGAGGGATGCATGTGAACATCACACATCTGTAAAAGCTCAGCAGGTTGGATCCTTCTGCCTTGTCAACATTTTGAACATTGTTTTATTGAATGCAATCTGCTCTGTTTGGAAGGTAAAAGCTAACTGCTGTTGTAAATTAAATCAAGCTGAAAATCTTTATTGTCACCCTTCTGCCAGGAGAGAGATGGAGCGTCTTCCAGGCAGAGCTTCCTGAAAAGCACTGCAGGTATCAGTGGTGCTCTGCCTCTGGTCCTCTTCAGGAAGTGCGTGAAGGAGCTATTCCACCATCATAAGAGAGACTCCAAACACTAAAATTGACTCGTGCACCAAATCACTGTTTCAGTCTGAACAATAGCTGTCTTATCCTTGTTAAGTGAAATGAATTTATATTACCTGAAGGTTTACAGAGCAAAAGGGAGGAAGTGTTGATTTCACACATTTCTCCTCCATCATCTTTGACAAAGGTTATGCATATTTAGAACATACAGAACTTCCTAAATTTTCCATTCTCAAGTAGAAAAGTACTACTATTAGACTGCTCCAATTAGACTATAATTAGAATTATCACAGTTATATCCCTTATCATTAATCAGGACATCATTTCTCCTGAGATTTCTTTAAAGTACATTGTAAACCTTTTCCAGAAGGTTCCTCAGTCAGGACAGGGCTTCTATACAGCCAGATCGATCTTGGTTCTTCTCTAACTCCAGCCTCTTCCCACTGTTATTTAAGTGTAGGATGTAACTAGGCAAACGGAAGATCCTTGTTCACTGACCCTGTTCATTGATTTTTTTTTTTCCTCACAGTTTCTCAATGAATCGTTCAGAAAAAAATAAAATAGAATTTTCTTAGAAATGCCTAAGAGAATCGTAGAAATAAGTTCTTAGCAGGACTTTCATACGGTAACATAAAATTGGTAACTTGGCAAATTGCAACATCAGTAGTTGTTCAAAACCAGGTTCATCAAAATTCTTTTCCCCCATAAAAACACTGCAATCGAAATGCATTTTCATGACTTCCTCTCTATCTCTCTGGCATCTTCTTTCTTTAGCTTAAAATATGATTCTTCCCTTTGAGCACAGCCCCTAACGTCTTCATTATTCAGGTCTGGAAAATGCACATAAAAACAGCTGCTGTCCTGAGACCAGTGGAGAAGAGACCATGGAACCACTATTTGAAGTTACTACCTGGCTCATTGCATCCTCCCTTGTTCATCCCTTGAAGAATTCCTCGCAAAAGTTTTTAACTACCACTTAAAATACACCTAATGCCTTTGTTAACAGACATATTCCATCTGACAGGATCCAGCCTGATGGAGTTTTACCTACCAGCTGATGCACTTAACCTCCTGCTCTGAGCACAGCCTGTGAGCCTACAATGCCTCATTGTTTGGCTCCTTATAGGTGATAATGAAATTGGCACTCAGTTCCCACTCCTGAATGGTTTCCATGAGACCTTTGCAGAAGTTGTTTGCTACTCCTGGTTTTATATAACCGTCTTAGTTTTCAGCATGCATAAAGGCATGTTCTTGTCAAATACCTTATCTCCAGGATTGTATTCATACCTAAACAAGAGTCATGCTGGGCATCAGACATGTTTGTGTTTACACCTGATATACAGTTAGGACTTCTTCTAAAAACCACAGTTAAATCTGTTCGCTAAAGGCATTGTCTATGCATTGTCACTCACCCTATGACTTGGGCAGCCCTTCATTTACTATGCAGTGGCCCTGATGTGCTTCTGTCTAAATGTTACACTAACATTACACTGGAAACTGAAGAGCGATCACAAGCAGATTACGTTACCTGATATAAATCTTGCCTCATCCAGCTAAGCCTTAAATTAAGATTTTAAAACTGCATTATCAGTGCTTAATAAGCCAGGCTGCAAAGCAGCAAGCTCTCTGACCCCAGTCCAGCAAAACACTGAATCACACTGTTAACCTTAAGGACACAAGTAGTCCCACAGATTTCAGTGGAATTAAGTGGTTTAAACGCCTACCTCTATAAATAGCATTGTCCAGCACTTGCCAGGGAGCTCATAAGCACTGAGTAAGGGATACAATGACCTTGAGTGTATATCTGCGGTAAGAATAACAAGTAACTACAACAGTACTCTTTATGTGAGATGTAAGTGGTTTGAAAAGAAAAGATAATATTTTTTAAATGCAACAGTCGGCACTGGAGTATTCTATTACGGAAAAAAGAAAGGAGTCTTGCCCAAGTAAGCCCAAATAAGAGAAAAAAAAAAATGTTCTGACAACTTAAAATTCTGATGCATACTCCACTGCAAAATATCAGAGATAATCACGAATTTATCCTGTTCCTGTCAACTTAACATATAGAAGGTCTGTGTGTGGTCCCAGTGCACTGAACTGCAACTATTACAATGTTCTGGACAATCACACTGATATTTATTTCTATTTTAGATACATTTATAAGCTGGCTATATTAAGAAATACAAAGCAGCTCCTATGAAAATTGTCACCCATGCACAAAAATCTTTCCCAAGTATTTCTATAGGTGATGAAATAAAGTAAACCTTCAGCAGCTTATTTTAATCCATTATGTTTGATACAATATCTTACCAGGAAGAAGGAATATAATGAGGCTTTTCTAATCCAGAACTACCTGGAACCATGAACAGCTTGTCTATCATCAGGCCTTCTCAAAAGGACCCTATTATTCCATAGTCTTTTGTAGTTTCTTCTTTTCTTTTACTATGAATTATTAAATTATTCCACGTATAAACTCATGCCCTTTGGTGCTTAAAACAGGATTTTAAGCCTGAGGACAAACAGTACATCTCAGAGTATCCCAGGCAGACACATACCTCATGTTCAAAGTGCCTGAAAACACTAGCATATCCCTTCCTGATCAAAAAGTACCTACATGGCTGCGGTCTCATGACACTGGCATTCCCAAATATTCTGGCCTGGGAAAAGGGCATTACTCCCACCTGTAAAACCAGTGATTAGACCACCTGGCACCTAAATCCAATAGCTGAACTAAAGGCATGTTGAATGACACTGACAGGATTAGGCTCCCTGCAGGTATGCAGTCGTGGTGGGGACTGACAGCACTTTGTTAGCTAGCTGGATGAGAAAGCATTCACGTGGGACATGGTACGTTTGGGATCAGATCGCTCGTGTCTGAAGTCAGCGTCTCAACTCTGAATTCATGCCCGAATTCAGTCTCGGACTCGTGTCTGGATCAAGAACTTCTTCCTTTCAGGCATCCTTTCATGAATTACTCAGGCAAATCTTTTTCAGCACCCTCTGCTAAAGCTCTTCTAATCGAGAAAGTAGAATAATTAGATTTTGGACAGGATGGGGAGCAGAACTTGGGTCACTTGTCTTGCAGACAAGTCTCTAACTGGGCTGAGTAGCCGCTCTCTATCTATACTCAATGAACATTTAAAATATTATATAAACACCTTTAACAGCACACACTGGGGGGTGTGTGTGTGTGTGTGTTTTGTGTTGGACAGCTGGTCCCCAATGCTCCATACCACGCCAAGACAAAGGATGCCCCTGAGGGGCTGCAGTGCATGGGCAACCTACAGATGCGCAGAGGTACTAAATAAAAGAGAGCAGCAGAAGACCAGTATGAAGCTCAGAGCTGCAGAAATCTGCACACACAACGCCAGCCTCCTGCACAACTCCCTGCCTCACTGGAAGAATTTGTATGGACCAAGTGTCACCCTCAGTGAAAATGAGAAATTGAGACTAGGAAGTGTTTGGCTGAAGTTGAGCCTGGGGAAGGGGGAAGAAAAGTGTTTAATTTTTCAGTTGTTTATGTTCTTCTTAACACACAAAACACTGATCAGAAGTTTCTGTTAACGGGCAATAAATTAATTACAAATTCCCCAAGCCTGTTTTGCCCATGGTGCCCACCTGAGAAAAATAAACAAACAAACAATTCCTCTACAATTGTAGGACCAGTCCCAACTTATCTCCAGCAAGAACCATCTCATGAAAGGATGACCACCAAATTAACCATCATTAACACAGAAGCACTGATGCACTCATACCTGTCCGTATTTGTGAGTTGAAAAGTATTAGACTCAACATACCCACATGCCTACACAAGACATGTAGGCTCACCATGGTGTTCCACTCAGGGTTTCCAGACAATTGGTAACAGCAGGATAAAAGTGGTGTGCTGCCAGAAACGTCTGTAAATCAGGCAGGGCCACAGGATCTGAACGTGGTTGTCTCAAGGATTCATGCAGCTATATCCCACCTTCTCTTCCAAAAAAGACCCTAATATTGAGTGACTTGAGCTTTTCTTGGCCTATAAAACTGATCAGACTTCTTGATGAGATTCTCTAGCAATGACTTCCTCAGCCAATTTTAACCATTATTGGGTCCTTAATTTTTTCTACAAAACAGGAATCAGTTGCGTTTACTAATTCTGTACTGACAGTCATGGCCTGGTTTGTTTTATACTGCAGTCAGCCCCTTTTTTTAAAAAAAACAGCCTATCAAAATAAAAAAATTAATTCAGACAAATAGCTTTTTCACATTGATAGGAAAACTTCAAGTCACTGAGGCCAAACAGCGCCTACCCCTGAGGTTTTGGCTCCAGAAAGTGACTAACTCCTTTTATGCAAATAAACAGACTTCTATCTGTTCTTGCATCTATACCTCAATAAAATCTGCAAGCAGCACAGCTTAAAAGCTCCTGTGAAATACAGCATGAAGCTGTGAAAAGCAGTGCACTATTCCACTTCTTGCAGTAATTTTAACTGCAGCCTGTAGAAGCCTAGCTGTATTATAATAAACAGAGCAGCTGAAATCTGGACTAACACACCCATACAAGTCTGCTCTGACCGTACAGACAGTAGCCAGGCACACAGCTCATCTTAACACAAATTAAAAATTCTTGGCACCCCAATGCAAACAATCTGCAGTGAAAAATGTCAGTATGAGCAACCCTCCAAGTCTTGCTTGAGATTCCCGTCTTTGTCGCACGATCAGCCTTCCCTGCCGCTTGTGCTGAAACGCACAGTTATTTACAGAGGGCTGAGACAAGGAAGAAAACAAAACTCTCTCTCACTGAGAATATTTTCAAGCAGTCTTTCAGAAGTTTAATGCACACTGTACCAGCTCCCTCTGAACAATGACACTCATTATGTGCATCTGCAGCTATACACATGCTTTTGCACACCTTTGATGACTTGTAAGGAACAATCGTATCAAACTTGGTTGGTAGCGACAGGTTTGGTGTTAGAATTTGAGCTGTCATTTGAATGAATTAAATGGCCAGGCAGTCAAAACCAACCAAGCTTGAATTTGCTGAAAGAAATCAGAGATAATAACAGTCCTCAGAAGAAAATTTTCTTTTATATAGAAATTCTATTTCATCTAGGGGGTGATGTTAGCAATGTATCTTCTTAAAAATCCACAGCTCTGAGCAGCTATGAGAACTGTAACAGTGCCAGAAATGCTTTTACCTTTGAAGTTTAATTATGGACCTTATTTCTATCTTCTTATGCCAGACAAAACTTTTGGTTGTTCTGTACATCTAAAGTCACCTCTGCAAAAGAACACACAACCACTTAGAGATACCCCACCAAGTAGATTTGAAATAGCATTTAACACATTTGCATAATTGAAATGGTAAAGAAAATTTTAGCTGTCTAAACTACAGTTTCTATAACCAGCAGTGTGTTTCAAAAAAATGGTGTTAGCATCCCCAGTGTTGAAAATTAGAGCCTATCTCTTCATAGCAATAATTAGTTGGCAATTCCAAGTCCCTCAAACCGGGATTTGTGCTGGCTATGCAGCAGGCGCTGCACTGAAGGCTCTGTTTCAGAAGTCAATATTCCAGGTTTTTCAATCACATCCATTTAACTGATGATTAAACCGCTACCCTATCAAGACTCCTCTTTATAAATTGCTGTAAATTAATTTAAAGTTAAAAAACCAGTATAATTTTATTCCTTAACTTTTTATTCTCTGATTTTATGTGATAGATGGATCAGATAACCTGATGTGGCCCCATCCAAACTAAATTATTCAACGATTCAATAATTTTCTCTCCCCTGGGTGAAAATTTGGACCAGAGACAAGATCCACTAAAATATTCTGCATCAGTTCACAGTACATTTGCGTATAATTGATCATTATATCATAAAACATGGTAGACATTCAGTTTTGAAAACTAAACACTCAGATATTGTTGCAGTAAATGCAGATGGAAGTGTGTTACAGGTAGTGCTGGAGAGTACTCAGCTGTTAATTTTGCTTGTACGTAAACACTTTTTACCATTAAGTCACGTTCTATATCAGGTATTCATTTTTCCCATGGCAATGGAAAAATTTATTTTTTCCATGGCAATCCCTGGAAATATCGTATTTACATATAAACTATAAATAAATAGAAAACCTTGTAAATAGTCTCGTATGTCTGAAACGGACTCTTTTCTAGCAGTGGCTTGGGGATAGAACTTCTCCATAAAATATAACGAACATTCCTATCTTGTAGCTTTCTGACATCAGTTTTCTTCCAACATCAAATCTTGAGGATTTAAAATGCATTACACATACAGTTACAGTGAAATGAACTTGGCAACTCTTAACCATGTTTGGTTCTTCAAAACTCCATCTGGTGAAATACAACGTATTTCTTGTACAATAGACAAGTTATCATTGTCAGGAAGGATATTTAAAGTGACGAGAAAACTACATAATATTGCAGGAATAGTTTCATGCTGACAAGAGAGTGGATTTGGCTCAAACACAGAACACTGACTTGACTACTTAAAGATAAATAAAACACTTTCCTAAAAAATGTTTAAGGTTGCAACACGCAGAAAGTCCCAGAACTCCTGGGAAATGTATTTCTAACGTCACGCAATGACTAAGCTTTCTAAAAACAGTCTCAAAAGAATGAGGGTCAAAAGGAACAGAAAGGAGACACAAATACTCTCTGTGGTTTGCCTTCCCTATCCATCAGGACAGCTACACAGGCCCTTGGTGGATACGTGCCCCGTTCCTTACATCTCACCGTATCGGGACAAGTTAGAGCCACATCACTTTCTCTTGGCCTTCCAATATCCTGCCCAACTTGTAATCCTTGCCCTGTGTGACCTCTCAGGAAATCTCCATTCTACTCACCAAACGTACCCGCTCTCACCCCTTCTCCATTTTTCCTGGTTGTTCTGCCAGGAACCCAATGCTTTTCTGTGACCCAGCAGCTGGATTTAGAGGGCTATCAGTTCAAATCTAGCACTGTTTATAGAGACCAGTAATGATCTTTATACAGTCAAAAACAGCCCCTTGTAGCCTCTTAACCTTCTCCCAAAATTCTAAATTGCATTTCTCCTCAGCGAGGCCAACTTAACAAAACATGACCAAGTCGTGTCAATGAAATTACAAGCCAAGAACACAACAAGAATTTTGAAAAAAAAAATAGAACTGCTATGACATTTTCAAAATGCTTAAATGTTTATTTTAATCTGGCTACTGACTAAATTTCCCAGGGAAGTCTAAAACTGAAGTGACACGAGACGTACAAAGTCATCAAAGTTTGCATTCTTTCAGATGACATTGGGGGTTGTCTGAAAATTCCTGGCAATTGAGGAGCTTTGCTTTGAGAAATTCTCAATGCAAAGGACTGAAGGCAGGCATGGGAGGAAACTAGCCCTGAGGTTACAGCAGCGTAATGAACCTAAGGAGAAATCGGATCAACTTTTGCAATTTAGCAGATATTTAAGGATGTCATTTTTATGGACCATTCGTCTTTCCGATCTGTAGATTGAGGAAAACGATAGATCACCCACATCGCTTCGGGTTTTGGCTCCTGTGATTATTTTGTATCACAGTTATGTCAACTACAAGGAGTTTGCCATTTCGTCTGAGACCTCCAGGACCTAGTAAAATACATGCACACACACTCACACATAACACATACACACGCGCTAAGAAAAAGGTACTATTAACTAAGTAAAAATTAAATTATCGTACTGCAGTAATCACATAATGAATTAAGACAAACTTCTTTATGTCCTTTTAGAATTGTCAAAGTTCGAATTACTTACTGAAAATAACATTCCCCAGCATTTCACCTTCCTCAATTCTTCCAGAATTAGGCAAATATTAACTATTTGGGCTGAAATTCTGGATGCTAGCTTCAGGATGACTAAATTATGACCTTCTGAGAGAGATTTTGATGTCTGCAAAACTTCATTCAAACAAGGCCAGTCTAACCTCTGAAAAGCATTAATTCTCTGGTGCTGAAGTGAGGACTGTAATAATACAACAGATCCTTTGCTGAGGATTCAGTCCTCACTGGGCATGCTCGGTTCCCGCAGAGCTTTCACCTTTCAGCTGAATTGCTGCATAGTGTATCCTAGTTCAAGGTTTAATTAATTTGCTGTATTTCCCACACTTGCAGTCAGTTACCGCTGGGGGGGTGAGAACAAGCAAACCAAAGGCAACCAAGTTTTCATAAGACACTATTCAAATCCTGCCAATCCTAAAGCAAATGAGACTTTATATCCCTTCTTCTTCCTAGGTTTAAATCTGTTTTTAACCATCTTCTCTAGGATAAGATAGAGTGTGTCAAATTCCAGGAATGCCAAGAGTTCTCTTTCAGCAGGATATTGTGGGTGGGGAAGCGGACATGGTGATACAGTGTCAAAATTCAAATTTGTAATGGAGTTGTGGTACAACTTCAGTTACTGAGCGATTACTGCCATTCCTTTCTAACCCATGTTCCTCCTCATGCTATGCCATTAACATTCTGGAATATTAATTAGTGGCTTTGAGGTCATCTCCAGCACCTCAACTATGTAAGGATTCCTCAGCATTTGAAAAGAAGAAACATGAACCTTGTGAGATTCTAGGACCAGCTGCAGAAATAGATCTGTTTTGATGCAACCACTTCTGAAAAAAAGGTATTATATTATTTACACTCAAAATGTCTAAATTGCTACCGAAGACTTCAGCAAAATTTATCCCTCGGGGGAAGGCAGTTAGAGAGGTGTCCTCTCTGGTAAAGAGATCATAATGCTCTCCACTACGTGATCATGAGGACAAGCATCAGATAAAGCGGGCATAGAAAAGCACAAAACTCAAAGGCTCCGCTCTAGGGATGTGCTCCTAAGAATATCCTTCAGGCAGATAGAGACCTGCAGCATGGAAAGGGAGGGATGAGAGGTCTCTCTGATCCTTTGTGCCAGCAGTGGAAGAGAGGTTCCTATGGCCTTAATGGACAACATTCTGGGCCTTAGTGGACATGCGTTTTTCTTCCTAAAGGAAAGGCTTGGTATGCCATGAGAACTTCACAAAGATGCCTCTCCAAGCAGCTGGTGGTGCATTGTCATTCTGTGAGTTTGTGACATCTTCAGAGACCAGAACTACTCAAAGCCAGCTTTCTAGCAGCTCCTACAAGTTGATGAGCTCCACTAGTTCTGCTATTCATCAGAAAATCTGAGTTCTGCCTTTGGCACCTCTGCCTACCATTCAGTCCCAGACTGAGATCAAGCATTTGACTCCCTCCACTTATTTTTGATGCATATGAAAGACTAGTGTCTGATTTATTTTCTTTTTTAAGCTTTTAGGGTTCTTTTATTTATTGAGTTTTTTATGTGACTGGAAGATTACCCACCAAATGAACCAGAACAAGTGAAGTACAGAAAAAATGTCTTACCTGCTGTTGGGTGGAAGTACTGGTTGCCACCACAGGAACACGATATAGGGTAACTAATGAATGAGCTGAGATGTGATAAACAAACCATTAGGAATGTTAGTATAAACAGTACAAATAAATTCTGCCTTTGGTGTCTCTGACTATGGTTTTGAAACAATTTTTTTTTAAATATTGTACAAACAATGTAAATATTATTATATTTTACCCTGAGATGTACCTTAAGTATTTGTCCCTTGTTGCTTAACTATTGCCAGTTACTTTATTAAAGAAAACTACTGTTTTGAAAAAAATAGCTCCTCTGTAATTTTCTGAACTACAGGAGTCTCCTATTACCATCTCTCAGTGTTTTCCAGTTGTATGCCCAATGGTACATGTGGATTCAAGGGCAGTAAGAGTGGTTTATGGTACACTATAGTGAGCTGGAACCAGCTGCACCTAGTCTATCCTTTTTTTTAATCCCCTTGGCATCTTAGCTACCACACTTATACCTATGCTCTATGATAAACTCCGTGATGCTAGTGTAACTTTTGATCTTCCATTCAGCCTAGGGGGCTTGAGATGAAATCAAAGCTGAGATATGTATCTGCCGCTTACAGGAAAAGCATGTGTAAAGGAATTATATAGATACTATTTACCCATTTTAGAATCATTTAAGTAACAAAAATAAGACTGTTTTTTCTTCCCAATCTTTAATTAAAAATAATTAAACTGCTCATTCTCTATAATCTGGAAAAATAAATTCAACCAGGATACTAAATCTGTATGCTCACTTTAAGTGTGCTTGAACCTCTTCAGATTAATAATAAAGCAAATCTATGATTTAAAATGTATATATATGCATGATGAAGATGACTTCAGCACTTTCTGTAAATGAACATTATTCTACCTGCAATTATTGGAGCAATTTTCCAGGAGACAGCCAAAATATACACGGATATTAAAAAACCCCATCATTCTTAAAGGAAATTTTACTTGTAATCATTCTACTTACTCAGCCATAGCTTATCTGATTTAAGTTGGTAAGATCTGAAAAAGATTTCAGTCTAGCATTATCTCAGCTGCCGAGTTACATATTAGATATTCTTCTGACAGGCTTAACCACTTTGATTTCATGACAATTATGTAAAGAAATCCATTTTGCTGTAGCATTGTAAAGTGAAGTTCTCTTCACAGAAATTCATGGCAAGACAGCATGAATATTACAAGAGCATAGTATACAATTAAAATTCTGCAAAATTAGAAAATATTCATGTGGTTTAAAAAACAATCACAATCTGAGACAAACTATTAGCTGTAGTAACCTCTGGCACCTGTATAACAAGAAATGGCTGGAACCATGTACACCGATTTTAAGCATAAAAAGGAAGAATCATTTCTCAGCAGGAAGCTACAAAGGCGAGATCCGTGACTAATTCAGTCTATAAAAAAGCACAGCTGAAAGCATCTCCAGGTGAGAGGATAAGTTTGCATCTGGCTGGGAATGAAAGGAATAACAGTTTTGAGCTCTTCTGGCTACTACTGACCACTTGCATAGCAGTGATAAAAGTGTACTGGGGTTATCTCACAGCAAACCACTCCTGAGTCAGTAAAACATGTACAGGCACGCTTTATTTTTAGCATGGACTTAAACCACTCTCTTTCAATGGAAGCACTTGAATATACCCTTATCACTCTGGAGGACGGTGCTCTGCTGAATACAGGCCCTGGCCCCTATTAAGACTGAATTTTAAATGACATGAAGGACATAACTGCTGCTACAAACTAAGTTTAAAACCTCTCTTCACCCCCTATATCTTACATTTTAAAAATCTGTTAGAAATGAAAGGTTTCATTGATGAGCTACCAGCTTGCATCAAGAGCTTGGAAGGAACTGCTTTCTCAACCACTGATTTGGCTCAAATTCTGGCAGGAGGATGCAGCACCATATTTTTCAACCACACTTCTTTTTTTTTCACTAAAGTATTTGAAATAAAAATTCTCCTGAGCACAGATAAAAGTGAAACACAGGTTATGAAGGATCAGCTAAAGAATCTGTTTACACCTGATTCCACCTAGGTGCTAAGCATAAAAGCAAGGCATACAACTTTCTAGAACGAAGAACTGTAGGGAAGCTGCCTCAAAGGTCAAGAACAAATATTTGTCTACTTACAGAACTAGCTCATACACCAGAAGGTTGAAAAGAGTTGGAGGAAGACTAGGATTCTCTGTACAATGTCCGCCTCATCGACAGCATTATTTACTGTGGAACAGATCCGCACAGGGGCTTTAGCATCACTGTCACATTTACCTCTCCGCCACCTCAAGGAACTGATAGCTGTGAGCGAGGCAATTTGGTTCCTGTTTCACGCTGTTGCAGAGTTAAGCAAGTAAAAAGGAGTTCCACAAAAGCAGCAGATCATTTGGGAGGCATTTAAACTAACAAGGAATTGCTTCCTTAACCTTCTCCAGGATGGAGGCTTCTTTTTGGTTTTTTCCTGAGAGGAGAATACAATTCACAGTTTTCCAAGATTTTTCTTGGAACTCTAAGGGTTTTTTTTCTTGGAATTAAAATGTACATTAACGGTTTCTCACAAACCACAGCTAGAAGAGGCAGCAGAGTAGCTTGGGAGATTTTTTTAAATGTTTGCGCTTTGGGTGTCAAAATTTGGCTTTCCTACGGAACATGATGCATAAATTGCAGAGTTACAGTGATTCTCACACTCCTGAATGAATTGACCTGTTTTCAGGGCAAAAGACTGTAAACTGAGCACACCCAAAACAGGACAGGGGAACGATGGTCCAATTATGCCATTTTTACAGTCACTTTTTAAAGCAGAACCATTCCATTTGAGAAAACCAGTGTGGAAGGTAACTTGTCTGAACGTATGGAAGGGGAAGTTCCTGTAAATTATAGAGCCTGCAGTAAGGGCACGTTTTAGAAAAGGTTCTGTTTAACCTAATGCTCCTAATCAACTAATTACTGACAATGGCTTTTCACAGCAGGCTGACTGGATCAGGGACAAGAATGTAGCACTTGGTTACAATCAGGCAGCCTCCTTCGTCAGTACATCAGGTGTAATTTTAAAAATTCATAATCTTCGGATACCTCATTAGAAGTTTTTTAGTAGTAACCCCTTAAAGATTATGACTAGACAGGATGTGGAATTATACTGAGAAATAGTCAGACTCTCACTCCTTCTCTATGGTCTGTGCACGTTCTACTGTGTGTGATGAATTGTCCCACTAGGAGTCTGGAAACTTGCAGAAAAAAAAAAAAAAAAATCGCTAAACAAACTAAGGGCTGCAACTGTGTTATCTTTAAGATGAGACATTGTGCATAACTAGTTTGAGTGGCTGGAGTAATTATGTCCTGCCACTCAACCTCAACTACACTTATCCTGCAGCACTTCCTTCTATCACAGTCAACGGAATTTGGCAGAGATCAAAATCAGGTCACCTTCAGCTCTGCCAAGCCCGGCCAGCTTGAACAAGGAGTGATTAATGAATGAAGAAAACTCAAAGAAATCACGTATGTCCCTCCTTAATCAGAAAAATCCCTCGTCACTGTAATTTTTCACAGTCTGAGAGTACAATTCAGTAAATGACACGTCAGGTAGAATGAAACTTCGAAATATGTGTCGCCATGAATGGGGACACCTGGACACATATGCCTTGACAGCGCTTTCCCTTCAGCGCTTCATCCTTATCATCTTCACTAATGTCAGCATATACAAGCAATACCTTTATTGGGAGCTGTATTTGTCCAGCACTCTGTAATAAAACAGATGCCTGAAAATCCACCTATGTCACAATACGGAGCTTGGAGAAAGAGAACGGACTTCACTATCTGGGTTATTTACTCTTCGATAGCCACCTCCAAACTCACAACTGCGTTTTGATTTAAGACAGTTCTGATCTATGCCACGTGTTACTAAGTCAGAGCTGCCCAGCTGGCAAGAAATAAACAAGAGAAGACAGCTGTAATCCTACAAAAAAACCACTCTGACTATATCTCAGTTGTAAAGGTTGATCTGCATGTCTGTGTTCCTCCCGCCACCTCCTGCAGGTTATTGTGTCCTCCCTGTGGCCTGGAAGCAGAATGAATGATGTATAGACTAAACAGATTTTCATCAGCCTGCCCCAAAATAGGAGCAAGTCGTGCTAGAAATTATTTTGATCATTTCACTATCCCGGTTACCCAAATTTAAGGCCCTGTTACTAGACATTATTTATGGCAGGTATTGTCGCTATCTGGAGATTTGCATATTGCACAACCAAAGGGATACAATCCATTTGTGGAGCAAGCATGATCCAACACTGCTGTTTAAGGCATGTTATTTGAAGTAGAAAAGAAAATTGTGCTGTAATCCTTTGGCATGGAAATCAGTCGTCCCAGAGTCCCTATTTCCTGCCATCTCTCTAAGCAGCTGTTCCTACAGCCTCTCCTATGGTCAACTAATTTCATGGGGCAGGAAAGATGGATTTAGAATAAATAGTACTTTTCCACAGGGAATCACTGAAAGAATAGTAATTGGTAGTTTATGATAAGGAGAAAAAAGAGCAGATGCGATAATTTTATACAAGATACACTTCTACACAAGATTAATAAGCATACCATGATATTAAATGGCTCCCAGGTATAACGTCTGTATGCCACAACATTGTAGTTTGCACCATCACACAAGTCTCTATATTCAGAAAGGATATGGGGTCATTTCAGTGAAAGACATGAGAGAAATGCAAACCAATATTGAGTATTATTCAGTTTAAAAACCATCATCCTTTTCATGGATTCCCTAAAATACAGGAAATTACTGGTAGTTTCACTGGTTTCTGGCAGCTGCCTAACACAAAGAAATAACTTTAGAGATTAAATACTGCAAAACTGATGGCCTTTCCTGATGTCCCTCCATCACACAAAACATGACACGACAGACACCAACAGCGATTGAAATAAACTGTGGGGATGGGACAAATCTGTGCTGGTGGAATTGTGTCAGGAGCTGAGGTCTAACAAAGCAGGCTATTAGAACTGAGTCACCACCGAAGTGAGCAGTTCAGCTCCTAATGTGACTCAGTCCACAAGAAGCTGGATGCCTGTGTATGCCAAGGCCTCCTTTGAGAAAATAATGTAGTTTGTGATTTATATTGTTTCTCTATGTCAGCATTGGGCAATAGTTTAATCTCAAACAGATCGCTTCTCCAGCCCTTAATTTATCAATATAACATTAATAGGTGAAAATACGCAATTCAGAAAGCTGTCCACCACAGCACTTAACTTCAAACAGGAATGTGAGGTTATCGAGTACTCACATGAATTGAGCAATACTGCTTCTTTCAAAGTGTATGTGAGTTACGGCTGTTGGAAGCATCTGTTTACTGAAATACAATGTTTGGTAACCTTAGCAATCGCTTATTTATTTATTTAATGCCCCACAGGTCAAACCTTCCAGCTTGTCAAACCCAGGGCAGTTTCTTAAACAGTAGTAGAGTTCAATAAAGAAAAATTGATATATATTGTTGAATCCTGAATGGTGCTATGTATGCTGGATAAGAAAGATAAGAAAGAATAAAAATGCTGTTAATCTGGGAGATTTCAACAACACTTAACGAAAATACAAAACAAAACAAAACGCCCTTGGAAACAAAACTAATTGGTCTGGTTGCCTAATGGATTGATCTAGGAAATTCTTGCCAAACACTCGTGTCTTACTCTCTCTTCCAAATTTTAAGAGTTTATAACCTTTTTTTAAATTATTCTATAAAGCGACAAAGCACAGCATTATGCTGGATATCTCATCAACAGCAGCGTGGTTTAGAAACCACTAAATTTAAAACTGGTGGATGGCACTTTGCCCTTGACCTGCGTCACTCAAAGCCACGCATGCACATGACTGAGAGGCCTGGCGTGAACAAAACACGGAGCAACACCTACAAGAAGGCTGTCATGATGCATGATTGCTAAAAGCAAGACACCCGAAACTTCCTTCTCTTTTGAGATACCTCCTAAAGTGCTTGCACACCAGTAATTCCTGAAGTTTTCCACCCTCTTGCTGTGGGAAATAAAAATAAGTTTATTGATTTGGTTTGCTTTCCTGATGAGGGAATTGTTCTCCCCTTCCCTGCAGTTATTATCTCACTCTGCTTTCTTTCAGGGCTTTGAAGTTTTCCTCTCTTTATAATAACAGATTCACAACCTCCTGTGGTTTGAAAAACAGCAGTGCAAATGAGGCATTCCTATTTTATTTAAAACAAACCCTGGCATCAGTTAATGACAGCTTGCAGAAGGGCTGGCATCTGCAGAGGCACCCTGTGGCAGCAGCATCCCATGGCATCAGCACTGTTGTTCTGCCACCAGCTCGAGGGGCTGGAGAGCGGAGGGGCAGGGCAGGCTGGCATAGGGAGGGGAGAGGAGGGCAAAGAGCAGGGACAAGGGCACTGGTGGATGGGGTGAGACTGAGGTGCTCCATCCCTTCCTGCCCTAACTGCACATCTCTCCTGACAGCTGACATGATTCCTCCATTCAGGACTCCTGAGGCAAAGGAGTGGAAATGGTGCTGGCTGGATGCCTGGCTTAACACGCAGACAGCAGAACCAGCTGCGGTAGATGTCTCTACCATGACAGGAATAGCCAGGTCACTAACACGGCCGTGCTCCTCGCATACCCATACCCATCTCACAAGGCCTGGAAGAGCAGTCCTCAGCACTCCTTGCAGGCTCCAGCCAGTGAAGACTGCTACAGAAGAACCACCTAAGGAGGCAGTACCTGTGCAGGTGTGTGGCTTCCAGCTCCAGCTTCTCCTGCTGCCGTAGTTCCTCCAATACAGCCTGCTCTGGCAGCCATGAGGGACAGGAGGCATTTCTTTCACTCCCCTTCCCTACAAGGCCCAGGAGAAGTCCAGCTGAACCAGGCTGCCCAAGGGTTCGTGGAAGGGCAGAGCCAGAAAACTGAAAGCTCTCTCATTTATCAAGGTTTCTTTTATAATACCCTTTCATTGTGACTTACAACTGTATTTCTGCTATGAACCTACTCAAATTTGGCCAAAATAAGAATCCATATTTCTTATTTCCTAAGTGGGAGTGCAAAGCCCAGCAGACACAGTCCCAGGTACCATGCTCTCCTCTCGGTGCTCTGGACATCTTCAGCCCTTGTGGCACCTGACGTTGCAAAGGTGGGTAGTCACTGAATGCTATCAACGCAAACTGGCAACAAAGGTCAACATTAAAATTGTGAGAGAAACCTAGGGCAAGAATTTGGAAGTGAGATTAAACTGAGCTTGGTGGTTCAGAAGGAGGTGATGCATGATCAGAACGAATTAGATAGTAGTGACCAGGCAAGGGCTGGAACCAGAACAGAGACTTGGGTTTGCATGAGAGATCTACAAAACAATGATGAGAACGAGATTGAAATGAAGAAACTGGAAAGCGGAGACTGGGACCGGACAAGGAGTCCATAACAAAGAACGCAAAGCTGAGATGTCAATCTTTCAAGGCCTTGTGAAAAGCAACTCGTATTACCTTTATATCTGACAGAAAAAAATTATAAACAAAAAGACCAAATGCTGGAAAGTGTCAAGAAAATACACGATGCTGAAAAGTTTGCGCTAAGCAGATAGTAACAATGTGTTTATAATACTTGTAGGAACCAACTGACCTCTATTTGCTAGAAAATCAGTAACCTTTAACCACAGATGCTTCTGCTGGACATTCAAACTTTCTGCGGTTTTAGCACATCATAATGATCTGCAGAGAGTTAGGAAAAAGTAATCTTGAAGACAAGGATTTATTTACCAAAGAAAAAGATTAACTATTACTCAATAATAAAAACATCTAAGCCAGGAGGTTTTTTTAGTTGAAAACAATTCATTCTAAGGAAGTGCAACCAGATGTGCATCAAGAATAATAAATGGAATGGTTTTACGTGCACCATAAATGTGAAGCAAGGATTGTAGTCTGATGTGATAACCAAGGAAGAAATTACTATGTTTAGAGGTACCAGTAAATCCATTAGTTTCCTGTATTTTAAACCTCAAAATATTCTAAGGTCATCAACCTTGAAAAGACAAAGTGAGTACTTCAGCACTTTTAGTAGATGAAAAAATAATGTCTATTAAGTAGATTATTGCATCTGGTATAAACATCTCTCCTGCAATGCAACTTGGTTGATTAAGCATGTCCTATGGAAGCTGTTCAGCCAGAACAGTACATGTAATGTTCTAGATGTACCTCTGTGGCATCCTACGATAGTGATATAATATTGTTTTTAAATCGATCTGCATTTTTCATTCATTGTGCATTTGTTTAAACACTTCGCCTCTAAAACAGAAATCTTCTGACTACATTGGAGTTAAATTCATATTCCAGAATTCTTCTAACACAAGTGTGGTATGAACTTTTGTTACATGGATAGTCCTACGGGGACTGTTATAACCATTTACGGATGGAGTTGAGGCACACTCCTGCAAGTCACCCAGGGAGGGAGGGATGGAGGTAATTCCACATTCTGCGCTCTCATTTCTAAGCAGCCCCATTATAAAGAAACAGAATTAATTGAGCTCCTAATCTTTGTAAAACTGTTACTGTAAAGGCCCTGTTAAGGGCTGGGTTGTCCCAACGCTGCCACTTCAGCTGTGCCACAGCCATGCCCCAGCCTGGCAGCATGCAGTCACTGGTGTAGACCTCACCCCACCCTCAGGCTGGTGTCCTGTCCCCGAGCTGCAGCCCATCTCTGTCCCCAGGGAAGTGCCTGATGCCCAGGACTGGGGCTGCCCCTGCTGTCCTACTTCTGGGGAACAGCCCTGGCTGCCAAGCCCTGCTGTCCCCATGACAGCTGGGACTCTCATTCCCAGCTCCTCAGCCCATGGGGAGTAGCACCCTGACAGCTACCATATAACCACTTGTTCCTTTCTGTCTAGATTTTGGGGGGGCATTGTGAAGGTGGATTCTTCCCAATACCATGTTAATGTGAAATGCCAAGCAAAGCAGATTTTTTTCCCACTGAAAGTCAATTTTGGTTCTAAATTACTTTTAAAAATGCTTTGTAGAAGTTGCCATTTCAGACCTTAGCTTCTCTTGCTCCTTCATGGATCTGTTTGTTCTGCTTCCGTGACAGAAGCAGTATGAGTCTTTCCCCTGTACGAACACCAGTTCGTCATGGGAAACAATAATTACAATCCATCATGGGAGATGCAGTATCACAGGCAATTCTGGCCCAACAGAAAAAATGGAGAGATGAACCCTTAGATCTTGATAAGAATTGTCTCATCTAATGTCAATGTTGCATTTCTAGATAAATAATGATCAATTGGTGACAGTGCAATCTGAATTCTGGGATGGCTTTTCAACTCTTTAGCATACTTAAAGACCTTAAAACCTTTTTCTAGTCTTGAAATAATTCAGACTTGGTATGTAAACCCTGAATAGCTGCTCTGGTTAATTGCCATGAAGATGCATCACATCTCCAAGGACAGTGAAAGCTCCAGGTGACAGAACAACAAAAATTTTGAAAAAGTAAAAATAACCCACTGAAGAAAGCAGGAAGTTGCCTACAGCAATCTAAGATCACCTACGGACTGCTGGAGCTGTTTTTCCTTCCCGCGTACAGAAGTTTTAGCTAACAAACAAGTACACTGGAAAAGAGTTTTGAAAGCACAAAAGTCGCAGAAGGGCAGTTAGAGTTGACCTAATGACTAAAAAGAGGTCACTTTGCAGGAGACAGCTGAATTTCCAGGTTCCTACAAGTCAGCGCTTTGGGTAGGACTTCCTGGCAGCTTTTCAGAATGTAAACTTGGGTTACCTGAAATAGTTGAGTCCATGCATTTTCTTCTGAAATCATAGGACACGTTAGCCTTTGGTTCACCCTGAGAGGATTCCTTCAGGCTGCAATGACTAGAACATTTGCACTATTGCAATTGAAAGGTAAAGCCGGGCATTTGACTTATTATGAAAATGTGGCTGTTTTCCAAATGTTAGGTGACAGGTGACTGGATTTGCATGCAAAAAGGTTCAGAGCAAAACCATGTTAAAGCCATGCTTAATACTGTTAATAGCCAACAAACCTACTTACTGATAATAGAAAGGAAACTGTAACAATAATATAACCTCAGGTTGCTATGATGATGGTAGGAGGAGAAATAATAATCCCTTACCCACGTTTTATGTCCCAGATTCCTTTATTCTTGTGGTTTTGTCAGAGGAGGGGGTTTAGGGGACCTTTTCCCTTCTGTATCTCAGCCTCAGAATATAAGGGTGAAAGAAAGAGTGGAAAAATGCTGGAGTTGCTGATGCTTCTGTGGCGAGACAGTATTTGCATTTCTAGAAATTCCAACATCACCCTAAAGAACTGCAACTCTTCAACAAAGCCTTCCCTCAAAAGTGCACCAAAATAGACCATGCATTTTTAAGAACATAAAGAGATCACCATACAACCTTCAAAATACTGGAGTAAGTGTCCACGAATGAATCTGATAGGCGAGATGTGAGGAACAGGAACCCGATTTCTGCATTTTTCTTTTAATGCAAAACAAACAAAAAAGGTTTTTTCTTCTATTTCAGTAGACATCTACAGGGATAGTTAGAATAATTTTTTTCCTGTGGAAAGAGGGATTATCTAAAACTATCCACTTTTTCAGAAAGAGATACTTTAATTTTCCTATGAAAAATGAGTCTTTTTTCCTTAGAAAGCCTTTTATCTTTCCTTTTGCCAAGCGTTATAAAGAAATTAATTCAAACAAGCTTGACTTGCATTTCAGACTACATACAGTAAATACATAGAATTTCCAGGTATAAGCAGTGACATACCTGCAAATTTCTGGTAAAGCAAACTTTTGTCTTTGGGCAAAATCTTGGAGAATGTGTCTTTTCCGTGGCATTACCACGGCTTTTGCATTAACCGTGATTCATCTCTCATTCTTCTACACTGCTGCTCTCTCTACAAATGCAGACTGTTTCCATTTATCACTTGCTACTATTAGAATGCACTGACGACAGCAGTAGTATTACCCTCCACATTATTATCCTCTATATTTTTTCTTGCTGAGAGATTCCTTACTTTTACTTTTTTTCGTTGTCTATAAACAGCAGCTATACAATAGCAAATATTTCCTTGGCTTTTAAGAGCATCTCCCTCCTGGAGAACCAGAGTAAATTCTATTTATAGATAGATTTATTTTTAGAGATAACTATAACAACAATAAGCAGTCCCTGGCACCTGGTACCATCAATGAAGGAATTTTGGCCCTGTATTACTTACAGATGGATGAAGTGTGATATGAATAAAATCATATCAGTTTCTTGCCACTGATTTATTAAATACACTTTTCTTTAATTCCATGAATTCTACTTAATATTTGAGATGCTCCAATATCATCCTTCAATTACTTATGTTGTCTACTTTCATTTGTGCCACGTTTAAACTTCAGTCAAATTCTTACTTGTTTCATATTTTATTTCTCTCATTTCAATATCAGAACTGCAGCAAACTGATTCCCACTACTGTCAGCAGTTAGAATCTGCATTTATGTCTTCATAATATATTTGGTCTTAATTTCTCAGCAATCTCTTTAGTTTTTATTGCTTTCTTTTGCTAAGTTTAAAAAAAATCTGGAAAAAGCTCTCATTCAAATCTGTACTGGAAATCTGCTCTGTAGAATACAAAAAAACACAGGAGCGAGCTTCGTAAATCTGTTCTAATTGTACATCCTTTCCACTTCAGATCAAATCTATGTGAATTACACTTCCAAGAGTTCTTTCACACTGTACATGTCATCCATCGTTTTCCAAAGGAGCATAAAGCAGTTAAGTCTCTGACAACAGGTTTCACCTACAAAATATGAATCTGCTTTTGAAGGCAGCTGTATGGGATTGCAGCAGCCTAAGTGGATTTGCTCAGGTTTTAAATTTGTTGTCCTGGTTAGCGACAGGTGTCATCAGTCATTGGAGCAAAGACACATTTATTTGTGGTGATATAAAAGAAAATCTTTCATTTCTACAAAGAGATTCTCAAATCTGCTTTGGAAAAAAGCAGTTTAAATTACTTGAAGATTCTACCCAAAAGTGAAAATACTGACTTCACCACGATTCCAAAGTCTTCAAAAGATGCGGAGGGCTTGACCCAAGCTGACCTTTAGCAAAAATGAAGGAAATGTGCCTAGAAATATCAAGAGCCAAGAATCATTGACAATCTTTTTTTGTGTGTGTAGGAACAAAATCTGGCTCCGGTTCCTACCTCACACAGAATTTTGAACAGCGAGTGGCATTGGTCCACTAATGTGCGGCTTAATTAGAAAGACTTGCATAAAAAACCACTAGTGACTTCCTGGAGCAAGACAGCTATAAAACCTGTGTCAGTCAAAGGAAAGAGAAGTCAGACCCAAGTGTCAGCAAGTCTGCACAGATGAGCCACAATCTCAGCCATGGTTTCTGCAGAGCAGGAAAAGGTATTTCCACAAGCCACACGTGTGTTTCCTCAGTTCCGAACAGACTCAAGAGCTAGGCAACCCCAGGCATGCAAAAGCCTCAGCACCACTTTGCTTCACTACAGTCCTCATACGGAATCATCTGCTTCTTCCTAAATGCCACACACATGCCTGCTTCTCTCTGTCACCCACTGAGAAAAAACTAGATAATCGAGAGGCAAGATAGTGGTACCGTTCGGTTTTCCACAGCAGTATCATGTTTCTTTGAGCACAGCAGCTGTATAAAGAAGGGACTGGCAAAGAAGTTGACACAGTGAAGTTTTTGCAAATTAGCAAACAAGAGTTGAGCATCCCCAAAGCCCTAGATGGGTAGATTCTTCTTTTGCAACATCCGCCCAGCTACTCTGACATAGCAGTTGCTGGTTAACGTAGCAGAACAATCCAAAAAGGTTTTTTTTTTATTTTCCAAGTCAATGTAAAACTTGTTCTTCCTTCTCCCAAAATATCACCACATTTCCTGAATACTATTTTGAGTCTGAGATTCAATCAAATTTAAAAGTATGAGAAATAAAAAGCTATCTCTTTTTTTTCCTTCCACGTTTTACACATTTTCCACATAAAAATGTAAGCCAACACGATTCTGTTTAAAAAAAAAAAAAATCACAAATCCTTATCAAAGCTCAGCTTGGAGCTTTTAATTATATCAAAACCAGGTTAAAACTCCACTACATTCAAACTTCGCATGTGGTGGTGTTTTTCTCATGTCTGATCTCAAACAACAAAGCACAGATCTTCTTAAGCAACCTTCCCCTTTATGCGAAACACCATTCCAGTTATCTCACTGAAGGAGCCATCTGAGTATTTTACCAGAGAGCAAAGTGCCACAATCTTCTTCCCTTATCAATAATCTTCTGGTTTGAAAGCCCAAGAATTTTTCTGAAACAGTTGAGGACTTGTAAGTGAAAAACAAATGACACTTGTCTAGTGATGCCCTGATACAGTTGTGGTTGGGTTTTTACTTTCGCAGTTTGGTTGCACTAAGTATTATTCTTCCTATTTCCAAATATAGGTTTATGGAACTAATGTATTTCCAATGAGATCATTCACTGAAGCCCCACCAAGAATCCTGCAGGATGGAACTTTCAGTATTGTTTAATCTAGAGCCATCTTGTATATTATTCATTTCAAAATGCACAGCTTTCCATCATGCACAAGATGTTGGAAAAAAATGTCAAAAAAGAATTCTGCAAATCAAGTTTACTGACAATTCAAAATTTATGTTGGTCAAAAAAATTTTTGAGTCTTTTCTAGATACGCTGATAATGTTACAGGAATTTAACATGTGGCTGCTGGCTATGACAATGTGCATTTCAAGTGTACAGTCTGAAACCCTGCAGTCTATGGAGACAGCCACATATTACAGAATCTCATAATCACAGAATCATCCAGTTGGAAGAGACCTTTAAGATCATCGAGTCCCACCATTCCCCCTGCACTGCCAGGGTCACCTAAACCATGTCCCTCAGCACCACCTCCACACGGCTTTTAAATACTTCCAGGGATGGGGACTCCACCACCTCCCTGGGCAGCCTGTTCCAGGGCTTAATGACCCTCTGTGTAAAGAAGTTTTTCCTGATATCCAACCTAAATTTCCCCTGATGCAACTTGAGGCCATTTCCTCTCATCCTGTCATTCGTAACATGGGAGAAGAGACTGACCCCCACCTCACTACAACCTCCTTTCAGGTAGTTGTAGAGAGCAATAAGGTCTCCCCTCAGCCTCCTCTTCTCCAGACTAAACAACGCCAGTTCCCTCAGCTGCTCCTCATAAGATAGGTCCTCCAAACCCTTCACCAGATAACCAGATCGACAGATGCGCTAGTACTAGGTATAGGGCAAAACATAAAGCCATGTTACAAACCGCACTTAGGACATGGCTTTGACCACTTTGCCTGCCTTCTGCCAACAAATCCATTTTCTCTCAGACTAATTCTAACATTCCAGTTCTCTGAGCAATTCTAAACAACCATTGTTTTCCAAACATCAGCATGCCACAAAAATGCTTTCTACTTTCCCTCTAAATACAAAATTTCTCTCAGAAAATAACCCTGGCCTGATATCGACATAGAGCAGTATTTAGTCTTGCAGATCGGAAGATCTATGATGCCATTTTGTGACAGCAGAAACAGGTGGTTTCGATTATGGGAAAAAAATCAAATCATTGGCAGTCAAATTGGGGTGTGGGGGGGTTAATAGAAAAGCTTTTTTTATGTGGGTTTTTATTTTAGTTAACTCATTTATCAATCAGGGGGTTTTTTTTGCTTCTATGGGTCCTTAGGCTTGGACATCTATCTCCAGAATACAGATAGTCTAAAAAAAAAAAAAAATGCATTTTCTATTAGAGTTCCGTTCCATTAGAAAATTGTGACAATGACTTCAAACGAAAACAAATTCTCCTTGGTTTCACTGGGGCTATTTTTAATCCAGGAGTTGCATCCCATCAGAAAACAAACCTTATTAACACTGCTTTAAATGACCATCCTTTTACACATTCTGAATTAAAAGAGTATGTGGCAGCTACTCAAGAGGTTTTGTCTACTGAATTATTTAAGCAGTTCACAGTTCCTGGCTTAATACCCTGTGGTTCTAAACTTAGTTCTAGACTGACTCAGTCTTGTTGAAAACACTGTCATCTAATTTAGGCACGTACAGAGAAAGATACACAGTAAATGTATTTATCTAGCTGGATAATAAAATGATTGTATAGTCCATCACACTTTTTTAAAAGCTATAATTCTGATATAGATCTGGGAATTCAGTGTAGAAAAGAGATGTCACAGTTAGGAAAATCGTGTCTGCCAGTTTTATCGCACCTGTAAATGTAAAATTGCAGACAATGGCACAAAGAAAGAAGTAGGGTAAATGAATATGTTTTAAAGCATTTTTAAAAGACCTTGATGCTGAAAGAGCTCCATGACACACCACCATGAGAAAAAGAGCAGGATTAAGGACCATGAGAAATGAACAAATGGATTTTGCCAAGCAGGCATGGCACAATCTTTGGTAAAACAATTAGTGAGAAAGCAGCAAATACCTTGCAGGATTGCTACTCGTATACTAGGGCTAGAAACATTGAAATAAAATAGGGAACCAGTTAGAGTCTTTTTGTTCCAGATTGACAAAAACATACTCAGGTTTGGAGTCCTGGACAGAATGATGGTCAACATCAGGAATAGGGTAGACAGCTTAAGGTAAAGCAAAGTACTTCTCATTAAATACTTTGCCCTGAAAAAACACATACAGAACTCAACAATGTTAGACCTTCAGTCTGCTTAGACTAACGAAAATTCACATATAATAGCATGGATATAATAAGAATTATCAGACATTACGGCCAGGCTAACATTCATTTCTTCCAAAATGTCAAGAATAAAAATTAATAATAATTTCAATAATAGCATAAAGAGGGAACTTTCTTTCAAAATACACCATCAATTCAAGCAAACATAATGAAAAGGGCCATGATTTATTAGATATGAGCACTGACAGGAGAATGCTCTTCAAAAACATTGGTTCAGCACAGCAGAGTGTAGAGGCAGCACAGTGTGAGACTGCAACCTATGGGATAGGTAGACTTCTCTTTACCGGTTGCAGGATAAGCACTAAGACCTCCAGTTTCAGGGCTCAATAAATTATGGACTTCAACTGACTTTAGAGACAGCCGAAAGAACCTGACTTTTCAGAGTTGAGAACTTACCCTCCCAAGTAAAGTTGTCAGGGGCAGGACAGGTCTAAGTCCTTTCTAATAAAACCATGTCTTTCACATACAATGACTGGTTTAAAGGGATGAAAGAGCTACCACTTTGTAAATTAATTACATGTTTTAAGTATAAAAAATTATAAAACAGATAGCTTAATAAAAATATTATTAAAGATAAGCCCTTCCCTGGTATTAGTGTATGAAAGCAAACAGGTATTTAAGAGCAAAGTACCCTCAAGGGATTTAAAGAATATCAGTACAAAATAATGGATTAGACCCTGAAGATCCTACTTGTTTTGTTCTGAGGGAAAACTTTGAACAAATTTAATTACAAAGTCCTTAAAATCCAACACAGAGCTGAAGTAATAAGATTAAATCCTGACATTAGAGCAAAGCAGTATGTTGACAAAGTTTTAAATTCAGAATGTAATTTCACTATATGAGAGCTGCTTGTAGTAATTCCGTCTTAAGAACACTTTGGTCTTAAGAGCATTCCCACACCACAGCCTTCAACAACAGATGTAATTTTCTGTGGGTCAGCCCTATAAACTGTTGGGAGAACACTCCCAGCTAAAGACAACTGGCAAGAACAATTTAAGCAAACACGGGGGCCGAATTCTCTGCATTGCACACAGTAGTCTTGGTCAGAAGCTAACAGTCAACCCTGGGACACACTAGAAGTTTTTCAGATACAAAGTGGAATTATGCTCTTTAACATGAACATTTTTGTGACACTGAAAACGCTGTTTAGTGCCCTGGGGTTTATATATGCACTTCCTCTTTCTTTTTTTTTCATCTCCATAATGAAGATACTGTCCTTTTTTTTACCTCCCTTCATGGGTCCTATAGAAAAATACAATAGAACTGAACAGAAAATAACAGAATTTTGTAAATATTTGGTGACATCTTGTCAAATTTAAGAATCATATCATTATATAGTACTTACAAATGGTGTAGGAAATAGCTACTGAAGACATCTGGAATACTTAATAACAGATATGTACAAATAGAGACCTCATCAGCCTTTACAATCACTGAAGTTGACTCTTACTGCCGCAGCTGATTGTATGTGAACTACTTCACATTAGTCAAACACCTTTACCCCAAAATATCAAAAGCTCTGGAGCTCTGGGAATTATCAAACAAAAAATGAAAAGACCTTAAGTGAAAAGCAAAGCTCTACCTTTCGTGTCAAAGTTAATTCTGGCTGCCTAGTGATACCCTTGTGTACTTCTGACCAGCACAAGCAGAGTAAAGTTGCTCTGATTCCATCACCCTTATCTCAGAATTACTTAGCTTTTGTTGGTTTTGGTTAGATCTGATAATGCTTTTTAAATTTGTAGAGTTTATTTTTGTTTAAAGAAAAAGCAAACTGACTTTTTTTTTTTGTCTAGACGATATTGTCTTTAAAAGCATCTGCTGAAATAACAGTAGCTGTTGGGGATATATCCTGAAATCAGCCTTCTGTATAGCTTCTTACATTTGTCTTTTTGTTGGAAGATAAAGGAAACAAAGACAAAACAGATTTATGTATCAATTCCCAAGATGTTTAAGCAGGGCATCCTCTTACCTACTGCACAGAGCTGAAGCAAATGAGCTCAGGTCAACGGGGTCACCAAGTGAAAAAACCTCCATGCAATTTTTCTAAATATAAAAAAATCAAAGCCACGTAGTTCATTTGAGTAGTTTGCAGAACTACTAGGATGCTGCAGCACAGTGTGTTTAGAAGAGCTTTTGTGGGGAGATTGCATTGATTTAATCTCAGATTTTATATGATCTGAGGGTTAAGAAGATTGTTGGCTCTGAGAAATAAGCACACTTAATACCACCTACTAAGCATGGCTTCACTTTCACAGGACTGCCTGCTTTTGCAGCATGAAGGCTCTGAACAAAGCCTTGACATTGTCAAAAGCTGCTCTTTGAGTGGCAGCTTTGAAAAAACTTGTAGCTCACCTCAACAGGTGTTCCAACAGACCCGGCCAGGGACAAGCTAGCGAAGATTATATCATCATAGAAATACACTCCAAAGAATTGTATTAACAGGTTTAGGAATTCGAAGTCCATGAAGGCTCACATCCAGTCCCATCGGGTTGTTATGCATGGCAGGCTCTACTTTCAACTGCACAAATTCATGGACCCTTCTTACAAAAAGATTCAGGATAGAATATGTCTGACTTTAATGAAAACAGAATACTTGGGATGGAATATCAGAGCACTACCTGATAGAAACTCTAGGCAGTTATGAGGGTAAAATAATCTTCAGCACAACCATTGCACAGACATCAAACCACTTGCACTCAATTTAAAAGAAGAAATAGCTCATTCATTTTTAAAATCATGCACACTAGATGATGGAGGCTCTGAACTCTGAAGTTCCCAAACTGTGATGAATTTAGAGCATGAGTGAGACTGATGATACCACTACTAACAACTTAAAGATCTTCTTCTGTTACTCCACATTACCTTTTCTTTATAGGGGTTTCAAAAAGCCTTGGCCAAGAATAAGTGTTGCCTAGCTCCCTACTTAAACAGGTGATTTTTTTTAAGTTGGGTTAAATCTCCATTTCTCCCCATAATTTCAGTTGCTTCCTGCAGTGCCAGCACTACAGGGAAAAGCAGAACATCCTTGTCTTATGTCAGTATCTTATACATGGATAAAGGTACCAAATTTTAGACTCCTACTTTGGGACTAGGTTTTTCTTAATCCTCTTGTAATTTAAAATCCCAGTCAATAATGAAAGCAGTAAAGAGAAAGGAACCAGTTCCCACAGGATTCTTGTATAAAAGACAAGCAAAAAGAACTACCATGAAGCAAAACACAAGAACTATATACATAAATAAAACACAAGGATCCTTTTAACAATATACCCCAGTCAAGAATTTTGCTTTTTCTGAGCTCTATCTATTTCTGTTGAAGACGGAACTCTTACTTCAGTAAGAGTTGGATTAGGCTTAATCAGGAGCTCAGAGCCACATTAAAAATACCAGTGTGATTTGGTTTTAAAAAAGTATTTTTTGTTGTGAAATGTTCCTTTGGACTTATAAAAGGAAAATGCTTTTCATTTTTTTCTCCTAAAAGAATAGACCCCAGACATTTGGAAAGTATCTGCTCTGAGTCACAGGCACAGGAGCCTGCGAAGCACCCCTTTGTGCAATCAAAGCCACTCACCCTTCCAGAGCTACACGCACGTCAGAACATCAGATGCACTATTTCAGTTGTTCCACAGGCACGCTGAGATCAGACACGGTCTTGGCAGACTCTGCAAATCATGTCTCAGCCTGACCCAACACTTCAATCTCACAAAGCTGGAGCTTCTAAACGTTCCCATGTCACCGAGCAGGGATCTCAGCGCAGAGATTCAAACACATCAAAGAATCCTTTGACTGCTGAGTTATGAGGAGACTCCCTTCTCCTGAGCCAAGGTTCCAGGGAAAGAGACTACATATTTGCTGTGTTAGCTTTAGCAGTCACACACTCTGTGCAGAAGGGGTTATCTTGTGTCCACACTCTCTGATCTAAGCTAACATTTGTTTACGGAGACTGTAAAGCGGGAGATCAGGAATGTTTCGCAGTGTTACTTGTGGTCTCCTCTATAAAGGGGTCTTTGAGACAACCTTTCGGGGTGCGGAGGGAGAAGGCACCTGTAACAGCCACATCAGGAGATGCCTGTTTCCAGGAAAAAGTCTAACTCCTTTTGCAGGGTCTGAGGGATCATTTGGGTGTATATTTTGCTTTCAGTGCTTTCATAGAAAGAGGAAAATAAACCATGAAGAGTATTATAGCTCAGTTCAATCAATTTTTACAGCTGGTGAGTCCAATACCTTAAATCAAATACTCCAAACCATCTACAGGTTTAGTGGCTCCCTATTAATTTTTTTTTCTTGCTACTGCTCACCTTAGGTGGTGTCTGGAATTTTTTGGCCAATGTTTTCAAAGAAAAATGACCCTCCAATATTCAGAAATATGATCCTACAATATTCTTGAAAAGGAATATCGTGGTACTCAATTCAAATGTTACTGGCATAAGTGACTTCTTGGCCACAAAAACCCAGAACCCGTTGACTGTGATTTTCAGTTTCTATATCTCTAAAATGTTTTCAATTACTCCTTCCAAAAGCTAAATTATATTTACTGATAACATGGATGCTGTTATATTGATTCTTGTTAAATTCTAATGACCAAAGCAAACTCCCCAAATATAAGACAGCTCAGGCTCCCTTGGAGGGAATCTTTGGACCACTCTGAATTGTATATAAAAACACATGTCAGGTTCTTCAGATAATTATTTTACTACTGTTAGGCCCCTTGCTCAATACAGGAATTAGAGAACTATGTTAAAAAAACAACTCAGTAACAACAGCAGCTAGTCAAGAATATTAGAGCAGCTCTCTACTACGTTAACAGGTAACAAAAGTATTTCTAGAGTGGAGAAAAGGAATTTGTGTGACTCTAGGCTACTTTCAGTTTCTGAGGTGTCTTCCGAACATCCAGCAAATCTGTGCTATGCACAGCCCATTCAGTTTGTCACCTGCAAACGATAACAAGGAAATGTTGCTTGTCTTGATTTCTCAGTTATCCTTTTACCCTGAAGCGCTACCAGGAACACAAGCCCAGTCATGTACCAGATCTATTAGGGCATGATGGAGCTCTTATGTATACGGTTGCTTATCTTGCAACTGTATAACTCACACTAAACAGCCCCCAACACTGAGGAAGACTACCGATTTTGCAGGCAGGTGTGTTTGAATCAGGGCTTGGGGCTATCCTACTCAAAGCATCAATCGATGCCATTTTATCCTGCTGTTCTTTTTGTCTGATCACAGTGGTTGTCCTGGTTTGGGTTAGAGCAGATCTCATTCTGTTCAGTGATTTCACTGTTCAGCTCAGTCTCTGCGCAGTGACGGCACTGGCTGAAGTTAACGGTGTGTTTTTGCAGACAGTGGCTGCTTCTAGCAGTGACAGCGCTGGATGTTCACAGTCACTGCCAGGGGTTGGGGTGCAGAAAGGCTCCTGCTTACACTTGCTCCTGTGCAGACCAAGGTCACTGCTAAACCCTGTGTGCCACGGTGGGGGTGCAGTAAGTGAGAGGCTGCACCTACAGGGAGGAGCGGACAGGACAGGTGACCCTACACTGACCAACAAGGTGTTCCATGCCATAGATGTCATATCAAGTATAAAGCTGAGGGGTCACAAGGGTCAAGCCCTCTTCCTCAATGGCCAGTGCCCAAGGGGGACTCTGTCCATTCTGTCTGCAGTCCCAGTCTGTGCATCCCTGAATCCAGTTCCCATCTGCCACTGATACCAGTCTGGGATTTCCCCAGTGCCAGTCCCACGGCATCAGTAGTGACAGTGACGTGATTGCTATCTGGGGAGGGGGGTTGGCATTGGCATTGCATATATTTAATTTTATTGTTATTATTCTCATTAAAGCAGTTCTGGTTTTCTGTTCCAATCCATAAGTCTCTCCCTTTTCCCCTTTCTCTTCCTCGTTGGGAAGGGAGAGGGGTTAGCAGAGAGCACCCGGCAGTTGTCTAGTGGCTGGCCCAGCCTTAACCTGTGACATTGGTTTAGTGTGCATGCACTATGCTTCTCATAGTACACTCTATTATTCAATAAAAAGAGCAGGGAATCTCAGTACTATTTTAGCAATAGTATTACTACCTGCTAACTGCTGTTTGGCTATCTCAATTTCTTCTATGGTAACTTCAGTGGTTGCTTCATGAAATATCTTATGTCAAATTTTTATTTGCATTGTTCAGAATAGATTTCCTTGTGCAATAAGAAAAAGTCAGCTTAGAGTTTGTTGCATTTAATTATAATGGAACAAGGGCTCTTTACTTTCAGTTCTCCATGTCTATGAACACAGGGAAAGCAATCTTGATTATAAAAAAAATATTGCTCTGAGAAAATAACACTACCTGAACTGCCCCAGTGGTATTGTGCTATTTCCAGGAACACAGGGAAACAAGGGGTTTAAGTAGTAGGGAAAGACTGCTTTAAATTTGATTTTTACTTATAATAATTTTACAAATAAGTTATGAAAACTTTTACTGCAATAAAATCCCTCTAAAAACCATTACCGGGAGCTTCTACAGTGTCCTTTTTCAAGGACCATTCACCACCATGCCCGATTTGGGTGTAACATACTTGCAGGTCACTGAAAGGTTGAGAATACAGCCATGTTCAATAATTAATACACTATGTGATCCCTTTATACTTGCAGCAATGCTTTTGTGACAGCTCCAACTCCAAGAACTGGAGATCGCTCATGGGAACGCACATGGGAACAGCCACCTCTGAAGACAGAGGGCTGAAGAGCTCCTCAGCAACTCCATCTGAGGCTGCAGTCCCCAACTGCTGTGGACCTCAGGGCCCCTGCAGGGCTGTACATGTTCAGTTCATGATTTTAATTAAACCTTGTCCACAGAGAGTGCGAAAATTAAATGTGATAGTCAATTTTTCATCAGAAGAGGACAACTTCAGATCCTGCCATTTTGGAGTAAGAAGAGAGGACAACAAATAAAAAACTGTTACAATTTCCCCTTGGCAGGGTGCTTTGATTCTAATTATGCTATTAGCTTTTCGTGACAGAGTTATTTGGAAAACCAGCTAGTATGATGTGGAATAAGTTTAGTGAAGTCAGTGGAGCTGAACCAGTTTACACACATAACTCCAGTCATCTGTGGAGAATGTTTTTATTTGTTTCCTGCTGTCGGACATAATTTAACATGATAACTTCTTGATGTACACTCAGCTTCATACACATTCTTTTGTTTTGTAATTTTTTCCCCCACTACTCTCAATGTTCAGCTATATTTACATATTCCTCTGTCTCATCACTTTAGAGTGTAAATAGCTTCTGTGAAGGACGTGCTGGTGGTTCACGGAGCCCATGGCCTGAGTTTCAACCTATGGACTAGACTTTCTTTTACTGTAGCTTTTGGCTTTCTCAAAACACTAACTCTCCTCGTAATCTGAGAGTTATTTCAGGGGTTCCCAAAGCTAAGGGCTTCCTGGAGAACAATTCTAGTAGAAGTAAACTGCTTTTAAGAGATTGAGGAAAAACACACCAGTAACTGATGTCCACTTGGGAGAAGGCATAGAAACACGAGGCACCAAGTTTCCACAAGATACAAGGCCACCATCCTACAATCAACTGCAGCTGGCTTCAGCAGTCCCCACAACTCTGCTCCAAGTATTAATCGCTCCCTCGTCATGAGTATGAACATCTCGATTACTTCACCTATTGGTTTTCTGGGTGAAAACCAACCTCTCCCATACTCCCCTCTTCCCCAAGGTCATTCTAACCTGCATCAGTCTGAAGATCTGCTGCTCCACACGTATGCACAAAGAGCTAAGCAAGCAGAGGGGAGAGGTAACACAGATGGGGAACAGCTTGGGTTAAGCTGTGCAGCTGAATAGCCACAACTTGTGTCAGAGAGTTTGGGGAAGCAAGTGAGAATTACATTAGACATAATTCAACAACAAATTTCTTCATTGCCTTAAAGATTTGGGGGTGGGGAGGTGAAGTTCCATGTATGCCTTAACCATTAACACTGGTTACAACTAAAATTTCAATTATGCTTTCCAGAAACCATTCATTCTTGAACCATGATTTACACACAGATTTGGGATTTGGAGTGGAAAGTTCATAGTATATTCTTAACTCTAGCATGCTTTGTAATGCCTTTCTTTCATCACAGAACCCACACCAGATGGAATGCAACATTCTTAATAAATGTTAATAATAAACTAACAAGCCCAGTTAACATCATCCTGTCCATCAGGCCTTCCCTCCAGTCAGACAGCAATCTTTAAACTAGGGAGCCAGGTAGCTCTTGTTTTCTCAAGAGCAGAGTGGAATCCTTTATAAAGCAGTGTTGAAGACCAAGGTGACTTGGATAGTCCCAAAACCATAATTCACAAAGGAAAGAAAAAGTTTGTTCTCTTAAGGGGAAAGCAATGTTTTCCATCTGTGGGATAAAAGATAAGCCCCATGTATCCTTTAGAGTAATTCCTGAAAAATCCTCATATGATATCAGAAGGCATTTAATCCTGCCTTGGCTACGTCCAATTGGGTCACAGATATATTTGATTTTTAGGGAAAAAACAGAATAATTTTTAATATTATTCCAGAAAAAATATCTCTGATGCTGCTTCCATCACTGAAGATCATTTTTCCAATGCCCTACTCATTAAAGATTTAATGTCATTCTAAGTGCAGGAATACTGGCTTACCAGTGTAAGTCTTATCTTACGTGCAGCATAACATTTCAAAAAGGTTATGTATTTGTTAACAGTTTTGGAACATTTATCCTAACCTTTCACTCCTATGCAATAGCATTCTTCCTTCTTCTGCACAAAGCAGCAAAGTGATTATATCCATGCCCATGATACATAAAGCAGTTCTGAGATGAGCTACTGAGTTCTAAGCCTTGAATAATATAACAGAATCAAGTTTTTCTAGGTCCCTACACAGCTTCTCAGAGACGGCTGCTTCTCCCAACATTGCATTTCCTTTCCTGCAAAGCTTTTAGTAGGACACCTGAAGAGATGTCTATATTTCCAATGCTTTGCCCTTTTCTGTCAATGCTATTTCTTTTAAACTAACAAACTCTTCTTTCTCATTTTCTTTCAATCTTGTTTAGTTTCCATTTTTGCTTGCTAAAGTTTCCATAAGGCCTACACCATGGATTAGCAGTTTAAAAGTTTTCTGCACATTTGACTCCTAGCCTAGTAAGAACTCAAAAAGTAGCCCAAGTGCACTCAAATTGGTTTTCTACTGAAAACGCTGGGGCTTAGCATAAGCAAAACTTCACTTAAATTGTAAATACAATTTAAACACCAGGAGACCAAGCTGCAACTCTGCAGTTCATCCTGACAAGACACAGGCAAAAATATGTTGATAGTGAGTTCAGGTGCATTTTCAACAATTTCAAAAATATTGGGCCCTTATAGTCACTTGAAAAATTCTTGTACTGCATTTGTTTGATTTTTCCAAAACTTCTGCAGCTTCATTTTCCAAAACAAAAACAAGCAAAAAACACTTTTAACAGTATTTTCATTATAAACATTATCTCTGTTTTTACAAAATACTTCCACTAAATATATCCTACTCGGAGGCAACGGAGTGCTAGATTCTGCAATATTTACAAAAGGTGAATTTTAATTTGTATCTTCAATCAGTCTTTAGATCTCATAGGAGCTACGCCTAGATTTGATCTCAAGTTCTTCCTGAGACACATAAGCAACTGAAATTCTTCCTTAGCCAATTTTGCCTATCCAGATCTACAAAGTCGGAGTGAGTTACACCACATCAGTAGCCTTGCAAGATTATAGCCTAGAAAAACTAAACATGTAAGGAAGGTATTTTCTACCATGCAGCTGTTTCCTGACAACATTTCTTAAAGTCCGCAATGCAAGCGGTAGATGAGCATTCCTACTGAGGTCATGCAAGAAGCAAAGGTTCAAAGCACAAAGTAGTGCTTGCACAGTCTTCATTTTGACAAACATGGAGCACATTTAGTCCCACAGAGAAGACTGTATTGAAAGCCAAAAATCTCTTGTTCTTAAATCCATTATTTTGCTCAAAGATTTTATTTTATGCTATATAAGACCTAATTTTATTTAGAGCATAAAAGAGTACCTTGGGTTCAATAAGCAAGCTCAACAACAATAATTAATGAACAATTATAGACAAGTGCAGCTGCAATTGATGATCTTGTAAAAATAACAACCATGTTTTTCATGATCCTACATTGTGCTAAGTTGAAGATAAGGTTCAAGACAGCCACTTGAGCCACTAACTGTGTTGAAAAACAATGGGGAAGTGGTCATTTGTCAAATGCAAAAGCCAAAACAACAAAAAAGCAGTTCCCATTTTGAAGGGTACTACAAGCTCAGGATAGTTTAAAAGTAAAGGGATGGAGAATAGCCTAAAAGTGGAGCCTGAATAATTGGAATAAAGCATTGAAATAAATACATGTTTTTAAAAGCTTATAGAGTGGTTATTAGAAATGCATTAATGTATTCTGAAGCCATTGTACATGGATTTAAAGACCTGTTTAAACCTGCACTATTCATGTTCTCTTTGTTCAGCTCAACGATCACCTCGGATTGTATAAAAATCCTTATGAGGAAAGTATTTCAAGAAGTCTCCAGTGTTTGCAAGCAGGTAGTTATTAGAATTTCCTAGACCTAGAAAACTGTTAGAAAATTCATCAGGTCCAGTTTTCTATAGAGATCTCTGTAAAAGGTTTGGGATTTTTTTTTTTTGCATTCATCAGTTATTCAAGCAAAGCCTTACAGTGTTTCAGCCATTTGTCAAATTTATTTGCATTTTTATGAAAAATCAGCTCTTAAGGCCTAGAAGTCCATATTTTTTTAAATGAGACACTTCAGAATGTTTAAGTGAAAGTGCAGTATTCAGAGATTTACCATTTATGTAATGAATTCTAGATTATTAATGTCCATTCTATTTTTCAAATATTTAGAATAGTTTCCACACAGACTTGCCCAAACTCTCTGAAAACAAACTTGATCTCTTTCCTGTTGGAATCTGTAGTACAGGGCATTCCTGGAAAGGAGGAAACTGGAGTAAAGCAAAAAAAAAAAAAGAATACCAACATTTAGTTCTTAGTGTTTGTACTTGGTCGTAATTCACACTACCTTGGTAGAATACCTTTTTCCTTACCCCATTTCATAATTGGTACCTGTAGGTGGTCATAAATTACACTCTTACTATGACTATTGCATGCTTAGGGTTAGTGTTCTCTATCTCAAGAAGCCAAATGTCTTTAATCAGCTCTTTCTAGCCTTTTTACAGCTCTTTGAAAATGTGGGGGTTTTTTCCTGGTTTTTTTTTTTTTTTTTTTTTTTTTTTTTTTTTTTTACAGTGTGAAGTTGTGATTTAGGGATTTTGTGACATTCATATTAGAAGTTGTCTGTAGTATTGCTGAAATCAGAAATGGTAAAGGAAAGTTAATTAAATTTACAAATTCATAATGTGTATGTATTTTACAAGGAATCAAGACCTCTGTGTAAATATTACTTTCATCTCCTTTTTACTATCTGTATCTTCCTTTTTCAGTTCTTTGTTAGTGCTGTTTTTATCTTTCTACTGAGATGATCAGTAATAGGTTCTCAGGAAGAAGAACTGAAGACTCAGAGGCCCTTATACAGGTCATGGGAACCTACTGCTGCTATAGAGCCAAAGGTCCATTAGTTCAACAAGCAAACTGTGATTCTCGTTTTTCAGCACATAGGGATGGGACCCACAGGAAACTCCACCTTGCCTCACTTCTTGGGCACCAGAAGCGTGCCTTTTTTCCTCTGCAGTATCTGGACCACATTTCCTGTATTTTGTCCCCAGTAGTTGAGGATGAAAGCACTCCACACAGTCTAGCTGATAGCAACAAGAGTTTCTCAGAAATGGCTTTGGGTTTGTGCTGGAAAGCAGCCAAGAACTGCTTCTCCTGCAGTTGTCTCTAAAGGGCAACATCCATGCTGTAATGTTGAAGCACAGTTAAACCACAATTGCTATTAAATTTCCTAAAGGAATATGTTAACACAGTTTAAAAAAATTATGTAGAAAATCCATTTTTCCACAAAACTCTGTTTTACAGGCAGTAGGAAAGAAAGCCTCCATAAGCTATCACACTGTTAGTATGACAAGCCATTGCTAACCTCCTACCGGACCAGGTCCTTTTCAGCGCCAGTGCAAGCCTAAAAAAGAACTTCTCTAAGGGAAAGCAGCCTACAGTCTATGGTTTTGCCCATGAAGTTTTCCAAGACACCAGCTGAAATGTTGGTACTTAGTATTATGGATTGTACTGCTTGGAGACTGGACAGAGAATACCAGCTTAACTATTTCAAGCTGAATTCAGAAGGTCATTTCAGCCACTCAGTTTGAAGTCAACATCTCCCCAAAAGAAACAAGTGGAGCATACTGTAAGGAACGCTTCCAGAATCTTAAAGGTGGCATTCATGGACAAAGGTATGTTGACGATTCGGGGATCCCAAGTCAAAAGCCTTTCCATATCTACTGCATTACGCAACGCTGGTTTGAAGTACATTAGTTCAGTGTAACACATGATGGTTTTGAAAGGACTACCCATACTACTATTTAATCTGTGTTGACAGCTGCTTGAAATAGTTCAAACTAATTTCAGAGAACGGGTTTTTGCAGTTTTTCTTCAAAGTACAGAATGTACTGGGTAGATCATCAAGTTCTGGTGTGTCACCCACCCTTCACAAAACCCTTAGCCAAAAATAGGGAATGGCTTATAGAGGAATGAGGTTTCTGAATGACAGCATTACTAAAATATGCATACCCTTTTTTACATCACAAAAAAACCCCACAAAACCAACTAAAATATAGCATATTAGATCAAGTCAAGCAAGGTCATAGCAGCAGCAAAATATTCATTATTTACATTATTTACATTGAGTATGAAAATCAAATTATCCCAGGTCAAGTCTTCTACAAAATCTGCAAGATTTTATATGTATACTTGTACCTGAATATACCCTACATCTTTTGCTTTTAAATCTTTCTCATTTTCTAGACACTTCAACTCTTTTCAGCAAGGCAAAAAGTTTACTGTCATAGTAATTCAAGCCTCTAACAGCAGTTAAACAAGCTCACTAAACAGATTTCTTGCAGCACGAGGGACAATTTAGAGGGACAAGGATTCACTCCACATTACACAGGGCAGCCACAGGAGTAGCAGTGAAACACCTCACATTATGACTTTGAATTTTATCCTCTGTGTTCTCCAGAGTTCTGGTAAGCTCCGCACGTGATGTAGCACTGCTGAAATCATGAAAACTAAGTAGAGGCAAGTGGCACTGCCAATTTGTGAACTCCAGCTATGAACACACGGTTCTTCTGAGAATGAGACATTCGCAGAGACCACCAGATCCCAAACAATTAGGATATCACAGCTGGCACATGCTGGGTTTTCCCCCCTAGCCCAGATTTTCACAGTATTTGTCACTGTAGTTTCACAGTTCTTCCTAGAGTAGAAGTGTTGACTTTGGCAAAATGAGATAAAGCTGAGAAAATGCAGCAGAACAGAACTGAGCTGGACCTGGATGTAGATCTAACACTATGAAAGGTCACAGCAGGGTGGGAGGTGGGGAAGAGTGGGTGTGGGGAAACATGAGGTAGTGACCTCTTCAGAGTCAAGCATCTGGGTTCCCTAGGAAGCTGACTCCAGGCTTTAGAGCAATCTTCCCTAGACGGCAAGTGTATTTCATGAGCCAGGTTTGACTGTCTGCCTTCCACTTCGAGCAGGATCAGAAAGCTGGTCCAAGTTCCACAGGCAGGCTTTATTATGTGCCATCACATGCATGATCCACATGAAGAGACAGGCTTGATCACAGGCTGACAAAGATGGACGACTATTGACCTCCCACAAAGGTTTTCCCTTTACTGCTGGTCAGTTAAGAATGCAAGGCACACACATCAGTAAGACGCCCTTAATGTTAAACGTTACAAGCAAAGGACAGATCACTTGTGTAGATCCTGCAGATAGAGAGAAAGGAAAAGTCAAATCTTTCTGGAGTGCCCTAAAACTATTTATGGCAATGAGAGAACACCAAAATGAGGAGAGACATCTACTTATTGTCACATACATTCTTACAGAACATTGGTGTCTGTAAACCAAGTACTGAGTAAAAATAACAATTTTATCATGCCCAGTCTTCCTCTTAGTACAGCCACTGTAAAGGTAAAAAGAGCACAGCATCTCAAATTTCAAGAGCTTTATCACCAGTCAATTTATTGATCAAGACCAAGCAATGAAGATGCAAGGACTTAATAACCATTAAACCAAAGAAAGCTTTGAAGAAAAAAAGGAAAAATTGATGCCCTGCATCAGTAGACAATAAGAATGAAGAAACATAACTCAACATAAACAAGGAACTGTCTCATTTTCTATTCTTTGTTTTCTATTCTCTATTTTGGGCTTCCCAATATGGGAAAGACATTGATAAACTGCAGTGAGTTCAACAGAGAGCCACCAAGATGGTTGGAGGCTGGGGCACTTCCTCAGTGAGGAGAGGCTGATGGAATTGGGCTGCTTCAGCCTGCACAAGAGACTGCTTTGGTGTGTGGACCTAACAGCAGCCTGCCAGCACCTGGAGGGGGAAGCCAGATGACTGAGCCTGTCTCTTCGTAGTGGTACACAGAGGGAGGACAAAAGACACAAAGCATCATTTTAAACAAGAGAGGTCAAGACTGAATATAAGGAACATGATCTTCACCATGAGAACAGTCAAGCAGTGGAGCAGGTTGTTCGGAGAGGTTGTCACCTTCAACCTCAGATAGTTTCAAGATTAGGATGGATAAGGCCCTGAGCTACTTGATTACTGACCTCATAGTTGACCCTGCTTAAAGCAAGCGATTGGACTAGAGACTTCCCAAGATCCTTTCCAACCCACCCTTACAACACAAGCCTGCGTTATTTTACATTTGCAATTGACTGTGTATGATTAAACATTGACCAGCCACACAGCTACCCATACTGCAGAAGCAAACTCTAAGGTGACTGTTTACACAAACAGCTCAAAATACTACGTATTCTTACAGTATTCAAATATTCTATATTAGTGTTAAATTTTATAATATCTAATCCCCACCCCACCCCCCCCATAAACATAAGGTCTATCTTTCCTAAGGGCTCAGACTGTATTGATTTACATTGAGAAAATTTGGCCAATGGTATTCAGTTCTGAGGTTGCTGTAGGGTTCGCCAAAATCATATCCGCCTTATAGAAGCTGAAGATCATTTGATCCTGCAAACACTGTCATAATGGGACCACTCCAACTAGAAAAGAGCACCACTGGGCTTTTAATATATATGGCCTGGAGCAAGTCAGTTACCATCTGTGCCAGGTACAATTCATAGAACAGGAATAGAAATAGCGATCTACCTGATACAGATTGTTGTAAAGTGACCTCGTATCTGTAACACCAAGGAAAACCAAAAGACTACTGAAATGCTTGGCTTTATATCCACTAGAGCTGGCTGCTGCTTCTGTTACTGAAATTGCTGGAGTTCCTCTTGGACTGATTTATACGAGGAATGTTCTCTGTAGCACTCAGCCACTCCAAAAAAATCTCACTGCATACTGAGCAAACAGAAGCCATGGATCATTTAATTGATTAATGCTCTGATTAAATGCAATATAAATTCCACCCACATTAAGCTGTTTACTTATAAATCTTCATACAAAAGAAGAGGTAAAAGGAACGTCCTTACTTTTTTACTTAGCAAGTTACAGTACAGACAGAGATAATTGGAGGAGATTTGTCCTATGGGTGGCACAGAATCACTGAAGGTGATGAAATAATGACAACTTATATTCTCTGGCTATCTGACCATCTTGAATCACACAATTCTTAAGCTAAAGTGGACAATGTTTTCAGCCTGCAATCATCTTCACTGACTGCACTAATACAGGTACTTTTGTAGGTAGACGGGGTATCTTCTGCACAAATATGCAAAGTTCATATTTATTTAACAATTTTGGCAAAATGCTTGTTTTTATTGGATAGTAAGATGATCACATTTGAAAGACACCTATTTGGAGGCGTTTAATTCCTTTCAAGGAATGAATGCAATTTCCTAACTAAAAGGAGCACCATTTAAATAATCTGCCAAACATCACTTTAACAGAGTTTTGCCAAAAGACTCAGATCTTCAAAGCAGTTGGGGAGATCTCATGTTTACACAAGAAGGGGAAAAGACTGAGGACAACGTGAGAACAGAAAGACTTAAAAGTGATGCGGTAGCCTTGTATGTTACCTGAGAAACACAGTTTAGGAAACAATAGAAAAGATCATGACAATTGTGACAATGATTGCCTTGAATACTTCAGCTGTGCTTTGTGATGGTACTGCAAGTACCTAAAAGGAAATTAAAAAGAAAACAAAACAGCCCCAATCCAATCTAGAAGAGAAGCTCCTTCCACAGATTTACACTGGTATTTGGTCATCCTAGGATCTGTCTGAAGAGACAGTGTTCAGAGGTACCCAGTTCTGAAACACTGCTAAGGCGTCATTTTAATATTGCCTGAAGGAAAATCAAGAGTGATGGGGAAACTGAAAGATATGGAAAGGAATTAAAGATTTGTGTTTTCCCATATGTTAGTCATTTATGGGGAGGTCTCATAAAGGATATACCCTTAATTACTGTAAATTGTGGAGAAAACACAAGAGGAGCAGGAAGGCTAGGAATACAATGGAGCAGTAAGACTAGTAGATGTGAAAGATATTAATCTTAGGAAACCAGAAATCAGGGCTTGGTGGGGAAAGGGAGGGAAGTTGAAGATGTCATGGAAAACCAAAGCCTGATGTCCAGAATTGAAGGTGACCTTGAGGATGTTGATGGGACACTCCTCCCAGCTACAGGATGCAGTGGAACAGAAAGCATGAAGAGCATTGTACTAGAAAACAGTTTATTATATCAACTAACTTTTTTCCAGTATACTATAACTAAGCCACACAAGAGACGACAGACACACCTACTGCCTGTCTGACTGCTGTCATACTGCACCAGCAACACATTCAGTACTGAACAAATATGTATCTGGCAGATGCCAGATAGTTAGCTTTGTTTTCCAACACAGGAAAACAAGAGCAAAATTTTCTCCAGACTACTATTAGACATTTGCTACCATGGAATTTGGAGAGCCAAACACTCTGGGTCAAGTCAAAACCTTCTCTTAAATCTGAATTTAGGTCATCAGACTGATGGAAGGTTAAAAAGAAACAGTAGTAGGCCTGTTTTCTTTTTCTTACAATTCTTAAGGTCACAGAGGAAAAGAACATCAGTATAAGAGAGTGAACACCTATACCTCTGGTAAAATAAAATTCTGCACGAAATAGCCTGTCTTTATTTTTACACAACTGTCAAGAATGTAAACAAGCACTAAATCAGAGACTCTCCTGCTAGCTGACAGCAAGGCACTCGAGTTTACAATTGAATTTAAAGAGATATCTTGTCATTTCTTCCTCTTCCAGTTTTATGTTTTTCAAACATCAATTTCATAAAACTCATGGGCTTATGAAAAAACAGACTTTGGTGGTTTCCTACCAGCCCAACATTTTTACCAATTTTTCAAGGACTGTTAGATAGTAGGCAACATATATCCTGGATAGCAATGTGGTTTTAGTAACAATCCTGGCAAAATTAAGACTTCTCCCTCACACTGCAAAATAAGAAACACTTCAAATAAACACAGCTTGGACCTGTTGCCACCAAAACAAATATGACTTTCATTATTCTTTTCAAAAGACTGGACTCTTTGGCAAGAAGAGTATTCACATCACCTTTAGTCAAAGCTCTTAACACACAAGAACTAAACACACAGAAAAAGAAAGAACTGAAAAAGGACCATTAAGATCAAAGCTCCAGAATCCTTTTATAGATTAAAATCTTTCTCCTAACGTCTTTCCAAATAATCTGTTTCATCAAATTATTTGTAACAGCACATGAGAGAACATCTGACACAGCCTCATATGGTGAGAGCATGTGTAAGGCATCTTTAAGATGTTCGGTCCGCTCATCCTGCTTTGTCATTCTTTCTAGACTCTCTTGGCCTCCTCGTTATCTCTGTCTGACAAAGCTCTGCGCCACGCCATCTGCTTGCCAGACTCCTCCAGTTGCATTGAACCGCAAACAGGGAAGGACTGCAACTTCTCCAGCGAGTGTGCTAAGGCACCGTTCCTCTGATGACCTTCTTTAATGAGTTGCTCCCGGAATTTTTTTAAACAAGGCCATGGAATCATAATGTTGTTCACACAACTGGATTAAAGAACATTTCAATTCTGGGAAATAGTTATTATACTCTTTGGTTGGGCAAGAAAAAAAGGAGTTGGATACTGGAAAAAGCTCGACCTATTTATCACAGCCTCAGTTTACCGCAGGTCACAAACAGATGACTGAGTGATTTTAGCCATCCTGCACCTGGTTAGAAAGGTTTATTTCCTATGTGATAAAAAGGAATTTCAGTGTACTAAAAATCCTGTAAGAACTTTGGCATTTGTCTGTACCTTCAAGTTTTTTTTCCAGTAAATCTTACTGACAGAAAATTAATCAACAGATTAAACCCAAACATGTTCCGGTGCAAAGGGAAGAACAGCCTTTCAAAGGTAAGAGTCATCTTGGATGTCATCACAACTACCCATCACAACGTCAAGCCAAACAAGATCCGTATAGTTAGTGGAGGGAGAAGTTACCAATAACCAAGGTGTGTGCTGCAAGCCAGCATGTGAGGAACTTCAGAGAAGGGAACTGAACACAGCATCTGTAACGGCGTAAAGTAGAAGACATATAGACATAGCTGGCTGCAGACCCAGTCAGCTATTTTTAATACCCGTATTACCACACAGGGCCTTTCTGAAGTGCAAAAATCAAACCAGTGGCTTTAAAAAAATCTCACAAATGCTTTTCTTACGCAGGAAGTTGGTGATCCTGGAGTCTTGTGTCACTGCTAGCAGTTAATCTCACAACAATAAAAAAGGGTAACTGCAGTCTTTACTCATTATATGACTTATCACTAAGCCACCCTGGAGCAAGGAGGCAGTGCAAGGAAAGGAGTGGCTTTGAGAACATTAACATGAAATGGACTCTTCTGATGAATAAAAAGCAGTTTCCCAAAATAACTTTGTTATTAATATCCAAATTTTACTATGTGGTCATTCACAGGTGAAGTCCAGGTCCTACAGACAATAATTAGGATGTTTCCTTTCCACAGCCACAACCTTTGGTTAGAAGGAGTCCACCAACGTTTACTCATGCACCAGGAATACCAAATATAGATCTATATATAACATGGATAAGTCATTGCATGATGCATTCAACACAGATGAATCATCAAATTCAACAGTTTAAACGATGTATGGGGAAACTTCTTCCTGTTCATTAATGACTAACATCAGTCAGCCCTAATAGGCAGAAGCAAAGGGAAAAATGTTTGTGACTGCCTTGTCTTTTTATTTATTCATTAAACAAAGGTTTCTTGAGTTCACACTGTCTGCACAACAATATTCTAGCCTCGTGTACAGGATTTCTTGAGGTTTTGGGGTTTGTTTCTTTAAAATCACAGGTGTAGTAATCAAGACTCTGGAATTCACTAAATCACGTTATTCTACTCATCACTTAAATAAGAACATCCTACTAAAGAAAGCTGCAAGCAAAAAGACTGATTTATCACCACATTTTACTAAGGCATGCTTTAATAAACTGCTATGAGCCTTTTCATCAAGCAGCTCCACATGAGCAACATTGTAGGAATAGGGTATTAGAGAAAAAGATAAATGCAGACTGAAGATTCTAATTTTCAATAGAAAAGTAGCTCTATCACAGCAGCTTGTTTTGCTCAAATCAAGGGGGGTATAAAGAGATATTTTAAAACTTCAAATGGTCAGTCCCATGTTTACCACCTAAGGTCATGCTACATCTGTAGTTCTTTGAAGTTGTGTTCGATTTACCAACCAAATTATATTTTAGGATGTTTGGTAAGATTTCTCTCAAAAGGGTAATTTCCCATCAAAGTTGCGGTGTAAAACATCCATGGAATCACTAAACAGTGCAGCTCTGCTATGCAGAGGAGAATTTGACTTTTAGTCACTGGTATCAGTAACATCCAACAGTGAATTTTAGGCTCAGTGTCAGAAAAACAATTAAGACTGACTTTGATGAACTGTGCATACAGTCCTACCCAAACTGATTCAAACAGGACTGGGTACTAGCTGGAGTCCCGTTTTAATCAGGAGTGCTTTTCTGAGTCAGACCTTAACGCAGGCTGACAAACACACAAGTGACCGCAGTAGGGATTTCTTAGTCTCCATACACAGACAGGGGACCTCTGTCCCGTGAAGCTCCAGCCTCGTGGCAGTACTCTTCCCACAGCAGGCAGCGGGACAGAACACGAGCACATGCTTTAGCCTTCCCAGTACAAAATCCGGCAGTTTCCTCCTAGCTGCAGAACTAGATCATTCTCTCCCACTGACTCTACTATGGAAACCGCAAACTCCAGCAGGCAATGGGAGCTTTAATTTTTCAAACCACCAAGCAAGACTTTCTGCAAGCTCATCTGTCAACACACTTATTCCTGTGACATCTGGGGTGACAAATGTGGTGGCCAAGAATTTACCACAGTCTATTTCCAGTGTTAGTCCATTCACTGGGCTTCAGCTGAAACACTAAAATCCAAAGGACTCCCTCCACAACTAATATTTTCTTCTCTTTCAAATGAATATCTCTTAGTAAATCGATTGTTAATTAAAGCTTCTAGAACACCAACACTGCAGACTGAAGACCTCTCTAGAGGCAGCATAGCAAGCCACACCACAGTTTTTCCCCATGGCATCTCCTTGTATTTATCATCTCTAAGCAGACAGGTTTTGCCTCTGGGGTAAGAGCAGAGTTCAACAATTGTTTGGTCATCCCCTTCTTCTGAGCCTGACATGAAGAACAGCAATTACTTCTAGCTGAGAATAGACTGAGAGCTAGACAGAGGTCATCAATTTATTAGCCCAGCTCTAGGAAAAAAGTCTTTAAGATGATCAGACTGGAGTAAGATGGGATTTAACTAGTTCACTTGGAAAACACCCCATATAAATGAAGGAAATGCAGCTGCTACTTATAACTGACAAGCAGTCATCTAACCATTACTGTTCTCCTTTTATTCTTGCCAGTTCCTCAGTCGCGAACCATTTCCGATCCAGCACGACAGCTGTAGTATTGTATATAAACGCCTTAATGCTCTAGGGAGATGTCTGTTTGGAAGACAACATATTTTTACATAGCTAACTTAAATAAGCTTTTTAGGATTTCTTTTTGTTATCTCAGCACTGATGATTTACAGATTCCACAGGAAGCCTCCTATCAGCCAAGGCATGACTGCACAAACAAAGAATCTCCATATTTCATGTAAGGCCGATTGTTTGTTGGAAAATGCACAGATGTAATTTGGGAATGCTCAAAGACTCAACGATGGATTGGGTTTTGGCAATGTTTTTCTGCAGATACTCTGCTTCCACCAGAACTGTAGCCTTATATGTAGAAATACGGGCTGTAACTTCCTATGATATGCAACACACTACCACACATGCTTTCCCTTTAACTCATCGAGTTTTCCAGGCTGCTGCCCACTCTCTGACGAAAGAAATGTCACTGTGCATACTACACGAATTCATTCCAGTGTTTGAGACCTCATCAGATTCACACCTACAAAGGCTAACACTTCTGTGTGCACGGCAGGGCAAATATTGCCATGGATTTGGGCCAGGAGAAAGATTTTTTTTTTTTTAAAAGAGGTGATGATTTTTTAATATGCTGTCCCAAAGTATACGTGTCTCTGAAGGCTTCTTCTTGACTGCACTGCACGTAAAATAATGAAGCAAGGAAGCTCAGGATATACCTAGCATGATGATCAAATGATTCCAGAAGGGAACAAATTACAAAAACCCTCAAGAGCTTGCAATTAGTAACAAAATTAATATAATTTCCACTCTTTGCTCATTATCATAATAAATGCAATATTTCATCATATTCTGCTTTGGTAAATATTAAGAAGGACATTCTAATAATATATTCTAGTGGGTTGCTCTGGTAATGCAATGCAGAAACAATCAACCCATCTACTATGGAACTGTTATCTAGTTCAAAAGACAAAGAAAGTAAATAAGTAACCCCATAACATTTTATTACAGTACAATACGTAAGCTATTCAATGTGGAACGGGTGAACAGTACTCAGAAGTTATGAACTTAAACAGGTATTTTACCATGCTAATTAAAATCATACAGGAAATTTGAACCTATGAAAGACACATTCACATATGAGAAGCAAGGTATGACAAATTCCACTAGTGAATTAGGTAAGGGAACACGCACACAAAAAGTTTCATTACTGGTTGTTCACACCATAAGCCTCTCAGTCTGAGCTTGTATCAGCACTAGTGTGGCCAGCAGGAGCAGGGAAGTGATTGTCCCCTGTGCTCAGCACTGCTGAGGCTGCACCTCAAATACTGTGACCAGTTTTGGGCCCCTCACTTCAAGAAGGACATTGAGGGGCTGGAGCACGTTCAGAGAAGCACAACGAAGCCGGTGAAGGGTCTGGAGAGCAAGTCTTACAAGGAGCAACTGATGGAACTGCCATTGTTTAACCTGGAGAAAAGGAGTCTGAGGGGAGACCTTATTGCTCTCTACAACTACCTGTAAGGAGGTTGTAGCAAAGTGGGAGTTGGTCTCTTCTCCCATGTAACAAGTAACAGGACAAGAGGAAATGGCCTCAAGTTGCACCAGGGGACATCTAGATTAGATATCAGGAAGAACTTCTTTACAGAGAGGGTTGCGAAGCACTGGAACAGGCTGCCCAGGGAGGTGGTGGAGTCCCCATCCCTGGAGATGTTTAAGAGATGCATGGATGTGGTGCTGAGGGACATAGTTTAGGGACCCTGGCAGTGTGGGATGAACAATTGGACTTCGCGATCTTAAAGGTCTCTTCTAACTAGATGATTCTATGATTCAAATCAACATCCAAGTGTAACCCCCTTCCTGTCCTGTTTGTTTCCTCTCCAGACAGAATTCCTACCATTTCTCCTTCTGTCTCCTAATAAACTGTTTTCCTCTCCAAACCACCATGTCCAGACAATAGGTTTTCTTTAAATCATAGTGCAGGGTACTGACAGCTCTCGAACTAAAATGTCAAGCAAACAATCTTTCACACTTCAGCTCTTTGGCTTATGTATTTTGTTAAATCAACGTTCTGTAACCAGACTTTATTTTTTCTCCCATGACTGCTACTGGTTACTTTATTCCACATTAGCAAGACAAAACAAAAGGGCAGGTAAAATTTCATGATGTCTTTGTCATTTTAAAAAGAGTGAACTACTGCAACCTCTCAAGTGCTGAGAATGAACGTGAAAACCTAACACCCCATAATTACTCCTGCAAGTCTACTGCAGCTTCGCTAAGCAGAGTAGGGGAGAGCAGCCCTCCACTTACAAACACATGAAAGAAGGAAGAAAATACAGCTTTGGCTTTTACCCTGAAAGTAAGGGAGACACTAATCAATGCAAGAAACCAATCTGTCTCTCTACTTGATCCTCAGTCATTCGTCAGGTGCAATGAAGGAAAAGTAAAGAAACTCAAAGTATCAAAATACACACTTTTTTACTGCAAATGTAACTATTTCTTGTTAAGTAATATTTATTATCTAGTAACAATAAATAGTTATTAGTTACTGTCACAATTCTTTCTGTCCGCAGTGCCTCTGTTACTGGTTGCATTTCAGAGGTGAACCTCAGGGTGAAGGCTAGTTCAGCTTACCCTGGAACCAAACAGCTGCTGCAGATTTAACCTAATACTGCCACCACAATTTCACAGAGTTCTGGCCTTATTACTTATAAGTATAGTACTAGTTTATTTGTTTTTAAAAATCTATTACAAGAGCAGGAGAACAAGAAGAAGCAATTAATAAGGCATAAATTTTGTTGACTGAAGATTCTGTAATTTAATAATACAAAATTTCACTCTCAAAATTAAACAAATATTAGATCCAAATGCCATAATGTGCCATAATACCTGACTACAAATGAACTTGAAAACAACAGGTAACAAATAAGCTGTGGAGTAGAAAAGCAGGCATATATCTAAAATTAATTCTTGATTGCAATTTTTTTGCTCATCTTTAAGCCTGTCTGAACAACATTGACTCATTTGCATCTGCTATATATTCAAAATAAAGGATAGAGTCTCATCCAGACCTAAAGAGTGAAACATTCCAACAGCAATGCGTCCACACTCTTTGGACTCCCACTAATACCTTCAGATTTGAGTAGTAGGGAACTAAAGCCAGGACCTTCTTTGTCTTCAAATCTAAGATTAGCAACCAACACATACATATAAACATTTAGAGCAGAAGTGAGAACCACGACCTCTCTCCAGAGTCGTCAATGCTTCTCCACTGCACAGCAGCCGTTCTGCTCTCTGCTGTATGACTGAGGCGGAACATGTAAGACAGCAAATCATACAAGAGGTCTTGGTAACACAGCTTGACTTGCTCCCACTCTGTGTGCTTATCTCCTGCGAAATCAAGCTGATAAAAGACTCATGATAAAGACTCTAAAACAAAAAGCCATGAACAATTAACAATGTAATTCATATTGGTTCTACAGAAAACCACAAACATCTTTTGTATTCCAAGTACTAGCTCCTAACACCCTGCTCTACCCCAGTGGATTCACAGCCAGACGTGCACAGACCCCCCCCCTCAGATCACAGCAGGCCCCAAAGTTCACGGTCAGAATCTTACCTTGTTCTTCTAAGGTAATGTGCTGGTCCCAACACTCCCAGAGTCCAAGTTCAAACCAGGACTGGGACATCTTGCCCCATACGCCTACCTGAAGAAGCAGATACCAGTTGATTTCAGCTCTGCTGAGCCCTGGTAGGGTATGTGGCAGAGCCTGAACTAGTTGTACCTGCAGGCGCTAACAGGTCAGACAGCCGCTCCCTGATGACCGCAGTTGTGAGACATGCAGCCTGCTGTTACTGCAGCCTCATTCCAGCACAGTACCTGACATAAGAGCCCCACAAACTTCCTCAAAAGCTGGGGTCTGTTCAATTACTAGGGCTGACTGCAACTGCTCGGATTCCTCCGCTTCTACCCACAAGTCCACCTCTCTTACCATGAGAGTCAAAGAACAAATTTTAGTTCTCCACAACTAGGGACCATGAGGGATGAGCAAAGCTACTCCACTCCATCTGTGGCTCAGTGAAAGCATGGCTGCAGCTTTTCCACTCACCCTGGGCTGTAGAGATGGACTTCAGAAGACACAGATACTCTTGGAGATTTCCAGGCATGGCTAAGCTTCCTCTTTTCCCCAGAAACAAGGTCCCACTTCAACTCACACAGAGAGAGTCTCTCCTGAACACCGGCTGCCCTCACTGCTACCCTGCTAAGCACAGCCACACCAGCTCCCACCAGGCTTAGCACCCTCCTACCCTCCACAGCAACCACAGCAGCCAGTTAAGGACTCTGAGGGCTCACCACTTAGACCCTCCCTTGCTACTCACTACATGCGCAACACCTGAGCAACAGCCAGCCACCAAATTTAGTCAGTATTAAATTGTTCCATTTCTGTCTTTGGTACAGAAAATTAGCCTAAAATCAGGCAAAACTTTCTCCCTGCTGTGATTTGTCCTTAGTTATACTTTTATATAATGAAAAGAATATTTGGGCAAAATTTGTGCAAGCCACTCATAGACGAGAAATAGACAAAGGATTAAAAGTAGAGATCGGTAGCAATCAAGGCCCATGATCAGGCGTATGATTGCCATCTGTTCTGCCTTCCTTCTATTAAACCAAGGGAAAAAAGGCATTTTCACCAGCTCAGAGGACAAAAGGAGCCCTGGGGTAGAGCGAGGGGAGGGGCTCAGAGGATTGTTAGGTCTGAAGGATATTTGCATCTGTGCCTGTTAGGAAGATGCTGTTTTGTTTCCTCAGAATGTCTTAATATATCATAGACTTTGACATTGGGTACAGCAATCCTGCTCTCGGGGCACTGCGTGTCTTTATCGCTAACTAGGGTAGGGCTTTGCCACCTGGATTGTTTACACCTTTCTTGGCTGCTGGTACTATGTCCACTGCAGTGACATGTGCTTTGCTGACCTTGTTATATGCAAATTTGCAACAGCAGGTTACCAGCTTAAACAAGGGCGTATAGAAAGAAATAATCTCTTGCAGATATGACCTGTTTCTGTCTTGAGTTCTGCCCATACACATGGTATTTTAGTAAGGCTCCTGAAAGGAACCAGAGGACTCTGAAGCACACTTTCATACTGTAATGACCTCTCAGAATTAAATCCATCCCTGTGGCTCTGCTGAGCTCTACAGAAAGCCTCTGAGTCCCCAGTCAGCAATTCAAAAAGCTGTTAGGACCACACAAGACAAGATGAAGCTCAGCACGCTGATGAAAATAGTTTTAGAAAACATGGGTGCTTTAGCAGACCAGTGTTGCTGGGGCTCCACCTGTTAGTCTTTTTCCGTTTGATTAATCTTTTCCCTCTTTTCCATCTACCTTTCAATCCTCTCCTCTCCTTTTTCATCCTTCTTAATTATTTCTTTCCCCATTCCTTTTGTCACTGCTTTCTCATAGCCTTCCCCTTTCTCCTAGCTGCCTGCCAGTGAAAAAGGACACAAGATGGGAATCCTGGATGACTGAGGCATCTTTGATCCTTCTCTTGCTAATTCATTGAGCTACAGAGGGAGAAAAATCCCCACTGTTGTTCTTGCTACAAATCGTCTAACTTGCAAGAAACACTACATCTTAACAGTCTCGACAGACCTACACATTCATTCTTTGTGCTTGCTTACGCAGTTCTGTCTTCACATTTCTACAATTCAGATAAAGCATTTGGTCATGCTTTCTATCAACAGAAGTAAGAGCAGAGATTTCCTTCCATTTGTATTTCCTCCTGAAGCATACTCTCAACACCTTCTTCCACCCTAACCCTTAGCCCAGATATTTCACATTCTTTTTATAAAGATTTAAAAAAACCCTAAACAAACAAACAAACAAAAACCAAACCAAAAAACAACCCCAGCCCTTTTGTTCAGCACTGTAGACACCATTATTTTGGTGTAACATAAAATGGTTTCCTGGAATTTGAAAGCTTGCCATTCCTAGACATGCAATGATGCAACACCATGGATAACTCGTTTTCAGTTCTCTCTCTCCCTTAATGTTGTCAGAACAGTCTGGCAGCTGTGACTGGCATGATCTGACATGAACACACCCAAATGAAAGCTCTACCACTCCTTCATATTTCTCTTCACTTCTTCGGTCAACAGGGTAAGGGCAAGACCTACGCTGCAAATGCTGAACTCCATGACCATACCGTACAGCTTTGCCAGCCCAACCTGCAACTCCTGTGGTAAACAGGGAATGAACAGCTGTGGTGAAGAGCTCCTAAACAACCCACCAGCTACGGGTGTCACATGAGTAGGTGAATACTCAGCTGAGGTCTCTCTTTAGCACTGGATGCAGTCTTTGTTCACAGCTACAAAGAGTTCACAAATTCAGAAGAATCAGCCTGTTCCACGAGCTGGCAGGCAGGAAACAGGGCTAAAATCACTACATGAGGAACCCGCGTAAGACTCACAGTTTGCAGGATGAAATCACAGTCAGCAGAGCAAGATCCCCTCTATGCTCCTCTCTGGTCCCGGATGTTTTTGACTCGTAGTTTAAGTTCTTAGCAATATCCCGTCACCGATTACATTTGTGCAAAGATACCAGTGACCACTGTTTTATCGCAGTTAACGGAAACGATGTCGGAAGTAGTAGGAGACAGACTAAGAATGTCTGGCAAGAAGATTTGTCTCTAGTGTCCTTGACATTTTTTCTGCCAACACAGGTGTCTCAATGGAGCACAAGCGTACGAGTAGGAAAGGGTTACGTCACGCTCTTGTGCAATCAAGCTGTGCTGCGCTCCAGGAAGAATGTCATCCACGCCAGCATAACTGCTTGGATTAAAAGGCTCTTAAGACACGGACTACTTAATTACCCCGTGCTTGTAAAACATTTAATAAAGCAGGGGCCCAAGTGGTGCCAGATTTTAGCAGTTTTGTGAAGCCCCTGTCATAGTAGTCTGTTAGATTCTCTGTTGCAACCAGTTTCATGCAACTCTATGATTTTTTTTTTCTTGAACACTTTTATAAGAGTGCATCATCAGTCAATTAACATAAATAAGCTGATCAAGAATTTAAAATGTCTGGTGCTGTATGTTCTGTCCTAGGATATTAATGTATCGAACCGACCACACAAACATATTTTTTTATATTCATGACTATGCCAATGGCAGCTGTGCTGTGATTACTGTGTGCTGCTGCATTACAGAGGAAACTTGTTTTCACCAGCATACCTTTCCTGAAGCATCTTTGACATCCCTGTTTATCAGTTCTGGCTCCAAATCCCCATCAGATTTGAGGATTATTTCCAGACAGAATCTCAAAACCTACAAAATAAGTCATAATGAAATAAGGAATTATCCAGCAATTAGGGTTCTTGATACCTAGTATTATTCCTTAAAACAGTAATTTCCTGTGTGAGAACAAAATGAACTTTGCTTCCCTGAAGACTCAAAACAGGTTTTCTCCTAAGGTGATGTTTTAAATTGTAGTTATCGCGCAGACAAAACAAACATACAGGAACACTGGAGTCCTGTTCTCCTTTATAGCTGATCCATGTTAAAAAAATAAACAAATATACAATAAAGACAGAAATGTTATCATTCTCATTTGCATTACCTTATGTTTCAATGCAAGGACTCCTTTGTATTTACCATCTACTAAAACAGAATGACAACACTATATTCCAGTGAAAACATACAAACTTCAGAATGTTTTGGTTATATTTGTGTTTATTCATTTTAGTATCATCCTACTGTTTGCTTCTAAACATTAAAATTTCATCTTTTTTTTTTTTTCATAAATAGTCATTTATATCACTGGAGAGGACAGGAGTCTCTGCACAGGAAGACTGAATTGATTTGTGGCCCAAGAATGATTGCCAGGATAGTCAAGCTCGTTAGCAGAATCTACTGAAATTCCCTGTAATCCATGGTCGGGATCACCTGTAACTTGCAATGTAAGTGTGAAACAAGTAGGCTCAAGGTTAGACTGGTGACCTCTCTGGACGGCACAACCATGGTGATTTTAGCAGTCAACAGAAGGAAAACAGACCAAGAGTGATCACAGGAGACAAAGCTGGAAATCTGATCCACAGCTCTTGGGTCCCTTCCAGCATCTTGTTCACTGGAACACGTTGCTTCCAAGAAACATGGACCAAGATTAACCATTAACAAGCTATCAGCAAGGGAATTGTGGGGCATCTCTGGAAGCAAGCATAACGTTCAATGCTATTTATCAAGAAAAATCTTGTAATTTTGAGATTTAAATTAATCTACTGGTTTAATCTTGCTGAGTGTTTATGACAGGTTGGTGAATGCTCATGATTTTTTTTTTATCAATAGCCACAGCTAACCAATAATCTCCAGAGTGAACAATACTATCTTCGGTCTGGTTTTCTAGAGAAGGGACAACTAAGTGATCAAGGTATTTCACTGTCTGACTGCAGCTGCCCCAGGAACTTTTGATCCTTCTGGCCATCTTCAGCCAAGTTTGAATGTGGAGTGGCATCTTAAAGACAGATTAATTTTTACAAAATTCATTAAAGCGGGTAGAAGAGAGAGATTCAAAGTAGTGCCCTGTGAGAGACCAGCAAGCAGAATTCAACCATTATGTATTCTGGTCAACAGTAGATAATGAGCCAGTCAGCAGAGGGCTTGAGACCAAAATATCCAGTCTGTGGGATGCTGTAAGGAATGCAGGACAATCTAAGACTATTTTGGTGTGGAGTATTAGGTTACAAAACATAAACTAGAACATAAACCTAGATGAAACCGTACTTGATCGCACTGCTTGTTTAGAGCTTTTATATTGCTTCCATAGTGGCAAGACTGAGCTAAGCAATTTTTCTGAGAGGAAAAAAGGGAAGGTCCCAAACTCAAAGATTTCCTAAGCTAGAAAACAACAGCAACATCACAGATATCGCTGTCTGGGCTCGAATGAGACAAATAATGAAAAAGTAAATATTGCCAGTGACAATCATTAACTGCTATTTCTATTATATTACTGTACGTTCTACTTCCTTTTATATTGACCTTTCATTCTGTTTTACATAAACTGCTCCAAAGCTTTCTAAAATAAAAGTAAATAAGTCATCAAACTTTTCACTTCTCTTTTGTATTCTGTGTAAATAAATATGAACTTTAACCACAGCAACTTTCACCTTATTTGGCCTTCAGATAACTCTTTTTCAGTTTCCCCAGCTCACTCCAAAATGACCTTTGCAGTCAGCTGGGAAACGTCTAGAGATTACAAGCAGTCAGTCGCTTTGATGCCCTGTAGAGCTGGTGCCAGTGGCAAAGGACACTAGTTTTTATTTTATTTTTAATCAATTTTCAGGGAAATAAAGAGCCATTTTTAAAGGGATATTATGTGCCCAGTCTTGCTTACGTGTAATCCACACTATGCAGGACTTTTTTTCAACAACTCCATACAGGAAACTCCTCAGAGATGGATACAGACCAAACTGGAAATGAAGCAGTACGAGTCTGTCCTTCCATATCATTCCTCCATTACTATTGTAAGTAAAACCAACAGAAACCACCTTTTCGAGCCTGTCACTTCTCCCACATATCACAGATGCATGCTTATGCTCTGTACTCTTTGCCTTAAGTGGCAATAGACCCAGATTTGCAGAGTTAGGGCAATGCCGGTTTTTCTCCAGGTAATAACCTTGCTGTTTTAAACTCTCCTTCCCTCTAGCCCTTGAGTCCTATGTGTAGGAACAGATTGTGCAGTTCATCCATGTGCAGACCTCCCATTGACATCACAGGACTATCACACATCATTCATACGCAGGATCAGTTTGCTAATATTAAGGAAAATGAGAAGTAGTCTGTATGTATATGATTTTTTCTTACTGCGGGACAACAGCCAAAATAAAAATCTTGCTGCTGCTACTGTTCTATTTGATCTATTTAATATTATTTCAGGATATACAAATGTGGAACATTTTAAGAGCTCTATGAAAAACAAGTTTTTTGCTTCTGATGTGAGGAAGCCTTCTTTCTCACAAATGGGGCTGGTTAGTTTACTCAATGCACACCTTTAATGTAGAAGTGGTACAAATTCTGAAAACAATTTGTGGAGAAATCTCGGGAATCAGCAGAAATGCTTTAAACTTACCATTGGTATCTGGGTCCTGATAGTTTTGCTCTTTTACAAAAACAGCAGAGTTGTTAATAAAAACATCAGTCTTGATGGGGAATGAATAGCTCTTGGTAAAAATAAAGCATATGGCACACATTCAGCTCTTTCAGGAAGTCTGTCAGGGGACCACTAACATTACGAAAAGCCTGACCTTTCTCAGCTTTCACTTCTAGTCTTGACTATGGGGATTTGCTAAATGTCCCACCTGCATTTGAAATATTCTGCATCAGAGGTTTGTCCTCCTGCTGTTCCAGGGTTTTTCTGTTTATCGAGTTTGGGGGATTTTGCCCTCATTTCTCCCCAATACTGTGCCCTTCTTACCTAGGCCAGTCTGTTAGTCCGTTTCACATGTGAAGCAATACCTTGCGTGAGTCTGGAACTGACCCACTTGTAAGGAAGCTCTTAGTTCTTATCTTTTCTACTCACATGCCCCTCTGCTGACACTCGGGTCTCTGCTCTGTCCTCGTGGGTAAGGCAGTATGGAAAGTGCTGATAAGAGGATTAGCTGATGAAAAAAATCCCAGTCGGCACTTTGCAGGCATACAGCATTCGTGCATACCACCATGAAGGCCGGGTCCCTGGAGAGGGATATATCTCACCTAGATATTGCTATCTCAAATTGGGCCAATTAGCCTAGGTTTGTCATCTAGGTTTCCTCTGTGTCAATGGGGAGAGAAACAAAAGTTATCTGAAGAGGCGAATCTGTTCACCTATCTCAGATGCCTGCCTTCAGGGGGTATCTCATCCACCTCCCTCCACAGACAGTGGATGCCTGGTGGTAAGATAGCTAAAATTAGTCACTACGGGGTTAAAAATAGAACAAGTGGAGACTTCCACACTTCCAAGAGGGAGAAGAATAAGCGTCGCAGGAAAAGAGCAGGTCGTGTTAAGGATTGTGCTTGCAGTTGTGTCATTGATTGCCTCCCTAGATCTAAACCTTCAGAGCTGGACAGCAGAGGAAATAAACAACATGTACTTCATTGGAACTGCCTGGGGTGGGTGTACACACATTAAAAGAAACTGAAAAAACATACGGTCCATGGGAGCCAGGAAAGCCATCTGCAGAGGAAGTGTACGAGCGAGCCTGTGAAGCAGCAAGCAGCGAACGCTCCCGAAGAGCCGCGCGTGTCTCGCACAGCAGCACATGTGACACAAACCACATGAAAGAGGCCCAGCGTTCTCTGCCGTCCAAACTGCCAAAACAAGCAGACACAGGGCAAGCGGGAGCAACAGTATGGTCACAGGCACACACTGCACATACGCTGGTAGAAGGGGCAAGTCTGAACTGCGACAAGCAGACAGAAAATCAGAGTGGAGCTTTGAACTCCAAAAGTAGGTTTTGCTACCCAAGGCTAGGGTCATTTTTGTCACCTTTGATTGGCTGATGCCTGAACTACATTGTGAGATCTTTGTGTTTGGTTCCTGACTGGGAGTTCCAAGCAGAGCCTAACAAACTCAATGTGATAACAATGTCCTTTCTTGAGATAGGAACCTTGCAATGCCAAGCTAGAAGCAACGTTAGAAGCAATGTTGTCATGCTAGCTGGGTTCCATTTGAAAACAAAAAACCCAATTTACCATGATTTTGAAGGCCTGGGTAAAAATCAGGGTTTTTTTTCTTTTTTTTGGGGGGGGGGGGGCGGGGTGTGGGGGCATGCAGTGAGTGGAGTGTCAGTTTTTATGTTGATGCTATTTCATCTGATCTTGTTCATCCATCAGAAAGTACTGCTGCTGTTGTTGCTCTGGTGTTATCATGGAAATAGAACCTGGTATCAAGGTGAGGTTTTAACCACCAAGGCTCTAACAAGAACTTCTGAAATAAACTCAAAATAGTACAACTAGTTGGTATTTAGAAGATACAGTATCTTTCTTCCTAAAGTCTTCAAGCACTTTAGGATTTGATATTAGAATCCTTATGTGACATGACACTAAAATGACCTGCTAGAACACTCCAATTAAGTTCCAGCAGGAATAATTCTGGCACACTGCAAGTAGTTATAGTATACCAACACTAGGGAAGAAGTCTTATTTGCAACAGCCTCTGGCGATATTGTTGCGCACAACTCCTGTACATTTCCCTTCCTGATCCTACATACTCTCGTGGAAGAATAAATTAGTTCACGGAAGTATTCCTGGAAAGGCTCTGCCAAGATCCCATGCAATGAGTTGAGAGCATGTCCTTAGCCCGTCATCATGGAAAGACCCTTGTAATTCATCCTGCTTGGATATCAATAAGAGGAAAATTCAGTGTGTAATAATTCCTCATCTGAACTTGGCTTTCTTTTGTGACATGATACAGGATGTGAAATTATACCTTTACAAGTAATAAAAGAAATTCTAAAGAGAATTGAACACTTGCTTTTGTGCTTATTTTACTAAGATATGTCATAAAGCTAAAAGAAAGGTTTAATTCTTGCTTTTCCTCAAAGCTTAATTTGTGAGATGAGTTTTCTCATTAAGTAAGGCTTAAAAGAAATATTATACCAGGCTGGTCAGTGGCATTTCCCTCTGTTTGTGCTGCCTACTCTTGCAGTCATTGCCTAGGTAGGGACCAGTGCACTGGCACCTACCAGTGGGATGATCTTCAAGAGTTGTACTCAGACTGTAAAGACAAGTAGCATTTAAAATTGAATGCAGAGCTTAAATGTAGCAGAATGTAGACCTTAGACCCCTCCAGAATATATTTATCTCTTTTTGAAATCAAAGAAATAAGACATTATGTTTACCTCTGTTGGCTGCCAAACTGAAGAAGTGCTGAGGTGCCTGTTTCTCCCCCTTACGCAGGCAGGTAATCCTCAGCACATACAAACACTCACGTTAACTACAGATCTCTGCAGCTTCTGAGTAAATTCTTACCCTTTGCTATGTTTGCTCTAATGTCAAGCATGACATGCTGTGGTGACATCAGAATACTGCCCTCAGCATTCCAGCTCTGCCTCCACGGTGGGATCCTCCCGGCAGCGTTGCCCAAGCCTTCAACAGAGGCTGCAGAGACACAGGCCTCTGACTGTGACTCCTACTGTAATGATTCCCCAGGAAAAAAAAGTACTTCCCTTCTTTTTTCAAATACTTTTTATGTGTCATGGAGGTTTCACTAAGCAGCTCCAGAAAATATTGGGATTGGTACAAACACATAAAAAAACCTTGGATGTCAAAAAACACAATACAAGTAAGAACCATCAGTGACAGGGTTAAAAAGTAAAATGAGTTGGTGAGGAGGGAGAAATGTAAAGATTTCATTGAATAAAATAGCAAGCAGCCATTGCTTGGCTTACAATGCTTACTATGTACATCTGTCCTAAGAAGGGACTGTGAATCCCCACCATGGCCTTACACAGTAAACTTGTTACAGGAGCATGTTAATGGTCCTTTCTGTTTACTTTGCTGACTCTCAGAAATAGCTAGAAGTAACCCTAACCAATAAACAACCTTCCCCTCATCTTTGTAACCAGTGATAAACACATATTTCAGTACCTCTTAGAATATACCATAAAGATAAAATTTATACGTGCACCTGGCTTGGCCAGTCACTGCTCCTTTCACTGTTTATATCTGTATATCTTTTGGGGAAGGCTTTCTTTTTTTAAAGCAACTGGGCAGAGACATATTTGACTGACTGTCAGTAAATGTTTTCTTCTAGCCTCAGAAGTTAATAGATTTTAACTAGAAGAAATATCTGCTCTTTCAATTAGCTCAAAACCACTCCAAAAAAAATCAAACCTCAACACATAAACAGACACACAAAAAATCAACTCAGAAAAACATCAAATCACCATAGTTCTCAGGTTCTCAAATGCATGCATGTCTATGGTCAATGGGATATGTGTCATTAACATTTGAGTGGAGTAGCAAAAAAAAGGTCTTGTATACTGTAGATTGTGTACAGAGGAGAAGATTATATTGCAGATTGTAGCTCAGTTTACACCATTTAACAATCTAACCTCAATCCAGTTGTTTTTCTAAAGAAGCGCTATTATGAATTCTATTTAGATTTTCCAGGTCCAGATTCTCATGCAACATCACCTGTCAGAGAGCCAAGCAGAACAAAATGGCCAATATGAAAGCATCATTCTACAAGGAGCTACTTCATCATCTCATGAATTACAAGAGGATTAATGATGGAACGGGATAGTAAGCAACCAGTGAGAGCATGACAAAGGGGAAGTTTACACTGCTAAAAAACCTGACAGAATTCAAGTTCCTGCTTCATGAGATGTTCTCTAGCATCATTAGCCAGGAGTGGAGTAAAATTCAGGCCAGTATAAACAGGATGCTGAACTAGGATGAAGCTGCACAGAACCACCATTGATGTGCCTTTGCAACACTCCTTCCTCTTTTCCATCCACAGTAGCCAGATGCTGGACCCATATTTCCACAGGCTTTGCAAGTTCTTTGGACTAAACATCGTCACAACCCATGCAGAAAATATTTCCTAGGCCGGTGATATTTTTTAGAATTGTTGGCTGCTTCTGAAAACACCATGATGCTAGTGCTAGCTCAAGAAACAGTATACTGGTGTGCATGTATTTTCATAGTTCTCTTGTTTTCCTTTCCTCTCCCACAGCCGGTGACGGAATTTAGTTTGCATCTTTAATAGCAGTTTTCCACATATGCACTAATACCAGCTCTGGCATGCATGCTTACATTTATTTGTTCCCAAAAGAAATCCTTCCTGGCTTGCACCTAGGATGCAGCAACTGTTCTCTCACCCAATATAAGGACATCGATCCCTTTATAATGACCTGGATAATGCCGGTTAGTTCTTGTTGGCATACCAACAAGGTCTACCTCCCCTGCCCTGTTTGTTTCCCCAGCCAGTTCCTCCATCTCTTCCCTAGACACTTAGAGTCACTCTGCCTTTGCCAAGAATACGTCCACTTCCACTGCCTCAGCTTTGACCTTCATGAACAGCACCAGAGCTGGTCCAGCATTCTGTTTCCCCTCCATGTCTACATAATGAACTCTGTGCCCTTACAACACTGGGGTGACACCCAGCTCCCATCACAGCTTGTAGAGGAACACCTTGCAGAGCTACTGGATCTGTTCCTTTGCGGTAGGTGCACTTACACCTGTATGGGCCGTTTCCAGAGATACATACACCTTTGGGACAGGTACAGGAAAGGTTAAATGAGATTCAGATGGTTATTAGAGAACCACTTATGAGCTAGATCTCTTCAGGTGTGGGTGAAAGTCAAACCGCAGTCAAGGATTTCTGCCCCCAATTCAGAGTCTTCCCCCGTTTTGTAGCCCCTGCCCTAAAGGAATCTCTCTTTACTCAATCTTATACTAAAAAATTAGTCCTGAGTGGTCAGAATAATATCTATGATGTTTGCAGCATTATGTTGCATGCCATTTTGAAAGAATAAAAAATACAAAATTTGAGTAAAACCTTTGAAAGCAAAGTATCTGCGCAATGCTACAATTCTGCAGTGGAACAATAACCATTTTCATTGTCAGAAGTCCCCTCTCATAAAACAAACAAGGAATCTCCTTTTAGCTTTTGCCATTGGCAGTGAAAAAACCAGCATTTTTCAAATAAATATGCACAAAATGGCCACACTTCAGTCTGACCCAAAATCTGAGGCAGATTTGAATCTACATTTTTGACAGACTTCAAGCTACATCTGAATTGATACTCCTAAAATACCCAGTTTGTGGAAAAAAAACCCTACCACAGTTTCAAAGGAAGTGCTGTGTGTATAGTTTAGTTCTAGAATAAAACACTTTTTAAAATGGCCATCACTGGTGTTGACCTGGTAGAGAAGAAATATAGCCAAGATAGCACTTATTATGACCTTTCATATTTGATTAATAAATCATATTTCTGCAATTATTTCTTTTGCATGTAGGTACCACAATTGTATACAGGACTATTGGGCTTCAGGCACTCTACAAAAGCTTGAAGGTAGCCAATACATTAGGCATCCTCATAACCAGGAAGTGTTCCATTCCTTATTTGTTCATGTAGCTACACAGTTCCAGGGAATCAGCCATAAAGCCCTGTCCAAATGTCATCAGATCAAATTAGGTCGACTGAACTAAGTCATCTGAATTAAGTTGACTCAAATATCAGTTGGGAAGCTTAAATGAGGTTTAAATAACCTCTCAAATTACACAATGCATTGTTGGTATTATTATCATTATCATTATTATTCAGGCAATATTAAACATAGATCCCATAGACGAGGCTAAAAGTTATCTATAAAGCTACTCAGCATTTGTTGAGCTAAGAAACAGGAGAGATAAAAGAGGAAAAGGGAGAGGGAAACTGAGGTAGGTAGGAAAATAATGAAAAGGAACAGAAAAAGGTGAGAGAGAGAGAGAAACAAAGACAGAAAGACAGACCACACTACTCCTGCAAGAGAGAAAAGTACTTCAGGAAGGGAAAGATTGAGACGTTATTTACAACAACAGATTTTCATAGATAAGAAAAAATAAATGAGTCACAATGACACAACATGATGGAATTTGATCCAGCTGTTTGTTTCCTATGGCAACCCCAGACAAGCAATATCAGAAAAATGAATTAGGAAATCCAGATGGCAATAAATATTATTCTCATCAATAAAGAACAGATGCCAAAAGTACTTTTGACATATAAATATTATTTTACTGTGTTTCTATCCTTTGGCTATTACACTTTCAAGTGACAGGTTGGACAAGACACTCGGTCTCTTTTTTTTTTAAGTTTCTTTACATGCTACTCTTACTTTTTCATGTACTTGTGTTACTGTGTTAGTCCTCTCCAGCAGATTAAGTAACATATGTGGGTACATTCTTTATTTTATAATAAATCCTCAAATCCAGTGACTTTAAAATGATACATAGGAGAAATTTTCAACAAATACTATCGTTCTGTAAAGTGGTAACAGCATAGTAGTTGTGTAGCACTGTTCTGGAATCCAAACACTTTAATGGACATTCTGGTCATTTTTTGATCTCTTTGGAGCTCTCAAAACATCTGTTTGGAAAAGAAAATTTTCCTCAAAATCATGTGAGAAACTAAAGAATTATCTTCTGTTGTCAAAGCTAAAAAGTACAAATTAAATTGAAAAAAGATTGGCTCCCATTTAATCAAAATTAGAATTTATAGTTTTATAAAATCATAATTAATAAGCTTTTTGATAAGAAAATAAAAAGCAGCTCTGACCAAATTCAGAACTAACAACGATGTTTTACATTATGGAATGGAGGAAAATTCCTTTCTTTATCAGCTACTGGAAAAGGATACGCTGAGCTAAGATAATCTCTATTCACATTTGCTTCAGAAATAGCATTGGATATTTTCTTCCCTGCAATGTTATTCAAGTATTTTTTATTTATATTTTTTATTTACTTAGCAGTAAAATTAAAATATAATTATCAATTATTAAAAACTTTGGAAATGTCTATTAAAAAAAAAAAAAGCACACAGATTAAGAGTCAGCTTAAGGTCTGGTGTTCCCTAACAGGTATTCAGCTTCGTAACTCCAGCAGTGCTGACATATGGGCAAGAGAGAGTTATGCAGAAAAATCAGTAGATTAGTAGCTAATCTTGGATGCGTCATGATCTTCCAGGCATGAAAATAAACCATGTTCAGAATGTCCTCATTTATCCATCATGCAAATCTTTATCATAAGTCTTATTTTAAGGGGCAAGTGCACATGGAGAGGTGCACCAAATGTAAAAATTCAGTAGAGGGGAAAATAGCTGTCTGTACCATCCGTGTGACTCGAGAAGGGGAAAAGTACAGCTATTCCTACATTCCAGCTCCTACGGGAGACATAGGTGTGCCTGGTAGTTACGGTAAAATATTACTGTGGGAAGCCAAAAGACTTCCAGTGGAGGCTACCAAAGCTAGCATGCTGTACAAGTTAAACTGAAACAAGACAACCCCCTGCTCATCACGTCAGTGTGCTGACATGCCTTTTTAAAGACAGGTGAAATAGTACATTGCAAACTGGGAAATTACATCTGCATCAGAAACACATATTTTAATAATAAATTATTATCATCAGAGATGATGGTAGCCTTGTCATCTCTTCCCTACTGGAAATTCTCTACAGGGAAGTACCTAGCTCTGAAATAGGTGCCCAAGACAGAGAACTCTCCAGTGACAGCATTACCATCTTTCTCCATGCACTCCACCAAGGACTGCATCCCCATCTTTCCTCAGACATCTGCAGGTAACCCTTCATGCCTTGAAATTCTGCCTAGCTACCACGTAGCTAAGATGTCACAGCTGAGGCATGCATCACGGAGATGTTCTGCAGAGGTGGCAGTTCAGATCCAGCTCCAGAACACACACATGCTGGTATTAACCTAGCCTTCGCAGAAAAAACATTAAGTAATGAGTTGAGGAGGCAGTGCACAAAACAAGTACAAGCTTGTCTGTCTTTTAGCTATTCTCTAGTAAAAGTGCTGAGTGACAGAGCTCTGGATGGTACCTGAACATGTTAGAGCTCTGTAAATGGCTTCCAGCAAACTGATCCAGCATTTAGGCTTCTGGATAAAATCCAGATGAACTAAAGTTTATTCTCAAGACTGGGCCGTGTCTGCTGTTGGTATGAATCCACACTGTTCTGCTGAGGTCAGCTACAGCAGGCTGATATTCATAGAGGAAAATTTGGTTAGATTCAGTGTGACGGGACCGTCACATCAGTATTTTCTCCAACAGACAAAACTGCTGTCTAAAAGCAATCTCCTTGATGAAAGCCAAGCATTATGATCAATTTTATAGGAAGAAATGCAAAGTATATTGCAGGGGGGGAAATGGTAATATGACAATGCATCACTGTAATTTCCTACCTTTCCCAGCTAGATATTTTGTGTTTCGAAGCTTTCCCTTGACATTGGTGAACTATCTAATTGCGTTTAGAATCATCTTCTCCTCCTAAATTGGGGTATATTTATCTCTCAGTTTTAAGACTATAACACCGATCATCTGGATGCAACAACCTCTGTGTGTTTGTGCGATACCTCCTGCAGCGCTTACAAAGGGACTTCAAAGAATTCACAAAAATTACCCTTAGTTTACCTGAGAAATTTTACTTTCTATCTCAAATTCCTGCCTTTGACAGCAGGAAACTTTACTTGCCTAAGCATAGCAGTTAGTATTTAATTCATATATGCAGTAGGATGTGCAGAGAGGATTCTGGATACACAGAAGTCTAAGTGCAAAATTATCAGTGCAATCTTCCTTCAAACTCTGTTCTAAGAATACAAGCAATCAAAATGAGAGGAAAATGGTTTCCTTAACTTTAACATAACATAAAATGTGCAAAACGGCTCAACCTCACTCTCAGAACATGACCGTGGATCAAGGAGCTATACGCAAGTATATGAAGGCTGGTAGCTGTTTGAAAGTTGAAATACACAGCTGAGCATCTTTTCTTTGCATTTTGTGTATCTTTGTAAGACAGGTTCTGAGTGCTGCAGCGTTCATAAGCCTTTCAACCGCAGCAGTTCCACGCTGCTGTCATTTTTACGCAGGTATAACAGAGCAGATGCACCAGAAACACGCACTGGAGTACTTTGCTGAATTTAGATGGTTATCTGGAATATTTGGCAGAAAAGAAAGTATCAATTAGAGCCAGGTCACTGTAGCATGAGTGAAGTTGGCTCTGGCCAACACGGCACTGCTCCAACTTCTCTTCATTTTAATTGCTTCTGACAGCTCATGAAGGTAATAAAACAACAGAGAAAAGCATTCTGCAAAAAAAATAAGTTGATTCTGTTTACATTTCAAATATCCTGGGGAGAAAGGGAGGGATGAATTCTCACCTGTTGCTTATTACCAAGAAACAGAAAAAAGTAAAGAAAATCGGTCTTTTCAGTATCCATCTTCTCTTGTTCCTCAGACTCTAAAGCTGCACAAAAGCCCCGCACGAAGGCCTGAGCTCTGCATAGATGCCCTGTTTATTGAGACATCATTGTGGACAGGCTCCGAAGATGATGACTTAAGACAATCATTGTCCACCAAGGGGACATGGGTGACAATATTACAAGCTCAACAAACAAAAAACTCAACAAAAGCATAACACAAAAGTATCGTAAGTAGTTTTAGAAATCGAGGTATCTGAAACAGTTAGTCTTAGATGACATGGGACTGGTTTTAACCATTCCACTTGTAACAGCTGCATGGCTCTGAGGAATTTTAAGTGGTGAGATAATGTTCCTGTTGCTCTAACAGGACTGTGTTTCATACATTAGTACGGCACTGTTAGCTTACCTGTTCTGACTTTTTAAGGGAAATACACAGTGTCACAGACTTTGATGCACAAACATTTAGACCACCACTCCTGAATAACTTGATTCAACTTAATACCTTGCACAGCATCTGTATCAGCTGAGGCACTGCCTCTCCACACCAGTATGGGAAGAAATATAGGAGGGATTCAGTTCACCTAAAATCCTTCCAGCTGTCTTAGGCATGATCCTTTCACTTGCTGGAAGTGTACACCTCTCTCTACTGTATAGAAGAGATGTCCAGGCAATTAGATTAAACTAGATGCCTAACTTTCAGTTGCCTAAAACGAGATGTGATGATTCCCGCTTACAATGCTAATGCACCAGTAGACTACCTATTTTTTTGTATTTGAAGCTTTTCTCCAGAATACAAACTATTCCCTCTCTGGGGTCATGACCAGATGGATATGTTGCCTAGCAAATGTATTTTTAAAGATACCATGCTGTCCCAGAGGGAGGGATGGTATCAGTGGTCTCTGAGCACTAACCTCATAATATCGAAGTCAGATCTCCATTTGACTAAAAAAACCAGGATTTTGTGTCCAATAAAGGATCTTTAAACGTCCTTTTTAGATGACTTTTTCATGTTTCCAAATAACTACCAGAAAGAACTTGTCTGAACTCAATCTGATCTTTCATATTACTGTACTAGGATTCTTTAGGAAGACTGCTTCTTTGTGCTAGCAATACTGTCCCTTAGAAACTCCTGAGATATAGAAAGGGACTTCTTAGCTTGGTAACATCCACTGGGGAAAATGATATTTGTGTCTCTGCTCTTGACCAAAAGGGACTTGTTCTCCAGGCATGGAGATTTCTGCACAGAATGCCTGCTATTATTCAGACTTCTCCTTCTTCTGTTTTCTGCCTTACACTACAGTGGGAACTCTCATCTCTCTGAAAACTCCAAGAGAAGAAAAAGGAGAGCAAATGTCACATATTTGCTATATCAACTCATAAAACCACAACACAGACAAGAAATGGGCTTAAGCCAAAAAGGCTGGAGCCACATCCCTATCTGAGCCCTCCCACAGCATAAGCAGACTGAGATCCTCTGTTCTGTTCTGGATTAAATTCTGCTGTAGATGGAAATCATTTATACTGATTAAGAAAAGACTTGCCAGAAAAACACAACCATGCCACTAAGTTCAAATTCACTATCTTCAAGTCTCTCCAAGTCCATAACATGTCTTAAGAACAAGCAAAGCTGACTGTACTCCTTGCAAGTCAATCTCTGGGCTAGAAGGCAGGAACAGACAGACCACCCTGTTGAACTCCTTAGCTATCCATTCGGTTGACACATCAACTCATTCGACACCACCCTACACATGGCTTCTGCCCTAAGCTTTGCCTTCTTGACCTTGAGCTACACCTGGTTCTCAAACTGGAGATCTGGCTGCTGATGTTGTGATGGTGCTGATGTTACAGACTCTGAGGGCTCCTTCTCCAGCCAGCCAATCATTGGCTGCAGTTGTATTGAACCTTGGAGTGAAACAGGATTTGTATCAGCCTGTTCAGCCTCCTATTTAACACATCTGCAACAACTCCAGGCAGTTCAGAATTACATCTCCTCCATCATGCTGTCCATTCAAATGAGGGCTTGTGCAGCCATCTTTAGACAGAACAATGACTAGTCTCATTTGTACCATTTGGTGATAACAGAACTACCCCAAGGGAAAAAATATTATTCATACCATAACGGCCATTAAATGTCTTCCTTTATCAAAACTTGCTTGTGTTTTACTCTCAACTGACTCAACTGGAGTGTCAGTAGAAATTGCAGGAACCTAGATCCACTACAAGGAAAAGAGTGTCTTGGCTTATTTATTTATATGAACATCTTCTGATTAAAATAATGATGAAGGTATTGACTCACCTCATGCTACAGCCTGATTTAATGGAGCAAATGGTGACAAATATAGAAAAATATATCTGCCCTTAGTTTTTCTATACACACATGAAAACAATTATAACATCTAAAATGGCTACTCCAGTCATACAAGCTGACCTAAAGTTCCTGCATCTCCTCTGCTGAAATTATGTAGCTTTCTGGTACAAACACGCTGCGTGACAGACACTGGGATATCTCCAGTCATCCTTCTGCTTTAGACATGGGATATATATGGGGAAGCCATAAAACAACAACCTGAAGTTCTTTACAGAAAATGGGCACTCATGCACGCAGATGTTATTCATCGATTGCATTTTCAGAAATATGAGGCCTTACAAAAGATTGAGTTGACTCAAGCACAAGTAGGAATTGACTGAGCCAGAAAAGTGTTGGCATTTCTTGAAATTCCTGTGGGAACTTTTCATGAGCCTCTTGATGTTGAATGTCCTCAAGGAAATCTGTAACCTCACCTCTTTTTCTATGATAGTGCAGGTATTCATGTCTTGGAAGTGTAAACTGACACAAGGGCTGAGGTTGAACTGCAAATGCCAAAGCAGTATATGGAAATATTTACACGCCCTATTAATACTTTAAAAAAAAAAAAAAAAAAAGAAGAAGAAAGAAAAGACGACACTACCAAGAGAAACCTTTTAACATAAAAACAAGCAGCTACCATGGCAATTGGATTGAACCAAAACTTGGAATGGGCTTGTTTATTTTCATCTTCTGCCCTCCAACAGACAGCCCTACAGCCTCTTGGCACTGTAAAGGCTGGAAGTCAAATGTAGGTCTGATGGGAAGATCATCAACACGCTGGCTATGGTTTTGCACTGCCATACCAGGAATCAAACCCAGTTTGCTCAGATAGAGCTCCAACAATCAGTCTGCTGCTACAGTTTGCTCCTCTAAGGACTCTGAATCATCCTATTCTTTTGTGTACTCCTCCCACATGCAAGGTCTCATATGAGGCAGCCTACCCTTCCTAGCAAGAAAGGCTGCACAGAGACTCCCTCGTGAGCATGTGTAATAGTGCTGCTGAATTGGCTAAGGATGTAATGCAGCGCACCAAGAGACGGAGCACAAAGCCAGCCTGGGAGCAAAGCGCAGAGCCTTGAACTGCAGTTCCATCAAGCCCTATACGGTAGCACGGGAGTAGGTCAGCTGTATATCAGATTACTGCCACGCTCTACAGATGACAGAATGTTAAGCAGGCAAACAGCCTCATTTTCTTGCATTATGTTTTCCTTTGGGGGTGAAAAAAATATCTAGTCTAGCTCAAAACATTAGTTTTCCAACAGCATTTATCATGCTGATTTCAGTGATTCTCCGCTCGTTCAAAATTATTCTGGATCACTTTCAGAAAATGGTTCTGAAATCATCTGAGCTGAGTAGTGAGGAAGATCTACAGATAGAGTTTTTAACTCTTCTTATAGTAATTTTGAGCATATCAACCAATTATGACAAAATAACTAGGTTGATATGATCAATCTACATTTCCGGTAAGATGCCACAGGCTCTTCTATAAAGTATCTTCAAATCATTCAGGAATCGATTCATTAAGCTGTGAGAGGCAGACAAGATAGTCTGGAAGACAGCAGCACGGCCTAACAATGCACAGTAACGGCATTTTCCATGACACAGTAGTATTGAAAAATAATGCATTCTATGAAGCCTTAACATTTCAAGCAGGGATTAGTCATGGTAAACTGTGGAAAAAAAAACACCAGAATTATTACTCTCTCCTTATTAAGTGCAGAATAACATCTTTAAGGACTTGCCAAATAATTGAGATCATGCTTTTGTTTAAAATCAGAAGAAAATTTGTTTTAGCTCGGAGGAAAAAAACGTGTTAGTCCTACAAGAGGTAGTGTTCTAAGGCAGTGTCAATGGATGGGGGAGCACCCACTAGATTCCTACTCCATTTTGGTTTCATACCTGTGGTTTCCAACATTGCCAACTGAATCACTCATTTGGAGTTGAAGGTTATTAACAATTTTCAGAGGGCAAAGTTAAATTATTTTTAGAATGCTTGCTTTAAACCATACTGTATTCAAAGGTGAAGTGATGCCTATCACTGGGCAGGCATATAATAAAAAATGTTAGTCCCAGGCATAGAATAAAAAATCTTCTTGAATATTCATGTTTTATAAAATTAGGAAGTTTAAAAATAACAACAGAAGCAGGTAAGACTTTGCATTGTGCTGGGAAGTAGGCGTAACAATCCATTTAGTGTGGATCTTTAAGAGAAAACATTTCCACATGTTCCTTCAAAAGGTATTTCAATTGGAAGAGTATTTGGTTGTGCAACATTTAAGTAAATCAGAGAAGTTTCTTATGGTAAACAATTTCAAAATTATTTGCCACTAAGTTTGTGGGAAGCTGAGGTGGGAGGATTTTTGGCAGGCAGAAGGATCTTTGGGGTTTAGGGAAGGTTCTTTTAGTCATCGGACTTGTTGAAAACCTTCTGTTTTAGGAAAGCTTCATTTTGTTGTGTTCATTCAGCTTTCCAAAGGTTTGTCTCTACTCAAGGGAGTACCAAACTTGAGGGATACCTGTTGACCTATAGGGGGTTCATTGTCTGATTTTTTTGTATATGTAATGTAGTATCCTGAAGTGGAGAAAATGAATGATCTCAGCATTACGGTAACATATTGAAGAACGATCTTGTGCCATGTTAATGGATGAACTCAGATATCTAGTAAGTCATTTCCATCTGTCATTTCCATGACTCTTGCATTTTCAGTGTGATGTAATTCAAATGTTGCTGTCATACAGAGAGAATGTAATCCAGAAATATGTTTATTAGCTCTTTGGGGAGAAAGGATTCATGAATATGGACTGAAAACTTGCATTAATCCATTCTGGAAGGCCTTTTATATGACACAAAAAGAAAAACATTTTTGCCTCCAGGATTTAAAACAATGTTAGTTAAATTATATATTTCAGAATGGAATAATATTAATTACTCTTTATAGATTTCTTTTATTTCTTATACCTGCAGAGATTTTGCAATGGGCTCATCATTTCCCAATAATCCTCCCCGAACCAAAGTACTTCACTCATATTTGGGCATAATGCTACAGCTGAAGCATATGATCATTTCAGTTCTGGACGAGACCACAGGAATATGACAATCTCATTTCATATATGTCACTTAACCTTTATGTCACTGTCACATTTAACCTTAACAAGCCAAAGAACCTCACACTGAAAGGAACTTAGCTTTAAAATAACTTCCACCTAAAACACTGTTAGGACAACACTTCTTCTAAGCCTCACTCAACAATTCTGAATGCACTCAGGCTGTTAAAGTCTCACTGAGAAACAGTAGTAACACACTATAGACTTCTTCAGTCCACTTAAAGTGACAATAGACAAAGGAACGGACATTTCAGGACTTGAACTTTTGTACTGGTGTCTGACTGATCATTAACAACTTTAGCATCCGTTTAAAAGTAAGCAGACACATACCATAGATATTCTGAGTGACTGATCTAACCTGAAGGGTCCCAGAAAAGCTGTGAAAGAAAATCATGATAAGCAACATTTCAGAGCAGTGTGCTAGATTATCTAAACCTTCAGCCACTGCTTGGTGTAGACGGTAACGTACTGATGATTTGCAAGGGACTGCCCTAGCTACATCCAGCTACACTGCATAAATGAAAAAATAAACTCTATCGCATACTATTGTCAATAGCATGACTTTTTGGCTCTATACCACCTCAGCAACAAAATTACCAATGGACCATCGTCCACAAATACTTTCTCCCAGCCCCTCTTCCTAGGGATGTGCAAACTCAGGGAAGTCTGTCCAACTGATGAGCAAGGAAAGGGAAGCTGTGGGGAACAGAGAAATGTCTGAAGCCAGGAGGACCTGGTTTCCTCTGGAGATAGAAGGAAATTACAAGATGCCATCTGTAGAAACTTTTGTTTTGACTTTGGTACCTGCACACAGAACTGGCACAGGAGATGGGTTGGTGCAGATGGGCCAGGCTGTATTTCTGCCATTGAATGACTTATCTCAACAGGACGATGTGCCCTGATCCTGTCACACAAAAATTTTATCTCTTTAGCTCTTCACATATTCTAAGACAAATTTTCTGTTACTTTGCCAAGAAGCAAAATTAGCAGTTTTTACTGAAATAAAACATGTGAGCTAGTTGATGATGATAAAAAATGTTGATCTCACAGACAGAAATTGCAAATGAGCAAGATATGAATCAAGCCAACTACATGTAAGGTCAAAAGAGTGCAAGAAGAGACAGCTCTGTCAAACCTTCTGAAAAAGTTTAATACCAATCTAAGGTTTGTTCACAGAAGCCATATACTGTAGCAGTTACTTGGAAAAGGACAACACTGGAACCACACTCTTTATTACTATATACTGTGTAGCTTTGCCTTGTTCTTTCATAAACATGTTGGCTGAAAATCAGTATTTTGCAGCTGCCAGATGAACTACATCTCCCAGTACACTCGCTCACACTCCCAGCTTTAGCTTGTTCTCGGAGAAAAGGCAAACACTGTAAGCTTTAGTAAACAACTAGACTGCAAACTGAAAACGCCCCAAAGTTCTGCCTGGTAAAGTCACTCACACAAGATCAAAATCAATCTGATATAGCAGTTCATGATTAGATTTTTCAGCCAGGGGAGAAAGGAGTAAAGCTCTTTGGTTTCATTTCCTTGGTTGAAATTAAAACGTTTAAATTTTGGCTTCTGAGTTTGCTAGCTTTCCCTGTGATACACACAATGGCAGTGCTGGTCAATAGCATGGCTCCTCCAGGGACAGAGGGTGACAGAGTCTGCTTATGGCTAAAGGGAAGGGATGAGGTGCAGCCACTGGATAGGAACACCCCTGCACTTCAGGACACGGCATGGATCTGGCATCTAGGGTTTAGGCTCATTTTCTGAAACAAACAGTTCTGCTCTGCATACTACCACAAATGGATGAGTGATTCACTACAGCATGGTGGCCTATAACAAAGCCATCTCTTCTACTTGGAAGTGGAGGTTCACTGAGGAGCCTGCAGTAGGGCCGGGTCTTGATTAAAAGCTCAGAGAAGCCAGTGGGAGATTTCCAGTGGCTGTGAGTGGCAGAAAAATGCCTCTCCATGCTTCAAATACTTCTCACCCTCCCTCCAGACTTGCATATCAGCAAGAAGACATGTTGGAGAAGCACAGAGGAGTAGGCTGGGACTGTAGGGCTTAGCAAAAGCTCTGGGAGAGTCCAGTCCGCTTCCTCACCTTGCTAGCAGCCTTCCATTTTCCTTCAGTGTTAATTTCCCCCCTTGTTTTCCAGACTTTTCTCTGGTCATGCTATTTGGATTTAAAACATTCTGGAATTGCAATCTCTCCGCATTTTTGCCTTGAAGACAATTATAAACAAAGATATGTTAATAAGATTCATACTCAAATGGATTATATGGGGAAATCATAGGGGAAGCTGTGACAGTGATGCAAAACCCACTGTGTGAAAAATCTGCTGGGTAAGATGACTTTCAGAATCTTCTGTGAATACCCTGAAACTATTCTTTAAACTAATGCTTTCATCCAACAGCTGCTCACAACTGGGGAGTTTATAGGTCTATTATAAGCCTGCCAAGAGCACTGTGGTCACAGTTAAATCCAAATAGCCTCTCAGAAAAAATCTGCATTGGGACAAAATGAAATAAGTCTGGTTTCTATGACATTTGGAGGGAGAAGAGTGAAAGACAATTCAGTGCATAACTAACAATTGCCCTCTGCCATTCTAGGAATCAGTATTTTCACTTCCCAAGATAAAAACCAATAGGCTAATATGAGGATCTTACTCATGACTGCAAGTGGCTATTTTGAGGGGGACTTTGGTTGTGAATTTAAACATTAAAATCTAACTTTACATTAGCTCCCAAATCACAACTATCAGAGTAAGCATTCAAGGACATTAGGGAGGGAAGATGCAAGATCCCGACTCTGAACTCTAGGCATTTTGCACAGTTCCCAGTGAAGAAAAAAAAAAAGAAAGAGAGATGAAGAACCACACTACGAGTACAGGTAATGAATCAGCCCAAGGATAAATTTATACTGCAGCTCAGAACAGAAATGGGATAAAAGGTAAACGTGCCAAATAGACATCCATATTTCTGCAGCTGCTATTGGAACTTAAAACGTAAACCTCACTCCATACCAAGGTCTCCACAGTGAAAATGGTCTGTGATCTAAATTTTCAATTATTTCCTCTAGGTCCAGGAGCTGGGAACTGGCAGAACAGGAGAGGGTTCACCTAAGAGCTTTACATTGATCTCTGTTGTGCCAAAGACCTTTTCTCCCATGATCCAGGACTGCACTTGGACAATGCATCTTGAAGAGCTATTTTTTTTTCCTTTTCAAAACCAACTGGATGAGACTTTGAAATACTCCCAGTATCTATCACAGGATAGACAGACACAGTAGTTTCCTCAGGCAGGCCATCCTGATCTTTTGCCAAAATTGGTCTCTGCTGGTTCTTTGGCAGCAGCTCTCAAACTCTTGCCAGCTCCAATAACCTGCCAGCAGCATTTCACCATTACCATTCCTTATGCCATGCTAATAGTCCTGAGATTTTCTGCCTACTGCTTATGCAGGCCACTGTGCTCTGTGACACTGCTATGGGACCCAGCTCAGGCTCAATGATTCTTGTAAGGTAAACAAGGCATAGACAATATGCTAAAGAGCTCAACTAATCCAGGAGTAACCCCACTATTAGAGCTGTTTCTTCACAATTAAAATTAAAGGAGAAGGGGTCGGTAGAGGTCAGAAGCAAAAATGAACATCTAATGAACATAATCCTGCCAGACTGATGTGACATGCTGTGTTGATCCTTCTGGAGGTATGCACATGTGCATATGTGTGTGTGAGAGAGAGAACGCACACATCCTGAAGAATTCTGGAATACCGAAACTTTATGGCCCCATAATTTTCACCATAAAATCTGTATACATTGAAAACAGAACAAAATGCCACAGGACTGAAAATTATCTTTTTCTGGAAATCTCAGCAATGACATCTTTGGCACCTCTCCAAGAAAACCTTTCCTTCATGCATGGCATTTTGTGATCGTAATTCTTTAAACCTAATTTTGACCAGTGTAAGGTGCTGCACCAGTCCTCCCTGTCTATGTAAATAGGAAATCCCTAGTTAAGGTCATATTTCTTTTGAGTCTATTATCAGAATATATCACTTCCTTTAACAGAGATAAGACCCAAGTTTTTTTGCTGACCAATGACAAGAGCTGCATGTAATTTTCAGATACTTAAAGCATAAATGCTGAGGTGGTTCAGAGTGTTACATGGGCTCCTTCTCTAAAATCCGGTCTAGGAAAGAGAATAAGACATCTTGACAATTCACATACCTAAGATACTTACAAGCAGCACTTGCTGGTGTTAACACATGAAGAAATTTCTGAGTGAGCAGCTGTTAGGAAGAGTCCTTTACTGCAAAGAGATGTTCCAGTGGCAACATGATGACTGAATTGAAGGACGGCATTTTGACCATTGACTGTCCCATCACAAGGTTATCAAAAAGTACGTTGCTGGAGAAAAAATTAAGAGAGTATTTCTCCTTGCCACATTGAGCGATAAGTCATATCATTTGAAGTAATTAGGAGTGTCAGTGTGTATTTGTCAGTTTATTTCTAGCTAAGCAATGTCAATGATGTTGTAAAAGACGTGGCAAAGGTTTCCTTGGGGAGAGTATACAAGTCTGATCGATTATACCCAAGACATACAAATAACACATAAGTAAGTGCGGCACTCTAGAGCACATTTGCCAAAACTACCTGGAAGAACTTCGGAGCCAAAATTTCCATCTCCAAAAAATACTTTGACCATCAATGCTACAGCATAATGCCACCAAAAACCAAGCTTGAGCAATGTTTGAAGTTTTTTATACCAAAAGCTCCAGGTGAAAAAATTAGAGGAGGTTTCACTTACACAAACTCTTTGTGAGCCTAAAACCCTTCAAGCATTTTAAAGAATTTTACTCTATCTTTCCTCATTTTATGTGTTCCCCTCTCCTTGGAATGGATACCAACTTCTGACCCAAACAGAACTTCAAAACAGACTTTTATTTGGAACAATAATCTTGCCTCAAAAAGCATTAATACTATCTTCCTCAATTTACTAACAGCAACAAAACCCAATTAATGATTGAATCTGTGCCAAAATGAAAAGCTGGGTTGGTTGAGGGTTTTTTGTAGAAAAACTTGTTAAGTGTTTCATACAACTGCAGTCTTGCTCTTTGCAGATACATTTACCCCTCAAACAAATTATGAGATACAGAATCAGATTCAAAACCTGACAGGGAAGGGAAAAAGAAAAAAAAAGAAAGAAAAATAAAAGACCACCACCAGAGGAAAAATAACCAGTATTGTTCTCTAGCAGCATAGCAACTGTTCGTTATTCTGGCCGTTGCAACACACAAGTAACCACTCTACTCTTCATATGACATGACACACTCATACTGTCAGGGATACTCCTCCCATCTCTAGAGGATTATTTTGCATTTCCTTGTGAGGTCTTTTCAAAAACAACTATTTTTCCCTCATTCTGCACATCCTGAGTGCTGATCCCAAACTCTTTTGCTAGGAAAGCATGTTCTAGTGTACGTTCTTTTGTATGAATAATTTCTACAGTAATCTACTTTCCTTTCCCCACATGACTGGATTAAAGTTTTATGGGGCCCAGGGTAGAAGCAAACAATCAGAATAACCTTACTGTCATCGTCACCAAGTTTCACAGTGATTCTGTTCTCATGTTTTCTTCATTCCATCCTTTTCCTCCTCCCTTTTTCAGACAATTAATTTCTCTACTTGCTGTCCCTCAGTCTGAAGTCTTCCCTGCTGCTCACATGAAAGAGTGTAAGTTACTGACTGTTGAAAACTTCAGCTGAAATGCAGCCAGGTCAAGATGAGGTTATATAAAAGTCTAAAGGCAATTTTTTTAGGTCACATTCTCAGCAGCACAGATTCCAAATGTTTCAGTAAGCAGACTGCACTTAACACTCTAGCTGACAGTATTCATTAAATTAATACCGTGTCTACGGACAGTTCTTGAAGTGCATTTCTCCCATACACACCCCGTAAGCACATGTGGTACATGTACCATTCCCAGACCACCTATACAACCAGGAATTTATTTGTGCTCATGCACAGAAAGGAAGAAACTTCCAAGTAGCTGTTTTTCCCAAAATAATTTAATAACAAAACTATGGCTTTTCCTTTTTTTTTTTCCTTTCTCTCTGTATGGACATTAGCTAATCTTTGAATGATAAACAAAATGAGAAGGCTAGTCAATCTAAATACTTTATGTGGTGCATGCTTGTTTTCCTTTCCTAACCCCACTGCATGTGCCAACTCTCATCACTGCGAGGAACCTCAAGTACTCAAAAGGAGTTTACTTTGTTTTCTTCCTTAGTAAAATGGCCTTTATAGTATTTTGGTTAAGCATTCTTATGACTGGAGATTTATCTGAACATTGGAGACATGAAACCTCCAGGGAAATCTTGGGAATGCATTCAGTTTGGTTGCAAATCCTGAAAAAAAGTGCATATTTTCTCCCAGCTTCAATAAATTGAGCCTATGACCGTAGGCATGAAAGGAACAGAAGAGAGCAACAATATAGCTCCAATAGTAAGCTGCACAACTTGCCCTTCAGAGAAAAATGAGCTCCTTTTCCTTGTGAATTTCTTTACATAATAAACTTATTTAATCCCTTACCATATGGCTGCAGATACTCTTTTTTACCTAATGATCAGGATGTCCATGAGAATATTACAGCATTTTATGAGTTTAGGGTGTACAGTGTCTCGCTCCAGACCCCACTGTACAACACTCACTGTTCTGTGGTAGGTTTTCAGATTAATTGGTCACACTGATGACTACAGTTTTCCATCATACATCTAGCCATACTCTGCTAGAATTTCAATAATGAGTTCCATCTCCAGCCAAAAACTAAGCTCTGAGGAACGAATGCTCTTCTCACTGAAAACTTGGAAAGAGAACACAACCCAAAGCAAAATACGAATGACAGGAAAAAAGTTAATTCTGTCACTTGATCACAAGGTCAAAAAAGTTCACTATACTCAGACATATCAGCTTTCTGGTCTTACTAGATTAACACTCCAGTATTACCTCCTGTGATTTTCTTAGCATCACATCTGATAGGAACGCTCAGAAAGGCAGAGACAATAACAAAGAGCCTCTGCAAGCATGATTCAGATTGTCATTCAGGATCAGCATCCAGGCTGTTGGTAACAGCTTGCTGTTCTTGCCCTCACTGGTAAGTCTCTATATCCCTAAAGATATACTCCGGGGGGGCACAGTTAGTAGCCTGGCAGTTAGAGCTAGGTTATGCTGTTTAATTGGACCCTGGCAAGATGCTGAGCAGAAAATGCAGGATCAGAAGCCTGCAAAAGACCCAGTTAAACTCTGGACCGAGGATAGCAACTAATTTTTGCCTTGAAAACATAAAGCATGCAAAAAGGAGCAGGCCCATCATTATTGTCAAATCCTTAATCAAAGGTATTTCCCTTTGCACGGTTTTTGTGCAAGAGATATAAAACATTTCAAAGCAGAGGAGAGCTGACATACAAATAAAATTAAAGAAATGAAAGAAAAAAATAAAGGCCCAACCCTCTTCTACCTAGTCCTGCTCTCTGAAAGCAATCTTCAACTATCCCACCCTCCAGAAACCTCCCTGAGCCTTCAGTTCTGGGCCATGTCTTGTTATCTCACTCCAGACACCTGTATAAGGTTTAAGGTTTGCTAATACAGCTCAGCTGAAGCCTCCTCACCACCTCCAAAGCCAGCAGCATTATTTTTTACAATATTTTTTAAAGCAGTTTTGTGAAGAGCTGGTACGACTCATTACCCCCTCTTTCCTGCTGGCTTTTGACTGAAATGGGAAAATAGAAGTCTGGTCAAATCTGTAAAAGCAATGTATTATTTGACAGATGTATTATTTTCTCAAACTCCCTGAATTCATAACAGCACCATATCTTTGATAAAGCTGTATGTATTTCTTGTCTACCCTACTGTTTGTGCTCTGGTCCTCATCGAAGAGATGAGAGATCTAAGGTATGGAAAACTGATTTGGCTGGCCACACAGCAAGCAAAGCAAGTGAGCGGAAAGGCCCAGATGTGGTGTTCATCCTCTGTACTCCCACCAAATGTTCCCATAAATATTCTCTTTCTTCTTCACATTCCTGTTCAAATTTTTCACTTCCTACCTGACTCTACTCCTCTTTATGCGGAAACCTCTGTGGTTGTTTTGCTGCTAGACAAGTTTACACTTTAATAATTGCCTATGCAGAATTACACAAGCTGGGAAAGCAAACAATTAAGTACCAAACAGATATTCCAAAACAGGATGAGCTTCCCACTGTAGAAATAATGATGGTAATTAAAGAGGAGTTTTGCAATTATAAAAATGCTTTAACTATGAAAAGGAAATAAATGAAAATACTCCTGGTGTCGCTAACATCCTTGCATGATGAAACAACTACAAGCTAGTGTTCTTAAAGCATTGTTTAGAGATAGAAAGTAGTAAGTGAAGAGGCTCCAAAAGCAGATGGTTTAGCATACATGAGTTAGCATTCCCTCCATAAATGTATTAACGCATGCATTATAGTGTCAACGTTTCCTTTTTGTGGTTACCAGTGGTATGCCAATTAAAAACCCCATAACCTTTATATACATACGTTTTGCATTTCAATTGTACAGTCATACGGTCCTCTTTAACCTATTAATATTCTCGTATCTTGCTTATATATGAAGGAGTTTGAGACACAGAGTGTCTTTTTTGAACGAAGAAAGCTTCTCACATTCCCTTTCCATCAGAACCAGATCATAGAATCATACAACACTTTGGGTTGAAAAGGACCATTAAAGGTCACCTAGACCAACCCCCCTGCAGTGAGCAGGGACATATTCAACTACAGCAGGTTGCTCAGAGCCCCGTCCAACCTGACCTGGAATGGTTCCAGGGATGGGGCATCTACCACCTCTCTGGGCAACCAGGTCCAGTGTTTTACCACCCTCATTGTAAAAGATGTCTTTCTAGTCTAAATCTATCCTCTTTTGAATTTCAAAACCCTTATCCCTTGATGTGGTTAGCAATCTGCTCCCCTTAACAATGATGTCATTAAAGAAGAAAAAGAGTCTGTTGACTGACAATCTACGACACATGAAAAACATGCGGATTGTGCTGTAGTCAATAGCAGAAAGCTCATTCAGGGGTCAGGTCCCAAAACCATGGTTATAACTGATACAGCGACATCTGACTACACTATTGCAGCTAATCCTCCCTCCCCACCTTATGGTCATACATGTTGTGGTGCAAAAAGGTGTGCAGAACTCCCTGTTTCCAGTTTAAGTTCATATAGTGGCTTGCTTCCAAAATCCAGAGACCCAAGCTGCTCAGAGACATTCACAAACATGCCTTTCCTTAACTTATTATAGGCAATGGGGTTTGGATTTACGGGGTTTTTTCCCTTCAGCCTACCTGGGCTACCTGACCTCAAAAAACACCTTCCAACAGAGAAAAATGGAAGGCACGAAGGAAAATGCCTACTTTTTCATGCCAATCACACATTCCACTGCCTTTTTAGTTTCTGTCTCCTGAAAGCTCTGATTAAACATGATTTCCTACTTGTTCATGGAGTGGTTATTAGTGGAGTATTGCTGGCTCAGAAATGAACATCTTGTCTAACATAAAGCAACACAGACTGATTTATTCAGCAATACAAGGGCAGTTTCTAGCATATGATGAACTGAAAAGCTACATGCAGATTTATTAACCCCAGAAACTAAACGTCTTCCTGATTTTATTCTTTCTTTTGTCTATTTTCTCATAAAAGCAGAAATACACTGTTTACCTCTCCCTGAGGATATGTACTTTATTAAATGCAATACATACATACTTTATCTGTTCATGTTTCTGCAAGTGAATGGGAGGCTGTACTTTATCCCTGGCTTGTGACTATTGTTCATGTTCTGAAATATGTTCTAGCAGTTCTGGTTTTCTTGCATCTGTATGTTAATAACATTCTCTTTAGCACAGCAAAGAAGTTGTTCACAGCCACAAAGCCAGCATTTGGTTTTGTTCGGGCTCTTAGCATATGGAGTGTGTTTGTAGGAAGGGCCATAAGAGAAAAATATGTTATACTGAAATTTACACAGTGCCTACAGTTGTTTCTCAATGAGTAAATTCAGTGACTAGAGAGAAAAGCAGAACTATAGAATAAAAATGTCCAAAAAGGACAGGTATTTCGGATCAAGAGCGATGTCTTTTAAATCTGTACCTGCCTAAGAATGTGAGCAAGGATCCTGGATGTGCACTCATGCTTCAGTGGTTAGCAATCTATAGGAGTTTCTCTGCAGTGAGGTATCAGCCCTTTTATTAAGTACATATAGCACCAGTCTGCACGGGGACACTTCAGGTAGGTAAAAGCTCCTAAGAGAAAATTGCAGTTGGCATCCTCAAATCTTGACATTTAACACTTGTGAAAAATGCTAGGCTGCCAGCGTGAGGCAGTACAGTGCTCCATCTACCCAGTGAGGATCAGACCAAAAACAAAGCTTCAGTGTTTCCCTAAATGGACAATGGAGATAGTCTTGTGTTAACTTCGCTTACAGACTGAGCCAGCTAGACGTGCACCAGCTGTGGTATAGAGACACTACACTGTCGGTTAGGGCCGTGCCCGAGTTAATAAGCATAGCTGCAAGGCTGTACATTTTACTTCAGGCCCTTTGCCAAGACATAAGATAGTGTGTACTTGTAGATACAGACACTCAAATTACATTCCAATTTCTGCCTTGGCTTGATGTTCTTAGATAGGTTACTTTGGTCAAAATTTTCCAAACAGCCTTCAAATTTGGATGCCTTCACCCCTGCAGGAAATGAGGCTTATTCTTAGGAAGCAAACTGCTTACATTTGGCTGATACTTGCACTGGCTGTTTTTGAAAATGTTACTGTCAAAACCTTCATGTCTCTAATTTCCACGCCTGCAACCAAATGATATAACTCTCTACAAATATTTAAGGAATATTCTTGAATACTTCTGTAATAAATGCTGTAATACTGACAATAGTTTCCAAATGAAGATAAGCTTTCCTGACTTGCTCTGCGCAGGTATATCAGATTCTTGGTCTTCACTTAGCTTGGCAAAGTCCGTTAAAACCATGTTCAGATACAAAGAGCTCTACTCTGTAAATAGGCTTATATACAAAATAGTTAAGGTGAGATTCATCACAGTGAAGACCAAGTCATGTACTGAGGAACAGGAAATCAAATAAAATGTGAAAATAACTGGCAAGACAACAAAAAATGATGACAGAACTTGAGGCCTGTATTAAACTACAGGCAGAATACAGACCAATGATACGACACTAGAATGAAAGAAAAAGTAGACCACTGTCATGCCAGCATATGCCACCAGGAATATTCTATATAAAAGTAATCGTTTTGCTTCACTAAGTCTTGTTAAGGCTTCAGCTGGATCATTGCATTGCATAAGAGTTTTGGCTACCACACTTTTCAAAGAGCTAAGAAAAGCTGGATAAAGCCCAATGCAGAGAAGAAGAGTTTCAGAAAATACGACCTATGAAGACAGATTGAAGAAATTGGGTTTGCTTAGTATAGAAGACTGATGGGAGACCTGATAGTGGGCTTTCATGCGTGGAAGATTGCTCGTAATGGGAGAGTAACCAATCCCTCTCCATGTTCACTGAAAGAAGGACAAGAAGAAATCAGAGCAATTGCAGTAAAGAAAATCATATTATGAAAGCACCTTTGCAAGTAGAGAGGTGTAAGCAAACTGCATGGGGAAGCTGTGGCATTTTATTTAACACAAGGTTTACAAAACCAGGTTGGGCAATTATCCCTTTGGGATGGTCTGCTACACTTGAGCCTGGTTAATTGTGGAAGACTGGATTAGACAGACCATCATCTGAGATGTCAATCCCTTTTCTATTCTTTTCCCCCACATTGCTGCTATCATTCTAGAATACTGCCTACAACACAGACTTTTCCCAAAAACAAGTAGTAGTGTGGGTTCCTTTGTACTTGTATGCCTTGTTGCACATCTTCTCATCTCACCTAGCTCTCTGTGCTGAGCTGCCATTTGACAGCCCCAGCTCCTTCTCATATTGACAACCTCAACTGTCTACTCTATGTCCTCACCTCCCTGCTTACTTTATCCAGATATTGACTGGGAATAAAGAAGCAAACATTGGGGTTGATTAAGAGTGCTTGCAATAAAAAGCGTGGATGGGGCAGCTGACTGGTTCATGGAAGCAGCTGATTGACACCTTTACCCATGTAATTTGGGTTGTCTGTCTTCACCCAGCTGTCAATTTTCATGTGACTTGTTAGAACTTTCTTGAGAGTTCCGCTCCTCTGTCAAATTTGTGTTTGGAAACAGATTTAAAGTTATCAGGTGGGGAGGTAGAGAGTGGTCTGTTACTCAGATACAGCCAGACATAGAGCATGATTGCATATGTCTCATTTGCTTACAAAGTTAGGCAAAAAAATCTACCTCTACTATTCTAGATATTCTAAGAAGATATTCTAAGAAATTTTGTTTCAGTGAATGTAGAGGTGGCTGGATAGTGGGAATTTTTTTTTTTTTTTTTTTTTCAGTGGAGAGAGGGAGGTAAGCGTGCACATCACACTAGTTTATTTCCCGGGAATCTCTCTCCAAAAGACCTTAGTCTTCTCCACACGCTGTGCAACTAGGGAACACTATAGTATCAAAAAAACCACAAAGACAACTTTTTCAAAATTTCCTCCCATTCCCAAGAGTAACTAATGTGACACTATTTGGGAGGTTGCTACAGGTATTATGCTCTATGCGATTTGAATTTAGAAGATGTGGGTCACAGCAGGCTGCACTTCAATAAAGCAGTGTAAGAACCTGATCCTAAAGAATGTTATTCATGCCAGTAGTCCTTATTCATTTAAGCAAGTCAACACAGCTAATGATGTATCTAAAAATCACAGGAACGACAAAGGAACTGCAGGATTCAACACTGCTGTTATGAGAAAAGGCTAGACACAATCTGAAACTGCAAGAAATGTGCCCGTATTTTCTATGCACTTTTCACCTCGTCTATGTACATTATGCAGCTTGCAGTTCCATTAAGTAGCAGACTGCACGGGAGTTTCAACCGGGGCGTGTCAAGGATTCTTAGTCATAAACTTCATAGATCATTTTATTTGCTCAAAATAATCTCTTGGCAAGACATCTTACTTCCCTGCCCCCAAGGCATTGTTTGTAATAAAAGCCTGCAAATAACTATACCAGGCAATTTTGTCATTCAGTCTCCTTCCTCAACATGACACAGAATCTTTTCCAGTCTGTGTTCTTCCTAAAGTGTCTGCTGTTACTCTGTATGTGCGCATTGTGCAACAGCTGCTGCGTCAAACTCCTGCACGTACTTGTGCTGAATAAGGCCATGACTATATGCCAGTGCTTTTTACTTTACAGCTCAACAGTGAAGTTCAGCATTTGCTTTATCTTGTTAACCTAGACCAAGTTCATGACACAGATAAACTGCAATATAGGATGGTCTATCGGTCTTCATGAAAGCAGGACTTTGGAAATCACAAGCCAGACTTTTAATTTTATATGTCACCCCTCCTAGACACCACATTTTAAGCAACTGGTCTTTAAGAACTCCCAAGCACATCACTTCCTAGCACAAAGTTAATCTTCCTTCTCAGGAACACACTACTGTTTATTCATCACTTCTCGTAGTTATTTTAAATGCGAGTCTTTCAAGTTGTGTAATGACAGCACAGTCCTTTTTTAATGTACACATTATTCACTTTCTCTACCACATGACCACCAGCAGCACCCAGCTATGTATTGTCCAGATCTTTCAATGTCTTTTTCCCTGACACTTATGCAATATTAAGTAATGGCATTATTGGTGCTTTATTGGACCTGTGACTAATTGATTGCTTTTGCCTAATTAAAAGAAGAAAAGAACAGAGTAAAGGTTTGTATAGGATACAGCACTTTGTTCAAATGTGGTTTTATGTTGTGGTAAAATGTCTATCTTCGGTCTTGTGTATAATCGAGTCTTGCCTGATTGTGTAATATGAAGTTAATACTGGAGACAAGAGATGCTCTGTTTGATAGATGAACATAAACTTAAGTCTCTCTTTTACTTCATCTGTGATCTATCTTAAGAGGCACATAAGCTCACTAGCTGCTTTTTTACCACACACAAAAACAGACTGGGGCACAGACTGCTAACGGATGTAAATGAGCAGCTTTCACTCCCTCCATGGGATCAAAGGTCCCAGTATATAACTGTACAAACATATGTACTTATCCTTTCCTCTGCTGAGCAAAACGTTTGAAAATGCATGTCCACAGGTATGCTCTGAATTCTAATGAAAACCAAAGAAACCCTACCACGCGCTTGAATAGATTCTCTAATGATTCACTGACTAGAAATACTTCACTGAGGCAGAGACGAGGTGCCTATATCTAAGGTTACCTTTGATCCACTGCTGACAAAGGAAGTACATGAAAAAGCCTTTTGATAGCGAATACCAGGTTTTTTCCTCTTTATTACTTCATAAGCAAAGGAAACACACTTGAAATTTGAAGTACAGTAAACGTTTGTAGTTTCAGGAATTGGGGGGGGGGGTATTCTTTTGCTTCATACTGCAAATTACAACTATTTCTTACAAAGAAAGGCTTTTTCCTTCTAGGGAAAAAAGGATTAAAAAATATTGAAGGGCTTCACTTTTTCTCCGATATTAGAGTAGTAAAAAACTGCATGCAACTCCTGTAAGAAATTCCTATTGCTACAGTTAATTCCTTTAAAGCATATTCTTCTCGTCAAACGGGAGTACTTTTTGCCAAGCCCAAAATCTGACTAATAGTAAACAAATGTGCTGTGCACCAATTAATAATTCAGAAGAATTCAGATACATATATATATCTGATACATATACACATTCTGATACATTCAGATACATATATATAATCCTATATATTTTATATATATTTTAATATGTATTATATCGATACAATACTAAATATAGATATATATATTACAGAGATAATAATGTTAATTATTATTAATTAATAACTTAATTAACCATAAGGCTCAGCTCAATAACTAGCTATACACTAATCAGACATTGCAATTCCCCACACATTTCTTACATGAGAACAGGTCTGCATTTGATGCAAGACAAGAAATACCCAGTCTGATGTGTGTCTGCAGGCAACTTACAGCTGCAGGGTGCATAGTGAATATGCCTGCAAGGAAAGGACATGGGTAAGCAGGGTGTCCTTGTCAAACACATATGCTCCAACACATTTTTTAGCTGCAGCATATGTCGATTGACTCTTTCACAGACACGCCATAGATTTGCCGAACAGCAACGTCCTGGATTCCAGCCCAGAGAGGAAGGGTTATGCCCTGCATTCAAATCTGCACTCCTCCAACAGGTTTCTCTCTCCTCTGGGAGCTCACCACTAGCTTCCTCACTGACAGCACAACACACCAACAGCGGACATGCCACAGAAGTCATGCACGCTGAGATTCTTCTCACCTGACTTTAGCCACTAAAACTAAACTAGTTAGCTGTTTCTTTAGGAAACACCGTGCACCTCTAGGAGGGGATTCATATCACCCTAAAATGATATAAAATAAATAAGACTCTATTTAACAGAGGAAGGACCTAAGCAGCAAACCTGGACTAAAAGTCTACCTTTCAGATGGCAGGCAAGAGGAATTTCACCAAAAACAAGCCAAAGGAATATTGTGCATCATAAAAACTTTTTAGATCTTTGCTAAATTATAAAATGATAATAATAAACAACCCAACTCTCTGCATCTTCAATGCTGTGCCATGAAGTTGATATTTTATATAGTTATACATTTATGTTCTTATATTTCATACCTTTATACAAGGGACTATTGCATATTTTTAAGGCTTTCCTTCTATGTGACTAAAACATATCAGATAAACTGGTGTGAATTGTTTTAATACCGTGCATTTGAGAGGCATCATTCCAATATACATTGTCTAATTACCCCTGAATTACAGTTTCAGCATAAGTTATTAAAAATCCTTTTTCTATTGATGTAACTTCAAATGGAAAAAGAATTCTCTTTTAGTGTGCTAGGGGATAACATTATAAAGAGATAAGAGGTCTTACTTAGAGAAAAGTTCACTTCTCTTATAGCAACTTTACATTTCTTTGTGGTTTGCCCTAGAATCAAACCATACTGATTGATTCTTTGTTTCAAATTTGCATATCATTATCATAGCAGATGTACTATTCTTTCTTGCACTTTACCATCACATTTATGTACATTAAATGCTCTGGGATAGGATAGGATAGGATAGGATAGGATAGGATAGGATAGGATAGGATAGGATAGGATAGGATAGGATAGGATAGGATAGGATAGGATAGGATAGGATAGGATAGGATAGGATAGGATATTCCCTTTGCTCTTCAGATTTCTGATGAGAAGGAGGATACTGACTGCAAGAAGGGAGCAAAATAATCTGAACTAGTGTAAAATGTGAGCTATGCCAGAGCTCAGACACATTGAAGGTCCAGCTCTACATTTCCTCAGTTCTTGTTTCCAACATCGACACTTCAGGAACCACACTCTTATTAATACTTTGGTTCTACTCCTTTCACTGAAAAGTAATCTGTTCAAGTCAATAAAAAGTTTATAAACAGCTCTGACATTTTTTCCCTGAAGATTTTATACAGTAAGCAAATTATTCTGCGTACAGCAACTGCAAGAGTCCAAATTAATTTATGTGTATATCGCCAATTAAATTAATGGTACTGCAATAGAAATTAATTATTCAAATTCTGAAGGGTATCATGAACATAGTAACTAAGGCTAATGACTACAATGGAGGGAGTCCGCATGCACACTCACAGAAGTGAAATCTTTACCAATGTTATCCTAAATACTTACCATATATCCATCTTTTTTCCAACTACCTTTTTTTACAGTCTCAAATGAAGCAGGACTAAGAAGCTTTGGCTCTGTATATGCATTCTGCACTGAATGTTCAATGAAAATATAAAAGGACCCTGAACTCAAGACAAAGTAAGGGAAAGGATGCGACACCAGGATTCATGGCAAGAGAGTGAATGGCAGATTAATCACTTAAAACATCCACAAACTCCCAAGAACTGGCTGCTGATTTTAACAGAGCTCACATTCTTGAACACATCCAAATGATAACAGGTAAATGCCACTAAAAGTGTTTCAACGAGTCAGTCGTCTCTTGCCTGCTAGAGCAGAGTTAAGTGTCAAAGTCTGCATCGGCTGTGAGGGTGTAAAGAAGTGCACAGAAGTCAACAGAGCTAGGTTTACACACTGTGGGAAGAACTTGAACCTAGATGTGTGGGATGTGCCAACATTATGGGTCAGATTTTGACCTCAATCATTACTGTGTATATCTGGTATAATCAGTTTAAAGTTGAATTCATGTTTTATAAAGCTACACTTTACAATTTAAAGATGGGTCCAAATTAAAAAAATCTCACAATACCCATCAAGCAGGAGTATTCTGACAAGATTAGAGATTCACCCACACACATTTGGATGAAATAAGAGATAAATTTTGGACATTATTTTTCATTTTGAAGTGGACAGTTCCTCGTTGCCGGCCCCAATCTCCTCATTTCATGTAAAAACGATTTTGAGATTCTCTCACTGCCTTTCAAATCTATCCTTGGCTTGACTTACTGCTACATGATGAACCCTAGGTTCCAAGACACAAGCTCACGTGAGCAGCAGCAGTCCCTCTGGCTTCCAGGAGACAATTCATCAGAGAAACTCACTGGTATATAAACAGCTTAGCAGGCTGGCCTCTAAGAATTACCACTACTTGTCAATTAAGCCTGTCCAGGACCTCTCTCTTACTGATTTTTTTTTTTCCTAGCAGGGCTCTCAGCATCACCATCATCTCTCTTTTATCTCAAGACACTTGAGGTTTTTCTTCTATGAATCATTACACAATAAAGAGGCATACTTCATATGGGATGCTGTATCTCTTAAGTTAAAAGGCCAGGCAATCATCTTGGCTTTACCCTAATATACACAACTCTGCAGCTATCTCATACTGTGGGTCAAGAATTTCCCAAGGCATTTCCTGGCATAATCTATGGAGCAGTAATGCCTCCTCATACGTTAGCCCATGCAACTGCCTGATGCGTTTTACACAGCTCAGTTTAGAGTTCAACTCAGTCAGTGCTCAGGGTTGCCTGGCTCACTCCGACTCTCCCTCACCGCACATGCAATCGCCTGACCAGATCCTTCTCGTTCCCTCTGCTTTCCACCAGAGCACATGCCAAGCATACAAAGGCTGGGAATGCGGAGGAAGTAACCTTTTTTGGAATTTGGTTACTTCAAAGCTGTTTCACACACTCAAGTCGCTTTTGGTCATAGAGTTTTTAACCTTTAAAAGCTTTCCTCTTACCTGAAATCCGGATTATGTGGGAAATTCTTGGCTGAAGCAGCATTACTCATTTTGATCATCAAACAGAGCCACTACAGGATTCTCGGCTGCAGCACAGCATTAGTCATCTCATTCCTCAAGCGAAGTGGTTCATCGAGGGTCATCCCCATGCACGCTTCTCCAGTGACAAGGAGAAGTGGGGCAGGAAGCAGAAGGTGCCAGGCTCCGCCGCTCCCCAGCCTGCCTTCCTCCCCCACCATCGCTCACCTCTCGGCCCTCACCACCCAGCCCAGCCCCTTCCGGGGGGGGCACAGAAAGAGCTAATGCCAATTAACGTTATTCCCCCTTCTGCAGCCCCGCTGTCCCTTGTGCTGTGTGTGGGGACCAGCGGGCAGGACGAGGAGCTTTTCATTAAGTGAATTACGTTAATGAAGACTGCTTTCACTAAGTGACTCAAGACAGCCCGAGGTGGCGGCGTTGAGGCACAGCTCTCCTCCACGTCCCGGCACCTGCGGCGGGATGCGCCCCCTCAGGCGCCCTTGCCTCAGGGGTACGGTTGGCGGGCGGAAGCAGCAAGGCCAGGACACCGCCACCCCTCAGCGCGGGGCTGCGGCCTGTGCGAGCGGCCGGGAGCCAAGGGGCCGCCGGGCAGGGCTGGGACGCCGGGCGGGCAGCGGGGCAGGCGCGGAGCGCCGGGGAACGGGTGCCAGCCGCGGTTCACCGCAGGTTCGCGGGACAAAGGGCCCCGACGGCCTCGCGGCGGCTCCCCGCTGCTGGCGAGGAAGGTGACAGGGAGCCGGCAGCGTCCCGCCCGGCGGGCCCTGAAGGACAAGCGCCGTACGAGCTCGCGGGGCGCCCCCAAGTGGCGCGGCCGGGCGCGGCGGCCGGCCGCTCCCCCGTCCGGCGGCGCTCGACGGCGGCGGCAGCGGCAGCTCCCCCGCCCCCGCCCCCCGGCCCCTGCGGAAAGTTGTCTCTGGCCGCGGAGCCACCCGGCTCCCGCCTCCCGCTTCCTGCCCCGCCGCCGCTGATTGGCCCGCCGCGCGCCCAGGAATGCGAGCCACCCTTTAAAGGCGCGCGCGGCGCCCGGCGCCGGCAGAGTCCCGGCAGAGCCGCTCCCGCCTGACTGCCCACCGCCCCGACGAGCGCCGCCGGTCGCCCTCTGACGCCGGGACAGCCGAGGGCTGCCCGAGGATATTAGCCGCCGCTACCCGGAGGTGCGGACGGCCGGCGTTGCCCGCCCGAATCGCTCTCCCCGCAGGTAAGTGCTGAAGCGGCTCCCGCCGCGCTCGCTTGTTCCCTCCGGTGACGGCGGCGGGCGGGGGACACCTGCCCTGTCCCCGCTGCCGCTCGCTGCGCAGCCTTCCTGCCCCCGGGAAGCTTCGGGAGCGCTGGTGCCGGTGCGCCGGTCCTGGGTGCGCCGGCAGCGCGGTGACCTCCTTCGTTGTGCCTCTCCCCAGGCTGGTTCAGAGACAGACTTTGGCCATGGGGCCGACGGCTGTTCTCTTCCTCCTCCTCATGCTCGGTGTCTCGGAGACCAAGCGCACTGCAGGTAAGAGCAGCGCTGGGCTGGGACTCGGGGCGGTAGGGGAGGGGGGAGGAAAAAAGAAAAAGAGAAAACGCTTCTTGGTGTCTGTGTAGGCAGCTGAAATGGTGCTTCGTGGTGAGATGCTCCAGAGCTTTCAAGGAACAAAAACTTTTTAACCTGAGCATCAGCTAGCTGGGAACAGGAAACTTGCTCTGGCGTGGAATTCGTGAAACCTTCAGAAATAGAAATGCAGAGTCTCCAGGATTTGAGTGCTTAGCTTGTCCACCTCTGTGCTGGGCAGAGGAAAAGGGAACACGGTGTAGGAACTGGCTGAAGAAGAAATGGGGCAGTAGGCTGCTGCCATGGTGCTTCAGAGAAGGTGCTACTGTGCGTGCCATCACCCGGCTGGACTGAGCAAACTCACTGTGCTGTATCCTCACACAGGAATATTGTGGTGTCTGGGCTTCCGCCGTCTGTTTCTCCTCTGCTAGAGCCTAATGAGGTGCCAGAGTGGCAGCTACCTCGTGTGTCAGTCAGCAGGTACCTGGCACTCCTGTGCCGACTGGCTCCTGTACAAGAATGCAGATGTGCTGCCACACAGCAGCTCCTGGAGGGACTGCTGTGCCATCAGAGCTACTGCTGGTGCTGTGCCTTGCAGGGTGTGCACCACGAGCCAGCATGTTAAGCAATCCTGGGAGATATGCACCTTCTCAGCCTCTTCTTGTCCCTTGCTTATGATGCTTGGTCTGATCTCTCTGCAGAGTCCCGGAGCGATGATGACAGCGTCTTTGATCTCTTTGAACTCATTGGCTACATTCGGAAGGGAGCTGGGCGCCGGGCACCCGGGGTGTACCTGGTGAAGGGACCAGAATCCTCCAGTCCTGCTTACCGCATTGAAGATGCCAGTCGCATCCCTGCTGTCCCTGACTCCAAGTTCCAAGACTTATTAGATGCCATCCATGCTGAGAAGGGCTTCATCCTCCTGGCCACTCTCCGGCAAGCCAAGAAGAGTAGAGGCACGCTGCTGTCCGTGGAACAGAAAGATGGCTCTGGTCATGTCTTCAGTCTAGTGTCTAATGGCAAGGCAGGCACCCTGGACCTGAGCCTTTCTGGTGATGGCAAGCAGCAGTTAGTGTCAGTAGAGGACGCCTTGCTAGCTACAGGACACTGGAAGAATATTACCCTGTTTGTGCAGGAAGACCGGGCTCAGCTCTACGTGGGGTGTGAGAAAATGGAGAATGCTGAACTGGACATCCCCATCCAGAACATCTTCACTAGGGACCTGGCCAGCAGTGCCAGGCTCCGTATTGCCAAAGGGGGAGTCAATGACAACTTCCAGGTAAGACTTCTGCTTACATTTTTTGCCTGGCATTTTCAGTCATCTGCCTTGAAGGTACCTTAGTTACCCAACCAGCCTAAGTAGCTACAAAGACATGGGTAATAGGGAGAAACGGTTCTGCCAATGACTAGTTTTGGTACATCTGATAAGGACCACCTCTAAATCTACCTAACCTTCATAGTGCAGTTTGAAGGGTGAAGCGTTAGATGTGCAGGCATAGAATTTCCTGCAGCAATAAGAAGGCACTGAAGCTTCCCAACAGGTAGCTGAAGCTTCATTGCTCAGCTTCTTCTATGAGGTTTAGAAATTCCTGGGTTTCTTTTCTTCCTGCCTGGAGACTTGCCAGGTCCCTGTGGTCAAGCATGAGAACGTTAGGAAGCCGGGCTTGTTATCCTTAAGGAGAATACAGCAACACGTTTCCCTTTGCGATCTGTCATGAAATGACTCTGAATGATCTTACTCAAGCGCCTACCAGCTCACTCCAGGCGAGTGGCACTTTCTCTCTCAGTCGCTACAAGTAACTGTAATTCTTCCTCTGTCCACAGGGACTGCTGCAGAATGTGCGGTTTGTGTTCGGAACAACTCTGGAAACGATCCTGAGGAACAAAGGCTGCTCCAGCTGTAAGTTTTCAATCTTCTGAATCCAATGACCTATTAAAAATAAGATTCCTCATTATGTTAGAAAGACAAGTTGAAACAGACCTCAGAAGTATGCTGACATGCAAATCCACATTGCGTAAGAAGTAAGATTAGATTTCTGCAGGCACCCTAATGAATCCAGCGGCAGCTGTTTAGCAGGTGTTACCCTGGAATGATAACTGCACGTGGTACAAAGTGCGTTTACTTTATGTGCATTTTTTATCTCCTAGCCACTAGTGCTATCATTACTTTGGACAACCCCATCAATGGTTCCAGCCCAGCTATCCGCACTAATTACATTGGCCATAAAACAAAGGACATCCAAGCAGTCTGTGGTTTTTCCTGCGATGAACTAACAAACATGTTTGTGGAACTGCAAGGGCTCCGGTCCATGGTTACCACACTTCAAGACAGAGTTCGCAAAGTGGTGAGTGTTGGTTAAATTCATGGTTGGTACCTTTCATTTAACTGGCACTTACTGAATTAGTTATAACCTGCCCTAGAGACCATGGATAAACAGTAAGAACTGTACTCTGACTTTTGCAGAAAGGGGTGTTTTCTGTATTAACTTCTAAGTATCTTCTTTCTGCTTCTCTCCCCTGTTGTCCCCCCACCAAGACTGAAGAAAATGAACTCATTGCCAAAGTGGTCCAGATAACTCCTGGAGTATGCATTCATAATGGAATCTTGCACAAAAATAAAGAAGAGTGGACTATTGACAGCTGCACGGAATGTACCTGCCAGGTAAGATTCCTCACATTCATAAATCCTTTGTCTATAAACTCACGAGTTGAAGTTAACGGGTATTTCTAAATGGCCTTCTTTGTTAGAAAGAGTCAATCCTGCACAGATCCAGGCACGCCGCAGTAGCCAGAGAATAACTCGTTTTATTTCATCCTGCTGTATCTCTGGTCTAAAGGCAGCTTTCATACAGTATTACAACAGCAGTATTCTAGAAAATTATATAAAACGTCAAGCTGTTACTGCACTTCTAGCACCTTAACTTGGGGAATACCTTTATTCTTTAAGTCCACGAGTAAACTAAGTCAGCATCAACAGAACAAATTTAGAGTGCTGTTAGCTTTGCTTCCAGGAAGACTTTAGATCCACCTTCCGTCCTCACTGAACCTCCTGCTGATTCAGTAGGAAAAGACATTCTAGTACTTGGTAAAGGCTCTTAAACTTAGGGGTTTTTCATTTAACAACTGCTTCTAGCTGTATGCTATTAGTTGTTAGAGATTATACGGAATGGGAATCCCTTCCAGACTTCAGTTCGGCTGTCTAAATCCCAGGATCACCGGGGATTTATGCTTTGTGTTCTGCTTCTGTGGAATGTTGTAAAAGTATACCAAAAAGTCCAGTTTTAGAACTTTTTAAAACTCTTTGTATGCTCCCTTCAGGTATACCTTAGCAAAAGCGTCTTGGTGTGCCAGTCTACCAAAGCATGGGTTAACTAGCCTGCTGCTGTGTAGAAACTAAAGGCTGAGTATTTGCACGTGTGCAATCCAAGGCATTGCACCAAGTTCTGCATCTGCTTCTATAGGTCTCTACATCTTTTGTGTTGTAGACAGCAAATGACACTGACTTCTGCATTCACCCCTTTCCTACCAACCCTCTTACTCAGCGTTCGCTGTAGTTCCCTGAATGTAGTCATTTGCTTGGGGAGGTTAAAATAGTAATCCTGAGAGCACTCTTCTGACCAAGCCACTACCTTCTAGAAGCTAAACTATAGGCTGCCCTCTAGCTCTTGTTGAGATTGGAGGTGGGTGTTCTTACCCTGCCTGTTTGGCTTAAAGATCAAAGACCTCTAAGTATAAGTTATAGATCTCATGGCTCTTGAGAAGAGTCCACTAAACTTATTTTATCTTCACCATATAATCAGCTTAAATCCATATTAACTGAAAAGAAAGTTTGCTTCTCATTCTTGTTTCACTCCCTTGAAGTCTGACCTTATACTTCGGTATCACGTGATCGTTTTTTACTCTAGCCAGCATCTGGTAGCTACTCTTGATCAACTTCTGCAAAACCAAAATACTTCTGCTCTTGACTGAAAAATAATGGGTGAGAATGGGAATGAGATGAAGTTTGGCTAAAACTATCTGGGATTACCCTTGGGTTGTATTAGCTCTAAATAACAAGGGTCTCTGCTTTGGATGTGCTATTGCAGCTTTAAGCGCGGCAGAAAAGATCTACTCCAGACACTGCTTATATTCCACTCGCTCATTGCAATTCTCACAATTCTTTATAGAACTCTGCCACTATATGCCGGAAAGTGTCCTGTCCTCTCATGCCTTGTTCCAATGCCACTGTGCCTGATGGGGAGTGCTGCCCTCGATGCTGGCGTAAGTACCTGAGACCTTCACACTTCTATAGCAGTTGGCTTCATCTAGCTAGACACATGCTGCTCTAAAGTATACCACAACTGGATGTATCACCTTGCACCACTGGAGTGCTCTGAGATTAATCACTTAGGTGATGCATGTGAGCACTGTAAACATTTGAGTTCATAGTCTTAATCTTGTACAAGAAAGGAAGATGCATGTGGCTTTTGAGGACAGTTGTCTCCTCTTGTGGAGAGAGGGGTGAGAGAAAAGCCTATGGAAAAAAGATGTACCTGGAGTCTTATTCAGAGCTATAACAGAGCTGTAATCCCCTTGCAGCTAGCGACTACGCAGATGACGGATGGTCTCCTTGGTCTGAATGGACTTCATGTTCTGTGACGTGTGGGAATGGTATTCAGCAGAGAGGGCGGTCCTGTGACAGTCTCAATAACCGCTGTGAAGGGTCTTCTGTACAGACTCGGACTTGCCACCTTCAGGAGTGCGATAAGAGATGTAAGTACTTAATCTACTCACAAACACAGGCTGCTTTTATTGGCTTAATGTTGACACCAAAGATTGCCATGTAGCTCCATCCCTGGGATGGAGCATTAATAGGGTAAAGGGGAGCAGATAGTTAATACAGTGACTGGGCATGATTGGGCACTGTCACCAGGGACAGAGTTTGAGGCCAGTTTAGGTATGCAGTTTCTCTAGTGACAAAACCACTTGATCTGTGACAGTGCTGAGGCTATCAAAAAAATATGGAGTCTCTGGTACAGTTCTGGTACTGGCTATGTCCTAGGAGCCGTGCAGCTGAAATCTGTTCTTCAGAAACTCTCTTAATAACAGGCATCTCTGTTTTGCAGTTAAACAGGATGGTGGCTGGAGTCACTGGTCACCATGGTCATCATGTTCTGTCACTTGTGGCACGGGCATCATCACCAGAATTCGCCTCTGCAACTCTCCAGTACCGCAGCTGAATGGCAAACCTTGTGAGGGTGAGGCAAGAGAAAACAAATCCTGCCAGAAAGATCCTTGCCCAAGTAAGTGTGTCCAGGTGGTAACTACTATTTGGTAGCATGAACAGTGAACTTCCTGAGTAGTTGCTATGTAACTTAGTTCTGGTAATCTTCTCTCCTTAAACAGAGCGGTGGGCTAGGTAAAACCTCACAGGTTAGTTTCATGTGAAACCGTTTTCTGTGGCTCTTCCATGGAGTCCATTAATACTGTCATTTGTCTGAACAATGTCTGACATGCTCTCACTACAAAAGTAATAGTCCTTAGGTAGAAACTAGTTGTACCACTGAATTTAAAGCCCTCTGTCTTCTATTTGCTTTTAGTTAATGGCAACTGGGGACCATGGTCTCCGTGGGATGCTTGCACAGTGACATGTGGAGGAGGACTTCAAAAACGTAGCCGTCTCTGCAATAATCCTGAGCCTCAGTATGGTGGGAAGACTTGCGTAGGTGAAGCTAGAGGGACTCAGGTCTGCAACAAACAGGACTGTCCAATTGGTGAGTATCCATTTTCCCACAAACATCTGAAGGTTGTGGACAATCTTGAAAATACTGATTAAAAATTTTTACATAAGTCTGTAAAACAGAACTGCTAGAATCCAGCACAGTAGTCAAATAGAGTACTGTAGCAGCATGGTAAGAGTCCCTCAACGCTTTCTCATGTGTTTCTCAGATGGGTGTCTGTCCAATCCCTGCTTTGCGGGGACTACGTGTACCAGCTCCCCTGACGGTTCCTGGAAGTGTGGTGCCTGTCCTGCTGGCTACCATGGTGATGGTGTCCACTGCCAGGATATTGATGAGGTAAGACTAGAGTTGGCTCCTTGAAAGGGAGTGAAAGAAAATGGAAAGGGAGAATAAAATCATGGTGTTTTATAACGCTAACTGTTGTTCTCCTCTATCTCAATCTCATATTTCAGTGCAAAGAGGTTCCTGATGCCTGCTTTGTCTTCAATGGACACCACAGGTGTGAGAATACTGAACCTGGGTACAACTGTCTGCCTTGTCCACCCCGTTTCACTGGGACACAGCCATTTGGTCGCAGTGTTGAGGATGCCATGGCTAACAAACAGGTATTGTCAAGTTGAGAACTGTTCTGGGTTATGAAATCTCACTAAGTTTCTAAACAACAGAAAGCACCTATGCATTTCAAGGAAGAAGGACTTGGTACATTTAATAAAACACCATCCTCTGATTCAGAACAGGAGGAACATTAAGCAGTTTCTATTGGAGTTCAAAATGAGTTTTGAAAATCACTGTCCTCCTCAGCCATGGGGGATTCAGATGTTATATATAATTTTAGAGTAATTTAGTCAGTATTTACTTACGATCCAACAATATGTGCCTTAAAGATATTTTAGTGCTTGGTTCCATTTGAAAATAAGGTTTGAACAAGCAAAATAATAATTAGTGCTAAGACTGCTACTGGAGTTAGGGAGTGTAAGAAGGGAATGTTTGAGGCTTTTTTTTTCTAATCGAAGGTTCTCTGATCAAAACAAGCGTGTATCCTCCATGTTTTATTTAAATCTCTGGGGGAAAATGAGGAATAAAATATATTTCTAGTGGATTTAATTTCTGTGTCTTCTAGGTCTGCAAGCCACGTAATCCATGCACAGATGGAACACATGACTGCAACAAGAATGCCAAATGCAATTACCTTGGCCACTTCAGCGACCCCATGTATCGCTGTGAATGTAAACCTGGCTATGCTGGCAATGGCATCATCTGTGGAGAAGACACTGACTTGGATGGATGGCCAAATGAGAACCTTGTTTGTGTTGCCAATGCCACTTACCACTGTAAAAAAGTAAGTTTATCCTGTTTTCCCATCTACCATTCTTAACAGTCTGTCTATCAGAAATATAGAAAATGTTACATTTGAGGTTTAAAGCAAGTCTTTCTCTAGTTAGAGCTGTTAAACTACCCTCTCTGCAAATAAAACCAGTAAAATAGCCCCCTGCGTAGGGATCCTATTGTCAAGGCAATGCTAGGAGGCTCTGGCTGTTGCTTTAGATATTCCTGCAATATGGGAAAAAATGAGGCCTGACACAATTATAAAGGTTTGTTACAAATGTTCTAGGAAGACTGTAATTTAGGCTATACCTGTATCAGCTTTGCTCTGATAGATACCTGTCTCCAGGGGAAGAAAAAGATTGTAAGATTCTCAAAAGCAGCCAAACCTATGATTTGAACTGTGGCTTTCTAAGAATTGTCCTCACAGTAATGACTAGCTAAAATTGAGAGATAATAACACCTGCCTGACTGAGGTATCATGATTTTGCATAATGATTAGATCTTACCTGCTAAAATCCCTATTGTAATTATGTCAGGAGTAAACATCACTGTCCTTCCTGCTTTCTAGGATAACTGTCCCAATCTGCCCAACTCTGGGCAGGAAGATTATGATAAGGATGGGATTGGTGATGCCTGCGACAATGATGATGATGATGATGGTATTCCAGATGACCGGGTAAGGCAACACAAAAGAACAGCCTTTGAGAATGTAGCTCTCCCCTTCCCCTTCCTAAGGCTGGGGTCTAGCTTCTGACCTTAATCTTCAGAGGACCATAGGAAATTGCTGGCACTGACAGCTACCTAAAAAACCTTTAGATATGCATAACTATGCTGACAAACCTTCTGCAGCTGGCTGAGCTTTGGAAGTGAATCTTCATTTTTATTCAGTCATTCCTACACTCATGCAAGTAGTGGGGTGTTCTAAGATAGAAGCATTCCAGTTTTAACTGTTGCCCTGCCTTTCATTTCTCCTTTCATGTAGCGATACAAGCATAAGCTGAATCTGGTTAAAGCTTTGACTCTTTTTAAAGCTTAACTTCTTTCTTGCTCTTGCAGGACAACTGTCCGTTCATCTACAACCCACAGCAGTATGACTATGACAGAGATGATGTTGGTGACCGCTGTGATAACTGCCCCTACAATCATAACCCTGATCAAATTGACACTGACAACAACGGAGAAGGAGATGCGTGTGCAGTGGATATTGATGGAGATGGTAGGTGGTCTCTAATCACTCCTTTAGAACGTTTTCTAATCACAGATTGATCAAATGTACCACTATTTTTTTTTTACCAGAATTTCATCCTTGAACATATACAAGCTCTCCTGGTGGTTTCAGGACGTTAACTGTTACTTCAGTAGTCTCTTAGCTAATGGAAATTCTCTTTGAAACATACACATTTTGGCACAGTTCAATATTCTAGCTCTGCTCCCATAGGTAGTAGGAACAGAAGTGTGGGGCAGACCTAGTGATGAATCAAGCTTCAAAGCTTTCAAGTGCTGCTCTAAGTGCTTTCAGAAACGTATCGGGAAGTGTGTAGTGGCTTTATAGAGTCCTTTGCAGCATTTAGATGTCTGACATTCATTCATGAACTCTCCTTAATTTTGCAGGGGTCCTTAATGAAATGGACAACTGTCAGTATGTCTACAATGTAGACCAGAGGGATACAGACTTGGATGGCGTTGGCGATCAGTGTGATAACTGTCCAATGGAACACAATCCCGACCAGGTAGGGGATTTGCACTATTTAAATAGATAGAAGGCTGGTATTGTAAAAAAATATAGTATGTTGTATATTGTAGAAAGTATTTTCTGCAAGTTATAGCTTAAATTTGACTTGCCAAAGAATTCTTATTAATTTGCTAAGCGGTGCCTTTACCAAATAACATGCCCTCACAGTTCAAACAGCTGCTAGGTATTTTCTAAAGTAACTCTCATGAAGATCTGCGAGACTGCTGCAGGGACTGGTCTCCTAAACATTTCTTAGGTTTGTCAGCTGCAGTGATTCTCATAGTGAGGATGTGAAATTCCTGGGAGCATTCTATGAAATCTAGGTAGGGAACTACCCTCTTCAAAGCCGGTAGTGCTGTGTTCACTTAGACACAAAGTCGGTCTTTAATCTTTGTCCTTAAGTTCTGAACAGCTGAATTTAAAAAGATAACTTTTGAAACCAGTACGTCGAAGGCAGCACAGGTTGCTTTTCTGTAAGGAAAAGGCATATTCTGATACTTTAAATTCCCCCTCCTACAAATCTAGGGGGACCCAGCCTCTCACACAACTTACCGGTTCAAAAACATTTGAAGGCAGAAGTAGATAAAGCCTGTGCCATCCTGTCAACTCCAAGGCTGTAAGTTTAATAGCTTCAGGGACATAACTGGAATGTTTGAAGGCTTAGAAAAGCTATTGCAAACCAGTGGAACCCAGTGCAGAATGGTCATGTAGCCTAAAAGCAGTGCTCTTTGAGGGATTTAAACAGACAACATAAAATTTCTTAAGGCTTTGTCACTTGCTATACTACTTTCCCACCTGGAGTGGAAAGTGCCTGAAGATCCTTTCAGGCAATGTTTCTCTTAACACTTTGAAATCTTAATTCAAGACTCTAATGGTCTTTCAAACACACTTAACACTTTTTCTAACCAAGTTCTAGAAGTGGAGATGCTAGATTTCAAACAGCAGAACTAGTAGCTATTCAAACTGTGTGGTATGCTCTTTGTCTACATGAACACCAGGGTCATCCACCAGTGTGATCAAGACTACTAGACAAAACCTGGAGGCAGCCTCAGGGATGACTGGATTGGTTTTCTTAATTTGGAGGCTAAGCAAATAACTGGCTAAACTATGCAATAGGCAAGCACAGCAGTTCATGCAGTCTTTGACCACTAAGGGGATAATTGTCTTGACTGATGAGTCAAGATGGCATGAGGAGCATTATAGGCTTTTATGATAAATTATGGGATAGTGTGGAAGCTGTAAAACCAAGACTTGGTAGACTATGTTTTAATGTAATAGTCTCTACTGGCTAGGTACAGAGTAGTCCTACCTTTATCTGACCCTTGGAACCAGGGAGCTGCCAGAGAAGGTGGGAGGTAAAGTACCCTGTGTCCAGTATGGTAGACCAGTGACAGAAGATTCACATGGCAGAAGGGAGGAGAAGCTGATGACCACACTGCTTTCTGCTGCTGTGGATTCCAGTTAAAACCAGGGCAGCGCTAAAGCAGTTCAAAAGCAGTTAGCATAGGCAGCTTCAAGCAAGCATATATTAATCCTGATACCTTACTACATCCATCTTAGCTCTTCCTAAAGCAAGCAGAAACCCCAACTAACTCCAGCTATTAAGACTCCTATTTCAGCCTTTAAGCAGCTTTTAAAATGTTCTTTATTTTTTCCTTTGTTAGGAAGACACTGATTCTGACCGCATAGGTGACCAGTGTGACAACAACCAGGACATAGATGAAGATGGCCATCAAAATAACCTTGATAACTGCCCCTATGTGCCCAACGCCAATCAAGCTGACCATGACAAAGATGGAAAAGGTGATGCCTGTGACCATGATGATGACAATGATGGTATCCCTGATGACAAAGATAATTGCAGATTGGTTGCCAACCCGGATCAAGCTGATTCTGACGGTAAGATGTCCTTAAGTTCTGAACAGCTGCATTTCAAAAGATAACTTTTGAAACCAGTAAGTCAAAGTATCATAGTAACATTTTAAGAGCATCTTCCAATAGTTCAGTGCTATTTATTTTTTTTTCACGCTACTTAGGGTTGAACGAAACTTCCAAGTTAAAAAAAGACTATCTGTACTGTTGTTACAGTGCTCCTCAGGAGTACGGAGCAATGTAAAAAATGACCACATATCCAACTTATTCCTAAATCACTGTCAGGCTGGACTGAAAGGGCATTTATACAGTAGCTGTTGTGGCTTCTGTGGTGTGTCTGCTAGTAGCACCTCAGCAGCCATAGATCTGCAATTAAGATTTCAACTCCAAGTTGTAAGAAGCAAACAACAATGGTGATATAATGGTGGAATTACTTGTGTCCTGCAGGTGATGGACGTGGAGATGCTTGCAAAGATGACTTTGACCAAGACAGTGTGCCAGATATTGATGATATCTGCCCTGAAAATGTGGAGATTAGTGAGACTGATTTCCGAAGATTTCAGATGATTCCCCTGGATCCCAAAGGAACATCCCAAAATGATCCAAACTGGGTTGTTCGTCACCAGGGTAAAGAACTGGTTCAGACAGTCAACTGTGACCCTGGCCTTGCAGTCGGTAAGAGGAAACTTTTAACTCTAACAGGCATTACACTGTTTGGTTTTTGGTTGGGGGCAGGGGGAGGAGGAGAACCTGAAAAACTCTTAAGGATTTGTTTAAGAATCACAAAAGAACAGCACCTAAAACTTTCTCCTTTCATGCCCTTGTAGGTTTTGATGAATTCAACGCGGTGGATTTCAGTGGCACCTTCTTCATCAATACTGAAAGGGATGATGATTATGCTGGCTTTGTATTTGGCTACCAATCTAGCAGTCGTTTCTATGTCGTCATGTGGAAGCAGATCACCCAGTCTTACTGGGACTCGACACCAACCAAAGCTCAAGGCTACTCAGGTCTTTCCATCAAAGTTGTGAATTCTACCACCGGTCCAGGAGAACACCTTCGTAATGCTCTGTGGCACACAGGAAACACTCCTGGCCAGGTAAGAGTGGCATGTTGATAACCTGCTCTCCTGCACCGTATGGCAGTTCTTCCAAGTTAGACATGTAACAGGGCGCCTGTACGTGCTGATCGGTATGGCATAGTCTTCTTGGCAAAGGTCAATGACTTTGTAATTATCCCAAATCATGCAAAATATTGTTTAAAACTAATAGGATTGCATGGTGCAGGCTGTCCAGCAGCAGTGAGCCATTTTTTTTCCTAGAATTGTGGAATAGTTTCCTATTTACATACTTAAATGCAGTTGATTTCAAAAGACCCCATTACAGACCCTAATTACTTTAAGCCTTTACTAGCCATAATGATGATTATTAAGGCACCTTTGTGTCAAAATAATGGCTACATTATCTCAGGCCTTTGGTTAATAAAGAAATATTCTTTTGTAGGTGAGAACTTTGTGGCATGACCCTCGTCACATAGGCTGGAAAGACTTCACTGCATACAGATGGCGTCTTAGCCATAGACCAAAGACTGGTTACATCAGGTGAGCATCATCCTTTTATCTTAAGTCATTATCACAAGGAAAATGGGTGTTTGTAAAGATGACCCTGACAGAAGCTTGTCAAAGATGACTGAACTATTGTGTCTTTGTAGGGTTGTAATGTATGAAGGAAAGAAAATCATGGCAGACTCGGGACCAATTTATGATAAAACCTATGCTGGCGGTCGGCTAGGATTATTTGTCTTCTCCCAAGAAATGGTGTTCTTCTCAGATCTTAAATATGAATGCAGAGGTAAGGAAGACATTGTATTTAAGAGATCCTGTGTAAACGAATGGGTTCAAGAAAGTTGCTCTCAAGAAAAATAGAATGGATCAAAAAATGAGCTAAAAGGGAATGTTCACCCATGATCTTTCATGGCTCGATGTCAAGTGAGCTCTGCAGGCAGAAACAGGACACCCTCTTGATAAACTCTTCATAATTAAGTTTAAATATAAAGTCTAAGTATATTTCTATCCTGTTATTTCTGAGTATCAGAAATCCATGTTAAGTTCCAGATATGAAATATCCCTTGAATCTCCTTTAAAATGCTGACTAGAATGAATCAACACAGCTTACAAAGTCTAAAGTGAAAATGTAAAATACTGACTTAAGCAGGAGGGTAGTGTCTGATGTGCAAAAGACCGATTTACTTAAAAACAGGCAAAGTAGAAAGTTGTCCATGTGTTGCACTCTTGGAGTTCAGGGGAGGTAAGTGCATATGACTGGTTCCAGGTGCCCTAGTTGTCTTAAACTGTGACTTCATTATGTAATGGTTACATAGTCTAGATTCTGAAGTCTAACTCAAAGTGCCTAAAGCACTTTCAGTTTTCTTTACCAATGTGTTCTTTACAAGTGTCTCTAGTGATTAATGTCGTAGACAAAATCATCCATATTACACAGAAATATTTCAATATCTTTTTTTTTTTTCCCCACAGATCCATAATCACAAGGTTATTGGATCCAAAGACTGTTTAAAAATGCTGGTATTGCACCTTCTGAAACGTTTAGCCTTACAAATCCTGGGACCATTATGTTATTCCTTCCTTTCTTCTTTCTGCGTAAATGTGGACTCAAAACACATGATCTGCCTCAAGAGAATGCTTTTGAGAGAATGAAAGTGAGAACACACTTGTTATCTGACCTCTGCTGAAGTGGAAGGAAGCAAATGAGAATTGTCTTCTGAACAAGCACACTTCTTTCAGTAGGAAAGACATTTGTTTGCTGTTTATCACAGTGCAGCGTCACTGCCTCTAACTGGAGGTCCCATGGAGTAGCATTTTGTAAAAAAGAACATCATTGGATGTGCTGTGGACTACTTAAACTGAAGACCTTTCATTGTGTGGGGAAAGGGTGTTTGGGTGGGAGGGTGAACTCTAAGTCTTTTTTCTTTATGGGGAGAGGAATTTTTTTTAACAAAGGCTGCGCTACCTTGGTTTACATTCATTTAACTTTGAGATATGTTTATCATTTTATATGTCATACCTTTCAGATGAAAACACAGCCTTGTACTCTATTCATGGTGAGCCAGATCAGCTGCTCTATTACACAGGACAAGACAGATATCCTAAAACTGATTTCCCTGGTGGAAGGGGGAAAGAGGGTAAAACCTGGCACACTGGATCACACCAGCTTTGGGAGAACTGGGATTTACTATCAGATTCTGTTTTTTCCTGATTAGATGCAGATCTTTCTTACCTTTAAATGTTTTCTTTCAGATATGGTGCCAGAAAGCACCGCCATCTCAGCTAGCACTGTGCTGTCCTTCAGGAAACCAGCATGTGCTTCGGTTTTTTTATGGTTAAAAAGGCACAAGAATAATAGCAATTAAAACATTCCTTTTCTACACACCATAGATGCTTTAAACCCCTCACTTCTTTGGAGGGGAGGGGAAGGGGCCTGTAGATAAAATAGTGAAATTGTAAAATATTTATTTTTACCTATCCTTGATGTTATAATGACTGAGGGATTATTGATTAAAACAACAAGAAATGCGTCAAGACTATCCACCTAATCATTGTTACAAGTCTTCACGACTGTAAGATTGTAAATACAGATTATTTATTAACTCTGTTCTATATTGAAACTACAGGGGGTTTAGTTGAGAAAAAAGAAAGTCTTGTCTGGAGCAGATAGTGATGATGTATTTGTTACAAAGAGCAATTTTCCCACAAAGGCTTTGAGGCACAGGGAAAAGTGACAGGGTGGAGAATGGGATGTTTGTTTTTCTCAGTCCGAGCTCAATGTTGGCTTTTCCTTTCTTTGTGTGAGGCAGTTGGTAGCCTGGCAGGCGTATGTTCTGCAGGGCTAAAACGCAAGGACGCCTCTTTGGATGATAGCAGTTCCTGTCTCACCCATAGCGCTAGAGGTGAGGGAATGCCGTTTCCCATCTTAGCAGTTATTTAGTGCTGGGAAAAAAAGCTTCAGTGCTTTACCACTGGTCAGTGGGCCTGCCCCAAAGCCAGCATACCTGCCCCGAGGAGATGGCACACAGGCACAGTGACTGCAGTCGGTTAGCATTCAAACGGCTGTTCGTGCTGCTGCACACTAATTATTGTAACGAGTGATGTGCCGCTACAAAAGAGGAGTTCTTCACAGACTAGGCGGAATTTCAGGAGCTCCTTGCAAAAGAGGGAGAGGGCTTCATGTACATTAAAGACAACTGTTTTCCCCGACAGAAGGGGCGGCATGCCTACACTATTTCCTTGCCTTTTCAAAAAAAAAAAAAAAAAAAAAAGGAAAAGAATACAGTGAAAGTTTTACGTACAAATATTACCTCATTGTTGTGTGACTGAGAAAAACTTTGGGATTAAGCAGAGTTCAATTGTCTAACAAACTTCAAAGCTACTGTAGTACTAAAAAGTTAATGCTGTACATAGTCAAAAATTCGCTGCAGAAAATGTATTCCCAGTAAGGAAATGGCATGGGAAAAAAAAAATGTCAAATACAGTTTCTAATGTTGTGTTATATTTTTTCCTGTCATCTTGTATACCATTGCTTGTATTTTTATAAATTATTTTTCTCATTGCCATTGTAATAGTTAATCACATAATTGTGTAGATATGCTATTTAAATAATTTATCATGAAATGCTACCTGTAGAGTTAGTGTTTCTATTTTTATAAAATGTTTGCACACTGAACTGAAGATTTTGGTTTTGCTTTCCGCCTCCTGATGTTTTTGCTAGCATAATTTTCTAAGAACATACTTTTTTGTAAACATTTTTAACCATTTTCCATTTTAAAGTTGTGTAAGTTGTACAATAAGGCTTCTTACATGCAAAGAACAATAAACCAACAAGGACACTTATATTTACATCTTTGTGCTCTGATTTTACTCACATTTTGTAATTTTTCTGTGGATCACTGATACGTTATTCATGTCAAATTGGTCTTCAAAGCAAGACATCTCTACCCTCTTAACTATGCTGAGGGGATGCACCTGAGCTTTCACCCCAGGTTTAACAGCTTGTCCACCTGCAGCATGGGCAGCTGGCAAATTTGGTTGTGAAGGCTTCACTGAAGACTTCTGTAAGTGCAGACACAGCTGTGGTGCCCTTGATGCAGCCACAAGGCAAAACGCTTTGAGGGATTTCAAGCATGACCAGCCAGGCCTACCCCCTGTTTTTTCCTTTCATATGAAAAGAGGCAGCATAGTGGCTGTCTGCAGGGGCAGATGAAGATCTGATAATATCTCTTCTAGACTGATCAAAAAGCTGATGATGGGGCACTGTATCAGCGGTGCAAATAAGAGCAGTTAAGACTAGTTGCTCAGTCTTCATCTACAGCAGGAGTTTGTCTCATGAGCCCTTTAGCAAAACCAGGAGCTGTATTAGGAGTGCTAGATCTTCACATCAGAAGTATATTTAGAGAGTCCTGCAGGTATATAACTCAAGCTTTACATCTCCCTTTTTCCTGGGGATGAAGAGTGCTTTTCTATGAAGTTTCTTCCTATTTTTCTGTCAATAAATTTCTGAGGACAGTCCTGTATATTCCATTTTTATCCTACTGAGAGCAAGGAGAGAAAAAAGACAAGGACCACCTGACCTGTTGCTTCCAAAATATGAGTGGCTGTTGAATTTCTGCCCTTGCCAGTTACAGGATTGTCTGCTTCACTTCTCTGGAGTGAGATGTGGTAGTCTCTCACGGGAGTGTAACATGACTGATCCTACCTGGGCCTGCTATACCACATGTCCTGCAGTTCTGGTCTCAGATTCTCTTCCTGCCTCCCAGGGGCACCAAGAAGAACAAGAACTACAAAGAAAACAAAGAAAGTTCCCACTTGAGAAATCTCTTTACTGTACCCGCAAGAATGAGATACTCTGGGTTCAGAAAGCCAACCAATCAGCTGTATGAACAGATATACCTATATGGATACTTGTAGGTCTAACCAGAAGTTAAAAGAAGAGAACTGCTGCTGCTGTGGGGGAAGATAGCCTTGGCAGTCCATTCCAATGACCATGTCTGAGCCCAGGCCAAACTTGCATGCTAATTTATTGCATGCATTTCTGTAGCTTCTATCAGCGCGTATCTGGATCGGGGATGATACATGCCTTAGAACAATAAAGGCAAGCCACACGCCTTGTACAAGCCCACAGGTTAACTCCCCCTACTTGTTCCTTGAGGAGTGTCAATACAGCAGGACACAAGAAGGAGCTATAGCTGAGGTAAGTTAGGACCATACTTGCCCAAAGAAACAACCGCTCAAGAAAAACTGAACAGGAAGAGCATGGAAAATGGCCACACTTCACAGGGCACAAAGTCCATAGGTGAAGCCTACGGGAAATGGACTGTTCCCAGCTCCCTGGAGCCTCCTCAGTGGGACACGGAAGTGTACCAACTAATGCATGCCACTTCTAGTGTTACTTGGTACTTGGCCAAATTTTTTGCACAAATAATCTTTGAGTTTCATGTTATTGCAGAGAGTGCAATGTCTTCTTACCATAGCATGCTCTTCTCAGAGCCCGTGCAAACACAGTAGCTTACGTTTCAAGAGGTGTAGTAGTTTAACCTGTAGATGTTGGTAACCTACAAGATAAAGATTGGGAAACCACAGCAGGACCTGCACAGCAGTGTACTTTTTACTGATACTACTACGATTTTGTAGTGAAGTCCATAGTACGGTAGTTGGCTGGTTTTGAACATAAACTCATTTCGGAATGGATTGCTGAGATTATAGAAGTGTCTTAATACATCCACAAGGCGAGGTCTAGCTCTTGTTTCTCATCTTCTCCAAGACAGAAGGAACACAAAGAACACAGGGCAGAAAGTGCACAAAGGTGTATGAATATTTCAGCAGAGTTATGAGAAAAGGGAGAGAACTCATTAAAGTGTTTGCAAGCAAAAGTCTTAAAGATAAAATCTTCAATAGGAAATCTATAAAATTAGGTAAATATCACAGAGAAACTTGGATTTAGACAAATCCCAGGGAGCCCAGCCACCATTTATTTTTAATTTTTCAGCTGCTTTCAAATTGAAGACCTGCTAGCCTAGACAACACCTACAAGAGCTAAACCAAGTGCTGCTTAGGTACTGTGTCAGTTTCCCTTGACGACCCCACTCACAAAATGGAGAGACCAAGTCAGTGTTACTGTAGAATTAGGGTAGAGTGCCTCTGGCAATACCCTTCCCACCAAAACTATGCATACCAAACACACAAAGCAAACAATAGGAAAATAATGGCGCCGTACAGGATTTCCACAAGAAGACAGCAAATTTTTAAGTGGGGAAAAAAGCTCTAAACACAGAGTTCCTGCCTATAAATCAAAATTATTCATGCACTTTAGCATTCTAGAAATCCATACACACTTGTAGTATGAGTTTGCTGTGGTTTTTTTTTTTTTTAAGCGTAATAGATCAGGTACTACAAATTCAGCTGTGAGCAGTGAACTTTTTCACATAGACTTAAATACAGGGAGTTCTTTTGTTCTAACTACTGCACCTGGATTCCAGCCAATCCCTCAATGAAACGTATAATTGGATAACTATAGGTTATAGCATTAGTAGTATTCAAGGGCCTCTATTCTATTGAAAAAGGAAACAGTTTTCCTGACCTTTAAATCTCACTACAAATAAAAGAGCAATTATTTCTTAATAAATACATCTGCTGAAATTTTTTTTTAAAAAGGGGAGAAAAAATCAGTTATTTTTCCTAGATTTAAAGATCCTTCCTAATTTAACAACTTCCCAAGCATCTGCCAAACCCTGTTTTCTTCTGTGTCTACCCTTCAAAGTGTGAGATTGCCAGAGGCGAGCCTCTTTTTCTGTAACTGGGGGAGGAAGCACTCTTGGAAGCGTAAACAGCGTAGCACATTTTGCACCCAAAAAGCACAAGAGAGAAATCTCATTTAAAGCTGTGGTTAGAAAGCCTTTCTAAGAAGAATAAGAGAGAGAATTGGTGCATTCTCATATTATTTGCTGAAATTTCATCTAGAACATAGCGGGGCTTGATAAAATATAAAAATTCTTATCATTATTGAAACTACAGAAATTGAGCTGCCAACAACAGCCTCCCCCTAATTCGGAGATAACATCGCACCCTTTCTAGCACGTGAATTACTGGCATTCTTTTTCTCACTTCTTGCTGCTCTGATGACACGTTGAAGCAGCCCTCTCCTCTCTGATCTATGCAGCAGATAATTTTTGCACAGCCTGTTTTCACTCTGTGCTCAGCATGTCCACTGACTCTGCAGGAGTTCTGCTGGGGAAGTGAGAGGGAAAGCATGCACTACAGATCCACAAAGTAGATACCAGCCATTGTCTGGCTTGGAAAAAAGCATTTGGCTGAGATTTTTCGTGTGACGTTTTCCTCCTTTTTTTTTTTTTTTTTAATTATGAAGCTGGAAATTTTTCACCCCTTGATAGAATTACTTAAATTTAAACTTGAATTCTAGACGTATAAGAATAACTTCACTCCTTTTATCATCAGTGTCAATAGTTGACAAACTTTTTCTTTCTTTCTTTCTTTTTTATTTTTTACATCAGGATATTCACTCTGTCACTTCTCTTTGAAATGGAAAAGACTCTCAACTGCTCTAAATCTGCCCAGTAACTGTAAAACTGGACTGAACTTCTCATACCATTACAATATACTGAAATCAACACTTTAAATCATCCTACTCAAATACACGTATTTAAAACATATATCATATACGTTATATATTAAATTAATGCATGTAATTTATATATATACACATATGGTTCATGAAAAGAACTGAATTGCCCTTATTTTCCTCTTTCAGAGGATAAGTTTAAAAATCAGTCTCCTGCGCTTTGCTATCTTTTGGGCTGAATGGAGCTAGGGAAGACTTGTAAAGGAGCAAGTCATCAGAATCCTTTACAAAATACAGATTATGCTGAATGAGGTACGTACTTTGGAAAACCTGCTTCCAAATCCTGAGTTACGCTGCAGATGAAAATTCATTTCCATATCCTAATCGTCCCTGCTGCACCGCTCCCCGAGAAGCCACCGCATTCCAGTGCAGGTGGAATTCCAGTGGCAAGCAGGTCACAACAGAGAGACACTGAAACACAAAGAAAAACCCTTGAATCCTCCTGGGCTCGACTTTCCTTTTACCCTGATATCGGTGATGTTTCAGCAAATGATCTTTTCACTCTATTTTATACAACATCTCCGTTATTGTGTACCTCGTATCAGTAACCATGTTCTACCAAATAATTCTACTTCCTACAGTTTTACTTAAAACTGAACGTAAATAAATGAGGGCTTGAATTGATATTTCACCTGTAACATCAAGCAAGAAATAAAATCTTCCCAAAGAACCTGTTATCTAATACAATGCAGCTGAAACCAAGGACAGATAAATATTAGATCACTAATTTTTGATAGTCTCTGAGTTTGGGTACCTACGCGCCTCTAAAAGAGCATTTCACGAGCACTAGGTCCCTGAGGTTTGCCATGACTACAACTGGTACAGGGCACTCGGCACTTCCCTACACCTGAAATGAACTGCAGAGCTGCTGTTGGACTGTACACTTCGGGTCATTCAAACTTACCTGCTTAGCCCTGAAATGCCAGATGTGAATAAAAAGTTGCATTTGTGGCTTCAGGAATGTTGTAAGGCTTAGGCAGTGACAGGCTCTTCCTTGAGGGTGCTAGGAAAAGCTTCTTCATAACAGTGAGAGATTTAAGATAACAAAATACACCAGAAAATTAAGAATTAATTAGTATTTCTCCTAACAGATGTTGTAGATATGCTACATATAAACTTGAAACAGAACTTAGTTTTCTTCAAAAACTATCAGAGCACTTGAACAGGTTTTGAGAAGGACGCTATAAAACCCAAGTTCCATGTGAAAATAACTGGACTGTGGAAAGATTACAACCACTGGACAGTCCTGCATGAATATTAGACACCGAAAATGCTCTTGAAAAACTCGTCGGTATTGCTTTAATTACATTTATGGCCATGAAATTACGACACAGGCTTCACATTTTTAAGGAATGTATGAAATAAATCTAGGTGAGGTTTGCAAAGCTCCATGAAGCGTGCTTACAGTGATCCTATGCAGAACACCCAGAATCCAGGGGTTTGTTATTCCTGGTGTACAAGTAAAAATACCAGAAAATAAAACAATAAATAGCACTTGCTTGTCACAAATACAATGTCCCACTGACATTTGTAATTAAAAGAAAGTAGGTTAGGTTCTGACCTCTGTTACATTCACACAATTTCCACTTCCTCAGGAGCGTACATCCACCCACACTGGCCACTCTGCAAATGAGATTGAAATCTGGGCCAAGATGTGCATTAATTTAAACATTCAGATTAGTTCAAGTAAGCCCTGTGCCATAACATGGCCATTGTATAGTCAACATTCCAGCCATACACCTCCTCTTGTTGAATGTTAAATGGCTAGTACCGTTATCCAGGAAAGAATTTGTCCTTTTAGTTCGTGTCAAATGAGAGCTTGTCAATGGGAAAATCTACTGAGTTTTCTTTGCAAGAAAAACCCAAGAACTTTTAATAATGTCTTCTTATTCTAACAGTTCAGTGCATGAAATGAAAAATTAACCATCAGTAAATAAGTTGAAAAGTCAGGAGAAATAGTAAAGTGTAGGCAAGCAAAAACTTGTAATGAATTGTCGTTATTGTCTCAAAAGAGCTGTATGACCCTCCCCGCAGCCAGCCATTTAACAGTCCAGTAACTGCAGGGGCAGACTTCTGAACTCCTCCACTTGCAGCCACACCAAGCCTTCACAAGGCACCGCGCTCTTCCATCACCTAGTTACGTTCCTGCACTAAGGGGTAAGCCTGTTTGAGACATGGTCACACTTTGCAGGATCACGAATGGGACAGGGCTGAGCAGGCTGGTGCTGACGTTCCGACACAGCAGAAGGCTTGGGCAGGTCTTCACCATCAATCAAACCAGCAGTGCAGCAGACAGCCCTGGGGCAGAAGGTACGTAATCGGGTCCTTCACTGAGTCAGGGCTCAGATTGTGCGTAAAGGAAGAAAACCAAAGTTATTATGTACATTTCACATCCACTCTAATAAAGTGTCATCAGGAGAAACTGAACTTTGCAAGTTTGATTTTACATTTTTCGTGAACAAAGACACACATCTCTATCAGACACGCAGCTGCACAAACGTGTATGTACTTTTATTTAACAGCTAGAACACTCCCAAGGAATTCAACGAAACACAAAGTTTATTTTGAAATCGAACTGCAACAATATTTGATAATGACAATAATAATAATCTCTTAAGAATAAATCAGATCATGGAACAGTTTTCAGAGATGACAGTTCATTCCCTTCAGTTTGTCTGAAGTGATACCGTATCAGTATGATATCACTGATGGAGGATTAACCACACTTGCAGAAAAACAGTTGTGTAAAGAAGCGTATGATCCCTGTCCCCTCAATTTTCAATCTTTGTATCGTCTGTAAAAAAGAAAAGAATCACGTGCTGAACTGCTGCAAGCACAGTATTATTTGCAAGAGGAAAAAGCTCAATAGTTTAGTTCTACTTAAAACTTAATACAGCCCCAAAAAAGAGCTGAAATGACTTGCCAGTTGGCTCATACAACCGAGAAGTAACAGCCCTTTCATGTCTGTATGTGGGTTAGTCGGGCTTATGTTTATCTCGGTAAACATCACTTACATTTACATGCATATGACCCTGATGTGGATTACTGCTTCTTTCAAGAAACAGGAATTCCTTATTTCTGAAGGCATGTGAGCGTTTCCTTCAGGTATATACACACAAATACATCTGTATGAAGCATGTTAATAATTATGCTTTCCTTAAAATATAAATTACTGTATTACAGTAAACCTTTATCACAGACTACAGTACCCCAATGACTGTAAACCCAAACTCTGCTAAACCAGTTTCACACACACACACACACACACACAGAGAGTTCTGTTTGCTTACACAGCCCTACGTGGAGTTTACATCACGTGTAGTAGGCCAGAACATCAAACTATTTACAGTAGATTATGGATACATGTTTAAATGTCCTTTACAATTCAGACCATAAAAAAGCTCAACTACATAAATGTCTCTTAAAAATAAAAAGTAACACCTGACACTCCTCACACCTTCATCTGCAGATGTATTGGTCTTAAACTGGACTCCACTGGGATCTCCATTCCTCAATACAACTAGCGCATCTGATCATGTCTGAGCTAACAACAGGCTTACCCGCAGAATGCACGAGGCCACTTTGATAAACATCACAACCTTTTGCTGATGGCCAGGATGTAAATTTGAACTCCCTGAAAGCAATTTATTATTTTTAACGTAGCTAGGCTGTGTTTCTTTCTATACTACCAAGTTTACCTTATTAAAAACATTCAAGAAACACTTGGATTTTTCTGTGGATTGTTATACTGGGATAATATTTGCTCTCCACAGAAGAGTGAACATGACTTTCTACTACCAAAAAGATAATCCATATGGTGTTGTCAGCACTGTTTTCCAGTTGACAGAATTAATCAACGTCAATATTACATTTCATAAGAGCCCTAGTCTTATGTCAAGGCAAGAATTTTAATAAACATTCTGTTATTTTGTGTGTATTATTTTTGGCGCAGTTTTCTGTTTCGTAAAAGTACATCCTTGCCCCACCATAATAATCAGGGTGTATTGGTGCATACCTTTGGTGAGAACCTGCTTGGGTTTTTTCACCATAATCAAAAGGCTATTCTAACGGGTTGTTAAGACTCTCACCTCCTTTGGTTTGCAGTGGTATGCTGAGAATGTCGGCCTCTGTGGATGGCTCATTGTTCATGCTGATGCAATATAACGGTTCATCCAAGAAAGAAGGTTTCTTCAGCCTTTTTGTGTTGACTGCTCTTGACATAAAGTAACCTTCAATAATACTCTTATCTCCCATCTTCTGTAAACCTTCTAGGTCATCAGCTTCCTCTGTCTGGGCCAGTGAATCCTTTGATAAGTGACTATCAGCCAGTGCTTTGCTGATATAGTAGCCAGGGATTCCACTCTCTGTGTTAACGCATAAGCTTTTGTCTTTGAGTCCAGCCTTTTCCTGAGCCGTTAACATCCCTACAATATGGTCTTCAACTAACATTTTGGAAAGAGTGGATGTGGAGTGAAGAGTGGAGTCTTGACTTGTGTAACAAGGGGGACTTAATCCAAAAGAAAGAGATTCCTGAGACTTTGGCATGGTAACGTTGCTTATTGTTCTCTGAGGCTGCACACATTCTTCCAGAAGGGTCTTAAGCTGCTCTTCAGAGAGGCCCGTTTGTTCTTCAGTCTGAAAAAAAAGGGCAAGAATTTCTTCTGTCAAAATATAATTAATGAAAAGCAGTGCCATAAAACCGTTGGAGAGATACAAAAGCACTAGCAGAACTCTTAAACCGATACCAATTTTTTTCAATTAAAACTGAATTTAAATATACATTTACTTAATTACATCATTTATGTAACATCTTCACTAGGTTCTAGATAGATTAGATAAAGTTAGGAAAGAAGTCTGATGTCCGCAAGGCACTGAGAGGCCCTTGATTTTGCTTAGTCTTTCACTAGGTATCACCGCTTTTTAATTACCAAGCACGTACTTTTTCATATATCTTGGTCTGCGGTGTATACACACAGACACACACGAAGATTTTAGTTACTGACAGCAAAACAGCACATTGCTAGAAGACTTTCAGCTGCTAGGGCGATGCAGCTGGGGTCAAAAGTGGTTTTGGACAGCAGCAGCCCACAAAGATTGTCACATACCGACTGAAGTATTCCCAGCCGCTCACTGTAGAAATGCAACGACGCCTCTCTCTTAGAGAGGTTTGCAATAGGGACTTACTTCTAGCCTTTAGAATCCTTAATGCTCTTTGGTAATAGAGAAGCACAATACTGCCTGAACAATTGAAAGATTCTAATGAAAAGTATAAGACGTATTTTAGATATGCATAATACATCTGCCCATGAAATATGAGATATAGAAGAAGTAATAATATATATTATAAACAGTATAGATACTATGCAATATTTAATGGAAAAAGATGCTTTCTACAATCAAAACCTTGATTTTTATACAACCTCCAGAAGACAAAGGATCAGCTGACAATCTGAAAAACTCCCTAAGGCTGCAGTGATTTATGTCAAACGACGATTTATTCACTGTGTAATGACTATTACACAGAATTTACTTTACATTGTGCTAGAGCATGGAGCTACTGTCATTTCAGGGGAAAGATCAATATCTGATGTCTAGCTGGGTATTTTTTTTTTCCCTAAATGTCTCTAATCCAACTACAGGAGTGATATGACCCTGTTTGAAGTATATGACATGATGAGATCACAGCCTAAGGAGCACAGGGTGTACGGATCACACCTGAAAATTGATTATTCATGTTCACGAATGGGACAGTTTTCAGTCAGAAAGGACAAAATATTTCTTTGTAAAACTTGCGGCTATTAAAAATGACAAGGTGACACTACAAAGTGATCAAGAAAGACTTTTAAGGTTACTTTCAGTCACCGTTCTGTATTTACATGTTCAAACATTAATAATAGCTAATAACCACTACTAAAGATTGATTATTTCACAGTACAGGCACTGGCTGATGTCCTTAAACTGTTTTATAGATTTGTTCAAGCCACTAGTCTTTTTCTGCACAGGCCAATTTTCTTCCCAAAAACGCTTTGAGTTCACTACCTGCACATAGAAAAGAAGAAAACTGCATTAAAAACATAGGGATGTTAAGGGGTTTTAAACACAAAAAGAGCATCAACAGATTATCATTATGTGTAAAGAGCTCATCTTGGTATCAATAAATGTACTTTGATAAGGTAACTGAAATCAAACCACAACCTTAAGCACTTACTTAGGTAACAAAGGAAAAATTATGGAATTATGATGCCTTCAAACTTTTCCCAGGCTTTTAAATTTTAATCCTAGTCCAGAAAGTACTCACTGATGAAAAATAAACCAGACTGGGAAAAACAGTTAGCAGCAAAAGACATGACAAATCCAAAATGAAACATGGAATTTTTCAAATTTTCATTCTCGATCTAATCTACTAGCCCTTACACTTCTCAGAGGAGTATTTTAACTTGCAGGATGTCTGTCATTAAAAGAAAGGGCTCACTACATGAAACAAGATGCGTTCACTCAAGAGGAGCACCACAGTAACAGAGTTATATCACTACTGGAAGCACAGCTGCATCTAGAGTGTATCCACAGAGCAGAAAATTCTGCTATGTAAACATAACTGTATTTTTGTATCACATCTGGAAACCCATGTGGATTCCCACGTGTTTTTGAGTGTGTGGTTCTATACTAAATTATTTCAGAGCTTTTCGCCAAGATCATTTGGAGCTAATTTTACGTTAATGACAGGGCAATTCACTCACTGCAGAAAGGAATTTTGCATCTGGAGTAAATGAGAAACTCATTACAAAATGAACATAGTGAGGAGGATCATCTTGTCCTGGCTTTCTTTTGTCCTTTTGTTCCCTCCATCCCAACCCCATTTATCGGCAGTCTACTTCTTCTTGTCCAAATTGAATTGTTTCTCGTTTTCCTTTCAGGAAAATCATATGGTTTGTATTGACAATGAGTTCATAGATTGCCTCGGTTATTACCAGAGGGCTAGGTGGGGAGATTTAGAGCCTGCGGCAAATGGGGAGAGACATGAGTGAAAAAGTGTGTTCATTTGCAGGCTTGTTTCCCTCCAGAGTGGCAGGCCTGCAAGCAAAGCAGACAGCGTAAAACATGACTTATTTCGTTCTTGCTTCACCTCTTCCTCCCTTTGGATTGTTCCTAAGACATGCTTGCAAGGATGCAAAGAGAAGGAAAGAGAAAGTATTTAACATATATCCCAAAAAAACACATTTTAAAATACTAAAGGCTCACTATTCGCTATTTGCTTGTGCCAAAGTAATTTTAGAGTTAAGGGAAAATATATAGGAGAGGAGAAGATACCTCTGAAACAGCCATCAGTCACCCACTCAGCCACAAGAAATTTCCATTGAAATGAAAGCAGAAAGGCTACTGCTGAAACCAGAAAACTGAGTTTGGGGAAACACGTAACACTCTAAGCAGAGACACCTCACACCACAACAGGCTGTGCATTTGCAACCAAACGAGCGTTTTAACTCATGGGATCACATAATGCAGCGACTGTAGCAGGAGTTTGCAAAGTACACCTCTGCACACAAGAGCAGAAATCCTGTCACAGCTAAATGAACTAGTTCAGAGTACGAGACTTGGAATCAGGAACACAGTCTTAGGGAGACACTCGAGTCTACTTCTCCCAAGCTTTTACTGCCCTCGCTGTAAATAATTTACAACTCCTATGCAGAAAAAATACTCCAAGATATTTCTTTAAAAATACAAGGACATAAAATTAATGTGACTCAAAATGCAGAAACAGCCCACTAGACAAGGCAAAATGAGCTATTAGGTCTGGTTCCCATTAGAAATTGGAAAACCTTTTAATTGTTCTGGCTAATTTTTAATAGGACACTGAGCCCTATTCATTTCCTAGGCTTTCTACCGTTAATGATCCAAAAAACTCATTCCTAGCCAGCAGTTTAGGAGCCTGCTAATGACCTTTACTGTTTATGTGTGGCTAGTTTTTCACACACTTGTGGCCCTTCTCTGTACTGAAGATTCCTTGTTCCTCGCCGAATTCCTCGGTGACATGGGTCTGTAGAGAAAGCCTTACTGCATGTGGTAGGAATGCAAACCGGTAGATCGCTGTGGACAGACCTGCTGTGACTACGGGCTTGCGAGTTCAAAACTTTAGCCTTGTTTGCTGCATCTACACAGGAACAGAAACAGACTAACACTGAAACGCCTCATCAGATTTTAGCATGGGGAGAAAGCTAAAATGTCAGGTTTATTTACAACTATAGTAAGCAATCCTCAAATGACACACAGTTGATGAATACGCACTAGTAAGCCAGGATTACTTAAGGACTCGTGTAACTGGCACATCTATAAACATGTATATTTTGTTGGTTAACCTGAAAGTATTACAATCAACAGCGGTCACGATACTTCATTTGCTTGAAACAATTTACTTCGATGCTCTAATTTACTTATATTTTTACTGACCTGTAGGACTGCAACAGTCACTTCTAATGTAACTGTTTTCTTCCTGATAAAAAGACTCCCATCTTAGGAATATACTGATCTGTTGAGACGACATTCAGATTTTTGATGCATCGGCACAGGAAGGGTTTGTATGTTTTAGTTATTTCTTGACGTATTAATAGTTTCTCAAATAGCTCTTTTCTGCTTTGGAAAAGCAATCCTTGCCTGGTATCTCCACACTACTCAAGTCAACATGCACCATCAACTCCAAGGTCTCTCTCTCTCTTTCTCTAGCACTTGTCTGTGACCAGTACTGGTCAGTGCTACCGTGGAATATTATTCACATGCTGCATACCAAATCAGACACCTCACGCCACTGTGGAAGAGCTTCTTACAATTTCCAGAAATGCTAGAGGCCTTACGTTCTTTTGCACCACCAAAGGCAGGATTGGTGTCTGTAACCTGTAAACTCATTTAAATCACGGGAATACATCCTTATGAGACTGTTAGGGGTTAACCCCTGCGGGCAGCTAAGCACCACACAGTTGCTTGCTCACTCCTTGACCCCCTACCCCAGTGGGATGGGGGAAGAGGAAAGGAAGAATAAAAGCAATAAGACTTGTGGATCAAGATAAAAATTGTTTAGTAAGCAAAGGAGAAGGGAAAGAAAAGAGGAAGAAAACAAAACAAATGATGCAAAGGTAATCACTCCCCATCTCCCATGGGCAGACCAATGCTCAGCCAGTTCCTGAGCAAAAGATGTTTAACTTTCTAGAACTGCTGCATCTCCCTTTTTATTACTGTGCATGATGTTATATGTCATGGAACATCTCTTTGGCTAGTTTGGGTCATCTGCCTTGTTGTTTCCCCTTCCAGCCTATTGTGCTTCCCCCATCTATTCACTGGGAGAACTGAGTGAGAAACAGAGAAGGACCCGACCGTGCAAACACCGTTTGGCAACAGCTTAAACATGGTTATCAGTGATGTTTTGGTCACAAATCCAAAACACAGCACCACACCAGCTTCTCATGAAGAAAATTAACCCCACCCCAGCCAGACCCAGTACAGAGACCCATATAGCCACTTTTACAAAGAAATTCTTAACTGCCCAGCACATCATGTTACGGCTTTTAGTGCTTGCTTGTTTGCTTTAAAAACACTACGTTACGAGAAACAGCTTAATGAACTTGAAAGAGAAAAGTGAATCTTTCCTCTGGACGGCTATTTTGGAAGGGTTATTTCAGAATGTAATGAAAGAAAACGTAACTAGCGTAGATCAAACCCACGCTTACAACCCCGTGAGCGTGTGTCTGGAGAGAACAGTGATGTGTATGGATTCAATGGTGTTAAAAAGGGTGAAAGCTGAATAATGGATTCAGCAATTAAGAGCTCCTGGTGCTGCTGCAGTCATGACTCACCAGCTGGTCGTTCAGATTTACAGGTTATACAAGTGAAAATAATTACAACAAGCTCTTGCAGGCAAAACTGATTTAAACATGCGTATTTTAGTCATTACAAAGAAGCATTTTTTATTTTATTTTTCTCAAAAATATCTAGTGAATTGCTGTGGTTTGAATGTGCAAATAATGAAAACCTGCTTCAGCAGCTGTGCCACACCCTGTAGACCTCAGAAATAGAAAACAACTGGTTGTCAGAGGTGACAGAAGTAGGGGGGGGGGGGGGGAAAAAGGCAAAATATCTTTTATTCTCTTCTTATTTCATACCACAGACACTAACCACGTTATTCACTGCTGCAGTTTGCATGGTACTACACTAGGATGGAATGAAGAGGTTTCGGTGGCTGTAAGTGTGAATTTCTTCTTGGAAGCATATGGAAATAATTTTATAACTTTTAAAGATCCAAAAAGTTTTATTTCTGACTTGCTACAGCTCATACTTTTAACCCTTCATCTTCTGAAGCTTACTTTCAATTTTAGCTTCATTTCATGGCACTTTTGATCTACAGGTTGTATAACATTCTCTAGGTGCCTGCATATTAGCCATGAAAATTACATAATTATTTTTCTCAATTGCCTATGTATGCACTAGAGGAAGATTATGACTCTGAAGCTCTATTTTCATTAACTGAACCACATGTGGTGTTTGCAACCTTTAGACCCTAAACAGTATTGGATTCAAACCTAAACAGTTAAAATATCAAATGTAACTCACCAAAATCTGTATTTCCATTAGCACGTTGTTTTTTCCTGTAATTTTACGAGCTAATATAAGACTTGTGCATCATGTTATAAAGGAAAGCTAAGTGAGTTTTGATTTACTGTTCCAAAACAGTAAAACTGATACAAAAACTATATTTTATTACCCAATTAACTTATGAATAGTAGGTTTTACACAACAAAGCAAATGGTTGACAAGGGAACACCAAAGGAAATTATGACTATATTGTATGTAATACCTAATTACAAAAGCACATAAAGGGTAATAGAAATTATTTAAAATTAAATATGTTTTCCTATTTAATCTTTCCTATAATACCGGTGAGTGTGAAACTATGGCTAAATCTGGTAAAGTCTGACCTTCCTAAAACATGAGCTATTATACATTAAAGAAAAAATTACATCCAAAGAAAAATAAGTTATGAAGGGTGTTTTATTAGCAGCTGGGAATTGTTACGATCTGTGCAGCTGAGTCTGCTGAGTTAAATGAATTGATAAGCCAAATTTTGATAATTATAGTCTCTTTCAGAGGTACTAAGAAATATTTTATGCATTTCAATTTACTTTGTTTTCTTTAGTTCAATCCTGTTTCATCAGAATTTGTAAAACCAAACAAGAGCCGGAAGAGCAAGCAACTAGTTTTGATCTGATGATGATGAATAGAAACAAATGCAAGAACAGATCTAGTATTCTAGGACCACGGAGACTTTTCAAGTCTTTTACAAGAAAGTAGCTTTAAACAGAGGTTGTTCTGGTTTTTTTTCTAAACATTTCCAACCTTATAATGAAATCTGGTTCTGCCCAAGAGATATTCTAAACTGTTATAGTGTTATTCTCTTCTCCCTAACTGCAACCAGTGTTTGTAGTGGTCTCGTGCCTCCTGCCCCAGATCCCAATCCTGGCTGTAATTGTGCAACATATTTGACTTTTATATATATTAAAAAATTAATCGGTTAAGTTTCAACAGTTTTTAAACACTGTTGTCTTGCTACTGAATTACGCTCCAGCTTCTATCAAGAACAGTGGGGCACAAATTTTTAGTAAGCAGGAATCAACAAAGGAAGAAATTTCATTCAGTATCTTTAACAGAACCAAAGGTAAGAACTACAGTTTTAAGTAAACGTACATTAAACTCCGTAATTAAAAGAATCTATTTTCCTGGCTAGGACAAAGAGGTACTGGCTTAATGTAACAGGTATATTTAACTGAGAATCAACATTTCCTAGTAGTCACTAAACAATGACTCGACCATTCTTTAGAAAAAAAATGTAAAAGTTTAAAAATATTAAAAGCTGCATAAATCATGACATAACATACACACACCTCCCTTGATTTAAATGCTAAACTAAGATAAAAGTCTCTGATTTAAATCACTTTGAATTAAAATCCATCCACTCCAAGGCTGGCAACAGATGTTTTGCAAGAACTCAGCCCTTCTAACTTCAGATTAGTTCAACATTTAGCTCATCTAATCTACTGCATTTGTAGATAGAAGAAAAATAAGCATGGTACTATATCTGAGTCACTGTATAATATTTTTTCTCTCACTTCTAAAATCCTTCTCAACAAATAGACAGCTCCCTGGTTTTAGAGCACTTGATTTCAAGCATTCTTAGGTTAGAAAGCAAGCTGGTTTTAATTGAGTACACTGAACATGTGCGAAAACAGACGACACAAATTCCAGAACTGGTATTTACAATCCATCATTCTGAATAAGACCTGCATTTTCTAGCCTCTACTGAAGAAGCAGAACTTCTGCAATCTCGGCCATTTAGCATTCGACAACAGTTTCCTAAACATCCTGTTTTGTGTTTTTAACTGTTTGTTATTAAGCATTTAACAGATATCATTCCACAGAAATATCTTCCTTGAATATTATTAAGTTGTGGCTTTAATTTTCAGCAAAGCCAGTAGAGTAGACAAAAATGCCTTGATGTGGTTGCAGCTGTTTTCTGTTACAAAAATCCATTTCTTTTTCTTTTTTTGGTCACATTGGCTTTTATTTTTCCCAGAAACAGATAGGGTAGCATGACGGTATCGGAATATAGCAATTTTAAAACTCTGCAACAGTGTCTTGAGATTTTAGGAATACTTACAGATCTATTGGGAAATTGGAAAATATAAATAACAATGAAACTAAGGGCATGGAGATTTGTTTCTTCATAACATAACAAACTTCACTGTAAGTGCTAAAAACCAAGATGCCTCCATCCAATAAGAAGGGAAACAAGGAAGCCCCAAACGCATCATCTAGAGGACCTCTGCAGTTAGGTGTAGTTTAGTCTCACCAAATAACAAGAAGGACTGGCCCAAGGAGCACTAAGCCAGAAAGACTCATCAAAAGCAACTACAGACAGAAGCTTTAAAAAGAACAAAGTAGTAGTTTATGTATTCTAGGAGTTCAGACTGCATTTCCTGATATTCTTCAGGAATATCTTTTGAAGTGTCTCTTTTAACTGGCCCTGTATATCAATAGCAACAGGCACCTCTGAATATTGACTTTCTCTATATAACATATATACGTATACAGTAAACCTGACCTGTGATATATATTTTGGAGACTGAAATACTCTCTCCCAATAGTGGAAGTATGATATGAAGGAAGATACGCCATATATGCTTGAATAACAAGATACACAAAACTGCAGTGTTCTCTGCTGACATAATATAGGTAGTGTCCGATCTCAATACTCAAAGTTCCTGTTTTCAGTGTGGTTTTCTTACAGACTTTTGGACTCTGCATTAAATACAGATGACAGTATTCCTCTCTCTGTTTCACATTCATGCAACCTACATCAAAAGCCTCAGTCACGTGTAGGTCCCCAAGGTCCTCACAGGCGGCAGAGAGACACCAGCACCTCAGGTTGTCATTTGACCCAGCTAAAATTTAAAGACAGAACACTTAGAATCTTGCTTACAAACTACCATTTTAAAACTGAAGCCTGACAGTACAATTCAAATAATACTAAGCAAAAACAGAATAAATAGGAAGATGTAGAGGTCGATCGTACAAAGGAAATTTGGTAAATCTCAGAAGATTAGAAAAAGGTGTCTGAGACAGTACTTTTCAGAAACTTGTTTTCGAGAAACTTGAAGTACAGAATTGTGAAGACACCTAGTTTAGATAACAAGAGGCATAGTGCATCACACCAGCTGAGCTTTCATTGTCGTGTTGTTGTAGTTCATTCCCAAGCTCAATAAAAGAGTACGTACAGTATTGCCATGTATTGGCAAACGGGAGCACTCAAACACTGACAGCCAGCCTCTCCAAGAACACCAGGTCTAGTACATCTGAAACTGACTTTTTTTCTTGTTGTGCTCTTTTAATTGTTACAGTTTGGAAAAAAAAAAAAAAGGCTTGCATTTTTTAATAGAGCAAGGATTCTGGTGCACTTATGGCACTGCAAAAACCTAGAGCTTTAACAATACCAAAATTAGACAACTTGTAGAAAAAAGAAAGAGAATTTGGCAGTATGTGTAGTTATGTGAATTGCAAATACGAATCCTACCTTGCAATGGCAGGATTATTAAGTCTCTTAAAAAAAAAATCATGTTCCCATTTACTGCTCATGAAATGTTTCTGACTCTTTCAATTCAAGGCATGAACAGCTAGGCTCCGTAAGGAACATCCCATCTAAAATCTATGAATTGTTATTGCCTTGTAGAGAAAAATCACTGTACAGAAGTATAGAGAAATGAGTAAGGATAGGGATGGTTTTGCCACATCTCTGTCTCTGCTTCTGAGAGGTCAGACAAGGAAATGATAAAAGAATTTTATTTTCCTTTTGTGTTTGGTGGGGCTTGTTGCCACAGGGCAAATGCAACATTTCTACAGGGAATGTCAGGTTGCAGCTGTGCTTGTCAACGTGGGCATGTATTTTATGGACTGCTGAAAAAGCATTTTTAAAAAAGAAAGAGAATAATGAACAATCTTTTTTCTTTTCTAAAGAACAGAAGGGTATTTTGAGATGAGATACCTTCATCTGGCTCTTCTATTTCCATTCAAAACGAAAACCCAAAAGCCTTTAGGAAGAATGTGAAGAACTATATTGCCCCAGGGAAAACATTTTATTTGGAGTTTCAAGCCTGCCTGCACCCGTTCTTGATTTTGAAGAAAGGGGAGGGGGATCCTTTCAGTAAGTACAAGAACAGGAGTCAAACCCTGAAACATTCAAATATACACTACCAGAAAATTTCCATTTACCACACAACAATAAAAAAAGTGAAGACTAAGATAAAACAAGTGCTAATCTATTATTTGATGTTTGACAGCTGTTTAAAAAAATTAGAAATGCAAAATTATTTGTTTTTTGTCCAACTACAAAGGTCACACTTCAGAAGGTAAAGTAAACCTTAGTTTTAATCATTTTTTAACACCGTTACAGGTTTTCCTCAGGCCTGTCTAACGCATACACTAAATGTATAACAGTAACAATGACCTTATTCCTGCTGACATGATAGATTTCCTATATTATTATAAGCAAAATCCATATATTTTATGTCCCTGCCAAACTCAAAACAGCATAAACATTGTAAGACCAGGCAGGAGAGAGAACTTCCTCCTTTTTCTTCTGAGAAAAAAACCTCACAGTTACTTTCTGCCACTAAGTTTCTAACAGTTTTTAATTCTCTGGGCATTCAAAGACATCTAGAAAAGTACATGCATTCAAAGCGTTGCAGTTCCTTATTGTCACTATCCTGGTTCGTGCAATCAGAAGCATAAGTATCTGCATACATGGGCGTGAACTTGAACACAGGAAGTTCCACATAAACATGAAGAAAATCTTCGTTACTTTGCGGGTGGCAGAGCCCTGGAACAGGCTGCCCAGAGAGGCTGTGAATTCTCCTTCTCTGGAGAGATCCAAAACCTGTCTGGATGTGGTCCTGTGCAACCTGCTCTAGCAGAACCTGTTCTAGCAGGGAAGTTGGACTAGATGATCTCCAGGTATCCCTTCCAGCCCCTACCACTCTGCAGTTCTGTGATACAGATAAAAAGCAAGAAAGCCTTTACTTGCTTGACAGAGACAGTAGGTTGATTTGACTTTGGAAGCTATAGGCCCACAGGTATGTAACACAACCTTGTGGTACACGTTTCCTTCCCTCCACTGACTCATTTCCTGGTAAACCCATGCCTGGTAAGAAGAGATGGCTACGTGCTTGTAACTAGAAGCATCAATGGCATTCGACAGGTCACACAACCACACTGGGCAGGCTCCTGTACTTGCTCCTCATCACCAAAGAGAATGCCCCGAGCCAAGTGACAGATGTGCAGGAAACCAGATAGCCCAGAGAGCATATACTAAGCATAAGCACACCAGCTTTCCTGCACCAGGGACAAAAAATAATTGTGCTCAGGAAGAAATCCAAAGGCTTTATAGTAAAAAGACTCGCAGTTTAAGAAACAATGAGTTGATGATATAGGAACATTTTTGTGTTTGAATTTTTCATATCTTTTCTGCAGAACATGCTCATATACAAAAAGTGATTCTAAAAAGCTGTGTAAACACTGATTCTAATAAATTTTGCTTTTGGGGAAATTAATACAATTCTAGAAACAACAAACAAATTACCAAAATGTAAAATGGTACAGCTGCGTGTAGCTCACACAAAAGTTAATGATTTGCAGTTTGAAATGTGTAATTGCTATAGGAATAGCTAAAATGTATTTTTAAATGAAGCTTGGGACAATCCCATGTATACTCAATGATGTGCACCACTGCACAAAAAGGGAAAAAAAAGTCTAGTATTTCCCCTGGTAAAAGACATGAAAGCACCAAAAGACTCATGGTTTTCAAAAGAAAGTTATGTAAATTTATCATGCATTTGGGATACAGGTGACTCCACTGGAGCTGGAGTCTGTCTTTTGCCCATGAAGTCAAAGTTCACATGTCACTCATACGATCTGAAAGATTAATTTACAAAAAGTCTGTGTGATCACATTACAAGGTCAATGGCTTGAACACAAAGCGCTGTGCACCCCAGTTGCTTGGAACTTTCTTTACTGCACGTTGGAATGTTTTTGCCCAGTTGCTTTGGTAAAAAAAACAACCAAAGCTCACAGCTGTGTTCTGATGAATTAATGATGACACTGTTGGTTTTAGAGGACACGACACTACTCTCAGTTACGTGGAGTCACAGCTACTGAATCAGTAGGCAACGACACAGTCAAGCGGTTTGTGTGCTTCTTCCAGGCAGTTAGCAGCAAGCTACTTATTAGGCTAATTCAGATAGCGAGTTCCTGCTGAAACACACTGAGAAAAGAACAGAGCATATCTTTTGAAACAAAAAGTAGAAGATTAGGGTCACAACTTCTTTAACCAAGGACGCTCGCTGGCTAAGTTAACATTCTTTTCCATTAAGCTTATTATTATTTCAAACTTTTAAAAGTGTTGCAGTATAGATGGGCAAATTATTCAAGTTAAATGTACCAAGGATCGGACTGAAACAACAGTTCGTATATCAAGCAAGGACTATGCATAACAGATGTTCATAGAAAGACACACACCTCTGAAAACACAGAGCTGAGCAGCAGTTTCTAGCATTACCGTACGGCATAAGCTGCAATAAGAGCATGTTGGAAGAGATGGAAGTTCCCAGTACATGACTTTATGTTAATGACAAGAATAAAAACCTACATAACTACCTAATCTGTTGTTGTTACGAGTCACAAAAATCTATACAAATACCAACCTCGGATACAGCTGCAATCTAGAAGGATGATGCTTTGTCGTAGTATAGCCTCTACCACGCGATTATGTGTGCGCTTACCAGACTGACTGGCACAATTTGTTAATACGAATGAGTTTTAGTTAAGAAAGACACACCATGGTTCTGAGCCACACAATTAGATCCCATTCTCTTCAGAGTCATCAGAAATCCATTCCTACTGGAACGTTAAGAATTAATTGCTGTGCATCTCAGTGGTCTGCCTGGCAGGAAGCGCAACCAACTTGTTCTCGCCTTGTGAAATCTGCTCACGCTTGTATCCCCTTACGGTACTAAGCACCACATGATAAGGGAATTCTTCTAATGCACCTGATGCAGTCTATGTTTTACTTTATGCATCACTGAAGAATTCCTTACACAGGTCATTCATTTGTAGTTTTACATGAGCCAGTTTAAGATTGGCTCGCGGGAGCAATAGGCTGTAAATCCCCATACTAAAAAATGATGAAATGGAGTACAGAGAGAATAACAAGGGAAGGGATACAACCACGGTATTTTTGTATTTTATCCTCAGGTCACTCTTGGGAAAGGGGATTAAGGCACTTAAGTTTCCCTACTCCAAGCTGGATGTGCTAAGCACTACATCACAGCACCTCGCACCTTTTCGGAATGCTCTCTGGCTTGGCTTTCCTCATGAACAGAGCCCAGTTCCAACAGCAGCCACCAACAGTACTGCCCTGAATCTGCTCTATAGCTTGCTGAGGATGGATGGTTTTCTCTTAGAAGATCATAGATGTAGTTTTAAACAGCAGCCTTTCAAAGAACTGTATTTATTGCTAGGCAAATACCATCAGATATATGGAATATTTACAAGTGCTTTTCCTTGTTTGAAACAAAAATGTTTTAAATGTGCCTAGCTTTGCAAAGTTCCCCTAGGTTTTAGATCCTAAGATGACAAAGGCACCTGACTGGAGCCCACATAAATTACCTAAGCTGCAGAAAGGTTGAGAGCCCAGACAGGTTTGAGTTTTGGGGGGATTTTTGCTCTTGTAAGTTAGCCTTAGGCTCTTCCCAGCTCAGTAAACTGGCTGATCTGAAAATTATTCTAAAGCCACATAATCCTCATCCTGAACTGCAGTGAAAGCCCAGGAACTAACATACAGTCACCCAATCCAGCTATAAGTGACTTGCCCAAGGTGGGAGAGCAGAGTTAGCTGAGCCTCTGCACCCACCTTTCTCTCATGGTGTTCCTAGGGCCTGCTTGGTGGAAATTCATATCTTGTTTAGAAAACAACAACAGAAGTCTCACTAATGAAAAAGATTCAGTGATTTAAGACTCTCTCACTCGCTTGATTTCTCTCTATGTATGTGGAGTGGGGGTGTGGAAGTACCTATACACATACCCAGCACACACCCTAATGAATGACTGGCTTCTTCACAAACCCAGAAATAGCAGGATGGGCACAGGAAGGGGCTACAAATGAAAACATACAAAATAATAAAAGCATGAAGAATAAGTTAGGAAGTGAAGTAGCTGCATATATTGCAAATTCCTATTCTGCAGTATTCGATAGTCAATTATATAACTAAAAAAAAAAATCCCTATATTTGACTCTAGGACATGCAGAGACAATCTGGATCACTGCATCTCCCCAAACCACAAAACAGACCCATATGTTCACGAAACAAACCATATGGAAAAAACCCATCTTTTAAAAATATCCAGAAGTAATGACAAGACTCATAAAAGAATTCTAATAATTTCTGTAATGAGGAACTTAAGATTTATTTTTCTCATGACACAGGAAAAGAGTTCATGCTGAAAACTTTACAAGGTTACTCTGGGGAAAAAAAAATAGGAGTGGTGGATATTTATTAACACAAAAAATAAAATAAGATAAGAACTAAAAGGACAGCTTCCCTTCTCCAAATGAAGCCTCTCTATTTCCCAGGAGCAGTACTTGGTTGAGAGTTCTACCAGGAGGGAATCTTCTGGCTTTTGGACAGCCCGGAGGGCCAAGTACTCTACTGCCTCTGCAAAAAGGGGCACACTGGAGCAAAGAGGGGAGGAAGCCTTGCCCTGCTCCAATGGTTTACATCTGGTTATAGCTACAGAATAAAACCATGCCCGTCTGCAGATAGAGCACTGCATAAAAGGTGCCAACAGATCTTGGGACAAGAACAGTTTGAGAGTCAAGGAATCAACGATCCATCTAACACAAAAGTGAACCTGATTCTAAATGTAAAAGCCATCTGTGGCTATCCTGAAGCTGCTGCAAATTAAACAATAGGTGTTTAACCTGCTAAACGTCAATTGCTACTAGATGTTCTACACACGTTTTCTATCAATGCATGAAATGAAGACCAAAGATACTGTACTAATAAAAGGGTAAGTTTCATTTTCCATCCAATTTCTATTCCTGGCTTTTCTATTGAAGTTTTTCTCTTCAGCCATTTACTGTATCTCAGTTTATGTATCTGAAAAACGCTGCTATTTAAGGGACAAAACGGTCCAGTCAAAAAGCTTCACTGGAGAGCTCCAAGTGCCTTGAATAAAAAAATACTGCACGATGACATGAAAAAATAGTAATATGGGCAAGCTATGCAATATTGTAGATGCTCAGAATGAGAACTCAGACCTACAAATAACTTCGCACAATATTGTGGTGTTATTCATACAAGTGATTGCAAAATTGAGATTACAGCAAAAAAATTTAGAGTCTGCGAAAAGCAAGCACAAAAGAAGTCAAACAATGAAGAGAAAACTGCATTCTATATGTCTTCTGAAAATAAAAATTAGAAAAACAGTAGGAAATCGCAAGCGATTAGATGTTACATTATTTGAACATCAAAGCAAAATGTTTTATTGACAACCATGGCAAGATTACTAAAAAAATAATGGAAAGAGGAAAGCATATTGATGGACAGAGCCAAAAATGATAGGTGACATACATAAAAAAATGAAGGAATGCTTAACTCAATCATTACTGCCTTTATAAAATACTTCATATAATTAGGACTGTATACTTCTACTATCATTTTCTCTTCACCTACCTCACACAAAGAAAAAAAACATAAGCAAATGGACTACAGCCTATTCATCAGCACACATTTACTCACCCTGCATATGCGTTGACACAGACTGTAATCACGTCTGATTTGTTAGCGCACTTCAGTGAATCCTTTATTGCTGTTTAATCCTGACTGCTATATATCCTACAATGGCCAACTATCTACACAGCCCCTACTGCACAGTATGTCTGACACCGTGCAAGTACAGGGCTGTGAATAAAAAAGCAGCATTACTAAACGGACTACAATCATTCCAAAAGATGAGTGCTAAAGGTTGCTTTCTCAATGCCATTAGCTGGCACGTTTTACAGTACTATCGGAAAAGAACATTACATTTTGAACACATGAACAATTCAGATGATAGAAAATACAATGAGGTAACACCATGGCATATTGATATGCTTTTTGCATCTCAATATTTCAGTATTCTGGTCATATAACTGCAAGGAGCTTGAGTAGAGCTTCAGACAATATCGAGATGTGAGATTATATTATGGACCTTTTAATAGCATCAAGAAACTCACAGCCTATGGAAGGCAAAGGACAAAAAATTTTAAAAAAATTTCTTTTCCTTTCTAATTTTCGCTTGTTCAAGGGGTTGTTGGGGGGCAAGGTCCTTCAGAACTGTTACAGAGTGGCCCACTGCAGTTTGACCCTCCTGCTCCTCACCTCCCTTGTCATCTACACACCAGAAAAAGTCTCATGAAGCAGTATTAAATACCTACTTCTATTTCCCTGCTTAAGAGGATTTTTTCCTGTAAAACACAAGATATTTAGTGTTCCTATACACCCCCTAGTACTTTCACCTAGGGTATTGTCCCCAGAAAAGATAAATGTATCTAGACAAAATTCCACTCTTTTTCAATTTTTAGACAGGCATCTTATCCCAACCTAGCCAAAAGTCAAGGATTACTGTCATTAGACACTACTATGATGTAATTTGTAGAAATAAGCTGTTCATATGCACAGTAACCAAAAGCCTCATATTAATGTTTTTAAAGCGTTTCCTCCTTTGTTGATTAAGGATACTGGGCTTGTCTGGTTTTGGTTAGCATGAAACAGTCAACCAATACAGTATGTCCAATAAAATAATAAACAAGTATAAAAAAAAAATAGAGAAATACAAAAACAATTTGTTTAAAAAAAACTAATGTAAGTAGATCTCAAATGCTTAGTCAGATTTCTTCAAAGATAAGAATACACTTTATCAGATACAGAATCACAGCAGAGCTGAGGCTGGAAGGGACCTCTGGAGATTGCCTAGTCCAAACTAGAGTAGGCTGCTCAGGGCTATGTCCAGTCAGGTTCTGGCGCTGAGGATGGAGACTCCACCACCTCTTAGCCACCTGTTCCAGTGTTCAGTCACTTTTACAGTTGTTCCCTGCCCCCCGCACCTTATGTTTAAAAGGAACGTCTTGTATTTAAATTTGTACTCATCTCTTTTTTCCCGCAGGAAAATATATGAAAATTAATGCTTTTGAAGCTTGATTTGTGAGCTAGTTTCCACCAATCGCATTCTGATTCTAATTTAACTACAATAAGCTCGTATACTTACAAAGTATTGTCTGAAAAAAATTCACACAATGCCAGGAATTTAATACTCTTAACTGACACAAGATTTTAAAGCTCTTTCTTAAAAAAATCTAAAACAGTATGTGCTACCATCAATAAGCACAAGGAAGACTATCTCACATTTCACTTTTAACATCAAGTTAATTAATCTTCCTTGAACAGTCTCCATAAATCATCACAACAGTTTAACAACACATTGTTCACAAACATTTACATCCATTTCTGTGCTTGCTAAAGTTACTTGACTACTATAAAAAACCAAAATCATCAGCCAATTGTTTGGTTACATAAGAGGGCTAGCAAAACAAAGCTTAGAAAAACCAGACAGACATCTTAAATTCTAAGTACCTGAAAGAATGAATGAAATTCATCTGAGTTTCACACTGTAATTTGTTTTCAAGTTAAACATTTACCAAGAACTTTTTAGTACAAAACTGCTCTGTGTCAAATAGATCAAGTGCACATGCAAGGTTCAAGTTGTGTCTGGATTGCCATCCTGTTAGCAGGAGAACCATGGCAACAGAGAACTCAGCCTAGGCCAGCTGTTACTGAACCTACTCAGGAGCTCCTGGACAGCATTTGCAGTCCATGGTGAATCCACTCTAACGACAGCTCCATGACCAGTATTAGTCCCTCTGCTGCAGTCATACCTCTGGACCCTCTAAAATGAGAGATGGCACAGAGTGACACAATGCTCAAGTTCTTAATGTTGTATTAATCCCTACAGATATTGCACACTTCTGCTTTACTTCCCGACCCTCTCGGGACAAGGAGTCCTATTTGCCAGTCTTGCTGATCGCTACCCTCAAATATACTTTTTTTTTTCCTCCAGATGGTTTTAAGGACAGCTGATTTAACAAGCGCTTACTGGATTTGTGCTAAATATCATGTACAGGCAAGTGACTTCAGAGCCACAACCTCCTCCAGTTCACAGTGGTTCTTTCTTCAACCACAAAGAATAAGCTCCAGGTCGCAAATCAGGAAAAACTCCAGAGATTTCTAGTATAAGGGTCTAGACATAAGACATCTGTGCAATAAAACTAAATTGGTGTTTGCTATATCATATCATGAAATCCAAGTGAATCATATAGCTAAAAGATTACTTTAAACCTCTTAGTCTTGGATGAAAGCTCTTATTTCATTCATGAAACTATAAATTATTGCTAACACTCAACCGACTTCTCCAAAGTCATTGTCCCTATTGCTTTTCTCCTGATCTCCTTTTTTAAATAGTAGTACAAAAATGAAAAGTTAGTCTCACCGACTACTAATTCTATGAGTTTTCTTTGACAATTTACTAGACGTGCCCTAGTGGACTAGTAATTCTACTGAATGAATTGGGAAGTACTGTTCTGTACCAGGGTGGGGAAATCCTGTGCTGAAGTACCAGGGTTACATTTTTTCCTAAGTGATTCATTATATAACAATAAGGTATTCACATTATGAAACCGGTTCCAGGTCTCAGGTTAAGTTCACACTGCATATCCTGAGATGCAAAGTATTTTTCACTTTTACTGAGGCTTCATGACTGCTCAAAGAATCAAATCCATCCTTAATGCTTTCAAATGGAACAGCATTAGAGATGGAAAAAAAGATAAAATATATCAAAGACAACATTTATTTGGCAATGTTGTACTGACTGTTAATGTACCATTAAAAATAATTTACATGACACAGTACATGTTCATCTATCTTCTTTCAGGGAAAGAATGATTAATTTGCTACTACCTGAAGATGTTTTATACGCACTTGACAGATGACTGTTACTGGATTGCTCTCAGATGTACAGCAGTTCGTGTTCAGCATCTACAGGTGCAGAAACACCGACACTCCTGGAGTCACTCCTTAACGTCTTATGCAGCATATACACTCCAGCTCTTGTAATGAATTCTTTGGAGGATAGCAGCTTCCCTGTTACCACCTAGCTCTACAAAATTCTGTGACATCTCCTTTCGCCCATATAAAAAAATCAGACCTTTTGAAAACAAACATGAAAAATCAACTAGAAGACACTGCAAGAGATCACCTACTTCAAGCTCTCCAGAAATATTTAACTGTCCTTACACCATTTCCAACACAACTTTTGTCTAACCTCTTTTCAGACCTCTAGTGGATGGAGGTTACATAAAGCCCCCAGCTATTTATTGCTCTCTTAGTATCCAACCTGGATTTTTTCTTCTTCAAATCAAGCACAATTGCTCTTTTGTCTTTTCACCACGGAAACAATTTCGTTACTTCTGCTTTGCAGAAGTGCGTACTTGAAGACTGTTACCACATCCTCCCCAGAGATCTCTCACCCGTTCCGACTCACCCCAATTCTTTCCACTTTGATTTAGGTACTTCCAAGGTCTGGGATCTAGGCATTGTTTGATGCTTTCCTCTGTTCATACACCACAGTACGACTTTTCACATTTTTTGCAACTTGATATGACTCATGCAGTTCACAATCTGCTATAAACCTGAGAAACTTTCCACCCGAATGGTAATTCTCCTTTCTATTTGTACTGTAATTTCTAATCATAGCACCTTCCTGAATTGCATCCCAACATTTTTAGACCATTTCTATATAATCCTCATTTTTAAGATATTGGTTTGTCTGTCATTCATGCTACCAAAAATCAATCATCATACTGCTCATTTCAATTTCCAGGTCATAAATGAAAATTCAGAATAAAACTGATTCAAGGACAAATCCCTCCAAAAACACATTTCATTGACATTTTGACAGTGAACCACTAACATTTCTAGCCTGTCTGTGTAAAAAGATTAGAACCCAACTTCAACCTATTGTTTCTATCAGCCTCTGTCTCATACAGTGTCATAGGAAGAAGTCCTTTGTCTTGATACTATTTTTCTTGACAAATCTGTTTGCTGTTGCATACTTGTCACTTTTGCGTTATTTTTTTTCAAAAAGCACTACTTCTGCCATTTCCAGCCTCTTAGTAACCACTCTTGTGGCCATCTTTAATTTTGACTATTAATATTTCTGAGATTTCTTAATTGAAGTTTGATGAGGTTATCAAACAGATAATCCAGAAACACTCTGTCTATGCACGGAATCTACCCTGGGGTTTTTTTTCCATTATGGATAGGATGCTAGTCCACTGATAATAAAAAAAAAGATAAGGTCAGTTCCTGCAGACAATTTTTTTAGCAAAGAATGATGAAAAAGAAGTATTACAAGTTATGTCCTTAGTATGACTTAAAAGTCATCTTTACTGAATGGTGGGGTTTGGTCCTCCTTTTAGTACAAGGAATTTCTAAGATACATGTTGCTTTCCTTGACATATCTTGCTCATTTTAGCTCATATGAGCCTTAGCCTTTTCAAATTTTTTGAAATTATCTCTCTAAACTGATGGTATTTTTATATTCACCCTTATTACCTTAATCCAATATTATTAGCTCTTTTTATACGCTATCTTAGTATGCTTGAAATCAACAAGTGAGTCCCAATCCTTCCTTTGCAATTGGATTACCTTCACTTGTGACCTTTCCATTTACAAATGTGTTTGAAAGTTAGGGGGGGTGGGAGGGTAGTTGTTTTTTAAAAAGCTTTCCTTTCAATCCTTATTTCCCTGAGATCTTTAGTTCTTTTAGTTCTCAGAGTCTGCTTCTTGACATCCACTGTTTCTATTTTGTTTTCTTTGCTAAACACTGTGAGTACCATCATTTCACTGTCACATCAATCAAGTTGCCTTTCGCTTACCCATTCCTAACTGGTTTCTCACTATTTAAAATTACATCTATAGAAACTTCCCAAGCAAGCTGTTTTTCCTTATCAAAAAAACCAAACCAAACCACTATGACATTAATAAAAGAAAAGAAAAAGTCACCAGTGAATGCTTGTTAAAGTTACCCTTTGAGAAAGGTATAATAGAGTATCTCGGTAATTACGATTTTCTTCATACCACCAAATTCCAGATTGTTTTGCTAACTACTCACAAATTGCTGCATTCATTTATTCATCTTCTGTGGAATTCTGCTCATTTTGACTTTATCTTATTTTCTCTTCAGTCTTTACCAGATCATTCAATATCTCCAGGTTCCTCTAAGTTTTTGATACATAGTGCTTTTTCCTCCCGATCCTTTGGGCTGTCTTTGAAAAGGCTACACCCCATTATAGTAATACCCCACTCACGAGGTCTCACTAATCACATAAGTTGTGTCACATACCTTAATCATATTTTAAGACTTCCAATTTGCTGTGATTTAATCCTACCTGGCAACTAAGCACCACACAGCTACTCCCTCATTTCTCCCCTGCAGCGGGTCAGGGGAGAGAATTGAGGGAAAAAAAAAAAACCAACAAAAAAACTTGTGGGCTGAGATAAAGACCGTTTAATAGGACAGAAAAGGAAGAAAATAATAATAATGGTAACAATAAAAATAATAATAGTTATAATTAAAAGAATTAGAATATACAAAACACGTGATGCACAGTGCAATTGCTCACCAGTTGCCGACTGATGCATAATCAGATCCTGCGCAGCAGCCCATGGCCAGCTTTCCCCCCAGGTTATATACTGGGCATGATTTCATATGGTACAGAATATTCCTTTGGCTAGTTTGGGTCAGCTGTCCTTGCTATGTCCCCTCCCAGCTTTTTGTGCACCTCCAGCCTTCTCGCTGGCAGGGCAGTATGAGAAGCTGAAGAGTCCCTGACAGTATAAACACTGCTTAGCAACAACTAAACCATCAGTGTGTTATCAACATTATTCTCATCCTAACTAGAACACAGAACTATACCAGCTACTAGGAGGAAAATTCTTACAACAGTAGGTTTATCTAACATCCACTTACCTATCTATGTATTGCTTCTGCATCCCACCACCCCTACAGCTCTCATGATACATATCCACTCTAGTTCCTAGATCAATCCTCAAGCTGCCGTTTCTGTTTAACTGCAGACTGCCATTGCTCATCCTGCCCCTCATGGAACATCATGCTACAGTCAAAAATTAAAAGCACTCCTGGCAACAGCAATCTGTATGGACAAGCACAGAGCAGGGGTCATCTGATGACCCTTATTCTTTCAGCAGGAACTCACATTACTCCAGGAAGAAGCACTTTACCTGCCAGACAAGTATTTAGGCTGGTGAGTCTCCTAACTGCTCACAGGATGGAACCATCAAGCAGCACTATGTTTTGGTGCCTCTGCAAGATCCTCACAGTGTTTGCTGAGATATAACTCCTCTTTCTCAAATGCTGAGTTTTCATCTTCACTCCCTGCCTGGGCAGCACACCTCATCTTAATCTCAAATACAATCTACCTTCTGGTGATATCAGAAATTACAGTGGCTCGTTTCTTCTGTTAGTGCTGATACCATAAACTTTTCTAACCATCTGGAGTCTTTGTTCTTTGAACATACTGTGCCAGTGGACGTACTCATTAATATATTGTATTCTAATTGCCCTTGTAATTCTCTCATTAATTAGCAGCAATATAGAAGAATAAATCAGAATTAATATTTTAACAAATGTTCTGCTTTGTCATGTTCAAAATGGCTAAAAATCTGTTAGTCTAAACTTCTTTTAAATCACCAGCCATACCTTGGCTTTTTCTGTGCTAACACATCACCTATTGCTAATGAGAAAGTCTTGCCAACCATTTTGGCATCTAAGTGGTTGAAGTGAGAGTAAATGATACTGTAATTTTTTTCCTAAAGGAAGTTAAAGATGGTTATCACAAACCTGAGGATGCTATCAGAGGGAATATTCAAAGTCGAAGATTTAATATCATTAGCCATAAATACATCAGAAGAGAAACCTACCATCTGTGTGATCTTGCATGCCATAAGCAGAATCAGCTTCAGCTCAGAATTTGTACAAGAGAGATCTGAGTAACTCCTAGTTCATGACTCAGCTGACTTTTTGAATAAATAATGGATCTTTGTCCTACAGAGACATATAAAGGAAAATTGGGGTTTTTAACAACGGTGCTAGAGAGATCCCTTGGCACTTTAAGCATACAGGTTTTAGGTTTACCCTCTAAAAAACCAAATTCTAGTTTGGGTAATATTCTTTCTAGTTAAATTCTTCCCATAGTTTCCACTGGAAGACATAGTTGCCCTCACTTCCTGCAAGAAAGCTGGTGCTGTGCTCTATTAAAACAACTGTGCTATAACCCTATTAACATCTGTGAAGGGTTACGTTTACTGGTGGGGGTTTTTTTTGTTGTTAAATGCGGTAAGAGACAGTAAAAGTGATTTAAAAGCACCAGGCACTAAGAATAAGCAAAACAGAGGTTCACAGGACTTGGAAGTATTATAAACTGGAGGGAGAGGGTAAATCTTTGTATATAAAAAAAGCTGATAAACATATGAATGTAGCTGTGTGAGGAAAGCTGTTCCTATCCATCTTGGCTCTCGTTTGCCAGATACATTTTCACCTTCGTAATGCCCTAGGCTGGCAGTCACTAGCAGGGCAACTAGCAAGTTTGATTTTAAGTAAGGTAAGCTGATTATAACTGGAGAACACCCAATACAGGAACTACATACTGAGAGATAAATGGGCAAACATTCAAACATGAAGCTTTTTCTTTGCAAAACACAAAATTAAGTACCATGGTGGACCTTGTAAATACATCTTCCTTTAATTTAAGATGTAGAAATGTAGAACATTAGGAATTATTTATAAGAGAAACACAATAATTGCACGTGAAGTATTCCCAACTTGCAGCAACCATGCTGAAATGCAGCAATACAGATCACACCTATACAAGTTTGCCCTCAAAAAAAGGAGGAAATTTGGCCCAAGTTGGAGAAGCAAAAATCTGTAAAGTGGAGAGTAACAAAAATGTTAGTAGACAATGTTCTCAGTGCTTATAAATACAAAACCAAAACAGAAAATTAAGATCAACAATTTTAAACAATAGAATATTAAGTAATCATATGCAGAAAAATTAACAATAACTGTAAACAAACCTGATGCTAAAATTACTTTCATATCAAATGAACCTCCAGATCAGTAGATAAAGAAATGAACTTTCATTTCAGAAATAAGTGGTACATCAAATGTTTAGCTATTGGATTATATTAGCAGCTAGCAGATTATAAGACTACCCATTTATTCATATTCAGATGATGTAATCACATAGAGAACTGAGTACTCCAAAAGGCAAATCCAAGACAATTATGGAAGCGGTTGTTCAGTTCCTCAGTTGGCATTTAATACGTACTCAAGAGTCCTAACCTCTTATTTCTGATTTTAGCTTTGGCGTATTAGAGGAGCTCTCAGTTTGACTTGATTGTCACCTAGTTAGCAGAGGTGGTCTGTTAGCCCTCGGATACTCCTCAGGACATCCAGAACCATCTTTCCTCCTTGCTCTTGCTGAAATTAAAATTACCATCAGGTTACTCAGTTTTATCCAGTCGGGCCTTGAAAACCTCCAAGAGTGGAGATGGAAAAAGCTCTCTGGGCAACTTGTTCCACGGCCTGACAGATCTTGTTATGAAAAAGCTCTTTCACCCAGTCTGAATATCTTGTTTCAACATTATACCCACGGTCTCCTGTCCTACCATCATGAAGAGCCTGGATTCTGCTAAGTGTTGTAAGGTTGCTATCATCAGCCACCTCTTCTCCAGGCTGAACAAGACCAGTTACCTCAGCCTCTCCTCACACGGCAAGCCCCCAGATTTCTCTCTGTTGCAGTTTAGTGATGTCTTTGCTGAACTGAGGTGTCCAGATGTGGTCTAACAAGTGTTGAGCAGAGGTATTAATCACTTCCTTCACTCTCCTGGCTCTGCTCCTGTGAATACAGTCCAGGATGCTGTTGGCTGCCTTTGCTGCCAAGGCACACTGCTGGCTTCCATGCAGCTTGCCCTCCCTGTCCGACAAGACCCCCAGTTCCTTTTCAGTGGGGCTGATTTTCAGCCCATAGGTCCCCAGCCTGTTCTGTTGATGTTGGCAGATCTTCCTTTCCAGGTGAAGGACTTTGCTTTTACCCTTGCCGAATTTCATAAAGTTTCTGTTAGCCCATTCCTCCAGCTTGCTGAAGTTTCTCTGGATGGCAACCCTGCCCTCAAGTGATTGGTGTCACCCCCAGCCCTCACCTCCCATCAAGTTTTGTACCATCTTCAAACTAACATGAACACTTTTACATTGCACTTTATGATCACTATGAACAAAAGTAGGTCATCTATGTAAATAATGCTCCCCAGTTTCGTCTTATTCTCTGGAAATACATTATCCAAGCTAAGAAGCCCACAACTAAGGAAAATCCAGACTCTCAAGACAGTGTTCATATCCCCTCCCACCTCCAATTAGTAGCTAAATCACATTTAATTTTCTAAAATGATGGTACTTTATGCACTATCCAAAGCTTTATACCCAGCTTAAACCAACTCCGTTACAACAAAAGAACCTGAAGTGACATGCCTCCTATGACTGGCTGGATTTCTGCTATTCATGCTTACTAGACAACACAATACCATTAATTGATGTCATAGTAGAGGAATTTTCCTCCCCCGGAGTCACATATTCTAGAGAGGCAAGCATTCAGGAGAAATACTAAATTCAGTACCCAATCGCAGGTTCATGCTGATAAAGACTGAAGAGAAGCAAGAAAAAATACAGCTATATAAATAATTATAGTACTGCTCCACATTAAAAAATACCTCTGTAACTCGCACACACAATACTTCCCCACAGTATGAAGTGACAATGGTCCAAGTCTTTCTCATTCAAGGGAACTTGGGCAGAAATAACAATGTGTGCTGCGCTGAGAGCAATACTGCAAGAAACACCAGGGGTTGAAGGATTAAAAACGGTTTGAATTTAGACAACGAAGAAACAGACAAAGATACCAAAAGAATAACTCCACATATTTTTTTTTAATATTTCTTAAAGCGTTAGTCAGTGAGCCACTGTGTGCTATTTAATTCTTATTTCAGTAAGAAGAAAAGAATCTCATCAGGGTAGGTATTGTGATGTGGAATTCAACAAAGCATTGTGCACAGACATCGTCTATTCATCTCGGCCACCTGGTTTTGAATTCAGTCTCACTAACGGCAACTAAAAGTTCCTTGATTTTAAAAGCTTTACAGACTACAAGTGGAAAAAATGTATATAGCCTCAGGGAACTTTAACCAAACAGGGATTTGTGCTGTCATTTAAAGAAGCATGGAAAGTGGCACGCTTGGATTGACCTGAAGTGAGGAGTTTAAATTTCAAGAATTGCAGGAAGAGTATTCTACTGGTCTCAGAAAATGAGTAGCAAACCAATTACATAAAATACAGTTGTAAATAGATAATGGATCTGATTTATTAGAACCTTTTTGAATGATTAAGCAATCATAACTTCTATTTTTTAATCGTATTTTTTTTTTCAAGCCTTCAGTTCACTGTCATCCCCTTTTTACCACACCCACAAATATGTTGTCATGTCTAATTTCAAATAAATATTAAAGATCTCCAATGTCAATGACAATTAAGAAAATCATCCAGTTGAATGGCAGGAAGAAATTTTGAGAGCACTATTTATAAAAATCATTGCACAAAGTAAATCTTTTCATAAAATAGATGATGATCTTTTATTCCTGACTTGTAAGTAATCCAGATGCTGATTTGAAGATCAAAATCTTTGAAACAGAATCCTAACTTTTTTTTTTTTAATGGCTTGGAAAACATAATCAGGTCCTCTCATTTGGTCTGGGTACAGTCCGTCATGCTGTTTGCCTGCTAGGGAAAAAGTGCTTTAAGAAGGCACTGGAGTAGGGGAAGAATTCTGATTCTACCTCCTTCTCTGCAACAAGGAAAGAAAAAGAGCTTGAAGGAAATTCTATACTTCGCTCATCTATTCTTAGAGTGCCCTCTCTATCTCCTCTACAAAGCCAAGTTTCTACAGCAAATAAAGAATTAGAAATTTCTTTCAGGAGACATGGAAGAGAAGGAGCACACAGCAATCACAGAGGGAAGCTACGTGAACTAAAGGAGACAACACAAAGCACGTGACAGTGCTAATGATGGAAAAATCTAAGAAATGAAAGGATGAGCGGGTTGTAACCATCACAATGGTTTGATAACAACTGAAAAGAGACCATCCCTACTGCAGGGAAAACAGACAAAGAGGGAAGGAGGAGAAGAGCATGACATCAGAACAGGCAAACACAAGTTCATGTGGGAAACACTAAGAAATACAGCACAACTCAAATTTGAGAAACAAGACGAAAGAAAACCACCAAACCTATTTTCCACTTCATCAAAAGAGTTAATTTGCCTCAAAATTCTATCAAGAGCCATGAATCAGAAGCCACAGCTCTGCACGCCTTATCAGTTGCCCTGCTACTTAACCGCCTTAAATCACCTGTGGGGAAAAAAGACAAAGTGCAAGAGGCTAAAAAAGCCAAAGGCAAGTCATGCTAAAAACAAGCAGCCAAAACAAAAAATCTTCAGAAAACAGTACGAATGCTCAATGTTCCCTGTAAGAGCGTCACCTACACCAAAAGAACACTTTGAGCCCCTTGTTACTGGTGTGCTCTACCTCGGGTAAGAAATAACATGACGAATGGATAGAAAACGTATTTGCAACCCCTTTCACTCTGGCTGGTATTACAATGCTTTTAGTGTGGTCATGGTCTATTTTGTAATCAGAGTCAGTAGGAGAACTGTATTTATTATGGCTTCCTTTGTGGCACAATGTCTCTTGGATGACTTCCAATCACAAATTTCTCATAGCCGTTTCATACCTAGAATGACTCCCAAAATATTCAGTGTGTCCTCAGCCACAGAGAACTAGTCAAGAGAAAATGTGGTGGGTTGTCTGGGGTTTTTTCCCCCCTCAATATGACAGCATTCTCTCCAAAAGCCTCATTCTTTTAAGCGCACCCACATAGTATTTCTCCTTCTGGACTTAACCACGTGAATTTATTGAGCATGATTTACTGCCATGGTGATACGATTTAAAGACAGAAATAAAGTAATAAAATAAACTTATTTCCCTGAAATAGTCTGAAAAGCCAAAACCCCCAATCTATGGAAGCAATCAAATGAGGATAAATCAAACCACATAAAGCAGGCAAACTGGTAACCAGTTAAGTATCCATGTTCTGACCTGATTATAGGGGTCTAGATGACTCCGTAAGTCAGTCCTAATAGAATCATTGTTATCAATCACACAAAGAAACAGGTCTAGAAACCAAATATTTTAACTCTGTACAGTAAGATTTATAAAAATGAATTAGGCAAGCAAATTCCAATGACTTCAGGTGAGCTGTGTTTCAATCACTCCAAAAAAATCACTAGTCCCAAAAATCGTATTTCCCTCTCTTAAAAAGTGCATAGATCTCACTGCTACTTCTTCAGTCATGAAAAGTTTGACTTTAGACATATAATTGGCACAAGTTAAATATTGTTTTCCCACACCTTTACTCCTGATGTTTGTAAAAATACCAGATGTTATTAAAAGGATTCCAAAAAAATATAAGCAATAATAGAAGACAGAGGTTTTACCTACTCAAATGTTGGTAGAAATCTGACACAATACATGTCAAATATAGTGTTTCATGATCCTGTACTAGTGTTTTGTACCCAGAGTTTATGAGCAATAATACTGTAAATTTGAAAGTTCTCCCAACATGAAAAAAATGCAGTTGATAACTCTACCTCCTAGAGACCTGGGATTTCCCAACTGCTAGATGTCCTTAACAGATTAGTACTGCAATTTCTCAGAGGATTGTAGAAAAAAAAAAAATGAGAGTGAGTATTCCTGTGCTTGCTCAAAACCTGAACTACTACAGAAGATTTCCTTCTAAATTCAAAAATACCGTTATGGACTGTGTATGTATATGGGGTACTTCTGAACAGCCATCAACAACTCGTCTGTCTTATTTTTTAAATATTAATGACAAATAGAGACAAAAAAAAAGTGCTCAAATAAATGCTCAGAAGTTTTTATACAGGACTTCAGATTTTAAATCTGGTATCTGCTAACATAAACACAGTGTTCAATTAAATCTTTTTAATATTAGTAACATAAAAACTGGTCATATGTCTTCAGCTGCAAACCCATGCATTTATTAAGGAAGAAAATTAAGGGCTAAAATGAAAAAAATAACAATGATTTGCTAAAATTTTCAAACCCAGGGGATCCGGTCACAGAGTTCATATTAATTTTATCCCAAATCCACATGACTTTGAAAACACGATTGTGTAGTAACTACAGGGTAATTGTTGTCTCACCACAGTGTATCTGCTTCACACTGAGTAAGGGCTTGAAGTACTTCTAATGTATTATTTCCAACATCTTCAGCTTACTACCATATTTTTCCTCTGAAAGAAGGCTGAAAACTAGGAAATATTACCAACAAAATGCTACCAATATGAAAAAGATGTCAGAGATTTTGTTGGGTGAATATAAACTATCATCTCCTTAAAATAACGGTACGTCTAGTTCAGAAGAAGAGGTTATATATGCATTGCTGATTTATATTACGGTTAGTCATGCAAGCGGATCTACATTTTTGGCTCATTGCTGTTTTCATAAGTGCCTCGTATTTAAGTCTTAAAATTAATGTATTTAAATTTCTTAAGAATATCATAAACCTACATGTTTCAACAAGTTTCTGGGCATCTCCAGTTTCCGCTGTCATCAGCACAAGCAAAACACATTCAGCAACGTGTTGCCAGTTTATTTGCACTACACACTTAAACTTGGTAAAGTCTCAGGAAGTACACATGCACATAACAAATGCTTATAAACAGCAATAAATAAACAAAATAAAAATTGCTAATAATATGAGCAATGGAAATATTTAAATATATTACTTTTATTTCTTCCTTTTAGAAAAACATTTCTCTGACAAAAAATTAAGCTACATCTCTTGAAATTAATCCTGTAGCCAGATACACTCCTTATAGCTATGTAATTTAAGAAACAATATTAAATCTTAGCAGTAAATCACCTTCAATATTTTGCGTGCCTTTGGTATTGAATTTTACATCTGCAGTTAAAAAAAAGACAACCGTCTTGCTATTACTCAGCAGGATACAGATTCCTTTTTCTAAGTGGAATTCCAGACATTCCATCTGTTTCCCATAAAAGCAGAAAAGAGCTGGTCTTAAAGTAGATCAGTAATAGCACATCTAAATAGTGTAGGTAGAAATCCCATCCAGCCAAACAATGCACCTATAGCAAAAAAAAAAATTCTCATTCCTCTATACAAAGTTCACACATTAGAACCAGTGCTTAAACCCTTTTGGTATGATTTACCCATCAGAAGACTGATTTTTCTTCATCAGTAAAGAGATAAAACAAACTTTATAAAGTCAGATTTACAAAATGACTGAATAGAACGGACAACTACCAAACGAATATAAATTACTATCTATCCTGTTTTCCCTGGTTTTTCCCCTGCTTTTGCTGGCTGTTTCCACAGCCAGTCATCTCAAGGGGCTGCAGCCACCTTGCAATGCATCTTCTGGTCAGGCAAAAAACTCTGATTTATTATGTATACAGGGAGGGCACTTGCCTATTGTGAAAGCAAATCTCCACCTTACTCTGTTACAAGCAGTTAGGACACAGGCAAACGTTAATTTGCATGAGAAAATGACTGCACGCAGCATTTGTGCACTACGCACAGCTGAGCGATGTGGAAGGGTTTTGAAAATTCAGCCCCGGTTTCTGTTGCCTGACTAGACAAGACAGCACTCTAAGCACACGCAGCTACACACACTGGATGTGTAGAAGCTCATGTAATGGAAATTTAAACTCAAACTTCACACCTAGGACCATCGTAATATTCCTGTCCAGTCTTTAGTGTAACTGGAGCAAGCTCAACATAATTAAGTTATAGTCATAAAGAAAATGTAAAAATCAGAGTATTCTTCCTATTATATGCAACCAGAAAACCATACTCCCTCTTAGAAGTATGCATTTTTGCTATGTTAAGACCTATCTGAAATGGTCTAAAGCTTTTGTTGAATTATTTTTTAAAAAATTTTCCTAGGCATAGGCTGCAGTAATGAATTATGTTACTTAAATGTCACTTTCATAATTTCCACTTGTGCAAATTACAGGCCTAATCCTAAATGCACACAGGAGGAAATTCAATTGTAAGGATTTCTTTGAATTCCTATTACAAGCCTGGGCCTGCAGGCTTTAGAACATCAATTTAAGTAGTGAAGACAGAATGACAAACCTTCAAAATACGAAATAAGTAAAGCTTCCTTTGTGTACTTGACCAGTCTTAAGCATGTCTACATACTCACGACAAAACCACTTATTTTACCGCTTCACAGTAAATGCAAGTACATCACAGAAACATCTAGGAAATTTAATGTAGACCTCAGAAGCAGCCACATACATGGATAGTGACCCACCTATTTTAAACAGTTACCACGTTTGTTCTGGAGAAGGAAAACAATGAAGAACAAAAGTGAGAAAGAAGTCATGTCTAGAAATATTATTACATATTATGATGTCTTTCACATATGATACAAAAGAGAACTCAGTCACATTTCTCTGAAGTAAAGCACTTTGAAACCCAATACAAATTCCTAACGCTTAACACCTTCACTGTTTAGTCTGCTTGTCACACTAACAAAACCCCACTTACAGCACAGGCTTCCCCTTTACGTGCAGATAAATGTCAACACACAGTCACAGGTAAAGGGTGCCAGAAGGCAGAGATTAACTACTGACATTTCAGACACTCTGAGCCAAACTATCTCCTGCTTTTATAAACAATAACATAAGAGTAACACATCTGAGACCTGTCTACATTGTCCTCTCTTCCGCAGGAAATGAGCCTAGGACATTTCCTGCTACTTCGGGTTTTATATGAACAGTCCTGATAAAGATGTCAGAATGAAAACAGAATCATGGTAACCCAACGGAAAACTATTTCTAACACCTTCTATATAATAATAGCTTTAATAGCTTTGTGACCAATATTCCCTTTTTTCCAACAAAACCTGTAGTCTAAGTATTAACTCTGAAAACATGAAAAGAGACAAAATAGACACTCTACTGAGATAAATATATGTCATCCAACATATTCTGTATTGTATCCCTGTTTCAGCCTAAATATTACCTTTTGAATGGCTAGTTCTTTTCCCTTACCACTTTGCACAACTGACATATGATCAATGCTCAAACACTACATACGCCTTTTGACTTATCCCAGCATTGTTTTATTGATAACCTTACTGTGTAAAAGAAGTAATTCAGAATCAAAGAGCAACGAAGCTGGTGAAGGGTCTAGAGCACGAGTCTTATAAGGAGCAGCTGAGGGAACTGGGGTTGTTTAGCCTGGAGAAGACTCAGGGGAGACCTTATCACTCTCTACAGCTACCTGAGAGGAGTGTAGCGAGGTGGCGGTCAGTCTGTTCTTCCAAGTAACAAGCGAGAAGACAAAAGGAAATGGCCTCAAGTTGCTCCAGGGGAGGTTTAGGTTGGATATTAGGAAAAGCTTTTTCACCAAAAGGGTTGTCAAGCCCTGGAACAGGCTGCCCAGGGAAGTGGTTGAGTCCCCATCCCTGGGGGTATTTGAAAGACATGAAGATGCGGTGCTGAGGAACATGGTTCGGTAGTGGACTTGGCAGTGCTGGGTTAACAGTCAGATTTGATGTTCTTAAAGGCCTCTTCCTACTAAAAGGATTAGTTGATAACTTTTGGTCAAAGCTATACTACATGGAAGACAAACCAATTAATTTTTTAATTATTTATTTAAATTTATTTCAAAACTACATATCCAATACTTTCTATGCTGAACTAAAATATATATGTTTAAATAAATGTTTTGCACAACTTGTACATTAGCAGCTCAGCAGAGATGTCCAAAGTACAAGGCCACTGTTTCTATTATTAATTCTCTATTCTAGAAATCATTGTGAATACTACTACACTCAAACACAAAACATCTACAAAGAGGAAGATGACAAATGATTTCAAGAAGATTAATTTGGTTTGGAATCTTCTTTTTCAAATAGATACTCCACTTTGTCACAACAGTAACAGAAACATAATGAAGAGTAAGGCTCTGGATTCTCCAACTGAACAGTTTATCATGAACGTTCCAAACCCCATAAAGATTATAGCTCATTGAACAATTCGCTAGTTTACCTGTAAAGATTATGTTTGTACATCTGAACAAAATTATGTTCTCAAAACAAGCAGCAGAGTATCTGCTGTTACAGAGATTGTAATTTTGAACGATGAATTTACAAAGTTTTAAGAAACCACAAAAAGCAGCCGAGTATCAGGCTATCCTCCTCCCCGCCCCCAAGAGATATTCAAGAGGATCTCATTTTAAAATCTATGTCACAAGTAATATATTCCATTTGATTCATTCAAGATTTAGACAGGCAACAAATGCTAAAGGAAATTACCACATAAATGACATTCCTTGAAATTAGATGGGCCTGAGAACGAGAGTTGTTATTTTACCCAAACAATAATACTCATCCTATACTCAAAATACAGAATAGGAGTATTCTGCTCAAAATGAAAAGACAGCTCTCTACTCTCTAGTTCTTCAGAAGGTAAATCGGTAAAAATCAGTTTAACAGACTTTTTAATTTTACTAATGGCAGTCATGAGCACAGGTTATGAGAGGCTTTAACTTAGAATCTTAAAATGACTTAGACTTTAGCAGATCCCTTAAACATTTCAAGTACAAACTATGAAACTGCATGAGGGTTTTGGTTTTTTTTTAAACTTCTAGGCAACCTGATGCCCAAGCACTCACAGCATTCACAAACAGCACATGCAGGATTACATCTACATTAAACTAAATAAATTCCACTTTCTCGTATTGTGCACTTGTTTATAGAACATCAAGATTTTCTGTAGTGACTGTTCTTGTAATTGTTTGAGGACTTACATGGACCTTATCTGGAACAGGTGTAGTGTTTTAACAGAATACGAATTACTAGATTATTCGGGGGAAAAAAATCTTCATTACCTATGGAATATACGGACTTAAAAATGATCTTACACAAGGAATCTCCCTCTCTGAACTTATCTGACAGCTATTGAACTCTCTGCCTCGGCAGTGAAAGCCTCCAGAGTCCAGCAATATGCATAAGCCGCTTTGCTTTCTGTACATCAGCATTCTATGAAGGCTCTGGCAGTACAGAGAACTTTGGGCAGACTTCCCCATTCTTGACAAAAGGAAACCCAAGAGGCTGAGCGAACACCAGCTTTCAAGACTATGACCTCAGTACTAAAAAGAAATCTAGTTTATTCTTGTTTTAATTATTGTTTAATTATTTGCAAACTGCATTTTTTTGTGCCACTGTAATACTAGTTCGCCAAGTTGAAATATGCACGTTAACTGCTTTAAAGCATTTTACACTATGCAAGAATGATTCCAAGAATGCTCCTGCAATTCCAGGCCAAATTAATATTTAAGTGTGATTTTGCAGAAGTTTTTTCTCTTTTTTCTTGCAATAACAAGTAAGTAAGAATTTAAAGTTTTGCCTTGAGGCAGAAACTACCTGCAGTTTTCAGCTGTGGCTGACAACAGGCTGTTTTGTACATGAAGCAAATGCATTGCAGGGGGCATTCATTTCACAAAGTTAGTTGTGTTAATGATTAATTAGACTGCCCTCGAAATGCTGCCCTAGAGACAACGTTTAGCTAGTTCAGCTGGAACAACTGTTAAAATCACTAAATTCAAAACGTAACTCGCTGCACCATAAAACCCACAAGAACAAGCACTTCTCAATCTTGCATATTATATTGTTCTTAGACTACACGGTTTTACTTCTACCCTCTTTTAAAACTTCAATAAAAGACATCAGCAGTTTCATTGTTTTCAAGAGCTCACAGTCACTCCCCTCTTTGCTTTCTATAGTTTGCTTCCTTCTGTCTACATCACATTGGTCACATTTAGAAGAGGAGAGTAGGCATTTTTACGGCAACAATTTTTCTTTTCTTACAGAAAAATTACCTAGTAAGGCCTAAAGACGTATGGAGATGAATTAATACATAACTTGACTGTTCTCTCTAGCTTTCATCAAAACATAAATAAGCTCACCGTATTTATTCATGAGATTCTGGTATCCTGTACCAAAAGTGTTTAACCTAAGCTTGAAGTTTATAAAGTTAGTGAACTTGCACATCACCTGGCAGCTTATACCTTCAAGTAAGTTATTACTAGGTAAAGCACAGAAATGGTTTGAAATGGAGAAGGTTAAGACAAATCAAAGTAGAAAGTGTTTGCTGCATGCTGTGTTCTAGAACGAAAATAAGGTAAAATTATAAACAAAGATTAAAATTGCACATGAAAATCCATTGTACTCACAGTTAAATTTGTTTTCAATTTATTTTCATGCCCAATGGGATTTATAAATGTAAACAATATTACTCCCTATTCAAGGCTGATTAAACATAACACGAACAGCACAGAACCATAGGTGACAGCACCCTAACTCTATGAAGAGAGCATCTACCATTGCCTTGCTTATACGGTTAGTCCACTTGCACACTATGAAATGCAAAGAGGAGCACTACAGATAATAAACAAAACACAAACAGAAAGCCTGTGAAACAGTAGAGAAGGCAAAGCAACAGCTGAAGCTGTCAAGAGCACTTTCCAAATAATCCAGTCTCTGGAGTTACTCTAATAGGTTCTACCAATGTCTTGGATACCCACATCGAATACTCAGTGACATAGCATCAGGTATAACAAGTATCTGATTTGTATTTACGAGTATTTTTGATAAAGGAATGACAAGTAAAGTTGTGAATTAATAACATTTAAGAGTGAATGATGGCAGTGGAATGAATTTTTTCCAATATTAAGTTTGCCAATACTCAAACACATTTTTCCCCATTAAATATTATTTCTCATGCTTCTTGTTTGTGGGTTGGTTTTTTTTTTTTCTCCTCCAAAGGATTACGGGGAGGTCAACTGTGAAAGTACATGTAAGATTTAGCCTAATAATTTTCCACCTGGCAAAAATCCAGATAAGTCAACTAGTATAATACAATTAGTACTTTGGAGTTGTTTTGTTGTATGTATTTGCTTGGGAAACAAGCTCAACAGTGTATCAAACTTTAACACATCTCTAATGGTTAACCAAGGTCTTCCATCCCATATTCTCAGCATCAATTCATCGGTTTTATCCACTCTTAGCTGTTCCTATATCCTCTGTTCTCAGATAATTTCTGTCAACCACGGCAAATACCTTCATGAAGGTCTTACTAAACCAGACATTCCAAGCACGGCTGCTAAACTAAGCATTTACTGAGAGGTAAGAGTATCAAAACCAAGTAGTGATTTCAGCATCGTATTTTAAAATTACTCTGCCCAGTGAGACCTCTTCGACCACGCATACTCCTCTGTGAATTTTCTAAAGATTCTGTAGGATTAGAGCATGTCTTAACTGATTTGATCTCTACAAAAATGCAAATACAGAAGAGCCCTAATGAAGATAATTATATAGTGAGAATTAATAACAATGCATAGAGCAGACACACATACATAAAATAATTATTTAAATGGTTTATCTAATTTTCTCTTCTCCTCAGAAAGGACTTATAAAAGTGAGAAAAAATTAGGATCCTCCAAAACAGAAAAAGTCATTTAATGTCATGTACCATCTGTCTGGTAGATTGGAGGTGCCTCTTCTCCTTGTTTAACTATATCAAAATGTATTCAGTATGCTCACATAAAGATTACCCCAATATTCAAATATTTAACAACTCAAAATCAAGCTATTCAAATAACAGCTTGTTTTTATGCAGCTTTTTATGTATTTTTATTTTGAAGTGCTGCACGAAACCGCCTAAATTGTCAGACAAATAAGTCAATTGTTGAACAACGTGTAGCGAAAGAAAGAAAGAAAGAAAATCCCAACCAAACAACATACAACCGGCAGAAAAAGAAACACCTGACAGCAAAGAGAAGTTTAAGTAGAAATAGTAAATTTAGCTGAGCTGGAATTGGTTCTGGCATTGGTGTTTACTTCTACTACAGTTAAATACAATTCTGATATTTAAAGATTACATGTCCTATTATATCAGTTCTGTTTCACTTTTTAGACTGCCAGTTCCATGTTAAGAATGTTAAAGGAAATGCAAATACTCTACTTGAAGAAAATCACTAAAACAGGAAAAACAGGTTTTATTCCAAAAGTATTCCTTGGAAATTGAGAAGATAGGAATTCTAATTTGATTCCGGTTTGAATAAAGGTACCTTTTATAAATGTAATAACTTCAAATAACATCTTGTAATTGATCCTTCAGAGGTGAAAATTAAGCACAAGAATCAAAATTCCCTAATTTAAGTTTCATCTTATTAAAATACCAGAAGTTATCTCTGAAGCAGCAGTTTTGCAGATCCACATTTGCAGAAAAAAGTCTCGTAAAGCAAAAGTTAATTAACTGTCGCCAAATACTGATGACATGAGTTTCTGCTCTGGTTCTTTCCATGACACCAAATTTAGAAGAAGAATTTAAATCAAGAAACACGGGCAGGGTCACCAGCTTACCAAGACCCTGGCCATGTTTCTTTGTGTCCACCACATCATTTATAATACATCCAGATCTCTAAAATGTTTTGACTTCTGTAATGCAATATCGGGGGGGGGGGAAGTAATACACTATTTTTCTTTGGAGGCTTTTATTTCCCAATACATTTTTTGTGATTTTAAAAAGCACTAGTCACTCACATCATCTTTTTCTTTGCCCGCTCTTGACACATGCACTTATCCCATGAAGGAAAAGGTCTGGGTTATCACTATCATCTGAGGAATTTTCATTCAGACTCTTGATTTAAAAATTTCCAAGGCTTCCCAAATGAGCAGAAAAAACTGAATTAGGAGTAAACCACAAAGCAAGAGAAAACAAATCCACTCACTTCAGCTCACGTTCCTAGACTTTCCACAGTCATTTAATCCTATCAACTCCAAAGTAAAGCCTGTTAGATATAAAAGAAAAGTGCAAAGCTCCCAATTTAAGGACTAGTTACAACTCATTAAAGTAAGGACACATATAATTTGAAGCATTAGAATGTATGCTGAAATATAATTAGCGGCTATGAATCAAACCTGGGTGGATTAAACTAATTCCGGGAATGCTATTATGGAGAGTACCTTATGGAGAAAGAATGATCCTTCTGTTTGCACAGCAACTAAACAGCTTCAATTTACTTTTAAAATTGCCTTGAATAGAGATAAAGGCTCAGCATTTCGAAATGTGGCCTTCTAAATATAATCAGCCTGAATTATGCCTGTTCCACACTGCGGTACTTGCAACCTGGTTACAGGCAGAAGGGATAAGGCTGCACTCAGCTTATTTCACTGCTTAATTTATATGGTAATTACCACACCACAGCCAGAATGGAGAGCATCTGCCAAAACTGAAGGCCCCAGAATAATAAAACTGACATGTGCTGTGATATTGTTGAAGTGCTGACTAAGAAACTTCTTTTATCTCCTCTTGAAGCTATAAAATGGTATTCGTGTTATTACTAGCAGGGAATTTTAACAGCCTTGCATTGACAGCAATTATGTAACACATGCACAAAACAATAGACTTTCACATCACTTAATAAATCCTTGAGCTCTCTTAGCTCCAGATCTCTCGCTGGCTGGATTTTATGGTCTGGTAGTTCTATCCGACCTTCAGAACACTGAAGTATACAAACCACAAAAGCACTAGAAAATTATTAGAAACAACTGGCTTTTCTCCCTGCTAGATCTATTTAATGAAGAGGGCACGATGCATAATCATGGAGGTTAATTAGAAGATTTGCTCGCTCACTCGTCTCTGTAGCTAAACACTGTTGTGAACCCCTGGTATTAAAACAAGCAAGATACAGATATTACTTTTCCTGCTAAGAACATCCTCCTATTAGGCAACCCTTGCATTAAAAAAAATGCAATTCCTATAGCATGTAACAGCAGAACAAATTCAATTGAATTTATCTTCCATTAATTTTTAAGAGAATAAAACCATGTCATTAACGTACGGAACCTAAATTTGCAGCTGCATTTGCTGCTGATATTATCAACCCAGTTGATAATATCCAATACTATGCTTTATTTTTTTTTTTTACTTTTAATAGATTGCACCTGAAACTCCTAACTACAGTGTCAAAGCTTCATAAACAAACCAGAAATGTTCTACTATAAAGGTTTTTAAAAAAATTGTCAGATAAGGAAATATGGGTAAATGAAAAATAAAGACTACAAAGAAAAGTTAAAAACGCCATTTCTGTATTTGAACTTATACTGAAGGATTAATTCACATGGCACAAAGCCTCTCTCCTCCTCCTCCAATCAAAAATTATCCGATCGGTGTATCCACTCAAAACCGAGTAACACTGTTCCACCTTCAGAAACCAGACCGTCACTGAAAGTCACTTGGTGATGAGACAGAATTAACAAGCTATCAAAGTTATTCATAATTTCAAACACTGAGAATTCAGTTTTACTATTTACATCTGGAAAGATGTTTGTTTGCATGAACTCATCACTTGTTTCTTTCCACACTGGATACCCATACTCCCAATCTGTTTATGATCTATGTGCATCATTCATGAAGAGTTTAATGCATGCATAATTATTATTTCTAATATTTTTCCACAAATCAGTCCATAATCTCTATATGCTATACAAGACTTACTATTGCCATTTCTTGAATTCATATAATTCAAGTTTATTATTACTATATCAGTTTAAGATAAAGACATGCCTTTCTGAGAAAGTACCCTGCACGCACTATCACACTGTACTTGAAACCACTCTTACGTAGGCCATAACGCCTTCCTTTGTACACAGTACCTAAAAGGTCACTGCTCTTTTGCTGCTCTATTACACCAAAAATTCTTAGCTGCTTGTTGCTATCACTTTGAAGTCACTTTCTTCATTACTGCTTTCGAGTTTTGTCCCTAAAAATACTAGTAATAAAAACACTTACCAGTATTTACCCGGGGTTTTATATCCCAAATCCATAATCTTAAATGAAAATTAGTACAAGATATTGCATGAGTCACAATTTTAGCAATAAATAACTCTAATTACTTTCCCAATTACACATGCCCACGTTAAATATATGATAAATCCAAAAGCTTTCAAATGTGCTATATTTATATGCAAACTTTCTGACTCTGATATATTAATCTTTGGATCTTTGTTAATGCAGAGAGTACTAACTGCAAAAGCCTGCATTGGCAAGAGCTTCTTCAAAAAGAATATTTTATTAAATTGAGAAAGTAATACACATGGCTTCAACAAAAAGGGCAAAGACTTGCAGACTGCTCCCTACAAACCAGGAGCTTCCAGCGCTCTCTTAATAAGCTTCTATTACACTTAAGCCAATAGCAGAGGACAAGCACAAAATGTTTGTTTCCTGTAGAATGAAGGCTCCCTGCTGAGACACCACTTTTCCTTGAGATTTCTTTGAAGGAAAGCTTTGATTTACAGAAAGAAAAGCAGCTAGGAAGAAAAAAGGTCTGCTACAACCACATGTTCATGTTTGTATAAGCAGTTACCCAGTTCTAATCTTTTTTTCCATTACCACCCCAGAAAGTGAAACCATTCAGAACAGTTAAGTACTCTTCTTAGCAACATACATTGTTCAGTGTTCAATACGTACATACACACCACGGCATAATTACACTACTTAGCAATAAGGCATTAGAGAATATAAATTCACTCGGAAGAGCAATATATACCCTCTAACCAAAGACTATCAATAGTCCAGGCAGAAAAGACTGTATGACCAAGGTATAAACAATGGCTAGATCCCACCAGAGAGGGATGGGGAGCCCCTTGCACAGCAGAGAATTAAGACAACCACATGAAGAATGTGGAGGTGCTCGAAAAAAAGGGCAATCAGAGAGCTCCATACAAAGTACGGAGCTGTGTGTAATTCTGACTGCTTTTTCCATTTGGTAAAAAACTGAATACATTTTTTGGTTTTTAAATTACAACGGGAGAAAAAGCAGGGGGGAAGGGTAAAATAAAGAGTCTGTGAAGATATAGTGCAAGTACTCTTGAAGGAATAATTCAAAAGTGTGGCTTCTTTTATGGAAGCAATTCAAATAAACCTTTCTCTCCTAAATATAATTGGCAGAATAGAAAACTAAAAATGGGTCATATTAAGAAGTAGAGGAAAACACTTCTTAAAAGACCAGTCAGCGTCTTCAGTCTTCCAGTGTCAACTTACTCTAATGGGCTTCTTTTTTAGGTACTGCCTGAGTAGGTGAAACTAAAGGTAGTACACCATTTAGTAAGTACGTCTCCATAAATAAGTGCTCCAGAAGCGAAAAGTTGTAAAGAATTACCACCATCATGCAGTATTATGTATTTGTAAGCAGAACAGTGCCAAAATGAAGAGATAAAGGGGGAAGGGAAATCAAACCCAAAACTAAACCAGAAGACAGAAAAAAAGAGCCAAAAGGAAGAACCTACAACCCCGCTTCTTTCACCATCAGAGCACTACGTTAAAGACTAGGGTTCATCACAAAGGACGTGGCCGGGCCTCTTAGGTACACGCAATCGGTTTTTGTGATGACAATTCACTGCCCTTCATTGATATAAAAGTACATGCCCAGAAAATTATTTCTAAGTATCAACCTACTTCTTTTTATGAGAGGAGACTTCAATGACAAGGATATAGGCAAGTCTGAATAAAAACTCTTTTCACCACAGCCCTCAAACAAAGCACTAGAAAAAACAAAACTCATGGTGCTACAAACCATTAATCTAGATCAATGACGAGACTGTCATCTGCAAAAAGGACCTTCTTAGTCCCCACACAATGTTCTATTTATGCATTTTGCATGAGAGAATCAAAGTCTGTACAAGCAGTGCTCAGAACGTCATCTGCTTTTCCGCCAGAGGAGCAGCCTGCCCATCACTGGGCTAGGGAAATACTGTCCTTTTAATTTGCGCTGGTTTGGCCCTGGATTTTGTGCTTCTGGATGAATATGACCTTCCTCCTCTCAAACTTACAAAAAAAATGACATAGGGGTTAGGTCACTCTCTTGTATGAAGGAAAATGGAGACAAAGCTACTAAGAGGAAATTGTTGAGGTTGAAGAAAGTGGAGGAATACTCTAAGACAGATGCTGACTTCATAGGTTGTGTTTCTTAAAGAAAATGGGCATAATCTCGATCATGACTGGTAACGCGCTTTGTACTTACGGCTGCTTGGGTGTATTGGCATGCTCTGAGCATGTCTAGCAAACAGAGCCCACAGACAAAGGAATGCTCAGTCTGGGAATTAAGAAACAGACTTAGGCATGAGATAGGCCACGAGATGCCCAACACTGCCAAACTGGCAACCACTATGAATACTCAGTAGCAGAATGTTAGTTATCTACGTAATTTTTCCATCAAATTTTTATATGCTCTCAGCTCTTCACACTCTAATCAGAAGAAAGGTTTTAAGTGAAGACTTTCTGGAAAAGTGGCATCCCAACTTCCTGAGTACTTTTTGATACTGATCTGCACTGTGCAGCATAACCAAAGAATATGTTGTGTAATTAGACTATTTAGATCAATGAGACAAAACTTTCAAAGCCTTTCTCAAACCAACTCTGACTCTGTAAAGAGATTTACAGAGCTTCTGAAAAGAAAATTATTGCACTCATGCTAGAAATACTGCTGTTGTCACCTCAGGAAACTTTCTAGAAGCCAAAAATCCACCAGAAATACTTCTAGCCTTCCAATAAGCTCTGTCGTAAACCTCTGGTTATCAGATTTGTCACAGTGTGCCATCAGTTTGTCTTAATATATTAATTGTAATATCCATCTTATCTATAGATTTAATGGAATTTGTATACTCTTACGAATCATACCAAAAATAACTTCTTTCTTTTACACTATTGCCTTTTATAAGTGAATATACAGAAATGATTACATAGCTTAAACTGACATACATGTCCACACCAATATTACAAATATTTATAATAGAAGTCACTTCGTGCTAGGACGTTTAAGATGGTTTTGGCTTAGGGGCCTCATATGGCTGTCAAATAGTTTGATGTGGTTTACAGGAGCATCAGCACTCTGTGCATCTGCTATGTGCTTTACGTTCTCCCCTCTTAAGAGATGCTGTTTGATTATACATCCATCCTGGCCTAACAAGTTAAAATGTCTCAGGAAAAGATTAAAGCTCTACTACACGTTTGTACGCATAGACCTACAGACAAACACACATACACACAAAAGAAATTTACAGCCAAAAAAATTGTATGTTGACATTTATCGCAGACTCTAAATTACATCATCACCAACCCTGAGATGGAAAGATGCACTTACATACTACTTATCAGAAGATAGTAGCCACCCACAAAAGGACAGACCACGCTTAAGTACATGTTACAGAAGTTTCCTCCACAGCAGCCCTATGGTTTTTCTTCTCTCATTTTGAATGGGATATCTTCAGGCAAAGTAGAAACACAGCCCTCCCCTACAACACTTGCGGAGAAAGAGGCTTTTCCGTATTTTCTCTTCAGCACACAGGAGTGCAAACGGGCCAACAAAAACAAGGCTTCTTTCCTACAGAGAGTAAAGAACAGTGCTAACTGGCAGCGAGGCATGAGAAACTCCTGAGTTTGCCAACAGAGATGTGTAACAACAAGTAAACACTTTCTCCATGCCTCAAAACAACACGCACACTTCAGTGATGAAAATTTACGCTGTGGACACCTGTACCAACTAGAGAAATTGTTAATCATTATTTTAATGCCACCACAGCTAGAAACCACAGTCATTGCACTGAATTGTGATGACAAATGTTGTACAAACACAGGAAGCGAAAGGAGACAAGGAAATCCTAAACAAACCTTTGAGAGCTACATGTAGACAGGTAGTCAAGCACCAGGGAAACACTGAAACTCCACTGATAATTACTCTTGACTGTCTTAAACCAGAAATACAGTTCTCTTCAATTCACTGCACAGCGTTCTGAAAAGGCTTTAGGCATGAGGGGAGCAGAGCAACATGCAACTGTTTGAAAATACAACCACCAGGTGATGAAGGGAATTGTCCTGCTTTGAAAACACGCATCTATCTCAACCGTGAACTAAAGATGATGAGAGGAAGGGGAGTTGAGAAGGAATGAAAAAGGGCCTTTCAAGTGGATACAAGTAACCTGTTTTAGAGATGATGGTGAGAGAGGTCAGGGGCACATAAACAAGTGGCATAGTGAAAGAAGTAATAAGCAAACACAAGAACACCGTTACATCTGTTGAGGTCAAAGAGGTCAGAGGGTCAGAGGTCAGAGGGTGTGACAAAGGATACTGAAACATAAGAGCAGAGAAGCAAATCAGTTTTCATGAATTCTATTATCACCTAAGACAAACCACACTTCTAGTAAGAATCTGTTTGATGGTGTTGGATGTGATCTATAAATAAAGACAATTATGAAAGTAGTAAATTTAAATCATGTTAGAGACACAAAACTGAAGGAGATCAAACAACAGCTATTAATACCACTACAGGAATTTAGAGATGGGCGAGTAGTCAAAGATGCTACGTTTGTTTATTTTAAGATGGCAAATACCATAATATACAGGAGAAAAAATGAGAAGGCTCAACTCTGCAGAAGAAAACGAGATCATAAGCAAGACATTGGGAAAGAGAATGGGAACAAATACAGTGCTTAGAGTCAAAAACCAACAACAACAACAAACAACCCCAACAAAACCCAAAAGGCTTCCTTTGTTCAAATTAGCTGAGAGAAGTAGAAGAAGGGAGACGCTTCTTAGTGTTTTCTCCTACGCATTCTGGGGCAAACAATGAGCAGAGTTGTCATCTTACCTGGAAACTACATCTTGAGAGACAGAGGATCAGTACGTTGAATTGACAGAGAATTTGATCATTCTTACCTAGAATGCCATTATGTTTAAAACAGGTCTGACGGCAGGTATCGAACTCCAGCAATGACTTCTCAAACACAGTATCAGTGCATAACTAACACTTACAACGCAAGCTGGCAATGCTACTTACTCTCATATGGATGTAGCTCAATTTAACTGGCTCCAGTAGCTATGTAAATATTATCTTAATAATCTTACCTATAAACCAGAAGCATCATTACAATTTTAACTGATTAAGATGAATATGATTTCATATTAAAAATTTAACATTTATAGAACATTTATTGAATTATATTGTCTTAATGCAATTTACAGTTTTCAAATTATTTATTATACTTTTAGCAGCTGCTTCATTCTTGTCCATAGTACTATCAGAAACAGTCAATAAATAGAAAATGTTTGCTATTTATATGTTACTGCACAGACATTTGGAGAACTTAGAAGGACTACCAGCTCATGAAGTAGTCAAAAATAAGGCTATGATCCTGTAGCCAAAAGTATCAGCAATCAACTTCTGCAGACACTGACTGAAAACCATATTACAGGATTGTCTAACTGATGAATTTCTCTCCAAATATATGGTAGAACTTTATCTTGCCCTCTTCCTTTTAAAGGGGAAGAAAGGAAATATGGTAGAAGCCAGGGACAAATTATTCCTCTTTTCTGGAAGGTGCCTAATACAGACTCAGGAGCAGGTGCATTGAATTCAATCTGTTTCAGGGGAAAAGATGAAGTAAAATTATACACAACAACAAACTCTCTCATCATCCTGATGCAGGGTAAACCATGAAATTGTTTGTGAGACTTTCTCCAGCACTAAACTGTAATTCATTTTATACTGAGGTTTCCTTTCCCACATACTACATTATTTTGCATCAAGAAGATAAGAATCATGCCTTTTGGAGTAAGCTCCTGCAAGTAATCAAAGCTCTTGACAGAATTTATGTATTTACTATTTTTATATTTTTGTTCTGCACCATCCAGACAATTGCTCACCTTCCTGCAAAGTTCAGCTATTCAGATAACAGAATATGTGTACTTTCATATTATTTGATATAAAAAAAATACCTCAATAATTAACAATAACATATTGTGTTTGGCCACCAAATGGCATAAACTTGTGAAAAAATAATTCCTAGAGATGTACAGACATCTGATGATAAGTTTAAACTGAAGACCAGGCAAACTAGATTTAGCTTGTGTTTTAAAAGTAGTTACTACAAGCAAGCAGATGGGTTTTTTTAAAGCAGGTATCAGTATCTCAGTCATGCTAAGAGGTAACACTGTTTATACATGTGTGATACACACAATTATATGTGTAAATATTCAAAATGCACTTGAAATATTTTTGAATGTATACATTTAACCAAAACCCGAAAACAAGCATCTGATGCTAGATTTTGGCAGGAAAGAATCAGCTTCCAGTGTAAGACATTTGAAATAAGCAGAGACAGAGCCAGCAAAGGTGAAACTATCTTTAACAGCTTGCTTGGATGCACATTTAAATGTACTGCCTCGAAGAAATTCAACTCATCCTCAAACGTGCCACTGGATTAACGCAAATGGCCAACCAGGAGAAGCCACTATTGAAAAATAACTACATTTATTATTCTTTCTATGTAAAATTCTTTTCATTAATGCTCAGCAACACGCATTTGGCAGCTGAACATTTTTTTGAAGCAGCTGTTAACAATGCAATTCACAAAACAAAGATAAGCTCAATGGTTTCCAGGAAACTGAAAGATGAAAGAATGTGGAGAGAGTCAGCCATGGTTTCAAATGAAGGACAAGTGAACTAAGGTCAAACTAAAACCTAAAAGAAATTCAGCAAGGGCCCAGAAACCACAGTACAGATAGATTTGAGTTGGATTAAAATTTCACAATGCACCTCAACAATGCATACAATACATTCTTTGGTATATTAATTCACAGGGGACAATTTTTTCAAAATAAAGGAGGAGCTCAGATTCCAAAGCCCTTCGTTTCATTACTTCAAGAATAAATACTACTTCACACATTTTATATAGATTATGAAGTATGTTACAGTCTTATCTTCCAGCCTTGTTTTGTGTGCTCAGTTACACGAGGTGAAGTATACTAGAGGAATCCATAAACGTTAAATTCAGAAGCCAGTACCTACTGAATAGCCTGATCCAAAAATATGAGGAATGTATTCCTTCCCTTTCAAAGTGAAGGTCAGAGTAAAGCTACCATTATGTGAATCCATTTTAGTAACTTGTTTTGCAGTAGTGGAAGAAATACTGCATTTTACCATAGACAAGAATAAAGTTACAGTAGGTATAAAGGTAAGTTACTCCCTAACACACAGAGCTAAATTCTGCTTAAACCATCCATAATTTCCACCTAGAAAACAAAAATCAAACAAGCAAAAGAAAATATTTTATCTGAGGGAATTTTTAAAATACATTTTAAAAAGTAATCTCTCAGACTTCAGATTTGCGAAATATTGTATCTTAAAGTTGTAAAGCCCAGTATAACCAGGCATTCAGATATAAGGTTCCTAACTGCTGACAAATCGTCTCGTCTACTCAGGGCAGAGAATTTATTTCCAATTTTATGCAGCGAATTGCAGTGGTTTAGGAAAGAGTAAAGGATAAATTTAAATGCAACGTGAATTCCTAAGATAATTTAATTAACTAAGCTAGAAAAACAACGTTAAAAGCTGCACACCTGGAATCTTGCCAAAAGTGAAGGCAATCTCTCACAACCCCTATTTTATACCAGAGAAATGTCTTCAGCAGTAATAATATCCCTTACAACCATGCCTCGGCACTCTGCCTCTAACAGGCAGTGAAGAGTGCCACCTATTGAATAACAAACGGTATGTCCAGAAATAACTCAATTACGCTGGAAACATGCTACCTACATCCTCCCCTCCTCAGCGCAAGCATTCGGTTTAGCTTTTCATCATGCCGATTCCTCGCAGACAGCAATTTTGCCATGAACATTCTTACAGAACTGATGGTCAAAATATTGCTTTGGTATAGAAACAAGGCACCCAATCCACACTGCGTAAGAGTTATCTGATCTTCAGACATTCCCACACCGAATAAGAACAATTTTCTTCAGTTACGTATGTTGCATCAGAAGGTGATACCATGCTGTTTTGTACAATCATCTCCAGTATTTTCCAGAAATAAGATTAGAAGGTATCAAGGACATGAAACTGGAAAAAAAAAAGAGCTGTATTTTCTGAAGGCTGTTCTTTGTTCACACAAAAAAGTGCACATTTTCTATGTGTTTTACTTTACTGTTAGAAGGAAAAACCTACTTTCATTCAGAGTTGAATACTTCTTGATATATACACCAGTAACTAAAGTACCTTGCGGAGAACCCAGTACGCAAATAAGTCCTTACGCAGTGATCTCAGAGTCATGCCACTGAGCATTAACTGGTAAGACACAGAACGTCTCCCTGAAGAAGCCTTGCCAGGTGCTGCGGAGCAGGCAGCAATGATAGCCTAGCCACCAGTTACAGGGAAGACATAATCTGTGTTTATAAACACCATAAATTAACCTTACAGACTATTGATTTTGAGTTCTAAAGACACATAACCCAGCCAAGGAAAATGTGTGGTATGTTGCAAGACTCTGCGTGTAATGTGATACCAAACAACCCAAGCAGGACTTGGGACTAACCTATTTATACCCAGGACATCTGAAAGAGTCAGCAGCATTTCCCAGGCCCGCTGTAAACTGTCGTACAGCTCCCAGACGCACTTCCTCAGATTGAGTCTGCCTCATGAACAAGGTCAGACAACAAGTGATATAAAGGTCAATGACTCTCAAAAGATGACAATGCACAGACAGACTTTGTTTACCCATTATTTAATATACTGAAGTTCACAGAATGCCTCCAGTTATTTGTCTCCCACCTTTCAACTGTCCAACATAATAGAGCAGTATATTAGAGTGAAGGTCTGCTATTGTTTTGGTCCTGTGAACAGATATGAGCTAAATATGCCGCCTCACTGCAGTGCTACACACACAAGTGAACAGCCTCCAAGGCAATCACCGTCTCCCTGTCTGAAGTCTTTGTTCCCATACTCCATGAGTATGAAAAATTAACTGACATCAGGAAAAATGTGTCAATTAGCCTTTTTTTTTTTCTCCAAACCAAAGACTGGACTGCATGTAGTTGCATCCAAATTAGCTTTAAACCTGCTAGAACTCTAACCATACTGACTGTGCAGTTCCAGCACTGCCAGTGTAATCCCTGCACATGTAGACAGTGGCTGAAGCACTGCAGCAACAGTGTAATCAGTAATTCAGATTATACCACTGCAGTTATGCTGCTGTTTGAATCACAAAGCTTTTAATCCACACTGGAGACCCCTTTTTGAGGGCAATAAAGATAACTGGAACAGTATTTGTCCTAACTCCGATTCCGGCCGAAGGTAAGCCTACTGCTGAATAAAGACCTCCACAAGCTAAAGCTAGACTACATGGATTTAACAACTACATAATAATATAAATTATTTATATAATTATATATAAACTCATTTATTAATGTTTTTATGACTACATGAAAAAACAATAAAATCAGCTATAAACTAGAAACGAACTTCTACAACACACAGCCATGAAAAATTACTATTTCTCCGTCAAGGTAGTGATAATAAAGACAGATTACCAGCTAAGCAATGCATAAAAATTCTTGATCCTTTTCCTTTTAGAATCAAAAAAATCATCAGCCTGGGGAGGGGGGTGTCAGGAGATCTCTAGTCCAACCTGTTCAAAGCAGCGACAGCTAGGAGATCAGATCAAATGCCTTACGGGTTTGTCCAGCCAGGTCTGCAAGATTTTCAGATATGGAGATTTCACAGTCTCTCCATGCAACCTGCTTCCCATCTTAATTACCCTCAGAAGTATTTTTTTCTTCTTTAAATCCCGTTGGAACACCCTCGTTTCAATTAATGAATACTATCTCTCATTCTCCCACCACGTAACTCAGTAAAGATACTACAGCTCTGTCTCCTCTGTAACGTCCTCGCTGCTACTGGAAAGCTACTATTAGATCCACCTGAGCCATCTCTTCTCCAGCTTAAACAAGCCGAGTCTCCTCAGTCTCACAGGTTAAGTGCTTTAGCCCCATACCATTTTGGTTGCCCTCTGCTGAACTTGCTCAGGTGTGTCAACACCTTTCTTTACTGGGGAGCCCAAAACTGGCTGCAATACTCTAGAGACAGGCTAATGAGTGCCAGGTAAGTGGGAGTAATTGTAAGGTTAGTTACAATTAGTTCCCTGGCAACAACACCCCTGGAGGCTATCCCTGACTGGGCAATGTCTCAACCTCTCCTGAACCTGGAGCTGGGGTGATAGAAGGCTCCTGACACCCGGCAACTGGAGTGAGTAACCAGCCAGTCCTGGAGCGACAGGTTTCCAGAAGGGTGGGAACTGAAGACAATGAATAGAGTCTCACCTCTGTCTCTGGGGCTCTCTTCACCGAACTACCCTGCTGGCCAAGTCAGCGGCTGAATCCAGGCACCCCCCTTCAGCAGAGGCTGATGCTGGACCCCAGGACTGGTCATTTGTATCTTTTTCTCCCACTGAGAGAGAGACTCCTTTTTCTCTTAAGCTGGCAATCCCACTGAGTGGGACAGGACCAATTACCCTCACTCCGCCAAGCCAGGCTGGCTAATTTATCTTTCTTCCTCTCCTTTTCTTTCCCTTTTTCCATTTCTTGTTTAATATTATATTCTCTCTTGCCAAACCACTATAAAAATAGTATATAGCCTTATAATCTCGTTAACATTTCTATGAGTAAAAGTTTCTTTACGCCAACAGGCCATGAGTGTGTGGTGTCACTCCTTACCATGCAGAGAATTCAAAAGATCACCTACCCTAGTCCAGCCAAGCTGGAAAGGGACCTTACAGTATTTACTTCCCTTAATCTATTGTCCATGCTCATTACAGCCAAGTATGCTGTTAACCTTCATCACCGCAAGGCACGCCACTGGCTCACGCATAGTCCGTTGTCCACAGTGACGCCAGGTACCTTTCAGCAGGGCTGCTCCCTGGCCAGCCAGGCTCCACCTTGCACTGCGTGAGGGAGTTACTCCTCTCTAATCTTGAACTCTGTGTTTGTCCTTTACAGATTTCATACAGTTCCTGACAGCCCGTTCCTCTAGCCTAACTCCCAGTGTCAGCCCAGCTTACAAAGCAGATCTAGCAATTTCATCAAAGACGGCAACTCGCACGACTTACCCCTGATAAATCCATGCTCGCTATTCCCAATCACCTCCTCCTTCATGTGCACGCTTCTTATGTCAATTACCTATATTGATGCCTCTTGCTAATGCACCAAAATACCTGGGGTTTCCTAGTAAAAATCCAGCTTCATCAGGTTACCTATGCCAGCCGTTATCTCACTTCAGTCTCTTGTACACTACCATACTAGTTTGTCTTTTTCACATAACCCATTCTATGGGGAAACAAAAGCCTTTTCATCTCACAGATGAAAAATAACACTAAACAAAGATGTTAAAATCTTCAAAATATGCATAAATATCCAGGTTTTACTGCAACTCCCAGCTCAGTAATGCAGTAGAGTCTTCAGCAATTTCATTCCTGGCTTCAACTGAGCAAGGCAAATCTTCAAAGTTTTGTACAAAGTTACCAAAAAACAAAAAAGGAAAGATATTTTCTTCCTGTGCTCTTAAGATCTATGAGAAATCCAACATTAGAACTGAAAAATGTTTCCCAGACTAAGAAAAATTATTTGTGACTTTTGCTTGTATATTTCTTTGGGGATTCCTTCCGGAATTTACACAAGCTGGCAGAATTTGATTTTATTTTAAGACACGTGGAGTGATAAACTCCAAAGTTTTCAAACCCAGGGGAAAAAAATCTGGCAAAAATAGGAGACTTACAAGATTTCTCTCTAGGGACTTCAGCTGATGATCTATTTCTTTCAGACGATTTTGCTGATCACGTTGCTCCTTATTGTCTCGCAGAACCTTTTCACCTGGAACTGCTTCTAAACTTCGGTTTGCATAAACCAGAGACTCCTGACAAAAAGAATAGGTAAAAATTAAACATGACTTCACATTGCTTGAAAGCCAGAAAACTGTTCTGATTTCTATCAGGAAAAACTACCGAAATGTTTAAAATACTGTGTTATTTTCAAATTGGGCAAGTGCGTAATTCTTATTACGCACATTTTCAAATACAACAGCTAAACAGCAGGCTGGACTTATTTCAATAAAAGAATTCTTCTAGATATTATGGTAAATGAGAAATAACCCTCTCTAAGTCAGAGTTAGATGCACAACCATCATTGAAGATTTGGGTTACACAGTCTCACATCCTTCAGCAGCTTTGGATCAGAGTCTGAAGTTTGTATCAATCCTGAATACCTTTCAAGTTCAACATAACATTTAATTTAGATCATTAAAAATGACAAGTATTGGCAAAACAGTAAAGTTACATTGTAACTGGGAAAAAACAAGGCTTTTTCTTGCAAACCAAGGATCCTATAGAAGAATCCAAGAAATTCAAATAACAGTAGAAGGGAAAAAAACCAACCAAAAAAAAAATAAAACCTCTGTTAGCCCAATTCAACCCAAAGGAATATCAGCAACCATTTAATAAAAACATAGCCTATTCATTATTATTTTCAGAAGCAGTTCAAGCAACCTCAGTAGACACACACAAGGAAAAGAATTTCAAGTAGCATGTCTAATTGGAAAGAAAAACAACCTCTGCAATTTAACATTCAATGGAAAACTTCTCAACTACAGTATGTAAAAAATTGCGAGCACCTGTAAACAACTTTTTCTAAACATCAAACAAATCTGAGTTCTGACATTTAAAGCAAACTATTAGATACCTGAAAATAAACTGATTTGAATATATATTATATTTACAATCCGCAGTAGCTGGCAGTACCACACCACTATTAAATTTTCCTATAACAGACAGAGATACAAACAGCATCATCTGTTAATGACTAGAATCTCTCTAAACTGGACTGAAGTTTAATGTGGGCCACTTAAAGCCAAATTCTTAATATTGAGTGCCTAAAGCCAGTCTTCTAAATACAGAGGGTTTTTAATTAAAATGATGCCCAATAGCAAGATATCTGCTTGACTGACATCTGTACAGGACAGAAAAAACCAAAGGACTTACGTAAATTGTGTTTATGAACACATGTAACAAGGACATGATCTTTGTAGCTGCAATATGACTAAAGAGTTGGCAAAGCAGCTCAAAATACACAAAGTGAAGCTCCCTCTAATAGGAGAAATTGATTTTACGTGGCTTTGTTCTTCCAGTGATTTTAATACAAGTGGAACTGTTCATGGCAGGGTGGGGAGGAAGATGACGGCACCATATTTCTTTTTAAAAGAAAAGATTATAGCTATTTCTGCAATCACATTTCTAAATCCAGTCTTTTGATCTGTGCATATAGAGAGACATTGGCATGTGAGCAGTTAATATGGATCAGAGCTGCAGTTACAATTTGTTTTAAAAAGCAATGTTATGAATACATCTATAACTAGTGGTACCGAGAAGTCACTACGTACTATATTATACTTCCCAGTATTTTATTTTGGAGGTTGTATGCATGGACTGCTGGTTGACGTTTTAATAGGAACTCCACCTTCAATCAAGAACAGAGCTCAAACTGCAAACGGCATCTCTGAAAATATTATTGCTGCAATACCAGCTAGATTTAAAAAGGTGACAGTGAGAGGAGCCGTAAAAATCAAAAAAGTTACTACCTCAAAATGCTTTACTTTCTTTTCCACACACATTTCTAAAGCAAAGCTTTATGCAGATCTCTGTCCTAGTCTTTCAAGTAGTTTCAGGCATACGTGTTCCATTTTACAGACAGCTCAGCTGCTGCAAGCACTTACGAGCAAACTCTTCAAACTTCAGGAAAACTATGCCTCAGAAGTTATTCTTCCTTTTATTATGCTCAGTATGTTTTTAAGCCTGGTTGCTCCTCTAGGAAGACAATATTGTTCTATTGAAAGAAATTCTTAACTGGGTTAAACATGACTTAACTCTCCATCAACTTTTCTTGAATATTGATCTCTGCCATGATACCCAAACAAGTCTTATCAGAGAGTGCTAAATAAAACCTGAACTATGAACACTTACCAGAAAACAGAAATAAAAAGTACTTGTTTCGACATTTCTCCAACATCAACATCCACAACTGATACAGTTCTATTTAGATGAGATGGTGAAAAAATGGTTACTCTCTATTCTCTCTCTGATGAGCATGATTTTGCACACACGTCAATCACATTCCCTCTTATTCTTTTTTTTTTTACAAACTGAAGAATGTCTCTGTGTAAGTCACTCCTTGCACAGAAGTCATTCTACACTTCTGAGCACTCTGGTAACCAGTTTTCCATTTTTTGTGTACTGGTTATGGGATCCAGGGACCACAACTGCACAAGTCAAGCTGTGTGGAGCACTACAGGTGTGTACAGCAGCACGGTGATACTCTGCTACATTCTGCCTTCCTTTCATAGTTATTCCTAATCATCTATTCAATATCTGACCACTACAGAGCATTAAGCTGATGCTTTCATAGAAATAGTTCTTACAGTCCCATTTCTCTCATCCGTGAATAGTAACTGATCAGAACTCACACCATATAAGCAAAGTTAAGACTTTTCCCCACTTAATAATTTTTTAAATATTTCTCTCAAGATATCATGAAATAAACATAGCAAGTATTTCATCACAGAAAACATTTTATTGTCAATGTTTCAAAAAACATTTTATATTTCAACTAAATAACACATGTAGGTAGTGGAAGTCCATTTGAGATTAATAAAGGTCTAAAAATCTTAAAGATGACATAGAAAATAAAACTGTTAGGTGTTACACAAGGAAAAATATAAGTACTTAGCAATAGCCAAAGCTGAAATGATCATAATGCAAAACAGAAATATCAAGTATTTGAAATGGATAAAATTATTTGTTGTACTCCCTTTTCTCCAAAATTATATTAAAAAAAAAAAATCAAAATCCCATCAAAAGAAAGATATTAGTGTCGTACAATCTTCTTGAGCCGCAAAACTGGCTGATCAGCTTATTAACCTGCTTCTGACCATGCCCGAAATTTGACACCTGTCAAAATCATCTTCACTTTTGGTGAAGTGCAGCCAGAGAGTTCAGGCTGTCAAAGAATTCATTAATGGAAACATTAGTGTCTCTTCAGAATTTTTATCATTTTGAGTATTTATTTAGTTTTAAAATGTTAAATACATTTTATTGTTATAGAAAAATGGAATATTTTTCTGATTGAAGAAATCAAATCATGTGTGAAAGAACTCATCAAGGTAATATACAACATTAAGGGAATTATAAGACAATCAAACAGACAGATATTATTGTTTCTTTAAACATCTCCTCCATTTCCTTTTATTTTCAGGTAGTTTTCCAGTTTTTCAAGCTGGTAACTGTACTCATCATCCACAGTCTTACACTTTGTATTCTTCATCCTACCACTTAGCTGTCTTTTCCAGGATTACATTCAACTGAATTTGTTCTTCCCAAAAAATATTAAGTAAGACAGAAGCATTTTTAAATATTTAATAAAGCTGGCACCTGAACAAAGAAATGTTTCAGAGAGAAACACAGCTCTGATGAGAAACATTTCCACGTAAAAGAGACTATGAGTCATGGAAAAGCATTCTGAATCCAGCTGGACTCATTGCACAAAAAGAAGATTCTGTATGCTCCTCTGCACCAGCTCAGCTACGGTACTGTAAGATAATTAAAGCCAGTTGTTAAAGATTTCAGAGGCAGAGCATAGCTCTGCAGAAGTACCTACCAGTGGCAGAAAGCAGCTCTCCCACTGAGCCAGTGGTGATTAAGTGTTTGCGTTTTGGAAGTTGTATCTAATGCCGTTCTTGGAAGAAGAGAATGTGCAGCTTTATGATGTGCTATTCTAAGCTAATCTTGATTTAATCACTTCTAAAATTCTAAATGAAAATCCAAGCAGATAATTTACACAGCAACAGTTTTTCCCAACGTTCTCCACCACTAATGCTTTGTAACCTACTCAACCACAAGAGATGAAGTCCAAGTCTCGTGGAAATCAGAAAGAATTTCAGAGCTGATTTTTAGAAGAAAGATTAATGTCACTGAAATCAGCCACTTCTCCAAAGGAAAGAACATCCATGTTCCAAATCAGACTTGTGTCCTGTAACAATTAGACTCATTCAAAATAAATTCTGTACATTCATAGGGTTTTTTTAGCCCTCTCCTGGCAACTTAATGGAAAAAACCCCAAACTATAAAAAGCCAAACTCCTAAGAAACAAATATTGCAGTGCATTCAAATTTGCATTCTATAGCATCTGTGCCAGTATCTTTATCGAGCCAGTAAGTTTACAGAATTTACCTCAGTTATGGGAGAAGCAGTGATACTACCTAAGCTGAAACTCTGAATACAAGAAATCAATAGAAGCTTCTCAGACTTCCACGATACCAGATTATCACTACTGATTTGGAATACTACAGATCCCCAGTCTCGCCAACAAATATTTTGTCTCTCACAATGTTTAGAGAATATACGTGAGGCTGAAAAAACCAACATAATTCCTGCATTTTTAATTCACTCTGTTAGTAAGTTAGAAGTGTGTTCTAATTGGTTGTACAGAAGATAACAGCGTTCCAGTACTGATAGCTAGTTTACTTCCTCAGATGCTGTGGTCAACTGAAGAAGCAATTGAAAATCTTGTCATTAAACACTTGAAATTAAATCCAAAACACGATCTTCTTTTAGCAAAAGCACCATTCAATTAATTTCCTCAGACCCTTTCTGGGTAGGTATTGGCTGTCATTGATCACGTTCCAAAAGACATGCAGTACAAAGAATTCTCATATTTCTCTGTCACCCCTTATTTTTTGATATCAGAACTGATGCTTCAATAAGTTTTTTTAAAAAGCAAATTCACTAAAAATCCCAATTTACAACAATATTAGAGGATATTGATCATGATAAACTGTTCTAAACATTAAAAAACCATAAGCAGCAATGAACTTATAACAACTCCTTTTAAAAAAAAAATAAATGGTATTTTTCATACCTTTGGACAGGAAGCTCTCCAAACTCAAAATAGTCACTAATTTCTTAGCTACTGCTGCACATTACTTCCTGGTTTTTAAGAAGCAACCATTAAAGGCATTTGAAAACAAAAGGTGGAGAGAAAGAACTCGCATAACCAAAGTCAGAACTTGACCTGCTGTATTGCTATGTATGAATTGAAGAGTGATTTTTTTTTTTAGCCACCAAAACAAAAATAACCATAACGAAGAGCACGCAGGTTAGGCCTGGTATGAAGCTTCCACAGTAAGTCAAATTTCTGAAAGTTGAGACAACTATGTTCTTCTCCACTTACCATTAAAAAAAAAAAAACCTATCAGCTGAAATTTGGTGTAAATATAAACAAGCCCATCTGTGTCACAGTGCCAGATACAATCAGATTGCGCCTAACAAGTCAGGCTTCACGAAGAACTTAACAGTGACTTGCCTAAAGTCTGGATCACAGTGAAACTAAGGCAACTACCAGACACCCCGTGTTCTGCTGAGAGAAGCAGCTCTGGACATGCAGAGAAGCAGGAATGAAGGGACCTATGGCGTGTTGCAGTCAGCTGGGAAGGCACCTGGAAATCAAGACACTTCTGGAATTACATAGCTGCAGAGTGTGAGGGTCTGCTCTTGTTGTTTGTTTTGTTGTTTGTTTGGGTTTTTTAATTAGTTCTGCATTTGTGCAATTAGTGTCCTTCTAAATCTGTTTTTCCATAACTAAAACCTCCTACTCATTTCAGCTTATGTTTATTCTGTTTAGCTCTTTCTCTAAATTTAGAACACCAACTCTATCCTGTTCTTTGCTAGCTTTCATTAAAATGACTCAGATGTTTATTTGAACAAAACAAGAAAAATGACAAATGGAATCCTCTAAGTGTTTCCTGGAACTACAATGTCTGAAAGCCTTTTATATGCTGCAAAACAAAGGTGAAGAGTAACTGCTTTTCACTGATGAAGGGTAATTTATCACAGAATCACATAATGGTAGGGGTTGGGAGGGACCTCTGGAGATCGTCTAGTCCAAGCCCCCTGCTAGAGCAGGTTGCCCAGGATGGCGTCAAGGCAGGTTATGAGTATCTCCAGAGAAGGAGAATTCACAGCCTCTCTGGGTAGCCTGTTCCAGGGCTCTGCCACCCTCAGAGTAAAGAAGTTTCTCCTCACGTTTAGGTGGAACTTCCTGTGTTCCAGTTTGTGCCCATTGCTCCTTGTCCTATGACTGGCACCACTGAGAAGAGGAATGGAATTTATGGAATTAACTATCTCTTTTTGGTTGTTCAGTTTAATATTATTCAAAAAGATAATTACTCTTCAATAAGCACACCATGTAAACGCAAGTTTCTAGTCAAATACTTCCGAGCTTTTTCCTGAAAAGGAAGGAACCACCACTTGGACAAACGTTCCCAAAGAGAGTGTTCATTATCAAGGCAGTCGCACTAACTTCAGGCTGTACCTCTGAACAGCGAATACAGCTCCAGCAATCGTTGGCAAGCTCAGATCCACCAACCTGCAGTTACTGGGGAATAACTCAGTTACGTAAGGGATTACCCACTAGAGGGAGTCGCTGTTTCACACAGTAAATCCCAGCTGGCAAATGATCATCAAAACCTGAGTCCTCTGGAACTGTCACAGCAACAGAAACTACTACTGTAGGTAAAACAAAACCTGAAGTTCAGAAAGAATTCAATACAAAAAAAGTGACTTTTACAAAGAGAAAAAAAACCCTCACAGGTATTTCACCTGTTCAAAGAGATGTTCTTACACAGCGGGAACTGAAAACACTCTTTTGCCAATGTACACACCTACAGAGCCTCTGATATACACATCCCGGCTATGGACAGTAATTTTACAGAAGTAAACATGTTTTCGCAAATTAGTGCAAAACAGGAATTACAGTATTTTATGTCATACTTTCCCCATTGTATCAGGTGCAGCATTACTGGGGCATGGAATAAATTGGAGTCTTCTATGTACAAAACTTAAGCAATCATTCCTCAAGGCCGAGACCTCAAAGGTTCTTAATACCACTGGCAAAGGCCTTTAAAAACAAGGGACATACAATTTCAATTGATTTTCTACAGTCTGTAACCCTGCTTATTGGTTTTATTTTTCAGATCGTAAGTGAAGAGGCACTTTCGGAATCCTGAGCCAAGAAGAAACCTAATTCTAATTCCCGAAGATGAATTATCATGGGTAATGTGTTACCATGCTGACAAAACCGCTGAGGCCCTCAGTTAAAAATGTCTGAGTTATCAAATTCAGCATATGAAATTTCTTGTTGAAAATGTGGAATGAACTAATGACAAAAAACAGATAGCCCTTGAATTATATACCACACAAAACTGCAACGTATTATTTTTCCATATGATTACTACAGCCAAAGATTCACTCTACCCTTTAACATGTATACTTTGAGAATAATAAAAGACACTGAAGAAAATCCAAAAAATATGAATACAGACACATGCTGTATTTTCATTTACATCAGATCTCAACAGCATCACACATTTCAAACAAGAAATCTGCAACATAAACTCTGTTCTGTAATATACCTGATAAAGCTGGCTTTGAGATTTTGAGCAAGAGCTGGAAATAGCAGAAAAATCCCCATCAGACTGTAGTACTTGAAGCTTAATGTCTATCTCATTTAGGTGGTGAAATTCCATTGATTCAGGTGTGTACCCTTCTCCTGGTGCTAGCCAGCAAGATACATCCTCCTATTGAAAGATACAGAAAATATTTAATCCTTATTCCCCAAGAAAACAGACTTTAAAGGCAGTCATGCATCAAGTGTATTTAGTTTTCAAATAAACCGTACTTAAAATTCCAGTTTTCATCCATCTCAATATATAGCTGAAATCTGACAAATATTCTTGTACCTAGTGGCATACAGATATGGACAGAACAATTAGAGGCATACATTTTTCATTTTTAAATATAACCAAGCAGCAAGTCAAATGGACTTAAATATATATGTATATTATTTTTAGAAAGCACATGCATCTCCACACATTGTTAAAATGTAATAGCAATAAATGTGTTAACCTAAACAGACTGCTGTTATTATTTTATTTTTTTTCTATAAAAAAATCCAAAGCCTGTGTCCTCACTGATTTGGAATCCCTGAATAACATTGCTTTAAGTCGGATGCTTTGCCTCCATGCCAGCTGGCCAAAGAGCAATCAGACAGCTCCCAAGCTCCCCATCCGTTCTTCCAAACGTTATAGGACTTCCTTGACCAAGTTAGCTGACACCCAAGAGAAGCACTTTGGATCGCTAACCCTTTTGAGTTAATGCATCTCACGTTACATCTCTTAGCCAAGTTAGTCAAACAAACTTCAAACCAGTCTCATGCCATGCCATGCCTATAGCAGCTCCCATCCATGGACACAAACTCTTCCCTTATTGTGGTTTCTGCATTTAACACAGCAGTTCCAACTCCCTTTTGAAGGAATAATTGTTTGTCATGGTCTAACTCGCCTATAGATCTTCTGTCCAGTGCTGCACAGCAAGCATCACTTTCTGATGCCACTAACAGGAAAATCAATTCAGGAGTGCTGTGCTCCTTTGCAAGAGAGTGCAGAGGACAGAGATGAAGAGGAAAGCATCTGGCAGATGTAGATCCACCAGTCCTAAGACAGAAAACACAAAGAACAGGCATTAAGCTCACATTTCCAGTGCTAATACTTAAGTGGAAAAGCACAGCACTCAGAAACTGCACTAGAACTGTTCTCAACATCATCCTAAACCACTTCCGTTTCACCTTACAACTCAGCACTCCTTCTCTGCACACTTATTCTGGAGACACCATATTACAGCTTAAGTCCAAGGAAATGTACAGAGATGACAATACAGCAAACTTAAGACAGTGAGATATTTTTTTGCTTTAAGAAAAAAGACAAATGCAAGTCAACAGACACAAAAATGAGACGTTCTCAGCTACACTGAACACATCTTGACCAAACTCCCTCAACGAACTTGCATCTTGAAGTCTGGGGGCAAATGCAGAGACACACCCATTCTGGTAGACGCTCAATCACACCTGCACAGCAGCACATGAGAAGTCCAAATAAAGTGGAACATAATACGCTACTCTCTATTGTCCTCTGAAGGAGGTGGAAGCAGACTCCTGTGCAAGTCAAAGAAGGAAATACAATCAGCAACTATGTCGAAGGACAACCACTTTCCATCTGATTAGAAGTCAAAAAGAGGGAAAGTCTGACCAAAACCAGGCTTGGAACTGCAGAGGTTGATGCTATGGCAGAAGCAACCTGGAGCTAAATCTCAAAATGAGGGTATGAGACAATGTCACACGTGTGATGTATCACCAAAGAAGAAAACAAGGCACCTACAGGAAAGGAACTGCTCTGAGGTGAGTAGCTGCTGCCCTTCTAGAGCCCCACTATGTTATCACAGAAACTATGAGAGACAGAGAGCACAGAGCTCTTTTCCTGATTGTGATTGACATAACTTTTTCCTCTTGATAGCAGTAACACCTGTCTAACCAACATGAATATGTGCTCCTAGTACAGAGAGTCGCATATTATGAGTGAGCTTGACCCACTTAACGGAAACAAATGAGCTCATATTCACAAACAGATGCAAGTTCTCCACATCAAGCTGGTACTCTCACACTCTGGGAAGCAAGTCTGCACAACTGCCATTCACTGGGAATGACAGTAGCAGATTACACGTTTGTCCTGACCACAGAGAAACATCAAGCAGAATCTTAGAAAGGCAGGACAGGGATGTGGGGGAGGACACAAGTGTATTGCTGGTTTCCTTTCTTCTTCCTAACAGAAGAGGGCCAGCATATTGCCCTAAGACTTCAACATCTGTCTTGCAAGGGATTCATGTCCACCACTCCTTTATAGCTTCCAGATCAGTCCTCTGGCTATTCAAACAGCCACATCCACACAAGAGGAGGAAATATCAGCTTCCAATTGCAATACCACTGCTGTGAGGTCATCCCTGGTTCATCCCCATTACCCTAAAGCACACCTATTACAATAGTAATAAAAAAAAAATAAAAATAAAAGATTCATCTCTTTTGAAACAAAATCAGTTCCTCTAATGCTTTCTCATACTGGTATGACAACACAACTAGTAAGCCTGACTGGGCATGGCCTAACTACAGAAGAGCCACTCAGAAATATCTCAAGAGGCTTGCCAGCTCTGTGGAAGCATCTGTTCAGGTGAGACCGTGACCATCATCAGCATCCAACGTGGTACTATACTCGTGCCATGTTAACCACCCTCTAATCAGGCAATGAAGAGCACAATGCAAACACACAAACTCTGCAGGAGGCAGTTAAGCTGCAACTGGGCTCTTTAGCTACAGCTCAGTGTCTATATCCCATGCTCTTATATTCTATGCTCCAAGCATCCAAATTACTCCAGTAGTCACTTTACTCCAGGGTTAAATGAACTCACATGTTCTCTTTCGTATTTTCAATATGGACTTGCTTGGAAAATAAGCTTCTGTCCAGTCAATGTTTCTGTGTGTTAACTCAGAACAATACTTTCATAACAGCACAGCCAGTACTTATTACTGTGGAACATCTGAAACGAATTATACCCCTGCAGCTTTGACAATTTGATTAGCATGAATATGTACTTCTAAAATATTTTAAATACTCATATAACACTTTTTTTTTTAAAAGTGAGAAGTGCTGTTTGGATATTTGACATATTTAAGTAGTACGAGTCAAATGCAGTTATCTAATCCAGATTACACTATGCAGAGGAATTCATGCAGCAGAGCCAGGTCTGCCTTGATGGATGACCTCCAAAACATTACTTTAGCTAATGTGGTTGCACCAGCTTTTTAAAAGTCAGAATGAAATAAGATGAAAGAGGCCATCAGCTAGACTGTTACCTGGGCCAGCTTGAAGCAGACGAGATAGATTACTCATTAGCTGATAATTTCCTCATGATCTTTGTTATAAAGCAGCCACAGGAAATGCCTCACCCATAATATAATTCAAATGTGGGACAGGAATAATCCATCTCCAGACCAGACAGTTTAAATAACTATGTATTATCCTTTCTTTTATTCTACTTCGGCAGTAGATTTAGGAGCTGTTTTCTTTAAAGAGATGATCTAGCATGGACTAGGCTAACCCACAAACTACCGTTCCTATTATTGTTCCCTGTATCAAGAACACACAGCAACACACGTATCCTGTGTAGTCATCTATTTCTATCTGATACAAACAGTAAATCCTCTATAGATACATGCCCACATAATAGTGATATGCGCCAAATAGAAAATTTGGATAAATCTTACACTTTTCCATTGCCTTGAGGCAATAAAAGGTACACATTGCTAGTCATAATTTGCATTAGCTATTTGGCATAAATGCCTCTAAATTTTGTAAAGTAGGTTAAAGAAAAAGAAAACCCAATAACTACACATTGTGAGAGAAGACTTTTGCAATCTGTAAAACAATATATTACTTCTAAAAAACCCGCTATTTGCTAGGTCAGAAAGCTATGATGTTTATTAACAGAAGGCTGTTTTAAAACATCTGCAGATCTTTAAATGCTGACATTTATCAAATAAGGACCATCTCCTCAAATTGAAACATGTCCTTTATCAGGAAAGAAAAGAAGAGATGGTATTGCTAATCAAGACGCTAACCTTTCCAACAAGAGGAGAAAAACAAACCAAAAAAAAACCAACAAAAAAAAAAAAACACCCCTAACACTCTCCCTAGTTTCTTCCTATTCAAAGGAAATACTCTTGATGATGAAGTACTCTTTCAGCTGAACATCTTCTCACCCTTACAGAGATGTTTTTGTTGCTGCTGAGCAGCGCTTACACAGGGTCAAGGCCTTTTCTGCTCCTCACCCCACCCCACCACTGAGTAGTCTGGGGGTGCACAAGAAGCTGGGAGGGGACACAGATGGGACAGCTGACCCCAACTGACCAAAGGGATATTCCAGACCGTATGACATCATGCTCAGCACATAAAGCCGAGGGAAGAAGAAGGAAGGGAGGGGGACACTCTAAGCGATGGTGTTTGTCTTCCCATCCAAGTCACCATTACACAAGATGGAGCCCTGCTTTCCTGGAGGTGGCTGAACACCAGTCTGCCCATGGGCAGTGCTGAATGAATCCTTGCTTTGCTTGGCCTGCGTGTGCTGCTTTTGCTTTAACCATTAAACTGTCTACCTCAACCTACAGGTTCCGGATGTCTTTGCCACCTTATTAGAAAATAACTCAAATAAAATATGGCAAGAGACAATTAAAGAAGTTGGTTTTTCTCTCACACCTAAGTTGTTATTAGCCTACTGAAAAATAATTTGCTCCAGATCATTTTCAGCAGTATAAATTAAACAGAAACTGGACCTTAGATATATTTTGTTCATTCTATATACATCTTTATTCTTAGGTACTGTGATCCAGTGTATACTTACAAATGTTGTGAGAAAGCTCATAACGTTACTATAGACTTAATATAATGTACATTTTAATGGCAAACAAATTAGAAAGGTCACCTGATCTCTTTATGCAAAGTAAAATTTTCCTGCTATTTCTTCTTAGTTATTAGAATGCAGGTTTCTTGAAGCATTATATCAAGTTTGCACAGTTTGAGGATGAAAACACATCTCTTTAGCATGATTAATACCATATTCAGTTGAAAAGTGCTATAAGTTCCTTGTATGTTTCATTTTTCAAATGAAATTTTATCTTCCCATCCTAGCAGCCTTATGAGTACTTCCGCAAAACAACAAAGCACCCAAGAACTCCCTCACTGTGACATTCCCCTCACAGCAGTAAGAAATAAAGGCCATCTCCTAGTAACTGGGAGATCAAGAGAGTAGCCGGTATCTTCACGTTACTGGGAATCATTTTGTGGCATAGACTCTTCTAGAAGCAGTGACTGGTAGGACAATCAAACATTCCTTTTTTTCCTCTCTATGAGGAAAAGTATTTCTATCTACTTCAGCTCTTGCTACCCCTGCCATGTGCAGACTGTATGCTCTTTAACACATTATGTTATACCATAAATGCCGACCACGTAAGTAGACTTCGGCTGCTCTGTATACTTTCAAGACAGAAGCCCCACGTAGATGCCACGTTGTCTTTCAAAACGGACACATAAGCCTCATCAGTGTCTATTTCCCCAACTACTGCATTCTGAAGTTCACGTCCTCAAAAAACTCGTGCAGTTTTTTTTGAAGTAGTTGCTGGCTCTTCTGCCTCAGACTACAGCGCTAGCTGCTCAGATTCGTAAGCCGCAACTACACATTACATGCAGAGAAAATAGGTCATTTCCTTATCTGAGGGTGCTTCTAAGGCTCCTTCCACCCATGTCAAAATTCTAAGTGCTTCTGTTTTTCTGAGGCCAGGCGTATCCAAGTGTTAATAAAATGAACAAAGAAGCCAATGAAAATTCATTTCGGAGCCAGCTGAGTTTGTCCAGCTTTTCTCTCATATCTCATGGTAGGACTACAACCAATCCCATTTAGAATACAGTGAAAATAAGCCAAATACAACAGGACAGTACAAATTAAAGTTGCCATACCTCAAGACCTTGCAATTCAGTTCCATCTTCTGTATCTTTCAATAGTTCAATTAGTCTTTTCCTTTCTCCCTCAAGCATAACAATCTGGTTTCCTGAATCCTTTGCTAGCTGAAATATTTACAAAAAGAAAAAATAAACAGTCTGTAGAACTCCAATAGCTCAAACAGCACCGAAACAAAGTTTTAAAACTCTGTGAAATTAACTTCCAAATCTGGCTTATTTCCATAACACAAATTTTCAACCTGACAGAAAAATTCAGCAGCCTACATATAATAAGTTGATAATATTGTAACAGTCTTTGACATAGTGGGGTGGATATTTTTCACTGGATGAAAAATTATTACAGCTACTACGTCTTCAGGGGAAAAAAACCCAGGAAAATCAAGGCATCTATTTTCTGACAGAAAGAATTCTTCTGTAAATAAGGCTCCCATGCAGGCTATACATGAACAACCTGCATACCTATTTTTATCTATACATAAGAACATCTTCCTTCAACTTAACTGTAAAGACACTTAAAGAAATTCTTAGGAAATATTTGCCCTCCAAACAAGTTATGTCCAGGCACAAACAGAGCAGTTCAGTTTCCAGCACTCTTTAGCAAATACATAGAAGCAGCGTTATCCTCACCAACATGAGCATCAAAGATGAGAACTATCTTATACAGTACTCTGCCATAACCATGTTTTTTAACAGCAAGCTTTTTTCATTTATGCATAATTAGCTTTTAATGCTCCTGATAAAACACCCAACCATCTCCAGAAGTACTTATATACTATTTTTCAGTTAACATTTAACAAAACGTTAATCTTACCTCAATGTTCTTTTAATGAAATCCTGATTGTTTTTACTTTTGCTGTGCATTTTTTCTGCTTGACTAAATTCGTTTGTTTCTAATTCACTTGGGTAATCTGAAGTTTGAGGAAGAAAAGTTGCTCAGTTAAGACCATTCCTTTTCTGACTGAGAGCTGTAATAACACAATCCCATTTAAAATCTTTAACAAACATATGGAGTGACAAACTTTTATATGCTTTTTTCATTATTTATATAAACTGCACTGCTATATTTAAAACACAACTATTGACAAACTCTAACCTCATTTTTAAGCTTTTATTATACGAGATCGTTCACTGTTGTGAAGGCTGAAATACTTGTGGATTCCTGACCTCAAAAATGTTAAACATGGCAGCTTTAAAAGCCACGGCATTCCTTCAAACCCTATCATTGTTTCTGTTTTATCATCAGTACAAAACCAGACAATAATTTTTTTGAAAACCACAGAACTATTTGGAGACATATCAAGTACATTTTTTACAATAAAACAGCTGAAGAACAGATGATTTAGCTGATATTATTATAACACAGCTTATAAAACAAATTGTTTAAAATAAAAACATAGCCCTGTAAAGCTATTAAACAGCCACATGATTATGTTGACAACATCACATGTATGGTTTTTTTCAACAATGGGTTTCTATCCATTATATAAAAATGGGCACTTAGTCTGTTTTTCAAAGACTTTTACCAGTTTTAAAACAGCAATTCCTTTACAAACAGGAAATATTTATCACATTAAATAACAAGGACAACCAATTTCTAAGCATCAAAAACTACTTAAAAAGTAGCATGGTAGATTTTGCTTTTCTGGAAAGCAGAGATTTGAAAAATGGGTGGGGTATTTGCCTACAAAAGACCCCAATTTAACATGTTAGAGAACAGAAGACAAGCTATAGAAGTTTCCATGGAAGTAACTATTTTTCAGAGCAAGTAGATTGAAAGCAAACTCCCAAAGATATGAAATACGCATCCTTTTACACACTATGGACAAAAAGTAGTGTGTAACATTCTCACCAGTCAGACTTACTCTCAAATTGCAAGTAAATCTTAAAGGACTGGAGGGGTTGTATCCGACCAAGAAAACCCTGTCACAGTTCAAACGCACAACTGTATACTGAAAGCACTCCAAATGATCTTTGACATTACCAGGTAACATCTGGAATCTAAGCGTTGCGTTTGTGTCTGGTGGGGTTTTGGTAGTGGGAGAGGGGCTGCTGGCATGGCATCCTTCAAGAAGGCTCCCCCAGCTCCCAGTCAGCCCCACCTCTGGCCAAGGCGCCTCTGCAATAAACATATTTAAGAGGGGAAACCTGTTGAGCAAGGGCTTTTTGTTCTGGAAGCTCTTTTTTATTTTGGAGGGGCGTGGACAGAGAGAGGGACGACCCATGCTGACACCCAGGTTAGTGAGGAAGGAGGCAGGGAGACACTGAGGAGCAGCCATGTCCCTTCGGCTCACGGCGAGGTGGCAGGCTGAGCCCCTGCAGGCCTGAGAGATCACCAGCGGAGAAAAGTTCCGTATGCAGCCCATGGAGGAGCCCACACTGCAGCAGGGAATAAACCCTGAAAAAGGTCATGACTCTGCGGGAGATCCGCACTGGGGCAGTTTATCACCAGGAGAACCACAGGCCACAGAAGACCCCCACACTAGTTGGAGAAGTTCATGGAGGGCTGTCTCCCATGGGAAGGGCACCACATCGCCACAGGGGAGGACTGAGAGGAATGTTTCCCTTGAGAAGGAAGGAGCGAGAGAAGCAACATGAAGCAAACTGGGACTGACCACAACCCACATCCTCTGCCTGCCTGCCCTGTGCTGCTTCAGGGGAAGGAATTAGCAAAGCCATGCCTGGGAAAGAAGGGAGGGTTGGGGGCAATGACGTATTTAAGATTCTGATGTTTTTCTCACTGTCCTACTCTGATTTGATTGGTGACTTGGCTGCAGTTTTGTTGTTTAAATTGATTTTGTCTCCCAAGGTTGAGTCTGGCTTTTGCCTGTGACCATAATTGGCGAGTGAGCCCTCCCTGTCCTTTGTCCCGACCCTTGAACCTTTTGTTGAACTCCTCGGAATGAGAGAGCAGCTGCGTGGTGTTTGGATGCCAGCTGGGTTTAAGCTATGACAACCTATCAAGGAACTGGGTCACAGAGAATTTAGCTATCAATATAAGCATGACAAGTTGTATTCTGAAATGAGCACTACGCACCAAACACGAACATAACGCACAACATATATGAAGCATGACTTTTAAGCTACATCTTTCTCTAACTGTAGAATAAGCATTTTTAAGAGGGAGCTATCATACAGAACATCTCAGAACATTCAAGTAAAGAAGGGACAGATGTGGATCACTGGAACCAAAAATACACTGAAAAGTGCCATGGGTAAGTAAAAGAGAGACTGCAGCTCAACAGATTTCACATACACATTTTGGTAGATTGGGTACAAATTTCAAAGATTTCTTACAAATCTTGATGAGACTGCTACAGCAACATTATAAAACTAATACACACATTATTCTTCACAAGTGAAGTTCCTCTTCTTCACGGTCTGCCTTTATGACAAGTTACACAGAAATCCAAAAGCAACCAGAACAGTAAGTCTTAGCTATTCAGAAACCATATCAAAAGCCTCCAGCAGAAATACAGAAAGTAATTTAGAGTAATTTTTTGCTCATAAGGTGTAAGTGATCTCTATTTCACATGTTCCCAAACTAGGAGAACATAGAACATCTCAAAATAGTGCAAGCAACAGCAACTCCCAACCATGCCTGTACTGGGAGCTTCAGAAGTCATTGCTGTCCTGAGGACTGGTAATGAAACCTGCCATTGCTATTCAAGGACAACTCAGAAATATATTCAGCACAACTCAGAAATTGTGAAGGTGGAAGCTGGGTGTCAAGGTTCATTTTAAGGGAGGAATGAGGACATACGATAGGAAGACTGAGAAATCAAAAGCACAGCACTGCTCTCCAACCCAGTGTGAAGAAATATTTAATAACACAAAGATAAGGTCACATCTTGGTGGACTAAGAAAGTGATAAAACTACAAGGGAGCTGAGATCCCAGTTTAATAATTAAATACATAGTCACATTCTAAAAAGAAGAATTCTGCCACCATCAACGGTTCAACCTTGAGGAATATCCGTTTATTATGTCCGTGTTATCCCAGCCAGTCACCAAGAAGAGGGATACCTTCTGTTTACATAGGATGGTAGATCACAAAGAAATAAACATTTGCAGCTGACAGCTATGGCAGCTGAAGCTATTCTTCTTATGTCACAACACATGCGAGAAGTTACCCAACCATACAAATTTGAATTTCAAATAGGGGAAGAACAGAGGCACAAAAGCACAATTCCACTTCTTTTGAAGTGTTGGACACACTACGCTGCTGCCAGCATTTGAATCCTCTGTGCAGCGCACGTGATCAAATGATGTCTAAAAGCATCAGAACAATGTTTGGGTTTTGCCAGAAAATACTTAATCCATAAAAGCAACATGGCCTTTACAATAATCAGCATAGGAAAATATGAGTTGCCTAAAGATTTAGGTTTGTCACAACATCCATACAATTTCTTCTGAAAACAAAATAATTAAAGAACAGTTGAAACTGTATAGAGCACCACTTTACATTTTCAGAAGGTTCACTGAATATAAACCTATTAATGAAAGTTACAGTACCTTAGAATAACAGCAAAGACAAGTTTTTAAAAAATTTCCAAGAACCATTAATACATTTCACAATTAATTAGTTACACACCTCATCATTTTGAAATAAGTTTTATAAATCTTATTAAAGTAAAACCTATATAAAGTAAAGATTTCCTTAGCATGTTGAGTAAAATGTTTTAGATAAGTCACATACAAAATTATTATCTTTTACAATTTGTCGCCATTCCACTAAGAAACCTTGCCTTTTCTGATTTCATTGGCCTAGCCACAAAGGGCAAGCCTTCATCACCCACCCACTGTACACGTTGTAATGCCATATCTAGAAATACAAACTATAAAATTAATAAAGCTTACCCTGCTTCTGTTGGGTTTTATGGCAATCATAATCTTCTGGATTAATTTCTGTGTGAAATACTGAAGTACATGTTTCAGCATCTTCAGCACGGGAGGGATCTGCAAGGAATTTTTTCAGTAAAATTTAATTGAAGTGTATTTAAAGAAAAGCTAGTATAATGTGTATCATACCATAAAAGATCTCATGCATGAAAGTTAAAGAAATTTACTTGGATAAATTACATAAACATTTCTCAAGAAATAAAGGAGCAGGAAAAGTGTAAGGTGTGTCTCATGAATAATTACACCATTTCACATGGCTGTGTTCCTGTTTTTAACAACTACTGCCCATGCAGGACAAATAATTACATTATAGACAATACAGCCCAAGGCCCTGAAGTTCCAAAGCTTCTGCACACACCATGTGGCAATTGGTCTCCAACTTTGAATGAGAATAAAGTATCCAGGCTTTCACAGCTGGGGTCTGCCTATGCAAGAATTATTAGACTTCCAAGTGGCTTAGGGCAAGGGCATAGTCTAGGGAAAAAAAAAAAACGTTCAAATGTCCTGGCATGCAAGAGTTGTTTCAGTTACTCAAAAAAAAAATTCAGTCATGGTATTGACATATATCAACTGGACATACAAGTTAAAGCATTAACTTGCAGCCTATACACTTAGCACTTACAGAAAAGGACTTGTATTGCAAAGAGCCATATATATCACATGAAGAATGTGGGTTTTCACAATTAAAAAAAACAACCAGCAGCCTGTAATAATGAAGTTCCATGGCCTCAACTGAAAGTGTGGGTTTGTTACACGGAGCACAGGGGAATGAATTTAAGACCGTTTAATTAACTCCTGATTTACACTTCTGCCATGAGTGTGTCAGAGGTTTCTTTGTGCCTGAGAGGTGGGACACATAAGTTATTAATGATTTTGTACCTAGAATTTGTGTTTGATTTCACAGCCCTACTAAAAGCTGTAATTAAATAGCTCCCCTATATAATTTATTTTAAAAAGCTCTTTATCAAATTCAGACTCTGAAAAGCAAAATATATTAATTGCTTTCCATTTCAGTATCAACCAGGGAAGCTATCAGGGCACTCAAATAAATAAACAGAGGACTTGGAAAGGAAGGCACTAGTACATCACAGAAAATTCAAGATAAAGATCAAGCTGAAGGAAAACTGTAAATCTAAACTGTGCAGAGCTTTGCCAGTATCGTACACCAGAACCCACATGACGCACATGATCTCTACAGCAAGGAGTTACTTTTGAAATAAGAGGAACTGAAGCACGGAGTTCATGAACAACCATACAGTCCTGCTTGACTGCGGCTTTTTTATTATATCCTGACATCTACTGGAGACTTTGCAAATATCACCCGTATCAAATTCTATGTTCTTCCCTTAAGAACCCAAACTTCAGCATAGAAATAAAAGCAGGTTACCTGGTAATAATAATTTTTGTTGAAATGTTTTTTAACTGCCTCTCCTTCCTACACCAAGTACTTCAGCCTGGCAAACTCTCCATACCACCAGTAACTTCATAATTTTGTTTGTTTACCAAAGCAATTTTGAATGTCTTGCTTATTGCCCAGATGTTCTAAAATGGTAATGACATCCATTTTTCAGCAGGTTTCCACTCTTCATTTTCCCTATACCAGCTATCATTACTTTAATTTACCAGTGTTGCCACTTGCACATCATTTCTGAAATCATCTGTGCTTCCCATCAACTTCAAAAACACAAGCTTTACTTATCCTGGATTTCTACCCTTATAGAGTAGCCAGTTCTTTGAAAAAAATGCTGTCTTTATAAACAAAATTAAAGTAAAACTTCTGCATCTGGTAATGCAAAAAGTATTTCAGTTAATTTTTCAAGTATTTCCTTGATGTACTTTTACAGGCAAACATTATTTAATTGTAAAGGTTTGAAAGCTTTATTTTTCTAGCATCCCACAAAATATGAATATTAATCAAAATACTTTTTCTTACTTACCAACTGTATCCTGCCATGATGAGATCAAAGCTAAAAAAAGTTTTGTGTTTTCTACCTCCTCATGGCTTCCAGTGGTTCTGATAGACTATTCGAAAGAAACAAAGCATAAATACACACACACACATGCATGTACTTACTTTAAAGGAAATACTTTAAAGGAAAATACATTGTTTGGTTATCAGGTCTAATGAACTTCAGACCCTACTAAAAATTCCTTGTTTGGTGGCAACATTCAGTTACCGCTTCATTTTCTTCTTGAGGCTATCTGAACATCTAAAGTTATGACAAATGCATGGTGGAACTTTAAAGCCTCTGTTATATGCTGTCTGGAAACACATTTCACAAGACAAAGAAGTTCTGTAATGTACAGATGGCTCTGAATCCAAGTCCATGGAAATTATGAGATGCTGTTCAAACCAACTCCAATCATGTCCTTTTAGCAACTGATATTTGTATTCATGCAAATTATACAATACTTAACCTCAGAGAAAACACTAACCAGCGTGTTTCAAGGCTTAAAGTGACCTTTAACTGCTGGACACCGGGAAAGAAATAATGTGAAGGAATTTGTGCTGTAGCATTCTCATGCCTTCTCCAGGGGGCATCTCTAACTTCCTCAGTAATAGTCCTGAAGTAGGTATGTCTACGAATGGTCACACTAGAGCGGAATAAAAGCTTTTAGGTTTGGGTTCACAGATGTTACCTCTTGTCACACCTTATCATACCTGCAAGCAGCAAGCTCAAGCATAAGACTACGCTAGTAAACCACACCTAGACAGCTGTGTATTTGGCTATTGGCCACATCAATTTTTAAGGACCACGGGCTTCTTTCAGAGCCTGCCTAGCCAATATATATTAAAACCTACCCAAAGTTGCTTTTTAAGATCTATTTCTTCACTTTAGTCACCCAAGTGTGAGTTATTCAATCAAATATAATTCTGTAAGATACGCTATCTACAAAATAGGCAGAACATTTCTAACCTGAAGTTCTTCCCAGAGCTTTGCCCTCATTTCTTTGCCTTGTTTTTTAATTGCTCTCTCCTTAAAGAGTTTTTTTGCCAGTATTGTATCAAGTTTATTCATTTTCTTCACAGCTGCTTGAATCTGAGGATCTACATCTGCTTCTTCAGAATATTCCAAGTTGGAAGAGTTTGGTGTAGAATATATTTAAAATTAATGTTAGCTTGAACAATTCAACTTAAAAAGCAACTAAAAAGCAGTACAAGTAATTTCTTAACAACCATAGACAAAAGTACAATTATTCTTGAGCATATATATCACGTTCATTTCTAAACCTGTTTGTAGCAGGGGAAAATATAAAAGTCTTTGTAACAGAACACTGACTCAAACTCTGAGCTGTAGCAGTTGGATATGGGCAGGTGAGGGAAGAAGAGACCCTCCATTTTGGGCAAGCGATTCAATTCAAATTTATAATGGAAGAATGACAACATCTCCACAGTATCAGAAAAATATCACAGGCAAAATAGGCTTAAAAATAATAAAAAAAATAATAAAAAAAATAATTTCTTCAGGCTGACTAGTAGAATATATGTTGAAATGTCATCTGTTAAAAAGAGTAATTCTCTGGTTAAGAGAAACTCTGTAATATCTCTGCTTTTAAATGTTATAGAAGTTTCAGTCTTGACTTGTCTCTCAGCCACACCAGATCCTGACACTGCTTCTAGAAAGGTGTTGTTTTGAAAAATAGAAATGGAGAAACATTATGGAAACTACCACTGTTTAATTAGATTTCTCTATTGTCTCTTTTTCCCCCTAAACCTGCAGATTACAATTTCTGTCCACTTTTAGCTTTTCCCTTTCCTACAGCATCCTCATGCTCTGCCCTCTTTTCTGGTCAAACTTAGCTTCCACAGAAAGAGCAGAGGAAACACTTGTAGCACTGTCCCTATCCCACAGACTTGCAAGTTTTGGAGCCCTGCAATACTTTTTCATTTTCTAATCTCTCAAGGTCAAATGCTCTACCCGCTGATCCCAAGCACTTACTGTGATGCACTGGTTTACTTTATGCCATAAGAAATGAGTGATACATCAAGGGAAGAGCTATAAAAATGTAACTTTTCTCCAGGTAAGCCCCAAGGACAGAAGATTAAAAAAAAAAAAAAGAGTACTTATTTCAACTGGCCTGAACCCAGCAGGTAGATTTGAACCTACAAAGTGAAGCTTTGACGTTGAGTTCTATCCAATTTCTGTTCTGAACAAATTAATATTATGTCAGATGAACAGCACTGCTGCACTAGATAGAATCACCACTGGATTCTGCCTTATTAGATTGACTGAACCTATGTAAAACTCAAGTATTCTTACATCATTAAATAAAGTTAATATCCTTTAATAAAATAATCTTTAAATAAAGAATTTATCCAACACCTCTTGACTATCACAATGCATATATACATCTTCAATTTGTAATATTTCTTTATAACTATAGAAGATACACATAAATGGTCCCAAACTGTCCTATAAGCATTAACAAGAAAAGAAAACCAAAAAGTTTTATCGCACTAACTTTATACACCTGAAAAGTAATACCTGCTTTAGCATTACTTAGTTTTCCTTGGGAAGATTCACTGAGTTTTTGTGTTTCAGCGCTATCATCTCCAGAATCTGAATTAGAGATATATCCTGAAAAAACACAGGAAAAAAGCTTTTCACAATAAAAGAGATGTGAAATAAATTTTTAAAGTTACTGTTTGAAATGCTAACAATTAAGAGACCAAAATACATGTTGCTCAGTTGGGGATCACCACAGAGACTCTATAGTGGATTACTGTTCAAAAAATTATATGTACTAGTACACCAGGACTCAAGTTAAACACAGGAGCAGGAATCAAGGGATTTCTTTTGACCCCAATTCTGTCATGAAATCTTATCTACACTGGAAGAAGGCACACAAACTTTCTGCTTCATGTACTGGCCTTTGCTTCTCTATTTTTAAGCAGAAGCTCTAGAAAGTTAATCTATTACCAATTACAGAATGCCAAAGAATGCCATCTGAAGTACTTCTACAAGTGCTTTCATGAAAATGAGATATTCTGTAATTGTATTTAAAGTATGTTATTAGTATTAGCATTGTTCAGCTGTTACCTACTATAACTTACAACCATAATTTCCCATTTTTTATCCATTATTAGGATACAAAGTTTCTAACAAATGACCATGATCTCAGTGAAAATTTTCACAGCAACACCTTACTGAAAACACTTTCTAACATGGCGCCATGGAACACATGCAGATGGTTTCTCCTGACTGATCTTTTAGGCCATCATCAAGGTGCAGGTCACAGCTTAGATGCCACGAGACACATGCTGTAGTGGCAACGGCAGTAACAATGCATTTCTTTCAAAGATGGATTCAAAATCAGGAAGAGAAGGTATTATTTTTGACACCTCCTTCTCTTCTACAATTTTACCTATTTGCATCCTTCTGCTCCTCCACCAATAGAATTTTACCCAAAATATACAGACATATTTGTCCAGCCACAACACAAGGAAGCGTTAGTCATTCCCACACCTGGCAAGTCACTGGGGTTCAGTGCACACTTCTGAAGCAAGAAGGTCACGGTTTGCTGCTCTGTTCTGACTTCCTTGGCAGCAGATTTCTCTCTGTCATCACCTTTGTTTTCTTCTGGACAGCGGTCTGCTAGACTGACTCTTTGATGACTACCAGCCAAACTGACAGGTGAATCAACCTATGAAAGGCAAATTAATTACCACCATGAAAGTAGAAATATTTGGGGGGAGAAAAAAAGATAAGTGCAATAATCACATATTATCACAAAGGCTAACAATGATTCTATACAGGATCACAGAGTACTTCTTAAATAAAAGAACCATTTTCATATTTGAGTTCTGTTTCTTAGATACCCCATTGATTCTCAAGCTCGTCATCCCACAGACTGGCAGATGTGGGATTGCCAAGCTAGGAAATGATTCCAAAGTTTTATGCCATTTCTGCTGCAGCAGAGAGTGCAGACAACCAGTTAAGAGTCTGTGTGTTCAACAGCCTCATCCGTTTCCCGACGCTGTGGGTGGTCTGCACCACATAGCGTCCTAATGCCTTGCTCGTGCTATAGAGTTTTTTTGTAGCTTTTGAAGGGCTGAAACGCTTACATTTAGTTCATCAGTCTCAAGCAACTGCAATTTTCATGCAATAGCCAATCACGTTTAGGTCAGAACTTGGATTCAGAATTATCTGATATTACCCTTAACCTGGCAGTGAACCTATAAAAAAAACCCCCATTTTAATACTTTTGCAAAGCACTAGGTATGACCCCATTCTACAGACAGGTGAACAGAGGTACAATATAATTGGACTAACTTAAGTAAACCAATCTAAAGCTCTAATTCCCAAGACCCACTTCCTACGTTGCAACAACCATACCACAGAATCCATTCACAAATTTAAATCTTGGTATTAATTTTCTCAGAAGACAGATGAAAACCACCTTCCAACGGACTTTGTTGAATCCCTGAAGCTGACATATTTCTTGGAATACTAGGAAAATTTTTTTTAAACTTGATTCAAACATATCCTGAGAGAGCCTTGTAGTAAAAAAATTCAACTTGCAAGGATTGCACAAACGTTTTCTTTTAATAAGCAAAATAATTCTTATTTCAACTGAAATTTAAAAGCACAAATGGGATGGAAGTAAAATTATACACATACTGGCTCACGCATCAACAGCCTATAGGTGCGTATCTACACATTACTGACGGAATTTCAAATGTTTTTCCTTAAAATAGAATGTATTAACAATATGATTAAATACAGAGGAAGACAATCAAGTTTTCCAGGTTGCAGTGCTGTGTAGACCTTTTTGTCTCAAACATAAAAGTAACACAATTTCAGAAAAATGAAATTAAGCATCATTCCATGCATGCGTAAGGTGCAGCCCACGTTCATGAACTTTCACATAACGCCTCAGCACACCTTCAGAGCCCAGAACTCTTATATACGATTCTGCTTTTTTAGCTTCAATTCTTTGGCATTCTACTAAGAAGAATGAGGCATAGTTTCTAACCCACTGAAGGTGAAAAGAATTACCTTTGGCAAACGTAGCTCTGGTGTTAGTGACTCCATAGATGTATTTAAAGCTCTACAGCTAGGGTAAGCTCTTGAGCTAGATGGAGGCCTTGGAATTTTACCGAAGCTCCTCCTTGTAATATCCATTGTGACCTAAAAAAAAAAAAAGACAAACATAAAAAAACCTTTCCAAACTATCGGTTTCATAATAAGGCAACAAAAGCCCAGCAATACTTCACATGTAGATTAAACAAGTTTAAATCCTTTCTAGCAGTTCAATGGTGAGAGGTCCTTCCAGTACAGACGAACTTGCCACTCAAGTATACACGCTTTATTACATGTGCAAAGACGTGTTTACATCACACACACGTTTACATCACGTGCTTATACCACAGTTCTCAAATGTGCTGACTGTCGAAGGAACTTCAAACGGCTCAAACCTCCCCAGTAACCTCCCAACAACCTGACTGCCACGGCTCTTCTGGGTTTTCTTTTTTCAAAAGCACGGGACTGGCAAAGTTGGCACCAACAAACTATTTTACAGACACCTCGAACCTATCAAATAAAGCTGCCCCAAGCTTTTTACGTTCAGTAGTTCTAAACAGGGAGAGTTCCCAAACCCAAGTGATCACACTGCAGTCCCAACTCTCTTTTAACAACAGAAATACACACTTCTTCACAAAAACCACATGAATCCACAGCAGTTGGGCACCCGAGTATATGACACGCACTGCTAATTTTCAGAAGGTCCAAGGAAACACAACTTTTTATTTCAGCACGAGAAACGGGACCAGCCGAGTCATAACGTGACACGACACAGTAGATGGGAACGGGCAGAGAAGAGAGAGTAGTTTCTGTTCACGCATTCATTTCAACGGGTGAATCTCGGGCTCGTTCACCGAAGAGGCCCCTTCACGCCACCCAGCACCCGCCGCCAGGACCGCTGTGGTTACAGCGGCGGCGGGAGGCGGCGGCCCCGCCCGCGGGGGGCTCTCGGGAACGGGCCCCGAACCGCCACCGCCCCGCGCCCGCTCGCGGCACCGCCCGCAGCCGCGGGCCTGCACCGCTCCGGGCGCCGCGAGGGCCTCTGGCGGCGGCGGGTGCTGCACCGCGCCTGAGAACTTCCTCAGAGCTTCCTTCATTTCCCAGGGCAGGGGGAAAGCAAGTGCGAAAAGACCCACGATAACACAAACGAAGAGGCCAAAGGCAAGCCACAGCTGAGACCGAAAGGCGTGCGGAACGAAAGGCCGACACACAAACGAACAAAACACGATCTCACAGGCAGGCGGAGGGACGGCAAAGCCCTTCCCGCTCTCGCAAGCGGCGCCCCGGGTGCCGCCCTGACGGACCGCTGCCCGCAGGAAACGCAGCCCCCGCCTGCCAGAGGGCGGCGGGGCGAACCCACCGCCCCGCCCGGGGCCGCTGCGGCCGGCAGCCCCGCTGCCAGCCGCTCCTCCCCGCAGGACGGCGGCAGCACCGGAGCCAACACAGGTGTGGTCGCCGCCGTTCCCATAACGACCAGCTCACGGAACTCTCACGATAATTGCAGGATCCCGCGGTTGGTTCGGGCGGTGCCACGGTCCGGGTGGGGATGGAGGGACTGGTACTAGTCCTGTCCAGACCCAGCTTTCACGTGCTCACCGTGTCCAAGCCCCCGAGTACGCCCGCTGGAGCCTGTCCTCTCTGCCCTGTTCGACAGAAACGCTGAATGCAATGTAGAAATGGCCTGTTCCTCCCTTTCCCCCGCAGGTAGCTGGGCCGGGCCGGGCCGGGCCGAGCCGGCGGGATCCCGTGGCCGTGTGGCGGGGCCGGGCCGGACAGGGCAGGGCAGCGCCGGGGGTAGGGCGCCGGGGCTAGGACGCCGGGGCGTGAGGGAGGGCGAGCCGCTCTCCTGGCTCGCTGTCACTGGGACGCAGGGCAGCGGTAGTGGTCACCGTCCTCCCGGCAGGTTTCGGTGTCCCGGGGATGGATTCGATGTGCCTGCGGGCGCCCAGGCCCTCAGCTGCCTGGGCCCGCGGTCGGGGAGCGCTCGGAGAGGGGGTTGCTTCAGAGTCGGCGTTACAGCCTGGGGCCAGGGGGCGGTAGCTGCGAGCTGCAGCTGTTTTCAAGATAGCGTAATTCCCGCAGCTGTGGTCTTTTCAGTAAAAGACCCATTTTTTAATTAATCCAACAGAAAAAAGTTACTCTCTTGAGCCTTTTGAACAATATGTCTGGGCTGTGACTCATCCGTGTTCCTTCTGGTAGTCTGTTTGCCTCGTCTCCTGCATAAATTGTTCACTTGTAAACTAAGATCATTGAATAACTTTTAAATAAACTCCTTAAAACTTAAAAAGTGTGGTCACCATTTTTTACCTGAATATTTAACTTTTTATTTCTTTTCTGCATTTAAATAGGATGTGAGGATTGCTTTCTGAGTTCTGATTAACTTGAAAAAACTATAGACAGTTACTGGTCCCTACAACCTCCTTTGATGTCCACGGATGTTAAAATGAGGTTTGCATAGGCAGCAAAAATTTACAAGAAAGAGTCTAAAGAAACAAACTGTGTCTTATTCAAAGTAAGGCTTTCACTGACACGTTTTTCTGCCAAAATAACTCTTACTTTGTTGGAGGCATGTGTTTTCTTGTCTGCAGTAGGGTTTTTATTGATGCTTCTAGTGGCTGGGCATTTTACTGTCACGTTTCTGGAAGCATCAGTAAGAACAATTCTTCCTGGCATTTAGTGCAGTAACAATGCAATGTGGTTTACAGTTAAGAGCTGAAGACAAATACAGAAAATACACTAATGAACCACGTGTTCTTTCTCTCCTTCCTAAGCATGCTGAGCTCCAGATACTTCAAAAATCTAACACAAATCCTGTGATTGCTAATGCAATAATACTATAGTGGTGTTTGGAATGTGTGGCGCTTTCCAGATGGTGCAGCTCATGATTTCAAGGAAAAATAGAAGACTGAATGTTTACCTCCGCAAGTTGAGTATGTAAGGCTAGTAATAACAACGAGAAAGCAGCAGAATGGACAATATAGTTCAGAACCAGCTAAACTAAAATCTGGTTTTTGCTCTATTAGGAATTGTATGAGCTGTGAATAGTGAGGTGTGGAAAGTAGCTAGGTATAACTACCCCAATATTTATTTACTTTTACAGTACAGCGTACATGCTTAAGAGCTGACGCAGTTTGACTTGCTCTCGGCTGCCCATATTACAGACTGCCTACAACCTCAGAAGAGCGCACGGGAAGCAAGTGAGCAGCTGTGCACGCAGGAACAAACTGACAGAAAACTCCTTTGAAAGTGCAGCAGGAACAAGGTCCTTACTGCTGCTTGTCCACACAGCATCAATGAAGGTTTCCAGTGAGGCTGCCGCACCTGAGAGTTAATAATGGCTCAGCAGGGATCTCTCAAAAGACAGCTGCATCCCACTCTTGTACTGTTGTCCCTAAAGACAGCAATCAGAAAAATCAGCCTCTGCATACTCTTCACCACCTTTAGCTGGTTTAGCAGCTTAAAAACAGACCTGCAACAAAGATGCACTTGGAGGCGGTTCCTGCTGTTCCCCCTCTGTGTCCTCCAGGGGAGGAGACGAATCAACTTACTCATGAGTACAGGCATCTGGAGTTCTACAATTTTCTAGAGGATGTGGTTTGGTTTCCTAAACTGTCTTTGAATGACAAATTACTGCAGATTGCAGTGACCAACCTTGTGGTCCAAATTTGATAGTTGGAGACTTTATAACTTTTTTAGAAATGCTGCTAATATCCCTACTTTGGCACAGAAGAACCAAAATAAGCAGCAGTCTTTTGAAAAGGTAAGAATGTTTTAAGTTTGAAAGCAGTAACTTCAGCCGTATCTTTCAAGGGGGTGAGTCCTTTATGGCGATACAAAAGAAAAAAAACCTAAACCCATTGATTAGCTCATACTGACTCCTACGCAGGTTAAAGCACAACTACACAGTAACTTAGATCAAACAAGATTAGAAGGCAGGGATTTGGGGTTTTTTATGTTTACTTTCTTTATCAAATGATGCAGTGCAAGATCAGGTGACATGAATGAGTGGAACTACCTGAGTTTTGTGGCACAGGTAATCACCTCCAGAGCTGGTTACCTTCACAGCAGCGTATGGGACAGCTCCTGTTTAGCTGGAACCAGCTGCTCAGTTCCAGCCCTACCGATCTGGAACTGCTGCCTGACTTTCCTCTCTGTTCTTCAACACACAGCCCACTGATACAGGAATGTTTTCCCTGGAAACAGGGAGCAGAATAGCATAAAACTCACTACAGAAATCAAAGCAGCCTTTTCTGCAAAACATAATCTATAGGTGTATTTTTAAAAGCAGAACAAATGCATTCGTGAAGTTACTGCAGCTGAATAACAATTAGATCTGTACAGAGAATACTTGGGGAGTTTCCAGAAAACAACTGCTTTTCTCTGGACGTTTATCCCATTGTGCAAAACACAGTGTTACCAAGCAGACCAATGTAGCATTATTTGGTGCTGAAGGACTGTGTGGGGTTTCTTCTTTTTTTAATTTTTACATGATGTTCATTTGAATTTAATATGTCTTGAGGCTATCTGGGAACAGTGAATTGACATTGTCCCAATAGTCTTGTCCTCCTTTTCAAAGGATTTCTTCCTTTGTTTAATATGAGGCCTCTAAGTACTAGAATAATGAGTTTTAACTTTCCTTCCTCGACATTTATTCTTCAGGAGTAAGATTTAGCCTTTAAATCTGTTTGCACAGGACAAATTACCCCAGGCTTTCCCTTCTTCAATTCCCACAGCTTTCCTGTGTACTTCACTTTCTTTCATCAATCATCTGGAGAGAAACATTTATCTTACCACACCTGTGGTGGTTATAAACAACCATCATAACAAAAAAAACCAAAAGCCCACATTTGCCATCTCTAATGTGATGTTAAAGAAGAAAACAAGTCTTGATTTTTTTTTTCATATCGAATGCTGGAGAACATTTTGCCCATTAGGAATCATTTGAAGAACAAGCCGACACACAGCAGTAATGACTCAAAGTTACCATTTTCTGAGATGAAGTTAAAAATCAAACTCTACAAGTCAAATATTCCATCTTGCATAACGTCTCCTGAATTACCGTTTTCTGATGACAGTTCTAGCACAGGGCTGTATTATGAATTTTACACAGATTATTTTTTCTATGCAAAGATGTGCTTTTGTGTATTTTTTCCACTTCCCTTAAACATTCACAGGGATAAAATGTTGAAAGAGGGACCAAATTAAAACATTTCCAATTAATTCTTCAGGTATGGAAAACCACCTTAGTTAATTGCTGGTGAAAAGGTTCAATGTCTTCAGATATAAATTGCTAAAAATAAAACAAGCAAATTTTCATGTGTCCTCTTTGAAAGAAAAAATATTTTTGTCTCAACAGTCAAAAGCCACCACAAACCCCTTGCTTTCCAGATATGATAAAACTAAATTATATGCAACTTGGCTCTTTGGATTTATCGTTAGCATTTCATTCAACATGGGAGTTGAAATGGACAAAACTAAGTTTGCTTTCCTCAAAGGAGTTCAGACATGAGTAACTATTTATCCGCATTCACTAATCACAGAGACTTTGACCAGTTTCTGTAAGTAAGTGGGCCATAAATACTGTTTAACTAAAATTCATAAGGAAACTATAACTCCTACTTTGCTTTTGAGGTTTTCAGTATTTTTTGAATTATACCTGTTCTTTATCTAACTTTGGAAAAACAAACACTCCGTTAAATTACTTTTTATCAATGCTTTAAAAAAATGTCTGCTATGGTACTTCTTGAAGGAACACCTTTTCCTGGAATATTTCTTCTGTCTGATTTCAGGCAAGCAATGTCTGCCTTCTCATCTCTGTAGCTAGGGAGCAAGGCAGCTGGGGTTCCCACCACCCATCTGGACCCATTGATGACTGCTGCTCACTCCCAAGCTGAGAAGTTCTTGAACTTCTTGCACTTGCAGTGCACTGAAACCGAAGAGGAAATGAAGAAAAACATCATTTACACAGTAATTTATAAACTTTTTAAAATACATTTTTATTAAAACATATGCTTTTAATGCCTTGTAGAAATCCACCACCTTGGAGCCATCAAAGCTGCTGACTTCCTTCAATCATGTCAAAGGAAGAACAGGTACATCTCCAAATTCTACTTCAGCAAATTTTTTCCTCACTTTTAACATTAATCAGTTGGATTTAGTAAGTTACTGTGAACTTGGCAAGATTCTTCACCTAGTCATTTTAAAAATATGTTTTAAAGAAAACTACTTTCATAAACAGGCAGTAACTACAGATAAAGGTTCAGCATGCACCAAAGGGCTGAAGTACAGGAGAAACACAAGGAGTACACAGATGTTACTAGATTGTGCTTTAAGAAACTACCGACAGAGACAACAGTGGATGCAGATAAGGAAGAAGGAAAGACCACACGGAATTGAACAGGATTAAAATGCCAGGGTTACAATAGTTTTGGGTCATCTAACAGACGGACACAGTTTAAAATTCACACTCAGTATAAACGAGATGATATGCCTGTGATGATGCCGGGGGCAAGCTGCACTGTGATGCCTGAACTCTCATAGAAAGGCTGGTGTGCTGATACGAAGGATGGCTTGACTGATTGCCTCAGGAATTAGGCACCAGATTTCACAGTCACACGTTTATACACTGGGTGTTGCACCCTGTGAGATGAGTGGAGCAGGATGGCTGGTATCTGGATCTGTGAAGGCAGAAGGAAAACCTCCCTACCTCTGGCAATAGTGAGCAATGGCATTAATAAACTTTACCTTTTGGGGTCTGTTATCAGCTTTCTCCCTCAACAGTTCACTACAAGGCTACCAGCATTTCTGACCCATTTCTTTCATTTGCCAGCTTTCCTATAAGAAAACAGCAGAGTGCACCAGCAGATGAGTCTAGATTAAGGTTGATCCCTCGGTTTCTTACACAACACACACATACACTGTCGGGACATTTGTATATGCCCTTTATCACAGGATCAAAGTGTTCTATTTATGCCCTTGGCACATACATACTTGTTTTCTGGAGTCAGGACTTGTCCTGCGTGGTCTTCAATCCAGTTTTTACTTAAAAGTACAAGAATATACTGGGTTTTTTTTTTAAAAGGCCTTTCTCAGGTTTGACACACATGACAATTTGGGTACCCTTGGCTTTGCTGGAGTTTTAAGCCAAAAAATAGTCGTTTAGGTTTTAAAAAAGTTTAGATGTTTGGCAGATACTTGGTCACTGATTTGTGCAAAAAGTCCAGCAAGTTTTATTTTTAACACTGATTTAAGAAATGGGCTTAACAGAAAACAGATGTACTTGATAGTCCATCTTACTTCATTAATGAAATATGCAGAACCTTGTTGTCTCTATTTACAGGAGGTTATGACTTACCCATTTTACATCTGTCTTCTGCTCCTCACAGCCTTTCCTATCAAGTTACTTGGATACCCAGTCCATTTTAATACAACGTGAGGTTTCCCAGCAAACTGACTACCGTATTTTCATACTTCAGCCATACAAAGTGTTCCCAAAGCCATATGCACTTTTCACAGTTAATCACGCAAGTATCATTGTAGGGATTTCACAGATAAAACTAAGAATCACCATCTTTTGATATATTATTTTCATGAAAACATATTAATAAGGAACACCGGTATATATGTTTTCATTTTGTTTGTTGGTTTGTTTAAATTATATTTGGCACGAAAAAAATCAGCCCATAACAAATTTCAGCACAATGAAGATCCATGGGATCACACATATAATAGAAGGTGACCTTCCTCTGTCACATAAAGCTCCTCCTCTGACTAAGAATCCACCTTGGGAAAGATACTGACTTTATTGTTCCTGCTCATTTTCCTTTCTGCTTTACACTTAGGCTGTTTCGTCTGGATCAGCTCTTCAGGGGTATTCCCCAAAGGAGGCAGGAGTCGCTTCTTACTGTTGCGGTTTTCTGAGCGCCACTGTGGAGGCAGCTCAAAAGGTCCAAAACCAAACTGCATGGAATACTTGCCATTTACCATATCAGCTTCTGTGGGCACAGCTGGCGCCACCTGAGCTGCAGAGTCTGAAATAGTCTGTGGTATAAATTTGTGAACCAAAGTCTCCCCTACCTCTAAACTGGTGGTAGGCATTTCTTTCTGTTGAAAGTTACCAGAGCCAATAGATTTGGTCTCATTCTCATCATCTTCTGTTGGCTTGAAGATTTGTTGCTGCCCGATATGAAACATCTCCAGAAGCTGGCTCCCCGAACGGACGTTGGGCTCCAGACTAGCATCTGCAATGCCACCTGAGCTGACAATGTTTCTCCTGCTATACCTTCGGTGCAGCTGCACTATTGTCCCCACTACGCACTTCCGAACTGATTTGTTAACAGTTAAAAATAACAAAGGATTGGCCAGCAAAGAGACCTTGGGTAACCAAATGGCAGTGAGGAGCAAGAAGGCCGAAATATCTGAAATATTGAGTATAGTGCGGTAAATCACCAAAGTCACGTAGGGGACGCTGCACAAAATAAATATCATAACCATGGAAAGCAGCATGGCATGAAGCTCAGCTTCTCGCTGGGAGGCATAAGGGATAGAAATTGTATTCTGAGGGGTCCTTAAGGCAGCTATGATGACTTTTTTCTTCTGGCTGGCACTCAGAGCCCTGCGAATAAGAATCATAAACAGAAATACCATAGCCACTGGTACAATCACCGTGGTGATGTTATAGACGATGACGTATATCAGGTGGCCAAGGGAGTAACTCCAAGATGCAGAACAGGTGGACATGGCATAAATATCAGACACATTGGTCACAGCAAATACTGGAATGCTGGCCACTATTGCATGGGCCCAGATATAGATAACAAGGTCTCGCGATTTTGCATCAGATATTTTTCTTTCCAGAGGGTATAAAACAGAGTAGTACCTGTCAAAAAACAGAAAAAAATTAAGATTACGACTGATACAATGCAAAAAGTGAAGTCTGTAATGAGCATAGAGCTTATGAGAACCCTCTCAGGAGCTGCCTGAGCGTAACGCCTCAAATTCCCAACTGGGGTGCCTTCTACCTGCTTATGAGAGGAAAAAAAAAGGCAAGGGTCTGCCTTTGCAGGTCAGTAGAAAAAACCTGAATATTCAAACTTCAGGATCACATCACACTCCTGGTGGTGAACAACTCTTTCAGTAATTGGGACTGTATCACTTAGGCTGATGTGTATGAACATTATTTTGAAGATTTCATCATTTTACTTGCAAACTGGACAGTATATTGCACCCAGGAAAAAATTTCAGAAAACATGATGGAGACATAGATATGTTGCATTGAAAGGCGAGACTCATAGTTAATTTGAAAAGCTGCTTTCTGATAGATTTTCTTTTCCTCTGGGTATTTGGAAAAAGTTGTTGGTCACAAATTACATGTACCCATCTACTAGGGTTTTGTTTGGCACAAGCTCTGGTTGGCAAGGCCCTGAGCAAAAGAACAGTCCAACACTGAACATTCTGTGTGCTTTAAAAAAAAAAAAAAGCTGTTCCAGTGGCAACACTGGTGTTCACTGCAGAGAGTGATGCTGCATTTATCAAGACATTATCATGAAAGTAAGAGACATATCACTTTATTAGGTATACAGTTTGGTTTTGTAGACCTAATGTATTCTGTGGCGAGACACGATAACAGACTCACAATAATTTTATCTAACATGTATAAATCCACTATTTTAGTAATGTAAACTGTATTAAATGGTATCTACACTTTCTTAAAAAATACCTAACTTACCGTCACTGTCAAGATGATAGAGCTGTGCATTTATGTGGGATCAGTGATTGCCAATAATATAAGCAAAATGGATGGAATCCAAAAAACTTAGACCGTCCAAAGGGGCATTTTTGCTTTAGACTGACTTACATACAAAACCTCTCTGAATTAATTCTGGTTATATTAACATTGTTTGGGGTTTTTTAAAACACATCTACATTCAAAATTTGAAACTGATGGACAATCTACCTCAAGCATTGGTAAGTTCTTCTAACAGGCAATGGCCTTCCACTGCCACAGTTAAAAGTGTGTACCTTGTCTACAGTCTGAAGTTGCCTGCTTTCAAGTTTCATATGGAACAAGAATTATTAACAGGAAGAAGAGATAAAAATTTCTCTGAAGACAAATCTAGACTCAAAGTCCTTTATAAATGCCCAGAGATATCAGAGTAAACTGAGAAATAAAGGTTTTAAGTGTTACAGAGAATAATATTTATCTCAATACATTCTAGAAAGATGTACACTGTAAGCAAAACACTGGAACAAGAGCAAGACCAATATGAAAGGTAAAAAAGGGTTTCAAAGGAAGAAAGAAGAAAGAAAAATCAAGGATCCTGGCAGATTTGCTCTCTTACCTGTCAAGAGCAATGGCTGGAAAACTAAGGATGGTCACTGAACAGAACACTTTGTGCAGAAACTTGGCGATTCGGCAGAAGAACATCGTATAGATCCACCAGCAGCAGTGTGGACTGGCACTAAGAGCAATGTCAAAAGGCACACAGACCAGGCTGGCACAGATCCCCGAGCAGGCCAAATTCTTAATGAACCGGTTTGTTACAGATTTAAGTACTGATGTTCTGCAAGTTGACCACAGCACCATGATGTTACCTGTGAGTAGAGACAGGAAGGATAAACAAAGAAGACAAACAAAGAGGAAAAAAAAAACAACACCCCAACTGATCAACCAAGCACCCCCAAAACCCAACATCAATAATTTTAACAGATAAGAATGTTCCCTAGAACTGCAAATAATGTTGGCTTCTGCATTACGTGAGTCATCCTGAGTATTCAAATACAGAAATTTGTTTAAGTGCTCATATTTTAATAACTAGGGTATAATGCTTTTTTGAAGATAAAAATACACGGGAAGTAAATAAAATTGAATTATAAAGATAAATGTATGGTTTTAATCTGTTTGTCTGTGTGGGTAAGTGGATCACAGCAGCTTGCTTTTCTTTCCACTGGCCACTTCAATGGCACAGGCCTGTGTGAAACCACATCCAGAAGAAATTTGCCCCCTTTTTTTTTCCCCAAGAGAATCTATATATACATAATAACATGCAATTAAACAAATAGGACAGGAAAAGTACACTCAGAATGCAAACCACTGTTTTGGATACTCAAGCCCCCACATTTGTTTCAAATAGGGTGAATGGAAAGCAGTGAAGCAGAAGTACAGAGAGAAACCAGGATTAGCTAAGATAGTATTTTCCCCTTATCATTGTGTCTTACTCTATCCAGATCTCAGAAAGAAATATCACATCATAGAAACAAATTTTCCATCGCAAATTGCTCTCTGATCCCGTCTCACACAGGAACAGCACACGAGTAAGTGAAGCAACCTGTTCTTACCACATGGAGCTCTGGGCCCCTTCTAATGCGTGCCAAGATGCCACAACACTCACACTCAGAATACAGGATTTTATCTCTCCTTCAAAAAGCTGTCTTTTGCCTTGTTTTAATTAAAATTCAGATTGTGTTAAAACTGCAAGGCAGCAGATGAATGTGCAAGGCGACCAGAGCAAGTGAGAAGCACATTTTTATTTCTAAGCAAGTTGTGCAACTGAAACTGAAAGGTGCCTAATGTTTTGGCTAAATGTTTGTCACATAAACATCATAAAAACAGCTCAAAAACATGCCAAGTTTTCTCGGGGGTTTCACAAGCATTCTTTGTAAACTTACAAGGCATCAGAGTTATTTTTAGAAAGCATTCACCATTCTATGAAATGATCTGACAAAGAAATGAAAGCAAACATACTTTATACAACTGCCCCTAGTAATTCTTCACAGTGGTTTTAATGGAGAAAAATCTATAATGGAGCACATATCTCTTGATGATGCTATCCCCTAGCTGATCAATACTACTGGAATTTATTAAATACCTCTTTTTCTAGAAGACACTAAGCAACAGACAGTCATTAAATCACCTTACCAAACAGCAAATCCAAGACAAAAATAAAATACAGTAGCTCAGAGCACGAGACTGACTAAACTATGTTCCAATTTTCATACTGAAGAAATATTGCAATCATTCTTTGTTATCCAGTTTAGTGTGCACCAGGCAAAAATTGTCCTGAATGACAGCTATTAGGTGAATTAGTAAAATTCTCGGCATTGGCTAAATTATGCAGCTGTGCTCAGTGCACAGCTCGTGTGTGAACTAGTTGTTTTGCACTAGCAGTAACAACATGGTAAAGGCCAGTAGCAACTTAATGAAATGTGATTCCTCTTTATTTTATTTCTCCTGGAGATATACTATGCAGTACCACCAGATCAAACAAAGCATAGCTACCAGCATAAAAAATACTGCTTGACAAGGCAACTCTGTTCACTCTGCGGCAGCTGGCCAGCATGCAGAGTACAGTTTAGCTACCTACCTCCAAGAAAAGTGAAGTTGTTCTTTCTGCAGACTGTATCAACAACCGCGTGTTGTTGATATTATGTGCTGTTGACACTTACCAGAAGCTCTTTTGAGTTGCAGTGTAATTGGTTTATGAGGCAGGCAGATTTGTTAGTGGTTTTGTAGGGTGCCTACAACTATACACAGTGAGAGAAAACAGCATCTTAAGCTGCTGATTGAGACGTGAAAAAGCAGCTGCAGTCCCCCACACTTCTCTCTGTTGATACTACCATTCTTCACCCTGATTTTCTTCTCTAACCAATAAAAAAAAAACCCCAAACTTTTTATTTGCTGAGTACGGTTGCCCATATAAAATGCCAGCAGGATCATATTCTTGTTCACATGGCCAATGTGTATCCCAAGGGACAAGTACCAAGATGTACCAGAACGTCAAGTTTATCTTCTTGATAGAATTATGCACCATTTCGACAGAAGCATCCAGTATTAACTTCAAGATCTACTATTTAGGTCTGCAGTATTTGAATATCATTTGGAATTCAGTTTTCTATATATTGTGTCATGTATCTTATGCAAATTCATTTTTGGTAGCTGACAAAATATTGAGTTACGAATTTACTATCTGATGTGTTTTAAAGAATGGAATCATCACCTGGTTTTGGCAGGTGCCTTGGCTTGACAATATATTCCACAGACAGCATTCAGTCAGGTGTATTTAAAGCTTCCTGAGTTGCTAGGAGATATTCAATCAAACCACTTGCCTTCAAAAATATCTCTAACTCTTCAGTTATTAAAGAAGTACTTCTCACAGAGTAGTAAAGTATTACTACAATGCCCTGGAGTAGGGGAGCAGCTGGGGGTTTTTTCAGGTTGGTTTTTGTTTGTTTCTTTTTTAATTTAAATCTTTCATCTAGTTTGAATTGCATTGATTTTGTAACCTTACTTCCAAAGCAATTTTTACCTCTATTAGAATGAATATAAACAAAGAATGGAAAAATAAAAGAAATCAGAGGGGTTTTCATTAGTACTTCAGAAAGTACCAGAGAACTCCTGAGCTATTCTTCAGGGCTCTACAGAGCAGCTTCATTCAAGACTCCGGATTCTCAACTGTTTAGTTACTCCTACGAATTACGTCATATTGTCATTTATACATCCGAGAGTCGCAAGGAAATTAAATCAGCTCTGGAGTTACTGTCTGATCCTAAATGGAAGTGTAAAGAACAAAGTGTAAAAAAAATATTAGTTCTAAGATGAGGAAGAACTCTTTAGACAGACAAGTCAGAGTCTGAAAAGGGAAAAAAATAGGTTAAGCAGACAGAAGTGTCCGCTTGGAACACTGGAACATTAGTGAGCGAATATCCCTCAGGGAAACCATGAGTAACTTGCATATTAATAAGCTGCTCTGATGGACCAGGATGAGCTTCAGTATATTCTGGTAGATCTGTCTGCTGATGCCTTCAAGCAAGTATTTCCCTTCATGCATCTCAAAGCCACCCACTCAGAGAAAAAATTACACCAGAAGCTTTGCACAGCAATAAATATTAAGAAGCTTCAGAACAAAACTACATGCATTTCCCATTTCATTGCTCCTCACCTTTCCCTAGCAACTCCTTTCCATGGAAGAGGATAACAACACTCCAGGCAACAAGGTAATTCAACAAGCATTACAGCAAATGCGCTCTGAATCTTTTCACGTCCAGAAACACTTTTCTGTTCTGTATGTATTAGTCATCCACTGTTCAACCTGTGAAAGACACCACTCTGACACAGTATTTTCCTTGGCTTGCAACTGCACCAGGCTGTTGCACACCTTCACAGCTGACAAAGCTGTCATTTTCTACCATGGGTTAATTTCTGAGGTGCTTCTGCTGGATAACGGGTCTAGGGCTACATAACCTTGGATTTGAACTTCATAATGGGATCGTACTGGTCAGCTGGGAGGCATCCAGGGCACGTTGGAGTGAACAAGCAGCTGGAAAACTGTGTTGGGTTTGTGTCTGGCAGGGTTTTGGTAGTGGAGGAGGGGACCACTGGCATGGCTCGTCTAAGAAGCTTCAGGAAAGCTCCCCCAGCTCCAGGTCGGACCTGCCTCTGGCCAAGGCTCAGCCAAACAGAATCTCCGCAATAACGTTTAAGAGGGAAAAGAACTGTTGGGCAAGTTCTTTTGTTTTGGCAGCTCTTCTGTTTGGGAGAGGAGTGGGAGTGAGAGAGTGAAAGAAACAACCATGCAGACACCCAGGTCAGTGAGGAAGGGGAGGAGGAGACATGCTGGAACAGCCATTCCCCTTCTGCCCATAATGAGATGGCAGACAGCCATTAGAGCCCTCGCAGCTCTTAGAGATCAGCAGTGGGGCAGAATCCCATCTGCAGCCCATGAAGGACCTCAACGCTGGAGCAGACGACTGATTCTGAAGAAGGCCATGACTCTAAGGGGACTCCGCGCTGGAGCGATTCATCGCTGGGAGGACTGCAGCCTGTGAAAGGGACCCATGCTAGTTGGAAAAGCTGATGGAGGACTGTCTCCCATGGGAGGGACGCCACATTGCTGCAGGAGAGGACTGTGAGGAGTTTTCCCCCTGAGAAGGAAGGAGCAGCAGGAACAACATGGAATGGACTGGGACTGACCACAACCTCCATTCCTTGCCCTCCTGCGCCACTGGGGTGGAGGAGGTAGCAGAGCTGGGACCGGGAAGAAGGGAGGGGTGGGGGGAAGGTGTATTTAAGATCCAGTTGTATTTATCACTGTTGTACCCTGATTCAGTTGGTGAATTGTTTAAATCATATTGATTTTGTTTCCCCAAATTGAGTCTGTCTTTTGCTCACGACCATAATTGGTGAGTGAGTCCTCTTTGTCTCAACTCTTGAGCCTTTTGTTGTATTTTTCTCCTCCCCAACCCACTGTGGCGGAGTGCTACGAGTGAGCAAGCATCGTGGTGCTTTGTTGCCAGCTAGGTGGGCTCAAACCATGACAAAAACATAGCATCTTGCTGTTTCCTGTAAGTCAGTACTGCCTGGGATGTACGTGTCACTTATAAATGATCACGTGACAAAGCATATCCCACATATTGCACAGAATTCTACTACTAAAAAATTCTACTACTAAAAGAAAAAGATGGTGTTTCTCATTTGAAAAGGAAAAGTCTATCTTTGGTCTTCTCAGAGAATGAGCTATGTCTACAGAAAACCCTTACTACACCTGACATCGGTTCACAACCTTGTCAGTACACAGCCTGAGCGAGCAGAAGGGAGCATCCAGCTTGTCTGTGCCTTCGAAAATGTCTCCAAGTAAAAAAGAAGAATAGGAAATACTGAAGGTAACCACTGCATGAGGAGCAGCTCTTTCCACATTAGAAACAAACACATGTATAAAGCCTACCAAACAAGGTCAGAGTTTATTTCATCCTCTGACCATAACTATCAACATCCAATAAAATCTTCATGTAATTTACTACAATTCCACGGTATTCAGATTGAAAGGCTGGTTGTTTCCAGGCATACGCTACTTTTTTTTTTTAATTGAGAAATATGACAGATAAGCAGCACACAGTACATGAATTTGCACAGAAGTACACTAAGGAAATAAATACAACACTCCAACACAACATGCTGCCCAGACGTCCTTCTAGCCTTCACAGTGTTTCGGGTTGACTGTATCAGCAAGGACTAACATGCTGAGCACAAAACGTTATCACAGTGCATTAGTCTGATTCAAAGCAGCAAAAAATATTTTTGCTCCAAGTTGTACACTCCCCGGATTGCGCTGCCAGGCACAAACTGTTGATGCAGGCATCAACAGTTGAGATAGATAGTTTTGAAGTACTAGCTCTTAGCAGTAATTCAAATAATGCGAAAGATTCTTAATAATACCCTTAACAAGCAGAAGGACGATCTCCATGGAAACCAGAGGCTGTTATCTAAAACAAATGCATTTGCCATGCAGTCATCAAAAAAAAAAAAACAAACCCAAAAGAAATACTGCTCTTTGTCGATTAACTCATGGAACACAATCCATTAGCTGGGTATTACATTCATCTTACATTTTCGTTAATGCTAATCAGCGTGTAATTGAATCAAAACTAAGTCCACACTCTAGCAAAATCTTCCTCCTCACAGCTTGCCTTCCTCTGCTTGCTGATCTCCCTTCCAGAGCAGGGTTCTCGGGATCTAGCTGTCCTTCCCAGCACAGACCTCTCCGCACCCCACCCATGCCCCACACTCCATGCAGTGCTTCAGGGAAGGAGCTGGCAGCTCTCTTTATAAAAAAAGAAAACAAAGCAGGAAGCAACGAAAAAGGCGAGAAACTGGGCTTTAGCCATTAAAAACTTCTGTTAAAAACAAGTCCCAGGTTATGTCAAGACGATGGACAGGAATAACTCTTGTTGAAACACCAGGACGATTACATTTCCAACCGCCAACCTCTCGCTGTGTTATTATTGTCTGAGGTGTTTTGAGGAGGGTGTTTTCCCCAGAACTTACTCTGTTAAAAGACAAACCTCACTCAGAAAGCAGCTCACCGGAAAGATTTTTGGCAGCCCAGGACAGTAGCTATCAAATACCTTTCTTATGTTAAAATGTATGTTGTTTACTTGTTCATCTCCAGGGGGAACAGGGATGCATCAGGATACGTGTTGGCTTACATAACTTGAACAAATGCATCACTTTTATCACAGAATCTCAGAATGGTTGAGGCTGGAAGGGCCCAAACCCCTGCTCAAGCAAGGCCAAATTCTTCTAATTCTTTATAATTGTTGTACATTTTATTTTTAAGAAGTGTAGTCATCAGACTGAGAGAATTGCTTTTGTAGATTAAAAAACCAAGAAGTAAATTTCCTGAAACCAAATCCAAAATTTTTAACATTCTAGCTACCAACTTCAAAATTCAGTGATAAAATAACAATTGCATTCCAGTTAAAAAGAGTGGGAACAATTTACTTACTTTGTTGTTTTAACACATTTCTTTCATTTCAGTTTGTGCACATGTGCAACCAAATGTTTTATATCCAAGATGAAGTGTCTGCTGCAAGAGAACCTTCTTGGAACAAGGTCTGCTGTACACCAAACTGGCTTTTTCCTTCTTAAAACATGCACATGTTCCTCCTTACATCATAGGTATTGATTTAGAAGTGTAATTATGTAAGGGACTTACCAGCGTGGAGCTCTGGTCACCAAACTCGGCTCAACTGAACCACATCAGGCACAAATTTGCCCAGTACAGAGCAGTTACCTGCAGAGCGCGGCAGCATAGATATGAATTACACTGGAGTGTGATACTTGTCTATGTGGTTTCTGTTCCCAAGAAAAGTGTAGAGTGACAAGGTACAAAAGATTTTAGGGAATGAGCTAGTTCATAGTAGCTTAGTCCCAGGAAGTGAACATGAGATTTCCTTGCTAACAGGTAGAGCCGTTGACTTGTCCAAGGCCAACACAATCCACTGGCAGCAGCTACTGTGTCTTTTTGCGAAGATGGAGTAAAGTTAGAAAACATAGATGGAAAAATTTAAAATTGTTCTTACAGCAAGCGTAACTTGCACAATATGACAGTATTTGTTAAAATCACTAGGGGAAATTATCATTAATATAATTCCACTTGTGACTGTTTTTACTGTTTTCCTTAGTATTTTATAAATTTGTTGGCTGTGGGCAGATTCTGAAGTAACTGCATCATGCTAAAGGTCTTGGATATCCACTTGTATTCCTTCCAGATAAACGTATCTGAAGGGAGATAAGAAACTGCTGCACTGCTAATTCTCCAGTTTTTCAGTTCTTCTTCCCACTGCCGCTTTTTCCCACCTCAGTTTTTGTACTTTCTGTCCTGTTAAGTGGACAGAATTTCTGGGCAGGAACAATCATTTTCTGCCTTTCAATAAACTACAATCCTTCAACAGCTGCCACGATCATTTCAGCCAATCAAGGAAATAACCAAACCCGCTTGTTTTGCTGAAGTACACTTCACTTGTCTGAATTCCTTCTTTCTATTTTAAAAGCAACGTTGTCAAAGAACATGAAACTCTTCAAACTCCTTGGGAGGCAAAAAGTTTAAAGAATATTGCATCTGCAACTTCAGGACCTTGGATTGTTCCCATGACAGGAAAATATGACAAATGGATAGCTAGGAAATTAAAAACCTGAAAAAAGCATGTCCAGATTTACTGCTCTAACCATAACAGCAATATAAATCTTTTTAAAGTTTGTAACTTTTTGATTCACAGTGCCTAAAGGGCCAGCTTGCTTTACTTATTGCAAAAAGACAACCAAAAATTTTCAAACCCAAGGACTTTACATGACCCCCACAAGAGTCCCCCATGACATGGGGACCAATGTTTTACCTCTTCCAGAGAGGAAGGAAATAGAAATAAAGGAAATGGATATAGAAGAGGTAAAAAATCCTGGATGTCCACATCATCTACATACATTACATCATTAACAAAAGTACTACATTCTACATTGCCTTTGCCAACTAAGTATCCCATCTGGTGAAACATCTGGCCTTTTTTACACCGGGCTCTGCGCCATCACCCTCAGAGAGCAAATCCAATGCTGTTACTGAAACACCACAAGGCCTCAGATGCAAGTGAAGAAGGTAATTTTCCTGAACAGCCAATCTGTCTGTTCTTCATCCTCCTTTGTAGAAGAGGAATAGCTTTTGTTCCTTTGTTTTATAAAGAACTCAGAAAAGGGCCATTTTGAACCTGCGTATCGTGAAAAGGACTGAGGGGATGCAATAGCGGCACTTCTTCTGCAAGCTGACGTCAAGCAACACAGCGATCTACTTGAGCTCCCCAACCACTGTGCTGAATCTAATTGCAAAGAGCAGACTTAACGCGGGGAGCAAGTGCGTTTAAGATTGGGGTTTAAATAACAACGCTCTCTGCCAGTACCACTTGATTTGTAGAGAGCCTGTAGTCACTTCTGTTGGTAGCCTCACTATGTGCATCCAGACACATCTCTTCAGATGCTCCTTTTTTGTCTGACTTGGCCCCCATGCACCTGCAATTCATATGTAGGCACATCAGTGCTGTTAAGGAAATGTGATCACTAAGATGTGACTTTCCACATAGCAGATGCCGCTCAACTTTGCTTTATTTACAGGGCCAGCCCCAGTTCCTACTAGGTTCTTCTGGGAGAAACCTGCAGGACCCCTGTCCTCTCTGCTTGACCTGCCAAGGTCAGATCCAGGAGGAGACTGACAGTTTTGCACTTGTGAGGCTGTGGGAAAACAGGTCTTTTAGAGCAACTCCAGCATTTGGCCTGGGCTGTAAGCTGCTCCAGCACCCACAGCAGACAGGGACAACTTTCCACCTTCCACTCTGGACCTGAGATGACCTCCTATGCTGTTCAGGGTCTTAATCCCTCCTGCCTTCACCCTCATATCCGAACAAAATGTTACCAGACCAGAACCAAACGCAGACCTCGTTCAACATTGCGCTTATGCAAAATTCTTTTTTCTGTATCTAATACTTTTTCAGTTGTTCCCTCAAGTTCAATCATATTAAGATGAAACATATAAAAGAAATTAGTTGCTGTGCCATACTGTAGTACAATGGATATGTGAGATCCATACTGTCTAATAGCACACAACCAACTGGACAATTTGGCTAAATTTCTGGTTAGCTGATTTTTCCTGGCTTATTTACTGAGGAAAAAAACAGAAAAACGCACAATTTAAAATTAATGATTCTTAACAGAGGAGTACAGCTTAAAAAGCCTGTGGTAATTACTAGTAGTTGGAAGACAGGCTTTATATTTTTCTTGGTAATTGAAGCTATCTCACACTCTTGATTAAAAAAATAATTCCTCCCCATTAGCATCAATTTTTGTCCTCCGTTGCAGCTGAAATTAGAGTTTGTAGCTGAAAGACACCATAGTAACAGCTATTTCATAGAACAAAAAAATTATTTTCTGGCCTACCGCACAATCTTGTGACTCTTTTTTTTTTTTTTTTTTTTTTGCGTTGTACAACTAGAGAAAGATCCAATGTCATTTCTGCAAGAGTATGACTGTGCTTCCCTTTCTCCAAAGTTCCAGGTCATCAGAAACAGAATTTTATTCTTTATGTAGTTTTGCCGTGCAGCCCTTCACCTGGTCACCACCTGGGCATATTTGCTCTTGATTCTTTACACACAGATGTCTTCAGGCAGAAATTACACATGCCTACTATGTCCTGAGCAGTGGGATTAATTTAAGTTATATTTAGAAACAAGCTTTTTTTCCTCCCTTCGCAGCTGACTCTAATGAATGGCTTGCTCTGTTCCTCCCAGCCCTGTGAACAGACTCAATCAATCACAGAATCACAGAATCATTTGCTTGGAAGAGACCTTTAAAATCGAGTCCAGCCGTTCACCCTGTACTGCCAGGGTCCCTAAACCGTGTCCCTCAGCACCACAGCTGTATGTCTTTTAAACACTTCCAGGGATGGGGACTCCACCACCTCCCTGGGCAGCCTGTTCCAGTGCTTAATGACCCTCTGTGTAAAGAAATTCTTCCCAACGTCCAGCGTAAACTGCTCCTGGCACAACTTGAGCTGTTACCTCTCATCCTGTCACTTATTACGTAGGAGAAAAGATCAATCCCCACCTTGCTACAACCTCCTCTCAGGTAGTTGTAGAGAGTGATAAGGTCTCCCCTCAGCCTCTTTTTCTCCACACCAAACAAGCCCAGTTCCCTCAGCCGCTCCTCACAGGACTTGGGCTCTAAACCCCTCACCAGCTTCATTGCCCTTCTATGGACACACTCCAGCACCTCAATGTCCTTCTTGTAGTGAGGGTTCCAAAACTGGACACTGTACTCAAGGTGCAGCCTCAGCAGTGCTCAGTACAGAGGACAATCACTTCCCCTCTCCTGCTGGCCACACTTTTGCTGATACAATACTCACTAGGAAGGAGAAGGTAGAGCTGGAGACTCTGACACACGTCTGAAACATGATGAGTTAAAAGCTGAAAAAAACAGTATGAGTCTAAATCAAATACTATTTAAAAAAAAAAACCCACCACATGCAAAAATACTCTGTCTAGTTACCAGAGTGGAGGATTTCACTGACAAAATACGAATTTACGGTGCCAAATCAGATTTATTTCAACTTGCCAAAAATAAGAGATGTTTTCTCCTGGGATACCTCAGGGCAGGCACGATGCTTCATTGTCAAGGCCACAGTAACATTTCTGGCCTGACTGAATGCCAGAGGTGGGGTTTTGGTTTGGTTTTTTTGTTTGTTTTTTTACCTTAAAACACATAGACCCCTGAAGTAAAATATGAGATTTTATTGATCAGGTATTTCACTTACAAAAACTATTTTTTGATTGAGGCTCTCTCTAAATTTCCTCGCTCTTGCTTTTCTGCAGTCCCCCATCTATAACAAAACTCCACTATAGGATTTCTGTGGTGTTTACTCTCCAGCCTGCTTTCTTTTACTCTTTTAACATCAGAGTTCCCTTATCTTTGCTCAAAATCCTGCCAGCAAGAGACACTGCTGTTCCCAGGTCCATTCTCTGCAAGAGAGCACTGTCAAACCCAGAATAGTGCTGGGCTCAGTGAAATAGGCCACAATCACTCATCCTTCAAATGCTTTCACAGAAAACACTACAAAAAAATAATTATTATTGCTTACGGCTTCCCTTTTATTAAAAAAAGCCACGAATTCAGATTGATCCACATATCACATCACCTCAGCAAGGCCAATGGGTAGTAGCGACTCAAAACCCAGAGAGACATGCAAGTGCCCAGGACTGACTAGAGTAAAGGGAACCAGATTCAGTTACACAAACTCAAGAAATAAACTTAAGTTTTTCTTGACCTTAAGAATAAGAAAAGTTTTACAAATTCTAGGTCTGGACACTCTCTACCAACAAAACAGTTTTGAAGGTAAGACAAGCTGTAACACTGCATAACATTCACCTCAAATACATCCCTAACGTGTGAAAAGAATATTTAAGTTTTATTTTAACCTTCCAAGAACTCAGACAACTGCCTTACTGGAATTGGAATCTAGCATGATTGTTTCTATATAAGTCTCCTTTTCCTCCCTAGTGCTAGAAAAACAATTATCCATCTGTATTTGGGTTTCCTAAGTTGCTGGGCAGAGCAGAAGATGCTCTACACTGAAACCTGCCATAACACTGCCAAAACCTTACCATGTGTTTCCTTGCACTAGCGTGGGCTTATGACCTAGCTGATGACACAAACTCCCTCATCAATAATCAATAATCTATATGTAGTATAAAATTTTAAACTTAAAAATTTAAAATTTTGTTTTGCTGATAGGCATAGCAGAAGAGAATCTTTTTGGGGATATATGCAATTTTTAGGTCTATTAGTGTATTAAAATCAAACTGATTTCAATATGATTTTTCAATACAAAAAAAATGATACAAATCTGGAACATAATCTAAAATAAGTTTCTAGTTTGATTTTCTCAAACTAAAAAATTATTTCATTGTCTTGCTACATATATATAACCCGATAAGGTCTACCATGTACTGGCCACATGCATGTAAAACTTAAATGAACCTAAGATGCATGTAGCATACAACTAACCCTGTAAATGACTGCAGCAGCCATCAGAAATGAGAGAATATGCATATTGCACCTCTTCCACCAAAGACAACTGCACACCAGCTGTAACTTCTTTGAGTGGGGCAAATCAGCAAGCGGGTGTATCAAATCACTAATGGCTTGCTGTTTTCCCACACACATACACAAACACATGCGCACTACTAAAGCTTTCCAGGGTTTTTGCATCTGTTCTCTGCAGTCATCTGTAAAACAACATTTCTTGTTGTGATGCAAGCAGTAAATCAAATAACCAACCTGTTAGTTGCTTTGTCGTTGACCTCTGCTTATTACACATTCGACCCACCTTGCTACAAACCATTTTTTAATTTATATTTTAGCTATCCCTTTTGCTTGCCTACAAAAATTACCATGTCACAATGGTTGGGAATGCCTGCATAGTACGTTTGCATAACTGCCCCTCTCTTGTACTGAATCATCCACTGTCAGCCGGTGAAACGCTTCAGATCTCTCTACACCATATGGAAACAAACAAACAGAAAATAAAGACGGTCCAGCAATTTCTCTTGGCTTATACAGATGAAGATCAAAAACATATACCAAAAATCTATAGTGATTTCAACTTTTCCATGAATGAACTAAAAGGTGTCCATTTACAAGTGAAACCCCTTCAGCTTTGATAACTCCATTGCCTGGATGCAAAATTTTCAATTTTAAATAACAGCTATATAATCAGCCTTGTCACCTGAAAAAGAAACATAGACACATCTTGCACTCTTCAGAGTGAATATGAAGAGCAAGATTAAGTTTGCTTATTTTTCTAGTCCCTGGGAAATTGCTACTGGAAATCCAAAAGGTCTTCCAAGATAGCAGAGCCAAAGAAAAAGCTCCTGTTAATTCATCTATAGGCGTTTGGCATACTTCAACCAGTGACCTAAATACTTGAAAACTGTGTGGATCCTTCCCTGAGGCAGGTAGAGATTTGCAACAGAAATACTAAGATCAGTCTGAATGAAACATGAATGGAAGCGCGTGTCTGGGAAAGCATCAGAGGTAAATTAAAGCAAGGGTTAAAAGAATCTCATGTATTGACAAAACCAGGACACCACTGACAGCGATAAAACCGGTAAACAGGGAGGAAGGTGCTGTTTGCATGAAGACCAGGAGGCTCTTGTAACCACGTCCACCGCAGAAATGACTTAGCAGAGGCAACACGGGAGGTTGGATGGCAAGGAGGCTGTTAGCACATGAAAGTTAAATTCAAAAAATTAAAAGCTCTCCTTCATACTTAAGATCAAACCAAGGTTCCCCACTGCTTCACTGAAACATACGGCACTTTCTAGCGTGTGTTCCCTGGGTAAGTATTGCTACAGTACAGGTCTATAATTTAATACTCCCTGCTGACTACTCACGCACTACTAGTATCTGTGACTGCTTTTATGTGCTGCTGTTGCAGTGGCCACCATGCCAAAAAGACAACTGTCAAAAAAAAAATATCTGATTGCACTCAGGAGATTTAGCAGCAAAACAGAGTCAAGGGTTACAGGAGACAGGAGATGGGAGGAAACTCTTCCCTCTGACTGCTGTCTTCTCCATAGACCAAAGCAATTTTTTGTAACTCACCTCCATACCTACAGTCACATTTCAGTCTTTATTCCAGTCCTTTTCAGGCTTTACAACTGTCAGAGTTAAAAAAGCACAGAATGATTTTTTTTTTTTTAGCATGGTTCTGTGATGGTCTGAGTTTATAATCAGTCTTTTGGGAACCCCTGAGAGGCAGCAAATTGTTCAAAAGGACTCCCATAGTCATGGCAGAATTATTCCACACAGTGGTAGTATCTGATTAATCAGACTAAATGAAAGCACTCAAGGGCCACCATGGATTTTCTAATTAAGACTACTCCTCCAATGTAGTGAATCATTTTGCAAATAAAAATTTATTTTAAAAATAACTTACCTGAAGTGAAATAGAAGTGGGGTTTTTTGTGAGTGTGGTTTGGGTTATTTTAAATCAAAAGGATAGGAAAATTTCATTTCTAGAGCTTCCTAAAGTACAGCCCAGCCACTGTCTATAATGAGATACCACAAATAGGAGTACTGAAGTAAGATCATAGGGTTCCCTGAGTAGCCACGTTACCTTTGGAAGTCACTTATTGGCTCGGTTTTGCAAGAGCAGATAATGATTCTGCTGGGTGACACCCTAAGCCTGATATATCAGAAGATGGTGAACATCCATCTGTACGGCTTCTCAGGACTGAGAGCCACAAAACTCCCTCATTTCTTACAATATCAGCTGTATGGACATATATGCACACCACAACCATTGCTCCTTCTGCTATATACCTTTACAGAAGACTCTAGCTTCTTTTACTGTTTCCTTTGCCCTTTGGATTTTAGACATCTGATTTACAAGCTCTTCAGACAACTTCAGGCAAAATGAAGAGTGACTTATACAGGCACGTTGAAGGCTTCCAAATGATGGGGAAGCACAATTCCAAATATTGATCCATAATGCACAACACAAGTCTAAGCACAAGTTTAAAGCTTAACTAAAATTATTAAGTCAGGGAAGAAGTAAATTAATTCCAGATACAGCTAAGGAAACCACTCTAGAAATTAGAAGTATTATAGACATGAAGGAAATTGTCATGCAAAAAGTGAAGTTACATAGTCCTGATTGGTCTAAGCCTGGCCACTGTCATCAGGACCCACTCAAATGTCCCGTTTCCCACACACACTTATGACACGCAGCCCTGCCCAGAGCATACCTCATCAGGTGTAAGAGCTGCACATCATTCACTGCTAAGCTTTGTGTACAGATACGATTGGGAAATGCTTATCAGATTTTTAAATAGCTATTACCTCCTTTGATATTCACTAAGTCTTGTTCCTCCCCCAGGGTCAAACTTAAGGTTACAAAACAAGAGGTAGGAGAAGGCAGGAGAAAGAAGAGAAGATTCTCTTCTGTTGGTGGCAATCACTGGTATGCATGAAATTGAAGATGTTAAATGAGTTTAATGATAAAAGTATCAAAGCTCAAGAGAAATGATTGTGCTGTCAGATTAAACTAAGTGTTTAAAGCACCTGTCACTTAACAAGGCCAGGCACCAAAAAACCTCAGCACGCTATGGCAATATGCTTGTCCCCAGGGTGTGGCAGTTCAATTCAGGTGTCGCCCTGGCACACAAGGCTGGTACTCCAGTATCAGGTGCAAAAGTCCATTTGAACATTAATTTCATTTTACTCTGAATAGAGTTGCTGACATGGAGTAAGAATGATCATTTAAAGCAGGTTTATGTACACAAATGAAAGTTTGTGTGTAAAGACAGCTTACAAATGATAATATATAAATTAGTTAGCACATTGCCTGAAAAAGCAAGACACCAGATAAAAACTTTGTGCTTAGATAGGAGGGATAATGTATTAGGTAAATAAATTCAACTACTACTTAGGAAAGCAAAAACGTGTACAAAGATAGATATTGCTTTTTCAGTTTTTTTAAACAGGAAGGCTGGCCTTTTGGGATAATTTGCCATCTCTCCCAGAAAACCCATCTTTAAAAGATTACTAGATAAACAGATTCCATTTGCTGCACAGCGAAAGGAGGTTCTTCTTTAGCACACTTAGATAAGTCAGTGGTAAAACCAAACACATGAAGTCCATGCATAAAATAAAACAAAGCTATTTGAGGAATTCTATTCCTTAAAAGTAAACAATTAAATAAAAGAACCCCTTTATTTAAAGAGCTGCTGCTACCTTGTATTGATCATGCTATCAACTCAGAATATATGGAAATGCAATAGTGAGTTTGTCACCTGAGGCTCCAATGCAGACTGGACAGAGCCATCTACTTGCAGTACGATACGTGTAGAACCAGTTCACGTTCAGGCTATTCTTAATGCTTGGGTTTGCACGTTCTTTCTACTCTGCAGCAACCTCAGACAGCCATCTCACCCCAAGCCCCCAACACCAGTCTCAGAGATAATCTACTTTCACGCTAGAGCTGGATATACAGCACAGAAAGCCTACAGAATCAGTTTTCAACAATTTACAAAAGGAGGGGTCTCATTCTTCCAGACAGGTATCACTGGACTTGTATGACCATACAATATATGAAGATGGCCTTGACTGAAGACTGAAGCACACTCAAAGCCTGCCTGTCTCCCACAGGAAAGCCTTGCACACAGCCTGCAAGCAGCCTAACTCACCGTAATTCCTTCACCTAAGGACAGACCTGAACCAGGTCTCCCCTCCAAACAAAAACTCAGAAATTATCTTTCAGATATCAGATTCTCAGGACTGCAAAGCTACCTACTCTCTGAAAACAGTAGAATGTATAGACAGAGATTGTTAACAACAGGTCTTCATCAGTGACGCTAAGATCATGTAACACTATTAGCAGAGTACTATGCACATAGCTACCATCTTTGTTAGCTCTCCACTTAACATGAAAAGAAGAAAAGACTACTTATTAGCAGCATATAGAGATACCAGAGGCTCTTGGGCTCTTCTTGCCCTTCCTAGCCATTGCCACATACAATTTCTCTGGTTTAGACCCTATCACATAGAAATGTCTTTGACCATGTAACCGGTGGTTTTGGTCACAAAGCAATCACCTCTGACCACTGGATTACCCGCCGCAAATAATATAAAGTATTCTGAGACAAACACTTATCAGATCTGTCCACATTACGCTCTGAGAAATTACTGGAGAAACAGAATCCAAAGAGTAGTTCAGTGGTTTTCAGCTTCTTTGGAACCTGAAGTGCAATTTTACTTTCTTAAATGTTTAGACTAATCAAAATGAGTCTCCAGAGACTGGTACCACATCATGCAGTATCAGCCTTTGCCAAGTGCATGGGTGTTTTAGCATCTTCTTTAACCAGATTCTTTTCTTCTACGGACTATGTTTTAAAAACCTAATAAAGCAAAAGGATGGCTTCACTGTCCTATTACAAACGCTTGTTACAGTCAGAAAATTATTAGTGTGCTGGCAGTTTCTTTCTTTTTCTTCAAATTAAATTGCAGACATAGAATACTGAACTTAGCCAATCTAGCATGAACACTAGAGAACTGTAGTGGATGAAAATAAGGATAATAGATAAAAATTTGTGTAAGTGAAGTAGAAGAACATTCTGTAATACACTACTGAATTCTGCAGCTTTTTCTGTAAGTATTATAGTAATTCTGCTGACTTGTACATGATGTTCCTTGCAGTGTTCCCTTTTTCTATTAATGCATCAAGGTTTGGGTGAAGTGGGCAAAATACAAACTGTATCTTTTAAAATGTGCTCCAAAAACCATGGACATGTTAAAGAGCAGAATATGTGGCAACATCCCACTATAATTTCCTGATGATGAGCAGTCATGTACACAGTGTTACTGTACATACATTAGCAGTTATCTGGACTTAACCTAAACAAGATGGTGACACGATGCATCTGCAAAAAGCAGATGGATGCTACACCTAGCCATCACACAGGGTATTTGTGCACTCCAAACAAAACAGGGTGAATGCTTCACTCTGTGGTGGGAGTACGTGTAGCAAACAAAGGACAAACAGGGCAGGTGGGGCAGATGTTTTGCCCAGGAAAGACAGGAACAGTGGGAAGGCAAGATTGGCGAGTTTGGGGCTGGCCTCCCTCCTCTGGTGGCCACGTGCTTTGGGTAAATGTGGTTTGCTGAGGCTGCTCTGCGTGTTTGCCAAGCGACTGCTGTGGAGGATGTGAGAGGCTGGGATGGGAAGAGGTCTGCAAGGCAGGCCCTTGATCCTGACATGGGGGCTGAGCGTACCCGGGGCAGAAGCAACAACAGCACAAAAGGCAAAAGCTAAATAACCAGAGAAGCATAGTGAACAGGGGCAGCCAAGCTGGTATAGTGCACTGAGAGCCTGCACTGGCAAAGGTACAGGTGAACCTGCTTCTCTACACACGCTCACTCACACATACACACAGACTCCTCAGTTCATCTCATATAAGCCACTCTTTACTTCGCTCCTAAGCATCTTACAAAGGGTACAGTACAGTAGGAGGACAGCAATCCTCATCACGGAAGCAAAAGACAAGCTAAACTAATAAAACTTTCAAAAACCTAACACGTTAAGCTCAACATGCCAGTCAAAGTCCAGTAACAGATGTGCTACTGGCTGGAGTGCAGCACCTGTGATTACCTATTCAGGGGCAGGGAGGGTTTTTTTGTGTGTGTACAGTACCAGGAGTCCCTGGCCCTCATCTTCTTCAGGTGAGCATGGCTAAACTGCAACAGCGAAGAGAAATGAAAAGGTCCCAGATGAGGCCTATAGGACACTGCTGCATAGTCTCACCTCCACTGCAGCAGCTCTTCTGCTGCGGATGCGAGTCTCAAGAAAGGACAGTATCCATCTGGGCAAAAGTGTCCCCGTGCATATCGGATGCGCCTGCAGCAGAAAGGACTCCAAGGACAGGAAACAGCAGTGGCAAGAGGTCGCTGTACTAGGCACAGAGCTGGCTGGCTTTGAGACACTGGAGAGGAAGGACTGCACAGTAACTCACCTATCGGGTGCAAAGGGAGCAAAGCTCCTGGGATCTCCCAATAGCTCACAAGGAAGTGTGGGGTCAGTGGTCAGTCTGCATCAGTACCAGTGACACAGGGATGTGCCAGAGGGGTGTTACGGAGGCTCAATTCAGGTGATCAGTTCGGATACTGAAGCCCAGGGTCTTCATAACCACTGTCATTAGGAAGCGCTCTATACGCTAAGGGCAGGCACAGAACTGGAGTCTCAATGCATGAATGAGAAGGGGGGCTTAGATATATTAAATCATGAGGTACCTTTCGGGACAAGACAGACCTGTAAAAGGAGGACAGGCTGGCTGTTCCTTAACCAAACTGGGTTCAGGCTGAAAATTGCAGGAAAACACTTAAACAAAAAGGTGGGGAAAGTCAAAAGGCACAAAGGAGCACCTGATTCAGACTGACCCAGTCCCAAAGGGGTTGTAGTTAATGCTCCTCTGAAAAGACTAGGGGAAATAAACAGCCTAATATAACAAATAGAAAAGGCAAATCAGACTACCCTCTCTGTTCTCGATAGTCCTTAAAACTACAGTTATTACGCTGAAGCAAAAAACCCATCCTACCTCAATATTTTCTACTTTTTCCAATTAATTCAGACAGTAGCAGGAGAAAATGTATTTTAGTCCCTTGTATGACTGACTTTGTACTACAGTATCAGAGAAATGATCCAGTTATGCCATAAGAAATACAGATATACAACAAAAGTAAGGCCTGCTGGAGTCTGAAGACAAAGCAAGTGACACAACGTATGTAGAGAAAGATACAAGAGGTTACACAAGAAGAAAGATCACTTCATATTTTATCAGTCTTCTGGAAGAAATTGTTGAGTTCTTGCACAGAACTGCTTTGACAGACAAGAGAGTAAGTCAAAGGTGGCAGAAAAAAGCACACTAAAAACAAAGTCTCTGTCTCCCCCAAAATTACAGGCTTTTTTTACCCTGAAGAGAATTGGCAGAACAGAAGGAAGGACCATGTTTGTCAGGGAGTAAGCCAGACTACTCAGGACGGAGAAGCATGTAAATTACAGTGTTGAATATCATAACTAGTAAAGCACTGAAAAAGGCAGCAGTCCACACCAATCTGCCAGCAATCCCCAATGACAGCAAAAGACCAGGAACAGAGGAAAAGACAGTTACAGCTCTCCCTGCCATCACCATTTCAGCTTCGCTACTGCTTTTGTTACTACCAGAACTGCCATTTGCATTGTTTGGCTGTTACAATGCCTTACCATGAGAGATGATATGATTTCTCACCCAGCCAGCCTTCCAGTGCGGGATATTCTCCTTATTGCAATGTTTCTATGGAAGCCGCCTGACTACAAGGCACCAGTTCTTGTCTCTGCTTCCGGCTGCTAAATCTAATTTAAAGATGCTAAATATAAAAAAGCTTACATGTAACAGTACTGTTCGGAAAGCAAGAGGCTGTACTTCCTACAGGGATAGTATTTTATCAGCAGTGACATGAAGAGAGGTACAATACAATAATTGTTTATCTGGTATTTCTGACATTTGCAAACTTTCTAGAAGTACCTAGGCCACTCAGAACATTTGAGAACTCCTTCCTTGTTAGAGATTGAGACAGCAAGTATAGAGACAGAGAAGTCTCAAGTCTTTGGACTTGCAGTTCAGCTGTTGCCCCAGTGCCCACCTATACCGAACACCCAAGAATGCAGAGTCATTTACAAAGTCTGTGATGGGCTGCAGTGGGAGGCATGGGGTAGGGAATCAAAAGAAGTACAGCACAGAAACAAAACGTTTTCTTCATCATTTGGGAATTTTTCCATAAATACATACAGGATGTATATAAAATCCATTTTTGTTTTTCTCTGCAAAACACTTCACATACAATCTACTGTATGATCTCGAAGCCTCCTCATACCCAAATTATCAAAAAGTGCAGTTGGTAGCTTGTATTAGGAAATGTGATTACAGGCTTGCCTACCTGAAGATGAAGGAGCAGAGAGACACAACAGCAGGCAGAGGAACCCCGATTACCTACTCAGAGAAAGGAGCCCCTGCCCCTGCCCCAACCCCTCTCCAGGCTGTCACAGAGGAGCCTCAGCCCCATCAGCCAGGGGTTGTCCCTATCCATGAGTCTGTGGAAGAGGCTCCCCAGGTCTCCTTTCAGGCTGAGGGGGTTTAGCCCAGGGGTATGGGAGTCATTGTGGGATGCAGGGATGAACATTTTGGGATTGTATGAAACTTATTATAGGTTGTTTATGGTAGGGAGAAATAGGTAGGTAAAGGGAGAATTCAGGGTGGTTTGGGGAGGAACAAGTGTGGGAGACTAGAGGGAAAAGGCGATAAAAGACATCTATAAACAGGCATTTGGTCAGTACGCTTGTCTGGCCATGTCCTGCACCTGATCAGCACAGCCTATCCCACCTTCTTACGAAACTCCATATCCAACTTCTCTCATGGGTGAGGGCCTCTCTATTCCACAGGTCTGTGTGCATACAGAGGTCCAAGTGCAACAGCTGGAGTCAGATCATGGGATATGAGGGCCAACACATCAGGGTGGCAACAGCTGGAGAGACCAGAGAGTGTGCATTTTCGTTGGTGTGTATGTCAGTGTGTAATCACTACTGAACGTCAAGCCAGACTAACCAGGAAGTAGGATAAGATGCTTAGGAGACAAGTACTGGAGTGGCCCTAAGCCTGGGCCAGATACCAAGGGGCACAAGAGGACTCTGAAAGTTGGCTAATGAAGGACCAGAAGGTCCAAGCCAGCTACTGGAGAGACCTTGGTGTTTGGACGTCAGCTACTGGTAAGGTCATAGTTCCTTTCAGTCCAGCAACAGGAGACACCTGTCTGCATCTGTATGTCTGTGTGAGGCAGCTGGGAGGCCAGAGGATCCAGGGCCAGCTACTGGGTAGACTGGATGTCTAAGACCAACTCCTACTGAGGAATCCATACGGATGAGTGTGTATGTATATGCTTATGCATTTTACACTAATGGGCTTTCATCCTGAGCTGCCAGAGAGGGAAAGAGGATGAGGCCATTGGTGCTCTTTATGTTTGCAAGAGTCCTGCATTTTCCTTCTGTGTCTGTGTGGCTGCTTGTGCATATATGTACATATGTACTGCATGCATTTGTGCCTCTGGGGAGTATGTGCTCAGCCTTGCTATGGCTGGACCTGAGAACATGGAGCTGCAGCAGGCTCACTTCTATCAGCCTGTGGGATTCAGCAGCACCTAAACAATTACCAGCATCTTTTCTGGAGATGAGTGGGAGAAAAGTAAGAGAATTTCTAGATTTTGAAAAATGGTCCCAGTAAGTGACAAACTCAGTTTTTCCAACACCACACAAATAAGAAATTAGTTATTAAAGATGAACAGAAAAGAATAAAAACTTAATTTAAGTGCTCATGGCACCTGCTCGATAGCAAGCCAATAAATGAGATCTGTAACAGAACAAACACCATTTAAAAATCTGCCTAAGTGCTTGGGTTCATTCAAGCCTGAAATACTAACTTACTGCCCATAATACCCAATACAAAATCTGGATGTATCTAAACACTCACTGAAGCTCAAAACAGTCAGGGATATACATACCAGCTGGCATTTGAGCAAATGTAACTCACAATGAAAAGCAAAATATGGCATCCAGTCACTCGGTCAGCTCTGTTGACTCCTAGCTGTCATTGAAGTGTTCACACTGGGGCTACAGACAGTAAAATGACTGGTATGAATCAGCTTCACCCTAAATAGGGATCAGTTTAACATCCTTGACACACACAATGTTTACAGACATCAGCTAATCCCCCAGCATGTGTCTGAGCAATGTTCTAGCATACAGTATACCCAGAATATCAGGCACTTGCACTTCAGGTATAAATCACCGTATCTCACACATTTCCAGGCTGAGTAAATTGTTATTTTCCCGCTGCCTCTCTTTTAAAGCGCAGCAGTACTACCCGAGCGGCCCCTCAGCAAAAGCCAGACAGGGTGTCTCTGCTGAAGCCGAGGCAGAAGAGAGGTCTCCATAGCAACGGGGACCACAGAGGCTCTCACAACCCCTTTTCTTCACCCACTCCCCAAACTCAAATTTTCTTCTGAAGATAATTGCTTAGTAGTTCACCTGAAAACACATGAAAAGCAAAAACAATACCTCTTCTAGACAGACTTTATGGAGGGTGTAACCTGGGCTTCCTGCTGCAGGGTCCATTATTCCTGAGGCTTGGAATCACCATTACAAAAACTCAGGGGAAAGTTATTACTGTAATGTTACGATACTGTAATATGTTATCACTATGCAGTTATTATTACATGCAAATATTACCACTCATATCATTACATTTGCTTGAAGCTTCTTATTAGACTTGATTTGCAGTCACTTTTTGCTTTGCCAAATTTTAACTATTCCAGCTAATCAGCAACAAACTTAATCTATGCAAAGTGCCTGGTCTACAAGATTTCATCTAAAACAATTCTAAGTTTTCCAAGAGTGACACCAGTGGAAAGAAAACATCATTCTTCCCGCCCACAGAACTTTTTGGGTTTTTTCCTCTCAGACAATTCTACCCTTTTTGGGGGCAGGGCTATGAATTTTTGCTGGAACTACTGCGGACATATCCCCCGCTCTTTAGAAATTCTCAGTTTAGCCTTTAATCATGTACCTGAAGTATTTTTTACTGCAAGATTCCCTGCTTCATTCTTTATAGAAGATGCCTGTGGCAAACTTCACTGGTACAAATATTTATTCCTTATTCTACGACACATTTGCCTTTACAAACGTGTTACCTAGACTGCCAGTTACTTTAGGATTGTATCCCAGAAGGGATCTATCCCTTTAGAAATTACGTGCTGTAACAACTCCATTTCACATCTCTGTGCACAGATGTCAACACAGGGAGATGAAAATCAGTTTCACGGTTGGAGCCAAACAGCTCACAGGAAATATTCACGAAAAGGGGCAAGCCTGAAGCCTTCCCTCTTCTTGACCTGCAGGACACTGGAAAGGCAGGAGGGGTTCACCTTTCACTTGGAAATCTGATATCTGCTTCAAAGCACAATGATTTCTTTCCAAGGATGCCTCCTTTTGGTATCATCACAGTGTGGTTAGAAACCAGGAGGTAACCAACCTAACCCACAGCTTCCCAAAAAGTGCTACAACCACTAGAACAGAGTTCAAAACGTACCAGAGCATCCTCAGCCTTTCCAGTGATATTTCTTTATGTACAAAACAGATTTGGGAAGACAAAAGAGCAAGTAACAATGAGCCTCATTCCCTAAACCCCAATTAAGGCACTGATCTACAAGGTCTGGGCAAGTTTCCTGGATTTGGGATTATTTGGGATACTTTCTGTGCATTTTTGCTAACCGTAAGATGCATAATCAGTCTGGGGAGTAGACACTGGCACCAAGGACATCTCTTTCTCATTATAATTTTCAACAATTGTTTAGTCTGGGGGTTTTTTCCTAAATGTCTGAAAAGAATTTTTTTTTTTTTTTTAAGAAGAAATTCATGCAGTTTTATCTACATGGCTAACATGAAAATTGTGACCAGACTCAAATAACCTCAGGAGCACATACAGACTCTCAGACTTGGGAAACATGAGAAGAATAGAAACTACAAACCATGACAATGGGGTATAATGTTGCCTAAGCCTAATGTGACATGAATGTTCAGCTATACCCATGCTACAGTCAGTAAAAGCACAACTCATATAAACTCCCCCATTTAACTGCAGTTAATGGTATGTAAATTTGTATGTAAATAAATGAACTGTGGAAAAATCCATGTTAAGAGCAACAGAGCCCATATCCTGATCTCCCTCAAAACCGTTATTCTCAAGAGAAGAGAAAGGAAGACCAGGAATAACAGTAGGTGTTATTGTACTCTGCATCTCACTCATCAATTTTATGACCATTTCAAGCTAAGCTCACTGGGCATGCTGGCTACAAGTGCTCTTTGGAGATTCTCTTCTTCACTTCCAAGATCCCATCCCACTGCTTGCACTCAACTGAAAGCAGCCGCAGCCACATCACTCTTCCCGCCAAAGCTCAGAAGCAACATCCCCTCTTCCTTCTGTCAAAGGTTTGGTTGCTGTGCTAAAGTAATAATTAGTCTTTGCAGGTTGATAAATACCAAGAGAAAGATATTCTTTGGAGAGCAATATTGCTTTATTCTTATATTCACTGCAAATCTGACCTCAAGAATCTTCTTTGACAAAAAGGAAGCTGTTAAAAATTTACTCACTTTGAAAAGGAGCCCTATGTCATCCCACACTTAAAAGCGTCTTTGATTTGCCATTCATCAGTTAAATTATCACCTATTCCGAAGTCACATGTATCCTTTTTCAAAGTAGTGACAGCCACAAGAGTAAGGGCAGTAACTCCATATCCTTCTGAATCAAAAAGCTAGTATTTTTTCACAGTTACCGTGTACAAATAGTCTATTTTCATAAACTGTTTATTCATTTTTGAATAGCAGCCGAGAATATACTACAGCTTTTTGCTGTTTTCAAGCTGGAAGGAAGAAATGATCTGAATTTAAAACCACTGCAAATTTCAGGTTACAGATTTAAATTCTTAAATCCAATTTAAAAGAACCTGTAATCTTTGTTCTACCCCTTTGACCTCAGACTGAAAGATCTGAAGCCTCTATTTCTTCTGACTGGGAGTATGCGAGGAGAAACACCAACAGCACTGGTGACCCCCCTTTGCAGCCTGGCTGCTCTGCTGTGTAGCACCAGAACACACCGCAGTGCTAGCTGCAGACTGACCATGCTGTAGTTAATCCTCACAGCATGCTCTGAGTATTAGAAGCCCAAACAGACTGAGATATGTCCCAAAAGATGGAAGAGTGAGATCCCTGTGAGAGCTCCATCTGACTAGATGGTCTTCATGTTGAGAGAAAAAACGAGAAAATCCAGAATGCACTCAGTTTACACAAGTCTCAGAAGGGGGAAAATGGAAAACAAAATCCAAGAAACACTTTACTAGGGTAACATAACAGAATTGCTGTGCAGAACACTTCTCAAATGGCAGAGACTTCTTTACCTTAGGGTCCCTCCTATCTGTAAAGCCAATGTAGACACATCTGCACAGCCAGATGTAGCTCCCAGTCTGCTAGTAACTATGGCAGAGCCAGCAGTCTCACTTGCCTGGCCCACCGATCTCACTCAATTAGGTTACAGTCTTCTCTTCATCACAGCAGAAGCAACAAAAACTGGCCTTCCCTTGAAGGGCTCCTTAACTTCCTGGTTTCTGTACTTGCCCTGTAAAAACAAGCCCTACCCATACATGGCAAAGGTACAGACATCCCAAGACAATAAGAGTCATGGGCACAACCACTGGTGGCCTGCATTGCTCTGGGACATGCTGACCATTATGATCACAACAAATCATACAAAAGCTGAAGCCTAACTATTCCCCAGCAAGAGGAACCAACTTTCTATGCACATGGGAACACTATAAATTTTCCTTCTCTGCTATTCCTATAGTACTTGTCAATCCTCTTCCAAATAAATCCCTGTGCAATCAGCAAAAGCCATCAAATCTCTTTTTTTTTATTTGAAGAAGAAAAACAAATAATACCAAGCAGAATTTTACTCCTGCTCAAAAAGGAGCAACTTTAGAAACTGCATGAAAAAGTGCTTTTGTTATCAATTTCTATCACTGATGGCACTGTGCTACTATGGCAATAGGTAGCAGAACAAAATCGTGAAGTGAACAGACTCAGAAGACTCTGAAACCCAGTGCCAGACAAATGGGGTAACATGCCAAAAAAAAAAAAAAAAAAAAAAAAATTCGTGAGGATGGAGAATATGGTCTCCATCTTCAAAACTTCAGTAATTTGACAAGGCAGTAGTTCTAAACTTCAATTTAATTTTAGCCTTCCTTTTATCAACTTCGCACGAACAACAGCATCCCTTCAACAGCACCCATTTGAATTTGCCAACTAAGGACCCTAGCCAGTATTACCATGACCACCAATCATCATTCAATTCCACAAGTAATTCTGACTTCATCAACTTAGCCACATCCACTTGGTGGCAAGTGGAGGGAACTGGCCTGAAGCACAGGTAGACAAAACAAACAGTTCTAACAAGGTAGTAAAAAATTATCTGACGCGAGTCAAGCAGAATACACGAGGAACCACAGAGAAATCAGTGCAGGACAAGTGGCAGTGAAGCAATCAATCTCAGAGCAGATCACTACCATTCTTTTCTTCCACTGACAATTTCTACATCCTTTCAAAACAAGTTAGGACATGCAAAGCTTGAACCTCTTGACACTTTTTACCATACAGGATTAAGTCAACCAAAGGAAATCAGTATTGATAGCATGTGTGGTTTCTCACGTCCCACTGCTCTCATCTGCACCATTCCAGTGGCCAGTAGAAAACAGCTAGTTCTTCCCGCTGATGCCTTTCACTTTCACTCATATTTAAGGTAATGAAAGTTGATGTATTACATACAAAAATTTGACACAGTAGCCTTCCTTTTGGTAAGCCAATTAGGGGAGATTGAGGGGTCCAAAACCAGTCATTCATATGAGAGAGTTAACAGAAGCATAATTATTTTGGCTTTTTTTCTGTTGGGAGTAACTGTTCTTAGACACAACAGACTGTATCAGCAGAGCTGTGGCCTAAGCAGACTGCTGAGTGCAACTCATCTGACCCCACACAAGAAACACACCTCTACACATGTGCTTGCCGTTCCAGAGGCACCCACTCTCCTGATTTCAGGGAGTACCTGTACACATGTGGATCACAAAAGGAAAGTGGTAATGAGAGTGGTCTCTTCCTAGTTCAGCTGCTGATCCTCAGGATGCTTGCGTTCTGTAACGTGTTCCACACTCCCTTATCCAAGCACGGTTCAAAGAGTGGAACAAGAAACACCAATGGCAAGCGTTTTCACTGGTTTATTCTAGCCTTGCCCTGAGTTGATAGCTTACAGCCTAGGAAATGCCATTGCTGTGAGAACTGCCATTACTAGCCATGGAGCTGCACAGGAAGACAGTGTTAACAAGGCTGCCTCATCTTGCACATCCTTGCTACCTCACCTTGTGCGTTTGGCAGATAAGTTCATTAACTGATACAGAAGCATTTAAAGCTCCCCAGATGAATTCCCCAGTTCATGCACTCGGCTCAGCTTCAGACAGAAAAGGCTTGCAAGTCTTGAGTATACTGCAAATCTTCCCTCTGTAGAAGCAAACTGAGCTGCTCACCAGGATAATTAAATGGGCCAAATTCCTCCCTCCAATGCCTTCTGTCTTATGTGGAAACCTGGTGGTAGGCTACAGCAAAAGCAGGGCATAATACAGCGATGCAGATATACCTCATCTTATTCCTCGGTCCTTGAATATTAAAATCATAGGTGGTCTGCTGAGTGAGAACTTCAACACAAGCAGTGAAAGACCAACAGCAGGAAGTTTGTGCAGACTCAAAGTCACATGAACAGCCATTTAAAACTGTAGCATTTAAGCACATTACAGCTCCATTAACTCAGTAACTCATGACCAAGTTATCTGAAGAAATCTCCTCTCTAACTGCCCTAAATTGTAAGTGATTTTTAGATTAATAATTATGTTTTGTTCATTCCAAACATGGAATAATCTGATTCTTTACAAAATTAGACATTTTTACAATGAAAACTTTCTACAAATTAGGACCAAAAAAATAGGAAAAAAAATCTGCCAATTAGCAAGCCTCTTCTTGATACTTCTGGTTGGTTCCAGCAGTTAGATCCTCCGACGTGCATGTCAACATTACATCCAGGTTCAAGCTTTGGAAAGCTTGTGACAACTACATAACCCCTTTTAAAGACAAACAAAAATTCTAGAATCTAGTATCATTGTTACTGCCATAATAAATTAAGGATGTGCTTTCAATGTATTGCAAAGTAACCATCAAGAAGAACAGTTTGACTCTTTCTTGCTCTCGGCAGGTATGATGAAACACTCACCGTAGCACCGTCCTTTCACAACACAGCAAAAACTAACACAAGAATCTTTTCAGAGAGTCCATCTCTTGAAAGCAAATTGCAGGAGTGCCAAACCATGACTTACAGCAGTCTTGCAAAATTTATAGCTATGGTATTTTTTGGTGGGTTGGTTGTTTTTTAAAACCTTTAAAAAGCTGCTGAAGGCATGATTACTTGAAAGTGTCTGTTTTATTCTTAAAATAAAATTGGAGGATCCATGATCATGAAAGTAAGTCTGGAGATACGACCCGAATGTATGCTCTTAAGGCTCAAAATCCAAAAGATAAAAGAACTAAAATTCTGACTTCTCTCATGCAATCTTGTTATTTTTAGGACACTACTTGCTGGCTACCATTTTGTGCCCAGCACTATCCAACATCCAGAAAAAGAGAGTCCTTTCCTCACGCTACCTATGCGCTAAATAGAATAAAAGCAATAACCTGAGGATTACCCCTATGGGACAGAGCAATAATTGAGGCCAAAAGATTCAGTGATTTACAGTAATAACCAGTAAGTGTATCACTGACGGAGCCCTGAGCTCAGTGGTGTTCCAAGGCTATGCTTACCATCTTCTCAAAAAATATTTAAGTGATATTGAATATTACCAAGAAGAAATTTATATTAGAATTAATTACTATGACCACAGAAATGGATTTTAGCATTACTCAAGATCAAAAACCAAAACCAAATCCTTGGTAATAAGAGACAATGACCATCAGCAAAGTCCTTCTGAACCCTCTTTAAGAAAGCTGGAGACCTTCTCAGTCAAGCCTTGTGTGAGAAGCCTCATCATTTCCAGTAACCAGCTTCGAATGATTTAGATAGTAGTCGCATTTTACTGAAATCTGGCTTACTGATCTCCCAAACAGAGCTAACTTGACTCACTATAAGGTTTATTTTGCCTTTTTATGTTTTGGTAAGAAATGCACATGTTTTCCTAGCAAAACAACATACTATAAGCACCCAGAAAGCAAACATACACACATTTATAAAGTTATATGGCAATACATCACTAGTTTACTACCACGTATCTAAAGTGTATGATTCCTACTTAAACAATAACAAGTAGGCAAGAGTGCACGTTTATACATATTTACAGCGTAAAGTACTTCCAAAGGATTAATTCAGAATCTGCTGGATGCAAACGATGACTGCAGTGTGAAACAGAAATCCAGTAAACCTTGTTTAAAACACTCCATACCCTTTACTATGGTAAAGTGGGCAGATCCCATTACAGTTGAAAATGAGGGTGTAATCAACCCATTTAATTTTTGCCCATTTAAATTCCGATAAAAAAGTTGACTCAGTAATACATCTCTACATATAATGTACCAGCTCTTATCCGTGATGAATAGCATTTTCTATAACAGCTTTCACATATCAAAAACCCCCCATGAACTTTAAATACAGCTGAGGACCTAAAATGCAGAAAGAAGAGTCACTAAGGCAGCACACGATGCTTTACGCCTGGCCTGCAGTCCCTCACCACAAGGATAAACACACCACAGCGACAAAGAACTCCAGCCACACTCACTCACCCAGCAAAGAGCCTACGAAGATGACAACTTGCACCGTGGTGGTGAAGTGCCTGTAGGTCTGCTCTTGGCCGTGCTCCTCGCTCTCGGCGGCGCCAGCCTCGCTGCCGTTCCCGCCCTGCCACACCATGTGCCCAGCCGAGGCGTTCCTCATCCCCAGAGCTCTGGTGACAGCCTGGTACGGGGCATGTTCGCTTCCGTTCCTCGAGATCCAGCTTCTGTCGTACCCCATGGCGGAGTTCCTGCCTTCCTTACCGCCACCCAGTAACCACCGGTTACTGAGCCCTTGCCTTTAGGGACGGAACGGAGCCCACAGGCACAAAGGCGCTTCTGAGAGGCATCTTCATCACATTTCGATGTCCCGGAAAGCAGGGCTGGCTCTTCACGCTCCTAGCTTGTACATCATGACAGCCAGTAAAGAAAAGCAGAAAATAAAGCAGGCTCCTCCTGGAAATCAGCTGTCCCATTTTTCCTGCTTCACAGTCCACAGCGTTTCCTCAGCATGCCCTGCTGCAGCGAAGGCGGCTGAGGAGATGACAGCCCACAGCGCGCCGCATCCTGCCGACCCCGCCGGGAGGTCACCTCGCGCTCACCACCTCCCCGCGCGCGCTCACGCAGACAGCACACACTAAAGCCGGTCTGGAAAAGTTGGTGGACCACCAGCTCTGTCCCCCCACTCCACTCGCAGCCTTGGCGTCAGCTTTTCTCACAACCCCGCAAGAGAAAAGGCATCTCTTTCCCCGTGGCACATCTTCCACCGCTCTTCTGTCCTTCTGCCCACTCCTCCTCAGGGGAGACACGGCTCCGTCCCGCGTCCCTCCTTGCTCTGCGCCACACTGGACGCCAAGAAGACCCTCACACAGCGCCCAGAGAAGGAAATGCCTGCTGAGGGGGTTCCGCAGCACTCCAGCTATTCCTCACAGAAAATTCATTGGGTTTTGAATCCCAAGGCGGGCACACTCGAGCCTCCAACGAAGGGAAGAGCCTCCGGGTGATCCTCCGTGACCCGCTCTGAGCGCGCCCCGCGCGGCTGGCGGTGACCCCCCTGCTCGTACGGGCACCGACATCCCGGCCCGGGCGCCGAGCTGCACTGCCGCTACAGCAGCCCCGCCACTCCACGCCGCGGCCAGCCGCCGAGCCCCGCCGCCGCGGGAGGCGGAGGCCGGGCGGGGGGGACAGGGGCGGGGAAGGGCGGGGCGGGGTAGGGCGGGGCGGGGCAGGCGGCCGACTAGCTCCCGCCTCCGCCGCGCTCCCGCGGGGCGCCGCCATCACGTGGCCACGGCGCCCGGGGGTGGGGGCGTGGTCGCTAAGGCCGCCATTTTGCTCGGGAGCGCTGGGGCGGGGTATGGTGGAGCGGGCGGGAAGCCAGGCGGCGCGGCGCTGCGCTCGCAGCCCGTCGTCGGTAGGCGAACGCCGTGTAGAAGGCAGCGTTTCTAAACGGGTGTTTCAAAACAGGTCCGTAATTCTGAGGACAGAATTTCCAAAGACAACCCTGGCACCCCATATTCCTGTGGTCTGTGCCCTTTCTCCTGTGAACGCGGATAGAGGAAAGAGCTGAGTGCTCTGCCGCGGGTTCACAGACATCTGTCTACTGACTACAGGGAAACGGGGACTGCCACCACCACAGGCCCTGGAGGCTGTTGGCCAAACCTCCGCTTGCACCTCCGTGTTGTCCTCTGGGAGCGTGAGCGTGGTGGGTGGCAGGTGCCCACCAGAGCTACCCTGTCACTCCGTCAGCTGGGCAGGGGAGAGAGAAAATACAACAAAAGGCTCGTGGGTCGAGATAAGGACAGAGAGGTCACTCAGCAATTACCATTAGGGGCAAAATGGACTCGACTTGGGGAAATTTATTTATTACCAATAAAATCAGAGAAGGGTAATGAAAAAAACCCCCAAATCTTAGAACACCTTCCCCCCGACACACTCCTCTCTTCCTTCTGGGATCAACTTCGTTGCTGATTTCTCCACCTCTTCCCCTGCCCTGAGTAGCACAGGGGGACGGGGAATGGGGGTTGCCATCAGTTCCTCACATGTTGTCTTTGCCACTCCTTCCTCCTCAGTGGGAGGGCTCCTCACACCCTTCCCCTTCTCCAGTGTGGGGTCCTTCTCACAGGAGACAGTTCTCCACAAACTTCTCTAATGTGGAGCCTTCCCATGGGCTGCAGTTCTTTTCTAACTGCTCCACAGAGTGCAGTCCTTCAGGAACAGACTGGTCCAGCATGGGTACCCATGGGGTCACAAGTCCTGCCAGTAAACCTGCTCCAGCATGGGTTCCTCTCTCCATGGAGTCACAGCTCCTGCCATGGGAGGCAGGAGCCTCCACAGGGGCACAGCCTCCTTTGGGCATATCCACCTGCTCCAGCAGGGCATCCTCCAAGGGCTGCAGATGGATATCTGCTCCACCTCCACGGGCTGCAGGTGGATATCTGCTCCACCATTAATCTCCATGGGCTGCAGGGGGACAGCCTGCCTCACCATGGTCCTCTCCACAGGATGCAGTGGAATCTTTGCTCCAGTGCCTGGAGCACCTCCTGCCGCCCCCTTCTTCACTGACCTTGATGTCTGCAGAGTTGTTTCTTCCACATATTCTCACTGCTCTCTTCAGCTGCAGTTGCTCCTGTGCAGTAACTTTTCCCTCCTCTTAACGATGTTATCACAGAGGCACTACCACCATCACTGATGGGCTCAGCCTTGGCCAGCAGCGGGACCATCTTGGAGCCAGCGGGCATTGGCTCTGCTGGACACAGGGGAAGCTTCTAGCAGATTCTCACAGAAGCCACCCCTGTAGTGCCCCTGCTAGCAAAACCTTGCCATGAACACCAAATGCATCGAGTCTCCCAGATCGTTGCTTTGGGCTCTTTTCTAGCAATTCATGTCACTTCCCCACTCCCAGCCTGGCCCCAGGCTCACTCACCCTCCTTCCCTTTCCTCTCACCCCTACTCCCAATCCATTCACCTTGTCCAGCCAGTCCCATTTTTTTCCCACCTTCTCCATGCAATAGTCAGCAGTTTCCAAGTGCTTTCTCCTCATCTTTCTTTACTGGGACTCACGAATTGGCTTCTTCCTTCTTTTGGCCCCTCAACATTCCTGTGGCCATTTTGGCCGATCTCTGTGACCAGACTCTGAACTCCTCCACTGCACCTCCCAGCCGCCTCCCAGGCTCTTCTTTTCACACAGCCACCCGTTTCTTCAGCTCCTCCCTCCCAGCTCCTTCCCCTGACTTCTGCACTTCACCTAGGGAGACACTCCCCTCACCGTGCTCAGAGAGGGAAGTGAAAGCACACTCTCACATCACTAAATTTTAATGGCTAGAATTAAACTTTTATCTTGTGCAATATGAGATGTTTACATTTTGTCTCAAATTTTGGAAGGGAAGCTGCTGTCCAGATGCAGTCTGGCACATGTTCAGTGCATTCCAGTAAATCTGTGCAGAGCATAAGAATACTCTCCTTTCCCACCCCCCATAATACAGTTGGGTTTACTTTATGCAGGTTTGCACAAGGCGAGCTAGCAAAGCCACAGCACTGAAAAGGGTTGTCTCTTCCATCACCCATCAAATTTTCTCATTTCTGCTGGGCTACAATGCTTTTTAAAATAAATTATCCGAATGTTTTTATGTTATTTTTTTTCTGTGGCTGTCTTCTTGGAAACAGCAAATCATTGTACAAGAAATTAAGAGGAAAAAAAATAGCCTGAGGTAGACATCTGGTCTAGAACATTTCATCTCAGCTGGTTAAAATTTTGTCAAGTCAGGAAGAATGAGAACAGTTGGGCAGCTTCGACAATGCATAACGTTACCTGACCCACCCACTGTTACACAACGAACAGGGGAGAAGTTCCCGATGGGCCGGGCTGTGCGCTCCGAGCGCACAAAATGCTTGGAAAGCATAAACCCGTAATTTATGGGTTTAGAGAAAATTTGACTTAAGTTTCTTAATTACTTACTGCATCCTGTCTTCAAATTGGCCGTTCCTGCTGTGCCTTTGTGTGGGAGAGAAGATAAATGTGTGGCCTAGAAACTTTTATTCCTAGTCTTTAACACAGAGAGGCAGTTCATACAAACTTAGACGAGCACACGCAGCTGCACCAGTGGGTCACATACAGCAGTTACTGCTAAGAAGGTGCAGGAGACTCTAGTGTGTGATTACAGAGCCCCGGGTCACATTTGACTGTGCAAAAGATCTCTGTTGTTAGATAACAGTGCCCAGCTTTGGTCATGCATTTCCAAAAAAAAAAAAAAAAAAAAGAGAGAGAGACAGAAAACCGTTGCCCCTAAAGGCAAATTCCAGGCATTCCCAGACATGGTAGGGAACAGAACAGCATCAGAACAGTGATACAGTTTAAGATTCGGGTTTGGACAAATCGAGGACTACAGAAACTCTTCATTAGAGTAAGTCCCTCCTTCAGTGGTCTATTTGTAACAAAAAGTCTGTACTTGAAGGTTCAGGGAGTAAAGTGAAGGTCACCAAAACTCCATTGATATAAACTTGGTAAGTAAAATAAAGAGAAGCATCAGAATATATTTCATACAATTAAAAAAGTCAAGAAAATTTCAGTCCATTATACTGCAACAGTAGAGATTTAAAGTAATGCAAGTATGGCTCTGAAACTTATTTTGTTTTCAATTAAGATGACTGATCTTTAGGGGAAAGACAATATAACTAATGGGGATCATGGTAGGGTCATGACTAGGTCTAAGGCAGAAGGAAAACTCCAAGATTCAGTTCATTTGCTTTCAGTGGACCACAGTTGTTTCCTAACAAATAAAGTCACCTCAGTACAGTATGCGGGTGCGTGGTAGCTACAGACTGCTGTCGCTGGGGATTACACACCTCATAGATCAGCTTGTATGCATGAACTTACTTGGGGGCTTTTCACTGAGATCCCAGAACTTTAAAGGCCACATCATCTTGTGGCAATCCTTCTGTTCAGTAGTTACCACATGAAGTGACTGAGGAAAAGCACATTTTCTTCTCTGCTTACCACCGCTCTCCTGGCAAACCTCCAGCTGCCCCTCTCTGGCAAGTCCCACCGGGGAGACCCGGGGGCTGAGGGGGTGCTTACAGGGTCTGGCCTCACTTTGTTTGCAGTTCAACTTGCCAAAGAATAAGACTGCTCACGCTCCACTTCCTAATACTCGTTACAACAATCAATCATCGGTGGAAGTATTTTTCAGTTTCTACATGAACTTGTATCCTGCCCCAGCTCTACATGAAATCCATTCTGAATTTTGTCATTCTTTTTCCCCTTCGCAATTCTTTCACAAGGGCTAAAAATCTGCACAGTAACCACTTGTATTTTGTGCAAATCTCTGAATTTGCAGGTGCACCTGGAGGCATATCTTGGGGAAGTTCAGACTGGACATTAAGAAAAGGTTCTTCACCAAGAGGGTGGTCGGTCACTGGAACAGGCTCCCTGGTAAGCGGTCACAGCGCCAAACCTGGCAGAGTTCAAGGACCGTTTGGATGATGCTCTCGGTCGCATGCTTTAGTTTTAGGCAGCCCTGCGAGGGGCAGGGGGTTGGACTCAGTGATCCTTACGGGTCCTTTCCAAGTCGAGACGTTCTATGAGGCACAGCTTCTCCGCGCCTACACAGCTGTGAGGATGGGGCATTTGGGACGAAGCATGCGGGACCAGGAGTGGCCGCAGAGGTTGAGCAGGGCACGACGGCAGCGGTGGGCAATATGCCGCGGTCCCTCACGAAGTGGCAGAGCCCCAGAAAGGCCACCGAGAGCCGCGGGTCCAGGTCTCTACACAGCCCGGGGCTACCGCGGGGCCGAGGCCGCTGCCGGCCCAACGCGCTCCAGCACACTGCTCCTGCGAGCGCTGCGAGGCGCAGCCACCAGGCCCGAAGCAGGTCCGGGCGGCCCCGGCTCCTCCTCCTGTCGCCGCGGAGGCGGTGCCGCGGCGCGGCGCAGCGCAGCGCGCCTGCCGCTGGGCCGGCGCCACTTCCACGGTGGCAGCACCTCAGGGCCGCCGGGGATGGCTGCCGCTCGCCCCCGCCCGGGGAGCTGACATGGCCCGGGCGAGCGAGGTGGCCGCGGAGCCGCCGGAGAGCTACCAGCTGCGGCAGGAGAACGAGCTCCAGGTGCTGGAGTCCATTTACGGGCAGGACTTCCAGGATCTGCGGCAGAACCAGGCCTGGAAGGTAGCGAGCAGCGCTCCCGCGGCTGGTCCGCTGCCGGAGCCAGCTGGGCTTGGGTGCCGGGGCGTGGGGCCCTGTCCCCGGCCGCGCTGTCCGCAGGCGCGGCGGCTGGTGGCTGCTCCCTCTTAGCGCTTCCTGTGGCTGTTAGTGGCTAGAGAGGCAGAGCCGCTCGTTTTTCTCCCCCTAGGTGAACAGGGGGCAGCAGGAGGCAGAGCGCGCCCCTGTTACCTGCGGGTCTGGGCGGTGACTGCGGGCAGGCGGTGGGGACGTCGTCGGTGCATTCTGGCTGGGGTCAAGACCTTGGATTTCTTGCCTGGCGCATCCTGCCTCTTGCGGTTTGCCCGTTGTCCTCCCCGGCTTCGGTCGGCAGCTGAGTGACTGACTGCCTTTGCAGTTAATCCTCTAGATCGATGCGTTCGCGCTGTAATTAATGCTGTGCATGTAAATTGCATTTTAATTAATTGTCAAATTTAAAAAAAAGCCTCTTAATTCATCCCTTAACCGACTTATTGCATACCTGCTTAATTAATTCATCTCATCGGTATGCATATTGCGTGTCTTTGCATATTTATTGTGCTGCGATTTACTCAGTTGAGGCTGTTTCCATGATAACGTAATACTTTAACTTTCATTTTTATAGTTTCGGGTTTTTTACTTACAACTAATTAATGCTCAGGTCTACTACTGCTCTTCTTTCATTTGCCTCTTGTGACCACTAATAGTTTTTTTCCATCTGAGTCTGTGGCACTGTTTTCCTGTACCTGGAGTCCCTCTTTTCAGTTCCCGAAGTTCACTGCTACTGACATTTCTTTTTACATTCTTTTGTGTTTAGTTTCTTTTCTACAAAATATACCATAGCCCCTGCTGTCTTTTTTCTGCTGTAAACCTGAACTTAAATTCTTGAAGCAACCTATAACTTTTTTTTTTTCTGTGGAGTTTGATACGATCACTGTTGGTCTTTTGCTGGGTTTTCAGAAGTGTGACAGACTGCACTCCCTATTAAATTCGTATCTGACATCCTCTTGACTTAACCCATTCTTTTCCCTGATGGAAATGCAAAGGGAAAATAGAAGGAATAGTGGCCATCTTTTAATCTGTTTCTGGTTTTGTTATTTCATGTGGTCTTATTTCCATAGCTGTTTGTCATGTTACTAACGTCTGTGTTGGTTAAAAAAAAAAAATTCCTAATTGAAAAGAAAAAGTTTAGAATGTTGATATGGGCATGTTTTACTTTATTCTGATTTTGAGTAGGCAGTTCGAACAGGATGGAGGAGAAGGGCAAAACTCATTAGAATTCTGATTTATGCCAAAACCAAAAATATAAATACAGAAAAATTACTATCCATTTGTTCAGCCACACAAGGTGTATATAAGTGTGAAGTTATAGTTTTGCTATGTCAGAAAATAAAATACAGACTGGTGTTTGTTAGTGATTTAAAACAAGCACAAGAGGAACAATATTGTTCTCATAATGAATGCTTTAGTTTGTGGTGTTCCGTAAATAACCTGTGTTACATTTAAGTTTTTTCTACTACTGCCCTACAGTAAGCAGAATACAAGGGTTTTGTTATAAAACCTCCTCTTTGCTCTTTCTAATAACTGTAGCTACACTTCTCTGAAGAAGTTCTAAACATATACTGTGATAATACAGTGATAAACTATGATAATCGGTGAACCAGTTAACTTTCATTGAGCAATGTCAATGCATTCATATTTTTTTTCTTGGTTTGGATGGTCTAACCTGAATTCTGCCATAATATAGATTGGGAGAGTTGTGTGCTTTTACTAAAACAAAACCCAAACCCCTTTTAAATAAAAAGTTTTGTTTTCCATTTTAGGTACGGCAACCTCCAGAAATTAATTTAGTTCTGCGTCCTCAGGGATTGACTGGTGATAATGAAGTATATGCTCAAGTTGACCTGTGGGTCAGGTGCCCCCATACTTACCCTGATATGTGAGTGAACATTAAAATATAACCTTTTTTTCTCTGTTTTCTACAGTAAGGTGTGAAGTTAAAGCATGTAGTTTTATTCATCATTCTTACTCTTGCTTTCTGCATGTCAGCATTTGTTAAGCTTTAAACTTTGGCAGTTGAATTGGTTGTGGGGTTCTGTGCAGTGGAGAAGAATAGGGATGTGTTTGTCAGTGCAAGACCACAGCCCCAATTTGCAGCTTGGAATGACATAAATACAGGTGTACCTGCTAGCTTCTTAGTGCCCTGCTTAAACTTTTTCAGCTCATGACCTCCTGAGAGCGGGACTGAATCTTCATTTTTAAAGCAATATGCTCTTCCTATTTTCTGCTAGATTAGCCTTGTGGAAGAGTTCTCCATAGAGAATGTAAAAGAATTGCAGGTGATCATCACCCCCCAGCATTTTGGGTTGGCGAGTAATTTCTTGGTTAAATATTGCTCTGTACCCCATTTCATTCAGTCCTTAGGCCACTGGTTGTATCCAAAGCATAACCCTCTTTAGCCTGTCCATTTGTGCTGTGGCACAAGCGGCGTACAGGGGAGGTGCTATTTCCTACCCATAATAGTTCAGTTATACCTGTCGCATGGGACAGAACAGCCACTCTTATTTATTTTTTTAAATTTAAGATAGCATATCTACAGACATTTTGCTTATTTTAAACATTTTAAAAATTTAGCTGTTATTTGTTTATTGCATGTGGTTGGTTAAGTTTGTGTAACCTGTACAGTAGTGATAAATAAATTTTAAGTACCTAAATGTTATGCTAGTAACATTTGTAAAAGACTGTTACATAAATCACTGGTTAAGAGCTGAATTATAAGAGTCTGCGGGTTTCTTTGGTGGTTCTTCTGTTAAGTATAACTGATAGGTAATCTGCAGCCAGAGAATTCCATGATAGGGAGAATAAAATGGTATTTCTGGCTTTATTCTATACTGTGTATGTAATATTTATGTACTGCCTATTTGAGCATTAACTAATTGCCAGGTTACTATGAATGCCATCCCTGTTTCCTCACCCAGCATCTTTATCAACATTCTGTTGCTTTTTTACGCTCAGGTTTTCTAATGAGGACTTTTTTATGTTTTGTTGTTGACCCCACAGTGTCCCTGAAATACAACTAAAAAATTCAAAAGGCTTGTCAAATGAGAAAATAAACGAGTTAAAATCCAGACTAGCTGAACTGGCAAAACAGCGCTGCGGAGAGGTGAGAGCTTTTCACTTCCTTGAGAGAGACGCTCTGGCCCTAAACAGTTCTAAAAACCTGTGGTATAATGTAATGGAATACATCCACATTGGAACTGTAAGTTGCATTGCTCCTAGGGAAGGAGAGACTTTCTTTCTTAAGAATGTTTCTAATTAATGAAAGTTTGGAATATGCACAGTCTTAAACTACAGTGCACGTGTAAACAGTGCCAGCTTTATCCCTGTTTAAAGGCAGATTTAAAGGTTCATGTTGTTCTTGGAGTTATTTTACAGTAAGGAAAGCAATACTAATACTCTGCTCTTTTCAGATGAATTTGGATATCGTAAGTGGCTATACGTGTTTAAGCAGGCAGCAATTATGTGGGGAGTTTTTCCATGTGATCTTGTCCATTTAATGCTGAACTGAAGAGCAAGAGACCTTAGTTATAGCATCAGATCAACGGTTGACTTCTGTGGCTGTAGCACAATCACTCCATGCCATTGTGCCTTTTTTCTGCTGTGTTTAGGAATAGAGATACTTGACTTCCCCTTAAATAGGATAAAAAGGGAAAGATGGAGAAACATGTGAAGCTTAGAACTTGTATCTGTTTTAAGAGATTTTCTAAGTCCCCAGGTATGTTTGGTATTAGCAATACCTTTCCCTTGTTGCTGAGGACTGAAATGATTCAAAGGATTACTAGCAACCATTGCATTCGTGGTGAGAGCAGAGTTTATGATATGTTTCTTATGACTATGTGGAAATGTTACAGGCAAACACATGTGATTCACTCAGTTTGCCTTTTTCAAAGTAAGCAATACACAGCTGTGGAAGTTATTATGCTGAAATTGGACAATATTCTGCTTTCAGTTTCCTAAGCCTGTCAACTTTACAGGTTGGCAGATGTTGCCTGTTGTTCAGTCTTGCCACATCAAGCGTTTTTTCTATTTGCAAACTATACTACTATTTTGATTGCCAATTTTTCTGCAGATACTTCCAGAAGAACTGTTTTACCCAGATACCCATGTTTTGTTCATTCTGTTCATTAACCAAGAATTTCCTAATTTTTTTCATTATCTTTGGAAATTAGGAGTTCAACAGTGTATTCTGGATTTTTTCTTTTCTTTTTGTGTTGACAGTACTATGCACAATTGGTAGGAAATACAAGGTTCAAACACTAAACCATGCAGTATATACTCGATCTGCTCACAGCTGACCCCAGGAGAGCTATTTGCCTGGAGGGCTTTAAATCCCAGTTTTATTTCTGATCTCATCCAAAGGAGCTATGAATGTGTCACAGGTTTTCCAAATGTTAATTTTCCAAAGCAAGAATCATGGTTGTTCCAGCAATGTGTAGATACAGTTGTGAGTTATGTGTATGATACGCATTTTTTATAACTGACAAATACAGTGCAGCCCTGAATTACTTTGCAGGGAAGGAGAGAGAACTGTCCTCTCTGCCTTGATAGGTGTTCTTTATTACAGTGTATTCTGCAATATGGAAAGTTTGAACATACCTCAGTTACCTGTCAAACTGAACAAAGGATGTGGGGTTTTAATTATTGAGATTCCTTTTTTTTATACGTGTGTGCATGCATGAACACCTTGCCTTCTGAATAGTAATGTGGGAAATATATTTTACTTTGCATGTCATATATGCATATTGTGCTATGCTTTCTGTTCTGAATTGCTTCCTGGCTTCATTCTTACTTTCAATCAGGGGATTCAGTGTCTGAGAATCTTTTAAATGACAGCCTGTACAACTTAATTTGTCTGTTCTCCCTCTGTACATACCAATCCTGCTCAGTGCTGCTGCTGATTCCGGGGATGCATCTTTCTGATGTACTTACTGTTCTTTAGTTTTGGAGATATGATGGTCTATTAGCATGAAAGGTTAAGCCCTGACAGATCGATAGATACGCAGTTCAACTAAATGAAAATTGATTCCAAGCTTGCAAACCATGTAGCAGAATTCAGTGGAGTTTTCAACTGAAAAAGGGACAGGTCTAGATTAGACATTAAGAAGAAATTCTTTACTGTGAGGGTGGTGAGGCACTGGAGCCGGCTGTCCAGAGAAGTTGTGGATGTCCCATCCCTGCAGTGTTCAAGGTCAGGTTGGATGGGGCTTTGAGCAACCTGATCTAGTGGAAGGTGCCCCTGCCCATGGCAGGGAGGTTGGAATTAGATGATCCTTAAGGTGCCTTCCAACCCAAACCATTCTGTGATTTGTATTTTATGAGTTGTTATTTTATGAACGTGGAATGCTGTAAGTGGCTCTGTGGTTCTTACTGGGGGGCTAGTTTGCAGAGCAAGGGTTGGATTTTGTGTTAGCAGTGAAATAAACTATTTCATAGTAATAGGTATAGGAATAGACAATTGTGAAGGATTTAGTTTGTAGCTCATGTGTCATGAACACATAACTTTGTGAATAGAAAAATATGCCTGAAAGAGGATGAGAAAATGAATTTTTTATATTCTTTCTTTTTTGAAAAAGATGATGTTTGAAGTTGGCTGTCTTTCAGTAATTTTTGCCATCTTTGCTACTGTGGTCAGGGATTTTTCAAGTTACAGTTTACTAATAAATAAACTCTGACAAAAAATACTGAAATATGGTGAACTCTCCCTGCAAAGTAACAAAATCAGCAGTCACACTGCCACTGTATTGCTTTTTCGAGTTGAGTGTCATTTTACTGTGTGATCTGCTTGTTTTTTGTATTTATTTTCTTTTAGGTCATGATATTTGAACTTGCTGACCATGTACAGTCGTTTCTCAGTGAGTATAATAAACCACCTTCCAAGTCTTTTCATGAAGAAATGCTAAAAAATCACCAGAAAGAACAGGAAAGACTGGCTCGGGAGGAATTGCGTAGGGCACAAGAAGTTAAGAGAAGAGAGGAGCAGGAGGTAAGAGGAATTAAAGTGTGAATAACCTTGTATTCTTAAAGTAACATAAACAGTCATGATTTTGTAATCATCCTGCATAGTGGTGTGTTTTAGTGAATTATTAATGTGTCAGACCTGTCTGTATGAGTTGATCAATATGTGCTATATGAACTGTCTGCTGCTGCAATTGTAATATTTTAACAATTGTGTTAAAAATTATAACCCTGAGAAATATTTATGTCCAAAACAAACCTAAATGTGGATCAGATGAAAATCGCTCATGAGAGGACCGTATACAAAAGTGTAAGCAAATGTATATATGAAGTGCTTCCCATCTTAACTAGGAGGTATTAACCAAACAGATGGGTACTCATACCTTCCTTCAGCCACAGCGTGACTGGAATATTCACTATGATGGGCTTCTCTAGAGCACGGTACGTTTGATCTAAAGGCACCTTGGAACTGCATGCATTCTTCACTAGAAGGGATTCATCTAACTCTGACAGAGACTAGTGGTGTGATGTCTCCACACTGTGGGAAAAGAGATAGAATGGCTCTTTTCTGACAAGAATGTTTTAGCTTATTCCTCTATCTTTTCTGTGTACAGAACATTATTGTTTTCTTTTGTCTACAACTCTGTTCTCCCATAGCATACAACTGATGCTGTTAACTTCCTCGGGAGAGCTGATTTGACTTCTCTCTATTCTTGTGAGATCACGAGTCTCTTTAACACTTCTGAAAAATCAGCATCATAGCTTTTTTCTTTTTTAACCAGTGTAGGATTAGCAGTTGCATTGCATGTACCTTTGCGTCTCTAACAACACCAGAATTTATTTCAGCAACGTGAAATCCTCAATGAGATTCAGAGAAGGGAGGAGGAGAAAAGAGAAGAAAGAAAAAAGAAAGAGATCGCCAAACAGGTATTGTTTCTAAGCAGGGGTGCAAAAACTTCTTCCTAGTACTGTAGCATATGCTTGTAAAAAAAAAATTTGATGGATTTACATGACTGAATTGTCCTGGACATCTTTTCTCATCCAGTGCTTCTAATAGTTCTAGGTTAAAACAGGTTCCTAATTATATGGACTTTATTTCTGGAATAAAATCAACTGTAAAGAGAGGTAGTTTAATCTGTTGGCATCTTAAGTGTATTGAGGTGGCTATTTTCAAATGGGCATAAAAAGCTAATATGTTCTGGTTTAAAAATCTTTACATTCCATGACCATGGACAGGGCTGAAATGTACTCTTTGAATCTTGGCACTTCTTTCTCAGCCTCATACGTACATTTATTATGAAAACCTCTTTCTTCTGTGATCTGAGTGATGTTATAGAGTAATAGTCAAGTACTCCCGTTATGTTGAGGACAGGAGCAGTTTCTGTACTTTATTTGGTGTTTTTCCTGATTTATAGGAACGTTTGGAAATAGCTGCTCTGACAAATCAAGAAAATTCTCACAGGAGAGATACTGCAGGATATAGAGTTGCTTCCAGTTTAAATGGCAGCTGTTCGGAACATGCAGTGAATAATAAGCACCGACCAAGTTCAGCTGGACGTTCAAAGTATGCATGCCAGTTTGCATGTGATTTTGTTTGGGTTTTTGTTTTCAAACATTGGAAGTGGAATTTGAACGCAAGAGAGTAAAGTGCCGTGTTGCTGACCTGCTCATTTTGGTCTCCATCCCACTCTACCCCCTATTCCTCCCCCTCTTGATTTGGCATGGTTTGTCTTATTCATGTGCTATGGATAACTTGAACTTTCCAATTAAAAGAGTCAGCTTGACCCTTAGTTAAAGTATTTGGCAATTATTGGAATGTGTGTATTCAGGTTTACTTAGTCTCTTAGAAGTATGCAATAGGTTGGCAGTTGCAGGAAAAAATATTTTAAATCCATTAATGAAGGTTTTGAAACAGCACAATAAATTAAAGTTTATGTTAATCTCAAAATATTTGCCGTAAAGGTACACTGGTGTAAAGTTCCAAGTTAGAGAATTGGATAATGCTCTGCATTTGCAGAGCAAATTACTGGAGGGAAGATTAGAATTATTGGAGGGTTCTTTTGCTGGTATGTAACTCATCTAGGTTAGGGTTGGTGATGATGTAGGTGGGTTGGGGTTGTGTTTTGAGGGTTTTTTGATTTTTTTTGTTATTTTTTAATTTTGTGTTGGGTTTTCTCCCTTTTCTGAGTTCATAACTGATAAAACTGTTAAAGGCAGTGGAGATGTCCCGGTATTAATTTTCCTAGTTTTGATTCAGATTGTACCAATAACTTGTTATTCAGACTGTTGTTTTAATGGAAATAATGTATTTCTGTTTTTTTCTTGTCTATAGACTTCAAAAATGTTTTCACGTTATTTATCAGCCTGGATACCTGATGCAGAAGTTCTTCTTTGATCTATTCTACTTTGACTCTTGCTGCCATCCCTTCCCTTTGCCTATCCCGAGTCGTATTTGGCAGTTGTTTCTCTATAGTATTCGATAGTTCATTAATTTCTCTTCCGCTCTTCCTACTAACCTTAGTATAACAGAACTTGTGGAGCAAGTGTCTTGCAATTTTGTACTGTGCTTTAATGCAGAACACATACAGTGGACTTACATTATAAGATCTTACTTGATAACAAACAAATGAAAAAACCCGCAAAAGAACCCCGACCAGCCCCTATCCGCCCAACACCAAAAAGACAGAGTTACGTATTTTAACAATGGTGAAAATAATCAAAAAGGATTTTGAAACATTGAAACTTCCTTTGATGCCATGTTTGTAGAGTTAAGCAAAAACATTTTGAAACAGGATGCAAATCAAATCAAACGTATGTATTTTTCAGAGCTATAGTATGTTTACTTTTAAAATTTTTTTCCTCCTCCCTGCTCTGGCTTTGGATATAGAGAGCCTGTACAGCATGATACTGCTGCTAAAATGCAGACTTTCTAATCAGACATAGATCTTTGTGTTAACTCAGTATCTTTGAAATTAATGGCTATTATCATTGGATACAAAAGTCTCTGAAAGCTAATCCTCTGGCAGAACTGATACCTTTAGGGACTAGAGACTGCAATAATACTATCTTTTTGAATCGGAGAAAAATGTTCTGTTCACATTGCAGACGAGAACGGCAGCTTTCTGTTAGTAATAGCAAAGAGTCCCCTGGAAATCATGAAGTTTTGAACTTTAGCACAAGTGGTGGTGGACAACTTACTGTCCATAAAGGAAAATGCCTAGGTAAGCAAAATTATAACTGCAGCTTGAAATAATGGGGTTTGGGCTGGTTTGGGTGGTTGGTTTGGTTTTGGGTTTATTGGTTTTTTTTATTAAGGAGGAAGACTTAAATGGTGTTAACAGGTACAAGCAACAAGGGTGGAGAGAATATTGTTGTGGGTCATGAAATGTCACAGTCAGGAGTGGGAGAGAGTAAAAGGAAAAGTTACTTCATGATAAATATTTTGTGTTTTCTTAGGACTATTATAAGTAAAAATTTGCTTCTCCAGCTACAGTTACATAACTGAAGAGCCATACCAAAAAAAAAAAACCCTTCTCAACATTCTATATTCTCTACATAATTGCAATAATACTGAAAACTAATTGCTTCTAGATTTAAGTAGGTACATTGTCAGATACACGTGGCTACCAAGCAAAAAGTCATGTAGCTTTCAGTAACATCAGACACCAGCGAGAAGCGGAGGGTTAGAAATACATACTTACTCCCATTCCATTGCTGCTGATAGCAGTGGTGTGAAAGCAGTGTATTTAGTGAAAACATAAATACAGGCAACAATAGGAGACTTTCAGAGCTGACAGGCTCCATGAAGTGCCTATATGAATGGACCAGCAAATTTTTTCAGTGTTTGTTTTCGACGTAGTGCTTCCTCAGTGGCAGGATGAACTGCCCAGAAGAGTCTGGAGCAAAGAGCATTTTATTATTTTGTGGTCTGAGGATGAACAGTTAAGTTATTGTGTGTAGAGCTCGGCATTTGCTCAGCAGAAAGAGTGTTTGTTTATTAAAACCTGGAATTCTTTGAAATGTGCAGCAGTTTTTTGTCAGTGTGCTATTGCTTTCACTTGACTACTGGTACATAGCATTCAGTCTCATCAGACCTGGTATTTTCCATACCTACCATGCAGGTATGGATCTTGTTCCATTGTAAGTAGGTTTGTATTTCTGCAATTCTGGAAAGCAGGCTCATGGGTGTTTGTTTAGCATTTGTAGGAGCTCTTGTAAAATCCTTACAAACAAAAGAAGCCCTGTTTCTCTTCTCTCCCTTCATGTATAGGCAAGGATGAACAGCTTGGTAAATCAGTCTACAATGCCTTAGAAATTCACAGTGGAGACTTTGTTTTAATATACGAGTGGGTTCTGCACTGGCAAAAAAAAATGGGAAGGTTTCTGACAACGCATGAACTAGAAAAGATTGAGAAGTGTAAGAAGCAGGTAATGCCCATGTTTTGCATTTGGCTTAATAAAGGTTAGATGGGGTTCAGAGCTTTTCTTGCTGCTGCTAGTTTATGTTAAACTTGAGAGGGTGCTGATGAATTTGAAAATGCTCATGTTTGCACTAACCACAGAAAAAGATGGGTGTATTGAGGAGTTCTTTTACAATAATAAATATACAAGAAGGTGTATTTGAAAGTATGCGTAAATAAACAAAATATTAAGATACTAAAATGCTGAAGAAAAAGGGAATCAAGGTTATCTCGCAGAAATTTTGTGTTGCCCCTTGTGTACAATACTTCCTTTTCAAAAACGGATGAGAATGTCACATATATTACATGTATTTTGTATGTGTTATATATTTAAATAGTGGTCTGTTCATGAGATGTGACTCAGTGCATGTTATGTTGTGTTTCTCTAACAGCTTCAAGGTGCAGAAACAGAGTTCAGCTCGCTGACGAAGCTAAGCCACCCAAACATAGTACATTATAAGTGTATGAACTTTAAAGAACGGGACGATTCAATCGTGGTGGACATTTTAGTGGAGCACATAAGTGGATGCAGCCTTTCTACGTACTTGCACAAAGAGACTCCAGTGCCAACTGAGCAGTTGCGCCATTATGTGACCCAGATCTTGGCAGCTCTTGACTACTTGCACAGTAATTCAGTAGTGCACAAAGGTCTTTGTGCTTCCAGTGTTCTGGTAGATGCTGAAGGAAACATCAAGGTGACAGACTACAGCATTTCCAAGCGCTTAGCTGATATCTGCAAAGCAGATGTTTTTGAACAAACCAAAGTTCGTTTTAGTGAGGATGGTCTTCCCAGCAAACTTGGAAAAAAAGGAGATGTATGGAGTCTGGGCTTGCTTCTGCTTTCGCTCAGCCAGGGCCAAATAACCAAGGAATATCCAGTGGCTGTTCCTACCAGTTTACCTGCTGACTTCCAAGACTTTCTGGAAAAGTATGTTTGTTGCATTCCTGTATCTTTTTTGTCTTATTTTTTTGAAAGATTTTTTGAAAGGTTTTTTGAAAGAACATCTAAATCCCCCTGTATCACTAGCTACAGTTTTTAGAGAAGAGGTGATTGCTCCCTCACGACTCAGGCTGCTAATCTGGGATTCAGGAGAACAGGTCTGGTGCTCTCTTCTCTGCTCTGCTACCAACTTTGTGTGTCACTGTGGATAAGTCATTTAGTCTGTCTTTGCTTCTGATTCCCATCTGAACAATAAAGGTGATAATTTCTTAAATATAAAGAGGCCTCTGAACATTTAGGCCTGATATGGAATAGGTCTTTGAACAGTTCTCTTCTTGGTTTGCTAACAGATGTGTTTGTTTGGAAGATAAGGAAAGATGGACTCCTCAGCAGCTGTTACAACATAGTTTTATAAACATTCCACGAATGAAAATACCTGTAGCTGAAGAAAATCTAGATGGTAAGAAACTTGGTTCTTTCCGTATTCTGCTAAATAAGTGGACTACGTGCCTGCAGTAACAGAAAAATTGAGCTGTGCTAGAGCTTCACAAGACTGCACAAGTGTTTAGCATTAATTAACGTAAAAGCTAGTATGGTCTGTACCTTCTATATCCATGACTAGCTGGGGTGGACTGACTGCTATTGTCTCATCAGTAGAAGCAGCTGATGCTTTAATTAAACCTGTAAATTCATCCACCTCTTGCATGGTGTAAATGTCACACTTAACTTTGCCCCTGAAAGATGCTGATCCATTGTTATGTTCTTGTTAGAATCAGTTCCTTTGTCCAGCATAATTAAGGCTAGTATCTTAAAAACTGTATTAAGGTTTATGCTCGAACCAGAGCTTAACTCTATGTAGCAGAGCACTTCTGTATTTTAGGTTTTAGTTGCACGTGAAGTTGTTTAGGTTTTGTCTTCCTAGTTTCTTATTTGACAGTCCCTTTTGCCTTATCCCCGTAGGCCCATGCTGCCAGTGGTGGTAACTTTGATATCCTCATTACAGATTCGGCAGGTATAGATTGCATCGAGACAGTTGTACCCAGCAGTCAGATATCCAGCGCTTCATTCTTCACAGAAACACAGCGACAATTTTCACGTTACTATAATGAGTTTGAAGAGCTAAAATTACTTGGCAAAGGGGCTTTTGGAGCAGTCATCAAGGTGTGGTATAAAAATCATTTCCCTCTATGGAATCCTTTTTGGGGATGTGTTTATTTTCTCTGAAGCAAAACAGTATCTTCAATGTTTGCATGGCTTTATTTATGATCTTCTAGTGTGCTGTGCCTGTGTTTGTGTTTTTTGTCTGGTATTGAACAGTCTGCTAAGTTTTGTGAGACGTTGCTGGGAGTCTGGAGAGCAGCCTGTCAGTATGGGGAAGCTTCCATTTGAATTGCAGTTGTTTCCCAGGTGGAAGGAAAACTGCCTCTTCCAGGAAATTATTCTACTTCTGGCTTTACTTGGTAAGGCATTTCTAAGCACTTGACTTCAGATTTATTTGAATTTTGCAGGTGAGAAACAAGCTTGATGGTTGCTATTACGCTGTGAAACGTATCCGCATAAACCCTGCCAGCAAGCAGTTTCGGAGGATTAAGGGGGAAGTAACATTACTTTCCCGCTTGAACCATGAGAATATTGTGAGGTATTACAATGCTTGGATAGAAAAACATGAAAGTCCTGTCCCCAGTGTGTCATCATCTGAAACAACTGAAGAGAAAAGAACACCCACCAAAGCTGGTCCCTTCATCCTTACCACTGAGGAGACAAATGATGTGGAAGCTAATGCTCCTCCTCCAGTTTTGACAAGTTCAGTTGAGTGGAGTACTTCGTGTGAAAGATCCTCCAGCAACAAATTCAGTGGAGCGGATCAGGAGTCCAGTGATGATGATGATGATGACGGTGATGGAGTGTTCTCACATTCATTTTTGTAAGTAGGCTTCAGTATTGGCTCTAGAGGGAACATGAGCAGGGTTGGCTTTTCCAAGTTTGTGTCTTTTATCATTCTCATGTCCTTTGTCTGAGGTAGTTCACTGCATTTTCATTCTGTCCCCTGGTTCAAAAACAGTGTATTTGCCAGCAGTCAGATAGCCAGGGACAGGAAAATTTGTAGCTGATAACTGACAGTGTATGAGGGGAATTTTGGTTTAGGCTTCTAGAAGTTTCTTACTGGTATCAGAGTGCATGACTGTTTACTTTGTTGGACTCTCTTTTCCAATGTTGAGAGAAAAGTTTTTAATAAACAATAACAGAGAAATATTACAAATCCTGAAAAATACCTGCCTTGTCCTTTCTTTTTTGTTTTGATTTTTATTAACATATTCCATACCTGCCTCTGTGTATGGAGTGGTTCTTTCGCTCGTGTTTTTTAGTTTATGCAAATAAGTAAACTTACCTGTTTTGCATATTGAATATAGAAATTAGATTTTACTGATGCAAATACATACCCTCCCTTTAAGAGACTGGGCTGTCAAAGGAAGTGTTGTTTTGCAAGCAGGATACTTTTTTGGGTTTTGTTTTGCTTTTTTGTTTAAGGCATATGGAAGGTCTTCAACTGAAGCTTAGATTTTTTTTTTTTTTTTTCCCCCCCTCAAATAGTTTCGAGATTTCTTGGTAAATGTTTTTTGGTACCCAAAACTTTTGAGATTTTTCTTTCTCTTTTTTAAATAGGCCAACCACAGATTCTGAAAGTGAAATCATCTTTGATAATGAGGATGAAAACAGCAAAGGCCATACTCCAGTAAGTATAGTGATAAAGCTAGTGAAAATTCAAAGATCATAAGATAGTCCTTGGCAAGCAGATAGGTCGGTTGGGAAGGTTTTGTTTCACTTCTGGTGTAAGCAAAGGACTGTATAAGGTTATGTCCCATCAGAATAGATGCTGTGCTGTCGTGAGCGACATTCCATAGAAATGGGTCTGATGCAGCTAATCTGGATTCTGTTTCCTGTAGTGTTCATGGAGCTGGATGTGAGTTGTGCTTTATAGTCACAAGCCTGGTTACTGCAAGTTTAACACTTCAATGTGTAAATTATTTATTGGCTAACCATACGGATTGCCTTACATCATCTGAAAGCTGAACTTCTATTCTGCTTTTAGATGGTATAAACCAATAGGTTTGCTCATACTACCCCCCTTTTGAAAGTGGTGACAATACATATTGCTAGCAGTCAAAAGATGGGAAGTCCTCCAGTGTCCAATGATGACGAATTATTACTCGTTCTCCCTTTGAAAATGAGAGTTTGTTCACACGTTTTTTCTAGTTTATTTAGAAGCAGTGGCACTATAAAAATGTGAATGTATCCTTTTGCTGCTATTCAAACCTAGCCATAGAAAGTGAGTTCCCATCAACATGTTCCAGCCATTAAAAAATAGTAGTATGCATAAAAAACCCCTCTGATGGCTTCCTATAGCTAATTGTTACTGTGTTAAAGGATGAAGAAGGCGATGAAAAGAATGGCCATGGAGGAGAAGACAGGACACCAGTCACTCAGACAGTGCATTACCTGTACATTCAGGTATGAACGTGTTTGTGTTTTCAGATAAAAGGGTACTGTTTATTCGAACCTGTAGAGATTAGTTGCTGGCTTTCCTGAGAAAAGTAATGATCTTTAAAAAATGCAGTTGGGACTAAGTTCAATGTTGTTTTTGCAATAGACCTTTTACAAGGTGTGGCTGGTGGAAGGCACTATGCAGTGCATGTGGCTTGTTAAGCATTCTGAGGCTCTATAGCCGTGCCTGGAGAAAGCACAGATTGGTAGTGCCATAGTGTGCGATGGGATCACTGTTGTTGCTTGTGTACAAGTTGGCAACACCTGACCTTACCTTTGAACAGTCCAGCCAACCAACCTTCCTGAGTCTGTGCCTTCCAAAGCATTGTTTTGCCTTGTGCTTGTTATGTGTTTATAATATCCATCCCAACCCCCTAACACTGTAACTGGTGTTCTTGATGATGGTGTTAGTTCCCAATATGGAGTTGAAGTGTAGTGTTAACTTCCAGAGGGGAAGTTGTATATCACAGGTGTGAAATCTTCTGCATTCCCTTCAAAGGCACTATATTGTGTATGCACTTTCTTTAAGAGTAAACAGTAGTGGCTGCAAAACCATTGTACGGCCCTAACAGTAGGCACAAAATAAAATTCCTGCAAGTTTGCAACTTCAAGCTTTACTACTGGCAACATCTCCTTTTTGTTAGGAGATAGGCTGTTTCTGGGAGAAGTCAACTATCATAGCTAACTGTTCTGTGGTGACATGCTATTTTTTATAACACACGTAATGCTAGAACTCTCCTGGAAGGGATATACAATTAGATGGAATTAGATTTTAGTAAGCTTGTTAGCATATGTAACGTGTATTCATAATATAAGCAGTTAAGCCAAGTAAAATAAAGCCAGAGATTCTTTAAAGTTTGGCTTAAACATACATTATGGCTTGGCTGGCTTCACCTTGTTTTTAACGTTTATGTTAGAGAATGGACTACTCTACAAGCTCACACCATTGTCCCACAAAATGAGTGAGGACCCATAAGTAAAACACGTGTTTTCTAGCTGAAAGACAGCTCTCAGGAAAATTCCAAATAGCTGAACGTTTTGGTGATACTGTTTGTTCCTGAACCATGCATTACAGAATCAGTCATTAACGTGCTCACAGATACAAGTTTCTGACTGTCTCTTTTCTTGACAAAACTTCTTTCTTCCCTCTATCCCCTACATATGCACAACTGCAGATGGAGTATTGTGAAAAGAGCACATTAAGGGATACTATTGACCAAGGATTATATGAAGACACCAGTCGGCTTTGGAGGCTTTTCCGAGAAATTTTAGATGGGTTAGCTTACATCCATGAAAAGGTTAGCAAATACGACAGTTACGACCTGTCCGTAATATCTGTGTTATGCCTCTTTCTGTATAGGTTTCTTCATATTCTATTCTTTTTGGGGCATTCATTCCTCACACTTCTCATTACTGACCTGTGCCAGGAGTTTAGAATATTTTATCACAAACTTGAATTTTATAATGAACCACTTCAGATTTTTCCCTCTGTCACAAAAATGTGACCATCTTTAAAAACATTTTGTTAGGTATCTGGTAGCACTGAAAATTGTTTTTAGCTTTTGGGCTACAGACTATAGTCTTACTTCAAAATTAATCATCGGTAACTTAATGCAGTAGATGTCCCACTGTAGTAGAAGTATATAATATGGTTTTTCCAGTCTATTATAAAGAGTTTTATTTTGAACTGTATTTATTGTTTAATATTCTGTCAGGTTTTTTTATTCTCCTCCTGTAACAGGGAATGATCCACAGAGACTTGAAACCTGTGAACATTTTTTTAGATTCAGATGATCATGTCAAAATTGGTGATTTTGGTTTAGCTACAGATCATCCAGCAAATGCAGTAAGTACAGCTGAAAGCAAATGGAAAAAAACCTCTTTAATTTGGTGTTGTAATAACATGAAATGTGAAAATAAAACCATAGTACTCATTGGACTTTATGTTGTGAATGCCATAAACTTGGTTTCTAAGGTTCTAGAGTCAAACCATGTACTACAAACCGAAGCGGCAAGAGAAGCCAGCAGAAGTGTTTCAATTGCCATTGACAGTATGTCTGTTTTCCTGATTTCAGGAGGTCTCTAAACAAGAAGAAAATCACTCAGATAGTTCTGCTATGTCTGACCCGTCAGGTTAGTTTACATGGTAGCTTATTCTAAATGATTTTAAGAAAACACTTACGTTCTGCAGTCTTGTATACTCTGTTAGGACTTCTATTCGTTTTTTGATAAAACCTTTTTTAGTATGGGGGGAAAAACTAACCACTAGCTTTTGGGTAGATAGTGGATTACATATAATCTGGCAGTTTAGACTTACCTAAAAATGAATTTGCTTCCCCTGCTAGGCTTCTGCCATATAGGTCAGTGCTTTTCTCATGGTAAGGTCAGAGGCCCTGTGTATCTGTTTCATCTGCAGTTCTGTTCTCTTGCCTGTACAGGACAATTTCAAGACTTCAGGGATTTTTGTTTGGTTCGTGTATTTTTTGACACCTTCCATAACAGACTGAATTTTGTGTTTTGAGAAAACTTTACTGCATCATGTGTCTTAAGATGAGTATAATGGAAGTGAAATTTAGTTGTATTGTTTGTGTGCTGACCTACTACAATTCTGTGAAGCAATACATAGGTTTATCTACTATAGACAAAGGTGCTTGACAAGCAAAGAACTGTTTTGGAAACTGTTCTCAACTGAGTCTTTCAACAAGGACTGCATTCCACCTGGAAGAAATGAGAGCTGGAGATGAGGGTTTTTTCTACCTCGACTTTGATGCTGCGTTCCTCTCCCACTTTCTTGAAACTAGTACTCTCTCCTTTTGTCACATAGGTAATCTGACAGGGATGGTTGGCACTGCACTGTATGTCAGCCCAGAGGTCCAAGGAAGCACTAAGTCTACATACAATCAGGTATGATTAGAAAATAAAAAGGTAGCATGGAACCTAAGGTACCAGGTACAGTTTAGGTCATTCCTGCTCAACAAAGGTGAATGCAAGGTGGAACAGGGTGTGGTGGGACTGCTACAATAAGCAACAGAACAATTTGAGAGGAGACCAAGAGTAGAAGGATGTGGGCAAGTCAGTTTTTCTGCCTGTGCCATGACCGTGACTAGGCGCAATTGACTTCAAGTTGAAAGCGAGAGGACCTTTATAAACTAATAGGATAGAAATCTTACAGTCTTTATTAAAGGAAAAATGTCATCGTCAGAAGTATATATTGCTCTCCTGAATTCCTAGACTGGGATTTTGGGAGGTGGGCGTGCATTTTTTCATCAAAGAGAATTCTGTTTATATGCAGAGACAAGCTGAATTTCAAAGCAAGAATGTTTTCAAAGTGGAATCTTTTACGTCATGGCAGTGCTGTGATGATAGAAGGCACTGAAGTGTACCAAATTTAGTGGCTTGTGTCATTTAACAAAAAGTAATAAAAAAAAAAGCCCCAAATAAATCCCAAAGCAAAACAAAAAAAAATCCCAATCCCTCCACCCCACTCTCTGGCCATAATATACTGAAAAATTTAATCAAAACATTAATTTTTTTTATTTTCTCTGCTACCGTTCACAGGTGCTACTTCTAAGCTTCCATTTTTTTTCCTCCTTAGAAAGTGGACCTGTTCAGTCTGGGTATAATATTCTTTGAAATGTCTTACCACCCCATGAGTACAGCATCAGAAAGAATCTTTGTTCTGAGTCAGCTGAGACTGGTAAGTACACAGATATAAAAGATACTTTTTCTGTGCATCAAGTGGTTTAAGAAATAAAAGGATGCAAAACATAGCAAAAATGTTTCCATAGGGAGTGCTTAAAAAAAAAGTTGATAAAATACATACTGAAAAGTGAAGAATAAAATTGGGGCTGGTACTGACATTCCTTTAGTGCTCTGTGGATTCCATAATGGTGTTGCCATCAGCCAGTGTTCTGTCTGGGAAATTAATTTTTATGGTACCAAACATTAGAGGTGTAAATGTCAGATAAAGAGATTATGGCTTTAGTTACACCTAGGTTTAGACCCAGTGGGTCTCTGTCAGGATCCAGTTGGTATTTGTAGTTGGTAAATGCTTGTGATTATGGGTTGTATCTTTATTATACAAAACCTCATAAAAGCATTGCAGTGACATTTTTTCCTTTTAGCTCTTCAAATGGAATTTGCATGTGGTTTGTCTTTTTTTCTGTTTTGTTTCCCCCCACCTGGGCAATAACAATGCTTAGTTTCTGTTTAAATATGTAGAACTTAAAAGTAGTCTGAGCAAACTGGACTGGCTGTTATAATTCAAACGTGGTTTTTGTTTTTTGTTTTTGATAGCCTACTATTGTATTTCCTAAAGACTTTGATGAAGTCAAACATGCAAAGCAGGTAATTTTGGAAGATATTTTAACTTAGGTATTCCTTTTCAAGAAACTTTCATTATAATTTTTCCAACTTAAATCAGTAATTTCTGACAAGTTCTTACTATGGAACACTAGAACAAAGTAAGAGGGGAAAAAAATTCTTAAAAGAATATACTAAGTTGGCGTGGATCTGTACTTACTCACAAAATTCCCTGAGCACAGTCATAAAGAAAAGCAGAGTTCACTGCTACACCTTTCAAGGTCTGAGGGACAATTTTGACTTCTTAAGCTCAGACAACTGACCACTGTATTGTTAAACTCGCTTTCGAAAGAAGTCCATGTCACAGAACAGAAAGAGGTGTGCAAGCTAAATTGACTGCTCTGAGTTTGAAAAGAGCTGCCAAGAGCTGTTCTGGATGCCTCCGTGGCAGAGAAACGAAGGGATAAGGAGCAGTGCAATCTTTTCTGGACCATCTAGACAACTTTTTCCGTGCTATAGTGGACTCTATTGCTTAGCATTAGCGTTTTGACTCCTATCCCTATGAAACAGCATTCTGCCGGTTACTAGTACAATAAAAATGTTTCCATCTTGTACAGTTTACTCAAAAAGGCCACAAAGATTCCCTTTTCTTTAATATCTGTAACTCTGAAATCCTTGTGGTTATGCACAGGATTCTTCTTTCTCTTAACATTGTTTTAAAGAGATGCCAGAGCTTGCATGACATAGAACAACAGAGTATAGTACATGTATACCCTGCCAGCTGGCACATTAATGTTTGTGTTTTACTAAAATTTTATTCAGATATGACACAACAAAAAATACTTAGAATTTAATAAGCAAAGACTATCTACCCCAAAGATTCAGATCCTGCCTTTTTTGTCCCATTGAGTCTATACTTTTTTTATTAACGTAATGTGACTGTTTGTTGTAAATACTGCTGATAGATGAGTTTTTTTCTAAACGATAAAGATTTGATTTAATTTATAGAGAACAGTTATTACATGGCTCCTGAACCACGATCCTGCAGCACGACCAACAGCTGTGGAGCTGTTAAAAAGTGAACATCTTCCACCACCACAAATGGAAGAGTCTGAACTCCATGAAGTACTCCACCATACCTTAGCGAACGTGGATGGAAAGGCCTACCGGACCATGATGAATCAGATATTTTCACAGCGTATATCTCCAGCTATAGACTATACCTATGACAGTGATATGCTGAAGGTTTGTAGGTGTTTAGGGAATGCATGGGGGATTTTTTTCTTGTGTTGGATTTTTTTAAAAATTGCTCCCATGGATAAATTCTAACATCTTTGAGAGAATTGCATTTTTTCTTAAGATTAACCTCCACACTAGTCCCCACTACAATCTGTACTGTGTGGGCTCAAATAACCACTTCCTGTTTGAACCTTACGTTCATTCTTTGATGCAGAAATGAGCCGTGTTTGATTGTTGCAGCTAACGCTTTAAGCTTATGTCCAGATGATTACTTTCTTTACTCTGAATTCCTGTCAAACCAATGGTGCTTGCATCTGTCTGCCAACAGAATGTGTTCTGGTTGTTTTCTTTCCTTTCTAGTCATGGCAGTCAAAGTAATCCTTCTCATTTTTCAACTCTTAAATCTTTCTAGATCTAAGGAAATACAGGGTAATACAGTACAGTAATGCTTTGTGTAGCTGTAGTTATCTTTTATTATGTAAGCATTACAGTTTATTATAGTGGGACAAGATAGCAGAACAACGATTGCCTGTATTATGTGGAGTGTTCACGGCCTATGAATTACCTATGTACTTTTTATTTGTGATGGTTGCAGGGTAGTTTTTCTGTTTGGACAGCCAAGATACAGCAGCATGTATGTGAGACTGTCAGCCGGATATTTAAAAGACATGGTGGGTGTGTTTTACAAAAGTTATTAATTTCCTTTTTCGTGATTGAATGGATTTAAAAGAATGAAATGGTTTTACTGCTATCCCATGAGTCAAAGTATGTTCAGTAGTTGCATATAATTTGAAATTTTACATTGATTTTTGCTGTTACTTTGACATCACAGTAATAGCTGTTAATTTCAAATCTGAACAAATTAAATTTTCTATGGGAAGACCAGTGAAAATCTTACTTACATCTTTGAATGTACTTGGTGGTTCTGATAACTCTGTGTGAACTTCTAGAGACCAGGAGTGATATGTAAAATCTAGATCCAGATATAAGGATAGTTCTGTAGTGAAAGACCAAGCATCTGTGTAGCACTGTAACCTCTCTGAACACAGCCAGAATGGGAATGGCCTGAGAAACAGGGTGGAAACAGAGCAAGTGTATAGTACTTTACTGCTCTTAGCAGTGATTTGCTGCACAGGAACTTCCTGAGCCAGAAGTGGTGTCCTGGTGTTTCATAGTCTCTGATGGTTTTTGCTTTCCAGGGCTCTAGCCAGTCACTAATAATGCTATTTCCTTAAAATAGGTTATTAAGCGCCACACCCCCCCCCCCCACTTAAACCTTGACGGACTTGAAAAGTGTCAGCATTTTAGAGATTGAAATGTTTTCATTCTTACGGAAAAACAATGAGGGGTTTAGATAAATATTTTTTCCATTAGATGGTATCTGCCACCTGTAATGGTTAGAAGCATTTCCTTGTAGTAGGAGCTTTGTTTTTTTTCTGATTTAAATGTTTGTGTTGAAATCTAATTGAAGACTTGAGTAAAGCTTCTATAATAAAGTATCTGTTTGAGAATCAGTGGAGAATTTGAAACAGGGAAGTATTTTTCAATGATTAGTGATACTATTGTTAATAGTGAGGTTTCAGTGAAGAAATGGAGATTGGATTCATGCAGACAGATGGTTGTAAAATATATCCAGGAAAAAAAAGTGCTTATGGTTCACTTTGAAACCTCATAAATACTTCTAGTACGTTTTTGAGACTTAAGTCTGAACAATATTTGTTTGCTAGGGAAGTGCCTCTAGACTGAAACAGGACAACTAGTATCTGTAGAGTTTCTCCTTGGTTTTGTATGCATGCTTTTGTGAAAGATAGTGTTTAAAGAGAGAGGAGGGCAAGGTAAGAATTCTGCTGGGGCTGTGGAATTGGCAGTTCTCTGTGGGCTGCCTGCTGAACCCAGAAGCATGCAAGTAGAACAACAAAGTTTGTTTGATAGCACTCTTTAAATGGGAGAAAAGTTTATTAAGGGCACTTAAAATAATACAATTTTTTAAAGATATTGGTTGAGATTATCGTGCTCTGCAAGATGGTTCATGAGCTTGGCAAAAGTAGATGTTACTTCTGGAATGGGAGATAATAGTACCTTACTGGTTTTGTGCAGGAGCCATCAAGCTGCATACTCCACTGCTAATGCCCAGAAATAAAAAACTATACGAACATAATGAAGCTTCATATCTCATGGATCACAGTGGGATGCTGGTAATGCTTCCTTATGACCTCAGAGTAAGTAGTATCATCTCTGCAGGCAAAGCTGGGTTTGAAGAGTGCTGTGGTCTTTGTAGATAGTTTGATTCATTAGTCACAAATTTGTTTGAAGCTTATACTTCTGACTGCTGAAGTAGTGTATCTTTCAGTGCCTGTTCCTGTATTCCTGTTCCTGGTCTTGACAGCTGGAGCCCCAGCCACATAGGGAAAAAACAGACTTTCTGTGGTGTTTTTTTTATTTTTTAATTTTTTCCCCTTTTTTTTCTTCTTTTTTTCCTTTTTTCTTTTTTAACATAGGTAAAAATAATGCTGTATTATAAATGTGATAGATGTCACTGCTGTTTCACGGTTTTTGGTTTTTTTTCTTGCATATATAAGAGACTTTCCCAAAGACCAGTGAAAATTCTAATATTCCCGCTCCTTTCTTATTTATATGTCTTTGTAGAGAATGTGGGTAACAGTCTGTCCAGTTTTATGTTCCTCAAACAAATGTTATCAAGGTTCATTCTACTCTTGAGAATTGCTGTTTGTGCAGTTCAAATTTTAATTTCTGGGATTCCTCCATCAATAATACCCAATTATCTGCAGTGTTGGCCTAATGAATTACCTTGCACTTAATATAACACCTAAATCCTTTAAGTTAAATTTTTTGTTTATTATTGATGGTTAAAGAAGCTGACTTTTTATATTCCATTTCACTGCTTCAAGGTCAGTTTGACTCAGCCTTCCTTTGCATTTATAACATCAAGCTATACAATATGATTCACAGTTAAGGATTTGTGCAGGATCTACAAAACTGATCATTCTGTTGGAATTGCTTGTTTTGGAAAATGTGTTAACCAAAGGTTTATTAAAAAGTATTCCTTTATATCTTTACGTAAGCAGCAAAATACCTGCTTGTACACTTTAATAAGCTCATAGTTGATTTTACGATGCATTTTGCATGCATTAGGGTAATTAAGAAATGTCTTTGTGTCCCTTTCCAAGCTCTTCTAGGAAGTTGGTGGTGGGAGGGAATGGGGGGGATGTATTTATAACTTGCAGCAAGGCTGATTAGATTAAATTGACTTGGCTATGGCAAGTATTTAAGGCATTATTACACATGTGAGACTACAAGTGTTACTGCACGGTAATAATGCATCTCCACTTCCAGAGCCAAGTCAGACTGAATGTTTTTGTTTCAACACTTCTCACGTATTTTGTTTTTCAGATTCCTTTTGCAAGATTTGTAGCTAGAAATAACATATCAAACTTGAAAAGGTAAGGGACATAGAGATGACGTCTCTCACAGATGCCATGATTTGTGACAGTGACCACTGAAGATGCTGATTCATTCTTTCTCCAATGTTTCCTTTAGATACTGTATAGAGCGAGTTTTCAGACCTCGGAAGTTAGACCGCTGTCATCCCAAAGAACTCCTAGAATGTGCATTTGACATCATTACATCTACTGGAAATAGCTTTTTGCCTATAGCAGAAACAATTTATGCCATTTCAGAAATCATTCAAGAGTTTTCAGTGCTACAGGTAGATTCTCTAATCATCCCCTTGGCTCTCTTTTCCATCCTGAAATTTGAATCTAAGTAAATATTTAGTCTAATGTGTTTAAAAAGGATAGTTCCTTTAACCTTAACAAGTACAGAACTGTTTTCATGTTTTATTGATAGTCAGTTACAGAAAACTGTCATTTAAATAAAAAATAGGTTTCTTAGGTTAACTTAAAATGAAGCATAGGTTTGCGTGCAAATCCTTACAGTACCACTGAAATAACATCTTTTTTTCTGCAGGCGACTGATTACTGTAGAATGGGACAAGCCTTGGCATTCTTTAATTATAGATGGAAGGTCAGGTGGTGGAAAGAGAGGTCTGAAGTTAGCTTTGAACTATTATTAAATGTTCAGGAAACTTCGTTTTGGTTTTTTTTAAGCAAAATGGAATGCAACTAAAACCTTTTTTAAAAAACTTACATCCTTTTTTTCTTTACCCTTCGTTAGGAAAGAAATTACAGTATTTACTTGAACCATACTGCCTTACTGAAAGCTATACTGTTGCACTGTGGGATACCAGAGGATAAGCTCAATCAAGTCTACATCATTCTGTATGATGCTGTGGTAAGATATTAGTTACTAATCTCTTGTGCGGTTTGAAAAGGACCAAAAGATTTGCAAAAGGACAACTTGCCTCAGGAAGATGTTAAACCCCTGAGAGCTAAACAAAAGAATTGAAACGTTTGTGCTGGAGGAGAGACAATGGGGCTTAGGACTACAGGCAAGGAAGAAAAACAGCAAAATTGGTTTTTGGATTAAGAGGGCGAAAGAAAATTAATTCGGGAAACAATGAAAACCATAAATCAATCACTTAAATTCGGATAGGACAGAGATAGAAAAAGAGAGAGAGAGATGGTAATAAATACATAAATAGGTGTATACATATAAATACAGATTTCATCCGTTCCATTTCCACCCCTGATCTTTCCCAAGCCCACACACACAGAGTCCACACTGCAGGGTGGTGGTGGTGGCTAAAGAATAAAACCGGAATGCGGAAACACAGTTCTTTTAACCTCAAAGATCTCAGTTCAAAATTGAACGTTTCAAGACACACTTCCTTAGCAGTATGTAGTCTTTCTCTGGAGCAGCTGGAAAAGTACAGTTACCAGTTTTCCAGGGGTGCCTTGGCTCTCTGCTCTCCCCATTCTGCAGAATGGGAGATGAACCAGATATGTGGGGAACGCTTTAGGTTTCCTGCGTTGCAGCGGAGTCTCCGTCTCGGGCATCTGAAACCTCCTCATGTTTCCGCATTCCAGTTTTATTCCTTAACCCCCCCACACCCCTCTAGCACAGACCATGTGTTTAAAATAGTTAATAATAGTGTTTAAAATGCCTTTTTTATTTTCTTTAATTCTTTTTTGTTTTGTTTATGATTTACCTAAGCATTTCAGTATTTATGCAGAAGTTTGTAAATGCAACCTTTAATTAAAGGTTTTGGAAAGTTTTGTGTTTTAATTCTTCTCAGCAATAGTAAATTTTTTTGGTAACTCAGTTGCTGAGTACGTTTGAATCATGTGATTCTCTTGTAGACCGAAAAGCTAACTAAAAGAGAAGTGGAAGCCAAATTCTGTAATCTTTCTCTCACATCAAATAGCGTAAGTAATTTTAATTCAGTATTAATTTGCAGTAAGTCAGTAATTTTATTTACTTTGCAATTTTATCAACCAGAGTAAGAAAAACAAACTGTTACATCTGCTGTTCAAAACAGATCAGTCTATTCCAAAGTGGTCAGATTTTCTTCTCTGTGCTCTCTGGAAGTCAGTATCGCAACTGTCCAAGTTTCTTTCTTTCTTTTAAACCTGTTTCTCGGACTGTGGAAACAAAGGGTAAATGGAATACTCTACAGTGGTATTCAGTAAAACAAACTGAGAGAAACTTAAAAAACATTGTCTGCAAGTGTTGATGAATGTGCATAGAGTTGAGGTTAACTTTTGGACACCTCGATGAGACTTGTGTCCGTCCATTCCTTTCCTCACCTCACTAGGTAAAAACAGGCTGCTAGGCAAAACAAGTGAAAAAGGTAGATTATTTTTACTCGCACCAAGTCAAATATTTTTCATTTTTCAGATGTGACCTATTACGAGCGCTGTTGATGGTGCTACCTATGTATTTTGCTTGATTTTTGTTTTTAGCTTTCTCGGCTGTACAGATTCATCGAGCAGAAGGGAGAAGCAAGTAATGTGTTTCCATTTCTAAACACAATGATAAAACAAAAGCCAGGTGTCACCCAGCTGTTGAAGCATGGCATGAAGGATTTAGAGGAAATCATTGGTCTGTTAAAGCAACTTGGAATAAAACTTCAGGTTTGTAAATACTCTTCTAATAAATGGATTTACAGGCCACTGGGCCTTGTAATTTGCCAGGAAACAACGTAATGATATTTTAGAATAGAAAAAGCACATCAAACTGTCTTTTGATGGCAATTAGTAATGCTGGTATTAATTTGTTTAATTTTTTTTTAAAGACACATTTTAAGTGTTCTAAGTCTTTGGCTTATTTTCTAGCCAATGAAACACAGATGTTTTGGGGTTTGCTTTTGTTTTTTTCTCAACCAAGACTGGAGACATTGTCTAGAGCATAAAGGATTTTTTTTTAATTTTAAATTTTTTTAAATTTTGAAACATTTTAAAAATACAAAAACCTGATGACTACTAAAGGTCTCTCCTCCTCCACCTACCTTGAGGCTTATATGGGTTTTGTGCTGTAGTCTCTTGGGATTCTCTAAGATTAAAGCATCATTTCCTTACTTTTAATTGTATTTTAAATTTTTGGAGATAAATGAGCGTTTCCATACGTCTTATGTGAGAACAGTGTTTTCAGTGCATACTGCAAATAGGAAATGAATTGTATTAACCAGTAATGATGGTAAAGGTCTTGTACATGTATTCATTTTTATTTTGCAGGTTTTTATAAATCTGGGACTAGTTTACAAAATACAGCAGCACAATGGTATTATCTTTCAGTTTATAGCATACATCAAAAGAAGACAAAGAACTGTGCCTGAAATTCTTGCTGCAGGGGGCAGATATGATCATCTGGTATGTGCTCATCTCTTTAAATTAATTTGGATTTTTTTTTTAAAACCATGAAAAAATGAAAAACCTCTTCGACATTTTGCAAAGATAACTATTTCAGTCTTCTGTTTTGTTTCTGTCTTGTTTTGAGATTCCACAATTTAGAGGGCCACAGACAGTAGGACCAGTTCCTTCAGCTGTTGGAGTCAGCATAGCTATAGATAAAATAACTGCTGCTGTTTCCAGTGTGGAGGATTCTGTAAGTCTGTTTCTTGGGAGGTGGGGGTTTTGTTTGCTTGTTTACCCCTGACAGTTCAGTAACCTAATTGTAGCCACAGATTGGCAAAAATAAGGTGCTAGATGTGTTCCAAGACAATACCATACTGAAACAGAGAACAAACATCAAGATGCCCTATTCTCCTCTACATAGAATTTAGTAAAGTAAGAATTAGAAGAGAGGATCTTCATGCCTCTACCTTTTTATTTTTAATTTAAACGGGACATTTTTCTCAGCTTGTAGAGTATTTCAGATGGAAGAGTATTAACTATAGATATTTAGCTAATAAGTGTTACTTTGCCCCCACCACTTCTCCCTTTGTAAAGGTATGGAAGGTGGAGATGGAAGGAGACTTAAAATGGACTGCTTTGTACAGTGTCACACAATTTCACTTGGTTGTGGCACGTGTGTTTTATTAATCTTTGTAAGAATAAATTCATATTGCTAAGCAGAGCAGGAAGATCAGAATAGGCTCGGATACTTTGCAAGCTCTCTGTGTGCTTTTTGTCAAAGGTTAAGCTTTAGTGACTTTCAAATATGCTTAGATTGTGGCTCTAAAAGGAGGTGGATCTAACCCCTTTTTTTATCTTGATGCATTTTGAAAAACATTAGTATATTGATGCGTCTTTAACTGCTTATGAAAGGGAAAAGGTGGTCTTGTGGCTGATACTGTTCCCCTTGTTTTTACTTTCCCTTCAGGTGTCTGTCAGCTCATGTGACCTGCTGGTTGTAAGTGCTAGTCAGATGTCCATGGGTAGAGCTATCAATATTGTTCAGAAACTCTGGACTGCAGGAATTCCAGCCGAAATAATGTATGACTGGTCCCAGGTAGAAGTTCTATCTCTGTAACTCTGTAACTCTGTAACACTATAACACTATAACTACATCGTTCTTCTCTAAGATTAGTGTTCTCTAAGATTAGTGCAGAATGAGATCATCCTTTTTTAATTTTTTCTAGTTACAGGCTCATACAGCTGAGCATGTAGGGTGCTATTCAGATAGATAGAATAATGTTAAGAAAGTCTCACTGGCATTGCAGCATTCTTCCTCTCTACTGCCCAGAGTATTTAAAAGAGCAATGGAGGATCTTAATGCGTTCCTTAGAGCACTGAGGAATTAAGTGACCTTCCGCAATTATACACCGAGTGTGGAGTCTAAGGCCTATTGAAATCAAGGGGGAAAGTTGCAAAATGAATTTAAAATGAGGCCAATTAGCTCCAATTAAGTGAAGTAAGGATGCTTCAAAGTGTGCGTTTTGCACCAGCGAAGACAATAACTTTTCAATGAGGGCTGCAAGTAGGATCCCTGAATTAATGAATTAGTCATTAATAAAGGGCATGTCTAGAATGGAACAGTAGCATCAACTTTTAAATACATCCAGATGGCTGAAGACTATCAGGTACAGAGGTAATATTTACATCACTCTTACAAATTTTTCTTTCAGAAAAACAGTTTAGTAAATTGAGCTACTAGATACACTGTGGGGTCCCCATTCCCTGGAGAGAAGTGTGGTAGGAGGGAGAGAAAGTGGCAAGCTGAGTTGTGCCCTTTTTTTCTATCTATCTGAAACAAAGCAGACCTTTAGCCACTACTCCCTCACTGGAGTAGTGAGCTACATGGCAGTGCTGAAGTCCCTTCTAACAGTGGTGGCAGTTAACCTGAGGGTTAAGAGTCTGGCTCACCTTTAAGTCTGCCAGTTGGTGACTGACAAAAGAAACACTGTGTGTTTGCCCATTCCGAGTCACACGCTGCAGAGCAAGCAGTTTTGAGCTCATTCACTGAATTGCCTGACTTTTTTGTAATCTTTTACCATAAGATTTATGAAGGTTTCAATCCCTCAGAACTGAAAAAAAAATCCAGATCATTATGCTTTTCTATGATCACTCTGGGTTCTCTTCTTTTTGCTGTTCTTAAGGAATGAAGGTTTGGGTAGTTCTTGCCTCTGTCTAATGCTGTTCTGCAACCCACGGCTATGTCAACATAGCAAGCCCTTCAGTATGCTCAGCACTGAGAAGGGTGTAAATCAGCCTCAGATTTACATGAAACCCAGCTAAGTCAGCTTTCACGACAGAGTGCCAGTCCTGCAGGACTGAGCTGTTACTGAAAGTTGCAGACAGTGGTAACTGTGCAGTTGATGCATTGCACCCTTTTGCAGTGATCTGGACCCTGCTCTTCTAGGTCCAGCTAGCCCTTCCAGGTGGGAACTAGGACTGCAGGTCTAGGCATTCTCTCTGTCTAGTGCAGATTTAGACATATTCCAATTTTTAAGGAGCATTAGGTGGATAAATATATACATAATAAGGTTTAACCTCTCAGACTTGTTAATAAAGCTTTCCTCTCTCAGAAGTTGATATAATTAGTGTAACTGCTGCATATCAAGTTATTTCAATTAAGGACAGGAGACTTTGATTGCATAAGCAATCATTTTGTAATTGTCAAATTTCTGTCCCATTCCCCTGCCCTGGTCCCACTTTAGTCCCAGGAAGAACTGCAGGAATATTGCAGATGCTCTGGGATTACCTACGTGGCTCTTGTATCAGATAAAGAAGGAAGTCATGTGAAGGTAAGTATGGGACCAGAGGGTGCTTGATGGTGTTTCAGATCTATAGTCTGTTGTTCTACATTTCCTTTTTTTAATATCATGATTATTTTCAATAAAGTATTTAAGTAGATGGAGTGCAGGTAAATACAGTTTCAGTTGCTGTGTAGTAGAAAGCTCTTCTGAAGAAGCCTGCTTTTTATCCTTCTGTAACACCGTCATTCACAGGCTCCTTTCCTCTAGGAAAGTCCAAAAATCGGTGCAAACATTGCTTGACTTTGAGCCATCGGTGTCTTTACCTGGAAAAAGGTTTCTGTTGTCTCTGATTCTCTGAAGCTACAAAGTTAATTACTTGACACTGATCTTTCCCATTGGCAGCTTTCCATGTTACAAAACAAGTATAACTAAAACATAAATCTAATAAAAACCATGTAGTTGAAACAGGCAGAGTCTGCACCACACTCCTCATCTGTGAGCTGAGGTTAAGAAGGAAGGACTGGACTGTGTCACAGCATGAATTACCACCTTCTGTGCTCTGCAGCCTGTGATTCTGGTACCTTTTCAGAAGTTAAAAGTTTTAAAATATTCTTGATTCTGAATCATTAGGAAAAAGAACACTATTCTTTGAATAAAGATTCATTCTTAAAAAAAAAAAGTAACCATTTGACAGCATCTGGCGTGGCCATGTTACATAGCCAGTGTGCATTACTAAAATATTTTTCACGTTACTCACTCTCCTTGTCATTGCAACAGAAATGACAAATAACTGTGCAGTAACTTTATGAACAAGTAGGTTTTGATGATGAGAATGCAGTATGTCACTGTCTTCCACAAGACTATTACAGGGTGGTCTTTTAAATATGGTTTTATTGAAGCAAAACCAACAAAGAACATGCTAATGAGGTGAATGGTGGTGTTACTGCTTAATCTTTTCCCAGTGAAGTTGAAGCAGACATTCTAAGTTTTAAATGTTTGAGTCTAACTCTTGCAAACTGAAGGGCAAGCCTTATTCTAACATAATTCCTTAACTAAAAAAAAAAGCCTGAAGCCAAATATGCTGTTATTAATGTGGCATTTGCACCTATAAACCAGTCTGTAAAAGTAAACTAGCTTTGCTACTTTTATTTAATATGCAATAATTTATTTTTTTAAGCTTTGGGAATGCAGAGGAAATTAGTTGGTTCATTTTAAAAAAAGTATATAACCAAAGATTTAATTGGCAATGATTGATTGGTAATGATGAGAGCTTTCCTACCTTTGACTGCTTCACCTTTAACGGGTGAATAATTCAGTTCGGTTTTGATTAAATTTGGTAAGTTTATTTATATGCCATTTTAAGAATCAACAATCATAAGAACCACTGAACTACATCATAGGTGAAATCCTTTGAGAAAGACAGACAGACGGAGAAAAGGATTTTAGAATCTGACTTAGTAGATCACCTGGTCCAGAAACTGAAAACTAAAGTCTGTGACGAAAGATGTAGTAGGTGAGTAGCATAATATGTCAACGTGAATAGTCAAAATCAGAAGTGAATGTGTGTTTGTTTTATTGAAATAATTTTAAGATATGCTCAGTTGAACCTTGGTTTTATTTGATAAAGAGCTTTGCTGAATCCCTTTTGAGGGGAAAGGAAAGCAAAAGGCTTGCTTATAGAATTTTACTGAGATTAAAAAAGGGGCTGGTTTCCCTAGCTGCTGTTACCGTCAAACATCCATAGTGCTTCCTAAGTTAAAGGGCCATGCAGTTATCCCGCTCAAATGCTACTGGAACACCAGTGTTGGTGTATGGCAGGACTGCCTGCCAGTCCCCGTTACTGCTCAAGTCCATTACATTCACGAATGGTGTAATCAAAGGATTAAAGCAGCAGATACCATTCCTTCTGAGGCAGCGTTGATACGGTAAAAACGAAGGTGTAGGTGTAGCACACCTGTACGCTTTGGCTGGCACCTGGCAAAGACTCAGGGTGCACAGCAACACCCCATCATCTCATCTCATAGTCGAAATTACTAGTTACCAATAGGAGTTAGTACAGAAATCACAGGAGAGGCTACAGTCACCCCTGTGTGCATAAACGGTATAGCTGTTATTCACACACATCCCTTTGTAAACCTGTAATTATATACCTGTAGATATTTATAGGTGTGTACATACATAGGTATGTATTGGCAGCAGGAGTAGAACTCAGAAACTTAATGGATTTGACATCTGTAGTATTTCCAAATAGACTTAACAATAAAGGAAGTCGTTAAGCTGGGAAGTGTTTGACTTGAGCAGGAGTTTGTGCAAGTGTTTGATGTCTCCCACTCCCCACCGCTTTGGTCTCCTTTTCCTGGCCTCAGCCGGTCTTGGCACTTATTTTCACAGCTAACCTTATTCTCCTGTGTTTTGTGACAGATCTACAGGATCTATTAGAAGCTGTGAAAGAAATTAATTCTTTCTAAAAGTTACCTTATTTCTAGATCCTGAGAGCAGAATATAGAACACCCCATATTTGGTAATAATAAACAGAGAAATGCCACAACTATGACTGTAATAACATGAGCAAATGTCTTTGTTAATCAATCCTGAATGGGGAAAGTAAAAGGATCCAAATTTAATTACTGAAATCTTCTTGGAATATGTGTGATCTTAAGTATGACTTTGATACTTTAGTAGTATCTCACAGAATCCTGTAAGAAGTTGTAGATTAAATTAGTAATTCAGAAAGAATATCCTTGCATGATGGGGGAGCGCATTATTTTGTGTCCATAAGAAGCATGATAAGTGCTTCTAGGTCTTATATTGTAATGTAATTTTGTATGATTTCCTCTCTGTTCCAGAATAGAATTTAATCTGCAGATATGTGCTGGGAAGTATCCATAAATTTATGTCTGTTGAAATGAAATAAGTATGTTTGTGCGATCATCTGAAACCATTTCTTCATTACTGTAAACTTGTTTCCCTAATTGTCTTTGTTTATTTTTAGAGAAACCTCGGATAATCTTTCAGTACCAAATCAAAAGGGATCATTTACTAATATTTCAGGTATTTAGTCTTTAGTTACAGAACTGTTTCTTTTTCTGCTAAAAAATTGTTTTATAAGAAAATATTGCTGGAACACAAATTTTAAAAGTATTACTGAAGTCAGAGCAAGAAAATGTTTTCTAGTAGTGCCTCTGGTGAGAAACCTCCTCCTAATCTCAAATGCTTTTCCAAGTGATCTAAAACTGAAAATTTTTCCGAACTAACGAAGTAAGTGCTCAGACCAAAAAGCAGAAGAATATTCCCCATGCAAGCAGTCATTGATGCAGTGATTCAGGAGGGGGTAAAAGCCAAAAACCATGAACACTTTCTAGCTGAGGAGAAATTAAATATACTGATGAAAAATAACATGACCTACGATAGTTAGTGTCAATGTACATTGACCTACTGTTCTGCTAAGATCTCTTTTTTTCTTCTTTGTGGATAAAGTTTGCCATTTGTGATAATTATCTTGCTAATTAATTACACATCTAATTATCTTGCTATACTAATTACACATTTACTGATGTGCTGGTGGTGGCGAGTTTTGAAGAAACTCTTTTGTCCCCACCCTTGCATAACAGCGAGGGAGAGAGATGGCCATGATTAACTTGGGTTTTGTGTGTGTGTGTGTGTGTGTGTGGCAATTTGGATTTCAAATTTTTATTGTTGTTATTTGGGGGAGCCAGGGGCTGGGGTTTATTGTTTTCATCACTGACTTTGCTATGGGGCTGTGTACCAACTAGTTGCCTCATTCTTGTAATAGCTTTTATATTAGGTATGCTGCATTCCTCTCAAATTCTGCAAGCCATTTGGAACCTTTTAATTCAGGGAACACTGATGTAAAATACCAAATTTCTTTGTCTTACCAACCAGTCCTTCAAAGTCCTAAGTGAGCATTGCAGAACTTACTTGTATATGTTTCACTATCATACCTGCTTGACTGACTTTGGGTTTTTTTAGCAGCTTTTCGAACCCTGTACTACACAGATCTTAGCTTATTTATATTTGTGAATTCCCTGTTTCTTGCTCCTTCTTGTATAAAGAAAGAATATAATCTGAAACTCTTATGTTTGCATTTTAGGTGTATTTGAATCACATGGAACTCTCGCAGTGCCTAATGTTAGTGTTATAGCTCCTGAAAAATTATCTGCCAGTGCCAGGCGTCGTCAAGAAATTCAGGTACACACACATCAGATGAGAAGTGATCCTTAAGAGTTAAGGGATGGTAGAATTCGTATTTTCACTATCGCCTAACTTGCATAAATACATCCTATTTGTTCTGTAGTCATAAAATAGACTATGAACACAAAAGGTTGAAGGTAAAGACCACCTTTTTTTAACATTTTGGATCTTGGGGATTATCTCTGATGTTGTGGCTCAGCTGTCGTTGTACATACATATTAGAAATATTCCTTTACTGGGAACAGTGGTTCTGGAATTTTCCCTTTTTTTAATAAATGTGTTTCTAATAAATGTGTTAAAAGTGTGTTAAAGGTGCAAGTTCAGCATACTTTTAATTTGTAATATTTTTGAAACAGATACCCTACATATTTCATTACGTTGTCCCAAACTAAAGGCCTAAGAAAAAATTGCAGATTAAAAATAAAACCAACCCTGCCTAAAATGTGATATTATAATAATGTAGAAAAGATTACATGATGCTAGAAACAAATGTCAGAGCTCATTTAGGATTACTGGATTCAAGTTATTCAGAGTACATGGTAAAACAGGACTGAAATCTTACCCCCTTTTCAGTCCAAATTTGGGTGTGCAACAAAAAAATTGCCCCCATAAGCAGTTCTCAGAAGCCAAATAAAGTGAATGTCATTTTCTGAGCCTTGATCTAAACAGGCTTGCTGTTTTCAGGTTTTTAATATATAAAAGCATCTTTCTAAGGTACAAAAGACAATATAGTGCGAGGCTGCAGCCACACTTGTCAAGTGGAGCATTACTAGCCTGCTCTGGAAGTTAAGCGTTACAAGGCATGACTGGTACTTGGGTTTGGCTTTCACATCAGTTGTCCTTCTTCAGCTGCAGATGATACAGCGTATCCAGTCACAGGTTCTCACATTCTTCTGAAAAGTTACCTAGCACCCAGTTTTTACTACCTGTGCAAGAATTCGCATGGTAACATGCAGTTCTGTCTGCTGTAGTACAGGTCTTTGCCATTGCTGCAAGAGTGGCTCAGCCCGAGTCTCCTTACTGTCTACTCATCAAGGGTTATTCTGGAATTGTTACTGAAAATTGTATTAAATGTGAATTTTAGTTTAAATATGATGTAGTTCTACATCTTCTGTTAGAAGCAGCCTCTTCTGTTCCCATCATCGATGAAATAGAACGGAAGTGTTCCCAACCTGTCTCAGTAGTATATTTTACTTTTGCCCATCTTTTGTTACCAGGTGCAAACAAGACTTCAGACATTCATTTCTAGCCTGCAGCAGAAAACAAGTGAGATTGAGATTTTAGCAGTAAGTATTTGGCAGAAGCCTGAAATAATTTCAAATTCTTAATTGGATTGGCTGATGCGGTTTCTGTCTGGAACAAACTACTGCCAATAGCCTCACTTCAGGTGCCAAATGAGCCAAACTTCTGGTTAACTAAGACCCATGGCATGTTTCTTTACTACTTAAAGTATCTCAAATCGTATGTATCAGACAGTTGCATAGAACAAAAGTTAACAAGTACTTAGTTCTAGATTCTTCAGCTGCACTTATGCTAACTACTGTGGTAGGTTTAATTACTTGTTCCTGCTAGATTTGCTCTTGCATTTAAACCAACACAGCCTTTGTTTGTATATAGCTTTTTAGACTTTGCTGACCATGTCATGACGGACTTTGAAATGATACATGCTTTTCAGGAAACATACTGTCTATTTGGAACTTTCCATAATGGAATCTGTCATGAACAGCTTTTTAAAATGCTTAAAACCTTGTTAAATACTCAGTTCTATCAACAGGAGTGTTTCTTTCGAAATCAAAAAGTCTGACTGCCTTCAGCATAGCTAATCTCTAGTTGGCAAATTGATAACAGAAGAACTGTAAAGTATTGATTTCCTGATGGTATTTTTTACAGGTAGATCTGCCAAAAGCAACTATGATACACTTCTTATCATTAGAGGTAAGCAACTGAGTGGGGCCGTTAAAACCCTAATTGAAAAATACATTCCTAATGAAAGGGAATGTAAAATTCACCCATTGTAGTTTTTCCCCTTCAAGGAGTTTAAATTAGGTTTTAAAACTTGAAAGACATTTTTTTACCCGTGGAGCTTGAGTAAGGCTAGAAAAATCTTTTTGTCAAATGCCCAGGTTACAGAAGACTTTGTAAGGAAGTCCTTATCCAAAGCTCTGGAGTCTTTCCCAAGAATAATTAACCGAAATTAAGTCTTGCTCCTCATTTTCAGAAACCGATAAGCATTAATAGCAGTTTCAACAAAGGTATTTCTTGAGGCTGTTAATGAAGGAAAACCCAAAATACAGAGGCAGTTGTTTTGAATATAGTGTAAGTATTATATTGACACCATTAACAACTCAAACTGCTTGATGAGAGGAAAAAAACCTCCAAAGACTAAGCTCTTTTCTTTCCTCCAATGACTGCAGTAGCTTTAAATCCGAAGTTCTTACTGGAGGCCTCCCCACCCCCCAAAAAATCAAACGCAGGAATGGCATCCTGCCTTTGATACCTTTCATCTGCTGCTCTGAGGCAGTACTTGTCTGTTCATCAGACCTCAGTGAAGCATTTGAAAATACTTAGTTCACCCAGTATACCCAAATCATCAAGATAGTTTATCACCTTTTAATTTTAAAAATAAAACCCGCACATGACCAGCTTGCATCATGCACTTTTGACTCCCCCATACACCACAGCTCTCCTATTTTATCCAGCATTGTGAAACTGATAGAGCCGTTTTTGTTTACACTTTTTATTGCTAAACTGTGTTAAGAAACTGATCACTCCATTCTTAATACATGTTCTTAAAAGAATTTTTTAAAAACTGAGTCGCATGCATTGTTTATATGAATTTTGTTTGAAGCCTGTTTAATTAAGGAGCACTAACATTACGCAGTGTTCAGAAGACTGAATCCTGTCAGTATTTCCTTCACAAGAGAGTGTAAGACTGTCACAGTTCATTGTCAATCTTTTTTTTCATAGCTTGATGGAGACAGACAAGTCTTTGATGCTACTGTGAGACAGCTGATGTCACGATGGCCAAAACAGAGGTGTTCATACTTACAAGCAATTTGTGATGAAATTTACAGTATCAAAATGGAAAAGAGGTAAATTTGTTAAGCTCTTACCGTTACAGAAAATATCTCAATTATTTCTGCACTCAAACTTTACTAAATAAGCTGCTTTTAATTTGTCCTCCCCTTTCCCTCTCCCTGAGGGAAAAATAAATATTCAGGAAATGTGAATAGTTCCTCGAATACTATGGGAAGAGTTTACTGGTCACCTAATACTCACTTGTGGTAACACGGAAAGTCTTCATTTTTATAATCCTTTTCAAGAAATTCTTAAATGTATTCCTAGTTCTCTCACTTCCTGCTTTGGTCATAAAACTGAATAGCGAACAACTATATATATTCAGGAATACTGCTCTTCTCTTACATAGTGACCCTCTTTTCTCATGGGAAGCACTCAGCTTGCCTTCTGAAACTCATGGGCACATTGAATTCCCCCTGGCTTTAAAGGAGTACAGTGGGAATCTGGCACAGCTGACAGACTGCTCAGCTTTAAGCAAACAATACATGCTCTCCCAACAATGTACAGTAAAGCTCATTTCTGCTTTCTAAGCATAAAAACATCTATGTTCAGCTCGTAGTTCCCCTGTTGGGATTCTGGCAAGGCTGAAACAGGCTGGGCACATCCAGTTTTAAGCCTCAACTTTTCCACTGTTGCATGTACTAAGTACAGTTAAGTGAGACCTGGGTGTTTATGTCCTATTGTAAGTGTCATATAGAATACAGTTTCTTAAACCTATGTTCAGCTTGAAGGTACTGCTTAACCTTAAATGAGACTAAAAATCGACTTTGATTCCTTTTTCTTAGAGATACACCAGAGTTGATTCAGGTTCACTGTTTACTAAGGCAACTCAGTACCAAGTGAAACATTTTTTCTTCTAGTTTGCAAGGCTGTGAGCAACACAACCAGTTACTACATAGGAATATTCCATACAACACTGGGTGTAAATGTAAGGAGTCCCTGACGAAGTCAGCCTTTCCCCTTTGATGCCTGCATACAGAACAGTGCTTAGTCATAAGCCTTCAGATCACCAACTGAAAACTGATCAGGTTACATAAACGGAAGGAGAACGAAGGGGAAAATTGCAGTTACGGCCAAAGGAACTAACACTTCCTGCTTTTCTACAGAATCTTTGCTGTTTGCTTATTGCTAAGATTTGCCAGTGTATTGCAGCTTTTGAGTCTGCAGGTTCAAAGTTTAAAAACTCTCTTTTCCTTCCCTCTGCAGGGTTCCTGCGCTTATCCTGTACAGTTACCGAGACGAATACAAGGTTTTGTTTTAGTGCTTAAAGCATCTTTTATGGGATGCTTTTACTAACAGACAACACTGTTCTGTCAAAAGTAATTTAAAGAAGCTGTAGTAATGCAAGACGGGCAGCTAATGTCCTTTTATGTGTCCAGATTGAATTTCACATGTAATATAATTGTAAATTTACATCCAAACGTGGAAATAAATGTTTCATAGGCTATTAAGGAGCAAGTCTTGACTGCAGCCACACATATATTATAATGTAATTCTTGTCCCTTGTGCCACAAAAGAGATTATCAGCTCTGCAGGTGTAAAACTGCTTTTTTAAAAGTTTCAGAATGCCTTTTATGTCAACATGCAATAGTATGGAAAGACTAGAGGATGACTTCAACCATAACAAACTGTTTTAAATTTTTTAGGAAGGTTTTTATGTAATAAAAGGTTTGGCTACTGAGCCTTCTTGAAATAAGTATTACAAGCTTTTTGTGGTTGTGTGTGGGGTTTGTTTTTTTTTTTTTAAACCTACTGTTTTAATTTCTATATAAAAGATGGTAGATTGAAGCTGAGAGAGTTGTGGCAAGCCCAGCTCTCCACAGTTAGCCTGCCTGTACTTTTGCATTCAAAGAAATGAGCAGCTTCCTGGGAGATGAAGGCCCAATACAGGAAAAACTTGTTTCAGACCTAAACCTAAAATTTTTAGGAGAAACAGTAACCTGCGTGTGCCAGAGTCATAATCTAAGTTTTTAACTAGCTTTCTTCACATGGGTTGTCAGATTAACTTCAAACTTAAAGTCACAGTAATGATGGGAGTTTATAATTACCTTCCTGAAGCTGAACTGTAACACAACCTGAGTTACAGCAGCAGCGCTTCACTATGCATTGTATTTCACATCAAACTAGGTGTAACATTGGAGTGAACATGCAGAGATGTTAGAGATTTCTGGAAACAGACTCATGGTTACCCTCCCTCCCCCCCGGTACCTTCTGTTTAAACAGCTTACTCTTTCTTTCTAACTCAAATGCTTGCCTTTAGCACTGTGGGCTCACTGCATTAAGAAATACCTACTTACCTTCTTTTGCCCTTTTCTTGTAGAAGAAAGAAGGACAAAGTTAAAATACATAAAGAGGTAACTTTAGAGCCAAACCCAAGAACTTCTGAGAACTGTGAAAGTTGAAGCAGCAGGGGAGTCAGTTCTTAAGGCACAAACAACTGTACCCTTCCCTGGCAGTTCACCAAAACAAGTCACATCAGTCATTACAATCAAATCCATTTCTCATTGTATTTAATAGGAACAATTAAGTATTCACCTTTTAAACATCTGCTTATAGGAAGGAGCTACATAAGATGTGAAGTATGGGGAAATTCAGATCCTGGAATACACTGAAGCTTTAAAAAAAAGTTTAGGTGACATGAGCATTTTTAAGCAATGTCTGAAGGGAACGTGAGGCCGAGTCCTGCCCCCCCCCCCCCACCCTGAGCCAGGGTCAGCACAGGTAGATGAGCATGGAGCAAGGCACAGCTGCCTGGCTCTGCAAGAGATCAAGCACTGTGCTGGCTGCTGTAGGGGTATCAGCACTGCATAGAGTAGACGTGTCCCTTAAAACAGAACCAGGAAAGCTGCTGTGCCTGATAACACATTGGCACCCACTTTCCCTAGGACTAGTCAGGCTTATCTATAAAACTGGGCATTTGTCACCGAGACTCCTGCTCCAGTCTTTGCTCTTGGTATGGTACATTTCTCTTCATCCTGTGTTATGCCCCAAACAGGTTTTACACTGCCCACTTGTACAATACAAACCAAACAGCAGTATAATTACAAAACAAGTTGACAGCTGAGCGTAAAGCTATTTCAGTAGTATCCTGTATAAACTCCTGCCGTACAACAATCCACAGAAAGCACCTTCTGCTCTCAGTTTAAACAAAAGTACTGATCGTATCCCAGTATCCTGCTGGAAGGAAAGCCAAAGACAAGTGGTAACTCAAAAAGAAATGGACTTTGCCTTGAGCCAAGGGTCAAGTCTGTTATCATGACGGTGGGACACTTCCATCACTGCGTTGCTTTACTCTTCTTGTTTTTGCTTTTCTTGTCTTTCTTCTTCAAGCCATCCATGTTAGCTCTCAGCAAATTTGAATATGCCTGAAACAACAATTGGAACCATTAAAATAAGAAATACTCAAATGTCAATATACTAGAGGTAACATTTTACACATTGCTAAGGGATAGAGATCTGCATTTTCTCAGAGAATCATGCTCTTACAGCCTACTCTGGGAAACTACTGCTTCTAAACCAATGCAGAAAGTTAGATATAATACAACAGGATTTTTCATTTTTTTAAACAAAGGCAGGTAGGTGGGTAGTCTAAGGTTAATCTGTGTGGCAGTTCAGCACGGAATCAACCTGTTCACAGTTGTCCAGTGCTTCCTACTGACCACTCCCCAATACCTACAGAAAAGGAAGATGAAAGGCACACAAAACTTACCATCTGGAATTTATTTACTTCCTTTGAGCTCACCTACAAAAACAATACTGGAAGTTAACCAAGAAAACAATGGCTTCTACTACAAACCAAGCGTCAGTACGTGTTTACCCACCAGTGACCATCTAGTCTTTATAGGAGCAGTTCGATCAACTCATTGTATTCAGTGGTATGTAGGCTGTAGTGACATGTCATAGGGCCTCACTGATTCAGAAAACTCAAAACACTCCTTACTGAGCAAAATCCTCTGGAGGCCATTTGTCCCAAATCCATGTGTTTTCAAATAGGAATAATGTGAAGAAACATTCTAAGGAAGGGTTTATTTACTTGTAGGGCCATAAAAATACGTTGCAGCCCAGATTCTCGTAACTATTCCTCACAGTAACATTTTTCTTGGGTTACATCACAGAGGAGAACTCAAGTCAGCTAAAGCCTTTCCCAGTGTCTCATTCAAAGTGAACACGTCGCACTTAACATTTCCTGAAATACAAACAGCTCTGTAAATGAGAAAGTAGTTACGCTAAGCAAGGTTAAGCCTTAAAAGGGTCTACCCATGGCCCACATGTTCTTGCCAAGAAACCAGGATCCCTCTCCTACTGTTTCACAGTCTGGGAATATTCAGTTATTTCCTGGATCGTAAGAACCTTCAGTAATTCCATCAAGGTCTATAGGAAACTACCTCTTTGTGACCTAAGGCTTGAGTGTAGGTGTGGAGGACCTTTCTTCCCCTTGGAGCCATACCATTTGGCCTCATACTGCAGGTTCCATTTCTGCCCCGTGTCCTTCTAACCATGTCTCTAGAAGCAGCTTCCCCCTTCCCTCCAAACAATTTCACCCAACTCAAAACACAAAAGCCATCCAGCACATGGAGTACAACTATAAACCACTGTCCTATCTCTAATCCTGAGTCTAAGCGTTAAGACTTGAGGCAAGTATAACACTCCAGCATCCCAATGTCAGCTGTGTGTTTAGCCACCTTACGGTTTCTCTGGAATTAAGAGGGTAGTTCCCATGAAGCTCGTAAGGACAAATTCCACTGAAAATATGAAATAAAAGACAAGTAGGGCCACTAATCTTTCTAACCCAAAGCTGTCACTTACCACTGTGCTAATTTTCTTCTTTCCATCAGTTGCTCTTAGAAGACACTTATTGTCTGCTGGTTCAAAACTGTCTACGTGGCCTTTGCGTGGGACCGGTTTTGTTCGTCCATCATCTGTATTGACAGATAGAGAATGTTTATTTGTATTTCACTAAAATCACCGGATGCCTCCTGCCATGAGATGTTACGAATTGCTCATGCGGAGATCTGTGAAGCACCTTGGAATTTAAGGCCATCTGCACTGGCATTGCTGCCAAATTGTTCATAGACAGACGCCTTTCTCTGTAACGCCAGAAGGATCTGGTCCATAAACTACATCTGCCAGGAAAAAAAATGTAAACCCATGCCCTGACATGCTGTATGAACTGCCTGCTTCAGCAGCAGTATGTTTGAAATGCATGTCAAACTGCAGCCTAGGACACTCGACCCCTCAACTTAAGATTTCCAATTATTGTTCAGTAATTAGAAAGTCCTAATATCTCCTGCAGTTTGAAATACAGCCTTACTTCAAGGTTACGAGTACTGTAGCTAAGCTGATTGATTTGTCCATATGACTACTCTTATTTACAACTCTATCTTTTAAAACACGTGCTAGCAACACTAAATTTGGTTTAGAGGAACCCCTCTTTAATGCAGTAGATGATTTAAAACTTACATTTTTTCAGCGTTATGAAAACACTCCCCGAAGTTCTGCACTTTTGAAAGAGTCGGGTAAGCTCTGTCAGGAACTGCAAGAGAAAAAGACCCCGTCTTGGCTGGAGGCCACCACACAGGCGTTTATTCCTTCACCTTGTGCAGCCCCTGCCTCGCTCCGCCGCGCCCTTACCACAGGCCAGGCTTTCCCAGTTCCGCGGGAATAAGCGCCAACGAAAGGAGAACTCCCCGGGTCTGCCCACGCTGAAGCTGTAGGACACGAGGTCCCAGCCAGGGACGGCCCAGCCTGAGGTTCTGACTCCGGAAAACACAGCCTAAACCGCCCAGAGCTACCGCGGACCCAACGCTTCTGCCCTCTTTCTCTCCTTTCCTCCTTCCTTCCCTCCTTCGCCCAAGTCACCGGTTACAACGATGCTCGTTCCCCACCCCCCGCCGTCGCTTCCATGCCGCCGGGGCTAGCGAGGGGACGGCCCTGCGCGGGCCTGAGCCACCCTAGAGCTTTGCGGGGCCTCCCTCCCACCGCGGCCGGCACAGGGCACACCGCCCGAGGCCGGGGACCAGCCGTCTCCCCGGGACCGGCCGCACGCACGGCTCCCACCCGGAACGGCCCGAGCAGCCCCACCTGCTCGCTCTCCAACAGCACCATCCTGCCCCACTCGCCGGAAACCCCGCGCGCGCGCACGCACGCAGGCACGCACGCGCACTACGCAGGAGGCGGGCCCCCGCGCGCGCGGCCACGCCCCCAGCCTCTCGCTCCGCTGGCAGATCGGAGCGGGCGGGGAGCGCCGCGCGCTGAGGGGGTGGAGAGCGGCCGCGAGGCCCCGCCCCGTGGAGGGGAGCGCCACGTCAGCCTCGCGCTGCTGCCGCCCGCCCGCCCCGGCCCCGCCCCGGCGCCCAGCGGCTGGCGGGCCCGGCGGGAGCCCTACCCTGCACCTCCGTGAGCGTCGGGGGAGGAACAGCCGGTGCCTGATCCCAGACACAGATCAGGCGGGCGGGAAACAGCAGTCAGCGCCGGCCGGCGCTGTAGCTGCCGCCTTTATACCCTCCCTCCCCCTGCTCCGTCATACCGCCCCGCGGCTGTCCGGTAGCGGCCGCAGTGCGGGGTTTTCCCCAGGCAGAAAACTCGTGTGCGCGCGGGCTGGAGGAGCGGCACCAAGATTCCGGCTCCTCCTCAAGCGCTGCCTTACCGCGGCAGGCCCGCGGCAGCCTCGCCCAGGCAGCTGTGTCCCTGCGGCCTCAAGTAACCTGCCGGCCGGGACTCGCGGGTAGGCCCGGGCAGGCCCGCGGGTGGCCGTGCTGGGCCTGCTGAGAAGCGGGACGTTTTCCCGGGGCGGGAAGTGGGAGGTCACAAGCCAGCTCTGACTCGCCACTGCCCGTGCAGCGGAGTGGGTTATTCGAGTCTCGTGTACCTCCGCGTCCCCAGGCACCAAGCTCACAAGCTTCCACGTTAGTTCATGTGAAAACTAGTGCAGCTGGCTGTCATTTCCAGGGAAGTGTATTGAAATGGCACTGAAATGGTGCAAAGGGTCCTGGAGAGGAGTGTGACTGACTGAAGGCTTGGACGGTGAAGAGTCCCTTAGATTTGTCCAAGAAAAGCTAAGAGGAAACCAGCATCTGGGTGGGGTGAGAGGTATTTCACACCCATAATTCTGAAAGCTCCTGAGGGGCAGATTCTGGAAATCGAGGGTTTTCTGTCGGGCCCAGGTTAGTTGATCTGGGGAACGCACAGAAGTAGCATTTGATCTAGTGCCTTTTAATGTTTCACACTAGCAAAATTGGTTTATTTTCCTCCATGGACCTAACAAAAGTGGAAGAGAATGCCTTACATACAGATAAAAGGGAAACACTGGCCTCAGGCTGATAGGTGCTTGAGCCCCTGAGGAATTCGTGCTGTTCCTTTAGAAGCTCAGGACTGCGTTCTAGGCAGAACTGAAACACCTCGTGTTATTCTCGTGGTGGGAGTGTTGTTTCATACGTAAAATAACACCCGTAATTCGAAAGTCTAGCCACTCCAAAAGTCGTTTTTAGATCATTTGCTGTCCTTTTGCAGGTTAAGCAAAAGGCAGTAGAGGGTGCTGTGATTGCACACACAGAAACGACACTGCCTGAAGAACAAGGAAACAAATACCCAAGATGCAGGTCATCATAACACGGCCATGGTTTATCAAAACCTATCACTTTATTAAATTAACTCCATCATGTTGGAGTCGAAGGAAGTGTAGAGATCCAACAGTGCTTTTCCCTAACTGTGGATGCTATTATCCTGATGGTTTTGCACTTGTAGTATTGGCAGCTGAGGAGGAAAGACTTAAGAAAAATAAATTTCATTGTTTCTCATAGCAATAAAAATCTCTTAAAATCTAAAGCGATGAATATATGTTATTTAAATCTTCTGAAAACGGACATTCTAAGAGAACATCACCAGTGCCATGGTCAGAAGTACCACCAGGCCGAAGCCTTGTACAACTGTAGAAAGAGATGGTCCCTGCCCCTAGAAGCTTACAGTGTCCACAACAAGTGCAGACAGGTGGATGCAAGGAGTCATGGCTGACACGTGCTTACTCTAACCCTGCCCAGCTGCAGGAGCAGTCATAACAAACTCCTAATTACAAGAGGTTGTTTTGTCAGGAATCAGAGGAGGGATGTGTTTTCCAGAGAGCTCTGAACAAGGACAATGCAACAGCGTTGCAGGTTTCTATAGGCAACTTTGAAAGAAGAGCAGAAATGGAAAAACTAAAACAACTGCAACATACTGGCCCTTGGAAACTACTGCGGTCACAGACACTGGAAGGCCAAAGACGTGCATTTCCACTCGTGCTTGCCAGAAGAGAAGATGGGTGGTCTCGTAGCTGAAACATGGGAACTACAACTCTCACCTGAATTCTGACTCTGGCATTCACCAGAGAAGTCCTGTGTTGCCCTGAATCCATCTCCTAACTTCCCTGTACCCCAGCTCTCCTTTCATAAAGGTAGAGAAAGATACGCAGTTATTGTCTGTACCTTTTATGCAACAAAAAAAAGCATCAATGCCTGTGGGATGAGCACCTTGGAGGTTTTTTTCCCCTTTTGCACAAAAATCTCAGCCCGCTATTAGGAGCTGCTTTTGTAGCTGAGGTGTGCCTTCAGTGTGCTGTGGACATGGTCGTGGCATTCTTAATGTCGCTGAGGTACCAGCAGCGGTGTAGCTGGGCATCAGAAATGGCAGAAAGACACCGGGTATCCACCTTTCTGGCTAGATGCCTTGCAGGAACCTGTAAGTTTCTGGTTCTGCTGTGTGCTGGAAGAAGGGACAAAGGGGAAACCATTGTGAAGAACTCCAGAGGTGCATAAAGTTTTTCAAATCTCTTGTTTTCTCAGCAGTTTTTCTGAAAATATATTTGTCTCGCTGCTAATAAAAGAAGCTGCTCCACTGAATTGCTGAATTTCTTTCCGTAAGAAAGGAGGATGATTTGGGGGGTGGGCGTGAGCTTATCTTCCTGATCTTGAAGTTGTTTTTCAAGCCAGAATGTCACAATTTAATTGGGGGAGAAGCCTTCATCATGACTTGCAAACAAGGTAAAAATGGAATGTTTTTAACGATTCCTTTCCAAAAAAATAGATGGAACAGGGGAATGCTGACATTGCTTTACTTTTGCCAAAGGCTGCCAACACTCAGAGGGAATAAGCTATTCAGCTGGCGAAAAAGTGCTGAACAAACACTGAAGGAGCTAAAGGGATACTCCCAATCATGATATACTCGCTTTTCACTCCATCTCCTGCCCCAGCCTAATGCCTTCCCCCTCACCTCCTGCCCTCAGAAAAAAGAAAAAAAAAAAAAAAAGGAAAAAGGAGCAAAGAAAAGACAGGTTGGATTAAAACAGTAGCAAGAGGAATTGGTGGATCCTGAAAGCTGGCAGAGGTATCCGTATTTTGTAACCTGATCTGTCATGTGACTAGAGCTGGGCCATAAAAATAAGTCTCCTACCAGCCCTCCTGTTTGCTCGACTTTATTCTATGGTGTCAGTAGAGAACTACTCTTTTTTTGGCAAAAACTTAGCAAATGAAGCCACCTGAATGATTAAATCCTGAAGGAAATCTGGCAGAGAACTGGAGGGGGTTGTTGCTGCGCTTCCAAGATTTCCTGGAAGCAAACATGGGCTGAAGAGAAATGGAGAAGGTGAAACCTTCGCTCTTAAGTGTGGTGGGAGGGGCAGGAAGAAGAAAAACAAAATTATTAGAAGCAAATTAAATTCTTGATCAGCCTGAGTAGAGGTTGGCAAAGATCTGTTTGAGTTAGCTGGAAAAGATTGCCCCTCGTTATGGACTAGCAGGGACACAGGCATTCGGCTGCTGCACCCCACGGTGAGCAGAAATGGAATAACTACAGTTTGCTCACCACAGTGCTCAGGATGAGTTAATAACAGATAATGGCCCGCAATTCACAAGCGGATCCTTCTGGTAATTCTCTTTGATCTCTAAGTTCAGGCACACCACGTCAAAGTATAGCTGTGCACAGGAAAAAGAGCCAGTGTTACAGCAAACCCCAGTAACAGCACCCCCCCCCGCCCCCGCCACTCTATCATTAGCACTGTAAAAACAGAGATGCACACCTCACTGCCTCACTGGCCTCACCAGATCTGAGATTAATGGGCACAGGAAAAGCCTCCAGAGCCAACACTGAGCAGCGGCTGGTTGGGCAGAAGGACTGTTAACCCTGGAATAGCCACCAAAACATCCCCGCGCTCTATGCCAGGGAGGTAAAGACGAAAAGTTTTAATGATGGACTGAACAGTCATTCTCTTTGCCAGTGCGAGGTTACATGGCTACGGGTGAGTGTCAGTCCCCAGATGGGGTGTTAACCTTCGTTGTAATTTGCCCTTGTGAAAAGAAAGGACGGACTCGCAGGGGGATGATGATCAGAGAGCTGTTGGACATAGGTACAGAGGCACAGAGTAGTGTTATATGCCTGACCAGCAGGTAACCATGAAAAAGAGAGAGATTCTGAATATCTTCTAGATTCAGACAGAGAACTAAACAAGGCAGTGTAGAAAGATATTCTGAGATCCGAATATGCCACCAGAAAGCTGCTGAGCCCCTAGTGAGAAGGCCAACTTCCACAGGGAAGCTCTCCGCAAGAAACAGGAGGTGTTCTCTCATGTCTTAGGAACCAGATCTTTCCTAATAATTTCTGTTCATCTTAGTGAATTCCTCCTATTTTATTTAATATTATGTTTTATTTACACAAAGTGGGTTTCAAAAATAGGTTAAGTGTAACCTTGGCTTCAACAGGCACTGATTTTCGTTGTGTAATGGCAATGTTAACGGTCATTTGTATTTTGTGAGGGACACCAGGAAATCGATACAGATATGTTTCTTAGAACTCTAATGCACCACATTACTATTGGAGTGCAAACCAAAGCCTGTCTGGAGTGAGAGACAGGAAAAGGGAAAAGGGCTTCATGGTTTTGAAGTACTGTCCAGACTTTAGAAAGCTCTGTCAGGGAAGATAAAGGATGTATATTTACCATAGTGTTACGTGTCTCACACATGCTCAAATGGCACTGTGACAAGCCCCCGTCTCACAAAAAAAAAAGGGGAAAAAAAAAAAGCCCCAAAGAAAGGCAGTCCAGATGTGGAATTGATCATCTGCACAACTGATGGTGTCATCTGTGCTCTCTAGGGAACCCCTGTGGCACAGCTCACCCTGGGGATGATGCAGCAGAGAGCGGCCGTCCCTGCGATGGCACGTGTGTATAAATCTGCGAATAACGCTGTAGTGCACAGCACCCTTCTGGGAGCAGTGAAGTTGAAGAGGAATTCAGTTAAGTCCCACAGGGTGAGGAGGGGCCTAGGGAGAAGAAGCAACATGTCACCATATGTGTTTCCTTTTGAAGGACAGGGCCTCTAAAACACAGCCTCCAGAACCAGTGTGAACCACTGCAGTAGCAGCCAGGTAAAAAAAGAGAGAGATGCAATATGGGCATCCCCACTGTGTTCTGAAGGGACTTTTGTCTTGATGACTTTCAGTTGTGAGCGGAGCAGAGGAGGTGTCTGAAGGCGTGCACCTGCAAGGTGAGTGACACAGCTGAGCTGTCCTGTCCTGTCCCAGCCCCACTGCTGCTCTCCTCCCACAGCCTCTCTGGTTCTCGGTTCACGGGTCCTGCTGCTGCTGCTGGGAATAGACCCTGCACAGTTCGCACGTACTTGACCGAGAGCCTGCGTGGCCGAGAGCACGGTACCGCGTGACAGAATGAGTGTTTAGAAGTGACTTAGCAATAGCATCAGTTCTGAGTCCAGAGAAATGATAGACTCATATAGAAACAATCAAAAATGTATCAGAACATGCTCCTCACAACCCAGAGATGTCTACTGTGGTTGAACTCCTGGTTTATCTTCTCCATGGCAGACTTATAATGTCTTGGTAGTTACACCTCATATTATTTGTTACTCTTAAAACTAATGTGTTTTAATTTTTTAGGGATGTGAACTTAATTTTCAGTGTACACCTCACATATTTTTGGAAGGTTACAGGGCTACTCAAATGGTGGACCTTGGTCTGAGTTTCAACCAGGAGCAAGTTTTGCAAGGCATGTCCCCTCCACTTTGGGGTATGAACTTTCACACTTTTCTGAAAATAAACCATCAGATTTTTCTTCCACTGGCATCAATATAGCCATAGTGGTACACAGGAGGTCAGAACTTGGGAGCTGTTAACATAACTCTGTCTTTGGAGCTGTAAACTATAAACCACAAATTCATTGGGGTTAAAACTTGGCTGTTATCTTTAACCCAATGTTGTGATACGAGCTTTCAGCGTGGTTTCAGTGGGTATTTGTAAGTCATGTGCGAACTCCTGTGGTGCAGGATCAGGCCTGTACATTACAATGCACCTTCTGGGTACTCAAGAAATTATTATACTTACCAAAGCTCACAGCTCATCTCTCCAGCAGGAAGAGGGTAGACAGTCATCACTTCATTTGCTATGGCAGACTTCTAAGCAGACACAGAATGTCTGGTTAAGAGCTGTGCAAAGCATCAGGGAGGTAATTAAGTTGGAGCTCAAGAGTAATGAGGTGACAGAGATTGGGTTGAGCATCATTTCTTTCACATCAATGTGTCCTACTTTCAGAAACACAGAATAGCACTTGTGAAAAATTTCCACCAGACATTCCCAGTGAGGTTACAGGATTTTTTTTTCCTATGTAAGTATTTAAGAGACAGAATGAAGAATATCACATCGTGTTACAAAAAAAACCCAAAATAAGTCAATGGGAATTCTAGGTCAGCAGAATGCCACCAGGGAGGACAACATTGTCCTTGATATCAGGAGGACACCAGGGGATGTGTAATTAGAAAAGGAGCCACAAGGTCTTTGCTGTCCTCCATTTGCAGTCTCCTCAGAAGGACAGAAACCCAATCAGTGTATATTCTCGTTATACCATGGGGTGTTGCTGTCTCAGGAAGAAAAAGGTCACCTGCCACCTCACCAGCACTGTTTCCTGCCTCTGCTGAGGCTGCTCAGCGAAGCGAGACCTGGCTGGACTTCTGAGATTTAGGGATCACGACACAAGCTGCAGTGCCTGTGAAACAGTCGTTTCCTCACAGCTCGAGTGAGGATGCCTGATGCAAGAGCCGCCCGGCACAACAAAGAGACAATTAATTAAGTCAGTTAGCAGATGAGTGAGGTGACAGAGATTGGCTTAGACATTACTGCTCTCACTTCCATAAGCCCTAATTTTGGGAAAAGAGAGACCATTTTGACCGCTACCACCAGATATTTCCAGTATGACTCCTTTCTTTTAAGAGTTGCCAAGTGTACTGCTTATTCAAGCTTTACTGGTATTTCTTGCTCTTCCCTAAGGCTCCTCCAAATATCCAGACACTTTCTAGGAACAGGGTGGCGTGGGGAGGCCACTCTGTGCAGCCAGCAGCTGCCCTGGGTTCGCTGGGTCAGTGGCTGGAGGAAGCGGTTTCCTGTTTTGCTGGTGCTCAATGCCACTTAACAATAGGGGGAAAGAAAAAACTGCAGGATCCAAGCATAGCAAAACTGTTTTCTACATGAGCTGTACATCTGCCTCCCTACTCTGCCCCGGCCGCCCCTCCACCTCGCGCAGCCACCCCAGCCGGCGGACGGCAGCAGAGGAGAGGAGGCAGAGGCACTCGGGGCTGAGGTAGCAAGGGCTCGAAGGCACCTCTGCCGAATAAATGGGCCGAAACCCTTCACAGCAGCTCTGAAAACAGCAGGCTGAATATTACTAGTGTGTATCTTTCCTCCTGCCTCCCGTAAGAGAGAAAATGAGATCCACATGCAGCGCTTCTGGAGTATCGGTATCAGCAAGAGTCACTCATGACTTCTTAGAACACCTAAAACAGCTCGTCCATCCTCGTAGATGGCTTTCAGTACCATCCTGAGATAACCATTTCCAGCAGCGGTCAGTTCATTAGGGTGGGAACAGCGTTGGCAAAGATTCCTCACTCTGCCTTGCTGAACAGCGTCCTTCTCCTCTGACGGTTCGCTCAGTGCCAAATCCTTAATCCACTCTTATCGGCTCACAGAGTTCTCCTACTCTTCCTCCTACTGCCTGCTCAGGCAGCATCCCTTGCTACCATGTCAGAGTTTGGCTCTGGTGATCTCCATCCGTATCCAAATCCTACCTCACTCACTGACCTTGTTTTTCAGAAGCATCTTCTGGTTTCAAGGGTGGCAGGGGGTAGCTCTGTAAAGCAGATTAAGCCAAGCATTGTAACTGCGACGGGAGTCACTCAGAAACAGGAAACTCGGGTACCCAAACTGTAACCTGAGTTTGTTGCTATCCCTGTCCCTTTCTTTCTGCCTCTCCCTCTCTGCTCCTGAATACATGTTGTCTTCAAAGGCAAACAGAGCAGCAGACAGGAGCCCCAGGCGGGGTGGAAGTCCCAGGCTCTTTGTTAGGCTCAGGCTATACAAATCCCGGGTGAGTCAGCCCTGCTTGCAGCAGCAGGTAATCCAGCCCATGCCAATCAAGCTCAGGAGCCTTAAATGCAACCCTGCCAAGGAAATTCTCAGAAGCAACACAGTTCCTTTGTTATCGCCCGTAGCCGTAAAAACCTGTGACAAGTGAGTCCTACAGCTTTTAAAGTTCAGGAGTGGCATTGCTTGAAGATAGGGCATGCAAGTATTGCACTAGGTTTACAGAACAGTGTGCCAGAAACCTCCAGATCGAAGGATTGCTTTTGTTAAGGTTTTTTCTTTCTTTCTTTCTTTTTTTTTTTTAAGGGAAAATTCACCTAAGAATCCCAGCTGTTGTTTTTGGTTTGGGTTGTTTTTCAGACGAGTTGTGATTGGATTATAGTGCTGGTAAAAAGCAGGAACATTTCCAGGACTTAAACTGCCAAGCACACAGGGAAGTTTTGCATAGAGCTCAGTCACTGAGACATAGTAATGTAGGGCATCTATCATGCTTAAACCTTATAATGACCCAGTTTTATCATCATCTGAACACAGCAGGAGAGCGAGATCTCCACTGAACTCCATTGAAGGAAGAGTGCTCTAGGTCTTTAGGAAGAACACAAAAAGGGTATGTTAAAAAACCTTTCCACAAGTCCTAGGATGAAACTGGTTTACCTAACATTATTTCACAATCAAGGTATGACGTCCTCTCACCTTTATCTTTTCTTTCTTTGTTTTCCCAGACAAGTCTGAAGAGTATCATTAACACAAGTTTCTCAGAAAGCATCTATTATCTATCATACGTGTTTATATATCCAAGCTTACTGTATGCAGTCTGGGAAAATCCCAAAGGGCTTGAGAGAGAGGATAAAGAGTGCAGGGCTGTGGCATGACACCAGCTACACATAGAGCCGTGGTGTCCTGAACATTGTGTTGCGTTCAGCGCTGTTAGGACAAGTTAATTACCAGATTAGACGAAGATAATCAACATAGGAAGCAGCATCATTATTCAGGAAGACATCAAATGCTATCTCAGGTGCCTGTTACTCTTGCTCGACCAGTTCGGTTGTTACCAGTCTATTAGTCATCTGCCCACACTGAACATCCATCTTTCACTCCCCGTTACACACTCAGCTACAAGCTACAGTACAGGCTTGTTCTATCCTGTAATTACAATATATAGCTGTGCTATGAAATCTATTATGTCTAGAGGTCAGACTCAGAAACAAATTAATTAATTGCACTTTCTCCACTTCTAGGCTAAGATAAGATTTTTTTTCTACTTTTCAGTAAAAGGCTCTGCTTTTTCCGTGACACAAATGGTTTGCCATAATCAGTTTGTCAGCAAGAGACTCTTCATACAGAGGCAAGCAACAGGCATTTTTTCATCACAGGGCACCTGATTATCGGAATTATATAGTTATCTTTTGGCAGAGAAGTCTTGGCAGCAAACAGCCTCCTCAATCTGAAAGAGATTAGCAGTTCTGCACCAGGCCAGTACCGAAGTGACAAGTCAGACTGCCAGTGCGTGCCGTGGCGGAGCGCTGCCCGGGGGACGCACCCCTCTCCGCGAGTCGAGTGCTTTTCCATTGGGCTTGGCAACAAGGGTGGCACTTCATGCCTTTCAAAGGCGTACAAATTGAAATGCTGGATTTAAATCTGACTACATGATTTGTCAGATGGCAGATGTTAGGGTGGCCTTTGGACTGTTTGAACACAAGGGTCTGGAGAAAGTGAGTATTTCGGTGGTTCTGTAAATAAGGATTTCCCTGCTTTGTGGAGGACAGGACTCCAAAACTGGTTCCCCAAATTCTCAATGGAGATCAATGGTGTGGTCTTCCTAGGGACTGGGAACACAGTGTGGCAGGAGAATGCATCCTGGGACAGGTCTCACATTTGTGGGTGCTCTGGTTAGCCAGTGCGGGTTCAGCAAGGCATCTGAGAGACAACCCTGCCCTGGCTGAGGAAGATGCTCATTCTCCAAAGAATAATTTTGCCATTTCTTTTTCTGTTTTCCCACATACACTTTTTTTTGGGGTGTGTTTCAGTTCCTTTTTTCCTTGAATTTTTTTCCCTCTTGTTCCCCTCTCTCATCTCTCTCCTCCCAATCAGTCACTTCTCTGTCACCAGCTGCCATTCTTTGCTACCCCCTGTCGTGTACCTGACCGTCACCCAGGATGGGTTTCGCTGAGCAGGGCAGTGACTTCACTAACGTGGGGGCTTGCCTGCCCCTGCCCACGGTGCAAGCTGTGGCACTAATGCCAGAACCGGGGAAGCCACGGTGTGATCAAGCTTGGAAAGTGAATCTTTTTGCTATTCAAGACAGGACAGTTCTTCCATAGCAGCAATGTGAGAAGAAACAGCTGGTGTTGACAGGAAGGTGGTTGTGATGCTTACGGAGCAGTGCGGTGTGCTGGGGCAGTGTGCTGTGGTGTGTTGGTGCAGTGGGTCCTGTTACTGTAGGAGTTATATAAAACAATAAATAAAACAAAACCGATATAGAACAATGGCTCCCTTCCCGAAGCATTCACAGATCAAGTGACTTTCATAAGCTAAGCATGCTCAAAATCTCTAGTGAAAGCTTCCAGACAAAGAGCAAGCTGGGGAAGTCCCGCTCTGCAGAATGAAAGTCCCATCTCACCGGGTGAGGAAGAAGACATACATCACTTTCTCTCCTTTTCTCCACTGTTTTGCTGCTGGTCATAAGCTACAAAACAAACCCAGGATTTCAGGGAACATTCACTCTGCAGCTTGTTCTCAGCTGATCCTGTTGCAGGGAGCAAGTTCCTGGCTGATTCACAAGCAGTAAAAATAAACACAGTCTGGGGAAGGCAGGGAGGAGGGAGGGAGGCTGGTGGGTATGGAGGAAAAAGTAGGAGCTACAGCAGCTGGTGTTTTCTTTGCTGGTTCTTTTCAGAGGATTTAGGCAGGTTGGAGATGTAAGTGATTAATGGAGAATGATAACACCTCACCCCCCCTCCTCCTCCTGGAAGGAACACGAGTCTTTATGCATATCGCTGGTCTCTCAGCTTTAACCTTTCCAAGATTTACTCACTCCATCCTCTCCGGTGCAGTGCTGTGGGGCTGACAGCACATCTGGGTGTATTAAGTGTACGCTCTGTGGTTTTCACAAATGCTCAGGGTTTGTGCTCGATGTTTGGAAATGCTGCACTCAAAGCCCTGAGACTTCCCCCATGGAGCTGACCAGACTGAAGACTGTGAACTGCCACACAAACCCCAAACTGGTTGGTTTTTTTTTCTTAGCCTCTTCTGTGCTTGGGGTAAAGGGTACAGCTAGATATTGCTGAACTCCATAAAATATGCCTCCACGATGGCTCCCAAAGCACATTTGGGAAGAACGTACAAGTAGCAGGAATCCTTTTCTGTCCCCCTCCGTAGGTATGTCAGCTGCGTTGCCAAGTACATCTAGGGATCACGCCCTTGGCTCTGCTCAAGGGTGATGGTATCACGGCATGCTTCTGTTCTTTGCTGCGTGGTTAAGAAGTCCGCTTTCCTCTTGACTTTCTTGCGCTGGAGGAAAGCATCCAGCAGGAATAGATGGGCAAACGTGCATGCATAGCTTCTGCCATTGATGAAAAAGAGTTGCAATATAAGTTTTGTGTTCTAACGTAACGCATGAAGTTCCCACCAGGAACAGCACAAAAGTTCAGGAGCTTTTATTATTGTTTGCTTTAAGCAGGGCTGATGGAGGCATAAAAGTAATAATAATAATAATAATAATAATAATGTGCTAATGAAATTTACTGAAGATGAGATGTCTTGTCCATAGGGAGGACAAGCAGAATATCAGGAAAAAATCCAAGGACTTCCGAAATTCACAGTGCAAAAGGTCATACACCTAGGCAGCAGGAGCTCCTGCTGTAAAGACAAGGACACAGCATTTGGAAGAAGCAGTAGTGAAGAAAGACCCAAATGTAGTCATCTCTTACAAGGTAATAGCCACCAGGGTGACACAGCCATGGAAGAGGGAAATGCAGTCACAGGATGTACTAGACAAGATACTTTAGCTGCTTAGAAAAGCATTACTGCCGTTGTGCAAGGCAGTTCTCAAAATGCAACCCAGAACAACATATACATTACTTGACACCTGTATTTACAACAAAGATATAGCAGAACAACTGAGGAGCAGGGAAAAGAAGAGCCTGTCTTAGAAGACCATAAAAGAAACTGATTTGTTTAGCAACAAAACAACAAGAATGGATAAGCAGGGACAGAAACCTTTAAATATGTCAGAGGAGAAAACAACAAGAGAGAGAGAAATAAGTATTTAAACGAAAGCATGACCTTAACACAAGAACAAGATGGTATAAAATCAAGACTAGTGGAACAAGCTTATATAAAAAATTTCCATTAAATTTAACAAGGGGAAAATAGAGAGCAAGCTTAGGAAGGAGCTTCACAAAGTATTAACAATGTTTTATGATGTGGAAGGCCCCGTCAGAACCTTTCCATGCGCAGTCCTGGTGAGGACTTCATAGCTGTGTATGCATGAAGAACAGCATGGGTGTTTATTCACAGGGTGATTGGATTGTTAATGGCCAGGACGAGACACTGTGAGATACTGGGGATGAGAGCTGAAACTTGTCATATCTCTGTCCCTGGCAGAAATCAAGACCAGGCTGAGTGCAGCTGAAGGAGAATTAGTACTTTATCACCCAGCTGTTGGTTGGTAGCTTCTTTGGAAAATGAGCTGCTGTGCAGCTCCTAATGGGTGGTTTTCTGTGTCACGAGATCACCGCCAGAAGTGCTAATGGTGGTAATTTTTGCATGCAGTCTTTCTAGAAATGCCAAAGGTTGCGCAGACAGGGAGAACAAACAAATCAGCGGCTGGGTGCAGCGTAGTGGAGGGTGGTGGGTGGAAATGACATGGCCATCAGCTGGTGTTATCTGCCCCGAGTACAGAGAAGGACCCAGCTTCCTACGACTGCCAGCAAAGCACTTGTTCATTTGACTTCCCCGCTGGAAACACTGAGCAAGACCAGACTGAATGGCAGCGCCCTCTTACTGTCCCATGGCTGGTGGTGTCTCCCACAATTTGCCTACGGGGCACATGCATTTACATGCACCTCCCATTGCAGGGCCCTGATTTATGAGAGCATGAGTTATGTGCTTGCAAGGGAGCCATGTGGTGCTGGGCTCTCTTGTGCATCCCCAGAGCACACCACCACCTCCGCATACTCTTCTCGTGGTGCAGGCTGGGGTGGGAGGAGAGGAGGTCTGGTAAAGGCTGAGCTAGTCACAAACACACTGGAGTCTCCTTCAGTTTGAAGATCCAAGACTGACTTTTGCCGAGACAAGTGCTGGCACATCCCACAGCCAAAGGGAGGGGAATGCAAAGGAGATGGGGGAGTGGGGTGGAGTAGGAGACCAAGAGACACAACCGATTATCTTTTTTTCTACTGTGCTGGTCCTGTGAGATAGGGGGAATTTGTAATGCACGTACATGCTCCAGGTTTTTCAAGGGCTGTCTTTAACTGTATATCATATTTCCAGGGGTCAAATGTTTATGCATGTCATCTACAAGAGTAAAAATGTGTATTTTTAATAGGGAGTGACTGGTCACATGATTGAGCCGGAGCGCAATACATTCAAACACAGGCAAGACGCTTCACTTCTGCTGTGAGGTTAGCTAAACGGTGCAGGCTTTGTGCCCCCTCTTAACCAGAACTGGTTTATCAGTCAGACCGCAACACCTTGACTACATCGCATTCTTACTTCCGAACAAAACCAAACCACCATGAACAACACCTGATGAGGCTTGTTTATTAGGTTTATACCGGTTTTGATAATTCTTACATCTTTTGATGTGTAAATGCTTTCCCCGACTCAGTCTGCCCACATCACTTGTTTCACCCACAAGACGTGGCAGTTGCAAGCAGCACACCACGTATCCACACAACATGTGTGTAAATGATGCTGTAGCCATACCTGTGAACTTCGTCCGGAAGGACACCCTGCAGAGAAGGTCTGGAACACAACTGAACTTACTGGCCATCTATAAAAAGCGATGTACCTCTTCTAAATAAGTTTTGAAGCAGTAATGTAGTCAGATCTTTAATGCTGAGACGAAGAGGGGAAATCAGAAGAAAATTACAGCACAGAGAGCTATCTACTTACTCTTAGACGATGGGAAATCTCAAGCACCATTTGGATGCACACCACTATGAGACTATCACTGCAGGCCACTGAACACAGGGTATTATCCAAACAGGTCTTTATCCAGTTCTTTTTCAGGAGTCACCCCACCATTCCTAGCCAGGCTGAAGGAAGGATCACTGCTGCAAAACACAGATGTTGTTTATGACTCTTCGTTATTGAGTAAGTTTTAGGGAACAAGGTGGGATTTCTTCTGCTAAAGCCAGAAGTCCTATTAACAGCCTACAGGGGAAATGAATAAACATTTTCCACAGAGCAAGCTAACTGCTTCTCACTGCTCCTGCTCTGAGGTATACAAAGACAATTTTGTTATTGTTTGTTAACAGCCTTTCTCAGGGTTGATGGGGAGATACCTCCCATGGGATGGCAACCCCTGCAGCCCTTCAGCCTATGTGGTCATCCTGCATGGATCAAGCATGTAGCAGACCCAGCCAGCCTTGTAGCATTGCCTGTGCCAGCTCAGCTCTGTCTCCTCCTGACCTCTGAGTTACCTGGGGCTAGGCGCTTGTCTTCCATGCTCAGCCAGTTCAGGCTCTCTCCACTCAGAACTGCAATACACAGGGTCTTTTTGTAGCTGTCCTTAAAATGCACTCAAGTGGCCTGTCCCAGCTTGGCGTCAGGTATCCTTCTGGGTAACCCTACTGCATGCTGCACAAACATGGGAACCTGCCAGATTACCAATTCAGCAGGCTGAGGTGCGGGCTCTTAGGTACGGAGGATTTGCAAGCTCTGACAACATGCCTGGCGCAGCACGAGGCACTGAGGAAGACAAAGCCCAACCTCAATGTGAAACCATACCCGACTCCCGTGTGTGTTTGTATAAGGCAGGCAGCTCTTGAGGACAGTGTCACGCTGTCATGTGTGTTTGTACAGCGCCTAGCACAACAGAGTCCTAATCCGAACCGGAGCTCTAAGTATCACAGTAATGCAAATTAAATAACACTAACAATATGCCTTCCCTCTGTGCTCACCAGGTCAGGCACAAGGGAAGGACCCTTGTTGTCCTTGCTGGGAAGGACCACGGCTTCACACCAAGCTGAGACACATGGTCAGTAACTTCAGTGAGCGAGTTACCGCCCATCAGTGGAGCTGCACTCCTGACCTGCGATCACATCTCCTCCCAAGAGGTGGAACTTGCTAGTTTATACCCAAGAGAAGAGTTCATGTCATTTATCCTGTGTTTGCCCCAGCCAAAAGCACGTGTTTGTACAATTACCAGGGTTCAGCTAACAGCGGTATTTTAGCAAGCCACAGGAACTTGGCTGTGTCAGAGTTTATAGGGCCTTTTTTTAGAAAAGAGATAAAACCGGAGCTGGTAGAGAAGAGCTTTCTGCAGGCATTCACTGAAAGTGTTTTCCCTAGTACTTTATAAAATAGTCAGTGCGAGTTGCTGTCACAAAATTTAATGAAAATTTTAGAACTTCTAGCAAAATATTTCTGACTCCAAAGGAAAATACATTTCAGTCATTTCCCTCTATTCTTTAATCCCACATTATTAGTTGGCCCGTTTCTCACAAGCTGAGTGTTGTACAGCAGGTAATCCTGCAGGCGAAAACTTGTAACAGAGTTCACCCCCTGCCGTGGAACTGCTTATAGTGAATGAAAGCTGAGGATCTGCCCATGAGCGCGCACTGCACCTCTTCTAGTTACAGAAGGCAGGGAAGAATTATCAAAATAATTAAACATGCACATTGACATCACTAATCGACAAGAAAATTTTACTAGAAATTTGACAAACAATGTTTGACCGCTCACTGAACCTGGAAAACCACCTTCACAAATAATACCCCTGTCAGGAAAACTGTAATTAGATACATTATCCCCAAGTAATATAGAAAATAATATGTATAAAACATGCAGCATTCAGGTAATTGCATCCAACAGATGTCTTCAGTTAGCTGTTCGTATAAGGGTGATATCATTGGAGAAGAAGAGACCCCAGACACGATACCAGATCGGGATTGTGCCTTTCAGCACTGCAAAATTTTAAATAGAGAGGTTTAAGAAGGGAAGCAAGACTGTAATTTTGCTTATCAGTAACGGCTTTTTTGAAGGTGAATGTGGAGAGAGCTGAGCGATACTAGGATAAGATTGAATGTATGTCTCTTGGTGGGACATTTGTTGATGAGTTCTGTAGGTAAACGCGCTGCGTTAATGGTCTCTTTCACATTGTAACAGGATCCGCAGTGGGATTTGCTCTCGGTCCCCTCCCCCAGCGCTGTGAAATGAGAAATGCAGTGCTTTTAATGAGGGGGGCAGGAGAGATATTGTTATTGGGGCTGCATCACCCCTCCAGGACACAGTTCAGTAGAAGTTTGTCATGTGGCTGAGCAGAAACGATGAATGCAGGTTTTATGAAGTTCATTCCCCAAATACAAAGGAACAGGAGAAAAAAACTCGACCACATTCATGGCTACAGGCTGTGAGAGTACACAGTTCACAGCCTGAGCTCTACATTGATCACTGTCAAGCTCCTAGGCTGCTATGCACCTGCGAGCTCTCCCCCACACGCTGAGCAGCAAGCCTTTACCTGCACTCCCAGGTCCATCCGCAGCATCTCCCCCCTTACCCATCTCTTCTTTCTCAACTCTCTTCATTTCTAGCTGGGGGCATTCGGTGCTTTAGTGTCCCTCTGATACCTACCTAGCTTGGACCTGGCGAGAACTAAACCACACCTCAGCTTAGAGGCAAGTGGATATCCACCAGTGAATACGTGCCACGCTCCGTTCTTCACAGCCCTGCTGCCCTTTGCCTCCCTTACCTTGGGTATTGCCTCATTTCCTGTTTGCTCCCAGCAGCCGCCTCCTTTGCCTTAGCTCCGTACCATTATGCAGGCTAATGTCAAACAGATGGAAGAGGTAAACATTAAAACACCCAACAACCCAACATGTCCTTCCTCTCCTCAATGGGCACGATGGTATTGTCAGGAAATGGGTAACAGCTGCAGGTGCTAGAAATGAACTACGTGTATAGGAACGGCTGGAGCTTGTGTGCTGAAAACACTGGGGCACATAACGTGCTGTGAAAAGGCTGTTTTAAACGGGTAAGCACTGATAGACCCTCTCCTTGAGAACACCTCCGTGCGCACTCTTGCTCTAACAGCAGCCACCTTGCACTGATGCTCACCCCCCAAAATGAGGGGCTCGGGGCAGCCCGGCTGGCTCCCCAGCGCTGGCCCAGCGCAGCAGGAGGGAAGTGGCCAGCACAGCCCCCCAGCGCACAGCATCGCAGAACTGAAACCTGGAACGGGAACTGCCACACCACCACCTCCTGGGCTGCGAACTTATCCTGATCTCTCCCCTGTGCGTCTCTCTCTGTCGGATTTTGGGTCTTGGTTGCAGGAAGGATGTGGCAGTACTGGGGAAAAGCAAACGGTCTCCTGCTGTGGCGAGTCCGTATGCGAGTCTGCACGTACCTACAGCTGCACTCACCTGTCCGATTTAAGGTCCATGAACGCCTCTAATGCGGGGCTTTATCCGTTAGGTAGGCACTTGGCTTAACAATTTTGCTATGTGAGCTGGATCATTCAGTTCATTAACATCTACGTGACGATAACTGAAGGCACTCTCTTCCCTAGGAGGAAGGAAAGCAGGGCACGATGATCTCAGGAGTTGCTCCCTTGGCTTTACTTGTTTGCTCAAGTCTAGGAAACCATATCCCTGAGCCCATTTCACCGTCTTTCTTTTGGAAATGTGTATCATTGTCAGCTGTCAGTAACTCACTCCATTTACTGCTCTCAGCTGCTCAGAAGGACACAGCAGAGCCTAAGCCGGGTAAGGTTACTGCGTGATAACAGCAGTTCTTAAGTCAAAGGGTATAATGAGGCTTTCCCTAGATGGTGACAAGCCTTGGATTTCCTATAGAAATGGGCGATTGTGCCTGTGTTTGTTGCTGCTGCATTGCAGACTCTCCCCCTCTTCTCCTCTGCAGGTCTGGCTCCCCAGCCCCAGCCCCAGCCCCAGCCCCAGCCCCAGCCCCAGCCCAGCAGTGGTGGAGCTGAGCGGCTGTGGGCACTTGATGCTGATTAAATTCTGCTGACTGAGGAAGATGTCAAATTCTACCCAAAGCAGAGAGCCGCCAAGGAAAAGCTGCTTTTCTTTGCTTTTGACAGCTGGAGCCATGAATTTAAGCAGAGGTCTCACCTTCAGGCAAGTCAACAGCTGGGCAGGGAGCAGTCTTTCTTAAAGAGAGAGTGCGCCGTATTTTCTGGAGTTCAGTGTTGCCAGGAGGTGAACGAGTTGAAGTGCAAGAGAACATTTATGTAAAAACCCAGGTGCAACTGGGTTTTTTGTTGTTGTATTTTTTTTTTTGTTCTTTTACTAGAGAAGGACCAAGTAACAAACAAGAAAGAGGAAATGAAAACGCAGTCTTAATTCCCACCCTTGGTGTTTCTCGTCTTCCATTTCCTCTGTAGTAAGAACGAGGAGGAGATGCAGCCCGTGTTTGCGCGGGAAGTTCCCAAAGTCCCTTCCCTAAGAAGACCATGCGCTGTGTCACATCTGCTTTTTTTCTGTTTGTGTGCTGGACATGCTTTCAGGAATCAGCGGCTTTGCTGACCAGCAATGGGCTCTGTAAGACTATTCCCTGTTTTTAAACCTGTCTGTGCACAAAAATAGCACCAAAATATAATTCAAAATATAATTCAGCTTCACTCTCACACTATACTTGCTGGTTCCAGCAACTCTGTCACTGCAGGGCTGGGCTTTGTGATACCAAATTTTCAGGCCCCTGGAGCAGAAGCCAGGTCCCTGAGGAGGTTCAGGCCTCCTAGGAGGCAGGAACAGACACAGCTGTGCTCGAAGTGCAGGGGGAAATATGTGTCGCATGGCCACTGTCACATCACGAAATTCCCGTGTGTGGTGTCTCAGCAGGTGCAACTGGCCAGAAGTGTGAAGTGTGGTGAAGCCCTGCTACGCAGTGCAGCCCTGCTACTGCCCTCTCCTACCCCTCCGCCCCCCGTGAAGCCACAGATGCTTAGAGTACACTGGCTACTAGACAAGAGATCGAAGGTATTCCCAAACTCATCTTGTTGGAAAGACAACTTTAGGAAAGAATTTGAAATGAGTTGGGCCAGAAGGAAAGTACATAACTGTTTAGTTTGTTCTCAGGTGGTAAGGGGCATTCTGGGCTCCACATGCTGATCTCAGGGATGTTTAGGTACATCCTGCAAGAGCTGCTTAGTGCAAAATGCTCAGAGCAATCCTGAGGCAGGACGAGGAAACCGAGGCTCTGGCTAGCGAGTGCCCGAGCCAGTCGGCATCATGGCCAGAACCACTCTTCTTCTCTCTGACATAGTGAATCCAATTTTCTTTCCCTTGCCTGCTAGAAGACCTGCAAGAGGAGCAGTGTCCCACCCCAGCATCTCCCCTGTTCATTATAACACTTTTTAAGGAGGTGGGAAATGTGAATTTCAAGCCCTTCAGAAGGGAGTTGTGTCCATCTCGCCAGTACCTCGGAAATGTGAAATGAGAGCCGGACAGCACTCACTCCCCTTGGTTAGGATGGAAGAAGTCCTAATGGACTTAACCGTGTTTAAGACTGTCACTTTCTTTGTGGCATCTAATGTGTATCCTGGGAAGACTGTCACAGCTGCCAGGCTCTTGTGTGAAAACACAGGATCATCATCATCATCATCATCATCGTTATCACTCTTGCTTTGAGGGGAAGAAAAAAATAAAGCAGCAGGCATCATCCAACCCAACAGAGGAAGAGGAGGGAAGGGCAGAGAGAAACAGTGTTTTGTGTCAGGATCTCCGTCGACCTTCGATGTGGGGCAGAAGTCACACTTCTCTGACGTACAGACACTGATGTGCTGGTAAGCACGGGTAGGTTTAGAGCTTTAAGAGTGCTTCAATAGGATTTTTTGATGTTAAGAGTAGAAGCACTGATTGAAGGTAGGTATTTGCAGAGTTAAGCAGTAACTGAGGTTATCAAAGTTAAAATTTAGGGTATAGGAACCAAAATTCCACCCAGGCCCCAGCCTTAACACAGGCAGACCGTGTTTGGATTGAGCCTGAGCCATTCGAGCAATTCTTCCTAAAATTTTTCATCTTTACTTTAGCTCCACCAGTGGTAGGGAAAGCAGAAGCTCTTGAAGGTGAGTGTGAATGTGTTGTCTTATTTACAACAAGACAAGAAGGCAAACTTAAAAAAAAGTTTTCATAATTATTCTGTTATCATGACAGAGAGGGAAGATAGAATTCCACTTCTGCCAGCATTCCAGCTAACTACCACCCTAAACCTTTGCTGAAACTTGTGCCAAACCTAAGCTTTCAAACATTTGTAAGTGCAAAAGCATTTGGAAAACCTGCAGAAATTACCTCTCAAGTAGTAAGACATATACTAAGTGCATAGAAAAAAAATCTACTTTGCCTAGATTTACATCTTAATATTCTAGCATGCCAGACAACTGGAATCAACCTCACAGAAAATTATTTTTAAATGTAGTTTGTGTATACATTCATGCAGGAGGCCTGATTCTCACTTCAGGCTTTTCAGAGAAGGGAAACATGCCTTGCTACTTTTGCAAATAATCCCTCAGTTTCCACTTCAGACAATAATTGTAATTAAAGAATATGTCAGAAGAATCAAAAGAGACAATTATTCTTCCAAAAAGATAAAACTCTTCTAAAAAAAACCCCAAATATTAATTATTCTTCTAATTCCCAGGTACCTCATGGGCACAAAGAATGATCCTGCTGCAATTTTTTTGGCAAGGACAGATGCAAATAATGTGATCAGCTTGTTAAAAAAATAAAAATTATCTGATCTTGAAATACCGGGGCAAATATCCACTATGCCTTCCAGACACAAAGCTTTAAACTAACGCTAATGGAAGCCGTAGCATGAAAGCTTTCCCTGCCACACTGAAAATATGGGGCACACGATGCACAAGCTTAGCTGAATTTGAATGAATATTTAGTCTGTAGATATTGAAGCTAGGCTATATTAAGCATGCATTTGCATAGTAGCTTCCTACGCAGGCTGTGTCCTGGAACTGTGCTGAGATTATTTTATCCGCGTGAAGGACCGCTGTGTCCCTATTACCAGGAAATAGTTAATATTCTTTCCCACTGGGGCCCACATGCACCTGCACAACTGTGGTGTGTGGTTTCTGCTTGCAGCTGCATCTGTGACTCTGCTGCTGCCTGCGCAGAGGTTTTAAAGTGTAAATGGAGAGTTGGTGAGGCTACCCTTCAGTGGTAATGCAGCCTCGAGGGCTGCTGCAGAGCAGTGAAACCACTCCCTGATTAAAGAAACAGTTTCAACAAAGCGTGTTTCTCAGCTGCTGATATTATATCCCACCTTGCTCTGGAAAATCCAACACGTATTATAAATACCGGTTCTTAATGATGTATCCTCAAAACGCTGCTCTGTCTATCACTATCATTATCTTGATTTTTCCAAAGGAAGACAATGAGGCTGTGGGACCTTAACAAAGTTTCCTAAGGTCACCGAGAGCGAGCCTGTGGCAGAGCCAGATCCGTGGTGCAGATCTTTCCCAGCCCTGTAGTTTGGCTGCTCAGCCACTCTGCTCCTCCCTTAGTTTGCTATCTGAATTCCTTGGGCAAAAGGAGGACTATTTTTGTCCCAATTGCTAAAACCCATCGGTCACAATATCTGCTCCTTCTCAGGAATGAGGAGATTATGGGGGTCAGTAGTCAGACGAGAGAGTTATCAGATAGCCCTGGGCTCCAGCAGCGGTTGATTAGGATCATCTGTTATTAACCGCAGAGACATGCTCTGGAGCAGAAGTGCTCAATTCTCCTCTGCATTCAAGATCTGTCTGGTGTGAGGGTGATATATGGGAGGGAAGAGATTGTGTTCACTGGTTCTACAAGGTGATGTGATTTAGAGGAGCTAGACGGTTGTTTCGCTCTGTTCCCATCATGTGATCCCCTCAAGGCTCGTATACCACTGAAGGATCGCCAGAGCCAAAGGACTGCTTACCCTTTGCACTCCTTTTTTGCACCGTTCCTTCCCCCAACATGCTCCCCATGGCGTGGTGGGAGAGCGACAATCGGCACATGAGCCAAATCTGCTGCCTTTGGGCTGATGGAGATTTTTCTCCTCCAGGCAACATTTTTAAACCAAGGATTTCAGTGTGAACCTTGCTTTTAAGAGAGTGTGTGCTGTTATCTTTAGGTTTACAACTTTCTGAAAAGGAAAGGAGATTTATAGGAAGAAAATGAGTGTGCATATGTGCACCTTTATCATGCAAGACAGGCAGACAAACGTAGCGACACGAAGAATTACTGCATGCGGTTGCTGGTGCAAGGCTGCACAGGGAGTTTGAGTTCGTGTTCCTGCACAAAGCTGCTCGCTTAGCAAAAAGTCTACCGGGCTGAGAGATCATGCAGTGGAAAGGGATGCTGGCTGTGTTTTCTGTGTGTACCTTTTGGTCTCAAAATTCTCCCTGTCTGCTCTAACAGTAGCTCTATTTAGGTTAAAAACACAAAATGTCTCAGCATAAATCACTGAGGTTTTACTTTCTTTTTGGAGGCTCGATTTCCCCCCTCCCCCCCTGCTTCTTGCCTTTGTTTTATTTAATCTAACATAAAACTCTCCTGATTTTTTGGGGGAGTAGGAAAAACCTATCCCTCTGTTGCACAGCGAGTGACCCGCACTTTATCTGGTTTAGAACAAAAGTTTCAGGAAAGATTCCTGGGAAATGTCTCATTACTGCCATAGCCCTAAGCCTTGATAAGAACCCCGTCAAGCTGATACACCCACAAATACATATGGAGCAGGTGGCCCTTGCTACCAAACAACCTGCTCCCAAAGAGAATGAGGCATTTTCTTACAGTATTTAGATGCCATAAAGATTTTCAAACTCCTACTCAGAGTCTTCACGCACCCAGTCAAACCCCCTGCTCAGCAGCAGCTGCCCCTCTCATGCCATCTGAATGGCCAGGCCACACTGCAGCGAGTTTAACTTCGAGGAAAGAAAAGTGGAGGATGAGGCTTCATGGTCACCTGCCCTTTATCACACCCAGCATTCAAACATTAGAGCTCCCTTTAAGAAAACGAAGGATCCACCTCTGAATTTCTCTTCTGGTATCTGGAGAGCAGCTTCACCATTAGGCTGACGGATGTCCTGGGCAGGTCACTCATCTGTGAAAGCTTTTCCACTTTTCCAGCTTAGGCATAGGGACTCCACACTCCTGCAGCTCCCCTGCAAATAAATAACCGTGCAGGAGGCAAGAGAATCAGGGGGTTTTCTCCCCTTTCATTCTGTGTCCGGCCCATTTTAGGCAGAAGGCAAGAGCTTCAGCAGGAACTCAAATGCTAGTGAACCTTTTGCCTCAAGTGTGGAGCACCTGGATCCAACATCTGTTACTAGCCAGGCTGAATAAGAATTAAAAAAACGTTGAACTACTACTGACTCAAATCATGGTGGGAGACACCCAGCTTGGACACCTTGCTCAAGCAGAGCCTCACCGCCGCGAGCAGTGAGGGAACAGCAATCCCCTCCTCTGCTCTTGAGCTAAGGCACTTGAATACTTTGGTGAGACTTGAGGCCAAAGGTTGCTTGTGGGATGGCTTGGTGGCTCCTCAGAGCTTTGCTGGACCCTGAGGTTCCTCCTCTCTAGCAGGGAGCCGCAGCTCTCCCATTGCCTGGTCGGGAAAGCTCGGAGCCTGGGGGCTGTGTCTTCTCCAGCCCGATGAGCATTGCCCGGAGGTCAGGTGCTGCCGCGGAGCAGTCTTCATCCTCTGCCCCTCCAGACCGCGATCACAGGCTTGCTCCCCAGCACCTCCGCCGGTGTCACTTGTTATCTGTGCCCCACACATTTCGAATCTGATATTAACCGCGGTGAGGCTGTCTGCCTCTGGCCATACTGAAGAAATTCATGCTGCTACCAGTAACACCAAATAAGGCAATAAAAGACATTGCTTAGTTTGCACAACCTTTTATTTTCCTCACTAGAACTATTTTTAGTTAAACAATTTTCTGCCAAAAAAGCTCCGTCTGTGTCCAGAACTGCCCTGGTCATCGGCGCTGTTACCAGGGACTCGAGCTTTATGGCCCTCATAACTCCGGAGGGCGAAAGGTCGAGCCGTGGAGCCTTTGTGTCAGCTCCACATTTCTCTTTAAACACATGTGAGAGACAAAGCTCCCCCGAGACCCCCATGGAAACTGCCTCCGGGGGAGGGGAAGGGTGAGAGAGCACTGGCCTGCTAGATAAAAGCAACATCAAAAGGAGCAGGGAGCAGCTGTCCATCTGGAGCAGCACACTTTTTTCTTCTTCTTCTTTTAGGAGAAAGAGATGGTCTCAAAGGATAGTTTCAAAAAATTTTGCATGGAAGGAGGAAAAAAAAAACCACAACAACCAACCTACCGGCAAGGGGGAGGGCAGAAAAGCCCCCGCAGCAAACAGAAGGAGGTGCTGCTTGGCTAAAATCCCGGTCTGAATCATTTAAATCACTTTTAGTGCCTCCAAATGGAAGTGGCTGCCTCTGTTTATAGAGTCACAGTGAGAGACCAGAAGAGAATACATTTCCCAAAGCAACATCTGAGCTCAGCAACGAATCAAAATCCACTTCATTCGCCGCAAACCCCTGTCCCTCTGACCAAGCTTTTGTTCTGTTACTGGGTTTGGTGTCAGCCTCCGTCCCCACAAGAAAAAACCCACAGCTATGACCAGATAGCAGAGCGTGTTTACTATAGGGAGGGTTTCACTGCACAGGCTTTCCAGTATGTGCAACGGCCCTTAGTGAACAGTCTGCATACGGGTCAGCGTGGATCAACACACCAGTACGGGCGTAATCCTTCAGTTTTTCACACTGACCAATTGCACATCCTTACCGTCACATTTACAGACATGAAAAGCTCTTCTCCCAGGCTGTAGCTATTAAAATAGTTACTCAAACACAACATGTGCCCACGCCAAAATTGAAAGAAAACTGCAGTGAAACTCAACAAAATCGGCAGCAGATCCCAGTCTGCATCATAAACAGGGCCAACGGGGCTACCTCCCACCCTTGCTGTCCTTCAAGGGCTTCCCATCACGTCTACTTGCACCTGAAGACACTTAAGAACATGCTGAAAATACATTTTGCCTTTCACTATTGTTTGAAAAGACCTTTTCAAAAATGATGAGTGATATAAAAATCAATAAAGTCAAATTCTCATTTTTCACCAATCCAACTCTTTCAGAACTGTGGAGCTGAAGATTTGAAATTATTCGAGTGCCGAAGATGGTGCCAGATTGCAGCTGTTGGAAACTTCTAAACTCTGCTTCAGTCAAGTGAAGATGGTGCAAATGGCCTGTAACACAAGTTTCTCTGTCCCGTGTGATTCCTAACATGAAAATACCTGGTGTCTTCCCACACGTCCAGCCATGTACCTCGTACCACAGGGAGAAGGGATGAAGGATGGATACAGTAGCCCTGCGCCCTCATGAGGTGGTCAGCGCCCCGGGGTGCTCTCTGCCTGTGAAGTCCAGCGCTGCTTCACTACTCAGAGGTAGGAGTAAGATCTTCCTTCCTTTCCTCAGTGTGGGTAGGAGCCATGGCCAGCGTGCAGCAGCTGGGGGGAAGAGAGCGGGAGCCGTGGGGACCAGGCTGGGATGTCATCCCAGGGAGGGAGCAATGCTCCCACTCCATACTGGCGGGGATGGTTTCAACAACAGGCACCTGTGGCATCCTGGTGCACCTTGAGAAGACAGAGACCTCCATCCGCAGTGCCATGGCTCCCAGGGCACGCTCCTGCCCCCAGCTCCAGCGACCCCTGTGCCAAGGGCAGAGCCAGGCCCTGCCTTCCTTGCAGATCCGACTCCGACCTCACACCTCTCTGCTGCTGCGATAATAAATACCTCACGCCTGAGCACAGCACACGGCCAGGCTGCTCTCCCGCTTCCCGACGGCACGTCCAGGGGCGGCAGATTGGCAGGTCGCTGGAGGAGGCGAACCTCGCGGGCTGGCGGGCGGCCAGGCTGCCATGGCCTCCTGCCATAGCCCCTGCATCTCGCAGGGCCAGCCTGCCAGACACGTCCCCCCGTTGCGTGACAGGCCACTGGGTTGTCTCACAGCTAGAAATGATTTGAGAGCTCTGCCTCATCACCGAGAGGCCCGTGCAGGGTACCCTTTGCTGTCCTCACCCGGCCCGGGTTCAGAGGGGTGGCAGGTGACGTTCCTCCTGGTTTTGGTCCAGGATTGGTGCCCGGAGTTCTGCAGATGACTCCAGCTCTTCCTCTCCTCTCCTTTCTCATGGGGATATGCTGTGTTTACTCGAGTTTCTGTTTTTCAGCCTGTTGCCAGCGTTACCAAGTCGGAGATGTTCCCTTCCCGTCCCCCATGGATGCAGAAAGGTGCCAGCCCAGGGGCACCAAGGACTCCCTCTGACCCGCCCACGGGGACTCTGGTACAGGTGAGCTCCTGTCAAGCTGAGATGCAGAAAGCCAGGGGTTCTTCACGCCTGAGATGAGTCCGTAGTCACGGGCTGGCCCAAAAGCCTTTTACCCAAAAGCTGGGTTGTGTGTGAGTCCTCCCATGTCAAACCACTACTTCCAGCCCCACTGTCCTGGCACGTGTCCAGTCCCTGCTTCCACAGTGGGAATAAGCACGGAGCCTCTCCTTCCAAGCCACTCTGGCGCCCAGTCACACTCACAGCCCCACAAACCCAAAAGTTGGCTCCGATGGCCTTGGTGAAGAAGAGAGTGCTGTTTTTTCCTGAAGAGTGGGCTATCCGCCACGAACCACCGTTCAAACTGTGGTGAAGAGTGGGGCTGCCCATACATCTAAATTTTCAGATATGTCCTTTTTCTCTACGCATAAACATCTCCAGTTGAATCTTTCTGGATTTTTTTTGCCATGTAAGCTTTATAGATTTCTCGTGTTTTTCTGAATATCTGGTTGGCCCATCAGGTGAAGACCCCCTGGCTACACTGCAGCATGTCTCAGAGTCTCAGGGAGGTGCCCAGGAGTCACCCCGGGGTGTCTAGGACAGGCAGCATCCCAACTCACGCTGTTGTACACATGCACTGTGCTTAACCAGCCATGTGAAGTAAGTCTGATGCACAGTCCTGCGGCATGTGTACTGTCCAATATATCTAAATATCAACCTAAAATGCAAAGAGTAACTGTACAGGGCACATGCAGCACATCTGATGATACTTCCTGGAAGCACCAGACTTATTTCCACTATGCACTTACTGTGCATCTTTCTGCAAAACCTTGAGCAGAAATATGTGAGCCCTAGAGGAGAATTTGCTGCAGTTGTGTTACTCAAGCCTACTTGGTCTATTCTTAGTGTCTTCCCATCCATAGTAATGGGTCACATGAACAGGTCGGTACTTGCGTGATCTCTTTGATTCCTCCCAATTTCCTCCCAGCTGTGTCTAGAGCAGAAGTTTCTGATGTTGCTCACCACTGCTGTGGCCACTTGTGCTCATGTGGTGCACACCATACTGAGGCTAGTTACCTAATTTCCTGATGAGCCCACGGCACAGGACTTGCACCCCTCAGCTCCAATGGCTTAGATGGAATTATTCCAGACATAGCTGAATTTCACTGCATTTAGCCCTTGACTATGTTTCAAGTATGTTTCCTCTTCCATAGACCTTTAAAATGCTCTTGCATTTGTGCGCTGCTGTAATGAGTGCAGCCCAGGAGCTGCAGGATCAGCTGGGCAGAATGTGTGGCTGCAGGACAAGGTGCTTCTGACGGTTGGACCGAAGCTGAGACGTGCCTCTATTGGATAGCCATCTGAGTCTGAATCTTGACCTTTTAAGCAAGCTTCATTTGAGCGTGTAAAAAATTGCTTGCAAAAACAACATCGGAAAAAAATCCTTCCAATTGTAAGGGTGACTGGCCAGAATGATAATTTATTAAAGAAAGTCCCACCAGACCATGCGCAGGCTCCGAAGAAAAGTCCAGAAGAGCATAGTGGACTGAGAGGAAAGCCTGAGAGTTTTTCAGAGCTCTTCTAAGAGTCGCTTTACTGCTCTTCCTTCATCAAGCACCCCGTGTGCTCTGTGGGATTTGAAAGCCCCTGAGGAAGATTTTGTGGCCTGCCTTTGCATAACGAATTCGCTGGTGTTAATGCGGCACCTTCATCAAGCGCGTGGGGCTTCTCCTAGGGCCCTGAGAAGCCCCTTTCCTGACGCTTCGCTAAAGCTCTGCCTGTACTGAAGGGGTTACTGTCTCCTACGATAGAACAGTGGGGCTGACTTGGCTGGAACAGACATTAACTTCCACAGTAAATCTGGCAGGAGCTGGTAATTACAGAAAAAGCAGCCAGGGGTCATGGCCAGCCAATGCTCTGGAGTAACAGAGCAGAAAATCAAAACAGAGGGGGAAGGGAAATCATATTCATCATAGTCTTAGGGCTGAGGTCGGTCTCCTCCAAACTATCAGGAGCCTGTCGTCAATTGTTATGTTTAGAAGGAGCCTCTGGAAGATGAGGTAATAATAATGTTAAACATTAACTTGTTAGTGCTCCCGCTGCACTGGAAATTCACCTCCACCCCAGCACAGCTGGGAAGGGGGGATGAACGCTCCCTGGAAACAGCCGCGAATACGGGTCGCTAATTGCTCTCCTGCATTTGTCCCGTTTCTGGCAGGTTTCTAGCGCTAACACGCGACCCAAAAATTCCTGCTTCGTTCGTCCTGCGTTCCCCGCCCCGTTCCTGCGTTGCTTCAAAATCCTCCAGCACACGCTTCTGCCCTTGCCGCCGCTGCGGAGTGCCGGCAGCGGGGTGAGGGAGGTCTGCCTGCCTGCAGCGCTGCCTGCAAGCTGGCGGGGAGAACACGCACACCTCCTTGGCAGGGTGGCAAACGCTCATGTGTGGAGCAGGAGCAAGCATCCAGTGTGGGCATGGCATCCTGATAAAGCTGGGAGAAAAGAAGACCGGTGGTGTTACTGCTGTCCTGTAGCTCCTCACAGCTCTGCACTCCAACATCTCTTCCTACGTCCTGAGTTGAATTAGGGGCTGCCCTGGAGCTGTGCTTCTAAGCAGGCTAACACTACCTGAGAGCCTGTCCATGGAGTGAGGTCATGGCAGGGTGGGAAGGGCTGTAAAATGCAGGGTTCCCTTGCCACTGAAGAAGCCAGCAGCGCTTCAGCGATCACTTTGGCTTTTGCTTGGGCTCTCGCCCGCACACAAACCATCACACCATCCTGCCGGGAAACCCCATCCCTTGATACAGCTGCCTGGATTAAACAGACAACATCCCACTGCAGAAACAAAGGAAGGAAAATGGGGCTTTATCCCTGGCCATGATGCAGCTTGGCTCATACCCTCCAAGGGCTGCCTGGCCTCAGCCAGCCCTTCTGTAAATGGGGGGTATAAAACCTGCCTTAAAGATGTCAGGAGGCTTAAGTAATACACAATTACAGAGCACTGCTGACATCTCCAGAAGATGAGAGCCACTAAAATGGAAAATTCAACTACCAGTGGTGATATAAAAGAACTCGGGGTCTAATGCACAGAAAACATGGATTAACTCTTGCAGGTGGAGTTGGCCGCTGGAAAGAGTCACTGGCATGGGCCTCCCTGCGTGCTTTGTACACAGTGGGCTGGCTGGTGTGGCAGCCCTGTTCTGCTTCAATGGACAAGCCCCTCGCCAGCTGCTGCAGAGGGGGGCCAGAACAAGAGCCCCTTTTCTGCCTTGCTGGCGTCCTGGCTCAGGCCGAGCAGTCCTGGATAACACTGGAGAAATGGTTTGTTTACTCATTAAATGACTAACAAGGTGGCCCCTATCTGCTTCTCTGCATGCTGGGCGGTGCTCAGCAGAGCAGAGATGCAGCAGGCGGGCGGCCACTGCTGTTAGACACGGTGGGCGACTGACTGGCTCAGAGAAGAGAGGGCAGGAGCTGTGCGTGACAGCCCGAGGCCAGCCGCTGCTCAGAGCAGAAATTCTTCTGCTGGCACCAACCCACCGGTGGTGCTCCAATAGCGGTTTACTCTCGAAGTCGCGCTGGTGTTGCGGTAATCCCATAGGCAGCGCGCGGGGTGGTAAAACAGACACCTGCGAGCAGATACAACACAACAAAGTGTAAATTATGGCTTTTGCACATGCATACTATCTTCTACATCTCATCTTTGCACTCATAAGAACCTATAAAAAATGGAAAAAATACGAGATACTGGGCTCATAGTAGTTTTTATCTGCCAGTAGCCACTCACTGCTGCACTGCACACACCACCCTTCAGGTCAGCCTATCTCAGCTTTCGCATTCACCGACCCACAAACAAGTAATCATCAGTTTAATTCATGACTGCGTGTGGAGGGATCCTTGGTAGCTGCTTGTCGCTAGATGACGAGTAACCAGTGCATGTCTTCGCTGACAACAAGCGTGATTCAGAGAGCAGGACATGGCTGATGGAGGGGAGCATGGGCGAGAGGCAGCCCTTGCACTGGTAAGCTGGGGTTGCAGCTGGGCAATCCCCGCGCTGTGGCCCCAGACCACGATGTACTTGCATTTCCAGGCTGCTCAGCAGGCTGTGGTGCACGCCTGGGACTGGGGCTCTTCCTTCGGTTTCTGGTCACTTGGAACTACAAATATCTTTTTTTCAGGAAATTTCTAGCCCGATTTTTGCAAGCCCAAGTTGTTCACACAAGCTTCAGGTGTTCACACAAACTCTGGAGCCTACTCTGAAATGCATCCTGCTTCTGTTCAGGTGCCCAGGCAGCTGCAGCCCTGGCCCCACCAGTGCTCTACCACCCAGGCTTCGAGGAGGCCAGCGGGAGCAGCACGGGCAGATATGCGCTGGGGCAGCCTGAGGGAAGCCAGCTCTGTGACTGCCCATGCAGCTCTCTGATGTCTAGGCACAGTTCCTCCCACGTAGCAGTAGCGGGCATCGATTGCTAGAATTAAGTATCTCCAGGGTAAAAGGTCCATGTTTGGACCTCTCTGAGGAGGGCCAAAGCAAGTGCCACTTGATCTTTTTTAAACCATAAAACATAAGGACACGCAAAAATAATAGTCCAGGAGTCTTCAGAAGATGTGGGAACAATTCTTCCTTTAGATACGAGTGCAATTTTCTCTAACCTCAATGTCATGATTCAGCATTTCTAAAGTAAATAATTTACAATAACAAATGCAAGAAATGAAGAGGTTTGTGTGGGATCAAGGTAAAAACAAATTTTGCAACATGAGAGGGATGAAAGGTAGATCATCATGAAAACAGGACATCTTGATCCTACCGCTAAGGAAAAGCTGAATCCTCCACCACAAAACCTAGTCTGAGTCATTGTTTAATGAACCAAGCATTGCTTGCAAAAACTCAGCTCTGAGCTCTTTTTTTTTCAGATAATAAAAACAGTGCTGATATTTTTATATCGAGTTAATGGTCTTGAAGAAGAGCCACAAAATTGTACTTTGCTGTACGAACTCCTACTGAAGAGGAGAAGTAAACCTGGAGGGTAACGAAAGGATTCTGGATGCACTGTTTACTTAACCCCCCCCAAACCTCTTCGTTCCCTTCCACGCAAGCACCTAAACCCAGTTGTGTGCTTGTCGGGAATTACAGGGTCTGTTCTCAGGGCTGCGGGGTTTTACAGTATAATTCAAAGAAAAGTAGAACCATCCTGTGCTTTCCTCGTGTCTGCCAGCTCTGCTGACACTGAGGAGGAGGATGCCAACATAGCTTAAATCTCAGCAGACCTTTGCAGAGCTGGCTCGCTGTTTCTATCCACATTTTACAGCTGGAGAAACACGTTCAAAGGCAGGACCTTGACAGTACTAGTGTGCTTTTACAAAACTGATTCAGCTGCCCCAGAGTTGGCAAGATGAGCCCTGGCATAGGCAGGTCTCCCATTCTGGCAAGCAGAGCCCCAAGGACAGCCGAAAGCCCCTCTGTCTACGGCCATCTCCCAGCAGTGCTAAAGCTGCTGCTCTAGTATTAGCAAGAAGGAATTCCTAGGAACACCTTGTCCACGTGGGATAAAGATTAAGCGATTTGCCCAGGGCCAGTGTACAGGCTAGTGTCAGAACCAGGAAAGGTAGCTCAGTCTCTGCTTCCTTGCAGTTAAGGATGTGTGTAGACAATTGGGCTGGGCGCTTGTCATCACCTCTTATGAGGAAAGTGAAAGGGGGAGGCCTCTTGGAGAGCGCTAGTGCTTTTATTGCAGAGAGATATTACAAAAGATTGCACAGTGGAACATGTTCCAGAATCAGGAGGCAACTCAACCCCAAATCTTTTGATTCCTTTTGCAGCTGGAAACATGTCACAGCAGGATCCACTGCAGGTCCTAGTGCTGGAAAACAATGGAGATAAACGGTACAAGGTTTTTCTCATATAAAAACAGCACTTTTGGTTTTTTTCTGACATGAAATTGGTTTCACACCAGGCCTATCCCTGACGCAAGGAGAAGGACCTCAACAGGCTGAGGGGTGAGGAGATGTGGCACATGACATGCAGGTGGAATTCAGCCATCGATTGAAGAGATGTTGATCTAAATTATACTGCACTTTACCGCTGCGTGACCCTTTGTCGTACCCTTTGACTGGGCTTTCTGAATGCTTCCGACACAGATTTCCATACTTGGACTGCAATATTTCAGGTACCTGCAACTGTAAAACTCGGTGAGGAACAGCCTGGGAGCTTGACTCCCTCACCTTGAACCTCCTTGGATGTGGTCAGGGCGTAGCCAGCCACTGATGTGTGAAAGCCAGCATTTGCTTGCTCACTCATTTGCTTTCAACCTCCACCCCCCATAGCCATTGAAATGTTGCTTTTGGCAAGAACTGGGGCACAGGGGAGGGACAATTACCATGAGCACTCATTGTTTGCAGAATGTTTTTCTTAATGCCTTAGAAAAAAAAGAAAAGGGTCAGGTTGAAAGGTCAGCCGACCTCTTTGTTTTCTTTGGAATGGGAGATTCAGACCCTTCAGAAAATGTTTTATTAGCTCTTCTGAATTTCACTTTCCGCAGAGGTTTTCTCTCCAGGCAATGTTTAGAGGCACCAGCAAGGAGTGCCCAGCTCATCAAGCTGAAGGTGATTTAAGGAGAAGAACAAAATCTGTACCTTGGCTAATGGAAAGCAATTATTTGCTTCAAATTTTGTTATGAAAGAGAAAACCCCACTTGCTTGCTGAGAAAGAAGGAGCTTGGGGAGTGAGCAAAGGGCTGTGGAGTCAGTTTTACCTTAGCCCCAGTCAGCATTAACGGGAAGACTCCCCCGCTTGACCCAACCATCAGCTACTCACACGGGCAGCGTTCGCGGTCTCAGGCACGGATAAGGAATGTTTATAGGACAAGTCCACACAAGTGGCAGGTCAGCATTTCGGCCTCTGTGGAGCGGCGCTGGCTGGTGAGGGCACAGCGGTGGCCTGGGAAGGCAGTGTGGCAGCAGGATGGCACCAAACAGAGCAGGGCTTGGGCTACGCCTGTGTGACCCCCTTTCTCCCTGTGGAAAAACACAGAAAATGAGATTCCTCTCCTTTGTGAAGGGCTTTCAAACCTGATGACAAAAGGCAGCATTCAGAGCTGGAAACTATTATTGTTTTTTTCTGGGGGCATTCAGTCCAGGACAGGTTGGGGATTCAGCAGTAAATGAGGATAAGAAATGCCATTTACTATAGCACGTGAAAAAAAAAAAAACAACCAAACCTTCATTCCCTTCATTTGGGTAACTTTGCTGACCACCGTATATTGATCGGGTGAAGTATGTTTTTGAAGCAACCCAGGTAGTTCCATTCACGGTAATGGCACTAAGAAAGACCGCTTTCTTCCTCTTTTTTTATTTCCAGAGTGGCAGTCATTGAGATGTAAAAGACATGGGCTCCAAACAGAGATGTTCCTGCAGTTATGGTCATCAAAATGCTGTGGGGACCCTCAGGGATGGAGACCACCGTCTTCTCACCGTGTATGAATGAGAGCGGTTTGGCACACAGCCTCCCTTCTTCAGCAGACACTGAAAAAGCTTGAGTTTTCATTCATACTTCTCAAAACGCTTCACGGCAGGAGGAGGTATCACTTCCCCCTCCACCTATACTCCAGCACACAAGTGCTAAGCCCACCTGATGTTGCTAATATGTTTAGAGCTTATTGAGGGGATGTGAGTCACAAGCACAGGCATGTCTGGGCATGGCAACGAGCGGACCCATGTCAGAGATCCAAGCAGCAGGTCTAAATAAACCACGACAGCATCAGGTGAAGAAAGTAGCTCAGCTCTTGGAAGCAGAACACCCGTGTCAGCTGGGTATCCACACTGGGGGTAGCCCAGCTGATAAAGCTGCTACCTGCAGTTGCTGCAGTGCTCGTCCAGCATGGCTGCTGGGCTTCTAAACTCCAGTGTGATGGTTCTTCTGGTTTGGGAGAGAGCTTAGGGGCTGCTGCACCACAGTCCGTGAAGCGACGCAGACACCACTTCTTTGGATGTGGGGATTTGGGGGATAACCTTTACCATCTATCTGCAGTCCCTTCCTATTTACACCTCCTTCATCAACGTGTCTGAGATCAGCTTCTGTCCGGCTCAGGAAGCGGCTGGCTTAGCACTGGCTCCCCACAAGCGTCAGCCGACCCCCAGTGCAAGCCGTTAGGAGGGCTTTCCTTCCTCAGCAGAGCTTCTGCTTCTGCGTTCACCCCCAGCTCAGAAGACAAGTCCAAATAAAGCTTTTCTTTAGAGAAGCCAATCTTTGTCCCGCACCCAAACCAGCACTGCCCCGCGGCGTGGCCTGGCTGTCCCCTTCGCCGTGCTTCACACGAGGACGCCGGAGGCTCCGGGTGGTGGAGAGCACTGCGGTGGTGCAGGCTCACCCTCTGTCGCTCACCAGACAGGCATTTTGGTTGACTGCCTCGGTTTGGGATGGCAGCTTGGTCCTGCAGAATAAATGTATGGATTTCAAACTGGAGCAGCGTGAGTTTCAAAGATAGGCACCCCACGTGAATAGGAGCTGCGAGACCAGAGCGCTGACCCCCTCCTCGGGCAGGGTAACCCCCGCCCTGGCAGCCTCGCCAGCGCGCGGGCTGTTACCTAATCTCCAGCTGTGGGCTCCGCGCTGTGCCAAGTCTCCCTTGGCTCTGTCGAGTAATAATCGTTTCTGGAGCGCCGCCAGGGCCTCCTGCCAGTTCCAGTCACACTCTGCTAATGCGAGAGGCAGAGTTTATTAATGCATCGCCAAGGCCCATTGTCTGGGACACTGCCTGGCTGTTTATTTACTCCAATATGGTCTGTATTTACTCAGACGGAGTGAGCGAGGGGACTTTGTTTAACTTTGCAAGACCTTCTGCTGGAGGAGACATGTGACCTTATGCAGAACTTCAGATAAATGTTCAGAGCTCGGGAAGAACCTTTTTTTTTTCAGCGTGGCCTCAAATAACACCGGTAGCCAGTATTGACAAACTGTAGCGAAGTGTAATAAAGGAAAGGAAAACATAATAGAGTTCTCATTTGAAATACATTTGTGAGTGTTTTGAAGATAAAAGGAGAAAAACAAGCGCGTACCCTAGGACTGAGGCCACGAGATAGGGGCTGGCAGCAAAGGGAAAGGGCTTTGCTTGAAGAGAGAGACAAGTCAAGACTTGTTAACCCAAGGGCACCCTCCCCTCTCCCGGGACCTCCCGCAGCCACCGGCGGAGGTTGGAGGTGGGAAGAGGTTTCTGCAGAGGGCACGTAATGTCACCTGATGGCTGCCTGCTGCCTGGGACAGGAAAGGGCACACAAGAGACCGGTTGTGAAGCCCAGGAGAGGCTTGTCCATCAGAAGGGCGGTTTTTTCCAGGCAATGCTGCTGTACTGGCATAACCCTTGGTGCGAAATTCTGATGGAGTAAAGATGTCTTCTGCTAATGCAATTGAAGCTGAAAATTAAATACTGTGTTTTCTTCAGCGATAAAACCTATTTAAGGCACTCCTGCCTTCTTGTCCTCGCTCTCACCTCTGCACTGCTCTCAGTTACACCTTCGTTTGTTGTGAAATGGTGCTGTAGTCTGAATCTTTGCAAGGACCTCAGTTTAGGAAAGCAGAAAAAAACCTAGACAGACTTTTTCCCCAGAACATACGATATGGCCCTGGCTAAAGCACCTTCACGTACATGTGTGCGGAGTAAGCTCAGTCCAGAGGAAGCCTGCTGTATTGCTTTAATTCTGCTGTAGTTAATGTGGTAGAAATTGTGCATGCATGCACATGCCTGTACAAACATACGCTGCTTACATGCATGTGTGTATTTATAGAGACAGTCCCCCTGGGAGCAGGGGGCGGTGAAAAATACGGCAATCTGAGCAGTGCATGCTCTTGTCTGGCTTGTTTTAAGTCAGATCCTCAATGCTATTGTAACATGGTTTTGTATTTAATTTCCTGTGTTTGTAACTCAAGCCAACTTCCAGTGTTGCCTGTGTGAGTGTTTGTTTGGGTTTCTCTGAGGGCCTTTCTTTTGTTGGAAAGTGTGAGGATTTTAACATAGCTGTTAACACTGCACTAAAAAGCGTGATCTTGTTTTCATTGGGGCAACTCCTGAAAAACCCTTCTGTTCGCAGCGGGAGTGGCGCTGGTTCCCCGTCCAGCATCACCATCTCCACACCCCAGCCCTACCTCTGTCTGGGGGACGTGGTGCAGCCAGCCCCCGCAGGAGGTTTTGCTCCCACTTTGCACCAGTATGAAAGACCCTTAGGTCCTCAGGGCAGCAGCAAGCCCAGGCTGTGACTGGCAGAGCAGGTGGATTTAGTTCCTGCAGCTCCAGAGGTTTTCATCCCTTTGCTGGACGCGCCCCCACCTCTGCAGGGACGTCAGCAGGACACACTGCACTGGCCACCCTGTGCCACTGCTTCACGCGTTCATGCAAACCAACCACGTGTGCCCAGCTGTCAAGCCAGCACGTCAAAGCCCACGGTCCGTGTGCTTTTCTTGTCGGCGTGGCCAGCGAGGCGTCTCTGAGCATGAACAAGGGTGCCCCCTCCTCCCCGCCGCCCCAAGGCACCCACCTGCCTGCGCGCTCGCTCGGTGCTGAACAATGGACTTCGTGGCGTGGATGGCACTCGCCGTGGGACACCGCATGTGCTGGGGGTGTGTGTGTGTGTGGTTTCTGTGGCTGCCAGACGATCACCACGACGGCTTTGCTCTGGGTGGTGCGCTGGCTTGGTCCCATTGCCCGGCCATACCACGAGCGGCTGAGCTGGGCTGCGGCGCAGCCACCCCTTTAGGCAGCTGCCAGAGGGGCTGGTTGTACACCGCAATCCCTCCCGGGGTCTGCTGCTCCTGCCTGTCCTCCTCCACAAGCCAAAGCTGCCTCTCCAAACATGCACAGCAGCTTATACCACTTGTTTATTTACTGGAGAAGGTTTGTAATGGAGTGTGAAGAGAGGGGTATAACTGTCAGGGTACCACATGTCAGGTAGTGCCAAAACAGTGGCGAGGAGATGATGGCTGGGTTTGTGTCGCTGTGCAGAACTGCCTTCCACTAGCTCTCCTTTTCAATGGGAGCCAGAAGCCTCGATGGTGGAAAAGGGAAGGTGCAGCAGAAGTTTGGGACCCTCTGGTCTCTTGAACCTGTGTTGTGTGGAGCACATTATACTTACTATCCTTTGAGCTGCATTCTCCCAAAACACCTAGAAGTGAGAGGATCAGTTCTTGGGCAGTGGTCACCTGGGCTGGGCAGAGCCCAGCAATTCCCTGCCATACCCCACCATCACCATCGCTCCTTCCAAGGGCTCATACTTACATCTGCTGGCTCCATCAGAAGAAGAGTGGCTGGGTGTTATCAGTGAAGCGTTCATATATATATTTTGTGTACCAGCTGATTTCAGCCCAGATTAGTGATTTTTCCATGCTTTCAGGGCCTGGGGCTGCCATTCCCCAGTGGTTTATTTGGAGTAGCATGTGAATCCTAGAGGATGTGTAATCTTATGTTGACCATTGGGCCTCATTTGTGTATTTTATTAGTTAATTTTTAAACACTGACCTAGAGCTCTGGATCCATTTTAAAATAATCCAAATTATAAATAAACATACTGCCTAGCATGGGCTTGGAACAATAAATCAGGAGAAAAACAATTAAACACAACAGAAAAAAATTGGTCTTGAGAGAAAACAGACACTGCAAGAAGAAAAGGCACATCAACATATATTCTAGAGGGAGAAGCAGAAATAGTACAAGACCGAAAGAAAAAGAAAAGAAGGTAAAGAAACTTCACATGCTTTAAAAAAAAAAAAAGAAAGGATTACATTCAGGCCATAAATAACACAGCATTAGCACGAACATCTCTATTAGACTTTATTACAACAGATTAATCTTAATGAAAAAGCAATCCGCTAAGCAGCTGTTAATATTCACCTTCGCTGCTTGTACCTGCTAACTGAGCCCGGGTGTAACAAGGAGAGCCGGAGCCTGCACGCGTATCACATTAAAGACTACACACGGCTGAGCTTAACCCTCCCCGCTGGGGCGGTGAAGGTGGCCTGCGGTGGGGGTGGAAGGTGACCTGGGGTGGCCATGGAGGGGAGCAAGGGGGCCTGTCACCCTCCTGAGCCCAGGCTGTTTGCTGCAGATAGGGGAGGGCAAAAGCAAGGGTGGCTTTTCACGTGGCCAGCTGACCTGGATTACCTCTGAGCTGGGTGGCACAGGCAGCAGGAAGCAGGTTTAGCTGTGCAGTTGGTGATAGCCCTTTGTTGCCACTGTGGCCCATTCACTCGTGGACCTGAAATGTCATACCCACACGCAGTCTGTTTCTTCTGGTATCGTCTCTGGCAGCAGCCAACATTTCTTTCTCCAGGAGATGCAAGAAAGCCTTTGCAGTAATCTGTCCTGGGGAAAACTGCTTCTCTGTTGCCAATAGCAAGAGTTTGATTTATGTTCTTCATATCACATCTCTTCTTTAATTTAAAGTTGAAAGTCAGTGTTCTTGCACAGAACCATCTAGCTTCATTTACTCACTCTTGGATGAAGTGATGTGGCAGTGAGTCCCACTGATTAATTACATATTGCATCTGAAAAATAAAGGCAGTGCTTAGATGGCTCAGCATACCACTGGGCCAGCAGCAGCGTGGAGAAAATGGACTGCCAGCACAGCACCAAAGGGAGCAAAGTCACCACCATCCCTCCTGAGACACGTACACTCACGGCAGACCTGCAGACACAGTGCCAAACTCTAGGCATTTTGCTAGAGCAGTTGGGTCAGCAAGCACAGGGCATCCCTCACATCCCCACCAGGACTGGCACTTTAAAAGCATCCGTCAAGCTCCTTGTGAAAGAGCACAGAGGACCTGGTCTCCTCTTGACCAAGGCATGCTTGATGTACACTTCTGCTGCAGTAAGACCAGAAGGGGCCTGGTGGATGTACTGGTCCATAATCCACTAAAACAAGCAATCCGACCCCTTGATAGCACAGCAGATAGACCTTGGTGAGAGGAGGGAGCAACACTGGCATTTCCCCACCTTGGCTCTGCACTGCACAACAAGCTCCAGGCTGGGCTCAGGAAGAAGGTCCAGGACCCTTTTCCATCAGTTCATGGCTTGTCCTATGAATCACAGAATCTTTCTGTACACTGATCCCACAGCTACACGTGCTCTGAAGCATGTTCCTCTCTTTCTGACTCATTTTCCTAACCTTCCTGTGCAGGCCAGTGGGTTTACCCAGCCCAGACTCATCTCTGTGCCTTCCACCAGCAGCACCTCCAAGCCTTCCTTCTGCAGTCAAGGGTTTCCCTGGCTTCCTGTGAAGGAGCAACTTGCTTTTCTCAGCTTTGGCTGGCAAACCAACATCCCGAGGTGTTTCCAGCTGTAAGAATGGCCATTTCAGAGGAACACACACCCTGTTGTGCATTAGATCACACCTGACAGGGACGTGAAGCAGTCAGGGCCGGCAAACAGAGGGGTTTGCCCATATCCTGGGCACTCCATGTGACAACACTTCCCCCCTCCACCCACCCCACTGTAAGCAGGAGAATTCCCAGTGGGGCAAAGACAGGCACCTCCTGGTCCCCAGCCGCTTTGCACAGGCTGGAGGTGGTGTTTCAGGCTGGGGCAGCAGCACCCCAGTAGTGGGTAAGGGATCGCTAGGAGATAGACAACTTGCTCTGGGTGGTAGGAACTAAACCGAAGTGCCAAAGTTTCAATGTACATATTCCAGCTGAACTCCTGAAGTTAATGGGATGAACCGTGAGTTAAACACCGTTTGTAAACCCTTTGGGATCCCTCCTGCATTTCAGTGAGCTGCGTGATATAGCTGGCCTTCCCAAACGTTTAACCAGCAGGAGTGGTAGGAGCCAACATCCAAAGATTTGCTCACATTATGTCTGCAGTTGTGAGGCTACCAAAGCACTTGGCAGGCTGAAGGGGAAAAGAAAGGGACAAACTCATGTGTGCAGTGCATTTGTGGTTGGGTCCTTCTGGGAAGCAGCGACCTGCTTGTCTCGGTACAGTGCAGCATCTTGGAGCACAATATCCCAACACATGAGGAACAGCAATTTGCATCAAGGAGTGCTCTCCATCATATCCACAGGGATATTTATGTCTGACCAAATATCCCTGCAGCCCGCCACACAAGGCATTTAGCACATTAAATAATTACAAACGGAGGCTTGAAGCAAATGTTCTCATCACCAGATGTATGCCTACACTGCAACCTAAAGGCATGACCAGAGACTTTGTAGCTGTGCAAGAGCTAGCTCTAATTACCTAGCTCAGGTACTGATAATGTGGCACAGATTAGCTGCTCAAATATTTGGTTTTCTCAGGCCAGTTTTCCATCCTAGGCAAAGGCTCACATGGCTACAGGTAGACTGCTAGTTCTGGCAGACTCTGCCTCAACAAGCTGTGCTCCACCGCCTTCCCCAAACAGAAAGGCTGCTCAGCCTTTTGCTGCTAGATTGTAAATTGGAAGCTGGCGTCCTGTGGGAACAAGTACAAAGCAATCCACACGTCCCACCACGCTGACAAGCTCTTCCCATTTTCCCCTTTTTTTCCTGTGTAAGCTCTGTAAGAAATTGGGTGAAGGTTCTTGAAAGGCAACCACAGGCAGGCAGCCCTTCCCATCCTTGGCCTTGCAGATAATTTGCCGGCTCTGCCCCTGTCGTGACACATCTGATGCCTTCCACGGGTGCTGCACGTATGGCCGACGTTGTTTGCAGATGCATGTGCGGGCTGAGGGGCTGTGGACTCAGCACCGTCGGGCTGAACGAACCGCCAAAGCAGCTCTTGCACAAGGACCAGGGTGTTGCGGGTGGCAAAGGCGGAGGGTGCAGCTCTGCAGCGGGAAAGTTGGTGAGGAAAAAACTGCTGCTTCAGCATTCGCAGACCAAACCAGAGTAATAAATAACTACTTTAAAGGGTTGAACTGGGGACTCCAAGTACCTGTAACACGATAATGTTTGGAAGTGAGCGGCCTCTGGAAGCACTCAATAAATGGGTCAGAAGGTTCAGTGACTTCACGTATTAGAGAGACTAAAAATTACACGTTACAGCACGAGAAGGAGCCGTATCCCACCACTCCCTGCTGCCAACCAACCAAAGGCCAGCATGGCAGCGCAAGCTTCACGCTAGTAGGGATTCTGCCCCGGGGCTCTGAGCACCTGCTATTGCTTTGTTATCTTGGAGGAAAGGCTCAGGGCTTATTTCTCTGTACCTTTGCTGAGGATCCAGCTGCCTCGGGTTTCTTGCACAGGCAGCGAGCAGCAGTTATTTGCTGGGTCAGCTTTAGATCCCTGGCTTCTCTATGAATCTCTCACTGGGCTACTTCTATTCTCAAAGAGCCTTCTAAATAACATATACAGTTTCAAGCCAAAAGGGAATTACGCTGTCCAGGCAGCTGTGGTTTATTTGTGTCAAGGTGGGGGCACTAATGTGTATTTGGCCATTCGGAATCACAATTCTTTCAACGTATTCTAAATCTCAGCTTCATCATCCCTACAGAAACAGTGTCTGGTAACTATTCCAACAACTTAACTATTCAGTTGCTGGAATCGGTTTCCTCTTTCCCTCCCTTTGTGTATGCCTTTTTTTCTCCCAACTGGTTAAAAAATAAAATCATGCGCATAACTCCCCCCCTTGCCCTCAGGATCAATATGACAAAACTTATCATTTTCATGCAGTAAAGAACTTTGATGTTAGAAAGTTTGGTGCACGATTATTTCTTTGAAAAATTGATGTTTCTATGCTGCTATCATTTCTCCAACTAGTATTTCCTTCTGTTCTCTAAATTTTCTTTCCTTAAAGCTTTCATTTTGTGGCCCTGCCAAGTTGTCTATATTTTCTTAAATTCTCATTTCCTCTGGCACGTGTTTCTTGCTTATAGTTAGAGTAACTAAAAAAAAAAAAAAAAGGACAGAAAAAAATATTCTGCACTGAGCCCAATTTCTAGTCTGTAATCTTTTAAAATATTGCTTTACCACCCTCTTTATTCTCATGTTTCTGCTTGCTGCAAATCTACCTGATAGGTTTGGAAACTATTAATTCACTTCATTTTCAGAATTGTCCAAAAAGAACTCAGGCAGCATCCTGGTCTGACGCCTTTCATGAAGTTCTGTTTGCTGTGCAAAGACCTAGTTTGTGCTTTGCTCTTGCTGTTTGCTCACGGTGCTGCATGTCTTCCCCCTTACGCCTCACTCTTTTTCACAGCACCCAGCGTTTTTGTGTTACGCTGTCTCTTACTTCCTTCCCCCTCCCCAATATAAACGGCGGGGTGGGTGTATGTCTCATCAACACTTAAGGCTAATTCCTGCCACGGATGCCGACCTTTCCGGGAGAACCGATCACCACTTAGCACAGCGCTGAATCCGGTACCCAGCGCACCAGGGTAGATAGAAAGGTATTTTGTGACTCGAGATTTTGGGGGGCTGCAGGTGCATTCCCTGCTTATGCGGGAAGTGGCAGAAAAACGGTATTAGGAAAAAAGCAATGAAAATAGCACTCCTTTCTTAGGGAGCGTTAATGCCATGGATGAGGTGAATGACCAAAGATTTAATACATAATAGTACTAGGAGCAGCAATTCCGCCCCCCAAACACTTCCTGAAGTATCCTGAATCTTCACAATACTATGAAGAAATCAGTACTTTTCAGTCGTCATTTACAGAGATAAAGTGACTCATCAAGATGTTACTGCCCAGACTTTCAAAACAACGAGTTCATATTTTGTGCTTTGAGTTCTCCATGTGCTTACCATAATTGCAGACTTAATCACAGTGAGGATACCCACGGACACGGGAGGCAGTCAGGGACGCTCCCATTTCCCTGAAAACCCTGCAGCCGTGCTGGTGGCAGAGCTGGGAGGGACCTTGGCATCAGCTCCCTCAGGTCTCACAGATCTGCACTGCCTTCACTCATGTGATCTACAGCCAGGACTTGTAGAAGATGACTTTGCTTGCCACAGTCTCTTTCAGCATGCAGGGAAAAATAGTGGCAAGACAATGTTATTTTCCTAGGAAAAGTAAGAGGAGGAACAAAACCAAACCACTACACCAAACCAAGATTCCCGGTGACAGAGCTGAGAGCAGAGGTTACCCTTTAAGGGCAGCAGGGAGATGAGTGATAGGAGGAGAAACAGGAGATCATAGTTTTGACACTTCATCTAAAATTGTAACTCCCCTCTTCCTTTAAACATTAGAAGAGTCTGGCATCCACCACGCACTTCCTTCAGACAGGGCAGCTTTCCCTCCCTGATGCTGTAGCACAAGCTGAAAGAGCAGGTGGCAGGAGAGCGCCGAGTGTCCCAGTCCAAATGAGACCTCGCGGCCCCTGTGAAACCAAAGCGCGCGAGGAACACCCCTCTGCTCCTGCTATCGTTTAGACGTACATCACCGCTTGTTCTAGCAACCGAAACTTCAGAGCTGCTGGCTTTCAGCTGTTGGGCTTTCGCTTCTGGTGGGAGGAGTGCTGCTCGTAAAGCCTCCTCCAGGCTTGTTTACTTTCTGTCAGAGCGAGCTGCTCCTGTTAGGAAAGTCTCTCCCCACCAGCCACCTCAAGTATTTTCAGTACACTTTTCTGATCAAGAAACGTTAGGAAATGGGTCCAAAAGCCAGAGGTAAATAAAGCTGCTCTGCCTAAAAGCAAAGGACATTAATTTTTGTCTCCATTTTAATATCTTTCGCTCTGGTGATGAAGCATCTGATTCTGCTGTCAGTTGTTACCATCTTGCTAACCTGAACTGTGGCAGAGAGCAGGAGATGCTAAGCTCCCAGCCAGGAATTACTCAGCAAAAGCGGTTCCTTTAAAAGGAGAAAAAGCAGAAGTCCCTTTAGGGTTGGGTTAAAAGAAGGTGGTGAAGCACAAAGAGAAGGCAAACATACCCAGCAAAGACCCCCAAGGTGAATGCTCCTTGGCTACAAGCCCCCAACACAAAGCTGTGCTCTCACGAAACGTGCTGCTTTATCAGCACGGCACCATTACGTGTTTGGGAGTCAAGCATCCTTAAGCCATTTTCCTCGAATTTTGTGGTTTTTCGGTATGTGTTCAATGCACTGCAAAGAGAGACCAAAACGCCGGTATGTAAGAGACTTGTGAGGACACCCCTGGGAGCTGGGGTGTGCTCTGCTGGGCAGAGGGGCTTTGGTGGCTGTTGCAGGAAGAGCTGTGGTGGCTCTGCAGAGCGACTCCTGAGAAGACCAGTTTTCTGGTGTATTCGGAGGACTTGATGGGAGCGAAAGCTTTTGATAACTCTATAGGAACTTGGCGTCTGTGCGTTTTTCTCTCTCTCACTCTGGATAAAGTCTTGGCAGCTGCTCCGAGTCTATTTTAAACAAAGCCAGTGATTTCTGGAGAGATGGAAAACACATGAAGGGCACAATGAAAAACAAGCAGAAAACCTGACTGCAGGACAGGGTGAAACAAGAGTGATGAAGAACACTGCTTCCTCCTCCGGCAGGCAGGCAGGGCGAAGCTCCGTTCATCGCACACCACCGTGCCAGGGCTTCTCACTTCGCTCCTGTCCCCGGCCCAACTCCAGACTCAGCCGTTCTCTGCGGAGCTCCACTCCCCTGCTGGTGAAGCACGCTGCACGTCCCTTGCCCTGAGCACCCAGATGCTGCTGGCGGCAGGAGGTGGCTGTTGTAGAGAAAAAGGGAGCAGGAGGCACAAACAGCTATGCAAAGGCCAGGTCCATTCCAAAAGCTCTGGTACCCAAAACAAAAATAAGTTATCTACAAAGAGTGTAATTATGGTCAAAGCCATACGTCTGACCTCAGCCCAAGAAAGAGCTGTTTGTAACTGTCAGTACGTAGAGGGATGAACCTGTAATTTATGTATGCTGAAACATTATAATTTTTGATCCAGAAGCCTCCTTTCCTGTTGAAAATCTTGGTAACTAAGCCTTGGTCACTGGGATCATGTGGGATATCCAGCAAATCCTTTTACTAAGCTCGGTTTAAAACGTGACGTATGTCTATAGTCCAACCAGCAGGACGTGTCGCGTCTCAGTGACCTGTCCCGGGCTAAAGTGCTTCCCAGGGCTGTGCACCGGGGAACTCCAACAGGCCAGTCACACCGACAAGTGACTGATATGGCCTCACGTCCTGCCTACACAATCCATATGATCAGCTGCCCCTGTTGTTTCCCGTATGCTCGGAAGGTTGCTGTTACACGCTGGGTAGTCTCTGTTTGCACTGTAACCTCTGTGGGACAGGCAGGCTATCTTCGCTTTGTTTTGGAAGGCACCCAACTTGCTCTCAAGCATTCAAAAAGCAGTCAAAAAATGATTCAGATGGAGAAGTAGAACCATAACTTGCCTGGGCTTGACAGCATTTCTTTAGCAGTTCCCTGTTCAAATCAGATTAGGCTGGCAATGACCGCAAGTAGCGACTGTCTGGGGAGTGTTTGGTAGTCCCCAAAAGCTGTTGATGTTTCCTTATTTTGGTGCAATTCTTTCAGGAGATGTCCACAATGAAAAAAAAGAATCCTATCACATCTGCTACCGGTTGGTATCCTGAGAAGCCATCCCAGAAGACAGATCAAGCACTGAATACGCATGAAAACTTTGGAGAGAGGATTAGATGAAGAATAAGATATATTAAGTTTGGCAACACTATAACCTACCACAAATTTAAAAATTGTGAGTCACTCAAAAAAAAAAAAAAAAAGCCCAAACAAAACCTTCACTAAAAAACAAGACTACAAAATGCTTTTAAAAATCCTTTCTCTTTTTTGCCCTGCCTTTCCACGTTCAGTTCTGCCTGCCCACCCCTAGGGTCTCTGTCAGTTTACTCACATTGCCAGCACTCCAAAATTTCTTGCAAGTGAGAGAGCTTTGTTGAAAATCAAACATCAGAAATCTTCCTGCTATTCTTGGCTCTGGGAGCAGATTGTGGTCTGGTGGTTACAAGCATCATGGCCAGCTGAAACACACCCATGTTTGGGTCATCGGCAAGACATGAACCATGGATGTCTGGTTGCAAGAGCATGAATTTCCAACCGTAGGGCTAACGAATCAGATGCTAACACACAAGTAGGAGCAAGGTCAAATTGCTTCACAAAGTTCTCTTAGAGAAGGGTGACAACATGGATTGTAGAAGGTCCTAATTTGGGATTTCCTTTCAAAAGGCAAGTAGCTGAGATGTAGTTCTGTGAATTAGAGAGCTGGGTCCCGTTCCAAGCTTTGCTTAGTGTTGTCGAATCTCCTACCTGCAAAGAGGACTGTTAACCCTCCAAAGTCTTAATGTAGGACTCAGCGTGCTGAAAGACATCTCGGATAGCCTAGGTCCTGTGACTGAAACTACGGCTGACAAGGCTCTGCCCAGGCCCCTGCCTTTTGAAGATAAAAATTGGAAATTCCTGCAGCAAGGGACAAAACCACATACTTTCTGACAGGTCACAACACTGGGGTAGCACAAGAAGGTTTGTGCTTGAGCTGTCTGTACTGTGTTTACCTGAAGATAAACAGAAGTCTCTGAACTTCCCACTGAGATCCCCACTCATCGTTAAAGTAAAAAAAGAAAAGATATCAAAAAGGTAGGGCACATGTCCTTATGTGTTTTAAGGACACAGATTCTAAAATGAGCCATTTTTAAACCCACTCGGGGCATGCTTTTACTCTGCATAGAGCACACATTCCTCTACCTCCTCTGGTAAATGTACAGAAGTGTTGAACCTTGCAGCACAGCCAATTAATCACTAGCTGGCAAGATGAAGAAGTGCTCTGGACAAGTACCAACTCAAAAAAAAAAAAACCCCAACCCAAAAACCAAACATTAGAAGCCATATCTTATCACAGACAAAGAAGAGCAAGACACAGAAGTAATGTCCCATTATAGAACCGTGTCTTGTTCTGAGATTAACAAAATGCACTGCCCTGGTTTGCACAGTAAGGAGTAAGCAGAAGCACGGCAACAAATGGAAGGTGCCATCCTAACTTTGAACTCTGCAACATCCAACAACAAGGTGCCTGGCTGCTCCACCAGCTCCACCGCCCTGAACCTGGCACCTGAGCTGCCCCTCAGGCAATGGAAGAAGCAGCAGATGTCTAAAGCAGAGGCCACCCAGGCTGGTGTCCTCAGTGGCAGTCAGCCGGGAGGGCCTCTGAGGCACAAAGAAAATGAGAAGAGTGGCCAACAAAACACTTCTCTCTGGACTTGGAGTACCTCGAAGGGAAGCCTCCCTCAGTCTGGTTCAAAGCCTGAACCCTCAAATTCAGCTGATCGTAATCAGGAACAGGAACACAGACTCTACATTCACACCAGGCTTTTTCTAGCCCTAAGAGGGACACTCTCACTCTCTTCCCCCGGTCTCTGGCCCCCAGAATATCTGAGTGTTACAGCTTCAGCAGGAGGAGTTCAGAGCAATCCATCCCAACCAGTCACATGTGTGGGTGCTCCTCCGGGAGCAAAAAGCACCAGGCTCAGATTCCATCTGGCAGCAGATGATGGCTCTGGATGAGTGCTCAAATGTGAGTTATTGGCTGGCGGCTGAGAAAGAATCACCATCCTGCGTCTTCTGTTAACCCTGCTTTGGTGACGTGCTCTGGAACGGGCTGCCCCAACAGGTATCGCAAATGAGAGGCAGAAAAGCACCAGTTTAGAAGATCACACTGGACATCAGCATAAGATTTGTCCTGAGACGTTCAGCACGTAATTTTGGGCTTTTGGGGAGCTTGAATGTGAAATGACCTTCCAGGATTAGTCAGCAGCTGGATGAGACTGTGGGTGTGGACTTGAATACCAACAGGGACAGGCAGGTTCCTATGCCCATTGCTGGATCTAATTTTGCACCTTATGTTACAAGAGAGCTTAACAACCAGGAACAGTAATTCCCTTGCCCATCTTCCTCCTCCTTCTGTCATATCCACTCTGATAAAAGTGCCAGATGGGTTGACTGACTCCAGGCACCTCTAACTGAAGATCACGACACAACACAGTGGGATATTAGCAATTGCAAGCCTCATCTACCATGTCAAGGAGAGAACTGCTGTAGCTGTGGGCTGTGGTAACCCTGCTCCGGCAAGGGAAACTCACCCAGGCCACTTCACGGATGGTTGGTGCAAACCCAGGCGCCCTGCTTTGGTTCTTCTTTTCCAAAGGGCAAGTGAACTACTGCAGCGGGAGTGAGGATGGTTTTGTTTCTGTGGGTGAGGCTACATGGTGGAAAAGTTCAGGTAGGGACATAAGGACCGCTTAACCTCAGCTCCAAATGACACCTTACATCATTAAACATTTTTTTTCTGATACATCCCTGATTAAGTATTTGTTCATGTTTGGGCGCTGTTTGTTTCCCCCTGTTATCTGCTCCCCAAACACCATGACTCACGATCATACAGGGAAGGAAATGAAGGGAAATGCTTTACTACCTCCGACTTTGCAGCAATGAGTGTCACGTTGTTGTTACTAGCACAACCCCAGCCAGGGATATCGCCATGTGGGGGCACAGCCGTGGCTGCCAGGCCAGCGGTACTTGGGTGGTGGAGCCAGGTTGCTGCTCTCAGGTGAGCTGTTCCCGGGACATATGTACCAAACCATCCTGCCGGAGCCTTGGCCCCGAATCCCAGAGCCTGCCGCCCCCCTGGGGGAACCAGTGCCAGCAGGCCGGGGTGCTGGGCACCTCCAAAAGCTGAAAAGTATCCTGAGTTACTACATCTTGTTTTCCATTTTCAGACCTTCACTGGAGGCTTTGGTTGTCCCAGGCAGAAAGGGGACAAGGGCAGCAGTGAAAGAGCTGGGTAGCAACACTAACCCAGCCTTGCTGTGCCCCGCCGTGCCAGCTCCGGGGATGTGGGTTTGCACTGGCGGGGAAGGCAGAGCTTTCCCTGAAGGCTGGCTGCAAGCACACTGAAGTCAGCAGGAGCTTTTGCCAAGGAGTTCTGTGAGCTCTGGGGTGCATTAGTTACAGAAATGACTTTGGTAAGGTTTCCTTGCAAAGTGACCCAAGGACGTACAACTAGGGTATGGGAATATAATTAAGAGAGAAAGAAGTTAGGATAGATACGGGGGAAAACCTTTTGTCAGTGAGATTTATTAGTAGGTACAGCAGTCTCCCGAGGGAAACAGTAGAAAGGCATTCACTTGGGATGGTTAAAATTAGACTAATGAAAGTGCCAGCAACTATTCTGTGGGGAGCACTCTCATCCTGACAGGCAGAATGAGCTTTGTGACCCTGTCCCAGCACTGCAGAGACGGCGCAAGCTGGCTGCCGGCTGTGGAGCCCCAGGCTGCTCTGCATGAAGGGGAGAGCGAGCGGCGGGGAGCCCTGGCAAGCTGCCGCTCCAGCACTGGGAATGGTGGGCAGGGTCACAGGGAAGACCTGTCGGGAGACACTGAAATGCTGTTTCTAATAACAACACCTCAGCGCTTTCTTGCCAAATGATGGAAGGGAAGGGGGAGCACAGCAGGTGACCACAGGTGGGGGGTCAGAGCAGCTGCCCTCCCCCAGGACTGCTCTGCCTCCAGCGGCACCTGCTGAGACCCAGCCAGGAGAGCGGCAGTCTCTTGCTCCCAGCACACTCCTCAGCTGGTTGTGCTTGCAGAGAAGTAAACCTGGATGCAGCTTGACAACCCATTTCAGCCATCTGCAGAAAAAAATTGTCCCACACGGTGTATTACCGGTGTTCCTGCCCCTTTCCCGTGTGTTCCCAAACCCGTCAGTGCTCACCCTGTTTCCCACGGGCTGGTGGTCACCTTAGGACGTGCCATCCTCTCAACCAGCCCCCTGCTTAGCGGTCGTGGCAGGAAGACTGGTAGCCAAGGTGTCCCCAGATGGGAATTTCTGGGTGGTGCGGGTGACCCTGCTGCTCTACGCTCACTGCTGGCATAGCAGAGTCGTGGTGCAGGGCAATCACTGTGCCCAGCCCTGAAGGGTTAACGGGAGCCCTGCTCCTTGCCTGTGCCCTTGCTGTCTCAGATGGGGTTGGCGTGTCCCAGTACCACAGCGGACTGCTACGACGAGACATCCACAGTAATTTAAAAAGGTGGTGAAGTAAAATGATCGAAACAAGCCATTTCTATATATATTTCATTAACTTTTCCTGGACAATTATTTCTGTTGAAATTTTTGCAAAAACTTGTAGTGTTATAAGAAGTCAAGCCTCATTGTCCTCTTATTAAGAGCTAACTGTCTCCACGAAAACACAGTTTCATGACTGTTGCTGTCGTGATTTGAGCAGCAGACATAAACAGGGTCATCTCCAGCCATAGTGGGTGGATGTTTAGTTTATAGCACTGAGGTTACGAGTGAAAGCATGTGACTAAGAGTAGAAAACAGAGGAGCCTTTGTATACATCAAGAGCCCTGAGGCAAAACACAGAGAAGGAGAATGCTGACACAGACTTTAATGGAGAAAGAAAAGAGTCCATTATGAACGTTACAGAGAACGTGATTCATTTAAGAGAAATCAAGATTTAAAGGACTTATAGAGGGGATGTGAACACTGATGTCAGTGCCTCATGCCTGGTGGTTTGTCGTGCGTCACGCCTGGTGGTTTGTCGTCAGACTCTACGTGTCTTAGGGTACCACACAGCACGGCAGGTGGAAGACAACTCGCTGCCAGAGGGTATCATCCCTCCATCATATCATTCTGTCTCCTCATATCACCCAACCATCTTTGTTACATTCCTGTGGTAAACAGGTTCCTTCCAGTTCAAGCCTTTCAACAGGAACCAGTGATATGCACAATGAAGCTGCAGCTCTTCCATTTTAACACCAATGTCCCAAAACTGTCAAAAATTGCTTTGGGGACACTTTTTCTCGCAAACCCCATCTGTCCATAAATAGAAAGGGTTGGGGGGTGGTTGGGCAAAAGCAGGAAATGGGGCTGGATTATTTCGGAATGACTCAGGTATGAGAGCACAAGGGGAATGCTGGTGAGTAGAGCTGCTTCCAAGCTTGCGTATACATTGCAGAGACTAAGGACCTGCACGTTTACCGCACCGTAAAACAATGTTATGAGAAAAATATTGAAAAACAACCCCCAATCCATATACTGTAGTGGCTTCTAAACTTCAGCAGCCACAGCCATGAGAAGAAAGTGCTTTGTGCAGTAGCTTGCGCAACCAAGGAACTTTCTCGTCCTCAGAGTGCTTTATTATTTTTAACGAGACAGGCTGAGCACTTCTTGATAAACATTTTTTCCTTGAAGCAGTAATCCTATTTAAACTTTTTACCTTGTCCCTACAGCATACCCTTAGGAAGTTAATAACAAAACTCATTTTCCCTTAAAGTGCAAGTCACGTTAGTACAGAAAGTGAGGGACGTGTTGAGATTGCCATCAAAGGAGCCATGGCTGGAAATAAATTGAAAGTGCCCTGTTAGTGTGCAGGCTTGGTATTTTAAGAAGGCTTTTCTGAAGTACATTTTCTAGGATATCCAGTTTCTTTCAAACTACCAAAAAAAAACCAAACCAAAAAGAAAGTATTAATGTCGTTGTAATAGGAATGTTCCAGCCTGTAGTGTTTGGTCCTCATGCCTAATCCTGACGATGTTTCCATGCACCCTGAGTCCACTTTGCCATGACCAGGTGAGAAACAGCGGGTCTTGCTCGAGCCAGACCAAAGAGACAAGATTAATCCAGGATGTCTCGGAGGAAGGGAGGCTGTCCATACCTCCGTGCACTTGCCTTTGCTTTCAACAAGGTGTAATGCATCCTGCTGCTTTGGTAAATGCTTCTGGGGTAGCATTACGAATTGTTCATTTCTAAAAGTCAGTCTTCTCTTAGACGCAAGAATTATTAAAGCTTTTAAGAGCAAGAGTTTAATTAACGTTGAGAATTTAACCACATGAGAATGAAGAAATTCAGAGCCAACCCTCCCGTCTAAGTCAATCTCACTTCTGTCTCCTCATATCAGTGTGTTACAACAGGCTCTTTCACAGTCACATGAGGCTGGCCAGGGGACACACTTCTCACTAGATCTAATACAATGAAAAGAAAAACTGTCTTTTTCCCCCTGTGGTCTTAGATGCACATGTGGCTTTTCATACCACTCACATCATGTGTTCTTGGAATGAAAGGCCCTTTTGTAACATGCACACACCAGCCGAGGCAACTTAACATCGGGTGGGATTGTTAACGGGGTTGCCTACAGCCTCCCATGAACGCTGTACCAGCAGCATCGCACGGAGGAGGAATGTGCTTGAAGGAATTTGACCAGCTACAGTACAAACAATTCGTGATACACACAGTACCATTTCTGCTCCACCGGGTTAACTACTGTTACCTAACGGAGGTAGTTTTCCCCTACAGGAACAGAGTAAAACTTAAGGACAGGCCTGATGATTACCAAAACACACGTCTTGCAGTCGCTTGGGATGGCCAACTACTCTCATGTCTGTGTTTGAGGGACCCAGCACCACTTCACAAGCCCTCTCAAAGCCATGGCCACCTTCCTGCGCTGCCTTTACGTCAGAACACCAGTAAGAAGCATATTTCCCTCGTAGCATACCTAGCAATGAGGCTTTATTCTCAAGGCCTGAGTGCCTTTGACTGTCCTTGTGTAGGCAGTAGGTGAGCAGCCACGAATCAAAGGTTACATTTTGCAAATTTGGAGGATGCATTCCACGTATGTCTTCAGAGATCTTCCTGATTTGGAGCAGCAAGTTAACCGTGCAGCTCCAAGGAGCAGCAGTTCTCTATCCAAGCATGGTAATGTACCTCCTTGAAAGACCATTTCATAAATTAAATTACGCCCAAGGAGAGCAGTCCAATCTGGAAGGAAAATCTTTGTTGCAGGGCCTGGTATTAGGGTGTACATAAAAGGATCTACCAGATATTTCCAAGGTTCAACAACCCAAACTGTAGCACTGATTTGGGTAACTCCAGAACGGGCCAGCTGTGTAAATGCCCTCCATCCCTTAAAAAATAAAACAAAAAACACAAACAAAGAATGTAACAATTTAACAATTTTATTAAAAATTGTACCAGTTATTAGAAAAAAAAATTCCAAGTATTAAAGTATTAAAAAGCACCAAAGAAAGAAAGCACAAAGCAAATATACTGCACAGATACAAAAAAAAAAAGGAGCTCTGCCCAGTCACCATTGGTACGGGCAGGAGTCCCGGAGGCACACAACCAGGATAAACAAAATGCTACATTCTCACTGGGTCTCAGTCCATGGCAAAGAAGGTGTGTGCACTTCAGGACTAATCCAGACAGAAATCTCACAGGAGAGCATCGGGTTTACTTCTGCAGCAGGATAGTATCATATTCTGGGGAATATCAGAACTCATGGGGAAACCCTCCCCTGAGGGGAAGTTTATTAACGTACATTGCAAATTCTAGTTCACCTTACCCTTTTTGTTTTCCAGATGGACTCTCAAGTTTTAAAAAAGTAAAAAAAAAAACCCAAAACTATCCCACAGAAGTAGAAAAGTCATGCAGGATGGGAGGGGGAAAGAGTGAGTCCTCATTTCACAGTACTCTCATCAGTGAATTTTACTGATGGACATGTGGGAGACTGTACTACATACCATTGAAGAGAACAGAAGAAGAGATACATGACCAGTTTTACAAATAAAACCAACAGTCTAAATACCCACATTCAAATTTAGTGGCAGGATTTTCAAATGCACCCAGTGGAAGCAGACATACAAATCCCTTGGGCTGTTTAGAAATTTCCCTTTCACAAGCCTAATTTCCAACTTTTATTTAGGGAGATACTGACAGTGTTGGTTTTCCATCACATCAGTCTCTCTCCCTTTTGTCATCAAATTTCTCTTTCAGAGCAGTCTGGTCAAAACTGGAGCTGAGGAATCTGTGACGATGCTCTCCTGGAGCTGTGTCCACAAATCAGGGAGACTCCTTTAGATTTAAGAATAACTTTATACATGCAAAATTTCCATAATAGATTTTAAAAACAGTTTAAGAATCTACCCTTCCCACCCCTCCATTCCCCAAAGGCAGCAAAGAGTCTGAAGACAGAACTGAAACATGGCTTTAAAAAACAGCCCACAGACATTAGGTTTCGCTTCCCAGAAACCAACTTCCAGCATGGGATTCGCAGGAAGAGACCCTCCTTTCTGTGGCTAAGGGGGAAGGTGAGGCACGTGGAAGAAAGAAGGGGTAGGGGACGTCAGACTGCATTCAGTTTAAGAACACACACACGCATGCACACACACACGCACACGCACACTCACACAATTACATTCCAGTGCATTTGATGTGTTTGGTCTTTTCTGCTTTTCCTGGTGGAGAAGAACTGAGCCGTGTAACACCTGCGTGAACACATGCAAACCAAAGAAACAGAGACCACTGAAGTCTTTAGGAACTGTAAAAGATTGTCCTAGGATCTTTTATCAATTCCTTGAGGTATTTCTTCTTGCTCAAACAATCAAAGGCAACAGGTAGGCATTTTTGCACATGATCACAAATGCCGGTTTGAAAGACAGACTCTTTTGAAGGACATTATTAAAAACCTTTGTTGTCAAATAATGCTAACACTCAATAGTGCTTGGTCCACGTGCAGAGCTCCCATGAACATGAATGGGCATTCCATGGTCCTTTTATTTATAATCCCGCAGTAAATCTTGCTGGTAAAACAAGGCAAGACCTCCACAGACCTGCGCTCTCATTTGATCCTAGCACATATGCTAGGTGCTCTCCCTATTTTTCCCTTTAAAAATAGCACACCATTCAGCATGTCACAGTCTCACCATTCCCACAGATGCAGCAGAGATATAGGTCAGGACCAGCAGTGGAAGGGTGGAATTCATTGTAGAGTTGACAGGGTCACACTGCACCAACTGCCTCAAGTAATGTTGCTTTTTTAAAAAAAAACTCCCAACCCTTCTCCCTAGTCTACTAATGGGCAGAATCTGCAGTTTCCCAGAAGAGCACCAAGCCCCACACTGAACGAAGTTCAGCCTTGGGTACAGCTCCAGGGACTGCTACGGAGCAGCTCCAGGACTGCAGTAACCTTACATGCACACATTGCCTGGACGTTTAATCCAGGCTTGAAGGGACAAAGTAAAGAGCCAGTAGAAAGAAAGATGTCTTTGCAATCACCTTTTCTGCATCAAAAAGGACTGAATTCCTTGTCTCTGTTCCCTAGTTGATACAGAGCTCCAAAGCAAAGGCTGATAAGGAAGTTTCTTTCAGGACTCCTCTACCAAGAGGTTAGCTAACAAACATTTAACCAGCTATTTCAACTGAGATATGTGATCAGTTATGCAGGAATTCAGTGCTACCAGGGATTATCAGCACCTTGGGAGAAGGCTGCGGTCCCACACACAGGTCTAACCCAAGCCCTCTCCATGCAAATGCATCCTCTCTCCTGCCCTTGTTGTATCCTAATTAGGGCAGTTTGCAGCTATCCCTGGGCAGTCCCTTTGTGATTACTGGCTCAGCTTTCAAGAATTGCAGGAAACAAAAGTAAAACTAACTACCCTACTAGCACCGGGCTTGCTGGATCCAGGGACGGGCAGGCCACAAGATACCTGAACGGGTGGGAAGGTGGGAACAGGAAGAACTCTTGTCCCTCAAAGAATGAGAGCTGAGGTCTGAAGCTATTTAGGAGACCTGGGGAAAGGAAGCAATATACTTCAAGGCTGCTGGTACCATCAGCAGCAGCTCAAGCTCTTCGTAAGAATTGCTCATTAAAAATAGGAATTTGCTTTCAGGGAAAGATCCAACCGTTCTTTCTAAATTGTTGGACTGTAGTTTTACAGCACAGAGGGAAGCAGTGTCCCATTCCTTTCACCAAGACAAACTAATAATTAAAAGTCCAAGCATCCTCCTTCACCAACAGGACTTAGACCATGTTCCTTGGGACTGTTTCCCTGAACAATCGACGTGTGACTGTGGCCACACTGTAGTAGCTTGGTCACACTGCAATAGGTCCTCTGTGGGGAAGATCTTCTCAGTGTGTGCTCAAGGGGCCTTACTCACGGAATGAGTGACAAGCACATGGGTGCTGTGCAACTGTGTGTTTGTTGATAAATGTGCAAATGCTTCCCGCTATTTCCTCAAGTAGGTGAGAGTGTAAGTATGAAGTAGCTACTTTTCCCCAAGTGAATAACCAGCCTGCCCCTCCAAATCTACATGAAGCAAAATAAGACTTTTGGGTTGACAGAGCATATTTCCTTTCTCCAAGATATGCAGATATGGAATATAATTAAAACATATTATCAGTGGTTGTAAATCTCTGGCACCAGTAACCAACATGCATATTGAAGGAAGTCGGCCTTTGTCTAGCATTAGCTCTATGTCTCCAGTGAAGTATTGTTGTTCAAGGAGATTTTAACTAGAGACTCTGGCATGACCAATTTTGATAAGTCTGTTGTTGCAGTGGGAAGTATGGACTGGCAAAGATGTGTCTTTCCCTGAGCCAAGTGACTGTACTGAGGCAGGCAGGCAGGCAGCCTGACTGAGGAATGGTTTCAGATACTTGTTTCTCCACGTGAAGAAGAGTCTTACCGTAGATAAACTGGGCCACCAGGCCACCACCAGAAAGTGCCAGTACCAGACCTATCTTTCCAGCTTACTCATCCAGAGAGCAGGCCTTACTGGCCTGTTTGTTTGGTTGTCAAGTCAAGGCAGAGGGGAAGGGGGAAGCTCATGATGGTTTTTAAGTGTCAGATGCACTTGCTGAAATATTTGTATTTTGCAGGGCTGTTATGATGTTGCTTTGACTGTTCAAAGGGATCCTGGCAAACAGTGGGAAAATGCAAGCATCATATCCTAGAGCATGCCGCGTGGGCAGGCAGCTTGCCGCATTGCTTCCTGAGCCTCAGCACTTCCACTCCTGCCTCTTTAAGAGCTTCTGATTTAAGAGTCTCCTCCTTAATGTCCAGCTTCTTGGGGGTCCCCAATCCAGCCTGTGCTTGCACTACCACTCAGGCTTTCCCCACCATGTAGGTCCTCATTCTCCAATGACCAGCATTTACTCCAGGCAGACTGTGCAAAGCAAGGTATGGAAAGCCTCACCTCTGTCAACACAGCGGAGAGTGGCTCCCCATACTGCTGCAGCATAGCCAGCAACAGCCATCACTTCATTCCTTCTGGGTAACTCTGTAGTGCACATGCTTAAAGAAACAACACAAAACAAAACCCCCCTCCTAAAAAACCCTCTCACCCTCCCTCTCCATAAAACCCACCCCCCAAAATATTACTCAAGATTCATTTATATGAATTATTACCATCATGGACAAACATATCACTCTAGCTCTAGCTAGAAAAACAACGCAAGAGGAGAAAAAAAAAAGCTTTTCTCACATAAACTCTCCTTATCTTGAAAGAGAGTGACTGTGGATATATAAAAGTGAAAAAGGCTTGGGGACCTCTTTCAGGGAGCTAAAGCACATTTTGCCACAGTAGAGCAGGATGCAAATCAAGAGAATGGGGATGGGAGAGAGGGAGAAATTCCAAATTTAACTGTGTTCAGCAAATTGTTACCAGACACTGCAGTGCAATGATGAGATTATACAAATGCCAGAGGAAGCATGAATTAGAGCAGGATATGCAGAGAGGGGTGGAGGAGAAAGCGTATGTGCAAGTAATGCTCCCGTACAGTAATTCTTATTTTTCAGAGTGGACCAAGAGCAGAAGAATTCCTCAACACCTGAAGTCAATGTTTGCAACAGGACTGAAGAGTAATTCTCTGGACAGCTCTTCCTCACGCTGGTTGTATCATCTGAGACTTACAACAAGGTGCAGTGGCAATATGGAAACGGTTGGAAGAAAATAAAGTCTGTATTGCTTTTCTGTTCATGTTTTACCCTAGTTGTCACTGGGTTTGCGAACTACCGATATTTAAGGCTACAGAGAAGTAGCCATGGATATTTCAGGCTGCCTCCTTTTGGTAGGGTAATTTCCCTGTGCTGGTCTAATAGTGTTCAGTCATATGGACCAAATTCCGAGTGCATACAAACCAGGAACTGATAGAAGATGTCCCTTGAAGTAATATCACTGCTGCTAGTCAATAGATGCTTAGAGCAGCCTCCAAACATTACACACCAGAGTAATGGACAGACTGCTTGTACAAGGTACATGTCAGACTAGTTGCTAATTAATTTCCCTGTCAAATCCTGAAACAGAACTATCAGATGGCTGGGACCTAAGCCTTCCTGGCCAATCACATTAGAGTAAGAGAAAAGTAAAACAAAACAAAATAAACACCCATCATAAAACGAATAAAAACATATACATGAGCATTGTAGAAGAATGATGCTTGTGTCCTATTCTGTGGTTTTTGGCTTCATGCTGGCTCACAGGCACTGTGAACACTGAACTGGAAGCAAACAGTGGCAGAAACTAACAGCCACCAGCAACCTCAACAAGGTTTTATTTTAAGACTGTTCTACTGAAATGATTTTGCCTGCAGATGGCAATGACAAAGAACAACTTCCTGTGAGAGCTGTAACTGTTGCCCAATGGAAAGACTGAAGAGATCAGATTTCAAATTTCTTTGTGATCTTCTCTCACACAGGGTCCAAGGAAATAAACAGTAACCCTTGCAGAAAACAACTAACCTGATGGATAAAAGTACTTGAATGTTTTAATTGCTAAAATGAGCTTTCTTTGTGGAGTAATCAAGCATTTCTGCTCTGGAATATGCCCAAAGTCATCAATCCCAGACATCATTTTTAACTAGCAGCCCAAATGACACTCCTGCGCTCTACCATTGACTAACACAGAGGGCAGAGGAAGCCGTTAGTCTAATACCTGCCTCCCTTGCACAGAGGTCACCGGCAGCGGGGAACCAGCAGCAAGCTTTACCAAACACACCCACATTCTGGCTTTCCTTCGACAGTGTTGGACAAGAGCTCCCTGCCTCGTGAGGCAGGCAGCAGCAAAGAAGAGTCCATAAAACCCCCCAAACTTGAAGACGAGTATCAGAAATTCAGAGTCCTCACATCCGGCCGGCGGTGTGCAATGTCTCGCCCCCGAACCAGTGTTTGTTCAGTGCTCCCTGCAGACTGGATGCGGCCTGAAACAGGCGGGCGAAGCTCACCTCTGCCCAGTGTGGTTCCTGTTCGCCTCCACGTTTAAGGCCAAGTTGTGTAGGAAGAGAAAAAGCTGCCACCACACTTGATTTCTGTTCTGCTGATGCTGTAGAGGAGAACAGTTGAAGCAAGGTTATTTATATTTCTAAAATTGCAACATACCACTTCTCTTTTCCAATAACAACTCAGTTACACTTTTCAAGAGTAGACACTTTAATCCCATCAGCATAACAAGGGGGTGCAGCAAGGGATGAGGGGAGAGAGGGAAATGATAAGTTCTCCAGAAATAATTGTAGCTCTAACATTACAAAAAGAAAAGAGCAGACCCTTTATGCATTGTGCACAAGAGGATTAAACTTTTTTTTTGCTTGTAGGATTTTGCAGAGTTTAGCCAAGTGCTGTTTTTAATCAGATTGGCTTCTGAGCCTTTCAAAAGCCCCAGCTGCATGAACAAACAACCTTCTTTTTTTTTTTTTTTTTAAAAAAAAGCCCCCCTTCACCCCAAAAGTAAAAAAAAAAAGAAAAAAATATAACTGGTGATCCATCTGTAAGTGATTTGACACCGTGAAGGTCAAAGGGTTAATCTTCAATTTAAACCACACTGCTGAGACAGCAAAACTCTGATTTCATCTAGTACAAGAAAACACATTCGTGCACACACACACTCCCCCGCCCTCCCCCCACCACATTTTCCTTCCCAGCATCTCCAAGATAATACTGCCCTTTTTATAGCCACTTTTGACAGTAAGCCATAAATAATCAGCCTTGGAGCCCTTTCCTACTGACTGGAGCCAATTAAACCTTAAGCAAGAACATACTTGAAAACACACAAAAAACCAAAACCAAGAGGTTATTTCAGGTCCCATTGTCAAGGAAGAAACATGGGAGTTGAGTTTCAGGGGGACACCAGACTATATAATGCAGCTTTGGGGCAGGGACACTGTTCCTTCTTTTGTTATATGTAATCACCCCTGCAAAAGTGGCTCCGATTATACCCCCACCTTCCTGCACTTTAATGGCATCTCATACAAACAGGTGGGTTTCTCTTTACATTGCCCAGCCTGGGATCCTATTTCACCTCAATAACCAACCCTCTATGAGAAGTCAGTCTTTGTTTTCTCATCCAGAATTCCATATTTGCTAAGCAGGACTGATCATTTCTGGAAAACAAAACAAACCAGCCTCAATCTCCCCCCGCTGCCCCAATCCCCAGCAGACGAGGAAACAGAAGACTGGCTTCCAACAACTTTGCCTCAGTACACAGGAGTTCATAAAAGAGCACTGAAGCACATTATATGAACAAGATGTTTCAACTCAGATTAGCCCAACAGGGCAGAACAACACGGTTGCAAGGCATTCTTTACGGACTGGCAAATAAGAGAGAGTTGCAACTGGAGTTGGTGTATTGGAAATGTGTGAACAGACAGCTCTGCAAAGCCCTCCCAGATACATTATTAAATTATGTTTGTATGTGAGTGTGAGTAGATCTGTGCCATTTGAATGACAAGTACGCAGAAAACAGGCTCCAGAAAACCTGTGTTCATCTTGCACCTTAGCAGTGGGTCGTTCTTCTTACCCTCAAGACTTATCAGTTGTCTCCTGGATTTAGAAGAGTTCACACAGATCCCATCACACATTTCAACACCACCGTGTTTGGAGCATAACCCACAGACAGCAACTCCAGAGCCTGGTTATCATTTATTTCAAAATAACCAGCCCTGGGTTCATCCCGTACTGATTGTCCAGGCATTGCTAGGTTTACAGGTGAAAACAATCGTTTATAAACTATCCCCTAGGGCTGGGTTACAAACCCCTAGTTGGTTTCAAAAAGCAAGGTGCTCTTTGTTTTGTTACTCGCCTCTTGGTTTGATCAGGCTTATCTTTCCTCACCGAACTCCAGGGATTCTTCTCACCCCCCTCCAGAGAGCCACATTGCCAAACCTGCTCGAAAATGCACGTGGTACCACAATGTCCTGAGGACATCTAGATATCACGTTTTCATCAAGCTCTTACAGCTGAAGCGGACGGCTCCTTAAACACAGATCTTTGGGTCGCGTGTCAATGAAGTGGTCCGCAAGCACAATGCCACCTTCTGCAGTTTCCAGAAGCAGGCAACTATGCTAGGAGAGCACGGTGGACAAACATACTCTAAATGCTCTGAAGTCAATTTACTTCGGCAGATTATTTTGTTTTATTGGCAGCCAAGAGGGTAAAGAAGTGTCTTACAGGGACTTAGTATTGGAAATGAGAAAGGATGTTTAAAAATCGGTATTGAAATCCTAAACTTGAAACACATCTCAGCTTCACTGGTGGACCCTCTTTAATGGAAACTCCCATGGAATTGTATAAAGCAGGTTAATTTGGGGGAAGATGAGAGGAGGTGTGCTGGCACGTGCAAGTTCGACTATTCCACACTCTCAGGAGAACAAACAATGTAAGAATCCCCACATTAATGTCTCGCTTCATGCATGAGGCCACTTTGTGCTTCTCACACACCACAACAGGTTTCTAAATAGTCTGTCTCCTCCTTAAGTTTTACATGTCAGCTCAGAAGATGAGGATTACTTGTTCTCTGCAGTGACAGGTAAAGGAGGCCATGTTCAGGGAAAAACAGTGGAAGGACTGAGCTCATCCTCCTCCCTTTTTGTTTGAAGAGGGCGAGCTTTTTGAGGAAGGTATTGGGGGTTGTTTTTATTTGGTAAATACGAGTTACAGAGCTCTACTTTAAGAAGGGTTACAGACCTGCAAGAGAACCAGTGGAATGTGGTATCACAAATACTGAGAAAAACCCTAACATTTTTTAAAGTTTATATTCTATTGCGTTTATTTCACTGCCTCTTGAATCCTATTTTTTACTTTCTAAAAATCCAATTTTTAACTAATTTACTAAAAGTCCAACTTCTAACTTTCTCCAGTTAAAAATATTTACCACTATTTGCCTAAAACACTCAAGGAGATTTCCATGGAAGGGCAGAATAGGAATTATTTTACCCTTGTTTCCCCCTGCTTATAAGAAGCATAAGATCTCAAATCATTTTATGAAGGACATTGACACCATTCATTTCATTTTGAAGTGAAAAAAATAGAGCCCTAGGCTGAGGGCAGCTTTCCAGGTTTTATTCCTAGACCTAGGGCTTGTATTTCCCTGGGTCCGTATTGAGCCAGCATTTCCTTCCACGGTGGTGTAGTCCCACACACACTTTCACTGGGCTCGCGTACTGAAGCAGCCCGCTCACGCTGTCCTCGCCTCATGCGAGCGCAGGGAAGTGAACTAGAGCAGGACAACGATCAAAGCCAGAACTAATCTGGGAAAGAAGTTGCCTTCGCTGTTGATCAGGTCATCCTAATCCATCTGATCCATGGCATCATGTAGTCAAGCTGGTGCTTGTGCCAGCACGACAGAAAGGCATCCTGAGAAGAGGCGCAAGGTGGGACTGCTTGCTTCAGCAGCAAGCCGAGCTCCTGGGGCTTACGGATCACTTCCTGATCTGCTTTCTGATCCTCACTGATCCGCTTTCCGTGATACTAATTCACCAGTGGAGACAGAGTAAACAGTTCATGGAAAGAACTGTCCCAGCCGAAAAAATGTCCTTTTCACAAGTTTCAGTAGCTTTTCCCTAAATGCGCCTCTGCCAAGACCAAAGTACTCAAATATTTCAAGACTGAGGGTTTTTTGGTGTGGTATAATTTAGCTGCCAGGAAGGACAGAAAACCCAGGAGAGTGACTCCATGAATTTGGCATCTAATTTTTTCAGATGCGATACATTTCAAGTAAATTCTTAGAGTTTGCTAAGACTCATAACTATTGTGGCACAGGTTTATAATTTTCCTAAGCTTCCCTATGGTGATTTGTCCCTCATCAAACCAGTTCAGTCCTCAGAGTCACTACTGCACAAAGGTATCAGGGAAGAACACCCCACCTCCGTGTGCTAGCAACACAAAGAACGTTCTGAAGCTGCTTTCCCAAGATGGAAAGAAGCCCCTCTTGCCCCCTATATTAACTGTAACTGAAGAAGACTAGACTTGTGAATACAGTAAGTCAACACAAAGCTGGAAGCACATAAAACCATTTCCTATTGCAGCTGCTGCTTTTTGAAGGGGATATCCTTAAGAGACTGTCTGTCTGAGGCGTTAGCATGAATGCTTCAATGAGTCACAAGGAAAGGCCGTTTTACAGGAAAAGTGTCCTCGGCAGCGACAGTACATTAGTGAAGCCTATTCCATGAACTGTGCTGAACCAAACGCCAGACTACTGGTAAACAAACAGAAAAAAACTAGCAAGACTTTTACTGGAAACAAATGAAAGCGGGACATGATTGACCCGACGTTTATTCCCTCCCCATAATTATCTCCTAACAGATGTTCCACCCTGTAAGTGTATAGTTACATCTGTAGGTCCAAGAGCACCCTGGATGCCAAAAGCTTTTTACTCCTACTAAGCCCTTGTATGGGATGATCAAGGGAAGATCAGGACAGGTAATACACCTCGAAGAAGATGTTGTTCCTCTGACACAGCTCCTTGAATCCTTGAGCGTAAATGTTTAACAGATTAATAGGATTCACTTTTCTACCTGATACATATATGCCTTTAATACCCCTCCTTTAAAAAAAAAAGACAAAGAATGTGTTCATCCTACACACATGTCATATGTGGGTCTGGTACATTTCCATCACGTATACAGAAGAGTCCACCTGTCTGCCCTCTTGATCTCATGGGCAACTTCTGACTTTGCTTTGTGGCTTCCAGATGGGTAAGGGTCAAATTCTGATCCCACCTTAACTAGAAGGACTAAAATATGGCCATAAATGGTACTCTTAGAGCAAAAGAAGAATAATGGCACATGTGTACATAAAAACATTGTTCTTCCTTTAATGACTAATACAAGTACTAGCAATAAGTTGTTGGGATTTTATTTATTTGCTGAAAACACAAATACTTGCACACCGGGAGCAGTTGCTGACTCATTGCTGAAGGCTGTTTTGGCTGCCAGGTGGCTGGAGGCATATTGTGCTACCACAAAATACGCTTCAGCTTAGAAAGACTAAAAAGTGACCGTCCCCAAGGCAGCAGAGGTTACAGAAGGTGTCCCCCACTGGAGAGAGCAATCCAGAGCAGTGGAAGTCAACTACAAATCTTTCCAGCTGTGACTCCTAATGACCAAAGAATAATGTACGTGTAAAAACAGCAGGGAAAAAAAGGAGAGGGTAACAAGAGGAAAAAAACCGAAAGAAATTAACAGCATGATTACTCGTGGTAACACAGAGAGGAAGATGAGGATCTTCCTCGGGGATCTGCGTCCTTCCGGCTTGCAAACTCCGCAGCTCTCTCACGTGGGACTAAACTCGTGTCAGAGGGAGGCGTCACCTCAAGTACTGCCTCCTTTCTCAAAGCCTCCGTCAGGCTTTGTGAAGCATGATAAGCAACTCGTGCGTTTATGGAGAGAGGATATACCGGAGTGGGCACAGCGGGAGGGATGCGGGGTGTGGAGGAACCCCAGAACCCGTTTATGGCTACCCAGCCCAAGCCAGGGGGATGGCACTAACCTCCCTGGCCTGGGTGCTGGTTGGAGCAGCAAACGGTGATGTTCATTGCCCCAAACCTGCTGCAGGCACAGCTGCGCAGGTGAGCCCTTTCTCAACTTTCTTGTAGTTCAAAAACAAACAGGCAGCCACTCGTGCCTTCCTCTCCGGAGCAGGCAGGAAGGGGAAGCAGACAGACGCCATGGCAACAGCCAGCTGACAGCAACCTGGGAAGGGCAACCACCGGCCACCACGTTCCCAGGCCCTCAGCCTTCCCCTCCTGCACCCCCGGGGGGCACGCCGGCTTATTTTCCATAAATACAGTAAATAAAGGTCTTGCATTTCCGTAAAGCCGCACCGGATACCACTCTTTACCTGCCGCATGGGGTCCAGGGGGGATTTGCCCCCATGCTAGGGACGGACGGACGGACGAGGGTGCAGGAAGAGATGCCCAGACCTCACTTCTGCCCCCAGGAGAAGAGACCCACAGCCACAGCTGCAAGCAGCGAGCACGGGCAGGTTTACTCCCTCAGACCCCACACTCAGCGTGGCCTGGCAGAGCCGTTTCACAGCTCTCCCTGTTTATCCCCTAACCTGCGCAGGCCGTGGGACCGACTGACCCGCGCTTCCCACGGATCCCGCACCACCAGAAGAAGGGTGGTGCTCCCCAAACCGCTCAGTGCACGGGAGAGCCCCCGAGTGATTAAAGCGCATCTCGCGTTTTGTTGAAATAACACTTTTAAAAGTTTTTCCAGGCAGATGAGCTGGGCGGGGTGGGTGCGGGGTGCCAGCCCGGGCGCAGGGCTGCCCGGCTGCGGGGGGAGCGGGCGGGCGGGCGGGCAGGTGCAGCGCTGGAGCCTGCGGGCAGGGGCAGAGCAGCCTCTCGTCAGCGGCTCCGGTGACTCAGAGGCTAAATTTAGCCAGCGATATAAACACGGCAGCCGCAGCGCAAACACTGCCCGGCAGAGCCGCTCTCACGCACGGCCGGCTGGCCGCTCCTCCGCGCCGGCCGGGGCCCGTGGGCCCTTCGGGGGGTGGCCGCGGTCCCCCATCGCCAGTGCCTTGTTGGGCGTTACATTAGCTGGGGTTAATGGAAGTTGCCTCGCTGCTTTTGTTTTCAGATCTGTATTCTTTCTCCTGTGGTACGGTCCTCAGAAGGATTCCTGTGCCTTCCAAGGAGAAACAAAACCAACAAAAAAACCCAAACAGAGACCACAAAAGGCTAGCGGGACATTCCTCCTCGATGGCTGGAAACAAAGGAGGACTCTGCAGTTGGCACTTGCTTTCTTGCCTTTCCACCATAAAATTTAATCGAGTGAAATACAAACACGCACACTCCTCGCCGTAAATAATCAGTGCAAACATCTCACCGACTCCCTCGGAGATGGCAGTACCTTAATAAGATCAACCAACCTAAGCGGAGGACTGGCGAGAGAACAATTGGGTTCCAGTCAGCGATCCCTGCATGATCGCAGACAAGTTAGAACCTGCATTTCCTAGTCCCCCACACTAAAAAAAAGAAGTGGGATATTACTGCAATTATTTCTTAATTGAAAAATAATTTCCGAGCTGTCACACCGCTGTAAGCAGAAAGCATGTTACCACTGTCACAGCCGGCACGGTGCTGCGAGAGCCGAGGAAAAGCAGAAGAGCCTGCAGAGACTACTGGGTTGTACAGAAGCAGCAGATGACACAGCAATAGTGCCGGCGATGTTAGAAGTACTGCAAAACAACTCGGTTGTACTGTCCCAAAGAGTTAGTTCCTGCTCTTCAGTGTGGTGGGCAATCTCGGTATTCTGAGGTCGTGCTGCCTTAACACACTGCGGTCCTGTGTCCGGCGGGGTGCAAGATTCGCAGCACGCCATCGCACAGAGCTTGCCCTGCTCTCCTGCTGCCCCGCTCCCTTATCCTCTGCCCACTTCCTCTACCAGAGCTAGGCAGGAAGTTTTGTTTTTTAAAATTATGCCCTATTTTAAGCAAGAACAAACCTATAACATATTTAAATCTTTTGTCAGCTGAAAGCGTAGAGAAGAAGGATAGATTAGGCCGATGCAGAAGTTTTGTGTTTTTTACTATCTGATATACAATGGTTGCGTGTGACTGTTGCATCACGAGTGCACACAGCCCAGCCTCCAACAGCAGCAGCCTTGTGTGGCTGCCTGAGGAAAAGCAGAGGACGAGCACTCGCAATAGCTCCCCCTAATACTCTTTCAGCATCTAACTAGCTTGAGCTCAGGACTGCCCGAGTCAGATCTGGTTTCTGTTTATTTAATGTCTCCTTCAATGGCCATAAACTTGTCCCGATTCCCCTTGAACCCAGATAAAGCACCGAGATGCACAATATGCCTTGACAAGGAGTTCCAGAGAGCTACCTATTGCATGAAAAACTACCTCATTTACTTTGAACTGGCTCCTACTAGCTTGACTTGATCTTGCCTAGCTTTTGTACTGGGAGAAATTAGTCTATCCATTTCCTTCATGTCGCTTCTGATTTCTCTTTAATGTTGCCACCCCCTTGCTTTGTGTCTTTTTTTAGGCTTAGCAGTCCTAGTCCAGTTTTCATTTTTCATATGCAAGTTTCATCATCCTTCTTGCCTTTCTCTGAACCTTTTCCAGCTCTGCTGCATCATTTTTGGAAGAAGGAAACCAGAACTGTATGTAACATTCAAGATATGGGAGAAACATGGATTTATACAGTGGCATAACTATGTTCTTGTTCTCAGCTTCTTTTCTTCACATATCAAAGAATACAATTTCAGATCAAATGTGAAAGGGTCCAGCAAATTTCTGTTAACCTGAAGGTCAAGTAATCAGCTCCACAGGAATTCAGAGCAGGTACTAGGCAAGGGGCAACAGGTTGCCATGTCATTTGTATATAGAGAGGAAGATGCCCTTCCAAGCCCACTTCTTCCTTCATCGTCATTTGCCAAAATGGGAAAAAACCTAACAACATTAAGCAAAAAATGTGTCTCTACTTCCTCAAATCAAGTTCCTGACTCCACTGACTGTGAGAATTCCTCTTCCCTCTATGGCACTCTCCTTTTCTCAAGCCTAGGATCGCAGTTCCGAAGCCCTGCAAGAACTTTGCTTTACATCTCCCCAGTCTCACACCCACCCTATCCCCTGCCCTCTAAACTGGGCTCACTCACTTCAGGAATCCTCCGTTTGGTACCCTCCCTCGCCACGCTCCTGCATCCTCGGCTGGAAATTCAAGTTCTGCACCAATGGGCAAGCCACGGACAGCAGAGCGGAAGAGGAGACCCACTGCTTTGCACAGCAGCAGCAGGGACCAGCAAGCACAAACCAGCAGGGAAGATCCTGAAATGTACTGATTTACTTGGGAAACAAATGAAAGCACTTACCCCAAGTCTCAAAGAGACTGCAGGTACAAGTGAAGTATGGAGCTGCTGGTGCTACGGGCTCAGCTGCAGGACAGCTCGAGAATCTCTGCATTACATTATTAGGAAGCTTTTCTGAACATTTTCCCTAAAATGTACAATCCTACAGGACAGTTTCCTGCAAACAATTCCAGTTTTAAAAAGCAACTATTAAAAAATTCCCTGAGTGTCCTCAGTAAGTGATGGAGAAAAGCCTGATGGAGTTGGGATTAAATGATGCACATCTAGCACCCACTCTCTGTGCGCCCCCTCTCTCACACCAGGAAGTTTCTGACAAGAGACACAGGCTCCCTGTTGCATAAGCAGAAGCGTCTCAGTGGAGGCCTCGATAACTCTCATGAGAGACAGAGGGGAAAAAATATGCAAAAACGTAACAAGTTTCACTTTCAAAGGAAAACAACATTTCCTCCTGGACATTCTTGTTGTCATTAACCTGAGGCAAACAGGTACCTGCCTAGCTGTCTGCCAGTGTGGATGCAGGCATTCGTGCTCCACAGGCTGCTCAAAGCCTGTTGCAGTGACCGCAAGAGGGTTACTGGCTGAGCCAATTGGAGAATTTAGAGAAACTAAGTTTTCTATAGCTAGATCTGCAGAGGCTTTTTGAGCATGGTCAGCATATCTAAATCAACTGCAGGATTCCTGATGTGTTGGAAAGGGGCTTTGTTGTTGTTTGTAATGCACTTATTTACTCAAGAAAGCTCAGCTCTGATTCAGCATCTGGTTCTCATTGAGGCTCAGCTTTTTTTAAACCAAGCTTTCCAGATGGGTTGACTGAAGCACAAGGAGGTCAAGAGACTTGTCTGAGGTCATACAGCAAGTCAGTGGATCTGCCTGGACCCAAGCCCAGAACTGGTCAAGACTACCACTCCTTGGCTCTTAAAGAGACAATTTTATCCCCTGTGAAGTGATCTTATCACCATGAAGAAGAGATGTGATAAAAGCAGTCCCCTCAAAACTGCAGCTTGCTTGGAAAGAGTTGTTTTATTTGGAAAAAGCTGCAGCGTTCCAGTGTCTCAATGGAGCAAGTCAAAGCGAAAGGGTGTGATACTGATATACAGTGTCATCCACCCCACTCTTGTATAACCCCATGTTCCTATGGGGCAGCTTTACGCTGCTGCTGCTGCCATCATCCCTGGTTGTCTACTCACATCCCATCTAGCAGCACATCATGTCATGAATACTCTGTTGGTTCAGCCAGGCTGAAGTCCCTTTTCAAGGTGAGAAAACTCAAGTGCACTCAGCACCTGAAGCAGAGCCCAAGCACTTGTTGCCACAGCCTGGCCATGAGGTGCAGGCAGCGCATCCCAGCCAACTGACCAGTAGATCCCCTAAGCTCAGCTCTGTTCTCCATCACCTCCGAGTACACTCTGAGAGGCTGGGCTACAGAAAGCAGTTCAGAGATCCCATGGCAAAGGCATGCTTGGTCCAAGCCAAGAAGGAGGTGGCAGGTATTGGGTTCTCCCGCAGAAAGCATGGCTTGGCTGTACCTTTGTTTTCCAGGGGCAGGGTGAGAAAAGCACAACAGAGGGAACATTGCCAGAAGCTACACAGCCTCCGACAGGTAAGAGGTACTAAGGAGCTTACTATAGAGAAAACATAGATGGGTCTCGCATGTCACTCTGCAGAGCCCTTTGCAAACTGGATCAACCTGTAGCAGGCTCTGCTACTTGGAACACAGACTGTTGCTCAACTCTTTCCTATAATAAATTCAGCATTTTAAGGAGTTGAAAGATGCAGAGTGCTAGGGAATGTTGCGTTATCGCTCTAGCACCGTGCTATGGATGAAAAAGCCAGGTTTTAAACTACTGTATTCTGTTTAATATATTAATAGGAAATGAAACCCTGAAAATGGTGTCCATGCCAAAAGCAAGCATAGGTGCAGCCAGCTTTCTTATTCTTACAAGATGCATACCCAGAACTCTTGTGTCTAGCCAAGAAACACTGAATAAATACCACATAGCTCCGGGAGCCCAGGGAAGAGATAACAGGGACTCTCCAGAGTTCCCAGTGTGGGATGGGGTTAGACTGCATGCAGCTGAGTCCAATGACAACCCAACGACGTCAGCCTCAGCAGCTATTGCCTGCTCAGTTCCTCTCTCAGCCAGGGATGTACATTAACCAGTGGCCTTTGTGTCACCACAGCCTTGCTGCCGCAACAGCAGAATAACAGCCATACCTGAACTGCTGGAGAGTCTCACAGGAATAAAGAGCCGTGAGAGGGCAGCTGAGCTGGCTGGAGGCACTACTCCAACACTGAAAGACTGTCCTAACTCCCGCTGAAAGGGCACATACATTTTAATCTCACAGGTTCACAGATAAGATGTTTTGTAGGCTCCGAAAAAGGTAGAGCTTGTTGAAAACCAGGCTTGCTCTCCCTCAGGACTTCGCAACACCACACTGGTGGTACTGACTTTGTGGTATTCTAAATCTGATTCAAGACACCACTCTGGAAAGTTGGTTTTGACCAAAAGTTGGAGACAAGATGGAATGGGGGATCCAAATCAGGGATTAGTTTCACAGCAAGATAAATGACAGCCCAGTTTTCCACATCTCAGAGACCGTCCCTTCCAAACCACACCACATTGTGAACCAGTTCCCGTGTCTCGGGGCAGCCCGCTCGCTTCTTCAGCAACAGGCTGGGCAGTCACCGCACACTGGGCAGAGGGGCTTCTGCGTAGGAGATGTGTGCCAAGAGCCAGAGGACATCCTGCGGGCAGAGCAGCGGTGGGAGGGGAGGCGTGGGGCAGGACAACAAAACGCCCCTCGGCAAATACTGCCTTGGACGCTCACCCTGGCTCGGTACCGAGTTTTCCCGACAAACGAGAGAGAAGCCCTTAGCAGAGCCGAACGCCAGCGCCCCTCGCAGGGTCAGGCTGTGGAGACCCGCTGGCTGAACTGGTCCACCCTGGGGTTAAGTTTTCGGGCTGCGTGGGGTTTTGTTTTTTTTTTTTTCTGTTTGTTTTCATATTTAAATGGCTGAGCAGCTCCCCCCCCTCCCCTTTACAACTTGTTGCTCTTCCAGTCCAAACAAAGGCGGCAGAGCTCCTCCCCCGCCGGGCCGCGCCGGCGGCCGCCTTTGTTTACTAACGCTGCCGCGGGCTCGGCCGGCCGGCGGCGCGCCCGGGCCGCCAGCCCAGCCCGCCCCGCCGGCCGCCGCGGGGCACCGGCAGCCCAGGCCGCTGGCGGCTCGCCCCGGGCCACCGGGCAGCAAAGAGCCCGACCCAGGGCGGCCGCGGCGGGGCCGGCTGGGGCGGGCATTCCGGGAGGGGTCTCCCAGGCGCAGCCATCGGATGGTGCGCTCCCCCCCGCCCCGAGACCAGCGGGGTCGAGTTACAACCAGTTCCACCACTTCAGGCCAGGGCTCCTCCACCGAGACGGCGAACCTGCCCTTTCCTGAGAGCCTGGCTAGGGAGGGGGGTCTTCAGCCACCCCTTCAGCTCTCCTGGTGAAAGGGCGGCACTGGGGAAAACCCCATTCAACCACCCACACAACACACCTTAGTTAAAAATCGCCTGGAAGCGGGTGCCTCCTTCCTCCTGCCATTTGCTAAAAGGCATTCACAGCCCCATCTACACCTCCACAGGCCAAGCGTCCTGTCACAGCTTCTTCCCTGCTAGTCAGAGTCCCAGACTCCCTCATCTATCTGATGAGACAGAGGACCAAATCCTCGCCCAGCCACAAGCCACGTTCGCTGACCAGCACAGAGGTCCTCACTTACCTTTGAGAAGAATTACAACAGATCCCACAGTTAACAAAGCGCCAACTCACTCGCAGTGAGATAAGGTTTCTGTGCCCCTCTGAAGGCAGCAAGCGTCACCTTCTTCATATGCAAACAGATACACAGCTCCTTGTCCGGCTTGTGTAGGAGTGGCAAAGTGCTGCCTATTGCCAAACCTCTGCCAAACTCTGCATGGGCTGGCATTTCCATTTAATCTCTACTCAACAGGGAAAAGAGGGCAAGGAAGAAAGAACCAGGGGGTTGAGGGGTCCTGGGTTTATTTTGTTTCTTTGAAGAGAAGGGTTTTTTTAAAAAAAAAAAAAAAAAAAAAAAATCAAGATTCTGGAGCGTGGTTTTCAGACCTGACGGCATCTTAACAGCTGTCTTTTGTTGTGAGGAAGTTAGTCACAAGTCTGAGACGCTAGCTAGGACTGTCTGACAGAGGAGTTGCTAGCAAGTCTAGCGTGATCTAAATATACTCCACAACGTTTCAGAGAACTACCCGTAGACAACAAGGAGTGTCAGAACAGACTCCAGGCTTCTTGTCATCTCCTAGATGAGAGCTGATGTAAGCTACAGATGGCCACTTCGGCCACAGAAGAGAAGACACTGGGGGTGAGGAGAGGGGAGAAGAATAGTAAAAGCTTAATGAAAAGCAAGGGGGAGATCCCTGGGGAAAGCCTCTGTGACCCCACTGCTGATGAACTGGAAGAGCTGGAATAGCAGCAGCTAACGCAGAACAGCCACTTTCCCAGGCAGTAAATGCAATCCCACACATTCTCTTCCCTCCACCTGCTGATCTTTACGAAGTGCCAGCAATCTAGCATAAGCAAAATCCATCAGGATACTCCTGCCATTTTACTGCCGTTGGCAGGCTGCTGCCTTAGACAACAGCCCGCTTAGCTGATGCCTGTAGCTGGTCTTCTAGAGCACCACTCTTGGATAGCTAAACCCCCACACTCCCCTCCAGAGACACCCTACCCTCTGCATGTGGAGCCGGTGGAACTGGTCGGCAATGCACTGCAACTTCCGTGCAATCTGCACCTCGGCACGCGCTTCCCGCTGACCTTCCTGAGGCTCCTCTTGGAGGTGTGGATCCAATGCAAAGCCAACTGGAGGGACGTGTAAACGGTAACCAGCATTGCCTACAGAGCAGAGATCAGAAGAGTCAGTCTTCCAGCACAACGAATATCTCTTCTACTGAGTACGCTTTACGGAGGAAAGAGCTGCACATCATCTGAAATTTCTGACTCACGTTAAAGTCCAGTTCCTAAAGCCCAAACAATGACCATGTACCGTAAGCACGCAGTAAAACATTTGCTCAGCTTTTAAGTAGCTTTATATCGATTAAGCAGAGCCTTGTGTTGCTTCCCATAATCAAATGACTGGCAGGATCTTACACTTGGATCATTCTGCTTGTTTATACTTCAGCCAAGTGCTGATTTTTTTTTTTTTTTACCGACAGTTTTGCAGTTTTACAAGATCTCTGCCTCAAGTTGTCTCCCATTAAAGGTTGCTGTATCTTTTCTGTCAGACTTTTCTCAGTTCTCTGGCATTTAGTGGGACTGATTTGAATTAAAGCTGAATTGGATACACAAAGCTGAGTGGAGTCCCATCAGTTACTAGTAAAATGTTGGACGGACATGCTACTTATACAACAACTTTAACTCCAGCAAAGACCCGAAACGTTGTCCCACTAAGTGTAAATTTTCGCATTTTCCTCTTTCCCCTGAAAACTCCTGGGAGTCTTCCTATGTGGATGAGACCACTGGAAGTTAAAAAATGTAGGCAAATCATAGGACATGAGGTATAGTGAGCACTTAAACATCTAGCAGTAAAATAAAATGTGACAGAATAAAGCCAAAAAGAAAAAGAGTGGGAGTATCGAGGACAGCGGAAGCAATGAGCAAGTGCCTGGTTCCTGCAGTGGACAAGCAAGGGTAAGAAAATTCAAGCTGTCTTCCCTGAGGGAGTAGGACCAAAGCAAAATAATTTCAGTCCTTTACTAAAATGCCCTAATGAAAGAAACCTCGCTTGATTGGGTAAGTGCTAAAGGGACAGTTTCCTTGCTGCAAAGCTGGAGTGCTCTTACCATAGAAGAGTCTCCGGGGCTCTTCAGTGACTCCACAAGGCAACATAACATCCTGACTGGAAGAGGACGGGCTGAGTGTTTGAGTTGCCTTGTCCTGCTGCTCAGGATGCCTGATACCGGGACCACAGCAGTGTGTGAGGGGGAATAGTTGAAACCTCCCCAGAAGGCAGCTGTAGGACTGGTTCTGTGTGAAAATGCCAGTTGCAGTCATCTCACCAGGCTGACCTGCAAGTCCAAAGTCATCAGAGTGAAACACGTCATCGTCCAGCCCATCCAGGCTAGAATAGTCCTCTTCCAGGTAGCTGGGGCGATCCATTGCTCCTGCAATAAAGGGACATTTGAGGAAAGAGCTAAGACACAGCAAGAATGTTGTCCAGGAGAGAATGCCTTCTGCTCCAACAGTAGAACATGACTCTTTCTGGCACGCCTGCCTGCCTCCCTCCCAATGCTGCCCATCTGCATGGGCAGGAGAGGCGAGTGACTCAGTGGTGAAGGTCGGGGTTTTGTGGAAAGTCTTAGAGTACTGGGCCAGAGAGAGACAAAGTTCATACGTGTCTAAGAGTCCACCCACGGCTCCAGTGCCACAACTGTTCACAAGGAGAGAGCCAACTCCCAACCTCAGCGTGTAGAAACTGAAAAGACATTGTTAAATTCTTCAGATGACCATGTGCCAGTCAGCTTCTTTGGGGTCTGCTTTCTTTGGCCTGCCATATTTGAACTTTATGGTATGCCCCATTCACTTTTCCCCATCTGTTACTTGATGAAGAAAAGCTCTTGTAATCACAAGGCTGCAAGGCCAGAATTTTAAGAAGCACCAACGGCTGCAGAACTCAAAAGCTGGAAAAGCCATTTCTGTGAAGTTGGTTGCAAAACTCAAGAGTTGGTGAAGCTCTCCATTACTTCTCCCCATAAGGGCCAACTTTCCTTTCAACTTCTCCTTTCTTCCCTCAGCTCCACTTAAGACACATCCCAAACTTGGCAACACAGTTACTTCATTACCCCTCAGCCTCAAGTCTACAGGCACTGACATTAGTTCACTCTGCTACTAAAAAAAAACATTGCTGGTGTCTGTCCTTAAAGCCAGACTTCTCTAGTTGCCATAGTAAACAGACCTGAGCTCTGTTGAGGCACAAAGTTAGACAAAGATGGTGGGAAAAAAACCCCAAACAATAGACCCTAAATTACTTTTCAGAGCTCTTTGCAAACATATAGTAATTAGAAGCAGATTTATCAAAAAAGACACAAGTCCCTTTACTATTACCTGTGCATCTAACCCAATTGGAAGACAGTCTCCTAAGAGATCCATCTCCAGGATTTCCACCCAGTTCCAAACAAGGCAGTGAAATTCAACTCTTCTTGTCTCTTCCTTTGCTCTGGTTTGCGAAGCATTTAACAGAATGGAAGACTAGCAAGAGGAATTTCAGGCCTGAAGGAGACATTAATAATAATTTTATGAGGATGTGTTCAGTGCTCCCTTTGGTGCTCCCTCTCCCCCCAGGTAAGCAGCACTCACACCAACATGTTAGAGAAGACAAAGGGACTGAGCAGTGCAAGAACTGTTTGTGCAGGCCTCTAACTGGAGGGCACTAGGGTTATTTAAGTTGTTGTATCTCAGCGGTTCACTCAGCCCAGCCACAAGTCCCAAAGAAGAGTTTGCAGAGCAGAGCAGGTACCACAGCTGGTCCAGCTCCTCTGGATGACAACAGTGCTGTCTTGGCACAGCACTCACAACATTCTCATCCACGGCTGGATGATCTCCTGCCAGCTCTGCTGCTGGATGGCCATCACCTGACAGAAAGGCAGGGCAATAACGTATTTTGTCTTTGCAGCAAGATTTGCCAGACCTCATCCGTCAGAGCCCCACTGGGACATGGGCATTCAGTGCAAGAAAGCGCAACAAAAGCACAAAGCTCGCCGGCAGGGCAATCCCTGAACAAAAGAGGGTTTAGAGAGCAAGAAGTTTTACTCGACCTCCTGCAATACGGTCCGACTTTTTCCAGAGCTCTCAGGAAACGCTGAAGAGCGAATGCCGGAGCAGCGTAAGGGGTAACTCTTACAACGCGCTGAAGTTCCTTCCACAATCTTACAACGCAACTCATGCTGGGAGCCACAGACTCCGAGAGCCTCCGTGTCCCGTCCGGGACAGACACCCAACAGCTCGGGCTCCGGGGAGCTCTGCCAGACACCAGAGCCCGCGCATCTTCAGCGCCGTGTCCGACCCACCAGAAAGCCACGGGTCCTCCCGAGCCGAGGCCGCCTCCGCGCAGCGCGGCCGCGGCGCAGCCGCACGCCCGCTCTGACAGGCGGCGGGCCGGGAGCCGGAGGGAGGGCTCAGCGCACACGTGCGTGCCAGCTTCCCAAAACAAAGCTGGCCGGCCTCGCCGCGGGACCGCCAACTGCTCTTAACTCTTCCCCTTCCGGGCTCCAACCCCGCAGTCACCCCCAGCCGAGAGGTTTAAACCTCTCCGGGCAGCGCCAGGAGACGAGACACCCGAGCCCGGCGGGGCGGCCCGGGAGGGGCAGCGACGGCTACCGGTAATTAGCCATTGCCTACATCAGCAAATCGCTGCCTTCTCGGTGCCCACCGGGCTCATTCGCAGCCCGCCCGCTGGCCCCTTCTCCCCACTCCCTCGGACGCCGCGGGATCCCGGGGAGGAGCCGCTTCGCACCGCCCGGCCGGGCCAGGGCTGCCCCAGGGTGACCCCCTTCCCTGTCACTATCGCGCCCTGCCTCGGCGCCGCGCTGATCGGAGACCTGGCTCAGAGGGGCCGGCCCCCAGTGGCGAAAGGGCTTCCCGGGCACTCACCGAGAAGCGGGACGGGCGTCCCGCCGGGCCGGGGAGTCCCGGGAGCCGCCGCCGCACCTCCCCACCGCCACACTGCCGCCGCCGCCGCCGGGCGGACCGCGAACAGCTGACGGCGGCCCCGCCCCCGCCGCGCCCCGCCCCCGCCGGCCGGCCAATGGGCGGAGAGGGGCGGTCCGCGCCGCGCGGGTCAACGACCACCGCTGCCAGTACCGCGCGGGGGGTTCTCGCGGCACGGCGGGAGGGGCGCGCGGCTGAGGCGAGTGACGGAATCGGGACCGGGATGGGATGGGACGGGACCGGGTCACGGGACGGGACGGGTCTCGCCTCTCCGGCCAGACGCGGGCCGAGCCCGGCCCGCAGCCCCCCGGCCCGGCGCCGCCCCCTCGGGGGCGCGGCCGGCGCTGTCGCGTATCACCTCACCAGCTCTTCGCTCGCAGCCGCCGGCCGGGCGGTGAGCCCCGGGTACTCGCTTCGCCGTGCTCCGTGTCGGTGCCAGGTGTGGGAAGGCCGCGGAGGAGAGGGCCTAGCCCGGGCGGTGGAGCCCGCCAGCGGCCCAGAGACAGGGTTGCGGAACCAGGAGAGCACCCTTCGCTTAAAAACTTGTTTTCCATCCTCAGTTTTGCAGGAACATAAACCGCTCTGTCCTGTGTCAGGTGGGAGCAGGGAGGAACCAGGAGTCTGTCCGACAGCCTTCAGCGGGACCAACTGCTGGCGGCAGGGCCCCTGGAGCCTCGCTCAGCCTGATCCGGCTGCCACAGCCATCATCCCAAGCCCCGAGCAGAGCTATTGCCATGGCTGGGATAGGTTTAAAACTGATGGGAGTTCAACTCCAGCTAGTTTTTTTTCCAACAAAACTCTTATTTCTTGGCTTTAAATGACTTGGAATGTTCTCCTTGACTTTTAAAGTCTGAATGTTGAGGTATGAGGGTCAAGGAGCACTGTGCAGCATGTTATGTGCCTTCCTGTATATGAGTAATACACAGGACTAAATAACTAAACTCATAAGGATAAATTCTCAATAGTGCTTACTGTGAAGGCCCATTGCTAAGAAGATTCAGAAAAACCAAAAAAAATAAGCCTTGTGCTCCAAACGGCGCAGTGCCATTTACTGTTACTCTTACCAGATCCCCCTGAAATCGATAGCAAAACCTCCCAAAGTTGAGCGAGGCAGGACCCAGCTCCTCAACACAGAGCAGCACTCTGTCAGGCTGTGTGAAAAACAAGATCACTTGGAAGGGAGATTTTAAAACCCATCTGGCAGCTGAGTAATGTTAATTGCTGTCAAGTCTGTCTGACAGTTACTTGGGTTTGTAACTTAAACTCAGGGGAGGGGTTAGATTGGAAACCGATGACTAGGAAGGTGAAGAAAGTACTTGCGGGTTCCTCATATCCCATTCTTCTGGCCAGGGTCTGTGAGCCTCTCCGGTTAAATGCTTCAGAGTCACTGTGATTTTGGGTGAAGTATTTACAGTTGCCATTAATAGATCAACAGGCTAATAACATGCATCCTCTCCAAGAAACCATTTCTTTATGGTTCTTGTCCAAGAGTTCCTTTCTACTCTTTTATTTGCCAGAAGGCTTGAGCCTTGGCTTTATTACGAGAAGATCAGCTCATGTTTGATTTGTACCTCACCACCAAGGGAGAAAAGAAAAAGGACTCATTTCTTTCATTTTCAGTAAGGGCCAGGATCCTAAATTAATTGAGCCTTATTGTCCTTTTGAGTAAGAGGGGAGAAAAGATGCTACTAAAAAAGACCCCAACCAAACAACAAAGGACATTCTGTATCTTCAAGATGTTCAAATTTTATCACACTGATGGCCAGGCCCTGGCAAAATGCCAGCCTCTGGAGGGCTATTTCTAATTCGAACGTACATCACCATCAATAAAAAATGAATGTGCTACGATTCCAACCACTTCTGTCTCCAGACTAAGTAATAACTGCCTGCTGGTTAGCCTCATTAACAGTAAAAACAGTACCTGATCGGCTTTGTTTTCATCTCACTGAGCTGCAGTTGGGGCCACACTTTATATCCCCAGAGGCTGCGTTTTGGGAACTCCTACTGTGTAGAAAATGTATGGAAACTGAAATCTATGTATATAATCAGGCTGGATGGTAAGAGAGCTCAGGAAGGATATTTGTGCCTTTCAGTGATTAAAAAAAAAGATATGGCAGCATTTCTAAGAGAGGGGACTCAGAGGGATTCCTTGAGGAAATTAGACATTGTTAAGAAATGGCTCCGAGTAAATAGACCGAAACCAAGGCAGAGACAGTGAGTCTGAAATGGAAAATTGTGAACCAGGGGCAACTTATACCACCAACCTCCCTGCACTCTGCCGAGAGAGTTTCTACAATAGCATGGAGACGAGCTTCTTACCTGGGAGCGGGAGCCCCAGGGACTGATACTCTGCCGGAGAGTTTTTGCTCATTAGTGTACATGGTGGCATTTTGATTCAAGAGATTAATCTTAAATCCCGTGCGGTAGTGTCCCTCTGACATCTGTGGAGGGAAATACTGCACCATCCTATAACCCTTCTGTCAGACTGCTCCACTGCTCAAAAAACTAGTGAACAAAATTGCTTCTTTTTTTTTTTCAGTTAGCCCTTCCTACATATCCCCTATGTGTCTTCAGAACTATTTCTTCTTTTTATGCTGACAAAATACTATTGTCAGCACTGTGCTGTAATTGCAGAGTACATTGTGATCTTAGGCACAGGTCTCGCAAGCTGCTCTGCCTGGGTGGGCTCCGAAACCCCCACAAGGCCAACTTGACTTTGGTGGGCGTAGTCTTGTCTCATGAGCTCAGTTTTCATTTCTATTTTTCTGTTTTTCTAGTACTTATGGCTGGAATAAGGAAATTAAGGGTAGCCTCATGGATCATAAAGCAAAGGATGAACAAGAAAAACGTTCGGGGTCGATTCTATTTATTTTGTTATCTTAAGAGCATTTGGTCAATGAGATGGTTTTTCAGGGGGCTCAATCTCAGTGCTGATGACACATATCAACAGACTTACTCACTGCATTCTGCCACATTTTACTGCTGCGTGAGGCAGAAAAAGCCCAGCTTGAATTTCAGGTTTTGACTGTCCTTGTGCATTCCTGGAGGGAGCCAGCCTCTTGGAGAAGCTGCCCTCCGTCCTGACGGAAGGGCTCGCTGCGTTCAGCAACCGGTGCTGGTTGTTGCGCATTTTAGAAGGTGTACTTGGGAGCAGGATCACTTGCTGACTATAAATATAATAGTGAGAGGAGAGGATATTGCTGTTGGGGTTTTGTTCTGAAGGAAGCAAATTTTAAGGCAGCTTGCCAGGGTTGCTCCTTTTCTCTTTCCTGAAACCAAAACTGAAACACTCTTTTTTCTCCCTAGATAATGGCACTGCCTTGGGAAAACGCTTCATCCTCTCTCGAGGCGCTGTGCTTGACTCCTACTGGAAATGCTGAAGATGGGAGTTTGCATTTTCCATTCAGCATTTCTACCGTCAGCCCTGAAAATTCACTCGTGGCCATAGAGGCAACGGGCTGAGGGAAACGCTGACAAATGGGCTTGAGGTGTGCACGATCCTGTATATCACTGAACATGCTCTTGGATGCTGGGGTAATTCTGCATTCTTCCGTCCTGCTTTTTCTTCCTTTCTTTCCTCTCCTTTCACAAAGACTTGCTATACAATTTCATTTTGTCTAAGGAATTGTCCAATTCTGCAGAGACTGCATGGAACAGAATTTCTACAGTGTGCTAATGATTTAGGGGAAAGTTCCCACAAAGATTTCTCTTCTCTTTTATTGAAAAAAGAGACAAAAAGGCGCATTTGTTCCTATCTCTGGGTTTCTTCTATTGCCTGTCTTTTCCTCCTCATTCTGTACTCCTATCCTCTCTCTTCTGCTTTTCCTCATCTAATTCTTACGAGTTTGCTTCTCCTTCCTTCGTCACTTTCCCTCCCGTATTCTGGACCCACTCCTGCAGCGTAAACTCCCTCAGATGTTTTTGGGATTTCGTAAGGGCACTGTGCTAGATATTAAGGTAAAATCTGTATATAAGGTTTACAGAGTTGCAGCCCCGTTTTGCAAGGGCCTAATCCACTCCTTGCCAAAGGCAAAGGAAAACTGACCTGAGAGGTTTAAGATCCAACTTTAAATACCAAGAACTTTTCTGAGGGTGATTGGTGATGGTCACTGGAGGTACTTAGGACTCACTAGACATACTCAGTGCCAGGCAGAATTGGGTCTTTCCTCAATATCACTATATGAAAAGAGGAGACTCCACAACTCCCTGGGCAACCTGTGCCAGTGTGAATCAGCTCGCGTGGAAAATTCTTTTGAAATAACAAGTTCAAAATATCAAAGTGATACATTTTTATTAAATTTTTTTTTAAAAATTCCCCAGACTATTTTCCCGTTGTTTTTTTTTAACTAATGACAATAATCAGCCCTACCGTGGGGCACATATGCAGATTCTAAATTCCCTGATTTTTCATTTTTCACAGTGCCACTCACAGGACATAAAATAGAGAAGTCCTTGCAGAATCAGGCCCTACCAAAGTACATTGCATGTCGTTCCAGCAGAACACAGGTGTATTCCTGTTCCCATCTTACAGAAGAGGAACATCGCATGCGTGTGTTGTGCCTTTTGGCAAAGAACTGCCAAAGACTGCACACTGGGCTACCTGGACCTTTGGCTGGAACGAGCAGAGAGTGCTGCTTTGATTTTGGTAAATGCTCACTGTTACTTCTTGACGTTTGACCTCAAAGACATTCATATTTGGATGGAAAATGGGGGGAAAATAGAGCTCAACTCTCCTGAATGTGGAGATACAGCAGAGCAACTTGACCTCTAGTGCTGAGTGTTGATGGTTTCTGTTGCAATACAGGACCGTTCAGGTGTTCAGCATTAAGTCCTAGGTGCAGTAAAATTTGAACTGAAGCTAGAAAGTAAAAGTGGGAATAAAACCAGAATTGCCTAATTCTGCCAAGAGTCCAAAAGGAACAGCTAGTGCTAGAAGCTGCTGAGTGCTTCACACTGTTACCTGTTTATTAAAAATATATCAAAAGAAAGATAAATATTAAAAATATAGAATAGAAAAGTATAAAAAGAGCTTCATTTTTTCATTCCAGTTGCAGGCTTTTGTATCAGTTTCATAAAGGACTCACGGGATGTTGAATATTCAATCAGCTCAGAATACCTTTGAGCAGAGTCTTTGCCTGGGGACATGGTCGTTTGTAAATTCAGGACCTCCATTTCCATACGTAAATCTATGTCTTCGGTTTCACCCCCCATAGAATATTTTTAAAGTACTTTTTGATCTTTGTCTTTATTGTCTTCACCTAATGATATTAATAAACTCTCCTTGTGTTAGAAATTTTTTTATAAAACACAAAAGTTAAAGATTGCAATGAAGTAAAAAAAAAATCCACTTTTTGTAGAAAAATCTCCTTTTTCTTCCTTGACTTTTTGTTTTGACTATATTAATTTTAAATGTAGTATTTTTTATGTACACTTACATGGACTAACATAAAACTGAGGACTTTATTCTTCTCCCAGTGAATCCAGTGGCAAATCATCTCCAAATACCAGAAAAACTAGAATGGGTAGACTTTTACAGATTGGGTAGGGAAAAAAAAACAACTTTCCGACAAATCTCCAAACATGGAAAACAAGTCTGTAGATAATTTGGCAGAACAGGATGCCTTACAGTTTTCCCGAAGGAATGTTTGCAACCAACAGTTCAGCAGTTCACCGCAGTACCTCTAAAGACTGTGAAAACCCATTTCCCACACCAGCCTGGGGAGTTGCACTGGGCAGTTTGTGGAAGAGGGTTTTCTTTGGGTTTGAATTGTGAATGTGCAGATCAGCACTTCAGGTAGGCAGCCCCTAAGAGGAAATGCAGCATTTGCTGTGTGATATGTAACAAGTAGCATAGCTCACCTCTTCTCTGTGCAGCTGGATGCAGCCGTCCTGGTACCAAGATCACGAGAAAGCTTTATCTGGAAAGGGTCCCTTGGTTTGGCTCCTTTTTACCTCTCCGCTTTTTAACAGCTGGTGTTTCCAAGAACTGAGTTGAAAGACCGAGACAGATTTTCATTTTTAATAACTGAGCTTCAGGTTCCCCGGGGGAAAAATGTTCTCCACTGGAGACAAGAAGGTCCTGTGTCACCCAAATCCTTTACTTATTAAAGAGATAGATGAGATCCTCTTACAAAACTACAGTAAAGTCTCTCCTTAAATCTGGAGAGGTGTTCACTGTTTCTATCTTACAATCTTTGTTTCATTTTTACAGCCCCCTCATGAAAACCCAGCAGGTCACCCACTGCCAGGACTGACAGCGCAGGAAGAGCTACAGAAAACAGGGCAGGGAAGCAGGAGATGACACCTGCACCCTGGCTCTGCCAGACACAGTGCAACAGTAGCATCCACTCACTGGGTTTGTGCTTCAGGTTCTACAGGTACGGACAATACCGTGGTGGAAAACATGCTGAGCTCCTTCAAAAGGTGCCAGCAGGTGGCAAGTAGTGTTTTTGTACATTCTGTTACAGGGGGGTTGTCTTCCTTCCAGCTCCTGTCGTCCCTCCCTGCTCGGTGCTGAGGGCGTGCAGAGACAAAGCAGATTGACACATGTGGAAAACTCATAACAGAACATGAAACTCTCTGGACCAATTTTCATTATTTGCTTCCAATTTTTTAAATGATGTATTTTTGTGAAAAGAAAAATTGGGGGCTTGCTGACCAAAAATGGAGCAGTTTGGAACAAAAATCCCAGTGAAGGACAAGCGTTGTCTCCTTTTTAAAGGAGACATAAAATATAATGGCTTCCAAAAATTCCATGGAAAAAGCCAGCTGCAATGGAATAAATAGCACAATTCATGTCGAGGAACCACTTTATTGGAAAGTACCAAACCTCGAATGCCCTTCTTTTCAAACGTCCCTGTGCCCCTTGGGTGCACCTGAGCATTGTCACAGATTTTAAAACCGTGCCCAGAACTTCTGGTTAGAGGAAAACTTACAGGGAAAACAAAGTGGAGAAAGCAAAATGGGAAGGTTGAAATCCTATTGGCTACCCACAAACTTGGGCAATTAAAGCTTTTGTGAGGGTTTCCCATAGACTTCTGGCTAACTGATGGTTTCTGAGGAACGGCAGGAGGAGAGGGTGGAGAAGGGGAGAGAAGCCATGGTGAGCAGAGCCAGGCAGGCAGCTGAGAATGGTGGGTCCCACCTCTTCGTGTCTGTACAGCGGAGGTCACGGGGGAGCTGTTCGGCGATGGACAGGCAGCACCCTCCCTCTCTGCGTTTGTGCCTCGGAGTTGGTTTGTTCCCCTCGGGGAATCACCCTGCCTTCCCTGCTGGTGCTGGGCAGCCTCATGCCTGACCTGACTCACCGGTCCCCTGCACGGGGAATATTTCTGGTTAAACCAAGTTTCATATTCTTTCCCCCCTTTCCTTCTCTTTTATTACAGTTTTCTGCTCCTTTTTTTCCTCACGGCTCTACTTCTGTTTGCTAACGCTGTCCCCACTCTTGTTGTTTCTTCTTCTCATCTCCTTTGCTGTTCCACCAGTCCCTTTGGTTTCTACCATCTGGCCTCATTTTTCAGTTGTCTTTCTCTTACTCTCTCCTGCCAAGGAAGGGGTTGGTCGACTCCAGCCTCCAGCACCACCGTGGAGTGCTACTCACTCCAGTTACTAGCTGTAGCTGGTGCTTTCTGTTGTCAAAGCACCTTACAAAGAGTATTGTTATGGTAACTGAGAGGCAGGCAAGCCCGTGTCCGACCTACTTTATTGACAGGGAAGCTGAGATAGCTACCTCATAATTTTTGGTATGCAGTCCAAGATGCTAGCTGGCCTCCCAAAATCACGGGGCAGGTTTAACTATTATGTTACTTCTATATATATTTTCTTTCAAAGCCTGTTACTTCATCATCTCTCACTAGCTGCTACATCTGCCGAGGACATCCGGCAGCTCCGCGCCAGCCCTGACATGGGACTCCTTTGCTGAAGGCTGCGAAGCGAGGTTCAAAAGTGGGTGGCACTGGAATCGCCCCTCTTTCAGCCACAAGCAACAGCACCTTTACAGGGCTGGCTTGGTCGCCTGCAGATCCGAACTGCTGAGTCACACTATTGTGTTTTGGGCTTTTTGTAAAGCACCAGACTATTTTTGAAGGGAAATCACAATGGAGGGATATGGCAGCTCCCGCACGGGCCCCCCGGGACCACCGGCTCGCTGCAGAGTGGTGCTCGCCTTTGTGTGGTGCGGGGCTCGAGGAAGCCCATGCCAGAAGAATGAGCAGCTTGCTTCAATATTTCCTTTCAATTCACTGCAGCCACTTAGGGAAGGGGTGGGTTACGATATAGGAGAAAGGTTACATCTTGTGCCTTGTTGTGTATTGCTGTGCTGCAGTAGCGATTTTTGAAAGGGTATTTGCCTCCACGATGCACACACAGCCTTTCTGCCATAGCTGTGGGTTAGGCGATTCTCTCAGACACCCCGATTCCCTTCCCCAAACTTCTGCTGGAATCAGCAGATTTCTGAATGCAGACTCCAATCCTTATTAATTTAGAGTGCTTCAGCAGATATTACTTTGGAGGTTTTTCTGAAGAATTACAAATAAATTCAACGGCTAAGTGAAAGTAAAATTAGTTCTGGCATGAGCAGAAGCAGAACAAAGGAGTGAAAGATGGCTTGAAATGAATCTGTAGGGGTTCGTAGGCAAATCACCTTGCCTGGCTTGGGGCTCAGAGTTTCTATTGCTAAAATAAAGATACAATTTTAAGCGTCACGTTTATAACTCTTCAAGATGTGAAGACAAAGCACAGAAGTGAAAGAAAAGTTATTATGTAGTACATAGCAAAGATAACGTCTTCATTTGAAGTCAACCTCTAGATTATGTATGTGTTTACCTCAGTTTTATGCCCATGTAACACTACTAGCTTTAGGGAACTTAGTATCAAGCTTGCTTACTGAAGAACGGGGGTCATGGGCTGAGTTTTTATCAATGAATTCCCTGCCACAACAGCCTCAGTTTATCCATGTCACAAAATACTGTCTCTCTTCCACCTGTGAAGTCTCTATGCAAACAGAAGCGTTGCCTGAATTCCAGCAGTATGTGAGTTTCTAAGCTTAAACAGTCTAACAGAAGCTGTTGCAGCCCACCCCTATCTTCTTCTAGTAATTTTCTCTTGAAATCTAGAGTTTTCTCCAGGGTGTTCCAGATTTAGGAGTATCCTACAAAAGACACTCCATCTATTTAATGTATTAAAATGCCAAATCAAACATAATCCAGCCCTGCTGATCCACTTGCATAGTGAATATCTACCTGTATGAAAGCTTACAAAGGATAAATTTGAAGCCTTTGTATTTGACTATCGATGCAAAGTAGATAACCAGAAGATAATTAGAAGTTAGATGAATACTACGAGTAGGACAAGTACTAGATAAGAAAGATAACTGTACTTTTTCTGAGTACTCAGAGAGAAGTCTGACTAGGTGACCTACAGCAATAAAAATAATATGATCTTTGACATCAAGCACCTACCTATCAAACATTAAACAGAACACTCCTCAGAACGGAAAAAAGGAAATTTCAGGAAAAAAGATGCCATTGGGAAATTTCAACTAAAAATCACTTGTAGCTGTTGTCAGATGACATCATACACAAAGGGCAAAGGCTAATTTTCCTCGCAGTAGTTTGTTATGAACACCTCTCTACTGTTCAGCACTCCCAGGATGAGGGAGGGCTGTCACCAGCCCTGCACTGTGAGCAGCGGGTTTGATGTCTGATGAGCAAGTGTCCTCCAGCATGAATCGGGGGGCTTGGAAGACCCCCGAGGGTAGCTAAAGAACCAGACATCTCGGTTCGTGGGTTAAAGGTGGATTGGCAGGTGCCTAGTAGAAGTCTACTAACTACGAGGAACATGCTTACATGAGGGGTAAACAAGATTTGTGAAAACAAGCATAACTACAGGCAGGCACATTAAGCCAAGTAAACCTCGCCTGGCTTTCGCTGCAGGGGTGAGCTTGGCTCAGTGTGCGACCTTATCTCAGGCTGGAGCCGTGACATCTCATATGTGCAGATATTAGCACTGTACGCACTTGGAGCCCTTCCTTTGTAAATGGATCGACAGATAACGCCAGTTTGGCATAGAGAAGTCAGGAATCTCTGAATTTGTGTGTGTGTGTACGTGCCGCGTGGCACAACCTATACTCTCCATTTCTGCCTATATATAGAAAGTAAATCTAGGCGGCGGGGCGGTGGGGGCAGGGGAGGCTTTGGCCCTGATCCATTACACCTGGCCTTTCTCGCGCACCATGAAAATTTCATGTTGTTTTCCTCCAGCGTCTCCTGCGGTCTTTGTTCCTCTCAGGCCAGTGCTGACCAGCAGCCTCCCGGCCAGGCAGGCGGCGAGCCATGGCTGTCGGCAGCAGGATCCCTTTTGCTGCTCTTGCAACTTCTAATGAGCCGTCAATCAACGGCCTTGTTTCTTCGAAGCTTATCTCCTGACTGCTGAGAGGGGCCAGGACTAGGGATAATGTGCAAGCTGGAAGAAAAGACACCAGGAGCACATTTAAAGTGCTTTTTTAGTTTTACAACCAAGATTTTTCTCCAAATTATTGTCACGTTCAAGCTCTCACCATAAAATGTCACTCGGGATTACAGCATATAAACAAACCGAGCTTTAGTATGAAGGAAGAGCAGTAATCTCTACGCCTTATCAAAGTCATCAGATAAACAGGACAAATTACCTTGCGTCAGACTGGCTGGCAGGTCACCTTTCTTGGCAGAAAGAAAGGAAGCCCATTTCTAGAGGTGAGTCAAAAGTGGAACCATGTTGCTAACCCACAAAAGCTTTGGAGGGTTGGTTAGAAAACATGGTCTAGTTCTCCTTTAGGTCCATCTTTATTGTGTTCGTAACTCAGCTTCGTAACAGACCCATGGGGAAAAGCAAAAGATGCTGCAGGGTGCTATGGTGAGCTCTGAGGAGGCCGAACCCAGAGTCGCTGTACAAGGCACAGGGTCCCTGTCTCAGTTCAGACAGAGCCTCTTGAGTTGAGGTTTGCAAGGCAGAGGCTTGCTGGCAGAGCCTGGCTGCTCTTTTCTTCAAGGAGACCGGACAGACTTTTTGAAGGCATCACTGAAACATCTCTGAACTTAGGTGGCACCACAGACCACAGACATACAGAGCTATTTGTGTTGAATTGCAAAGATCTGAAAGGATCTTCCCACTAATTCATTCAATTTGATAAATTCTGAAGCCAAGGTCCATTTTGTATCCTACTTGGCAATACCTTTTTAACCCTTTTCACTGAGAGAGATGACTAAGAACCAAACTGAAGGCCCATCAAGTAATGTTAACCAAGCAGCTTTGTTTTATACCTGGATGAAGATGCTCGTGCAACTGGAATTTCAGAATAAAATGAGAAAAACCAGTCATACTTCAGAACTTATTTCAGCTGAAGAAGAAAGACAAGTGACATATTTTCTACAAGCTGTTGCACAGAATCGAGTTGTAAGGGTTTTTTTGAGGGGAGAGGAAATACTTTACTGAAAGTTTCCTGAAACAGTTTTAACATAAGAAAATATTTTCATTTCTGAATCCGGGATAGCCCTAATTCTCTATTGGTTTGACTTTGTAGAACAAATCCTAGAAACCTTCCTGCCCCATCCCATCTCCCTTGTAACATACCTACCTCCCCAGCACCTCCGTGCCGTGAGGAAATCCCCACCTTTTACAGCGGCAAGAAGCTGAGGCCCAGGGAAGCCAAGTGACTTGCCCAAGGCCACCCGGGAAGTCTGTGACAGGCAAGGGACCGTGCGGGCAGCTGGCACCACTCATCCTTCACCACTGTTTGCACCTTTGCAAAGTCATCTGCCGTTCCAGTCCAACAACATTGTCTAGCCACTTCAATTTTTTTGTGCGCCGTGTTTAAATGCCAGATAGTCTTATAAACAGCTGAACAACATTGTCAGGTCAAACAATTCATTGCGGGCCTCAAGATATCTAGTGGTTTCTGGCACGTCCAGCTCATGGACCAAAATATTATTTCTAACCATAGTGATGGAGGAGGAAAACTCGAAAGCAAGAGTTTCAATACTGAAATGCAGGAAGTCAGGTAGAGTTAAACCTACACACCTCTCTGTGTTTTTAAAACAAACTCTTGCGTTTGCATGGCTCGATTCATGATTGCCAGGTATTCGGCGCTGCTAATACTGACATTCCCTCATACAACCACAGCAAAAACATTCTGTTAGCAAAGCTGGTGCTGTGATTCAGCTGAAACACCAGGAGATGGCCCGAGAGGAGGTGTGAGGAGGCAGTGAGGGTATGTGGTCAGAGAGGTGTACAGGACGTGAATACAGAGTGTTACAAATGAGTCGGTACTACTTGTGTGGAATGTAAACAAGGCTGACTGGACACACACACTTTAAAGGGCTGGAAATTTAGGAAAAGTTGCTCTAAGAGTTCCATTTTTCCTATATATGCCATTGTTCCAAGGGCAGCCTACTGACGGGTGTCCTGGAAGGGATGTGAATACGAGCTTTGCACGACCTGACCTCTTACAAGGCATGGTGACATTCTCACACACTGCATTACTGCCAGGCTCTTGCTACACCGTGGTTAACATACAGACTTCGCGGGAGCTGTGAAGCAGACGTGTAGTACCAGGCTTCAGGGATGCCACTTTGTTTCTTGACATCCCTTGGTTGGGAGCTAACCACCGGCCATGACACGTGAGACTTGTGGCTGTATCCTCTTCCAGCCTTGCATCTGAGTGAAAGTGGTTGCAGCTGCTGTGTTTTGTGCCTTGCTTTAATAGCTAGGTTGGTTACAGCAACAAGCACATGCCTGACGAGCCAGTGACTTGTGATCAAAGTGATGACTACTCTTAGGAAGGAACTCGGGGGCCGTGAATCCGTGTTGTACCACGGTACCTAACTCAAGGCCTTGGGTAAATACCTACGTCCTAGGGAAGGGCAAGACTCCACACATGCCCCAACCTTCTTGATTTCCTGCAGTATTCTCCTGCTCATCACCTGGCTGCTCTAAGTCTCATTCCCAATACCAGCTGCTCCAGGGCGCTGGTTGCCTAGTTGGGGCTCACTAACTCAAAAGCAAGTGCCTATAAAGCAGCTGTGGAGATGTTTGGCAAAACCAAGCCTCACTGTTTCTTGGCCTCGGTATATAAAAATGCATCTTGTCTCAGCCAATGTATAGTACCTGCTCTTGGACAGTACAAACAATACCTTACTGCACAGAAAAAAGCCAGCCAACGCTATTAGCACTGATACAGCTGATGCCAGTCCACCCGTTTTTATCCTACAAAGCTCTGTAGGATTTGAACACAGTTAAAAGCTGTATGATCTACGGTTTTGCTGCCCCTGTGTGACCTAGCAGTCTAGTGTAAAACAAACTGCACGCTCTCCCACACATGCTAGCCGTGAGCAGGACAATGCAGCCTTTCCAGGTGATTCTGGCTAAATCCCTCTGCAACCCTCGCCCCACAACCGGTCTTGCAGGTCATATGAATGCAACAGTGGCAGGTCCTGACTCTTAATAATTGATTATGTACGGGCACCATAGGGGTCATTCAGCTGCTGGGCCTCGTGTGCAGTCCTAGCAGCTGTTCCCCATTTCCAGCAAAGCAAAGGAATTTTCTGTGGGCAAAGCCTGGCCCTTGGGCTGCCAGTCAGAGCACCCTTTTTATAGGTGAAATCTGAGACTTTCTGCGACTACAATGGAAAATCCCTTTCTAAATGTCATCTCTAATTAGTCTATCACATAATACTTAGGAGTCCAGAAAGATTATCTGTCTGACCGTCCGTATGTTTAGAAACCCCAGATGTGGCCTGCCAGCTGTGCTGCACAGAGCTGCAGGTTCCAGTAGAGCGATGCCAGTCGTTGATCTTCTCTGAGCTGTGTGGGCACAAGAGCAAAGCACTTCTGACAGGTCAGAAGCAACCAACAGCATCCCTAAGACCAGGCTTTGAACAGTTCAGTTTGGATTCTCAGGGTCAAGGAGAGCGAATCCTTCGGCACAAAAAGCAGCTTTACAGGTACAGGGTCCTTGTGTTTTCAAAAGAGAGAACACTGTATTTTAAACCTACAAAGCATCAGTGTCTCAAAGCCCAGGTGCAGGCCCCAAGGTCCCCAAAGCCTGAGGGACAGAGACCTGGAGATTTGCTCTTGTCCAATTGCCAAACCAATTCAAATGGGACGAGTCTCTTCTAATGTGCTTCACCAAAACTGACTTTGGGGTTGCTGTTGATACCGTACAGGAGATTTCCTTTTCAGAAGGGTAGGATCAAGAACCGCACTGAAAGTAAATACATGTCAGCTCCCAAGACCTTTTTCTGTGGTTAGATGAGAGCATGTCTTATTTAAAGGAAAAGTGAGAGAGAGGCTGAATGGCAGGTAGCACGCTGCGGCCCCGTGTGAATAATTGAAGTGGAATCTGGAATGCACACCACCGTGCCGGGGACTTCTGGAGACTGCGTCTCGTCGGAAGAACTGACTCTGACCAGGGAGGTAATGGAGAAGTTGCTGGCCCAAACCTCTGTAGTCTCAGCCTGAGGTGGAACAGAGACGTCAGGGTCAGCAGGGCCACCCCTTGTTGCACAAAGTATATGGGATTTGAAAACCAGGCACAGGTCCAGGGCCTGAAGACAAGCTCGCAAAGAGATCATTCACTGATAATGAGGGCAGCCAGGAGCTCCCTCCTGAGGAAAGGATGCTAGGATTTCTGAAACAGTGATGCCACAGGAGAGGAGAGATTCTAGAAATCTCTTAATCAGCATTGAACATCCCTGAGCAGAGCTGGCTGAAGTGATACTAGAAATACTTTCATTCTTTGACCTGCAGCTCTAAACGGTGCGGGCAGCAGTACAGCCTCACCAGTGTCACAGTCTAGAGACATACGGCTGCACTGGCTGACAATTTCTGCAAGTAACTGATACGTGCTGCTGTGCTGGCTCAGTGTAGGTTAGATGTTTCTTTGCTCTACTGCAGGCAGTGACTATAGTGTGCTGATCTCCAAGGTGGAGAGACTCCTCTCAGGAAGGAAGTCCAAGAGAAGTTTGTGGTTCTCAAGGTGACCTTCTTGTTCACTAAAACAGTGGAAGCCTTTGTAAGCACCCTCTTCTGCAAATGCTGTTTTTCTCCAGGCGTGCTCGGAGGCCTAGGTTCTGAGCTGAACACGGGGCAGTTTGCTCCTCACACCCAGAGTACAACCCTGGTTGCTAACTTTCAGGCACCGTAGTTGATATGTACTCATAACAAAAGCACAGAACTCTTCTTACATTTCTCACTGGGGGTAGAAGACCAGGAGGAAAGCAGTCCCAGGAAGACTGTGGAAACAGTATTTTTATGGATCCCATGGTCCCAAATCCTCTACATGCTTTGCTAGAGGGAGGGCAAATGGTCTGTCAGAATACAAGGGGAACAGGACAGAGGACGACCTGGAATGTCTCTGGTTGAAAGTGCTTGGAATTCTTCTCTAATATTGTTTTTTCATGTGAGAAGATTTAATTCTCCATCTTTTCCCCACATCTCTCCCAAAAATGCTTCCAAGCATTTCATCAAAAAATAATTCCTCTGACAACTTCTGTGAATGATGGCCTGGAAGCTAGTTATGCTTTTCTAGCTATTGACCGAAATTGGATGGCAAATGTTACCACTGAGATAGAGATTTAAATCCCAATAGAGCAGCACTCTTCCAAACTTTCTTAATGCTAACAGGCTACTGACTACTTGTGTTCTGTGGAATCCGTTCATTGAGACAAAATAGCTGTCAAAGCCTTTCCAAGGCATAGGATTAGTTCAAAAACATTCTCGAGTTCAATCTGTTAGCAGAAGTATACTTCGCAAACTTCTAGCTCTCTAATCAAACATCATGGGAATTAGAATCCTCATTTTTGCTAATTTTAAAAAGGGATAGCATTTTTGCTAGTAAATTTTTAAAGTTTCAAACGTACAAATTTGCATTTTGCCACTCACTCGTCTTTAAAGCCAGTTTTCCAACAGTCAGTGTAGGCAGACAAAAAGAGCCCGAAATATTATACCTATAGAGTCCCAGACTGCCGCCTCTTGGGAGCAGAGAAGAGTTTAATGGGATGGGGGAAAGCATCTGTATAGCTACAGTTGTAGGGGGAGAGAATGGTTTATTTAGTTGCTTCTCAGTGACCTACCTTTCTTAGGTGTTTCTGGGATGCCCATCGCATTACTATCTGAGCTCCATCTCAACTGGCTGCAAGGTAGTAACAGAAAACTGCTATTTGATCTCACTCCTTCTTTATCTAATCTCATCTATCAAGGGTATGCTCAGCAGCTTGGTATCTGAGCGCCTCAGAGAAATTACACAAAGTCAGTAACCTTCTTTGGCATCTCCTTTTTGTATTGGAAAAAAGCAGTGCTTACGAACAAGGAAATCCAGATCAGTGCTGTGTGATTCAGCACCCACGGGGACCGTGTAGAGGATGAATAGGGAGAACAGAGCTGTTGTGGATAAAAGAAGCTCCACTTCCCGTGGAAGTCTTCCAGCAGCCACATCATAACCACTCATTAATTATAACCCAGCTGATACAGAACTCTGCATGTTCGAGGGTCAGCACAAATGTCTTAAGATGTTTAACAGATGGTGAAAAGTGAACTACAGGTAAAATGATGGTCCCAGACTACTCAGATAGCAGCAGAGCCAGAGCTGCAGTCCTTGGGCCTGGATCCAGGTCAATAAATTCTCTTCACTGGACTCGAGGTAGCCTGGCAAGGAAGGTTTTATGCCTCAGTGGACTCCCTTAACCCACAGATCTACTAGGAAGGACAATGGCTTCTCGCCTCCTCTCATTCCCTGCTCTCCAAGCGTACACCGGTGAAACCTCTACTGACTATGTTTTAGCTGGGTGCAGCACATCCCCACCCCACGATATGCCACTGTACCCACTCCCTGCTCACATACCAGGGACTGGGAAAACAGATCAAGTGCACCTGGAAATCCCCAGCTCGACACTTGAGCAAGCTCCAAAGCTGTCTGTGGGCAGAAAAGGAGCAAAGATCCCAGGGCTTTGGACTGCTAGGACCTAGTCCGTCAAGGATGCCTTCTAGCAGTGGTGCTGGCTCAGGCAGTCTTCACACCCTCTCCCCTGCCCACCTTCTGCCACCCCCTCCTGTTTGCCATTGTAGCTGTTTGTGCGGTTGGGTGGTGACCCAGACTGACCAAGTGGCCCTGGTTCACTCCAAGGCACATCCGAAAGAGCAGCTCAGGGATAAGAACGGGCAGCTTGGGCAGTTTAAGCCAGCAGTCCTGCCAGAAGAAACATTTCTCAACTTTTTCCATAGTTCAGTGCTTAAATAGAAGTCCATATACTGATGAGGCTCTGCTTGCCTCCGCTGCTGTTGCTGAAGCTTCTGCTACGTGGCCTGTTGACAGTAAGTCATTGGCTATGTAAATTCTCATAATTTCTATGCTTCAAATTCATTTTAAGGTCTGCTGTGATAAATGTTGGCCTCCCAAGGAACAACAGAACCCTTGATTTATGCTCTTACAATTGCCTCTGTTAAGTAGTCACAGCACTTAAAAAAAAAGATCTTAGAGTGGCCAAAGGCTATTTTGTGCGCCTCCAGGTCCACGGTTCAAATGCCACATAAAGTTTAATTGCTTTCCTGATGTAGTCTGCTCAGCCTGCTCTCTGCAGCGTGGCCCTGACTGCCTTGCTTGCCGTCGGTGCCAGCTGAGAGGGGCTAGAGCCTGTGCCACTCTATCTCCAGTCAGGCCGAGAGAACAGTGCCTGCAATTAATAAGGGATCATGTGCTCAACTTCTATAAATAAATGAAAGGGACAGAGTCATCCCTAGGAACCTCGTCACCTTTTAGGCACTCATGCATACCGTAAGTGCACTGGGCCAGCATGACAGCTCAGGAACAAAATGGGCAATTAATTAAACAAATGTACAGTAACAGAGGTAATGGAGTAGCTATCTCCACAGTGGGAAAACTTCCCAGAGCCATCTCACCTGACCAAAGCCTGGACTATGCCAGCAAGGTGGAAAGGAAATAAGCAAAGAAGAGCTAAGCGAGTTTCAGAAAGCTCAGAGGTTGTGACTGAAAACCAGGAATATCTAGTCCTGTCCTCAGGGTACAGACACATTAAATCATCAAAGGCTGTGAAACTTCCAGTGCACAGACACACTCCTGCCCACAGCGAGCATGGAGTAACCTGAGACTGTTTGGCCCTGGGAGAAGGAAAGGCAGCCACCACACGTTTGTGTTGGGCTGCGCTGGGTGACTGCTCCAGTAAGCACCGTGCATCTGTTGCTGGCACCCTTTGGTTCATAGCCAAGTTCATAATTTTGTAAGCTGACGTGACCCTATCCTCGTTTACACCAGAAATACTGGCTGGGGTTTTACACCGCAGTCACGGTTACCTTTCTGCTAGAAGGGGAATAGCTATGTTGGGCTTTATTCTGAACTTCAGGTGCAGTATCTCTCTACAGCGAAGCATGGGGGCTCTGAGAAAAATTTGAACCAGGTGATGGAAATGTCTTAGAGAAGTATTGGCAAGTCCCGCTGTATGACTGGAAGAGCTTCTTCTGTCTTTAAAGCAAAGACATCCAGGTATCATTCACCGAGAATCAGTGGTGGTAGTTTCAGGAAAGCACTGCACGTCTCAGAGCCCAAAATGAAATGGAAGGAAACATCCCGAGTCTTGCAGCCTGACACGAATAACGACATTAATTTGGGAAAAAATGTTCCAGCACTGGTGTCAACAATGCCTAAGTCCCTCGAACACTTTTAGTTTGGCAGAAAAGACTCATCTTTGAAGCCATGTGGCTACAGGTGGTATGATTGAGTAGTCCAGAACTGCTGAGTGCATGTCGAGCACGTGTTCATTAAAAGTTATTGATAACTTCTTTTGGAAACACTCTGGAAAACACTGATTTTAAGCAAACGTGTTACAAACAAGCACTGGCCAGCAGCACTAGTGCAAGAGCATTACCTGAAGTGCTGAAATGATCAGGGTAGATATGAGCGCAGGACACACGTACGTTTTTGTGCATATGTAACCTCAAACAGAGAGGCAAAACTAAGGAAATGTGGGATGAATCAAATAGTTCCTAAAAATATCTGGTGGTAAGGATTAAATACCTGTCCAAATAGTCAGCTTTGCACTATTCAGAGAGCATAGGTGGATCAATGGTCAGTCTGCAGGGAAATGCTAATTAGCGTAACTGGGAACAGATAGGAGAGCCAGAATAAGACCGAGAGTGTTAGTCTGCACCCATGTAAGTGTAATTCCACAGCGATGCGCTTGACTGCATTGGAATAGATCACAAGTCACGGTGCTGTGACTTGGTGGACTGTCAGTGCCTAGACATGATATTAATAAAGGAGGTTTTCCTTTGATCCAGTAATAATGCTAATCTTTGTTCCAGAGCTGCAGAAATGGGCTGGACTGTATCTCCCACAGTGGGGTGGATCCAGTGATGCAGGTGACACACATTTCCCTCTCTAGTACAGGAGATATAAATGCACACACACTACAATGGTGGCATTTCAAAATAAAAATGTTGTGTTTTCAGACTTACGTGAATATTATCGTTTCCCTGGGAAAAAATCTCTGTGTTATCCCCCTCTCCCATTTTTCCATCAACAAACTCAAACCTGATTTTGACTAGCTCTTTTTGTTACAGCCGTAACTAAAGGTTAAACTGTGCTAAATTAAAATATTTGTATGTTCTTCATACCTTCAGCTAGTGCCTACGCTCCATCAGGTACAGAATGTTTGGTTGGCTGAGTATGGCACATCTAATCGTGCCAGCTTGTCACGGGGAGGGGGGAGGCCAATACCACCCTCAGCTGCCTCTTCTACTGACAGAAGAAACCAAGCTCACCCCAACAAAGTGACCTGCCAAACAGAGGAAGCATGCTGATGCTGTGATCTCTGCCATAGTTAAGAGCATTTTGACTAATCCTGGTGAATTCACAGCAAATGATATTGCTGCTGCTGCCCTTTATCTCAGGCTTATAAAGGAAACATGTGGCTCTGATTTACCTTTTCCCCACACAAATTACTGCATGGGGGAGTAGCAAGGGAAATAGGAGGCTAGACATAAAAATTACCAAGCAGTCTTTGCTATGTCTAAAGAAGCCCTCTAAGGGAAAAATTATAAGAATAGCAGAAAAATTGAGCAAGAAGGTTGCGATGTTACGTTAGGTACATGCAAAAGCAAGAAAATGTTAGGGCAGGTCCTTGGCTGCTGTAAGCGGCTGTAGCTTCGTTAAATAAATGGGGCCAGGTTGATTTACACTAGAGGAGATCTGTTATGGTTTAGAGCCATAAAGATTTCTAATGAGTGGTTTACACTGCTATTAATTCAGCTGGTATTAATAGTTCAGCTTTTGGACTGGCCAAAATAAGCTATTTTAAATCACTAAGAATAGGATTCCAAATTGCAATCTGAAGTTGTCTTTTGAGCCTCTGAAAGGTGCTTTTGAGGACTGCCCTGACAAAATGCCTGAAGGCAGATTTGCATGTCTGCTGGAAAGGCCTGTCTAGACTAGGAAAATGAGCAGCCCTTACGATGTGCTAATGGGTACGTATTGGTTAGCACGTTTTAAAACACCCGAGTAAAGGAAGAAGATGCTTGCTCAGGCTGTAGCGTCTTGTGCGCTTAAGCTACGTTGAAATTTTGCCTCTGATGAGGAGAAATTCACGCTCCCTCTTCCCTTCATCTCCACTGCCCTGTGCTCAGCTGTACGGTCCTGCTCCCTGCTTTAAAACGCGTGCTCTCTGGACCCTTTCTATGAACTGATCCACTAAGCCAGCAGAAAATTGATCACAAGGAAGAAATGGGTATGTTTGTGGTGGTTTAGGGAGTTGGGTCAGCCGATGGAAGGGTGCAAACAAGTGCCAGAGCTGAGTAAGTGGCAGAAAAATGTGTCTGGGAGGCAGGATAGGAAGGAACAGAAAATCTCCACCTTTCTTCAGCAGATAAGCTCACTCCACCTCGTAACACTACAGTCTCTATCCTTGGCGTCTGTGCTGAGCCTAGAAGGGATCTGGATGACTGTGTGGGAAGATGTCCACTTCAGCTTCACAGTAGCCGTCGAGACCTGTGTACAAACATCAGCTGGCTGCCTCAGGAACTCTAAACTGGAAACGAAGCTTTAGTATCAGGCTTAATCACCTCTCCTGCTGAACAGTTTTCTGATCCTTAGTAAAAAGAAATTATTTTCCCTCTTCACAGTTGGCTTCAGTCCCTTCCACAGTTCGTTGATCTGTGTGTGTGGGGGTGCGCTCGCCTTTGGCCCCACTCAACCCATTTCATCCCACTGCAGGTCACCTAATGCACCTCAGCCCACATCCAGCTGCTCGAATCCCCCTCCTCGAATGCCCCTCCCGCCCCTCTCCCTTCCATAAGGTCTGTCATATTTCTTCCCTTTCTTTTGTGCTACCTAAACTCAATCTCTCCTGCTTTTGCACTCCCTGTGAGCTTAATGTTTTCCTCCTCTACCTCCCGGGTTCAAAACTCTCCCTTTGCATCCAAACTTACTGAGTTTGGGTCTTATTCACCTATTCCAGATCACTGTCGCCGCTCCAGGAGCTCAGATTCACTCAGCCTCTGGCTCACAGGCTGTTGACACAGCTGTCCATTCGAGTGTCTTTCCTTCGGATGGATAAAAACCGATCAAGATCTGGCCCTTGGTGAATTTTTGTAAGGCACATGGCCTATTTTTCGTTATAGTGAGTGTACTTGTTCTGCTCCCTTCGGGATGACAGGAGCTTGCTAACTTGGATGCAAAATGCTGCGTATTATGAGGGTGTCCCTGTTCAACTTGGCCCCGCTATCTGTCTCCATCCCTTCTGTGCAACAGGCAGAAAAGGAGGGGTAAAACACCTAGCCCTGGGCATGAGCTGTTAGTTCAATATAAAGAGATTTAAGTAGGAGCAATGGGAGAAGGAAACAGGCTGAATATCAGGAAAAGCTCCTGCCAGTGAGACGTGTTTGGCTGTGAAATCTTCTCCCAGGGGAAAGAGGTCAAAGCCTCATTGTTTGGAAGTAGAGCTGGTCAAAACTGTTTTTGGAGCAGCAGCAGCAGCGGGAGTGGTGGAGGTGGGGAGAAGAGCAGCAGCTGTGCGTGGCGCAGAGGCAGATCTACCAGGGGAAGTGGCTGCATGCACAGCGAGAAGAAGCAGGAGGAGCTGGGGAGGCTGGAGGAGGAGTGGTGCACACACCGGCACAGGGGACACAGCAAAAGAAGTCCCAGAGTCACCGTGGGGAGCAGCAGACAAAAGCAGGAGAGAAGGCAGGGAGAGCAGAGAAGAGAGGCAGGAGCAGCAGACACGCAGGGCACGACAGAGTGGTGGGGAGTGTTAAGAGAAGCACAGCAAGGAGCAAGCGTGCAGGCATGAATGGCAACAGCGAGGTCTCGTTTCGATCTTGTGAGCTCAACGGCCTCAGCTAAGCACAGCCAGAAGGTATTAAAGGACAAAGGCATCAGATTTGTTGGTGATATTTGAACAAATCTCTCATCTGAGGAGACTTTATGCGGTTTTCTCCTTCCGCATCAGGATGAAATCAAGGCGTTTCAATGCATTCCTTTGCAGAGCCAGGGGCAGGCAGACTTGAGAAGCCACCAGCCCAGTGTACCTTAGAACACGAGGGACAGGCACAGGCAACACCCTGACATTTCCCGTCTTCTTGATATTTGTTGATGATGGGAGCCGAAGGAGACTGCCAGTGTTAATATTGCACTGTAGTTCATTGGCTACTATTTTTTGTTCTGAAATTCCACGTGTTCAGTGACATTTCTTTCCCCTCGCTGGTTTGAGCTCCCCACCAAGCAAATCCTATTATGACATAAATCAGCCGAGGTTCTTCAGCTGTCCGTACTGCATACTCTATTAAAACTCCCCATTAGTTACATGGTGAAGCTCTTCACATCGGTTTCTTTCACTGTAATATTATTCATGTTTCCTTTGTTCCAACCCAGGCTGCTCCTTTGCTTTTGCTGAGGTCTGCTACGTAGTTTCTACATAGATCCGCAGAGCAGAAAACAATGCATACACTACAGTTTTGTCTGGTCTGCCAAAAACTTTGTGGGCTTAACTTTTCCCTGAGAGCTCAGGAGAACAGTGAAAAAATACAGGCTCTCCCCAGGACCAAGTGACATATTGCACAGCTAGAGCTGCAGTGGAGTCCTGATGGAATTTACCCAAAGTCCCAGTCCAGACCATATTTCTGCCGCCCTGCTCTAAAGCCTTATTTTTAACTCTTCCAAATCTTTTCAAATGCCAATCCACAATGAATATCGCATGCTGAATACAAGACTTGCCAACTTAATTTGAAGAAATTGCTGATAATGACAACATCAATTGCCTTCTCATTCTGCTCTTTGTCTTCATTGTTAATCCTGTCTCAGAAACGAAACCCTACTTGGATTACTAATGACAGTCTCTTTGTTCACCTTATTTTTTTGTTTTTCTTAATTGCCTTCGGAGGGAGGGCTATTTTAAAAGAATATTCATGACAGAGGTACAAGCTGGCAGAAATGCCAGTAAAAGGAAAAGACTTCTGTAATCTTATCTCTGGTGCAGTCACCAAGACCTTCACAGTAATGTGACCAAGCTGCCAGTTCCAAGGCTAAAACAGTTGGGTGGTAGTTCAGCATAAACGGAACTAGTCTAATATAAATCTGTCGAAGCTCCTGGTGTTTGTTCACTCCACATTCACAGCACCCAAGATGAGGATCTGACGCCGTAGGTTATCTGCAGCCTTCATGGAAGGGGTTTGAAATGAAAGAGATAAACTGGTTTTGTTAAATTTGAGGTCGCTTTGCAAACTGAACGAATCAGAGCCTGGAAATGAGATGCTGCTGGTTGCCTCTACCTTAATTCAGACCAGTGGAACCACTCTGGCTAGTCACTGTCTGAGTGAAAAACGATTCCATCTCTCAGTTCCCAGCCGGTAAATCTCCAAGGCAATTTCACAGCTGGTAGTAAGAGGTGATCTCCACAAAAAGCGCAAGTACCAGGCGACAGGGTCATGTTTTCCTCTGAAATATTCTGAAACATTCCTGCTTGTCAGGGTAGGGCAGTCCTGACGGGGCAGGGCAGCTTGTTCGGGTGGTGCCGCTGCTGAGGTCCTGTCCCCGCCGCACCACTGTTTTCCAGGGCTGGTTCTTTACCAAGGACAACAGTGCCCCTCGGTGATGCGATCGTGGTGGAGCACAGCGCTGAACCCGGCATCGGCTTCCTGCGTTTGGTGGGACACTGGTTCCGAGAAAGAACCCCAGCTCAGGTAAGGGGGGTGGCCTTTGTGTCAGGAATGTGTCACATACCTTGTGCTGAAGAGCCCACACAGACAGGACAGGCTGGGGGTGTCAAGAGAGGCGAGAAGGGACGGCCCAAGGCAGCCGGATTTCACCCCGTCTGTTCAGCATCACGCAGGGACAAACGTTCATGTTTCTTCTGGGTCCCAGATCTGGAATGCATCCTGCAAAGGTACGGAGCACTTACAGTAACCGAAGCCAGCTTGGGCTTTGATTATAAAATGCATTACAAGGTACTCAAGAGACATCGAAGTTTGTAGAACTGGTTTTTTGTGCAGGGTATGAGATGAATTAATTTCATTTAGAAATGCTGCGTTTACTCTCTGTGGCTCAGCTTCTTATCCACCAGATAAGAATATGGTTATCTGGCCTTCTAGGAGCCGTACAGAAAATGGGTGTGAAAATGAGGGTACTGTTAACACAGAGCATACCGTGAAGAGATGAACAATAATTCTCTGTCGAAAGCAGAGCTTGTGTGGTTTGTGCAGTAACTAATGCAGAGGGGTATGTACGTGACGAAGGGGAGAAAAGTAACTAGCTACCATTTCACGTGCACTGATTGAGGTCTCCAGTCTTTAGAAAAAGCACCGTATGGTTGTTAATTTAATGACTGTCATCGTGTACGCACACACGGACCAAATCACGGTAACATACACACCTTGATTCTGGCAATTCCTGACTTCCAGGTTTTTGAATTTGTATGTTTTCTGGTATCCTTCTAGCTTAGGTTTTTTGTCTTTAATATAAAAAAGCCCTACACTTACAAAGAATGCATTTTAATTATTGTTTATTTATTGTTTATTCTCAAAGCCACCTGAAATCACAGCTGCTGAAGAAATACAAGTACCAAATACCTTCTGAAAAGAAGAGTTTCTCTATGAACCACCCTGACTAAGGTGTGCATCTCTCTTCAATCCAGAAAAATCGTTTTAAGCTTCTGTTCCCTAGTACTTCCTTCATTTTGGTTCTGAATCTGATCTTATGAAATCCTCAAAGTACTGGTTTGCAGTTAGCATTGTTGGGGGGTTTTATTCCTTTTGCAAGGTATGATATTCCATAGGACAGTAAAACCCTGTACCTGCCCCATTTTACACATTTACGATGGTAAGACTTCCCGCAGACTGTCCACTTCCAGAGGCAATCCCTATCAGTCACGTGGATATGTAGTTTGCATGTTTTGTGAAATGAGGTGATCACAGAGGTTTTGTCTCAGCCACAATCGGATATTGGTATAATAAGCATTCAAACTCAGGGTGTATAACAAAACCATCAAGTCAATTGCAGTTCGACTTAAATCTTCTTTCCGAATAAACTGCTCATTTTAGATGGTCTCTATTTCTATCTCAGCATTGGCAACAGGAACGATTTACAGCCTTTGATCCAGTGCAGAGGAAACTCTCGTCCAGAAGGGAGCTCTGAGTTTTGGTCTCGGGTTTGGGAATGTAAATAAAACCAGGAGTTACTCTACAGACTACCAGTATTAAATTCCACTGATTAAACTGAAAAGCAGCCTGGCTCCTGGCAACCAGGATGGCATTGCAATGGAAACACGTGCTCAGTGCACAGAGCTCTTCAAGAGAAAAGGGAGGATCTGATTTGATTAAACGCCAGAGAAATTAGTATCCAGAATACAGAGTGAGATGGTCACCACCAGTTACTCTTGAGGGATGAGAACAGTCTCAGAAGCTGTTTCTCTCTTCACTGTTCCTCATTAGGCTGGTTAGGCAACACTCTGCTCTTTCTTTGTTCCTTTGGTGAATTCTACTTTAATTGCATCACAGCCCGAGTGTCCAACACAAGGTTAAGTGTCGCTAACCAACCCCAAAGCTCTGACAAAACAGTCTCTGCCATTTTCAAGTGCTTGTGGCTGCAAGGTATGGAGATGCTTGGTGTGTCCCATGGCCACGACCTCTGACTGTGCTTTTGTCTTGAGGTAATTCTATGTTGAAGCATGGGGAGAGAGACCAACCAGTACGTCATTACCCCAGATGTCTGGGAGTTCTTTGAAAGAAATATGGAGTTATAGACAAGAAGGAAACTGGTATTCACCCAGTGGTGACCACTGAGAAACCAGGCCTGCACCCATTCGAACCCTAATCCAAGATACTTTTCATATTTTTTCTTACAGTGCCTAACCTTGAGATCAACCAAATTCCAGATCTTTGGGAGAAATTCCATAAACAGGTATGACAATTCCTTTTCTTTTGAAGCATCATTGAAATATTTATGGACTAGACATCAAATTCACTGCAGCATGTGGTAGAGCATGGCAATATCTTGGGTAGGGCCACTGTTCCTGTAGAAGCTAAGCATGGAAAGCTCAGATAGACATCAAAGGCTGATCTTCAGTAAGAGAATTTTAAAATCAAATCAAACAGATGTACAATGATGTGAAAGTAATAAAAATTTTAGTCACTCCTCTGCCAACAGATTAACTATTTCCCACAGATTTAACATAAAATTCATAAGTATGATGGTATTTTATGCGAGATGTAACCTACAACTTCCTGTTTAAATTGGTTGGTTGGTTGATTTTTGGGGTGGGGGGCTAGTTTAAAAGATTTAGGCATATTTTGTGTATGTTTCTACTGTAAAGTGCTGATGTCATCTACTTCTGCCAAACTTGAGCTAACTTGATAAACATCCTCACAAGACCTCCTCATTAAATGACATCCTATGACTCGCGAAGCAGTGGAAGATATGGGTGAACACACACCAGCTGTGTTTATATCAAGGCTCTGATCCACAAGTTGATAAGGAACCAAAATATTAATTAACTACAATGAGCACTTCTCTTCTTTAGAAGTGCATAATCAAAGCTATATGAACTACGGCCCAGATTTTTCAGAGCAGTTTTATGCACCTATCTTCCAGTCTTATTTGAAGTCTATCTATTTAAATCTTTTCAGTTGATTCTAAAGGCTAAGCTGTTTTATCTGAGAAAGTATCCATAGCAATAAAACTATAGGACATGTTTCTTTAGAAGTATTCAGTAATTGCGGTTATCCAGGCTGCTCTACTGATGCGTGTATCAAAAACGTGGAAACTCAATTCAATAGACAATTTGCATTACGGTGATTTTTCTAAGTTCATATCTGAAATTGTTGCTTTGCTGCCTTGTCCTGCAAAGAAAAAGAAGCTCCACAGCTGGAATAAGCAGTTACAGCATCGCTCTGGGGACATTTTCCAGGAGCACTGGAATGGAAAAACAGATGCATTAGACCCTTCTCCTCTGCCCTTCACGATGCTGGCGGGGAAGGCAATTGAGATCCAGCAATGTAGGTGGGACTCCCTAGGTGCCAGTGTCACCGGGCTGCTGTTGGAGCAAGCTGGTACCACTGGTGCACATAAGGTGAGCATATGGACAGCAGTGAGCTAGGAGGAGTAAACCAGCCTGAAGAAAACTTGTTTTTAAGAGAACAAAGGCGGCCACAGTTAGCATCTAATTCAAGGAGGCCTGCTTCAGTGAGACAGCAAAGTCATCACCTCCAACACTGCCTAGTTCTCCAGCCTGAAATAATTTTGGATAATTTAATATAAATTTATGTGGAGATGGTACACGGGGTTGATGCAATGAACCAGCTGAAACCCAGCTCAGAAAACACACGCACTGGATGACAGAATCAGAAATCATGGTCTTTCTGCAGATTGGAGAGAAGCTCTGGGAAAAAAAATGGAGTGAAATCTGATAGACAAACATAGGTTAAAAATCTCAAGCACGAACAATAAAACACACAAATACAACTGGGGTGATAACAGGCAGAAAATGGCATTGTGCTGTTGTGGATTTTACACTCAATGGAAGCCTTGCTGCTATATCGCCCTAATACTGCGATGAAGATTTCAGCGGGACTAGTGTTGTGTCCAGACGGGGACATCCTTTACAAGAAACCCATGGATCTCCTTGAAGAATCCACGAGGGAGGGACGAAAATAAAGCTGCGGAGTTTCTGACTTGGTGTTTTGTGAACATCTAGGTATGTGTTATTTGATAACGTTCAGCACGTTTTCCAGTGTAAAGGCCATTAAGTCTCAAGTGATGCAACTTTCTTTATCGATGCCGTATGACTGCGCCTGCCATGAAGGTCAAGGTCCTGAATCATGGGGTCAAAAGATGCTCTGTGAAATTGTGTACACCATAGACATAGCTTTCAGAGATTTCAAGTTGCAAATAAAACTTTTTCCTGTTACATCTATATCTATTGGCATGTGCAAGTATAGAGAATGAAAATGGTGTTACGATGTTTTTAGGGGATTAAAATACATTTTCACTAGTGGTATAACAGCAGAAGTAACGCTGCTTTCTGCGCGGTTCAGCACGCTTGTGGCAAGAGCAGCTGGGGGTATCAGTTGTGGAAGAAATGACAATGACTCAAAGATGTGGTGCCCAGCTCCGACCGAATATAAATGAAGATGGCTGATTCATCTCATATGGATAATTTGGGATTCAGTCTCCAAAAGTATCCATTCATATGCCAAGAAGAACATAATTGCATATTCCTAATTAAATCAGAGTACTTTATTCTAGAAAACAAGCGTACCTTGTTATTCTCAATAAGAATAAATTGTGGAACTAAAAACCAATGTTTAACTGCAAACTAAATCTGTGTTCTGCCCAGCAAACTCACACTTTAGGGCTCTTAACACGTGCTTTAAAACCAGTCTTACCAAACTGAAATGCTTAAGTACTAGCTGAAGAGTAGCCTGCCCGTAATTAAAATAAGGGATTGCTCTTGTAGCAGTATGACCACGAGAGGGCATGTCACCAGCTGTGAGAACAGTGTCTCACTAGCACTATACAGCTTCCTACAAGGCTTTTTCTGTCTTTCCTCATCTTTTCCAATCACCTTGGCAATTTTGCACCCTTCTTTCTTAATGAAATGGCATAATCCTACAGACACGTTCTTATTCTTCCAATAATTGCTACCTCAAAGTGAAGAAAGCGAAGGGTGGAAATTAGGGATGATCATCAAGCTAAAGGTATTTTCACTTAGAAAAGGAATCAAGGGATGAGAGGCAAACAGATAGGGACAGAAAATATTTATGGAATAAATAAGATAAAAGCATGGAAAAAGCAGGGAAAAGGTATAATAGGTAAAATTCTAATCTGAAAATGTTTAAATTGTAAGAAAAATGGAAATTTCTAAGCTTTTTAAAAGTACAAAGAAGAAAAGTATCGTGGTTTGAGGATGGAACATGTAAAAGGGTAAATGAATGCAGTATTGATTCTCCCTAAGTATCGTACATGATTTTAGTTTAGCAGAGGCCACAACAACAGAGCTGAGGAGATGCATTCCGGTGTCAGCTTCATCAGGCTGATTTCAAAACTTCTCGTCTCTGGCCTCCCCTCCCAGTTCCTGCAGGGCACAGGTTAGAAGCTGTGTTTCCATGCAGATGTGCAGACCTGACTGATGAAATTGTGGAACATTTTACCTGCCCCTGAAGTGGTTATTCCCTAAACTTAGTATCTTCCTCTCTTTTTTTGGCAAGGGTGAGTTGCTTGAATTTAATTGCTGGAAGAGCTATTATTATTTTAATTATGATCACGTTATCCTGTGGAGTTCTCTTGCAACAGTGGTAGAGAAAACAGCTTCTGTTGCTTTAGAAATAAAATAACTACTGCTATTGCTGACACCAATAGGAGCTGCAATTTTGTAAGCAAGGAACAGCATACAGTCTTATATGCAGCAGTAAAATTGGGTCAGCTCGTCAGCATGTTTATAATCTCATTTAAAATGAGATTTGACCTTGGCCAAAGGATTCTCCTCCGTCTCCTTTCCCATGCGATAGTAGGCTTTTATAACTCTGAGGATGTTACTGAAGCTCATCAGAGATACTTAGTAAATTGGTTCTTTTAGGGATCTCTTTGGAATTTCTCTCTCAGAGCAGGTATTTAAACTAGAGGGTACTAGTTGTTTTACCTGATATTAGAGATGATGCAATTTGCAGTAGCAAATTGCTGTGTGCTCCCATCATACTCAAAATCAGGAAGAAGCAAGAACTAGCCCTACTTTACCCACACTAATAATGTTTTTTTAAGAGTATTTTTACTTAAGCATGATGTCACTCAGCATCATTCAATAGAAAAATGAGTTCCTTTTAGGGTCAGACGAGACAAGCGTTCTGAGAAAAACCCTCGAGGTCAGGTAACTGCACGTTGTCACATCTATATCAAGCACATGCACCAGTGCTGAATCAGACTTGCATATGCAGCTTGAGTTCTCGAGTGTCCTGAGACTGAAGATCTAAACTTTGAAACCATTAAGTTATTTTGGTGTGGATATTTTTAACTATATAGAAGAGTCATACATGTAGGTAGGTGGATATAGACACACACAGCTATAACCCAATTATCTAAATAGGGAATAAGAGATTCACAGTTTGCAGTACCTATTTGACCCAGTTTGCAGCTTTGGGAAGGGAACACTGTGCCACTTTGCAGTGAATGTATATCTAAAATATTATCTTTTCAGTGACTGAAAGGTTTTCTTCTAAATGAAATTCCGAATATGCTATGTGGGCTATTTAAACATCCCAAGTACGCAATATCCAGCCTATGAGCCATTCAATCGCTTGACACCTCTAATTAGGATCATTAATTTTAGGGACACGCCTGCACATGTAAAAGGAGGGTTTTCTTCTCTTGAATGAGGTTTCTTCAAGCTACCACTAGAAAAAACATTTGATAACAAAGAAGAACTTACTGTCTGTGCAAGCCTCTCCTACCTCTTTCCTTGTATTGTTCTCCTTTTAGTAGGAAAAATCTTACCGTGAATCCTCACCTGCCTCCTGAGTTGGAAAACCAGCATTTCAACATTCTGTCACCTGGGTATAACTCCCTTCAAAGACAGAGCCAAGAAGCTGCTCTTTTGGCTGATGCTTTCATTGCTGACACCAAGACAGCGCACACTTGCCAGACAGCGTTGTGAGAGGGCCGTTAGCAAGCAGCCTTCACCTCAGCGCAACCCCAGCCATCACTTGCTCGGATGAGGGGAAGCTGTCAAAAGCCAATTCACTTTCTAGCAATCAACACCTGAAATCAGGTCAGTGACTTTGCGGCGTAAGACATTTCTTGCTGTGCTGAAGAAACTGAAGTTTGCCTTGCTTGCTGGTCTCCCTTGACAGGCTTAATAAGACTTAGTCAGTGCAACACGGTTTCTTGCAATCTCGTAATCTTGTTACCTCCTTTGCAAGCAAAATGCGGGAGGAGAGAGTTTCAGATCTTCCAGTTTCCTCCAAAGATGGAGCCATAGCCATGAGCCTTTATACACTCAACTTTCAAAACCTTTCTGATAAGCCAGAGATGATGTGTCAGCCCTTACATGAAGTCTTTCAACATCCTTTACGATGTTTCATGACTTCTCAAAGTTGTTGCAGTTATTATTATGGCCCCAGATAGATTATTAGACATTATGCCTTGCAAGCACAAAGTGGTTCAAATCTAGCTTGAATCACCTTACTTGGTAAAATAAACAAGGCAGGGAGAGAGTAAAATGTCCCATCAGCCTTTACAAGATTTTCCAAATAGTCTTTAACAGCACAAGACACACGATTGCCGTTGCTCAAGGTGGAATAGCCAGCATAGCATGAGACGTCCTTCCTCTTCAGACATGTGCTAATGCAGTGACTTTACCAGAGTTTGAAGGACTGAAGGTGCATCAGCTGCAAGAATATAAGAAGTCCATCTCCCAGCAGATTCCTGACTTTCTTACTCAGCACACAGGTCTTACAAAAGAATGATTTAGTAGATTGTCCAGTTAATACAGGATGAGCTCAGTAGTGTGAACGGTTTCAGTGAAGATAAACCCGAGTAATTTCTAATTCCTTTCTAGGTGCAGACGATAGAGGATTCATGCAGATGAGAAGAGGTAGAAATTCTTGTATGCCGGATATTTTCTGTTCTAGCATTCTCACTTCAAGCTGCCAACCGCTGCTCTGAAGAAGTTACCATACAGAATTGATTACCTATTTTTAATATACAGATCAGTATCTCTCTGGCTATCTTTAGCTCTCCATATGTCTAAATATAAAATAGATCTCTATAATGAGTATTGTATCTATATGTTATTGTATAGAATAGTGTTATTCCTCTATATAGTTATCTATGTATATCTATATATTATCAGATATCTGAATAAATATGCACTATACATGATTATATAGTTAAATGATTTATCAGTATTTTATTATAAATTATCTATCATCCATTTTTTGCTTGCATAATTACTTGTTATATGCATTTTAGGGGATGTACATTTTTTTCAGAGATATGAGGCAGTACACTACAGCAAATCCCATATAGCAGAGACAGAGACAACCCACGTGGACACTCGGGTTAGCGAGGAAGAAGGCAGGAGGACACTTCGGAGCAGCCATTTCCCTTCGGCCCATGGTGAGATGGCAATCTGTATGTGGCCCATGGAGATGCCCATGCTGGAGCGAGGGCCTCGCAGTCCTGAGATCACTGGTCACGAAAGGTTCCTGAAAAAGGTTGTGGCTTTGAGGGAGACCCGCACTGGGGTGTTCTCACTGGGAGAACCACTGCCCACAGGAGACCCCTGCACGAGTTGGAGGAGGTCCTGGAGGACTGTCTCCCACAGGTGGGATGCCACGTTGCCACAGGGGAGGACCGTGAGAAGTCTTCCCCTTGAAGAGGAAGGAGCGGTAGAAGCAACATGGAGCAGCCTGGGACTGACCACAGCCCGCAGACTCTGCTCCTCCCTGAGCGGCGTTGGAGCAGGGAGGAGGTAGCAAGGCTGGGCGTGAGGAAGAACGGAGGGGTGGGGGAAGATTGTTCAAGATCCTGTTGTTTTTCTCACTGTCCTACTCTGATTCGGTTGGTGGTTTGGTAGTGGTCGTGTTGTTTAAATTAAATCGATTTTGTCTCCCCAGGTTGAGTCTGGCTTTTGCCCGTGACCATACCTGGCGAGTGAGCCCTCCCTGTCCTTTGTCCCGACCCTCGAGCCTTTTGTTGCATCTTCTCCTTCCCGGAGTGAGAGCGCGGCTGCGTGGTGCTTGGTTGCCAGCTGGGTTTAAGCCACGACATCTAGAGAGTCTGATGACGTGCCGGCAGCTACCAACCTGCCCCTCACATCGCAGGGCTCGCTGCCTATCCTTGGATGACATCTTGTCCCCTCTGCTTAGTATTTTCTGGTTTTCACTTTTCCAACGTGCCCTCAATTTCTCATTTTCCCTCACTGTGAGGTTCAGCCCAACAATAACATTCAAGATCATACCTATATAGTGATACGTCAAAAACGTTAATCCTGCCTCAGCCGTAGTAAAGTGTGAACGTGCTGCTCCAGGTCCCTTCCGACCTGCAGGCACTCTTCCCTGCCCACAGAAACCAGGGGAGGACGGGTGCGGGGCTCTGTCAGGGCTGAGCAGGTGAGCAGGCGTTCATCACCCAGATCAGCCTCACATGGTGCCTCCACCCACCCTGCACCATCCACCCATTGGCCCTGCAGCTGCATTTAAACCCAGGCCTGAGGCTTAGCTCTTGCTGTGGTGTCTGGGGTTTAGGTGTTCCTGCTGCTGTCTTGCTCTGGACCTGCTCTCTTTCTACAGATGTGGTTCCTGGCTGTGGTTGCCCTGGCTCCTCTTGCTCAGGTACTGGGTGACTCCCTGGGAGTGGGGGGGGGGGGGGGGGGGGCATTGCCTTGTTGCTGCCCAGAGTGTTCCCTGGGAGAGGAGTCTCGAATCAAAACAGACTTGGGCTGTTGGTGTGGAGGTGAAATATCAGTTTGGGTCTTTGGTCTCTTGCTGAAAAAGGGCCTGGTTTGTGTGAATTCCTGTGGTGATTGGAAACATGGGACTAAGTGTGGCAATGGGTGCTTAAGACCAAAGAAGGGAAGGAGGCTGCATTGGAGGGAGCACAGTGACTCATGTAATGCTATTTACTGTCTACTTCCTCCAGTGAGTGAAAATGCTTTCTGTGTGGATGCTGAGAAAGTAACACCTTAGATTTCAGGTAAACATAAGTACTAGACTTTAAAATGTATTTTTCTATCCTGGCTTTCCTTTAGTATCTATCCACAGTACTGCTTCCCTAACCACTTCAGCCAAAATGATCTGGGCTAGCATAAATGTATTTAACATTGGATCACTCCAGCTCAACCAGGCTAGGAAGAAAATTCATGTGTGGCTTTGGCACATCAGAAGGGATGGTAGTCTCTTGCAACTTGGGCTGTGAAGCTGCAAGCGGGTAAGGGTAGGCTGAGACAGCTTCAGCTGCAACCAGAGGAAGTTATGACTGCAGTCATGGCTTGCTGCAGCTAAGCCTCTACAGCTCATCCTTCTGGTTTGGATTTGACTTATTCCAGCAAGTGCATGCCAGACCTGGTGATGTAGTGCTCCAGGAATATCAAGGCCATCTAACACTATAGAGCTGGCCAAGCACAGTTTGACCTATTGGGATCAAATTTACACTGCCAGGTAAGGTCAGCAGCTGAGAACAGGTCAGGCATTAACAAACAACTCAAGGCTCTGAAGTGCTGCAGAAGTGCTGTTTCCACCCTTCTGTGATTAAAGGGCAAAAGAGGTGCTAAAGCCCTTCCTTGGGAGAGTACTTTAGGCTTGAGCAACCTATAGGCTTCTTATACTTCTACACAATCCTTATCTGACTGAGAAAAGCTCCCTGCTCACTATGGGAACTTGAGCTTTACATGTCTAGGATAATTCTGTAGAATTGATCTGTCACTTACTAGTGACTTTGCAGCACAGTGCAAAAATGAGAAACACTCAAGGTCTATGGCGTATAGTATCTCTATTGAGGAATATTTTTTCATTTTTCACTCTGCTGGGAGCAGAGATGTCTTTAAGCACAGAACAGAGAAACAGATAATAAACTGACCTTTCAGGAAAGCAGAAGCCAGTAACAAATGCTTCAGGAACTGGTGTCTTACACCCCATTTATATCTACACCAAAGACATAAAAATAACTCACTACCTACCCAAGATGAATTCTTTGCACTACCTTCTCTGTGTGAGATCTCTTGGACAGACCAGGCCCTCACCAAGGACACCTGGTTGACTATGGACTCTGGGATGCAGATCATCCATGAAAAGAGACTTTGCTATGGCTAGTTACCACCATTCCTGAGAGCAGTTTGTGTTGCATACATATGCATGCCTGTAAGTAAATAACCATAAGTATATATTTGAATTTCTTTATTACCAGTTACTACTGGTAAAGCAGGGTGCAAAACCTCCATGTCCCTGTGTTTAATAGATTCCAGTGAAACCACTGGTGCAGTCTTTAAGCATCTGTGGCTTGGGTAACTGTCATAGTAAGAAAATGAGTTGAAGACACAACCTGTATCCAAATGCAGTGTGGTGTTGTTCATCATGGGACATTCTCTTATGAGTTCTCCAAATTGCCTCATGGAACTTAAAGACCTTTGTTTCCTACTTGCAGCTTTCAGGTGTAACTTTTGTCCCTTTACTTCCTGTAGAAGCACAACTTTCTTCTTTAGCTTGTCTGCTCTAAAGTATGTTTAATTAAAGCTCAGCTGAAATGAAGTCTTAGTGATTAACTACTTGCACACTCCACCTCTTCAAGACTGATTTGTTGCAATAAACCTCTGAAAGTAGCCATTCATTGCAGCACTCAGCATGGTTTCAGAGCAAGTACTGTGATAATCATTGAGGGAGAGCAGAGCGGCAGTTTAGTGTGAGGGTCAAAAATAAGCCTGGCATCGAAAGGCAAAGAGGCATTCAGTTGCAGGGCAAGCCCACCTGTGCGTGGAGGTTGAGATGCTCAGTGATGGTATTCCAAGAAAACAAATTCTGAAAAGTCCGTTGTCAGCCACTGGATACTCGAGGACCCCAGATAAGTTACTACCACATGAGTCTAGAGTTGTGGGAGATGGGGAGTCTCTGTGGCAGGACTTCAGGCATATAATATTTGTCTTCAGGTTAGCAGCCCTGCCCTGCTGAAGAGGCATCTGGACTTAGAGACATCAAGCTAGGAAGGAGCCAAAATGGGCAGGCTAGTAACAAGCTGTTAGAGATACCACATCGGTAAAAATTGTTTTGAAAATATATATAAATAAACCACAATTGAAAGATTATTTTTGCCCTTGTAACCTCAACTGTTGTTTCATAACTGAACTTAATTACTTACTAGTCTGTATGAGCATCACTGCCAAATAATGGCATTTCTCTAGAAGTGAAAGTGCTATTGTAATTTCCTTAAACAGCTTTTCTTTAGCTGTGTCTAATGATACTTATTTTTTTCCAACTAGAATTTTCCATTGTTGCTAACAGCAGCTCACCTAAGAGAAAGGAACATTACTGTAAACAGTGCTCCAGGCAGCAGCTAACATTTAAAGCAATCCAGCTCAAAGTAGGGCTCTGTGACCTCCTATGTAAAACACCAGCAGCTGTCAGCACCCTGGTTACTGCAGCCCATTTGCTGCTGCTTCTGGCTCTGCTACTGCTACAGTTCATCTGTGCCTAAAATAATCAGGACAGGCATAATAACTGGTTTGGTATAAGCCTAGAGGTATTACAAGCCTAGATTCACACCAAGAGCCATTTCAGAATGTCCAAGTGTAGTACATTTCCACTCGTAGGCAAGCCCTTAGCATGGGGAGGAAACTTCAACAAATGCTTCTTGATGTGGATGCAGCATTCTTGTTGCTTGGAGTCAGCTCAGTCAGGAAGATTTTTAGAGGGATGAATACTGACAACCTACCACTGAGGAGAGCAGAACCTGAAATAATTAGGAGCTGCTACATATTTATTGCCTGTGTATTTGTGTGTACTGCTCTAGCACAACTGCAGCAGAAGGCAAACCTCTGACTAGTTCACAAGCTGGCAGGCCATTAGCATGTGGCTCTGATCTCATAGGAATGAGTGAATAAGATGGGACTGAATCAATAGATGCAATCAAGATCTCAGAAGAGACCCAGGAAGCTTTTGTAAATGAGATACCCCCAGCAATTGGTAATTGGAGGGGAGAAAGGTCTTGGTAGCTGCAAAGTCCAGGGCCCCGTGCTTGGGGCTAGACTGTGAGGAACTGACTATTTGAGCAGCACTTTTGTGCCTATATTTAAACTGGTCTGTTCAAACTTGTGAAGGGTAGTACTCAAAGTAGGGTAAAAAAAACAACAAAAGAGCTATGTTTAAAAATGTAATATTTAAATTTCACAATGACTTTGCTTATCCTATTAATTTACATAGATAATTTTCTTTGGCATTTAACAGCCCACTGTCTGGGTGCAGGAGAGCACATGAGGTGTGTTATTATGTAAGGAGCCCACAGAAGATGAGGAATAGCTATAAACATATAGAGCTATTCCTGATAGTGGTGTTCCTTTCAGGTGTTCCTTCCATGTTCTGCTTTGTGTGAGAACCTTTACATGAAGCACCAGGACTTGTATGTCAGCTAAAATCAGCACTCGCTATTCCCATCAGCATCCATCATCCCACAGAGACAGCAGCAGTGAGCATACCCTGTCAGTCTCCAGACATGCTCAAGCTGGACATGCACACCTTCCCTACCATGCACTCTTGTAGCTGATTAGTGGACAGGCAAGGAGGTCAGGATTCAAGTTGCATCTCTGCTGCTTACAGAAGGGCTGGCACAGCCCAAGGCACTACATGTTACTGGGGAATGCACTTTGATATAAAAAAAATGTTTTCTTGGTGGTTTCTACATAGTACAAAGGAATTACTACACTAAAATCCCCTCTCAGGGCTCGGGAAAGAGATTAGATAGAACCTGGCTTTATATCTAAAATCCTCTGCAAGTTTTAAAGCGACTATGGTAGACTTGCAGAAAGGGCAATATGCCATACTTTCCCCCTGCTTTCCAAACTGTACGCTTAGAGTTGTCCAAAGCAATGTGAGGCTCTATACAATGGATCATCAGACTTAAATATACCCTTTGCTTGCATGTATTCCACTCTCACACTGCACCAGGTCTGTCTAGCAAAAGTTTCAGTGTCAAAGTGCAATGAAAGGCTGAGAGGCAAGGGCCATGTTTGCAAGGGAAATTCTGATGTTCTTTGCAATGAGGGCGATCAGGCATTGCACAGCCTCTTTGGGCACATGGTACAATCTCCCTCATTGGATACTGGAGAAGTCCTTGAGCAACTTGACCAAAGGGAGCTCTGCTTTGAGCAAGAGTTTGAACCTGATGACCCCTGGAAATCCCTTCTGTCTGAAATTATTCTATGATTCTACTCCTGAAAAAGTTTTGGTCAATGGCTGGCAGGCAGATAAGAGCGAAGGAAAGATTGCAGCCAAGGGGAGATCTCTGGACCAGGGAATGAAATAGAAAAAGACTGAGAAAAGAGGAGATTACATGAGAAACTGGGAAAGGCAAAGAGCAGAAGGAGCCCACAGCTGCAGTAAATCTTACTGCATCTTCCAAGGAGCCTTGGAACAGCAAAACACTGAGGAATGGCTGAGCTGTGGGCAGCTGAGCTCCCAGGGAGCTCAGATTCCCTACAGCTCCTGTCTCCTGTGCCAGACAGGCCAGAGCTTTCTCAGCACCACATCCCCTCGCAGTCCTTCAGCAACTTTCCTAATTGTCCCCTGCTCCGCTCTCAGTGGCTCTCCAGCAGCACACTAGCGTCTGCATTGCACCAGGCCACCTTCTCAGTTTTCCTTACTTAGGGCCATCTTGATTTAAGACACAACATTTAGGTACTTAAAACCCATTTGTACCTGCCTGCACAAGTTTAACTGATTGTACTTTGTGCAAGACAGAAGTGAGCTGAGCCCCCTGCCTCTTGTGTAGTAATAACTTCTCCCTGAGAAATCCCCCCCACCATGTTTCTATCAGACACTGCAGTCTCCCCAAGGCCACCACCAGATTTCTCTTAAATAACTTTCAGGCTAGTTAGGTATTAGCTGACACTTTGGCATGCTGAGTGCTTTTCCTCGGGAACAATTTCTGCTCAATCACTCAAATTAGTTCCCACCCTGTTCACTCCTTTCTACATGCCCTCACTTTTTCCTCTCCAGAGAAGATGGCACAATGTGTATGTTGTTTCTTTTGGTAGGAAGTGTTCAGGAATCCTAGCAGTGCTGATGCAAGGAAGGGATGGAAAAATATGAGTACTTAGTACTGGATGAGAGTAGCAGTTTGACTGTGTGCTTCAGACAAACCCTGCTGCCTCAGATTTGACAGAAAACAGCTTCAAATACGTTAAGTTGGGTCTCTGTCAGATTTTCAACTCTCACCATTATTGCACCTGTAAAGCCCTTGGGTTCAAATTTTAAGCTGCTTCTGTTTTGGTGAACGTGGGTTCATTCTGCAGCCTTAAACCCATCAATTTTGAGAATTCAAGTGGTGGCCAGACCAACAGCCTAGCAGTGGCATTTTTAACTCTGTACTTGGGAAGCCATTTGCCCCCTCAGAAGGTTTAACTGTCCCCCAGATGCAGTTTTCTTTAATGATGTTTGCAATTCTTGTAGTGTACCAGATGGCCTGTATCAGGCTTGTCTGTGTTCCTTGGCTGGGAAATGTACACTGTAAACAACTTAATCAAGGGATTTTTCTTTGTTATTGCTAAAGCAGGTTATCCTTTGGCTGGAAGTTCAGTTCCTGGACTAACTCATCAGCCAAAATATAATTCTACACACACCCTCTGAACCAAGCAAAATAAATTCTTAATAGGCATTTTAAAAGAAACGCCAGCCAATCCACCTGTAGTGCTGCTTTCCTCCCATGACTGGTTTTCAAAATATCTGTGGCAAAACACATTAATTCATGCTACTCATCCCGAGAAACAACTGTAATTTGAGCATAAGGGGGATCTTTCAAAACCTCTGAAAATGTCAGGTAGAAAGCTGTGCCCTGAAGAATCACCCTGTTCTTTTATTTCCTGACTTTATCCGAGGGCAGGGACTACTCCCAGCTGTCCCGTGGTGAGTACCAGTCAGGGTGATATACACGTATAATTGCAAATACACCAGTCTGCAAAACTGGACTGCTGAGGCTTTTTGAAAAGCCTGTCTCAGATCTTGCTGTGTTTAATCACTCTTGCCCATAGTGACAGGTGGTTTCACAGGAATACCTTCAGATCTGGCATTGCTACTGGGCATGCTTGCCAGTTCTTTCATTCGCAGAATTAAGAGAAACTGTTCAGAGACACTTTCTGAAGCTATTTTGGTTTCCTCTTATGACTCTTGTTTTGATGGATTGGGAATTTCTTATTACTCTTGATACTCAAGTCATGTCTGCAGTGTAATAACCAATGTAGAGCCAGTCTACAGTAAGCTCCCTGTTTGTCCTTTCCATCTTTGTTGGCTGAAAAGGGTTGTACCTTTCCTAGGACAACTTTCCAGCTCTGGCAGAATTCACTGGATTTCTTGATCACAGCACAGTTTTATTTTGCAGGAGGACCCGTTTTTTGTGGTTCATACAGTTTTATACTTGAAGACTGACTTGTGCAGACAGTATAGAGGTTTGCCTGGAACAAGCTGTTGCACATGGATGTTGATAAGGTCTTCTACTAGCCCCACATAGATTTCCAACATTGTTACCATAGAATCACAGAATCATCTCGTTGGAAGAGACCTTTAAGATCAAGTCCAACCATTTCCCCTGCACTGCCAGGGTCCCTAAACTGTGTCCCTCAGCACCACATCCACACGTCTCTTCAACACTTCCAGGGATGGGGACTCCACCACCTCCCTGGGCAGCCTGTTCCAATGCTAAATGCCTTGTTCTTTTTCTGCCTGACTTTCCATCTCAGGAGGTAGTTACAATGCAGTTCTCTCCCATTGGCTTCCAGAATGGAAATAAGCTGGAAACTGTTCTGAATCTGATTCCCAGAACATGCAGGCATCTAAGCTTCAGTTTTCTTTATTAATATCCCCCTTGCTCAGTAGTTCAGCAGCAGAATAGCACATTGCTTCTCCCTTCCTCTTTGTCCTGTGCTTTACATAGTTGAAAAAGGAAAGTAAAGTGGCAGTGCTAAAGAGAGCCTGAGCAGCAACCTACTGCTATGGGAGGGGAATTGGAGACATTCTGCTGCAGGGAAAAAGGCCTATGGCAGGAATGGGTCCATGTGCTTCAGTGATGATGGCTGGAGTTATTTTCAGCAGAGTTGTTTCTCACATTACTTCTCCTTAGCTATTTAGCCATCAGGGGGTAGCAGCCTGTCAGAGTCAGTGTTCTCCTGGGTTGTTATGAAAACAGCAAATGCCATCATGGGTTTTCCACTGTGGGTGAATGAAGTGTTCAGTAAACAGCATTGCCACCTAAGGCAAGTTTTCTATTATGTTGAGAGGTAACCATCACTGCCTTGCTGTCTTTCATCAGTTCACAGTATATTAAACACCAAATCTGGTTACAACTTACATAGCACCTTTCATCTTGACAAATCCCAAGGCTTTACAGGGTGTCTCACCTACTACTGAAGCACAAGTTTTAAAAGCACCCAGCAACATTATGAATAGTACAGGGCAGGGCATAGAACACAAAAATGCTGAGTCCAGACTAAGCTATCAGATACTTGTTTGTTGAACAGATCTTAGTAGTGGTCAAAAGTTTACAGCCTCAGACAAATCTTCTGAATAACCCAACAAATCTGTCCTATCCAATTTTGAAATTGCTCTAAAGAAATCCAAACATCAATCAAAAGCTCAGGCTTTCAGTCCATGTTTTGCTTAGCCTGCTAGCAATTGATTTTCTCTTTATCGTGTTTGTCTCTTTGACTTCAGTTGGGAAATGGCATGGACATCAGTAACAGTGTTGTAAGAGACACCTATCCATGAAGGATCAGCCATGCCATCGTGCTTGCTGTGCAAAGACTTCATGCCTAAAATAAAGGCGCTAGCCTCACCCTAGATACATCACAAAATAAGAAGGTACATAAAGTAATGCTAGTGAAGACAGTAGCTCACTACTACAGGTAGCAGACGTAGAGAAGGAAAACCAAAGCTTACAGCCAAAATCTTGAATAATAAACTAATAGATGTAATTAGGTCCTAATCCTTGCCTTAGAAGTGAATGTATGAGCTTGGTTGGTCATTATATTTCTGGATTGTTTGTAGCTTAGTAAAATCTAGTGTTAGGGACTGCAGAGATACTGATGTAAAGGGAAGAAATAAAACCTACAGTTGAAATATTACTAGTGAGATAGAAGGACAAAAAGGAGAGACATAAGAGCAAGTAAGAGCCCATGTGATTGTACAAGATGAAGATGTCAGCATAGGTCAACAGAGCTAGAAAAAGGAAGGGAAACTGCTTATTCAACTAGATAAGTAGGTACATCTTGTCAGGGATGTAGAGTTGAAACTTCAATTTCTGCTGGTTTGTACTGCTCTGCAGGGTCTCCTTTATCTGTCGCTGACTGAGAGCTAATATTGTAGTTCTCTTCCAATTGAAATAGTCTATTCTAATAGCAACCGACAGCTGTGACAGCTGCCCATGGCAGTTTAGGAGAAAGAAATGGTTGTTTCCAATATGTGCGTCAGGCTGCTGGGACTTAAAGTTTGTGTAGATGGATAACCACTACTAATTTCAGGTTGCTTGAGCTGTCTTTCACATTGAGTTACCTACAAGGTAATTATACAGGAGTTCTTGGTCCTTTGCCAGAACCATTGCAGAAATTGCCACTGTCTCTCCTTGATGGCATCTTTCTGATACAGGCAGTCAGGGTGGGCACATGGACAAAGACATTGGGTCTCTTTCTGACAGACTGAGGACCATGTTGTTCAGGTGAGGTTTCTACATGTCTCTGGGAAGTAGGAGGGTTGGAAGTCAGACTTTTTCTCAGGCTTAGATGTTCAGCAGAGCTTTCAGGATTGGACTGGGAAGCTCTCAGGGTGGAGCTGAGCAGTATCTAGTAGCATTCTAGACAGATCTAGGATTTTTGGTAACTGCCTGCCAGCTTTGTAGGGAGAGTACAGATCTTTACTTGACCTCTCTGAACAACTCAACGTGTGTCAACGGACATGAGACTGGATACCTGGTTCGGACCTTGCCAAAAGTGATATCCCAGTGTGCTCTGCTGGTTCTCCTTTTCCTTCTGCTGGCAGGGGAGAAGAGTATGGCTTTACTCAAACCCCAATTCATTATTAGCTGGATGCTTAAGCTAAAAATTGTTAATGCTAACATTAATCTTGAGGATTTTGGTTTACATCTGAATTCAGACCCTTTAGGATCCACTCAAAGTGTGCAGAGCACAGAAAATTGCAGATGGCTGAATTCTAGCACTTCAAACCTTTTTTTGTATGTTCTGAACAGAAGTATTTATGGTCTGTTTGATCATTCTGCCTCTCATGTGGTCTTTAGGACTAACAGTCTGCCTCTGAAAGGAATTTTTTAAGCAATCATTAACATCTTGCCACAACTGAATTTGCTGTTGAAGTATTACTGTGCTGTGCTCCTCCAAGCCAACAAAGTCAAACCACTGCAAACCTGAAGAATGTAAATTGTTCTGAAAATAACACCTGCAGTACTTGAAATAAAGAGCTGATTATGGTGGGAACCAAGAGGGATTCCACAAGGCTCAGGAACATCTTTCTGCTATTTGGTAAATATTAATTTTTGCCTTCCAACTGAAAAAAGCATCAGTAACCTGCTGATGAGTAGCAATACATATCACTTCAAGAGGGTCTGACAGTCAACAGTACCTTCACTATGGGAATCTGCCTCAGCTTCTACCACATCCAGTGCTGTGGCACTGGAATTTGAAGTACTGCTGCCATCTTCAGGGGCTTGACTTGATGTCATTTCCATGCTTTATTGCTGAGATTGTCAGAAACAAGATACTCTCCAGAAACTTGCCCGTCAGGCATGTCAGATTCCATAATGATTGGCCCAAACATCTCCAAACCAAAGCTTGAAATGTGTTTTAGAGGGACTTCTTTGGGTCATGGCAATTTCATTACCTTTCCTCTTTTTTTTAAGGTGTGCCCTTCCTGTAATCTTATTTCTAGTACTACAAAATAAACTGCTACTAGCCCAAGGTGAAAGCTTGTAAATCTGATCAAAAATCAAATTTATCACAACTGCTTCTCCACAGTGGAAGGTGTGATTGCTTGTTAACATGTAACCATACTGCTCTGCAGCTTAATTCTAGTCTTGTATGTGCTCATGGACTTGTACCTATGTGTATATTTTAAAGCACATTAGATAATAAAGAATCTGGGTTGAGAGAGGGAGAGAAGTTGACTGGACTAGACCACAGTAAGATAGGATTTGGTGGACACTTGTAGGCTGCATAAGCTGATCTACATGCAGCTTGGCAGAAGGGTTGATGCTGGTGGTGCATGGAGCTAGGTGCAATCCATGCTGCCTATAGTAAAAGCAATGAGAAATGTTGGCATGAGAATTGCGACTGCGATCATGTTAAGGCAGAGGGAACTTGATAGTTGGGGGAAAGGAGAGTATTGAGTATTTGGTGTTGGAGTTGCATATAAATCAGTTGTGGAGTTAGATGTAAACCTGTAGGATACTCGAATGAGATGACCTGTGCATACTAGAAAGGCACAAAGGCCACTGGATCTGGTGCAGACTCAGTAATGCAATTCAGGAGTTTAAGATGTAGCACAGAGCTAAAAACGCTAGGTGAGGAGTCATTAAGTCCCTCAGAACCCAGGACTACAGAACTTGGCAAAAGTTGTTTGTCAGAGTTTTTCTAGGTGTTTGTAACAGAAATGAAAAATAATGAGGTCAAACACTTGGGTGAGTATGAGTTTCAGACATGACCTCATTATGTCTGAGGTCTGAAGATGAAATAAATGCTGGAGAGCCTCTACTTGTGTGGCCATTAACATTCCTAGCTTTGTATTTGTTCTTATGCTGTGAAAGTGCTGGTTGCTGAGATCCCATTTTTCCTGTCCAGAACAACAAGCACAGAAGACAAATGAACTACTGACTCCATGCAGACTTCTCCTTGGCATCTAACAGATTGTTTTGCTTCTTGCTTGAAGAGTTCAGTTTCAGGTCATTTTCTGCCTCTTCTTGATATTTTTGACAGGGTTCTCCATCTACTGTACATTCAGTACAAGCTCAGTTTCACATCACAAGTAATTAAGATAGGCAGAAATAGGTTTTTTCTTTGAGCTGAAGACAGGATTAGAAAGCAATTCTCACCTCCAAATTTGTTTTACTTCTGTCTTCACTAACTGTTTTATTAACTGTGTTTTGCTTCTTAAAATGGCCTAATTTTATAAAAAACAGTAGCTTGTGACTGTGGCAAACTTTAGCTACAAGAATATTTGAAGGTAAAAAGCTTCAGGAGCTCATGTTAAGGAGTAATTTCCAGAGCTCTGTGTGATATAATCGTTAGGAGCTGCAATCTTGAACTTGCTGAACAAACCGTAACAAACCTCATAATCCTTCCCCATTTACTGGAAATATGGTCAGTAGAGTTCTTAAGTGATTGAAGTAAGCCCAACAATGCCACTGTGCCTTCATCATAAAAAGTTACTGGAGTTCCAAGCAGGGCTGGACCTCTTTGTCTCCATTAGTTACAGGTAAGCACAACATGATTGAAAAAATGTTTGTGCTTGCCATTGCTTGTGTTTAGATAACTGCCTAGTGACTTTGCAGGCAGAGATGGATGGGTTGCAATTGCACTCGAGTGTCAAAAACATTGGAGGTATAGGGTATTTGTCTTGATCCTGTGCTCATCTCGTGTGCTCGGCCCTCGAAGAGCTGCACGAAGACAGATGCGGGCAATTCCTGAACAGGAATAGAAGGCACTGCTGAAGTGCAGCTGAAATACGGCTTCCATTTGTCAGCGGGAATGCCGTTGTGAGTAAGCAGACAAATTCACTGATAGCTCAGGACAAATGGCACATAACCTTTCTCAATCAAATGAAACCTATTTCAATGGAGAAACCCATCAATAGAAACCTCCTGGCGCTTGTGCTTGCCACTATGGGGACTGCCATACCAGCTCAACGTTCTTGGAAATGTATGAGAGATTCTTTCCCCTGACAGGACTCAAAAATCAGACTTGCCACGAGTATAACTAGAACACTCCTGTATCCGAAGCAGTCTCTGTTCCTGCCAATGGGCTGGTTGAACTGCTGCTACTGTGGCACAGTCACCGGCTTCCCCCAGCTTGGCAAGCACTGTCACTTGGAAGGCAGCAGGAGAATGTCACCGCTATCTCATTACGAGATTCCTTTAATCCTTGGCATCCCCTCGCATGGTTGCTTGCTACTTAATGAGTTGCTCCTCAGCACAGTTAAATGGAGTTGTAAGAAACTGAAAGCTCTCATTGCTTCAGCTGTTGCTTTGGCAGGATTTTTTCAGCAGTTTGCTGCCTTTGATGGTGTCTGGAACACATGCTGCTCTCCAAAGACAAGGGAGGCCAGCCTTGAACTGGAAATATTGTAAACACAGATCCTGAATCCAGACTTCAGCCAGTTGGTTCAGATTTTTCCAAGAACTGGGCCATGGGCAATTATATTAAATGAACGATAAAGTTCACTTCAGCTATACATAAAGCAAGCAAATACACATCTGCAAAATACATTGCATAAAATTAATTTATGCCTAATTTCCCCTCCATGGGCTCTGGTGATGACACAGTTATACAGTGGAGGGAGCACTGTCTAGGGGATAGTGTGTCCACCTTGTTAGAGGAAGAGAAAGCAAAGGGTGATGGAAATAAGCTGAAGAAATAACAGCCCCATGGTTGAGCAGTGTATGTTAAGCTGGAGAAATGGATCTACTCTCTGCCATAGTCACTAAGTGGTACTCATCAGACATGAGTGTGGGCCACAGCTGCGTGTTTACATGGTGCTGGTGGGAGCTAGCCCACTCTGGGGACCTGGGCTGGCCCTGCCTGGAGTCACCTGTGGTGCCTTCAGACCTACAGTTTAATTGGCAGTTCAGGTAAACTGTCCATGGACAGCTGATGATGGCACTTCTAGTCCAGGGATGATGAACAACTAGAGTACCTACTGTCAGTGTTCCTTTATCTGTGTCCACTTTCTCCATTGTCTTTCTACCTCCCACTTTCTACTGCAATCCCTCACTACCTTTACCTGCTGCTTTCTACTTCCTCATATAAACTATCCATTAGGAGCTGTTTGATCAACTGTCATCCACTTTTCACACTCTTTTCAAGTTCAGGCTTAGGTATCTCCCTGTCACTCTGCAGAATTTGTCCAAGGCTTTCATTGAGTTCTTTAAAGTCTCCAAGTGAAATAAAACATCATCCCTTTTACAAGTCAGTGAGCAAGAGAACCACAAAATATTAAGCATTTTGTTTAAATAATAGTGCTATTAAAGCTTTTTACCAGAATTAAGAGAAATAATATAACTCAGGTCAGACAATTCAAATTTTAAGGGACCCCAGTTCTATTTTTTTCAAGCCTTCAGACTCGTAATTGTTTTCTTTTTTAAAAAAAAGTAATATTTTTGCCATCCATGTAGTTAGTACCAGCTGTCCAAGAGGAAATTAATCTCTTTCCAATCTTTGGAGCTTTAAAGAACAATCTATTTCAGGCAGAAATTGTTTGCTGCTTCATGTTAGGCAGGCTTCCCAAATTTTCAGTTGAAATAATATCACACATTGGCTCTTAAAGGACATTGGAAAAGTGGTTCCAGGTCTGAATTAATTTACTGCTTTCCAGTCAACTAAAACACGCATGCTTTCCAGTAAACCCAAATGTTTATGCAAGTCCTAGGCCTAGTTTAATGAGCTTGGGAAGGTTCCCAGTACATGGCTGCTAACAGTCAGGTACTTGCTAATGACACAATGCATAAGCAAGTCAGTCCCATCTTCCTACAGCCACAGGAAAATCAAAATGATCACCTTTCTGTTAACCTCTGCTGCCATCCAGCAGGATGGGCCATGGACCTCATGCTTACTGTCCCCCTCTACCATGTGCCTGAGCTTGCTGAAGGGGTTCTGCAGCCACTGCTTTTCATATGTGTGGATCCACAAATCCCTGCTCACTTCAGAGGTGTGAGAAGCTTCATGAATCTTTGTCCTTTGTGGCCAAGTATCAGCCACACCGACCTGGCAGGCAGAGGCCAAGCCATGCGGATGTACTGCACCGCTCACATGCAGCAAGTCCAGTGTGCTGGGGAAGCATCTGGGCATCTTGGTAAAGTAATAGCTGGGAGCATGCAGCCCCAATCAGCTGCTCCCTAGCCAATTCCCCAGTCACAGCAAAGAGGCAAAAAGGGACTGAGAGCCAGGGGAATGTTCTGCTGGCTGTTTATGGCCACGGGATCTAGACTGAGGCCCCTTGGCTGGGCAGGACAGCTCTTGTGGTCAAACATCTAAGCACAACAGAAGAGCTCTTTCTTGCTTAGTGTCTCTGTGAGTCGCCATGAAAATTAATTCTACTTTTTTATTTCCTGGTTTCTGTTGGAATCAAAGCTGTGAGGACAAAATACATGAGAGCTATGCTAGAATAGCAGATGTTTGCAGAGTGAATGGCACTACTTTTATGCTTTTCCCTGATGAGGTGAATACAAGTTGTCAATATCACGTCCATCTCTCGGCAGATGAGGTAGAGGAAGCCTCCAGTGAGCAGAATACAGGAGGCTACAGCCGGGCTATTTCAGTATTGCTAGGCCCAAGAGAACAAAGGTCCTCAGTCGTATTGCAAAGGAATTGCATGTGTACCATCCAGTCAGAAGACAGAGCAAGCACAGTTAGGGGGATGCATGGTGGTTTCTGGTGTGTCTTTTGGCAAGTTTTTATTCCCTGCAGAGTGCATGGGATGCTCTGGGGAGACATGTGCATGAGAGTGAACAGTTTTCCATGCTCACAGATTTATTCAGGAATACTCATTCACATCAGTGTTTCTTTCCCAGTTATGGTGCTGATCCTGCTTCAGACCAATAGGCTTCTTTGCTTCCCCTTGGCCTGGCTCCAGGAGGTTGTGCTCCCTGGTGAGCTGTGCACCTCCTGATCATCAAACGATGGCTGCAGAAGCTGCCATGTCCCTCAAACCCAGCCTCACTTCTTCCTGCCTTACCTCACGTGTGCCAAGGCAAGCTGCTCCACTTCTGCATTTGTCAAATCCAGGCATGACTACATGGTGAGCCCTGTGCCATGACCAGCTGTCCATTAATAAAAACCAGCATCGTGACCATCTGTCTTGGGGAGCGGTGTTCCTTTCCCATAAAAAACTTTCTTGACTAATCTGCTCTTAGCTGTTAGTCTCTCTCGCAGGTAGATGCTTCCAGAGCACCCCCGTGAATTCTCCCACATCTCTTCACCAGCGGTTTCCAAATTTCAAAAAAGAAACCCTTCAAACCTTGCACACCTGACACCGTTCAAACCCCTTTGCAGAGTAATGCTTCAGACAGTCCCAGCAGCACTGTAACATTTTTAGTTTCTGCTGCTTCTTCACATTTTTGAAGAATTTGCCAGGTCAAATGTGAAATAACTCTGCCAAACAACAAACTGTGCATGTTTCTGCTCTTTCTGCAACCCCAAAAGTGCAAGAAAAAGCTAGTACTTAAACCCAGTGGGTGTCTCTCTTGCTGTGCTGTAGCTGTGGCACCTCAGCCCCAGCTGTGCCTGCTGCTCTCCTGGCAAAGGCTTTGCTGACCCACCAGCTGATTCACAGAGGCAGAAGCTTTATCTGCCTTCTGAGGAGCATCATGGTGCCTGGTCCCCTGCATGCCCCGGGCCACACCTATAGATAGCTGCTCTGTCTTCCTTCCCTGCGCAGTGGATGGGCACAGCCTCCAGACCTCTTTTGCCCTCTCCCAAACATGTACTGCTGTGCCTCCGGGGGCAATAGTTAAGATGCGCACCGAAACAGATGCAATCTGTAGAGTTAACAACCTGAAAAGGGTTCCTTGCTTCTGTTACCCTTCAACAGCTGCCGGTCTGTTCTTCCCTTCGATGAACACGCATCGTTCCCTTGAACCCTGTACAGATCAGGCCAAGCATCAATAACTGCACAGGCTGTCATTTAAATAGATTCACTGCCCATAAAACATTCTAAAATAACTTGTATGTATTCTGGTAAAACTGACAAGAGTTTATGCTGTAAGCTGTGAGGGCAAGTGCTGTCCTAGTTCAACTGTGTAAAATATTGATGTTGGCCTAGGATTTTTTTTATGCTACATCAGTCACAAAAAGAGAAGATGTACCTTGCTGCCAGATGGGCTGCTGTTCTGTAAAAAAAAAAAAAAAGAAAAAAAAGAGCAAGGGAAAGATATACAGTATAGAAGCAGAAAATGAGTAGCATGTGTATCTGGTTTCCACTTTATTTTATTTTAGTTTTTCTCTTCTGCTTTTCCCTGTTCATAATGTTTCCACTATTTGCAGCTTTTGTACTGCTTCTTTTAGTCTTCATCTTAACTACTTTGCTGAACTTAGTACACTACACATCTGTGCAGTCAATGGAAACATCACTAGAAAATGTTGCAGAGCTTGGTCCAAAATAGACTGACCCAAAATTGAGGAACAGTAGGGTTAGGAGGTTGACTGTGCCCCCTTTACTTTTTACTTCATTTGCTTTGGGAAATTTGAGTGGCTTCTGTGTCTATGCACCAGCTGACATTGGTTGGCTCCAATAGGTTAACTTGATAAGACATGCTAATCTGGCTGCTAGCTTTTTTCTTCTGATCTGGGTTTGTCTTGGACTGAGGCTGGTGGGAGTGTCTGGTGCAGCTCCTCATCCATTAGAAAAATGTGAGGGTTGTCCTCTCAAATTCCAGCTCCAAGCTGCCCAGCAATATCAAGCATTTGGATGGGCTTGACCCCGGACAAAATTAACTAGTGGGCTGCTGTACTCTGAGTTTCTGTATATGGAGAAAGAAAAAGGCTGGGAAAACATAATGTTTGTAATAAGGGAATTAAATTACATGAACGAAACACAGGTGTGTATAAGGAAAAGCCATCAGAGAGCTACATGTTTTTGCATTTGTCCTTAAAAGCAGTATATTGGTTAGGACTCTGGCATTCAAAACTTGCTCTGGTGTCTTCCGCAGTCCCATTTCTGAACAGTAAGCCGCTCTGGTGTACATGGTGGACTCATGGCTAACAGTGATTCATTGAACGTTAATGTTCTGGCAGGGGAGATGAGGTTTGGTCAGATGAGTGATGATGGATAGCGTTTCTTTGTGTAGCCCTTTTTGCTGCCAGGTTATCTATAGTGTTAAAAATTCTCAGAGGTTGGGCTTTTCTAATGCAGCCTCACAAGAATCAGTTTGTGGATTACCAGAGTCAGTTCCTTGGCTAAGAGGAAGGAAAAATGTTTTATAGGAAAAAAAATACAGATAGCTGTTAGTAATAATTCAGTTTTGCCCATGCTGAACTGGAGTTTGCTGCTCCTCCTCCCAGGATTATTATTTTCAGCTCACCTTGCAGTGAGCTTGGCTCTGTCTCTGGATGAGTGCAGGGTGGGTGTCATCAGCGAAGACCTGGCAGAAGCACTGATGTCTAGGATAAGAATACCCAACAGTTATAGATAAAATGTCAGAGAGAAAAATTGCTGCTGCAGTTGTGAAATTACTAGTAAGACAACCAAAAGGAGTGAAACCACACATTTGTGTATGTGTGGGGGAAAAAGAAAAATCTTGGCAAGGTGCCCTGCTCTCCTGCTGATTAATAAATGGATTTTTCATCAAAATGGAATATTCCTCCTATATGACATTAAAAGGCAGTGAATGTCAGCTGTGAACACCAGAAGAAACTTTATTTGTGAATACAAAATATTTAGTGACTCTGCAACAGTGCTGATAATATTTATTCTCTGTTTAGCTGACAGAATTTCAGATGTGAATTAATCAATAACTTCAGATCACATTATGCAGGGACAAAACTTGCTCTCAGTGCCTGAGCACCCCTTTGAATCTTAAGATACTTTAAACTTCAAATCCCAAGTGCTTTCTCCCTCCCAGTTATTCTTTTGTGAAAGCCTCCCACTGAAAATGCAAACACTGGATTCTTCCCCTTCTTCAAGACTCTTCCCTCTCCTTTGCTGCCAAATTCCTTCCTTTGATCTCCCAATTGGTTCCTCCAGCATCTGGAGAACAACTCCAAGACTTTGCTAATTTCTGAGTCCCATGCCAGGAGACAGCTGTTTTAACTGCACAGAGATAATCTAGCAGTAAGGACTTCAGCCACCTTGGAAACAAGATGGTTCATCACTAGAGAGTGTTCTATCATGTCTTCAGCGGAAAACCTTCCCAGATATCTGAGTACTGCTGTCTTGCATTTCCCACCTACAATCCCTAGGAACAAACTTTTTTCAGACTCTAACAATTCAAGTTCAAAGTAGATTCAATTAAAGTTTATTAAAAATATTGTCCATGAAAAATTATTATAACAGCCTCTGCCCATGATCAGTACTTAGAGAAACCACATTAAAATTCTTTGTACTCCTGTAATTGTCTTCCATTTGATTATCCCAAAGCACTTTCTAAATAATTATATAACCCTTACAGCACAGCACCTTGTAATGAAAGAAATTTAGTGATTACAATTAGGCAAACACACAGGCACTGACAAGAAAGAGCCAAAATAATCAAGTATGCCTAAATGCAACAATTTGAAGCCCTGTTTCTTTTAGTAAGATAAGTAGTAAGTTAAGTTTAGTAGGTAAATATGTCTGTCACTGGCTTTACAGAAACTAGCAGACAAGCAGAAGGCTTGAGAAATAAAACTATTCTATTCAAGCATATAAATGCATAGGTGAATGCCTGACTTTAAGCAATACTTTCTTAGGTTTAGTAGTGGTTGATTGTATTCTTTAATTACAAAGCATGTGAAAGAGATTTTATATCTCTGGGCCGTACCTAGAAGGATCCCAAAGATTTAATAAATGCATTTCACTGCAGTGAAGCCATTTCTGGAGTGGACTGGGACAACTGCTTCACAGCCCACAGGGATTTCACTCAGCAGTGTAAAAGACCAAGTGAAGAAGGCTGCGTTGAGTTAAACTCAGACCTGAGTCTGCAGGGAGAATCTGGGTCACCAGAATGCAATTACTGGAGCTGCCTGAGCAATGGGGGAAATACCACTAATATTCATCTGAGCTCAAACAATTAAGGTTTGCTTTCACTTGCAATAGTGAATTTAAGCAAAAGCTTAAGTATAGCAAAATACATGCTGAGTTTGATTACTCACATGCTATTTTACATGTGAAATGTATTTGTAAGATGCAAGAGTAACCCCGTACAGAAACTGTATCACTGAAATGAGTGGCCAGCACTGAATTAATGCAGAAGTTAGATAAGTATTCACAGCAAACTGTTCACAAGATAGTCATGTAGTGAAAACTTTTTCCAAATAAATTAATAAATACATGCAGGAAATTAATGTGAGAAATTCCTGAGCATTTTGCAAGCAGAAGAAAAGAAAGTTCTAACCTATCTATCAGAAATGGCTTTTTATGTTGTGATCTAATTTTTGCAGAACGAGTCGTGGGTTTAAGTGCGAGAATCAGCATCTCATGTAATTGATTTAAACTGAAACATTAGGTGATCTAAAAGGCATTATAAAAGATAAGCTTCTCTCATTTTATTTAGTTGACTAGCACTAAACTAGTTGATTAGCCACTGCCCTAAATACTGTTCTAGTGAGGAAGAACTGCATAGTCAGTGAGGAAGAGGCTGTTTCCTTCTGTTTTGAAAAGAGCGTAAACGCTATTACCACAACAGAAATAGCTTTCACAAAATAGCAGAGACAAGATCCTCTACTTTGTGAAATCTAATAGGTAGCCAGTCTAAAAGAGATGGGTAGCAACAGAGCCAGGTACTGACTTCACACATAAGCAAAGTACAGAAGCCTTTTGGCCTTGTCAAGTGACTTCTTTGGTAGTTGTCTTACTATGTTCTGAGTATAAAATGAAAGAATGGGGAGCGGTACTGGTGAATTTAAACAAACTCCATTACTCCTGCATCATTTACAACACACTTTATAAATACATCCCCACTAAAAAAAGCAGTGTGATAAATTTCCCAAGGATATTTAGCGTATCTTTTATTCACAGAAATCTGACAACAACAGAAATAGGAAAATGTTATTAGCAGTTGTCCATCATCTGACATCTATAAATTTCTTAGGGTGAAAGAAAAAAATCCATATTTGTGATAAAAATAATGTGTTTTAAAAATAATAACTTTAAAAAATCTTTTCCACTTGTTTCCTTCTGGAGTGAAGCCATACCTTATATCAAACATAGATACTGTCACATCTGTCAAAATATCTTGCCACTTGCTTTACTGTTAAAAGCAGGTTAAACTTAGTGGCTACTTTTTTTTTTGTTTGTTTTAAAATAAAATATATAGCTGATGGTACTGCGGGTAGATGCTGGAGCCGATGTAAACCAGTTCTGTAAGAGAAAGGAACCGTTCAAGCATTCTCACTGATAGCTATTTTAGTTTAGGGGATATTGCACAGTTCTGCCATTGACCTTTGACCAAGCTTTCCAAACAGGGATAGTGAAAGCTAAAGTTAGGATTTCTATAAAAAAGTGTAAGATCTCCCACAATTCTGTATCCCATTGTTCCTACTAGACAAGAGCAGCAATAACTAGTTTAGCAATTTTGAGACTGAGATCACCTTCTCTTCCACCATAAAGGACAGATTACAAATCTTAAATTTGAATAGCAGCCATTACTTCTCTCTTGCAAGCATTACAAAATTGTACTTTCTGTTAATGCATCTTAACCTCTCGGGGACCTCTGGTCTTCTAGTCCTGGGCCCCGAGGCTCCTCGCAGTTGTGCTGCCCAGCACCCTTCCTTGCACATTTATGCTACAGTGCTTCAATTCTCATCTGATGCCGCCGCCTTGTCAAATTCTGGTGTTTCCAGACTTGCTTGCTGATGCTCCTCTGTTCCATCTATCATTAATCTGTATCTTACTCACTGTACAATGGTTATTCCAGTCATAGCTCATATTCTGATATTAAACCTCAATTCTAACTTGCAATATTCTCCATTATTCAAGCCTTGGGGTCTCATAAAGCTTTAGCTGCTAACTTAAGCAGCCCCTCTCCTTTCATGCTGTTATATTTACAGTCTTGAATGTGCAGTTAAAACAATATTGAATCTGGGTTTCTACAAGTCAGGTCCATCAGTTGCCCCAATCTTAATGATTTTACTCCATGAGGCTTTATCTCTTTTTCCCTTAAGCAGTAATTTGCAGCTAAATCTATTAGGAAATTTAGTTAGTAACAATCATACATACATTTCACAGCTGGATCTAAAATCATCAGTGAAGGATTTATACCTGTCAATGAAGAACCAGTTTTGTGAAATTTAGAAGTTGGAGCTGATCCACAACAAAGGTCTTGAAATATTTTTGCATAATCTTCTACAGTAGAAAATTATTTATGAATTTCCATAACAATATTTTAATGCATCTTCATAAAATGCATGATTCATAAGGCCTTTTGGCTATACCCAGTGCATAAGTTTCTGCAAGACTGCTGTATACCAAAGAACTATTAAGTAGATGGTAAATGGAGGCTTCAAAATCAACACAAACATGATCTGCTCTGTGAGCATCTCCACTCATGGATTCCCATTTCAATAAACTGCACGCAAGACAATATGACTTGATTAACTCATTAGAGCCCCATAACACAACAGCATAACATCCAAGTCACAACGGAATGCAGGTCACATGAAATAGCTGCCCGGTAAAAATATCAGAAGAGGCTAAGTTCTTGAAGACAGCTATGTCAGAGAAGCAGACAGGTTACAGGAGAAAAATGTGAAGGCAAGGACTAACAAAAAAGAAAAAGCCTTTGCCATCAACTGGCTTGACATAGGAGGGTAAAAAGAAATAAGGTCATAAAATAAATAAAAGGTCAACAAGAGCAGGTGGCAGTAAAAGTGTGGCAGCAAATCCCCCATTAGCAGCAACAACACAAATGGGAGATTGCCTTGAAAATCATCATACCTGAAGGAGTCATTCAAGGGTGAAATTTGTGTTAGAAACTTCTGAACCCAGCACATCAGATTTTCAGAAGCACACAGAAAAGCCAGACTGACATCCCACTTTTCATGAGGTGTGAATCCGAAGTATAGGTTGCAAGAAGAAAGACTTTGAAATAGGGGCCACAAAGCCAGCTGCGCTTCCATCATCCTTCAAATAATTTTTAGCATGAAGTACCTGTTTGGCTTTATGAAGGGTGAATTTTGCAGGAGTTTAACACTAGAGTTACTCTGCCCCTCTAGGCTCGTTAAGGTTTCAGCAGTCAGAAGGTGTAAACTGGGTGACGTTGGCCTCCCACCTGAGTAAGAAAGAACTTCTTCATGTTGCCTTTGCTATAAGGGAATATACCTGCCGATAAGCTGCAGAGGAGGAAAAGAAAGAAGGGGAAAGTTGTGAGAAAATTTGTAAAATACAACTTTCTAGTTAATGATTAGAATGCTGAGAAAGGAAAAGAAGGTTCAAAGTAAAAAGAAATGGGAGAAGGGAGCCACAGACTATGAACAACTGCAGTGTAATGCTTTTCTCTTTCCTGTCAGGCACTCTTGGGTTTGTCAGCGCTTAGGTACCAGTTTCCCTGTACCTGAGAGCATGTAGATCATTAACCCAGAGTAAGAAAAATGTTGAGTCTGTAAGAGCAATAGCTGACTTTGTGGCTTGTGGTCTTTTAGTTTTATTTTGTTTCAGAAAACTCATTGCTCAGTCTGTCTCTTGTCATATGTAAAAATAATAAGCAGAAAAATCTGTGGGGGAAGGAAGGGAAAGTGCCATGAACTTGGTCAGTAGCTGGCTCTGCATCTATGCAGATGATCAGCCTTGAGGCAAACCACCTACCAGGCTCCTTACATCCGCTTACGTTACGCACATAAGGAGGACATTGCTGAACAATGCATTTCAAAAGAGTTTCATGGATTTAGTTCCAGAAAAAACTTAATGCCAGTGTATGTTTTGTACAATCCTTTCCTATGTGTTTCCTTGAAGGAGGGTTTCAAAGACAGTCAAGACTTCTCTCTGAAACAGCAATAGACCACCTGGCACACTGTTATTCTAAAAATGCCAGTATCAGTAACAGCCTTAGTCCAATAACTGAATGTCTTCCAGAAAACACGTCTAATGATGCTGGTATGTTGTTATCATACTGTCACATTAGAAATCATGCAGCAGCCTTGCATCATGAAATGACAAAAATAAAGAAAACCAAATGTACCACACTTAAAAACCATTACTATTTCAAGGAATACCCAAGCAGTGTGTGATGCCATGCTGGAAAAGCAAGTTGAAGTGTTAAAACAAAATACCGCTCCTCCCCGTCCCAAAAGTGTCATGCAGAAGTAGCCTTTTCAGCCACACATTGTTATGCATTTACTCATATTGGTATTAAATAGATATATGTTTAAAAGTAAATAAACACCTCTATGATTCTAAGCAGCACTGTAAATTTAATCTAAACATTTATTTTCCATTCAAGTAGTGTTATAAGACTCTTAAAGAGTAAAAGCAGAGGTAAAATGGAGTTCTTTTGATGTACTTGGCAGAAGAGTGCCTGCGAACAAAACGCATGGTAAGAAAAGTAACAGGAGGAATAAAAAAAATGGAAACCAAAAAATAGTCAAATATCATTAGAAAACGTTGGCTATATGCAAACCTTTTTCAAATCTTTAAGCGGGTTCAGGGGGTCTGCCTATGCTGAAAGGGTCAGTTGCAGGGGTTGTTTTCAGACCGCCCTGTGCCAGCCAAGTGCAGCCAGTCCTATCTTCTTATTGAATCCTTTGCTAACTCTTTTCTGAGTGACGGACTCGACTCCGTGAGCATATTGAGCTAGATAACCTGTGCAGTCTTCAGGAAAGGAGATTTCAGTCTAGCCTTCAGTAAAATAGGAAGGGAAACCAAACAATTCAGCTCTTGACCAATTTATGAACTATGAAGGAATAGAGACCGGATCTCTCTGTGGTCACATGCAGTTCACGTTCCTTCCTGCCTCTTCGACAGTCACTGGCATTTTAACTGTCCAGATGCTGTGGCATTTAATCAATGATTCAGTACACAGCCCATGAGATCTGCCACAACACTTCAACAAAGAAGTTGTATCTCTCTGCTGGGACAGAGGATCCGAGTTTATGTCAGTCTCTTCTTGTCAGTTATCATTAACCATACACCCATTTACATACATAAATATTTATACACAAAGAGAAAACTTCCTAGTGCTTTATCAGATCTTGCTTTATCACCGTGGATTCTGATAGCAGCAAAACACAATTTGGTTTTCTTAAAAACTCAGAGAGAATTTTGAATCTCATAAATACAGAAATCATGGCCCAGATTTGGAGATAAGTATCTGCACCTTCCGGGGACACCTGGAAACTGCAGATGCACAGCATCCTTTTAATTTTAAATACCCAGCCACAGTCTTAACACACACATGAAAATGACTGACAGATTGTAAAGAACTTTTATAAGGTTTTTTTTTTTTCCCCCTAGGCTTTTAAAAAGAAAGGGATGAACCTGTCAGGTAATGAGAGTGGCAAGGATGAAAATGTATAATGGATCTTCAGAACAGCCCAGAGTTACTGCCTTTGTTGTGCTGGGGTAGGACCAGCTCAAGACAAACCATCTAAATAGTGTATGTCACAGCAAGTCCCTGGCCAAGCCACAGACACCTCTACCAAACACAGAACGCAGAGATTCTAACAACTTTCTTTTCCCTACTAACCACCTAGATGGCATATGCACTTGGAAAAGAAGTAGTGTAGAATATCTACTTGGCTTCATTTAGGTGAGGAAAGGCATTTTTGTTAGAAAGTAACATAATAACTTCCATCTGATAATTTTCAGGGGCTTCTACTTGAAGGCTTGTTAACATCTACCTAGCTACTGGGAAAAAAGTGACGAGACTACCAAGGTTATCAAAATGATAGCTTTTATTGCCCACTTTTCAGTGGAAGCATTTAAGGATGGAACAGACTAATTTCTGACTTGTGCCAGACTCCTCAGGCCATGACTACAAAGGCTTTATAACCTGGCAGAAGTCCACTCTTGCTAAAAGGGAACAGTTCCTCCTGTCAGTTCTTCTTGTCACCTAGATGCAGTGTTCATGCAGCTTCGTGCTTAGCCAAATCAGAAGAGAGATCTAGACAAAAACTAGCAACTCATGACAGCAGCTAGCCCTCCTCCCCCTTCTATAGAGTGCTTACACCAGGACAATCTCTTTGTCTACTTAAATATTTCTAATCACTACTATACCGACACTGAGGTGCTCAGGCGTGTCCAGAGAAGGGCAATGAAGCTGGTGAAGGGTCTAGAGCACAAGTCTTATGGGGCACAGCTGAGGGAACTGGGGTTGTTTAGCCTGGAGAAAAAGAGGCTGAGGAGAGACCTTACTGCTTTCTACGACCTGAAAGGAGGTTGTAGTGAGGTGGGGCTTGATCTCTTCTCCCAAGTAAGAAGTGACAGGACAAAAGGACACAGCCTCAAGTTGCACCAGGGGAGGTTTAGGTGGAATATTAGGAAAAATTTCTTCACTGAAAGGGTTGTAAAGCCCTGGAACAGGCTGCCCAGGGAGGTGGTAGAGTCACCATCCCTGAAGCTCTTTAAAGAACATGTAGATGTGGCACTGAGGAACATGGCTTAGTAGTGTCCTGGCAGTGCTGGGTTAATGGTTGGACTTGATGATCTTAAAGGTCTTTTCCAACCAAAACAGTTCTATGATTGTATTTGCCTGCATGTGCAATTGTTTTGCTCTGCTCCAGCTCTTTTTGACAGTGATGAGATCTATCCATCTTTGACTTTAGCTTAGCTGACATATTCCTGCCTGAGTAAGCAGCATCTGGACAGAAGAATCAGTCCAGGTGCCTGGCTCCAGGTACAGCCATCTAGATAATTTGCATTTGTTTTCCAAAGCCTGAGTCCACAAACTTAAATGGAAGTTATTAAGAACAGAAAGAACTTTAAAATGTGCTGTTGCTGTGAACAGCCCCTTACTTGAAGAAGACCTAGAGCACACATCAGGAATTCTTAGAGAGATGCTAAGCAGTTGGAAAGGAACATGGCTACCATATGGAGGCACTCCTTTAATTTTCTGTCTTGTTTTACTGTTTTAATATTTTGGCTCCCAAAGTTAGACTTCTAATCACCAGATTGTGTGGTCTAAATCTCATCTGTTTTTTCCAGCTATGTTACATGATCTAAAGAAGATATTCTCTCTCTTCACAAGTTAGACCTTCACAACACTATAACTAAAAGACCTTTTTTTGTTTGTTTGTTTTGTCATCCCAATGCCATGTCATTGTCAGTGAGTTAGGATTGCCCATCTCACCCTGTCTCCCTCATGGTAGTGAATCTCGGTGAAGTGCTATGCACAGGGAGCTTTGAGAAAGCCCCGACACCCTCCAGTGTACATCCCAACAGGTGACTCAGGTAATAAAATATTTACTGTAAGAGAGAATGAGGTGCCTTTTACTGGCAGTAGCTGAGGAGAAAGCAATTGAGCAAAGCATCTGGTAACAATGACATCACCTGTATTGCTAATGCATAATCTGTGATCTTTGCAGAAAGCTGGTAGGAGATCATGAATTTAAAAGAATATATGTTTAAAATGTCTTGTATGATATTAAGCAGTCAAAAGTAGATCTCTAAGAAGGGATTAGATACAGAAATTATAGAAACCCTCTGAGAAGGGATAAATTAAAATGAGAAGGGAAAGAAAATATAATCACCCTTAAGGTCACAGCTAATGGCAAAACAAGAACTGTCTGTTTCTGCTGAGTCCACTATGGCCAGACACCAGGGACAGGAGTTTGATGGGGAGCGGGAAAAAAAGATTTGATTGGAAGAAAATTATGGAGAGGCACACAAGAAATAACTTAAGGAAATGAGAGATTATGATAATGTTAAACTGATTTGGTTTGAAATGCAAAATATTCCTGACAATTCAGAGGTATCAATACTTTGACATAAATTCCATATGTACTACATAACCAGAACATAAAGTGGTTTACCTAGAGGTTTCTTGGCTGTTCGGAAGCCCACTCTGTCATACCACCAGTTTTGGGGCTTCTTTAGGATTGTAGGTGCTACAGAAAGGGAAGGCATTGGTAGTAGCACTAATAGAGAACAATCCGAGTCTTCAAAGGACTGAATGGATTGGGGACTTAGAGGCACTACCAGGCACTAGTCTCATCCTTTAGAAACTCTTTTTAAAAAATTACTATCCAGACCTTCTCCCAAGTTACTTTCTATACTGGGTATTTTCTTCATTTTGGGGAGGGATGGTTAACATGAGACCTCAGCCAGCACATTTTGACAGTTTTGTAGAAGAGGCCTTGATCCACAATTTTTGATATGTGTGTAGTTACCCACATGCATGTGATACATGCCAATCTCTAAAGCATAAGGGTAGTCAAGCTTCCATAGGAAAATAGCCCACGTGTTCCGTTAAAACCTTGCACTGCTATTTGCAAGCAAAGTAGGCTGGCAGTTTCAAGAAAACTTGGCCAAAACCACAAAGCTTTGTATAAAACAGTCAGGAGGCTCTTTTAAAATCCCTCTTCTAGAGCTTTCAAGTAATTTTCACAGTGACATGTAATTGGTTCCAGTTCAGTGGACTGATTGCATTAGATTCAACTGCTAATTGCAGTTAGTGTTGCAGAATCAAGATGCAGTTCACCTCTTTGTGAAGTACAGCAGCCACCTCTCATGTGAAATAAAGAGAGAAGCATTTTTTATCTTGAAAGCAAAAGTTATTTTTAGTAGTTAAAAAAGTAATACAGAAGAATTCAAGGACTGATCCAAAGTAAACTCGCACCATCTATGACAGATGGACTTAGTTGCCTAAGCTGCGAACCATGATCTGCAGCTGCACTGGCGCTGGGTGCGTCCTTTCTAACATGAACACTCCTTAGGTGGCTGTCGTTCTGCTTTTTGGCATGCCCACCACTGCTCCAGCTCAAGTAACTAGTCCTCTAGTTCTCATCTAAGCCTGTTGCAGTCTAGAAACAAGGCAGAGCATCACTTATGTCCCCAAGGAGTCTACAGTACGCCTATAGTGAGCTTCAGAGGACTGGTCCACTCAGTGGCTTTAGTCAAAGCAATAATGACATTCCCAATTTTTATATATTTAGTCTAGTAACTGAAACACTCACCAAAGAAGCAGGAGTTTTATATCCTTCTACCTGCAGATGTTCAAGCCACCGGCTCCCACCTTCCAGGACAACTCCCTAATAATCGTGGCCATCCCTCCACTTCTGCTGAAAAGAGAAACATAAAAAGGAGTGAATGAGCACTTAGCCCAGTAGTAGGGCAAAAGGAAGGAGAAAGACTTCTGGTCTCTGTTCTCCACCCACTGCATTTTAGAAGTGAATGGGGATCTCTGCTTTGCTAATGTAAAGAACACTCGTAGGCACTCGAGTCAGGCATGCACACTATGGAAAGGACTAGGAGAGCAGATTTACTCATGTCCACGTAGAAGTGCTCCAGCTCCACTTAGGCAAGTTATGCCACCACAGGCACAGGGATGTGAAAGACAGAGGCTAATGCTAGGCACAGAGTGCCTTTTCCCTTTCCTAAAAATCCAAATCTCTATTGGCTACCTGCAGGCATCTCCCCACTCCAGCTGCTGCGTCTTTGCTCTCACGTCTCCTTTCCGTATAGAGAATGGAAGCATCTACATCTGACTTGTAAATCTCAAGTTATGGTACCCTAGAAACACAACTTCTAACTTCCAGCCCCTCATGGCTATTCAGACCTGTTTTTAGCCAGGACATCTCACTTTTTAGGCTGGTGTGAATCCCTAAAGACCACAGCAGTCATCTCACTTGACAATTTAAAAGTATTGCTCTTATGACAGTTTGCCTGAACCCTTGCTAAATCAACACACAAACTAATTCCACTTCTATCACAAAAATTGTTACTTCTGGGCTACTTTTAGATCACTGGGCCCTTTTTTAAAAGCGATGTCAGTGCCTGAATGCGCACTTGCTGCACTAGAGGGAGTAGGAACCTCATCTCTGCCATGGGCAGCTTTGTCTGATGCGAGCTTCCCTAGGAAACCTGCTGTTGAGGGGCGGTCTGGGGGACCAGGCTCCTGGCTATTGATACTGAACTGTGAAACAGGGACATCACTGACGATCAAAGCTGATTGCTCTGTGTGGGAGCAAAGCTCTTCCGACTTTCTAACTAGTCTTCACTTTGAACACTGCTAGCTGTTTCAGAATCTTTCTCTCATCAAAAATCACTCGTATTTATAATTACTCGTTTCTGATCCGGGATCCAGGTGCGTGCTGTGTATACGCCTTGCTAAGGTAGGGATTTCCTCACCTTATCGTGACTTTGATTTTATGCCTTAGAGCAAAATTAGTTTCCAGTGTCAAACACCCTCTGACTTCGCTTCTTTGTACAGCAAACAGTCCTCCACACCAGAGACTTGTTACAAATTCCTCTTCTAAAGATGAAAAAAGCACTGAAAGGATAGCATAATCTGTTTCTGTCTGCAAATTACAGGCAAAATGACCTGTGCTACATCAGTTAGAGAGGCTTTTCTTTAGCTGACAGGCATGGTTTAATCACTACTAAAAAACATCCATACACTTGCATCTAAAATGCTTGAACAAGGGTTTTTCTTAAGAAAGAAAAATCCATCAAAATACTTGAAGGAATCAGTGAGGGATGAATTCTTGTGTATGTCTTTTTCCTTTACTGTGTCAAATGGATGCCCGCATCTGTAAAATTGTAAATGTGGAATAGAGGCAGAGCACAACAAAGGGAAGGGATAACTTACAGAACTGCTTCTCATATTGCTGCAGTAACTGTAGAGGCAGATCCTCTATCCCATCAATAGGAAATAATGTACTTCCACTCATGGAAGCAGTATATATTATTTACAACTTGTAAGGCCAAAGTAAAAATTATTGTTCTGGTAAGATTCCCATGTCTGCAGCCATTGTAGCCTCTTTTACAATTTCACATTTTTTCTAGATTTTAATCCTCTTCCTTTGTTTGTTTTTCTTCCACATTATTTTCTGGCCAGAAGGAAACAGCAGAATTCTTCACTTTCACCTGTGTCATCCCCCCACCTGCCCCTTCACTCCAGTTTTCAGTAGTGATGTAGCTGTCTTTTTCTCTTGCTCGGTCTTTCCCCTGTCTGTCTATACTATCTCCAGGACAGCCTCATTACCTGCTTTCCTCTCACTTATTCTTAATCCTCTCCTCTTCTGGTTCTTTCCTGTCTACCTTCAATCAGATCACAGGTTCTGTTATCACAGAGCAATAGTCTTATAACTGCCCTTATCCTTCCACAGCTCCCCATCTCCTCCTTTGGGATACACAAAGAATAGAGCTCGTTTCCTCACTTCTAGTTCTCCATGACCCATAACCTTCTGGAAACAAATGAAAAATGCCATTAGCCTAATTAATTTGCAGATGCAAAACTTTGAAATTCTAACCAGTGGGCAAATAATTCTCCAGGAAAACCTGAAAGGGAATAAGTCTGCTCAAGAAGAACTAGAATACTTAGAAAAGGAAGCCAAGTAAAAACATAGACGTGCTTGGAACTAGCCTTGCTTCCTTACACGGTGCCATGCTGTGCTTGAATGGATAAGGGAAAGACACTGCCATTCCACCATTTCCCTCTGCTCTTGAGATGAGAAAAAAACCTCAGGAACAACTAACCTGCGTTGTAACATTGGAGGGAAAGGGCATCGTACATTTTGTGGGACACAAAATATTTCATTTGCCTGCATTACCCAAATCCATTCAATTTGAGCTCTGATTTGGGAAACTCTTCTTTTAAGACTATAGGGCATATTTAAAACACATTTTTTAAATAAAAAATATTTAAACATTTTAGAAATAAATGTGGAATATTTCTATTGTCTATAGAAACAGTCTATAGGCAAGAAAATAGAAGAGAAGGATTTTGAGTGTATTCAGCTAGTTCCAGAGTTCTTTATTTCTATGTCCTTGAATAAGTTCACTTGATCTTTTCCTTCCTGGTTTCCTCAACTGTAAGAAAAGTAGCTTAGCTACTTTTGAGATGACTGGAAGTTGCTGGCATTGAAATAATTCTATGAAAAATTCTGACTGATCTTCCTTCAATTGTTTTATCAGCTGTACCTACCACTTAAGGGTAGGTGAAGCCTCTGTAACTAAAGTTCACACAACTCTTTGAGACCTTGCATAAAAAATAAGAACTAATTGATGATGTGGAATTTCTTTTATCCATCTGAGAGAAGCAGGATGGATTTAGTTCTCGCTTGGCACATACTAGGTCCTTTGTTTGAGATCTGAACTGTGACTCATGTGAGTTTCATGACTGAAAAAAAATAAGTTATGCACTATCTTCTATGGATATATAATGCAAAGCAAGGAAGAAAATGTAAAAATAAAAGACCTGCCAGTGAAGAATCTTGTGAAAATGCTAAATGCAGCTTTAAGAAATAACGAGTTTATTTTGCTTCCAACCTTACTTTAAATTATGCCGGCAACATCTTCTGAGTGCTAGCCTTACCGCATGCCTTAGATTTCCCTTCCTCAGAGCCCTAACTTTAACCTTGACCATTAATGTACCCTGAGCCCAAGACCCGTGACACTGCCCATACTCAGGCCAGCTACCACGGCAGGGAGAATTCCCCTCAGATAACTGCGCAATCCCCAGGGAGCTCCTTTCTTACTCTGTGCCTCAGATTAGGCTTTGCTGGTGCTCTCACCCCTAGCTCCATCCCCAGACTGAGATTTACACCACAAGGCAGTAGGAGCACCCCAGCTAAGGTCGGCTCAGGGAAGAACTCCAGCAGCAGTTCTCATCTGTCTTTGGCAGCTTCTACTGAAGACCTGTCTTGTTTGCCATATGTGTCCCATTTCGCATTCTCAGAGCCATAAGCCTAACTTTTCCTTAGCATTAGAAGGCAAGGAACCCAGCACTCTCTTCAGAAGCACTACCTGCCCTCCCCACTTCTCTGACTGGAGGTACTGGCCCTGATATTTGTTTCTTTTGGTTTTATAACAGTTTTGCTTGCTTGCTCCAAGTGTTTCTCTGGTAAACCATGACAACCACCTCTATTCATAGATACACATGTTGCAGGTCACCTTACAAAAAGCATGCTCTCTAGAGCACACTCATCTCCACAGGGAGATAAGAATGTGGTGCTCTGCTCCTGACATGAGCATATCCAGAAGACTGTGATAACATCCCGGCAATGGAAATATTCAGATGGTATTGTTCCTCTGGGTTTGCTGACTAACAGAATGGATCTTGCAAGACAACACAAGGATGCTCTCAGAGGTGGGATCAAGGAGTACTGAGACTGGTGTGCCAAGACCTAACACATGGGAGATATTAAACATTATACATCGTGACAGTTAAAGCACTCTGGTGGTGCTGTTTGGGATCACAGAATTTGGCCAGCAAGTGCCATCGTGGATGGTCCTACAGAACTGGGCAGAGGCAACCTTTCAATCTGATTCCAGTAGTACTGGTCTGAATATTTCAAACCTGAGAAATCAAGATCTGAGAAAGTGTTTGGCTTAGACATCTTGAAGGAAAAATGAAAGTGGTTTTGTCTTTTGGTCGAGTTTTCAAAACGTCATTCTAAATTTTCAAATGTTTTTTTTTTCCAGCCAAGAATGCTGGAACTAAAACTGAGATTCTGTTTCTAGGAGCTGAGATCTAATAAATCATAAAATATAACAAGATCTGTGATGAAACAACCATGGTTGCCATCTCTGCTGCTCTACAGTCTTCCCTAAAAATGAATAGCGTTTAGTTATATGAATTGATGTGTTGGGATCCGTTGGGTTATTCATGAAAGAGTTCCCGATCCTATACAGTGTATACATAGCAGACAGGCTTTCCCACTGAGACCAAGTGTATTCATATCTATTTGCCAGATCAAGAAATACAAAGCGCTATTGAATAGTTTATAGGCAGAAAACATTCTTGACTAAAAAGCCTCTAAAACTTATGTATAATAAATTCCAGAATGCATTTAATGAATAATTTTTGTGAGAAATGGATAAGTTCTGAGACACAAAAATGGCTAACTGCTGCTGTTAGTCCGTTTTTCAGTCTAACTTGTGAGTATTTATAGAAATACGTGTTTGCCTCCAGAGTATCATCATCATGCTTGTAACTCTATTTCAATGACACAAAGAACAAGAAGGAGAAAAACCTTAATTGTTAAATATTTGACTTTAAAATAAAAACTTGCATGGGGCCTTCAGCTAACTCCAGGCACCAGGAGAGGCTGGCAGCTGAGTGGCTAGGAAGCAGCTTGGCAGAAAAACCCCTGGGAGACCTGAGGCACAACTGCACGAACATAGTCAGGAACACATCCTTGCAGCAAAGAGGGGCAACAGCAACCTGGGCTGCACTAGGCAGAGCATCACCACCAGGCTGAAGGAGGTGATCCTTCTCTACTCAGCACTGGTGAGACACACCTGGAGTGCTGTGTCCAGTTCTGGGCTCCCTGTACAAGAGAGACATACTGGAGAGAGTCCAGTACAGGGCCATGAAGATCATTAAGGGACTGGAGCATCTGTCATATGGGGACAAGGGAGAAGATGGAGCCAGGCTCTTCTCAGTGGTAGGACACTGAGCGGAAAGGACAAGAAGGAAAGGACACAATTTGTAGTACAGGACAATTAAACACAAGAAAAATGTGTTTTACTGTGAGGCTGACTGAGCACTGGAAGAGGCTGCCCAGGGAGGTTGTGGAGTCTCCATCCTTGGAGATATTCAAAACATGACTGGATACATCCCTGAGCAACCTGCCCTAGCTGACCTTGCTTTGAGCAGGGAAGCTGCACCAGATATCTCCAGAGATCACTTCCAACCTCAACCATCCTGTGGTTCCAAGAGTCAGAAGAGCAGAGTACAAATTTCTAGTTCACAGAAGTGAGCCTTACTGATTTGGAAGGCAGATGGTGACTGTTTTGCTCAAAGGTGTAAAGAATCTCATTTTAGAATTTGAATTAAGGGAGAGTAAAGAGGCCAAGCACTTGCAAAGATCCTCCATTTATAGGGTCTGTGGAGTGAAAAGGGAGTTACAGCTTGCAAGTCACGCTAGAAGTGAATTGGAAGTCCCACAACAGAAGAAAAGTGGGCTCTCAGGAGTGAAAGGGATGAAACCAATGAGTGTCATAGGGACTGTATGTTTGGGAGAACGCAGCAAGAGTGCAGTTTCACATTACAGCAATAATTTTCTCACAGGTCTAAGTTTAAAAATAACACCACTGTCACAATGTTTACTTAGAGGTAAAGTTTCACGTTATGCTGCCAATAAAGGGGACAAACCTGTTCTTCCCTTCCAACTTCTTTCTTTCCTTCTTTCCACTCCTTTCCTAATGAGTGCAGTGATGAATTACATCAACTAACTGATGAAACAGAATATTGAAACACCAAAAGAAAAATATGATTACTCCATTGGTGAACTTCGATGCTCCCTGTGGAAATGTAGTTGTTAGAGCCAATGCAAGAGAGGGGATGGGGAAACACAGCTGTGAGAGGTAAAAGAAGCAGGAACACCTACTTTGGCCATGGATGCCAGTGAAATTTATTAGACATGAAAAAGAAAATGTTATTTTAAACACTTGACTACGAGTGAGTTCTTGGTGTAATCAGGCAGCTTGGCTGCAGAACCGCCACACACCCTAAGGCAGCGAGCACTCCTCCTCACTGTGCAACAGGATCACTGACAATATCTACTAAGGCTTAAAGGTGCCCTAAAAGCCCTAGGCAATGAGGGGCACAAAAGTACTTCCAAACTGTTGCAAATTTCGGTGCATCATTACAAAAATCCATTCCACAATTAAGAACAGCTTTGTATAACTTCACACAAGTTGATGGCAGACAACTATGAATTTCTCCGAAGCTTGCTGATGTCCGAGACTCAAGATTCCGTACCGCACTTGCCCTTTCCAGAACGTGTTGTCAGATTAAAAAAAAGGCTTATAAAACTTTACTTGAATTCTAATATTAATTACACTTTGTATCAATATAAGGAGCATATTTTAGAGCCTCTCTTATGTGAGCATCTCTTCAGGCATCTGATTTGTAAAACTGAAGAAACAGAGAGGAAATACCAGGTGTTTTTCTGCTGGAAAAATTACCTCCCTTATTCCTAGCACTATAACAGTAACAGGAAAAAAAAAAAAAATCAGTTTGCTTCTGCAAAGCTAAGCTGACAATCCTTCAGAGGTCTCACCTACTAAACAGATATTTTTCTATACTTAGCAGCTTTTTAAGCTGTACTGCAGCCTGACCACTGGAATCAGAAAAGGAGTTCCAGAGATATGAAGATATTCTCCTGAAGTACACAGAAAATGAACGGTAAACAATTCCGTACTAAATAGAGTGAGGAAGTACCTGTCCAACTAAAATGGACAGTGGTGTGTAAATGGCTGAAACCAATAACGGTCATCAGAAGATCAGAATGCTTATACTGCTTCTTGCTCTAAAATACTACGTGATCTTGAGCAGCTCACAGTTTCTAAATACATCTGCTGATACTGGGAGCCTCAAAACCAAAAATGCATTTATAGGTTTGATAGGTGGATGCTCAGCATCTCGGAGTCATTTATGTTTTAGGTCATCATCTTGCATTGAGATTGGTAACTGTTACCGGAAATTTTGACCACAGGTCCTGACTCTTCAGGTTCACTGTTTGCTCAATAAGCAGTAACAGAAATGAAAATTAATTTTGGGATACACAAAGATGCACATGCGCACTCATGCTTTTAGAGATGCCTACATATACACAGAGACACTGTTCTAAATGAAAAAGGTATTTGAGCCCTTAACACAGTATTTCATGTTTCATGAAACTGTCATATGACAAAGTAAGGCTATTTTTCTTAGTTGGGAGAAAATATCTGGGTTACTACTCAAGGTAGCATCACCCTTGAAATTAATGATGCTTGAAATCTGAGTATAGTCTAAGAAGAGCAAGGAAAGTAAAAGGATACCATGCTCCCACAAGTTTATTTGCCAGCTGTGACAAACTTTGAAAGGTCAGATACATAAAAAAGTAGTTGTCAAACAGCATGTCTGTGGTATCCAACTTTAGGACCTCCAAGATCCTGTGTCATAAGCTGTGAACATAAAAAATGCAATGCCGTGTGAATGGGAATCTAAGGGGTTATTTCATGATGACAGTTGAAAATCTGTGACACTTTACAAATAACGTTGAACCCATTAAGCAGAGCCTCTGCGGAGCTCTTGTAGGGAATAAGAAAGTACTGTCTAAGATGGAAATCAAGTGAAGGCGATTTCTTGCTCTAGGGGACTAATCTGCTAGACCGATGGGTGTTGGGATGCTAATGCTGTAACCTGAGCGGAAGCTACCTGGTAGAAGTGTACTACGCTGCCACAGAGTGAGCGTTTGGAAATTGCAGGACCAAAGTTTTAAGGTTGAGTTTTCTGCTGTTGAGCAATAAGAAACTGCTTTATTTTGATAGTACGCAAATGTCCCAATAAGTTATTTTTAGCCAAACTGGAAACTGACAATGACACTACAGTTTCTTTGGTTTTGGAGAGACAATGTAGTAAAATATTCAGAAAGGTACCAATGTGTTGCCTACTTATAAGCTATACATTGAAAAATGTATGTGTTGGAATAAGAAGAAAACAAGCTCACAGCAGCTAACAGCAGAATACCAGACAAACGGTGTTACCCGATACCAGCTTGTCATTGCTAGTCCGTATCTGTTAGCATGTTTTACTGAGGCAGAGTAAACACTATCCTAGAAAAAGGATGTAAATCATACAAAGGTATTTTTATTAGTTATGAGTTTGGTAAAAGTGTATTTGTGCTGCTAAATTACGAATTTTAAACCCTGATCTAAAGTTACTTCAAGAATATCTTAATGCCATCTATTCGAAAGAGTTACTGGAAAACTGATGGAATAAAATTACCTTGTTTTCTCACTCAATAATTCAGTAAAATGAGCAGCAGCTACTGGATATACATCAAATCAGTCCCCTACTGTCTAGATGAACAGCCCCTTCCACAGGACAGTGGTGAGCCCATGCCTGTGCACGGAGCAATAACCAGCCTCACAAATTTAGGTACACCGAAGAGAATAGTAGACCCCAAGAGAACGGTAAAATACAGATGACTAAAAGTACTGTGTAGGGAGGCATTACAAAAATTGCATATATGCAAGATGTTTGTTCCAGATCCTTTGACTATGTGAACCTACAGTTACATCCAGGGGCTACAGTAGGTGTAGTTCTGAACTTCTGTGACTTAAAAGAGTCAGTTTGCCAAAACAGCTACTGGACTGAGGTTGAAGATTTCTGGACACATGTGGTTTTGACTCAGTTTGCTAATCTTTACAAGATGGGTAACAGGTCTTAATTGATTTCTAAGTATTCCAAAACATACAAACAAAAATAAAAAAAAAAAATTAAAAATAAACCAGAATTATAGAATAAAGATAAATGCACACATAGTTAATGAACTCCTGCTTCTAGACGGATTTTCCTGGAGAAAAAATTAGTTGCTGGAAAATATAATTTCTAGTGATCCATTGGTTTCAAATTTGGTGAGTAATTACAGCCACAGAAAAATAGACAAAAATCTAGAAATATTGCAATTAAATGAGACAAAGTTTGTGTGAAGTGGAAAAGTATCAGTTTTTCTAATAAAATTGGCCCAAAGGAACAAGATTTGACCACAAAAACTGTGGTGTAGGCAGAAATACCAACTTTTTTTTCCCATAATTTGTCTCTTTTTGGATGCCATTCCATGGGGTGTGGCAAGCCAATCAAGCAGACCAGAGGAAGGTCCCTTCCTCGCTTTCAAGTCTCCACTGACCCCTGCCTCCCATTGACAGTATTTGCTGTGCTGTCTCTGGCACTCCGTAGACCATCTGTGAGCGAGTTTCCTGCCAGACTGTATTAAAATCCTGCACAGATTTCTGCCATAAGAGTGAAATGCATTGGCTGATGGAGGAGTCTGATGAGTGCAGCACCAGAGAGGAGTAAGGATCAGGTGTGGAGAGAGTGTGTGGGATGTGAGAAGAGTAGAGTAGAATGATGCAGCAATACACCTGCAACTTTAAATCCACTCTCTTAGGTAGGTACAGCAACAGGAGGACCTGAAATACTAAGAATTTTAAAGGACATTTTAATTTTTCTTTTCAGTGTAATTTTTTTTCTCTTTGGCTATTGCCAGTATGGCTTAATAATAGTCAATCAAATAAAATCTAATTTAAGATCAAAGAGAGAAATAATATTTCATTTGGGGTTGAGCTGAATGTTCAGTCCAAAATAAATTTTTATTTTTTCTTATTTTGCCCAGAATCTTCTGCATTAGTCCAATAATCTATTAAAACCTTTTCTGTTTGTCCAGAAAACAAAAAACCCCAGTTTTTTCAGATGGGATTGATTCTGTGAGAATGCCTGGCTTCATCTTAGAAGCAAGTATCTGGACAGAGAAACAGTTCACTTCCAGTTTCTGTTCTAGTTTAGATTAAATGTAATTAAAGTTGTGATTAGAACCCAGGTCTCCCTTTTCCCTAGCAAGTTCTTGAATAGTTCACGAATAGTAAGTCATGCTTGGGTATTCCCCCTCTGGCTTAAGAATAATTATTTATTTACTCAAAGTACAAACCCTGTCAACAAGAGGGACTTGAACGCCTTATCCCATCCAGAATAGCTGACAGCTTGCTGCCAGGCACGCTCACGGGATATAAATCCAGATTTCAAGCCAGCATTTGACTGGAGAGCTGAAGTGGTTTTGACCTTTCAGGTCCCAGCTGACTGCCCTGTCCAGGTTTGTCTTTCTACTGAGGTGAGACCCGAGTGTGCGCCCATGTGCTGCTTCAGCAGGAGCCAAGGAGATGGACAGGTCCTTAAGCAAGAATCCATAACACCAGAGCATCCCTCAGCAAGTCGGTTGTAATGCAGCCAGCAGCTGTGTTACCCCTTTCTCTCTCAAACCAGAGTAACAGTGGCTATTACTTTCAGACCTTGTCAGGATAAATACATCGATTGTGATATACTTGGATACTAAGGCAACAGCTGTTACCTTAGCATTTTAAATAAGATGTGCAGAAGGAGAGATGGAAGTTAAGCCTATACAGGACTAAAGAGTGTCATGGGAATTAAAGACATAAAAAAAGGGATTGTTACTGGAAAGCTTGTTTTTCTATGTGTTTTTTCTGCATGAACTTTGACTAAATGAGGAAGAGGTAGATTTTTGATACCAACAGCCTGACTATATTGGGAATTAAAGAAGTATCTGAGATGAATTTGAGGTAACAAAGGGTTCTGGAACAAGACTAAATAAACTACTACAAAGAGTATCCAACAATTTTTAACCTTGTCTAAACTAAAAATATATAAATCTCTAATAATACACAGAGGCGGTGTATTAAAAACTTACTTCATTTGACATAAATAGATATAATAGCTCATAAATGTGCCATGACATCTGTGTCACCTGGTAATTTTATACGTGCACAGGTGGCAAGTCCCTTTTACTGGTCTACAATGCAAAGATGCTTGGCGGAAAAGGACCTGGGGGTGTTGGTCGACAGCAGCTGGACATGAGCCAGCAGTGTGCCCAGGTGGCCAAGAAGGCCAATGGCATCCTGGCTTGTGTCAGAAATAGTGTGGCCAGCAGCACCAGGACAGTGATTGTTCCCCTGTACTCGGCACTGCTGAGGCTGCACCTCAAATACTGTGTCCAGTTTTGTGCCCCTCACTACAAGAAGGACGTTGAAGTGCTGGAGCATGTTCAGAGAAGGGCAACGAAGCTGGTGAAGGGTCTGGAGAACAAGTCTTATAGGGAGCAGCTGAGGGAACTGGGGTTGTTTAGCCTGAAGAAAAGGAGGCTGAGAGGAGAACAAGTATTCTCTACAAGTACCTGAAAGGACGTTACAGTGAGGGTGAAGTCAGTGTCTTCTCCCAAGTAACAATCGATAGGATGAGAGGAAACATCCTCAAGTTGCACCAGGGGAGATTTAGGCTGGATATTAGGAAAATTTCTTCACTGAAAGGGTTGTCAGGTATTAGAACAGGCTGCTCAGAGAAGTGGTGGAGTCACCATCCCTGGAGCTCTTTAAAGGACATGTAAATATGGGACTTAAGGACATGGCTTAGTGGTGACCTGGCAGTGCTGCGTTAACAGTTGGACTTGATGATCTTAAAGGTCTATTCTAACCAAAACAATTCCATGATTCTATAATTCTATAGGCAGAAGTAGCAAAAAAGGTACTGATTTTATTCTTGAGGAGCAGGAAACCAAGCAACCTCACAGAAAATGAAGACAGACCAAATCTCCTCACACCATCACTGACTCGGCATCAAAGATAGTATATATGACTAGTTTTATAAGCCTAGTCTTTGGATCACATACTCACACAAAATTTCTGGGAAAGGAAGGGCTACTAGCTTTTTGCCTGAATTTTATTTGTTGATACAGTCGTTTATGTCTGAAGGCTGAGAAACCCTTTGAAACGAACTAGCATGTATTTCTGAGCTGAAACACAACATTCTTCAAAGATTGTTGAGAGATTTGCCTTCAGTAAAGCCGGCAGGAGGTTGCAGCTGCCCTTCTCTGTACAGTATCCTCTTCCTCCTTAAAGGATTTGTGCTAGTATTTTTAATGCTTCCAGTAAATTGAAGCACACACAACAAGGCTTCCTGCAGAAGCCAGTTGTCATTTGTTCACTTTGGCCCCAAAATGTGATGGTCATTTGTGGCCAATTCACTCTAAGATATTATAACTTAATTGTGGGTTCGAAATACTTACCTTCTCTTTTCTCTTTCTTATTTCATACAGTTCGGAGTAGTCTTGATTATTGATCAAGACCAAAATTTCGTAAAGTTTTATTTCATCTCTTACGTGGAAGCAAGGGGAAATACAGATAAAGGAAAATAATGTATGGAAAGAACTGATTCAGCTCATCAGAATTCTGAATTTAGTTTACATGAGATCAGAAAGCGTTTTCCTGCTTTTCATATCGAAGTCCTTAATGAGGCAGTTTTGTCAAAGTGAAATCTCAAAAATAGAATGTTCCAGTAAGATGTCTTTTAAATCTGTCTACTCTTTGTGTATGCTAAACTCATCAACTGCTTTTCTAAAATAGCTACTGTTTTGCAGCAAACGAAGCACAGACAATTGAATGTGTCAACACCGCTGATGTGGAGTCGCACTAAGATTCATTTATTTTTGTCAGGCACCCATACTAGTAGTGAATCAACTGAACTGCATTTGTAGTCAGATGCCACATGTGTTGCATACCTATCCCAAAGACCTCGGATCTGCTCTCAGAAGGGTTGTGTGCTGGAGGATAGTCAGTAAGGGCTGCAGTGACCCCAAAGAATTGACACTGGGCAACATCAAACTTCTCATCCTTGCAAAAGTCCCTAAAGATTACCTTTGGCTGGCACCATTTCCAAATTATTCTGAAAGAATGGAAGCCCTTTTTTTGGTGTATCATTCTTCAAGAACAGCCTACTTTTGCAGATTAGAATAACTACAGCAAAATATCTGGTGTATCTTATTTAGGGTGGTACAGAGGAATAAGACTTATAGTAGGAGCAGCTCAATGGATGACCAAAAGTTGATCCTTTGCACAGGATCTACAGGTCCTCCACTGCTCTTTAGTGATGGATTCAAACCCTTAGTACCAAGCTGAGGGTATAGTTCAGTTTGGAACTTCCCCGACTGGCACTTCTTGAAATCTGTCTGGGAGTCTGGGCAGGAATACGTATGTCTGCATAATGCAACAAAATACACTCGTCCAACATGCCCTGGACAGAGACCTACAGCACATGAATTTCCAAAGGCTCGTAGAGACAAAAACATTTCTCCAACTGAGCAGCAGAACAGCAACATCTGAAATCTCAGAGAAAGAAGAGACAAGCGGGATAGACCTGCTTTGTGCATTAAATAATTAGAAGGTATGGTTGTACTCTATGGGATGATGGGGAAGGAATAGCTTTTGCTTTTATGGTCTGACCAGAGCATGAGAGTAAGAAGAGAGCTGCAAGGGAAATGGATTGGAGACGACTCCCATGGTTGTCACTGTGACAAAGCCATCAAAGTCCTACCATATAAGCTCAGTAAGCTTTGCTCTTCCAGATGTTGTCTCTGATAATGGGTGTGAGGTAGTATCCTTGAGCCTGGTGCCGCTTCAAAGGTTATACCACAGTGGGAAGCTGAGTAGGAGGAGGCAGTGAGGGAAGGAGGTTGTATGCGTGTCAGGGTTACCTTTCCTTTGGAGTTTTCCACTTGCCTGTCATTGCTGCAAACGCCCGTATTGCAATTAGGCAATGAACCAACTCCTGATGTACCAAGCGGAAGAGTTAACAGCTTCTCTCATTTTGTAATCTCACAGACGTGGGCTATTTGATTAATAGACAAATCTGACTCTGCAAATGTTGGTGCAGTGCAGGGAGTTTTACCCTAAGCAAAACACACTTTCCCTCCCACTAACAGGACAGTCACTGAAGCTGGGTTCCCACTCCTGACTGGAGGTGTAAACCCAGAGAGAGTTCTCAGGAGGCCTCTGGCAAAAATGGTGTGGCAAGGATGGACTATGGTATGGGCCATGAGGAGATAATCAGATGGTTTGCTAGCTTTACATAGCTAAAATGTGGTGCACGTTCCATCTTTTCCCTAGACACTTGCCTAAAGGAAGAGATTGTTTGGAGAAATCACCTCTTGTACCTTCTCTTAGAGTGATGAATATTGTGCTACATGAGTGGCTACACAGAAAATGCTTACACTATTCTTTTTCAAAATTTATAGATCAATACTGACTATTGAACCTATCAGAAAGTAATCGTGTATAACAGACTGACTTTAAATCAACAGCTGCATTGGAAAAGCTTTGTATTTTAATCTCTCAAAAAAGTCAGTTTCCTGACTTGTTACAGACCCTCACCAATACGCTGGAGGTAGAAGGCTGTTTCCTATTATGGAACCACCGAGCCAGCTAGTCTCTTGCCCTTACTTGGATTTGCACCAGTGGCATAGAAATAAAATGTTCTGAATTCCATTAATGATTCATTAAGCCAGCTATTTGATGACTTCAGCTGAACCTGTACCAATAGCATGCAGTTGAAGACTGTGTCCTAGTGCTGATCCAGCTAGCCAACCAATTCAAAATAAAAAAGAATGGAGTTAAGAAATATTTAAGGAACTATGGTAAAAAAAATTAGACCTGTGTGACAACAAAACTATAGAAATTTTATTGACCTCCTACCTATTTGGAATATGAATTATCTCTGATAACTTTCAATGAGTGTTTAAATCATCCTTGCCCACACTGTAATCAACAGAACAAACTGGTATCTTCCCATAATCATACCGAGTATCTTTTTTTTTTTTTTTCTGTCAAGATTTCTACAGGTAACTAAACAAGTGCTTCCTGTATGCTCAAACTCTTTCACCTGAATGAGTAATTAAAATGTGTCATTCTATAGTGTTCATGATAAAATAAGAAAGCCTGCTATGTTGGCTAGTGGACTAAAACTACAGGGAACAAACACAGCTTGAAGAGCCAGCTTAAGGAAAGGGCAGTGCTTTGTTAATGGATATTGATAATTAACAGATAAAGCAATGTAAAAAATTTCCTGAGAGGTTACTAAGTTGAGTCCTACTTCAGCGCTGACATGACCAGGACAAAATGTGACTATTGGTTGTGTATTGACTTTGATGAGGAAATCTTGTTTTTCTGTGGACACTCAACGTGAACTCTAGTATGGACTGCCAGAGTATTTCCTAGAACATCTCCCTGCAGTAAAAAGGGCTCATCCTCACACACACCCTTGTTCCCTTACTCTGTTAAAAACTTGACTGCAGGGCGTGACCCTGTTTACAACCTTCTCTTGATCTATTATGGACCTACCATTATATTAACAACCTAGTTTATGAGGACTTTCATACCACAATAATATAAGCTATTGATTTCAGCTTCTTCTTGACTCAGTCTTTTAAAAACTTGTAAACTTATACTATTTCATTACATTAATACAATACTCTACTACATTTTTATACAAAAAATCCCACACAAATCCCACTAGTAGACTCTTAGAAGCCAGGAAATACTAAAGCTAATGTTGCCAGTGAAATCTGAATTCTGCCCCTCCTTCTTACCATCCACAAGAGCAACAAATCAACAGGCTACACAGGGAGACTGTGAGATGCTCTGAATAAACAATACTGTTTTTAGTGTAGGGTGTGAGAATCCTCTTTAGGAAGCTACAAAATGTCAAGCTACTTGCTTGTACTTTAGCTAATTTCAGATACGCTTGAGAAAAAAAATCTTTTTGCCTTGTCTATAGCAGAATATTCAACACATAGTGACTGAACCCGTGAGGGAACAGCCGTATGAGCACCAGCGATGCAGTGTATCTTCAGTAACCATGCTGTTTTGGGTGCAGGCTTACACCCACCCACATATGTTGTATTATACCATTGCATAACCAGAGATCTCTGGAGCCTGAATTCTCAGTCTCTATGGCTGCACACACTGCAACTGCTGTGCCAATACAGAAATACCGGTACCGTGTGCTGGGGCACCACCCCATCAAAGTGCTACTAGTGTGACTTTCCCTGAGACAGAGGATGTTTCTTCAGGCCTTTGTTTTTGTGCTAGTAGTCCATCTAAGAAAATGATACGCTAAAGAGAAAACTCCTGAAATGGATCATTAACATCTATGCAAATTACAAATGCTTTCAATAATTGCTTGTTAGTACACAGTCAAAAGGAGAATAATCCAGAGTCTGCTGTTAGCAAGGTACTATTGAAACCTCAACAGGAATATCTGAAAATGTAAATATCCCGTAGAGTCAGAGGGCTTGAACTTCAATAATGGGTTATAGATTGCAGCTGATGAGGTTGCTATTAAATGTGGAAGACTTTTGCCTAAGTAATCATTCAAAACATGTTTAAATATTTGCTTCCAGTTTCCCAGATCACATGGCTCAAGTAAGACAAAGTAAAGATACTTGTTATGATACTATAGTGCTTTATCTAAAAGCTCTGTAACAACAGTTTTAATCTCAGAGGAAAGGCGAAGGGCTCAAAGGGGACAGAAGAGAAGTGGGCTGGGAAGGTGCAGAAACGCATTGCTGAGCCCTGGGAAACTCAGAAGTTGTTGGGAAAAATTTCCATCTCTATATTTCACGCTAACCAAAGGAAAGGGCGTTTATCACCCTTGCCATCTACCTTTCCCATTACCGGAGGTCTGAAGAACGGAGCGTTAACCCGGGGTAACCAGATGCAATGACTGCCAGACGGCTGGAAGAGCGACTGGCTGTGTTTTCCCAGCTGGTTTAGATCAACCTAAATCCGCACGTTAGCCGGACCGGGGGGGTCCTGCCCTCCTCCTGCCTTGGCGTGTGCTCCGGTTCCAGCTCCCCGCCGCCGGCAGTGCCGCCACCTGAGCGATAGAGCTGCTCCGGGTGAAAGACGTTGGAAAAGAGCGTTCAGCGGCGCTGAGGGGCGCGCAGGGGCGTAGCGGGAGGCGTCACATTAAGCCGGGGGTGAAAGCGGGCGGGGGCCGGCCGAGGGTCAGCCGGTGCACTGGCTGAGCCGGCGATCTCCCCGGGAAGCCGGCTGGGGCGGGGCGGGGGAGGCGGTCAGCTTGCCGTTGGGCCGGACAGCGGGGCCGGCTGCTCCCCTCGGCGCGGCGCTGCGTTGCCGGGCGGGGACATCCCTTGCCAGCAACCCCGGTACCGGAGCTATCGGGTTTGAGAGGAAACGGCACCTCGCGGAGAGGGCTGCAGCCCGCCAAAGGAGACGTGAAGGGCAGATGCACCGCACAGGCTACACAACCGACGGCGGCTCCGGCTCGGCCGCCGCCCCGAAACGCGCCTGTCGTCATGCGCCGGCGGCGACCGGCGGCAGGCTCAGCGCTCTCGGCACTCCATTGGTACTGCCTGGGTCGCGCGCAGCACCCTCCTCCCGCCGCGCGGTTGTACCCACTCGCCCAGGCTAGCCCTCGCCCCGCCCGTCCCCTGTTGGCCCCGCCCCCGACCGCTGGCCCCGCCCCGCTCGCCGATGCTCCGCCCCCTTTGCGCTCGCGCCGCTCTCTCACGCTCCTGCCCCCTCCCCTCCCCCCCCCCGCGCGCTCTCTGTCAGTGCGGTGCCTGCGCCGGGAAACATGGCGTCGGAGGGGATGATTTTAACGAACCACGACCACCAAATCCGCGTCGGGGTCCTCACAGGTAACGGGCCGCGGCGGGGGACGGCGCTGGGGAGAGGCGGGGGGGGAGAGGCGGGAGACGGCCGCCAGCCGGTGCGCGCCGTCAGGCCGCCCCGCGGGTTGCCCCCGGCGGCCGTCCCCTGTGGCGCCGCCGCTGCGCAGGGAGCCGCCGCTCCGCCGGGCGTGCGGGAGCCGAGGCCTCGGCCCGAGCCCGCGGACAGGGACGTGGAGTCGGCGCTCCGGCCGCCGGCGCCGCGAAGGGGAGCGTGTGTGCGAGGCCGGGCGGCGTTGGGCACCGCTGCCGCAGGCGGGCGAGCGAGCGGGCTGCTGGGCGCCGCAGCCCGGGGGACTAGCCCGGGAGTCACCCACCTGGAGGGGACGGAGCGCGGGGGTGGGCGTCAGCCGAACGGGACGGGAGGTCGAGACGTGACCGGGCTTCCTCCAAACGCGTCGGTACTGTGAGTGTGAAGGCGTTTGAGAAGGGAGCCTGCGGCCGGCGCGGGCTGCGGACCGGCGGGACCCGGGCCTGCCGTCCCCGGGCGGCGGGATGCGGACTGAGGTCCGTGCCCCGGGGGATGCCTTTGAGCGTGGCACGCTCCACACGGCAGACACCTTTAGGATGACTCCTTATCCTCCCCCTCCCCGGCTTTGACTTTCGGGGCGGGGGGGCTGCGTGTGCTTGTGTGCTTTCTGCTGGGAGGGGGAGGAGGGCATGTGTGATGCTGCTGCTCATAGCGCATGGAGGATCCTTTAATAAACCCCTGGCACATGACACGCGATGGTTGCACAGAACGGTTCCCAGAGCTGTAGCCGGTATGTCTGTTGCAAACCTGGGGGTTCCTTCGGCCTTTGGGGGAGCCTTTGCGGTTATTCCGTTGTACCGCGGAGCTCGGCGCTCAGGTGGAAGCGCGGAACGCCCAGAAATGAAGCCCCGAGGAGTTCGAGTGTATAAGGGCGTAAACAGCGTTTCTGGTGAAGGAAGTGGCCAGAGATTTTAGTGAATTTTTTGCGCGTCAGGCTCAGTAGCTTTTATCGGGAGCCTGGGAAGACATGACTGTGGTGGGAAGCGGCGTTGTGAGCACGCTGAGGGGCCGGAGGATGTTCGGAGTCAAAAGGGATGCCTTCCCTGGAGAGAAGGCCTGGAGTTGACCCGAAAGTTATTTACCAAACCCGGCGGTATTTAACCCGAACGCCTCACGCCGCGGGTCCGTGCCTGCGGTGCTGGGGGAGCCCGTGGCCGTGGGGATCCCGGCCGAGGGGAGCCCGGCGGCGGAGTGGCCGGAGCCTCCCGCGTGGCGTGCGCTGTTCCCCCGGGCCGGGTGCTGAACCCCGGGCCGGGTGCTGAACCCCGGGCCGGTGCTGAACCCCCGCCGTCTGGCCGCCGCCGGGGAGGGTGTTTCCGCGGAGGCAGGAGTCCTTCCCTTCTTGAGAAGCGTTTGGCTGCAAGGTTATTTTGACGGCAAACCGCTGGAAAAGCACAGTACAATAGAAGTCGAAATCCTTAGTGTTGCTATCACGTTTCAGGCAGTTGTACCCTTAATCAGGGCAGAGCAGGTTTGGCCAGATGGAAAATCACACTGGGGGAGTTTGTACCTTTTGTTCCTGGAAGCTAGGACATGCATGCAGTGGCATATTACTGTAAAAGTTAAAGAGAGGAGGAGATGTCTGCTACAGAATGCTCTTTGCATATTTTGCACTTCATGCTGTGTAACTTGGGTTATTATTTTCTGTTGATCAGTGAGCTGTAGTAATTTTCACCTGTAAATGTTCCCAGAATTCAGTACCAGATACATATGGTGTTACAATCATTTAAATAATTATTAAGTCCCACAGTAGATTCAGATAATCTTTCAAACTTTGTAGGGTTTTATTTTGAACTATAAATCCTATTGGAGCACTATTAAGCTCTTTTAACTTTGTATCGTAATTTGAAATTCCATTGAGAAGAGTATGCGGCCTCATTTATTTTTTTGTTTTTAAAGGAAAAACAAAAGGCATAAGTGAACAAAACAGTTTTAGCCCTTTCCCCCTTAAGGCCATTTTTTTGAATTGCAGGCTGAAAAATTTTGCAAGTAATTATTTCACCATTTTAAATGGGACACCTTGGTTTCTAACAATTTTCCTAGCCCCCTTTTTGTGTATGTTTGTAGACATGAAATAAAATTTTAGATAAAATCCATTACTTTAATATCATATATTTGGGCAAACGTAATTGTTTTCCACTCTGGCATTTCCTTTAACCCCTGAAAGTGAATATTTGTACTTTGGAGGCTTTGGACCCCCTAGTTGTTTCTACCGTTTCAGCTATGGAAAGAGAGCAATTTAAAAAATTCACTCCTCTGAATTTTTCTCGTAGTGAAGAACTAATAATTGCTTCTTGGCTGGTGTGTGAAGGAATAAATGTAGGAATGGAAAGGTCAGCTATGAGCACTGTTTTTTGGTTTAATTATTTAGAATATCTCAGTGATCAGAAATTAGATAATTAACATAACATGACTTCTTTAGCTTTTCTAATTAAGATCATAGCCATATGTTTGTTTTGTTGGCAGTATATACTTGTGGGCTTATCAGCACAGGCTTGTAGATTGATGTTCCTATTAGACCTGATATACTTAGTGTAGAAAGTACCATTATTACACCTTATGGTAGTATTCAGATGGATTTTAACTTTACCTAGGAGTAACTCCTTTGAATTAATTTGGAATAAAGTTATACATTTATTTTTGAATGAGGACATAAAAAAATTATTCAGGCATGTTGTTAGTCTTGTCTGTTGTCAAGACTGATGTACATGGCTCCAGAGTATATTAATATAGAATGAGTAATGTTTGTCATGTAGCTTAGTTTCATTGCATTCGGTTTGTTTTTCGAGTAAGTTGTTATATTTAGTTCTGCTTAGTAGTCCTCTCTGTTTGTGTGTGTATTGCTAGTTTCCTCTCTAGAAACAAATGTGTATTTCTTCACTTGCAATAAATTAAGAAAGGTACAAGGGATTAGAGAAATAGAAAGTTTGATTATTGTTTAGCCAAAGTAACTTGTTGAGTTCAAATGCAAAATTATGGAGAAAGCAACACCTTTTTTTTTTTTTTTTAATTAAATTGTTAACTTCTTTTATATCCAAACAGTCAAGGTCTTTTAGTTAAGAGTCCATGTTTGTAATTAGAATGTTTTCTCAACGTGAAAGAACTGTCTTCCTGAAATCTGGAGAAGTACTTTAGTGTATGTAGCATCTGCTGACTTGCAGATGTCATTCATGTTTATTTTTGAGTCTCTGTACAGACAGTTGTAGAGAGTTGTTGAGAGTTAAGCTTATTTACCGAAACAAGAAAATAAAAACAGTGATGGATTACAAAGCTGTGAAACTTGAAAACTGGAGGGTTATGTCTTATGCGAGTAGGAAGTCTCACTGGTTTGTGGATAGAAAATTGAGTTCTAATCTTTCTGCGTTCTCATTTCAAGACATTTTGCAACATGAAAAGAATGCAATGATGGAAATGTCACATTCAGCCCCAGTGTTTAATGAAGGGTTCACATTAAAGGTACTGCTCACTTAGTTAGAAGAGACTTAACTGAAAAGTAAAATCTCTGAACAGAATTAGTTTTGTTCTAACTCAAACCAGGACAAAGTTCCAAACCTAGGTTTTCCCTCTTGTACCTTGATACATAGTGCAGGCACATGAACTAGTAATGGAGCTTCACTGTTACGTTGTCGAGAGGTTACCCTTATGGTAAAATACATTTTAAAAGGACCATGATGCTAACCATCAGACTGGGAGATTTTTGTGATGGAGAATGAGATGTTGGGCTAACAATGACAAAGCTTTGTCATTTAAGTGTTCTAGATATCTTCTTTTAAAAGAAGAAACACACAGAGAGAAACAGGAAATGTGAGGTAGATAAAAAAGTAGAAAAAAGGAAAAATGGTTACATTTATGGTAAAGGTTAGATTTTATGCATGCGCCATCTGCAGTGTTCTGCACCAGTGCTACCTTAGTAAAATACAGAATACAGAGCTTGATAGGGAATTATTCTGGTTGCCCCTTGCAAGCCCAAACATGAATTTGGGGTATCTCTAACAGAGTGGTTGTTAATCAGTTACTATTGGTGTCAGCGTATTGAACACGGAATAGTAAGTACAGAGTTTTGTAATGCTGAAGTTGGCTAGAAAAGGGACGAAAATGTGTGCAGTGCCCAGAGCTGAATCAATATTAGGTCATCCTTCACTGCTGGTGATACTGGTAAAAGTTACATAATCTGTGACCTTTCTTGTTATGTGAGGGACTAAGCAGACCCTTGACTAGAGCAGTCCAGAAAGATCTAAATGATGGTGCCATCTCCACTAGCCTGATAGAAAAAAAGAGACTCTCTCGCTGGTTGCTGTCTTATTTTGTCCTTTTTCCTTTCCATCCCCATTTTCTTCTTATTTACCTCTCTTCTTGTTTTCTGTCCAGTAAGCATCTAGCGTAGCTGGTCAGAACTTGATGTTTTGTTACATGGGTTTTTTTTTTTTTCAGAATATTCCTGATACAAATTTGTCAAATTTGAGGTTGGGTAATAAAGCTTCATTCAGCGCTTGTCTGCTGTTGAGAAACAGCAGGTCTGTGAGAAAGGGTCATCAACAGACACAAACAATGTTTTCTGCCTTTGCTTCTCTTTTGTATTGTTTCTTGCTTGCTTAAAAAAAATAACTCCAGACTTTCTTCTTCAGGATAGTTTTACCATGTTTAGTGTTGCTTAAAAAGTGGTGATACAGCTTTTCACCTTCATTTTTGTGGTTGAAGGGAGTAAGGGGTTTTGACAAAATGCAACCCTTCACTAGTGATGTCTTCTTCAGGTATTTTATTCTTCCTTTCCTTCTCTAAGTAAAGATTAAAGCATTTTGAATGATAGTTGTTGCCATGGGCCTATGTAATAAAGCAGACAAAGGTTTCTGAATGCTTAACCTCAGACCTTGTTTGGCCTCTTAACACTGTCGTGTGAAGATTATACTGGCATCTTTAAGTGTCTGAAACCATTTAGTTTGTTGAAATAACACAGCACATAAACATTGTGTCTGAATTCATCACTTTGGAGCAAGCATTCTTTGCAGATACTGAGGGTGTTGTCTACTTGAGAACGTCACACAAAGAGATTACCTGGGCAGATCTGAGGTTCACTGACATACAACTTTTGTAAAAATCATCTTTGAGAAAGGCAGGGAACAAAATACTTAAGGTGTCACTATTTGTTAGTCAGTCTGTTTTAGAAATATATATGCCTCTCTCCTACTACATGAGGTACCTTCTCACAACTTTCCTCTAAGACTCTTCATTAATAGTGTGTAAGTTGCAAGATCTTCCCTCAGTGGTGATGCTGTTTACGTTTCCGACGTGCAACAGTAAACTTCCTTATAGAGGTGTGGGAGGGGAAGGACCAGCATTTTTCCCCAGGACTTACTGTCAAATTGCCCTAATTGTCTAAACTGAAGTTGGTTAACTTTTTGCTTGTGATCTGCCTTCCTCTCAAAAAGTCCATCTTACTGTCCACTCATCTTCAAAATGTAGATTCATGACAGTAGCTTTTCCCTGGAGCCTTAGTTTTCTTCCAAAAGCTGAGTTCAGTGAATGAATTCTAGAAGCAGAGAAATGCTGTACTTCCATTAAGACTAAAATATTCTAGACTCTGAGCAACACTGTTTTTTGTCTTTCCCAGCTGTAAGGCTGTAATCATGTTGAGTTTAACCATGTAAACTGGGAGATCTCCTGCTTTGCCATTTGTGGACGTATGTCTTCACAAAAGCATTTCTTTCTGATTTTTGCTATCACTGTGATGATAAACTTTTATGTCTAGTGTGTGTGATCCATACAGTTGTCCAGTTTCCTCTTTAACAGTGCTGAATAGGAGCCTTTACCTTTTATAGTTAAGAACGAAAAAAGTCCTGGATTTTTTCCCTCTGTTTTTTAATGTGAGGTGTGGAACAAAAAGTGGTGACTGGAATCCCACTGATGAAGCAGACTGTTTTACTTACAGGTTAATTTGTGTGCTATGATACCATTTCTTCTGAACTGAAAGATGTGAAACACCAAAGTTAAACCCATGTAAAGCAAGAGGTTACTTCCCAACTATATATAGATGTTTTAATTCATACCTACTTATGTGAGAAATGGCCATTAATTTGAAAGTTTGTGTGTTCTTACAGGGCAGGGGTGAGAAGTCTTGTCTATTGATTTAGCGTTTCCTTACCCAAATAGAGTTGAAAGTCTTCTATCTTCGCCTGTGCTCCACGTCTGTAGTCCGTATTTAGCAGTGTGGAGCTTGTCCATTACAATATACATTCATTTACTTTTCAAAATTTGTATTTGTCCTCTTTTCCAGTACTGCAGGAAAACTTTCTGTGCTACTTAGTTTAAAATTTAACGATGATGGGTTTCATGAGAACTTCATTCTTTAGTTGGTTTGCTGGCTTCATTAACTGGAGAGTAACAGAGTATGTTCTGATCAGTCCGTGCTTCAGAGAGCCTAGTGTACGAACACCTAATACGCAGACGCAGAATTTCTCACCTTCAATGTTGATTTAGCCGTATCTGTCTATTTGCTTCTTTTTTTTCCAATAAGAGAGTAGAGTATCTTTGTTGAGAGGTACTTTTATATTGTCTTAGGATTTCACCCATAGCTTTTCTGAAAAGGTCTGTTCATTATAAGACTTTAAAAGCGGTTTGCTCTGCAGTGCCTCCATGAAGTGAGAGTTAAGACTCTCACTTTACTGTTTCAGTTGTTCAAGCTAAAAAAGTTTATTTTGCATATGTGGGAAAATATTTTTTTCTTATTCTGACGGTTGAAACAGTTTTGCCAATATGGTTAAGAATTTCTTTTCTGAGATAAGCAAGTATTGCTTTTGTTGTCTGCAATTTGTGAGATTGATATTATGCAACAGAAGGACATGATAACTAAAAATGAGAACACATTTTAGCTCGTTAGATATTTATAAGTTCTTGAAGTGTGGAGTAAAGAAAAGAAATAATTTACATTCTGTTCCTATGTGTAGATGTAGTATGCAACTCTTTATTTCCTATATTGACGTGGTGTTACATTATTAGTCTTGGGCATAACTGAATCCTTCTGGAAAGTTTAGCAGAATGCCTGAAAAAGCTGTTCTTGGAGAATAGGAAGGTAATAAATAACCATATGGGGAATGAGGAGGTAGCAGCCTTTTTTATGTGGGATGGTTTTAATTAATAAAGAAGTAGCATAACCCTTTAGGTTTTGTTTTGTTTTTTTAATCACAAAACAGTTGAGAAGATGAAGTTGAAGTTTACAAGGAACAGTAATTACATTAAAAAACGCTTGGAAAAATAGGCTTAAATAGAGAGTTAACTTAGAAAATCTCATTTTGCAAGTAAGAAATTTGTCAGTGATGTTTTGTTTACTTGTTTGGTTTTCATACTTACTTACTGAGGCCTGTTTTATGCCTAACTTACTTGTCAAGTGGAAAAAATTAGCATAAACCCTCAAGAATAATCTTCTATGTACATTTTGCAAAATCTTGCAAAACAGGGCTCTATCCTACTGGTACAAGGTGGGTGAATGATTTTAACAGTATTTTGTAAGGAATAAAATGCATCGTCTGTTCCTTGTATTATGAGATAAATAGCGAAACTTCCACTGGCTGACTGTAGTGATTTAGTGAATAGCTGTGTATTACAAAATCTATTTTTAAACAGTAAACTGTTTTTTGGTGTATACCAAGACCTGAAAGAACTGACTCAGTGTTAATTCAGCTCCATATGAGAGTTACCTAGAACAGTAATCTCTAATAATTTCATACTTAATATGTCGCTTCATTATATATTCATTGTACAGATTGTATTAGGAGACCAATATAGTAATACATTAAGTATTGCCTATATATTTAGGAATGCAGCTATAGAAATACTTGTTTCTCAGATATACTTTCTCCTTTTCTAATTAAATTGCATCACTTATGTAATAGAATGAAGAAGCAGAATGTATGTGAGCTTTGAACTATAATGTATTTTGGACTTTTGTGTGGTTATGGAATTCTTAGTTTTCTTCATTGTACTGGATATTGTAGGGAATTTAACATCTGTGTGGAACATTTTTAATTTGAAAAATCTTTCTTGTGTTTATTTATATCATAGAAAGTTTTGTGTTGAAAGGGACCTTTAAAGGTCATCTAATCCAACCCCCAAGTCATCATATGTGACTTTTGAGACCTTAAAGTGGGAAGTAGAAATTTTAAGTGTATGGTGTGGTTTTGTTTGTTTGCTTTTTGATGTTGTTTTGGTTTGGGGTTTTTCTTTGGAGTGGTGTTGTTGGGTTTTGTTTTGCTTTTAAAGTTGTGCGCTGGGGGATTTAAATTCATACAGAAATCTAGGAAGCGAGCTGTTATTCAGAATCGTTTTATGGGAAGCTGTATGGATGAAGAACAATATGCATTGTTATTAAATGTAGAAATATTAAAATGTATTGCAGTGAAGTATCCTGCAGATACTGCAGGATTCGAAAGGGGAAGGTTCAGAGTCGTGCTTCATGACTCAGAAGGGGAAGGTGCCTAGGATCTCTGCAAGTGATGGAATAGGCAGAGATTGCCATTAAAAAAATACCCCCCCCCCCCCTTTTCTCTTAGCAAGCTGCTTTTAATACCCTGGGATAGGCCTTTTAGGGAGGGTTTGATAGTGGGGCCTGAGATGAAGTCTGTAAATCCTTCATCCAGTAATTCTTGAAGAGACAATTAATGTGGCACTAGTTAGGGATTTGGCAAACTAACACACTTGTACTCGGCTATTTCTTACCCCTTCCTGAAACAATTTTCATGCGATTTTGAAGACAGACCAGACTGTCAAAGAGGAGACGGTGTTGGGCAGGTAGGTATCCTTTTACCTAGGTACTTGCAAGTCTTGCCTTAGGAAAGTTTGGGTGGCACTATATGTTTAAGGAAGAAGAAAATTTCAGAAATTCAAATAGGTATTAGGTGGTTTCCTACTGACATGATTCTTTGCTATGCTGTAGAGTAGTGGCATAGCAGTGTAGATGGTGAGAAGCCACAGCTTGACTAGGTACTCCCTGTCAGAGTCTTCATCTCAGAAAAAAATCAGGAGAAAGTGGCAAGATGCCTAAAAATAAGTACGTATCTGGTGAGAAAAATTCCTGTTGTTTCCATAAAAAGCAGAAAAAACAAAGATTAAAGGTAATAGGTACTTCTCATTTCCTCTTTTTCTGGCTTCATTTTCCTTTTTAGTTTTCTGAATACTCAAGGGGAGAGCTACAGCAAATCAAGGATCCTCAAAATCAGCTTCCTTGAAAAAATAGGCTGTAAATTAAGCATACTAAGGAAAAATGTGAAACATGACATTAAAAGATAGTGCAGGGACAAAGTGTTTCTGTAGATAATACTCAGAAAACTCCAGAGATGCTGGGAAAAAGTCGCAGCAGATGCTCATATGAGTCTGTCTCCCTCTGATTAAAACTTAAGCATTGCTGTTACACTTTGACTTTGTACTTCAAGAAAATTTAGAGAATGTTTTAAAATAAATGGTATACAAGGTGGACTTTGGGGGGAATGTTTCTGTAATCTGCAGTGTTTTCTCCTATTGTCGTTATGATGTCCTGAAAGAGTTCCTTCTCAGTCACTCGAATAGTATTCCTTTGCCTTGATAGACGTATATAGTAGATCAGTGAGGTATAACTTCCTAGCCACTAGGTTTAGTTAACTCTAAATGAATATTTTTCTACTTATTGTGAAATACCCTCAACAGTAGGCATTTTTAATGATCACTTTAACTGAAAGGTCTGAAAAGTCTGGGTGGTGGTGGGAGCGAATTTCCTTCCCTCCTAACCTCCCGTCATGAGGGATTCCAAGCCATTCTGGACATGCAGACAATTGTTCTGGCATTTATTTAGCAGAACAAAGAAGAGAAGAAACCAGTACAAGGTATGTAGAATAAACCAGGAGATTTAAGAGGGTGTTGAGATTTTGGAGAGAAATCTTACAACTTTTTCAAGTAAGTGTGACTACAGGATAGCGCTGTATGGCATAATTCTTTGGACAGAAGGCAAGGCACAGAGCTTCAAGAAGTTGGGAATGATCATGTTAGTAAGATGTATGTGGTTCAAGTTAGGTATATTTAAACTGCTCCAGAATCTAATGCTGTTCTGACAAGTGTTTTTTTAAGAACACACGCTGTTCCACAGTAGGGAGGTAAGCTGTAAAACATTAAGGTCTAATCCTGCCAGTTAAATTCCATGGGGTAAGAATTAAAACTATTACTAATGTCTCCAAAGTGCAGGACCTTTTATCTGAGTGAGACTCAGGCTTTTTTCTAAGCATCAAAGATCAAAATGGAAACTCTAAAGTTCATGTTAAAAGCAACTGCTGAAAAAAGCAACTACTGAAGAATTTCCTGTGATCCTTAAGCTTCAAGGATGCTCACCTGCCTGTTCCTATTTCTTTATTCCAAAGGGTATAGCTCTGGTTTAGGCACAGTGGTTGCAGTACATGACTTTTCTGTTTGGCTTGGCAGCTGATCAAAGAGAATTAGTGAAAATACTAGTTGTCATTTCACCATTGTTTTGTCAGAAAAGGGTTCAAGTAGACTTTTTTGAGTGCTTTGATGAACAGAACATCTTTCTGGAAAAGGCATCTGAGGCAAATTTTTGTATAGCATTAAACTGGGACATCATGGATTATCCTTAATATTAGAAAAATCTCTTAATTCCTTGATAGCATGTCTTATATTTGGTTATTATTATGTGTGAGATGCAGTGAGGACTCATAAAATCATAAGGGAGATTTTAGATGTGAAACAGTGATAATTTTCAGTATTTCTTACCTGAATAGTAGCAGCTTCTGGTACCCTCCCCAGTAATTTTAGCAAGACTTCATATTCAGATTGTTCCTAGTACTCTTTTTTCTGCACTGAACAAACACCTGCTAAAAATGTTCTACATGTTCTTAAGCCTTTAGAAAGTAAATTCATCTGTGCATATGAAAAATATGTAGACCAAAACCACTTTAAAATGTATGGTTGAGATCTCATTACCATCTAGAAAGTATCTAACAATTAGGGAATTCAAGAGCTTCCTTTATGTTTGGGATATTGTGAAAACATCAGCCTGGAGCCGTTTGATGCAATAGCAAAATACATATTATAATTCATTCAAAGCATAAATTTAAGCTTAACCCCCTAGATGCTGACATTCCAGCTAGCAGCTATTGCAGGAAGAACAGGCAGATGCAGAAATTTTTTGTTTGGATAATTTGGTGCTCTCTCAATTCCACCATAAGTAGACAGTTTTAAAAAAAAAATCTTTGCTTTCAAGCTGTACCTGCGTAAGTCTTTTGGCTGTAATTCAGTAAGTTAACTTCTGTGATTTCATCCAATTTTCATAAAGTCTATGTTAGCAAGTAGTACAGCCTCAGAGAAGCAGATCTGTAGAGCAAACCACTTAGTACTGAGTGCTTCACATCCACACTCCTCACGATGTTTTGGTTCACGCTAGCGCAAAACCCATGGACTGAACTCTTAAGTAATGTTTGGAGTGCCTTAGGTGCGCACTTGGAGTGCATCTCATTTACTTTTGTCCAAAATGAATTCAGCATTCGTGCTTTGATCCTTGTCTGCAGTGTGAGCCAAAGTGCGGTGATTGGGGACCATCAGGAGCTACCTTGAAAGCCACACTCTTGAACCATGCAGAAACAGTAACAGAGACACGCTGGTTGGTATTTTTTGCCTCTCCAGGATTGTGTGCATCTTCTACAATTCTTGGGTATGTCAGAGGTCTTCCAGTGGGTAATGCTGAGGGGACTTTCCTGCTGGTGGAAAGTGTCCAGACAGATACTGTCTCTTAGGCTGTTCCTGTGTGTTTTGTGAGGGTGATGTGGGTGAGGGCGTCTCCTTTGAATCTTGGGATACTCTGGAAGAAGTACCTAAAGAGGTGTGATAAATGCCTTTTGTTAATTGGCCTCGGAATTACTCTTTAACTTGAGCTAGCCTGAGGTAAAATTCAGTAGTAAGTAGATGTATTCAAACATACAAAGTAAGCCAGACAATTACGAATTTTTAGAAAGGCTGTAGATGAAGAAATGACAGAAAAAGTAGGTTTACACTAATACTTAGTTTGAACAGGTCCTAGGTGAATTCTCTGTTAGGAAAATACATGCAGCACTTTGTCAGGGGGTTTATCTTCTTGCACTCCCTGCATCTCAAGCTGTGTTATTTAGAGATCATTCTCTTCTGGTGTACCGGGCAGTCTGCTATAACTAGTCACCGCTTTAGAGCCCAAGAGGGCTCCGTCCAGGTTTAATCTTACACACCATGGAATTCTGGGCACAGTTCGAACATCACTGCTGCTCCTTCACCGCCATGCTGCTGTGCGCTGGCATAACCTGTTGTGTGGCTGTGCAGGCAGGGAGAGGAAACAGCTGGAGCTTAACCTGCTAGGAAAGAGGGATCCTTTCCAGCCGAACCACTGTGATCTGGTTCAGCACGGCGCTCTGCAGCCTTCTGCTCCAGCAGGTGAATGGTGCACAAGGCTGGCAATTTTTTACCTCTACTGTCAATTTTTTCAGACTCCGTTCTCTCTTTAGTGCTCTTCTATCACTATGGAGAATAAATTTAACTTGCTAAACTAATGGAAAACTACTCTTCTTTTTGAGAGATTAGTTTTCTGCAGCCTGAACAGACTGGATCAACTCAGGGAGCGACCTCAGGAGTGCGGGTGTGAGGGCAGGGCTGGATTGCACAGGTGGGAGAGGTAAGGGAGGGAGATGAGACCTCTGCTTTCGGATCACGGCTCAGACAGATGTAATGGTGTGTTGGCTTTGTGTAGTTCACTTGCATTAATTCAGAAGATAGTCTTGACACTCCTTTATCTAACTAAGTGTTGTCTCCTTTGTTGCAAGTGTTGCTTTGTCAGGCTGGATATCCTGTCAGTGGTATTTGCTCGCTTGTTCTGATCAACAAGCAAAGACACTGCCTCTACTGAATAACAAGGAGGAAAAATACCATAGTGAAAGGAAGGAAGGATTTGCCCATTATAAGAAATTATTTTGAGGAGATATGTCTTCCAATTTTGTACGTAAACTTCTTTGCTTCGTGTGAATACTAGCTAGGTGAGTATGATGGCTATGCTCGTCATTTGTGCCTAACAAAGAGCTGAACATTTGGTGACATGCATATGTTAGGTGACTAGAAAATCTGAACATTAGACTTCCGCAGTTAAATTTGGGAACAGGTTGAACACTATGTTATGTATTTACAGGCAAGTAGGGTCCCTTTGTTTTAATTATTAATTTTATTGATTATGAATTTATTGATTTGTTAATTTTTGATAGTAAAAACTTTTAACATTTGGTTTTTGTAACTCATTGTCTTGACTATAGCATGCCTGACAGAACTAATTTGAAGACCGTATACATATAATTAATATATATACACATAAAACATTTATTATATGTCAAATATAATTAATATATGTATACGACAACTTACCGATTTCTACCAGATATAATTTGCTTTCTGCTTGAGGAACTTCTTTGGCACCATTCAGGCTGTCATCTTACTTATACTCGGTTTTCTGAGCATATCTTCACCAGTCAAATTAACTAATATGATAACTTGGAGGATGCTGATCTGATAGGTACTAAATGGCAGCTGATATGCTATTGACTTTTCTTTTGTTGGACACCCATCTGTAAACCAACTATTTAAAACATCTGTGTGCAAGATCATTTTCTTATTTCACTTTTGTCCTCCGTACCTTCTTCTTGCTGACCCCAACAGAATCATTCCCTTTCTCTTGATGGGACTGTTACCCATGTGATGGAGGTAACTGGAACAACCAGTCACAGGCATCAGCTAGTTGGGTAAGTCAGCTTTGGGATTCTTTAAAAATGGTGAGGGATTGCGATGAAGAACAAAGTTAGTTTAGTTATATAATTGTGAACAGTGGATCATGCACATTTATTTAACGCCTTATTTTGTTGCAAATCACAAGTCTGCTGGTCCATGTGTTTGTCCAATATTGTATGTTTCTGTGGTCTGCATGGCTACCAATTATGTATTGACCATGGGTTTGGCATCCAAATGCAGCGCTTGGAGATACAGGTAGCTAGCTCAAGTGAGTTTTGCAGTGCGACTGAGTCATTTGTAATGTAAGTAGCATCTTCAGTATTAAGATACATCTACAGTGGAAGTATGATTTTTAAAATAGAAAATACTGAAATGCAGTAGTCACTGCAAAAGTGTTTCTAACATTAAGAACTGCTCCTTCTAGAGGATAAAGTTAAAGATTAATAATAAAAATTCAATTTTACGGGAAGTGGGAGAAGAAGAAAGTATAGAGGAGCCTGATAGCTGCATTATATAAATCAAAACCATATCATAAAGTATAGCTTCTAGAGAATAACGTACAGACAGGTTATACAAATGAGGCGTAAAGGATGTTAACAGAAAGCAGACCAGCTAAACAGGGAGAAAGATTTGTGTGCTTAACAATTGTATCTGTGTAGGTATCTTCAAGCGTCCATTCACTAGAGAAGTTTAATACATGGCTTAACAAGGGCAAAATGAGGGAGTTGTTTTTATTAAAAAAATAGAGAAATAAACCAAATATAGCTATTGCTAATCCCAGTAGTCTCTCCTTAAAAATCCCTCACTGTGCCTTCTCCAAAGTTGACAAGTATTGAATCTTTTAATAATTGTTTATGTTAAATTCATCTTTTACTTCATTTTATTAATGGTGAAATAATAGGGTAGTAATCCTGTCAATGAGCTCTCCTTTACCCCAGCAAAATTGTTCATCTATATAGTGAACTCGGTGTTAACGGACCCAGATGATAGTATTTTGCCAAGGTAGTTTTCAATGAATTTCTCTCAGTTTGCTATGATTAAATGCTTGTGCCCACACAGTAAAGATGGGAACAAGTTGCTGCCAGTAGAAAGAAGGTGGGATTTTTTCTTTTGGTAATAATGCATAAGAAAAACTGGTCTTTGGCCAAGGCCCATGTTCTTAGGGAGTATACTGTTGTCAGGCCCTTGAAACTTTTATCATTACGGAAGTGCACTTCTATCAAACTTCAGTGGGAAAAATCAGAAGTTACACTTTTTAAAAAAGGCATCGATACGGTCACATCTGGTAGCCTTGTGCCCCACCTGTTGTCCGCCGACTGTGATTTGAGAGTCGGTGACCTGAGGCTACATACAGTGGCCTAAAACGCAGTTGTCTTCCATTCACTTAATCATGATCACAAAAGCATACCTACGCTGTTTGTTTGTGGGATATTTCTCATTTTCTTGGATTCTAAATGATTGGCTTCCTGTTTCTGAAGTGATTGTGCTACTTCTGGTGATGTCTGGTTGCTCTGGGAATCTGCTCCTACTTTACTAATGTCACGTCTTCTTTCAGGAGAACATTAGATTCTCTTTATTTTAATTAACCTGTATAGAACTATTGGATATTTTGTGAGGTTTCAGAATTTAATGATTGCTCCTATTATAATAGGTACAAAGAAGTTTTAAAAAAAGGAGAGGGGAAAGAAGTACTCCCAAGATTTTCAGCAGCTCCTCTTTCCCTTTCCGTTCTCACCATTAAGCAGAATGGTTGGGCACAGTACTTTCTTAATGCTTGCAAGGGAATAAAGCATTAAAAACAACTTTAGCCCTTCCTTAAAAACAACGGAAGATAAAGAAGTAAGGCTAACAGAGCCCTTTGCTGTCCTCTTCTTCTGTGTCTGACTTTTCATCTTCGCATAGGGTTTAAACTGTGCTGGCTAAATACTGGAAATGGCTTTTCAGTGCTTTTCTGCTGATTTTGTATTGGAAATTCTTTTCAGTTACTGTTATTTCTCTTCTTGTGTAAGTGTTGTTCTTTGTGAATTCTGCCTTTGGGACTGACAACAATACCTTCTGTCGCCTGTAACAGGACAAGTTATACTGAAATCTTTCTTAGCTGTCTTGTGTTTACTTTTTAATTCTTTTTTTTTCCTTTGGGTATATGTGCCTTGATATAGAGTTTGTAGATCAAATACGTATCTTATTCAGATTATTTTTGGTGTTTGGTGAAAAAGGCAACCTCTTGAATGCAACTAGATTGAGAGTTTTCGTAGAGAATTTCTACTAAATGTCAAGTGCTCATTTTCTTGGAACTTTTGTGTTTGGAACTGCTTTGAGTTGACATCTCCTGGAATCTTAGGATTTCATTATCAGGTTAGCAGGTCAATATTCTTAACTGCCCCCTTTTTTTTTTTTTAATCTAACAGATGGTAAAGCATCTACTTGCCTCACACTTCCGAATGACTTCTTAGCCAACTTGATGAAATACTTTTGTTAGCCTCACTCCAACTTTCCTTTCTTAGCATAGCTCCAAGAAGAATGTTTTCCATATATAACCGCTTGTTTGTAAAGATGATAATTTTTGACCATAGTGTTAATGTTGATTCTTTCAAGACTTCTTTTTTTTTTTCCTGTGTGTTTTTCATTTTGCAGCCAAAGAACTTTCCAGTACTCTGTTGTCCGGGAGGGTATCACTGGAGTAGGTACTGCTTTAATGCAGTGTAAAGGAAGTAATTGAAAGACATCACTGAAGGTGATTGTGGTGGGTTGACCCTGCTGAACCCCCACCCAGACGGTTGCTCGCTGCCTCCGAGTGGGGTGAGGGAGAGAATCAGAAAGGCAAAAGTGAGAAAACTCGTGGGTTGAGATAAAGACAGTTCAATAAGTGAAGCAAAGCTGTGTGCCTTACTGAGGTCCACACAGACTATCCACTGCTCTTGAACCTATGAAGCCAATCATTATCTTGCAGAAAGTAGATTTTGTTAGGCTGGACTCTGTGCTCTGCTGCCTTTTCTATCTACCTGTTAGAGAGGCAGAAAAGTCTAGTTTGCCTTTTTATGGGGCCTTCCAGACAGAAAGTGCCTATAAGAAATTTTGTAGCTTGTTTCACTAATCTATCTGCCCCATTTCTTCAGGAATACAGGCATTTTATAGATCAGTGCAAGGAACCAATGTCCCACCGTATGGCTTTACCGTAGGTTCTGGTACACAACCTGTAGGATGAGGATAGATTTATAAACATCTCTTGTCTGTTTACAGTTTGTCTTATTGTTTTCCTGCAATTGGTGAATAGCATTTTTACTTCTCACATGTGTTAGCTTTTCATAGCTGTTTAGGAGCCTTTGGAGATTCATCTCCTTGTCTTATCCCTTAAATGGAATCAGAAATGGAAATTCAGCTTCCATACTTCGGAAGAATTTCCTTCATAGAAAAAAAAAGTATACATTTTAACTGTGTTAGTTCCATTTCAGTCGGTGTAATACAGCTGTAATGTTACTCTGGGCTGTTACACAGCTATCTAATATCAATAGCTGTGCACTGATGATGCTTCTTAAGATACAGACTGGGCTTTTAACCATGTTATGGGAACGTAATTGAAGAAAATCCTTTTATTGGGTGCCCAGATGAGATCATTTGAGTAAGGACATCGTTTAAAGATCTTTAAGGCTCACAGTACTGCACGGCTTGTCACTGTTCTATGATATATTCTGTATTGGATGTAATTTCAAATATTGGATTGTGACTGATAGCACTGCTTGCTGTGTAACTCTGTATGAGGTTCTTTCTGCCAACGTACATACGTTTCTGTTTACACATTTTGCATATTTCTTTTATGTAAGTACTTTGCAATTTCTCAGGTAAAAAGGAAGTCTTAAAACTTATATGGCAGATAGGCTACATGCTAAAAAATTGCTTTTTTAAGTCTCCGAGGACAAGAACCGAGAGTGAACTGATATATGATGTTCTTGAATAAACTAGGATTCTTGTATTAACTTGGTTTCACTCCTGCAATTAGCTTTGGCTACTCCAGGCTGACTTTTAAAATATGGCTTACTAGTAAAACACACTTGTTGACTATTTAAGAATTACTGATAGAACTATTATAATGCAAGTTAGAGATTCCTAGAGGCTGCAGTCAATTTGACTATTAAATGAGATGTCATTTATTAAATATTTATACAATAGTCCCTGCATCAAGGGCCTACAGGTGATTCTTAAAAACAAAATTTAGCAGTTCAGAGATGCTCTTAGAACACATAATAATTTTATTTCACTTCAGATTTTCTGTGCTGAAAATGAGTGTTATTTTAGGATTTTTCTGTGCTTGAGTATTTTTTCTTACTAAGCCTTTTCACATTAAGTATCCAGGTTTAGGTGTCTTGAAAGCATTATGTGGACACTGCTTTGTCCTTGGTTTCATTTGCTTCAGTTCCTTAGTTTAGCAGAGTACTTTCATGTCGAATTTATTAGCTGAGTAGCTAAAATTCTGTAGAAATAGTTTCTCTGTTCTCTAGTAAACAAAGGTCTGTATCAATTCACTAGTCTGTTCAAATTAGCTAACTCAGAGAAGTATAGTTCTGTATATTAGAAGTAAGTAATGTGTATTTTTGGTGTATACTTTGCTCTGGCAGAGTCAAGAGGCTTTTGATTTCCTCATAGTCTGTCATGACCAATATCACCAAAGTTTTACCTTTCTGGATGAGGGCTAAAGTGCAATCTCTAAACTAAGGGACAGACTAGCAGTAAAAACACTATTCTAAGAGTAATAGCTATATATTTCTTTAATAATTAAGGTCTGCAAACGTCTTAATTTACTGAGGCTCTGCTAGTCCACTGGAAATGACATACATGGAGTAATGTATTCTGCCTTCCTCTTATATCTGAGGTTTTACTTCTAACTGCATCCTTCCTTGCTCCAGGGAATAAGAATTTGAGATTTGAAGGTGCAAAGCACCATTAGTAGTTTTAACTTCATGTGGTGTTTGAAAGCATGGAACATTTTCTGAAAGAATGAGCAGATACTTCACAGCTAATTTATCATATTGGTCATCCTGTGTTAACGTTAACTTTATTGTGTGTTTTAAGGGTGGATTGAAGATTTATGTTTTGGGTGGAGGGAAAAAATAGTACATGATCCAAAACGTGCAAGTTGAAAAAAAAAAAAGAGAAAGAAAACTGCAGTTGACACAAGAGGAAGGTTAGTGTTCACATAGAACGTGATGATGAGGGCAGAGAAGGGTGTTGAGTCATTGTTTTAGACTTGTGAGGTGGATTTACTAGAGTTTGTGTGCTCCAGAGAGCAGAGAATATTCTTTTGATCTAGTTCTGCAAATACTCATTTGGGGATATTATGGTTCCTCCAGTGAATGCTGCATTAAAAGTAGAAGAAGCTTTAAATATTCTTTAAAATGGAATGCATTGCCTTTATTCTCTCCGTGGAGCAGTGCTATTAAGAGCTACCTCCTTAGCCATACACTTCTGAAATTAAAAAAGCTTCATGGCTGAAAAAGTGCCCAAATTCTAAGAAGTCTTGTATTTCTGAAGAGAAATTATATAAATAGTCAATCAAACAAGTCTTGTAACACTTCATAGGCTAGCTCCAAAAAGAGACATCGTTGCAGTGATGCTTCAGAATCTTAAAATTAGCAGTTTGGACTGTGCAGTGGGAGGGAAGAAAGCAGAGTTCAAATCTTTGCATTTTGAACTATTGTTGCGTTTTCTTTCCTGCTAGAGGGCAAGTAACAAAACAGAAATAGTCCAGGGAGCAGGGACTGGAATCTGGGTCTTCTCTCCCAGTTGAGTGCCCCAGCTTTTAGGCTACAGTGTGGCCCTTGTTGCTGATGGTCCGGATGCCATAGCATTTTAATTTTTACCTGGCTAGTTACCTGTTTTTAGCAGATAAGACACTTGTCACCATCCAGCCTTTTAGTTTGAGTGTGTTTGAATCCCCCTAGGCTAACAGGGAATTAAACCCAAGCTCCTTGCCGCTGTTGTACTGGCTGTAATCCAGTATGAATCTGCAGAAAGAGTTCTGAGATGGTAGTTCCAAGCCATTTGTAGACCCTTGTGCACCCTGCAGTGTTCTTATACAGCATCTAGCCCATCCTTTCACATGGTGCGTGTGTGCTGCCTCGGGTTTAACCTCCATTACCTTGTGTATGAGCCTCTTAGTGTATGTCTTGGAGGAGCTTTAGTCTTCTGTAAAGTTTCCACCAGAAGAATTAAGAGCATGTATTATCTCTATTTGTAGGAAATCCAGTGGTGTTTGTTGGATTGCTTTGTATAGGACTTGAAGGCCTGAATTTTACTTGTATGCAAAAAAGCATTCCTTACATGCTACCATGGTTCAAAAGCCATGCACGTGAGGAGAAAATATCGAGAATGCTTATGAAGTATTTGAATACTGTAACAGCAGGAGCTTTGCTTTTTGTTAACATTTAAATGAAAGTACCTTAGCATTCAGAAGGTTCTGGGATCACCCAGCCTGGAACCTTTATTTGTACACCTGAAGGGACGAACTTGCTGGAAAATCAGTTTTTTCTTTCAATTGTTTAAGTTAAATAATAATTTCTTTTTTTTTAAGAAATGAATAATAGCTGCCAGTTTTACTTAGGAAGGTTCTTTCAACTTCCATGGTTGCTCTGACACAGTCTCATCCCGTGTCTTCCCATAACAAAAATGGTCTGTGTAGGCATTAAGAAGATTGTAACAAGCAGAGAAAAAAGTTTAGGGGTGATCTCCCTAGCCGTTTAGCCCAAACCCTTATTTACATGCCATATGAGTAAAAAAAGAATAAAGAAATAAAATATGAAGTCTGTTCTCCTCACCTCAGTTTTTTGCTTCACTTGATAAATAAATCCTTGATGTAGTTCTCGGCATTTTTAGTTAGTTACACTTCTTATTTTCACAATTACCATTTTGTATCTTGATTTTTTTGGTAATGACGCTTCTATGCAAAACTGCAATTGAAGTTACTCAAAGAGATTGGAGTCAAGTTTTTTTTTTTTTCTCATGGAAAAACACACTGTGTCTTTGATTGTTTTGTTTTTATAATCTGATAAGGAAAACAGTCCTGAAAAACAAGTGCTGATATGACCTTGGCCATATCTTAGCTAGCAGGTACCTTTAGAATAAGACAGTACTGCATCATAATTTCCTGATGAGCTCCAGCATCATGATGGCATGTGCTCCCACTCAGAATCTATTTTAAGAAGTGACAGAAGCACTTTCTTATAATTAATCTTGTGCTCAAAAATACTGGATTGAAGAAAGTCTACAAAGAAATGACGTTCTGAAGATCAAAAGAGAATTAATGGAAAAGTAATTATTTAGTTGGTATAGTGAGAAAGACTAGCAGAAAAAAGAAAACAACAATAGAAAAACAATAATAGAAAAAAGCAACAAACATCTGTTGATACAACAGAAGAAATACTAAAGACTTCAAAGAAACATGTGGCCCACTTGTTAAGCAGAACTTTCAAAGATTATTTTAAGTTTAACTCATTAGTGGCTGTCAGAAATTGCAGCATGTGTTTTGGAAATTTATGATCAAATCTTTTGAATAGCAAAGCATCTGATCTCTTTGATGCTGGTTTGTCAAGAAAGTGTAGCTCATTGTAATGGGCAAGACTTAAGATGAAAACTCTTCATTGTGCTGCAAACACTGACCCACTCGGGACAACTTTGTATTTTCCCAGAACGTAAGAGTCCCAAAGGTGTTTGAGGTACTCTGTACAATTAATGTTTGTTTACTTGATCTTAATAAGGTGAGTACCAATTTTTCTAAACCTGGTAGTTCAGATTAGTTGTATTTTAACTCAAGATATAAAACATTCAGCTACGTACACCATAAATTAGTTGAGTGTAGAAAAGCTTTTGAAATAGCTTTATATTACACTTAGAGAACAGGACAGCTGTGCACTACCATAATACAGATTAGTACTAATACAAGAAGAAAAGCCTAGTACTAAGCTAAATATTGTAAGTTATGAGCCATAATGTTTTCTGATGGATGAGAGTATTTTTGACTTCATTCTGTGCTACTGACTTACAAGCTTACCATTCTCTGAATAGAACACTGGAATTAGTTCTAGTAACACATCACTATTTCTTGAGTGGCCTGTGGGAATAATCAGAATTTGGGAAATGGAGCACAGAGGGGATGGGCTTCACCTAGCTTGCGTATTTTTACATTATCAAAGTGTAGCTAAGAAATCTTCAGGTCTCTTCAGTCTTCTGTTGCAAAATTAGTACACTGTATTTAATGAATGAATGCAGTGACTATGTGTGTAGCTAGAACTGCATATTGCTATGATAAGTTTGAAAGGCTCTCACTCTAAAGTATCAGTGTCTTCCAGCCTTTGACATATGAAAATAACTGATTTTGAGAAACACAGAACCCTCCTAAGGAAATTTGGCCTGTAGAGCAATGTTATGCTTTTAAGGGTTAATTAATGGCGATCTGCTGTAGGTAGAAGTGAGGTCTTTCTCTGGCTGGAAGTTGATATACCAGTTTTGCAAAGCATTCTGTTCTATACATGAAGATCATAAAATAATACAGTCATCCCTCTGTAAGTACTTGAATTCTGCGTTTTACAGGGAAGGAATTTTTTTTCCTAGCAGCAGGCTTGGTGTGTTGAGAATAATTCTGGTGGAGGTACCATCCTGATTCAAATCCAATCAAGGAATTAAAAATTCCTCAGAAGATGCAGTTTCTCATGGGTTCCCAGTGTGGTGTTTTGGTTATGCTTATTTTTTGTGAGCAGGTTGTCCACAGGGTAATTCTTGATGCATTGGACACAGAATACTCACTTCACAGGTGAAAAACCAAAGAGAGAAAGCATGAAATTCTCTTCATGACTGACAGAGGATTTCATGTGAGCTGAACACAAATGAAAGCATATTTGAGGTGATATTTTTGAAGAAATACTATAAGTGAAATAACTTCCTTTCCCTAATGTGCTCGATGTTGGGTTTTTTTGTTATGTTAACCAGTTAATCCATTAGGGTTTACTTGAGGGGTGGAGATGTCATTGTTTTGGTCTTCACTACCAGCATAGGTGGAGGAACTGTGCTTGTTTACTGACTCTCTGCATGTGTGGGTACATTTCTGAAGTTCAGTTTCAGAAAAATCTGAGCATTATGTGATGGACTGGAGTGTGAAATGGGGCTTCTCTGAACTGGTGGATCCTTGTGAGGTCAACTTGTTAACCTGTGCCTGTTGAACTGGCTGCCTGAGAGCTGAGGGAACAGTAATGTTTCCTGATTCTGTGGCATCTCAGTCAAGCCACGACCTGTGTAGTCCACTTTTTTCAGAGTTTCTTATTTTCTTCTGTGCTTCTGCATTTGTTTTGTAGTACTTGTATTGCTGTCACTTGTTTTTGTGAATGCTGTGTAGAGAAAAGTATTTAATTTTTTTTTCTTTAAAAAAATGTAACTATTGGTTTAGGAGATGTAAGCGTAAAAATCCTATAGGTGAGTTTCAGCCAGTTAAAATGTGTGCTCTTGGCATTAGGAATCACATAGTGCAGTATTTCAGAACTGGTTAATTTTTAATTAAAGACGTTTATAATTTGTTTAGAAAAATGTTCTAATATGTTTTTTAAATTGTTCAGCTAATTCAGAAATGCTAAATCAGCTGTGCTGAGGTTGCAGTATAGGCTACTTTGCTGATATGTCAGAAAAAAAGTATAACTCAACAGCAGGTCCGTATGAGTTAATGTATCTCCATAGCTATGTTAAGATTTTTTTTATGCAATATTTTGCTTAACTTTTAGCTTTGAGACTTGGGATAATGTCTTGATAATATAATTTATCAGCATTTTCTGTAGCCTTACTGGTTTTTTAATGAAAATTTTCTTTAGAATTAATAAAATCACTTCAAGTTCTCTACTGTAAAGTAATAAATGAAGGATCTGTTCTCTTTGAAGAGGAAGTGCATTGATAAAAAGCAAGTAACCATGCCACAATTGCCTGGCTGGCATAGCCGTACTTGCAGAGCCCCTAGTCCGGATATAGTGTCCCCAAAGGAGGTTTCTACTTGCATAGCTGTGTGCAGCCTCCAGAAATTACAAATTACAGAAATTACAGATGGAGACAAAAATACACTTTTTGCCTGTATCCACTCTCAGGTTTTTCATGGATTATGTTTGGTTCTTTGAAGGGAATTATTTTTAATGCTCCTCTTCCTTCCATGTGACGTAATGCCTAAGTTTCCTGAACTTCAGATACTCTTTAAACTTACTAAACTTACTAAAGAGAAGTTCTGCTAGCACAAGATTTTGTGAGAGTAAGAAATTTTAAATGAAATTAGCAGTATCTTTTTTAGGCTCCTTAATGAGCCTGTGTGAAGGATTGGGTTTTCTTTTATTTCAGTTATACAACTCCCAAACTTGGCTTTGTTCATGTTACGTACTGCGAAGATTGTTGACTGACCTTATGTTATGAGAATTTCTCACGTAGTAATGGCTTTCAAATCTGCTCTGGTTTTGTTTGAAAGATATAATTGCATAACGGGAAAAAATCAGTGTGGTTTATTTATTTTACTGTTTGGTTGTAGTTTTTTTTTTACAGTAGATATCTTCTGGGTTTGGACTTACTTGAGGGGTTAAAATGCAAATACTGGCTCATTAAGTTGTATGAAAAACATGAGTATCTTCGAGCATCGCATTTCTGTGTTAACATCAAAGGTGATAAGTCAATGCTGTTTACAGTTTTTTAATGTGGAGGAAAATATTGCCTTCTGACACGTCTCACTTTTCATTTGAAAATAATTTGAGCATGCATTTCAACTTGCTAGTTCAGTTTCCACAAATAGGATGAATTTCCTATTTTGTAGCCTACCATTTGTGAAGTGAATAATATAAGTAATCTTCTCATCGGGTGGTCTGGTGTGGTTTTAGCACGCGTGTGGCACATTTTCTATTTCTTTACTTTGACTGGAAAAGTAAGACTAACATCTACGGGCGGGGAACACTTGTTTTTTCCTGTCTTTCCCTGTGTTCAGTAGGAAAATGTAATTACCGTACTGTCTCAGACTGGAATCCGTATGGTGTAATACCATGCTGTAATAGGCGTTAGGGTTAGTTACTTGGTATTATTATTTTTCCCTTTCTTGCATGTCAGTTTAACTTCTTACTGAAACACAAGCAAGACATACATTTTCAGGAATTTTTTAGTCAAATCCGGTAGTTCTGTTATTGCCCTTAATTTGATATTTCTTGATCACCTTTAATTAGAAAATATCACGTAAGTGATATTTGTAAAGAAACCTGAAGTAGTATTTACATTTTTCTCTGTAGGGTTTAACATGGAAGCTATTACGAAACCCTTCGGCATGTATATTATACACAAGCTTCTACAAACAGGTTGTTACTGTTACGTGTGGTATTGCACTGGAAGTTTTTATTCTGATAAAACTGTGCAAATATTTATGGATTGGAGTTTTGCATTAAGGTTTAGATGTTGCGTTTATAGTTTGATATAATTTAGCACTTTTATGGCAAATATTTCTTCTTTTCTGATGTTTCAGAAGTAGTGTTTTGATCAGTTAGGAGGCCCCAAATGTATACATTTATGCATATATTTAAAAAAAAAAAAAAATCTTACTATGTGTCTACATAGCAGCATGTCTTCTTCAGTTTGAGTTTCCTGTGGCAAAAAGTCTTATGCAATCAGCAACTGTCACCTTATTTTTGAGCTTTTTGGTTATTTTCAATCAAACTTGATAAAGTGAAAGCAGGATTGAAAATCTTAGGCACCTATAAAACATCTTCCTTGGTAGAAGAAGTGCCCACAGAGGAAGAGGCTTCTGTATGAGTTCATCCATTCTCAGGCAGCAGCAAATTCCACTAACAGTACCTGGAAATTACACTTTATTAGTTCCATCACTCATGGAAATTCTGTTTAGTAAATGAAGAGAACTGAATGTAGAGACACAGATGATTCCAATATGTATTTTTTGTGTGGCTTTTTCTTGTTGCTTCTTGTTGTGACATCATGTAAGCTATTTAAATACTTTTTCTAATTTACTTGTTGGCAGTGGCCAGTACAAAATATTCCAAAGTTATTGCCAGTTGACCTCCAAGGAAAGTATTCTGAAGTACAGTAGATTGGTGCAGGTTGTATATGTGTGCATGCGATATTTGATATTCTTTTGCTCCCTTTATTCATAGTAATGGCTTGCCCCTTGCAGTCCTTCTAAGCTCTTGATCTCTGTGGCCATTCTGTCAGTGAGTTTTTTGGAACAGGACGTTGGGTTGCAGGACACTATGCTATCTAAAGATACATGACAAAGACTGAATGCCTTTAATTGGTTTGCAATATAGAAGGAGAATTGAAAATGGGTTATAAAGGAAGAGGCATTGCACTCTGAAGCAAGAGGCAACTAGGGCTCTGCAGAAAGGGCGAGATTTAACTTTAAAAAAAAAAAAAAGAAAAAGAAAAAACTTCCTATGAAAGATTTCATTCAGTACTCAGGTGCAAGACAGCTGAAAGTAAGCAGTTAAACTTTTTTTTCTTCAAACCCAAATGTCAGGTTCCATCTACAGTTTTGCAGTAAAGGATTATAAACCACACTCTGGGATTCCACACTCTTATTATTTTAAGGAAACTTAATGAGCAAATGCAGGATTATAATCTGTGTGTTCCAGTTTTTGTCTCTCATTGCACAATTAGTTATTAATGAGTTTTTTTCTTGAAGTTTGTAAATATGGAACTGACACTTTTTCCCTCCCAATATGCTGTTCTTTAAAAATTTAAAGACAAACTAGTGACTTGAAGTTTGACTTTCTGAATTTACTGTTCTTCTTACTATGACAAGCATGTAGATTTTATTTTTATAACTAACACTATTAAAATTTATTTGCCATACAATGTTCATGGTCAAAAATTAGATAAAGACTGAATGGCAGCTGGCAGGTGTCAAAGAGCCGCTTATTATGCTGTCCATAATGCTGTATTCTCTGTAGATGATGTTCTAAAAAGTGTTGTAGAAGTTTCATAACATTAAACAAGGGTGATAATGTTTTCTACTTTATCCAAGTTCTACCAACATCAGGCTTTTATCTTGCTTTTCTTCTTTCTCACTTTATTGTAATACCGTCTCCCAATCACTCCCATGCTCACATCCATTATTCTCTCCCTCACCCAACCTCATCAATAACGTACCATTTTGCTCGCATCCTCACCCACTGCAGTTACTCTTGGGGCAAAAATGCAGAAAAATAGTTGTAAAAGGAAATAGGATTACTGCCATGCAATCTGATTTAAAATGACATCGGTGTGGAATGCAAAGACCAGAATTGCAGATGCTATAGTGAGTGCTTCTAGGAAAAAGTAGTTTGACAAACTGTAGGAGGGGAAACAACTTTTCACTTAGCATCTGCCAACTACAGATGTACTCTGTAATTTTTAGTCAGATTCAGCTTGTGTAAAAGGGGAAAAACCAAAAAAATCAGAGCAAGAGTGTAAAAAAGTGAGGCAACCAGCTGAAGGGAAGTCAAAGAGCAGCTGAATGGTTTGTGATGCTGTGCAGTCTGTTTAAAGTCATTGTGTTAGGCTCAGAACTGGAACACGTGCTGCAGCTGAAGAGGCTTCAGTTAGCTGACCTCTAGCTCCTTTGCGGGTGCAGTGTATTAGTCTCAGTTTTATCTCGATCAGAAGGCTGTTACCGTGCCTTGCACCTTCTGCTCAATCTGTGTACCTTTAATTCCATCCTGTGGAAACCAAGCTGTGAAGGTGTGGAACGATGCTGTGTTTCTCCCAGTGTGGAACTGGTAAGCAGCCTTCATATGAGCTACTTCGAAGAACTACAAAGCACTCTTCTGTTTCCCCAGGGTTTGATAACAGTGTCAGAAGACCAAAAAATAAAAGCTGACACGTTGAAACTTGAGGAGAAAGGAAGTTACTAGTAATAAAAAGAGATAATGCAAAGGGGGAAAATAGATCAGCGATGCTGTCAAGTTAAATGCAAAAAACTAAATAAGTAAAGCCCAAAAGAGACTGTTGAGAATCAACTTGCTAAAGGCATAATGCCTAATAATAACCATTGTTGATGTGTATCAGGGTGCAGAAAGCTTATCAGAGTGTTGGTGGGGCCAGGAGATGATCAAGACATAAGAGGAGCAGTGGAGGAAAATAAACCCATCATGTAAGAGTCCAATGTATTCTTTGCACAGCGAGGATGAAGGAGATTACCACGCTAAAGTGTGTGTGGGGTTTGGTTTTGGGGTTTTTTTGTTTGTTTGTTTTTTAAACATGGCGTGAATCTCACATTGAAGCTTTTCAGCAGAACTTAGTAACTCTGAAGTAACAGAGCTCTGAAAGGAAGCGGTGTTTGGTGGTTTTTTAAAGGTGATAGCTGTGGTCTTCTAGCAGCTTCAGCCCAGGAAATCGGAATTCTTCATTGAGCACGCTTCAGATGCTGTAGCAGAGACTCATATGCTTTCAGCATATTTACTAGTATATTGGGAAAGAATTGAAAAAGCTTTTCCTGAGGTTCATTCTGTTCAATCTGCCGGAGGGCTTTTTAAATGTCTCATGATGCCTTCAATATGAGTGAAATGATATGTTACATTTGCATTTTAAAAATGCTTCAAAAGATTCTTAAAGAAATTAGACTGTCCTGCAATAAGAAGCAAAGTCCTTCTGCGTTTTAATACTTGGTTAACAATTAGAAAAGTGTAGGAATAAATTGTCAGACTTCTCTGTAGAGGCATTTACCAAGAGAATCATGTAGGATCTGCTCTGCAAACTGTCAGGTTAACAGAAGAGAATACAAACCAGCTTCTGTACTACTTACTGCTTCTCATATTGCAAGCAGTAGGAGGCATAAAAGAAATTATGAGTAGTTTTAATTATACATATCATTAGAATGGCTTCAAAGTTAACCTATACTCAGATAAAATTCGTATTTTTAGTCTCTATAGTAATAGTATGTGGTAGTGATCAAGTAATTTTTTACAGTAGATGTCAAAAAACTTTGCTTGCCATTTCAAGAATCAAGGTAGCATGTTCCTTTTATAGTTTTACATACTTTTATAGAAATTATCACCTATATTTCCCAGGGTATGAAAAAAAGAAATCAGCAAATGACAAATATTTAGGGGTTCTACTTTAGAGATATTTAGAGAGTGAAAGAAACTTTCCTACTCTGTAAAATACATTTGATATTGATTACCACTAAAACTGAGAATTTTCCATTATTCTTAGTGATTTCAAAATATCTGTGACCTTACTGGTAATCCTAGTTTTAAGCTCAGGGTTATTGATTGGGAGTCAGGAAGGAATTTTCTTACAGAGTAATTTGAGAACAGTTGGACTCTTTTTGTCTTTAGTTGTGAATGTGGTTCACTTTCCTAGGATTGTCTGAATCACTGAACATGCTTCTGTGTACGAATAGGCTGCACATTTGTGCCAGTCAAAGACAGAAATAGAATGTAAGGACTTGAGAGGAACTGAATGGTGAGTGTTGTTATGCTGCTTTCTATACTCCTTGTAAAAGAATCTCCTAATAAACACCAACTGTTACTGTCCCCAAACTGGGATTAATATGAATGCAAAATACCACACTCTGTGTTCACAGAATCACAGGTTGCTTGGTTTTCTCTTCCTCAAGAATAAAATCAGTACCTTTTTTGCTGTTTCTGCTTGTAGAATTAGAGAATCATAGAATTGTTTTGGTTGGAAGTGACCTTTAAGATCATCAAGTCCTACTGTTCCTACTGTTAACCCAGCACTGCCAGGTCACCACCAAGCCATGTCTCTCAGTGCCACATCTACGTGTCTTTTAAATAGCTCCAGAGATGGTGACTCTACCACCTCCCTGGGCAGCCTGTTCCAATGCTTGACAAACCTCTCTGTAAACAAATTTTTCCTAATATTCCACCTAAACTCCCCTGGTGCAACTTGAGGCTGTTTTCTCTCATCCTGTCGCTTGTTAGTTGAGGGGACAGACTGACCCCCCACTTTGCTACAACCTCCTTTCAGGTAGTTGTAGAGAGCAATAAGGTCTCCCCTCAGCCTCCTTTTCTTCAGGCTGAACAACCCCAGTTCCCTGAGCCGCTCCTCATAAGACTTGTTCTCTAGACCCTTCACCAGCTTCGTTGCCCTTCTCTGGACACACTCCAGCCCCTCAATGTCTTTCTTGTAGTGAGGAGCCCAAAACTGGACACAGTACTCAAGGTGTGGCCTCACCGGTGCCCACTACAGGGGGACAATCACTGTCCTGGTGCTACTGGCCACACTATTTCTGACACAAGCCAGGATGCCATTGGCCTTCTTGGCCACCTGGGCACGCTGCTGGCTCATGTCCAGCTGCTGTGGACCAACACTCCCGCGTCCTTTTCTGCCAGGCAGCTTTTCAGCCACTCTTCCCCAAGCCTGTAGCGTTGCAGGGGGTTGTTGTGACTCAAGTGCAGGACCCAGCACTTGGCCTTGTTGAACCTTCTATCACTGGCCTCAGCCCCTTGATCCAGCCTGTCCAGACCCCTCTGTAGAGCCTCCCTACTCTCAAGCAGATCGACACACCCATCTAACTTGGTGTCATCTGCAAACTTACCGAGGGTGCACTCGATCCCCTCATCCAGATCATCACTAAAGCTGCAGAAGAGAACAGGCCCCAACACTGATCCCTGGGGAACACCACTGGTGACTGACCACCAACTGGATTGGACTCCATTCACCACCACTCTCTGGGCCCGGCCATCCAGCCGGTTTTTTACCCAGTGGAGAGTACACTCATCCAAGCCATGAGCAGCCAGTTTCTCCAGGCAAATGCTGTGAGAAACAGTGTCAAAAGCTTTACTAAAGTCCAGGTAGACAACATCCACAGCTCTTCCCTCATCCACTAAGTGTGTCACCTTGTCATAGAAGGAGATCAGGTTAGTCAAACAGGACCCGCCTTTCATAACCCCATGCTGACTGGGCCTGATCACCTGGTTGTCTTGTACATGCCACGTGATGGCACTCAAGATGATCTGCTCCATAACCTTCCCTGGCACCGAGGTCAGACTGACAGGCCTGTAGTTCCCTGGATCCTCCTTCCAGCCCTTCTTGTAGATGGGTGTCACATTTGCTAACCTTCAGTCAACTGGGACCTGCCCAGTTAGCCAGGACTGCTGACAGATGTTTGAAAGTGGCTGGGTGAGCACTTCCACCAGCTCCCTCAGTGCCCTTGGGTGGATCCCATCCAGCCCCACAGACTTGTGCACACCGAAGTGGTGCAATAGGTCACTGTCCATTTCCTCATGGATTATGGGGGCTTCATTCTGCTGCCTGTCTCTGTTTTCCAGCTCAAGAAGCTGGGTACTCAGAGAGCAACTGGTCTGACTGTTAAAGACTGAGGTAAAGATGACATTCAGTACCTCAGCCTTTTCCTCATCCTTGGTCACTATGTTTCCCCCCGCATCCAGTAGAGGATGGAGATTCTCCTTAGCCCTCCTTTTGCTGTTAATGTGTTTATAGCAACATTTTTTGTTGACTTCTGTGGCGGTGGCCAGACTAAGTTCTGGTTGGGCTTTGGCCTTTCTAATTTTCCCCCTGCACAGCCTCCCCAAATCCTTGTAGTCTTCCTGAGGGACCTGCCCCTTCTCCCACAGGCCATAGACTTTCCTTTTCTTCCTGAGTTCCAGCCAAAGCTCTCTGTTCAGCCAGGATGGTCTTTCCCAACGGCTCATCTTCGGGCACACCTGGACGGCTTGTTCTTGTGTGTTGAAGATTTCCCTCTTAAGGAATGTCCGGCCTTCCTGGGCTCCTTTGTCCTTCAGGGCTGCCTGCCAAGGGGCTCTGCCAACCAGTCTCCTTAACAGGTCAAAGTCTCCAGAAGTCTTACTTACATAACACAAACATTTTTGCTTAATTGTCTGTCTATGTCTTGTCTGGTTTTTTAGATTACAAATCCTGATCTAACTTGGGACCACCAACTGCTATTGCAATGCAAGTCCTATTTAGAGTCAGGAAACACTGTCACTGTTGAATTTGTTTAAAGCTGCTTAAATACTGTTATAACTGCATTTGCACTAGAAAAAGTGCTGCTTAAATATTCTAAATCTAGGAGTGGAAGTTCTTTGTTAAGACTTAGTACTTGCACATATTTAACATTGTGTTGTGAGTTTTTCCATTAACTTCAATTAAACAGATCGGTGCTTTGAGGGGAAATGAATAAGTAAGTCTTTAGAAAGTTGTGCTTTAAGTAAGTGGTGAGGCAAGAAGTGAACTCAGCCGAGCGCAAAGGAACAGCATGTGTTTATCTGTTTAATTGTCAGTGGTCAGAGCATGCAAGTAGTCAGTCTGCATTGCAGGACATACAGGGCTAACAGGTAGCATCTTTGCACTTTAAATGGTAAAAAAACTTCAGTTTTGGATTATAACAGATGTGCATCTTCTGAATTCAGTATAAATATAGATACGTAACTTTAGCTGCAGATCACTTATACTAAGATTTTATTGATTTTTTTAGAAGGTACTGAGAATGATATACAGGTCTGAAAATATTTCAGCACTGATCTATTTTAGGATGAGGAACTTGTAAACTCTTTAGTCTTACTTGCCTAGTATGCTAACTTCTCATAGAGTGTTATTCTGCTGTCTTATGCTGTGCTACTTGTTTATGATTGGTATTAATAGCATTTATATTTGGTAACCTTTACAAATTAGAAGTGTGCATGTGTTTTTAGAACCAGAGTTGTATATCTGGGTCAAAAATCAGGAGTAGCAAGCAAAAAGCATGCCTGGCTGTAGAGCAGCTAGAGAAATTGAACCTGAGAACTGTGTTCCATAAATGAAAAATTTGATTTGAATATCAAACTCTTTTCAATAAAGGTGGGGGAAAAAAAGTACAGTCCATGTGAGGATGGAGTGTGATGATGGTGGATGCAAAAAGTATTGCCTACATCTCCCACACATTCTTTTGCCTTTAGAGATGACGGCAGAATCTGTGCCATAACTAGCCTAGGTGTGAAATGACGATAAGGCATTTGACTCATTGGATCTGGTGAAAGAACTGTGTTGTAGGCTGGTGGGTGCGTAGTGTGTGTTCAGCAATCTCAGACCCATTAGAGGTTTCATGTGGTCTGAAATGCCTGTAAATAAATAATAACCTGGACTACTATATTGGTTTTACTGTGCATTTAGCATCTAGGGGAGACCTTGGCTCACGCAGTCCATCTGTAGCATCATTCTTTCATCGGATTGTGTAGGAAAATGCAAATCTTAACCAGAACAGGGTTGCACAGCATGTTGGCCATCTGTAAACACTGGCTTCTTGCCTTCTGCTATGGACTTCAACCCAATTTTGGCAAGGAAGAAGAAGAGTTCAGTTTTATTTTCATCAAGTAGTAGAAATTGTTGCCAGTTTAGTAATAGATGGATAGAAGACTTGGCACTATTCTTGATGGCCATTCCCCTGCTTCCAATCTTGGCCATGGGATTTTGGCAATATAAGCTTCTACTACACTTTGGTCACTAGACATGGGGAGAAAATTCTTAGGGTAGTTATCAATTATTCAATGGGCAACAGGTTTAAGTATTTTCTAAATAAACATTTAAAAAAATAAAAACCTCCAGTATTTTTTACTTGAACATCGCTCTCCAGAATCCCATCAATTCAGATTACTTGTCAAGGTATTGCTTTCCCTCCCAAGATAACAAAGTTGGTTGGGTTCTTACTTTATAAGAAATTTTACCATCATAAATTTGGCAGAGTATGTGTGTTTTTGTGAAAGGGAGCCGATGTTGTTCAAGAAGAGTTTCAGCTTGCAGTTCTGTGCAAGAAACTGACTGAACAAATTTAGTTTATTTTGTTTTATAGTCTGTTTTAAAGGTTTGGGTTTATTTAGCAGTGTTTTGGTTACCAGTGTGAGTTAGTGCTATCGTGGAGATCTTTAATACACAGAACAGATCGAGAGCACGTACAGTCAGAGAATCACCTCTGCTTTCTTGACCTCAGAGATGTGTTCATATTTCATGAAAGTCAATTTGGACACTGTAACTTCCTTGTGGTGCTTTTTGTGAGGCTTCTTTTAGAGTCTGTGTACTATACAGATGACGAAGGGCATTAGTTTAAAAAACCTGAACACCTTGTCCTGCTCATTCTGCTTAGAATTTTACAGTTAGCCTGAGAGGTGATATCAAAGGACAGTTTTGAGACATGTGCACCTGTGAAATTTTTTCTTACAATGCTAAGCATACCTTTGACATGCTTTAAATTTTTGAAGTGGTAATTTTTGGAAAAAAGCTTTATAGATATGCAGACATTTTGAATGCCTTTGTATATAATATGAAAGAATATTATCAAAACAGTCTAAAGGTGACAAGACACGAAGGCGTAATACTGTCTGTAAGAAAGAACAGGTGACAGTTGTACATTTCTGTCACTTTATTCCTTCAGCTTTCTCGGAGTTACTGAAGGTTGAACTGCCTGCTGTTTTCAGTAGCTTTCCAGGGAAAGGAGCACGTCCATGGCTCCAGGAATGCAATAGCGTTGAATGTTTGCTCGAACCTCTTGGTTGTTGTCCCTCTGACCAGCTGACACAATACTTGCCAGTGATTCAACTGTAAACAAGTTCTTCTAAAGAACATAATAACAGTTGATTGCAATAAATTATGGAAAAGCCTGTCTCTGTGTGCTGAGTACTCCGTCTGTGTTGTTAATGAAGTTAGGTTTTTGCTACAACATCACTTTGCATATTTGAAAGTCATTTTAAGGTCAGTGGTTCTGGAAAGGTCTCAGTGGAATTTGTGCATGCCGTAACACAGAATACTTGTGCTTCTTACAGATCTCAGGCTTGGATGTCTCATGAAGGGCCACATAATGACTCTTAACAAGAGAAAAGTAACAGAAATGCTTCTTGGCTTTTAAAAAAAATCTCTTTGCAGTCTCCTGAGCTCGAGGTTTATTAACAGATTTACCCAGGGTGACTAAGTGCCTTAACAAGGGGTGCATTTTTAAAGTAACTTACACACCAGTATACTTTTGTAGAGGTGAAAATCTTGTCTGCTCTAAAAAATGAGTCATCTCTGTCTCTAGATTTTGTAGAACAATGAACCATCCTATGGAATCTCAGAAATTGGTTGAATGGAACCTCTGCAGTTCTTATGTTTTATCTGACCAGCCAAGCCACGTTTTCATTGCTTTTGCCCCATCAAATGTGTAATTCCATTTTGGATAGTTGTAACTATGAGATAACTATTAGTTGTAGGTATTAGGTAACATTGTAGCTGCTTCTTTGCCACCCTGAGTGTGCTCAGCTCCCTGAATCTGTTGTCTTTGTGCACGTGGTCTGGGCCCCTGACCACCTGGGTGCTCTCTACTGGACCCTCTCTGATTTTTCAATATAGCGTCACTAATCATTCCTAAACAGTTTGTCCCATCCTATTGCTTTGCCCACTCTTTCCCAAACCCTGCTTGTGCCCTGCAGTCATCTGGGCACAAGCTTTGACTGTATGGAACAGGACAAAAAAGGCGTTGAGTATTTCAGTCTTTTCTATATCATCTGCCGCTGGGTTGTCTTTACCCATCCACCAGAAGACTCTTGTTTTCCTAAACTTCGTTTTGCACTGACAATACCTGTAGAATCTTTTCTTGTCATCATTTATGTTCAGCAAAACAAAAGTCTTCCTGACTCCCTTCGTGATTCTTGTCACTGAATGATGCTTTTATTTGCCGCCTTCGTTGCCTGTTCTTGTTTCTACTCACATGTTCCGCCCTTGCCATCTTTTAGAGAGAGCGTGCATCCTATCCCGCACTATATAGGCAAGTAGATTTCAAACAGATGTGAAGAGTAAACAAGAGAATGTTTTTAGCATATGCTTCATTAATGGAACAACTAGTAGCATACTAGTAGCATAGAGGTTTTATTTCGCTTGTCTATAATAAACCAAGATGGGGCAAAATAAAAGGATTTCAGAAAGGTATCTCCAATAAACCATATGATTTATGTCAATCAAAGCATGTTTCAAGCAGCTTTTTACATTTGTATTTCTAGTTAGTCATCAGCATCATCTTACCTCTGCTAACTAGGAGAAGTTTGAACTTACTGTTTGAGCTGAATAGTACCAGTAATCATTAGACTTTAAAACATGTTATTTGAGAAAAATCAATTAAGAAGGAAGTTTCAGCTTTAAGTGGCAGTGTATTAATGTCTGTTAATAAAATCTAAATATTTTATGTTTGACTGTTGGATCCTATTGCAGGATCAGTGGCTTCACGAGTCAATCTTTCTGAGAATGAGTGATCCTAAAAGCGTAAACTCTCCCCTTACACGACTGTTATCTCTTCTTTAAAAAAAACAGAGTATTTGCTATTGAACTCTCTTTCTACAGCATAACAGTAATCAGCTAGATCTTTGTTTTCCAAAGTGGACTTTGTGTTTCTGTTACGAATGGTGCCTACTACCTGTCCTTGCCTGAAACACCCATAGTACAAACATTCCTCAGATGTGGGAGCACTAGAAACTGCCTTTGGACCAAACTGAAGCTCTTCTGTTTGTTTTGTGCTGTCTGCCAGCAATGGACAAGGAAGTTGGAGGAATTGGTATTTTTTCAGCTAGATAAGAAGAACACCCCAGCCAGAAATTGGACTGTGTCCCTAGGAGCCATGTTATTTACGTCGCCAGACTATATGTATATAATATGGAAGAAAATTAAGAATGCTAAAATATCCCATCTTTCAAGAAACAATACTAACAACACAACTCCTTTGATCTTCTTTTCAGCAGAGGGATTGTTTAAACATAACTTTTCAGACCTCAGTAATGGTAGTAGTTGTTTTTTCTTAACATAGTATTTATGTTCAATTTTGCCTTCCTTGGTATACTTTAATACTTAAATCCCATGGGTGATACCTGTATACTTTTTGTGTGAGAAAAATAAAATACTCGTTGAATGGAAAAGTTCTCTCATGTATGTATGAAAGACAGCCATATATGTAGCCCTTGAGGGACAGGCTTTGAGAGAGTTTTAGTTTCTGTTTCGCTAAGTGAAATAAAAAATATTTTCATGAAGTTAGTTTGCTGTAATGAAGTTCTTAAATCAGCTGTAAAATGAGTTTGTTATGCTGAGTAGCTATTTAATGACACTTGTGGAAAATATTCTTTAAAAACTGGAATGTTTGGTGGTCAGGCAACTCAGTTTCCTACTGCTAGAGTCTTATTTTTAATAGTATGTAATCGGCTAATTTGCAGTTACAGATGCACTTGCCTTCATGATATAAATAATTTTGAATAAGGATTCTTTTTCCCTGTCAAATAACCCTTATTTTATTTTTGACATGTATCTACCATCATTATTTTCCTATGTTCTGCCTCTGTCTCTTGTGCTCTTCCTGATGTACTTAAAAACAATGCAATTCCCAGACTTGCCTTCTGCAGCAGACAGACTCCCTTAGGTCTATTTCTCCATTTCCAATGTCAAAAAAAATGTAACCAGTCCAGATAATTTACTTTTTCATTCACTGAAATTGTTGGCAAGGACAGACAGACTTTTGATCCGTGGAGCATTATTTTGGAGATTATTTTAAGGCAGGAGCATAGACAGGAGTGGGTGGTGGCTGCCAGAATCTCAAGGGAGCTGTGGAGAGTCCAGAGCTGTCTTTGCTACGTTCTCCAGCTTGCTCAGATTGACTTTTTTCTGAAGTAACTACAGTTTTTGCAGATGCTGGTTTCTCTTACGTAATATTCGAAGTGAACCTTTTTATTCCAGAGATCTTTACAAGTAAAGCTTCCTATTCCAAGATCATTTTCCAGTGCCTGGTATTACATCTTGACTAACACGGGCAAAGCTCTAATTACAGATAGTAAATTAAGCTTCACAACCTGCAAACTGTTCCAGGGACATGACTAATTTTTTAATGGCAATGCTGCTAGAAATCACACAACAGGGACGTGAACCAGGCTCAGTGAATGTTAGTATAGAGATTAGTATTTCTGCTCTGAATTTCCAAGCATACGTGACATATCTTATACAGAATATCCCCTGGGTCATTGAGTCATATTTTAATAATAAACCCTACTTCTCACATCCCACAGTCAGTAAAGTCAGCTTTAGAACTCCATATTCTTCCTTTCTTTTTTCAATTCAAGGATTATGGACTATTGACTGTATCCTGTATTACTTATTTCATTAAAATGCTTTTTTCTTGCTTGCAGTTTGATAAGGAATTGTCTCAGATGATAAATCAGTATTGTCTAGAAAGAACAAACATGAAACTACGATATAAGTTTTTTTTTTCCTTTTGAACCAATTGCTGTTCTCACTCCCCATTTTTGGAAGTTTGTTCCCTTCCCAAGGCCATCCCCTCTCTGTGCCAGAACAGCAGTTTGTGGAGCTGCAGTGTGAGTTGGATTTGTGTACTGTTTCTGGGGAGGGGCGGGGAGGAGGGATGTTTGGTGTGGTGTGGTTTTTTTTTAATTATTGTTATGGATTGTTTATAAAATTGCTGCAGAAATCGTTCTGCTGGCACAGCCAAATGCACAGTCAGTATGGGAGCAAGAGCAGGAATTTGAAACTCGAAGCTGGTATTTCTGCTAAAGTTACATAGCGCACTCATTAGTTTATTCTTTGGCTTTGAAAGCCATTGCTTCAAACTAACAAACAAAAACCTCTCCCCAGAAACCCTAATACTCCTTAGTACTTACTTTGATCGAATTTTGAAACATTTTTTTTAATGCACATATCCTGAGAGAAAATTATTTAAGTTCTGTTGTTCGTATGTGTTATGAAGTTTCATGCCAGTTTGGTGTGTGCCTGACCATCCCGAATCCCTTAATCTGTGAGCTCAATCTTGCTCGTTAATGCAGACATGAAAAGCATGTTAGAAGAGTGTCTCTGTGTTGGCAGTGCTGGTGTCCCTTCCATCCTGCTGGGTGGGTACCTTCGCAAAGCTGGTGGAAGAAATAACCTCCTTGTAGGGAATTCCTTCTGTTCTAAAAAGTCTGTAGTGTCGTCTGTTTCCTGCTTTTCTCTCTATGTATTTGAGGAATCTGCCTGAGGTGGTTGTGTCCTAGCAGTGGCTGGCTGTTGTAAATGGCCCCTACAAATACTCGGGCAGTCCCAGGATGCATCAAAATTGCACTTTGAGTGGTGCTGGGTACTGATGCTCCATTACGTGAGTTGGTACAAGGGCTGTAGTGGCTGTTGCCTGTCTTAGTGTATAATGGAGTTTTTTCCCACTGGTCTCCTTTTGGTGTGGAAGAAGTGCGATAATGACACCTGGCAGCTTCTGCCAGTTAATCAGGGCTGCCTACAAAGGGTAGAAGTACAGTAATAGAAAATACATTTAAAACAAAATCCTTATTCAGAAGCTAAAATAGATTTTGATGGTTTCTTCCCTTTGGGAATGCTTAACACTTTTACACCTTAATTTCAATACATAAATCTCAATAGTAAATAAAAGAAAATAGTAAAGCAAGTAGCAAATGGTAAATAAGGTGGTTGAATAGCCATAGATCAATAGGACCAAACTTGAAAGTTGGTCTGAAATTATTAAAGAAACTCAATTATCCATTGAGAAGTTTATTTTAGAAATCTAAGTTTGTAAAACCTAGTCTAATTATACTGTGCTTGGTCTCTCTCTTAAGTCTGAAATAAGGGAGACTACTTAAGTCTCCCTTGAGATAATTATTTTAATTTGAAAATCTCCACTGTATAATAATGTCCACAAATTCACTAGTGATGGTGAATCCTGAGAACATTTTTGGTGTATAAGAATCTCACAATATTTGCCAAATTTTGTCTGTCTCTAGCAAAACAGCTCTTGCAATCTTCTCCATTTTTTCTTGAGACAGTGTCCTGAAGTGCCAGATCTGCTGCCCATTGAAGAAAGGCAAACCATCTTTGAACTGTAAATGTGAAAAAGAGAAATGTAAACTCTTGGATACCAGTGTAGGTAGTTGCTGAACACGCGTGTCTGTGAGCTCTGGATACTTAGTGGTTATTTCAAGGCTATGTGTTCCACATAAATAAGCATGCTGGGTCTGAGGCTTTTTACTGGAAACAAGCCATTTTGAAGCAGAACAGAAACAAGCTATAATAAATAAATTACAAATTAATCTTGCTTTCCCCACATGGCTGCTGCTAGAAACTCCTCAGTTATTGCACAGAAGCCTTTAAATACGGTATTATATCTTGATGTAGGAGAACATCTGCCAAAGAAAAGGAAGCTGCCCATGTGTGTTTCTCCACATCGCATGGAAACTTACTGATAGCAAGACACTTCCTTTCTACTCCTCGGAATCCACATTGGAGATATGACTTTTTAGCCTGATATTGTAGAAGCTGTTTGTTCAGATAGTCGTGCGTGTTCCCTTCTTTTCTCATGTGGCATGGGCTGATGTTGTGAGTATAAGTTGTGTGTTTGTATTCTTCATGACTTCTCTGCTTTGTCCATCTCCCCAAAACTGGGGGATTTTTTTTAATCTCTTGCTTTGCTCAAAGGATCCTCTGAGGAAAAAGTATTTTGTTACATTATGTTATTTCTCTCTGGAACGTGTCTAGTTTTCACCATTGCTTTGTTTTCCTAAACCTCTCTGATCCCTAGAACTGAAAAACTCTTTCAGTTTGGTAGCCGTTGGTTTATAAGAACGGGGAAGTGAAACCTTTGTTCCTGAGGACTGCCAAAAGCACCCGGCTGCTATTGGGGCACCATGTTCTCTCCATTCTGTGGCCATAATAGTGGCTCATCGACTGACAGTTTTTTGGAGTGGATGGTCTCAAGAGGAAGTTAATATAATTTCCTACCCCTTAAACAGTTCAGAACTGGGATTGAGGGAGATTACAGGTCAGTCTTATTTCCTATCTAGTTTATTTACTGTCATAATTTTTTTCTTTCCTTCCTAAGCCTCTTAATTATCCATCTCTACCTCCCTGTAATCCATAGAATTTTTTAAAGTGAGCAATACATATGTTGGCATCAGCTAAAATAAGCATGTTACATTGTTGAGGTATTTAGTGCTGTTACGTATTCCCCTCACTGACACGTGTAACGTGGAACAGGTCTTGGAGAAGGAGGATGTAGGATAATTGTTTCACTTTCTTTGCAGTTTTCAAAGAGGTTAAGGGGGAGACAACATACAAGATTACCACAAAAATTTGGATGTGGTTTGGTTTTGTTTGGCTTTTGCATCATCTTACTGTAGCATGAACGCAAACACAAACTTGCTTTACATACTACATAGGCATATCTTTCGGTATCTGGGTAATGCAGCATTAGAATTAGGTCGATGTGATCGGCTGCATTTCTGCAGCAGCTGTCTGGTTGCCACTGTTGGGGCATTACTTGACTGATAACAGGAAGTGTTCCTTGCTGACAACTGAGGAATTGAGTCATTTGTGATTAGTAACACAGGGACTACAATAAGAGTTTACTAGAATAGTGTACTATAATAATAATAATATAAAACCCTACTATAATATAAAAAACTGTAATATAAACCATCATAAACTCTAATAAACCATAAAAACTATAATATAAAAAACTATAATATAAAAACCCCTGTAATAATAGTTTAATATAATAGTTTACTATATTTGAAAAATTGATTACTTGTGAAGGGTAAAGTTAAAGTTACCTATTTTTATGTGTGCATTTCCACGTTTTTGAGAAGTAACTAAAAAAGCTTTAGTTGCAGTTTGAAATAACCAAAATCCTTTAGTTGACCATAGATCATTAAACTTGCTCCAAATTCTCTCTCTTATAACGCATTATTAAGAGGGTTTTATGTGTGGGTTTATGTGCACACATGTATTTGTATGTAGATGCTTTTGTTTTACGTAAGCTGTAGGTATGTCAGGTGTCAGAATTCTGGCATGGAGAGGATTCTTGAAAATTGGTGCTGGTGCCAACTTGCATACTGTGAAATTTGGGATGCCACTTGATCGTGAGAATGTCTTTAGCCAGTAATGTATGTAGGCTTTATGTGTGGAGAAAAGAGCACTCACTCCATCATGAGGGTTTATGTATCATGGTAGGGGTTGAAGAGGAGGATGCTTAGAACCCCCTTTCTGCTCATCTAAAATGAAGTAATAAATAAATAAATAAATACATACAAAATAATAGAATTCTTATGTGGGCAAACTAATACAAGATTTTCAAGTAGAGAGAAGAAAACCATTCACTGGCTGTCCACAGTTCTCTGCCTTAAAAATCACTGTTGTGTTCTAAATAAGGTGCTTGGTTTGGGGATTATAGTATGGCATCTCAAACTTCTAAATGTGCATGAAATGTAAAAAAAATACTGTTCAGATACATTTAATTAGAAATTGACACTTTTCTTCCTTAGGCTTCTGGTTTTCAATCTGTTGATTTGTGCAAGTGTTTACCAAAAATGGACCTCCGTACAAATCCTGCTGAACAGCTAAAAAGAAATCACGAGTGCAACTGTTGATGAGACTTATTAAAGCTGCAGTGGTGCAGCTTTTTACATTGTATTGTGCATAGCTTGGAATATTGTAGTTCTTTTTTTTTTTGAGAATCAGCATTTCAGGTATATAAGAGAGTTGAAAATTTTTTGCAAGAATTTCCTATCAAAATGCTTAAGCTATTTGGAAAAATAAGCATTAGGGTTGTAAAGCAAAGGTTCTTTAATTTTTATGTGAATTCATACTTCGCATCAAGCAAACGGTGGCTCTTATGTTTTTCGTGTTTTTATGTGTTTTCTTATAAATACGATGTATTTGCATAAGCATCCCAAACTAGTGACTTCTGGTAGGATAGCAAAGTCATCAGCAACTTTCTGCATACTGTTTTTCCTTGGTTTTTTTGCTTTTGTTTTTTGTTTTTGTTTTTAAAATGTGCTTGTATTTAATTGTAAAATGAAATAATTAATATTCAAGAACTTTGTTCAAAACCATACAGGCCAACTCTTGAGTCCTCGTTCGTGTTAAATTGTAGTGCATAGGAAATACATGTAATATTTAACATTAGGAAACTTAGAAAATATAGAGAATTGAAAAATACATAGATTGTAGAAAAGCTTGCATACTTCTGAAATAAACTTGCCTGCTGTGTGCTGCATAACACTGTATGTGGAAGGCTTAGTGAAACAAAATCATAAAGTATTTATTAGAAATACAATGTATAAACATCAAAATAGTCTAGTATTACAAATCAGAATTAAATGAGATAATTTTCTTAGTAATGCAAGTCGGATACAAGCGGATGTTAAATAAGAACACAGAACTGTCATATTTTATCAAGTCTTACGTCCTTCTACTTTACTGTCCTGATCCTGATAGTGACTAATTACAAGCGTATGAGAAGTCAGCAGAAGCGTTCCAGAGCAGGAAGGTTGTTCACTTCCTCAGTTCTTCACAAACTTGATATTCTTATAGTATGTTGGCGTATATTTTGAAATGCCCCATATCAAACATCTTCCAAAATGACTTGTGTTAATTTTGAGAGCTGTGTTTTAAGCAGCTGGTGCAATTAAAACAGACCACTTTTGAATTGTGTCGGTTTTTTGTTAGTGGTGCCTCGCTGTGATAGCTTCCACACTTACATCATATTGCATATCAATGCATTTCTTTTTTATGCTTATAAATTTTCTGTCTTCCTGAGTATATCTTATATCTTCTTTTGCAGTAGCTGGGAAGCACTGGAGATGCCAGTTATTATCTTCTCTGTTTATTCATATCCAGATTTATTAGTTTTCTTTTCAGTAACTGTCATATCTTCATAATAATTTGGACAGGTTTTTGCATGGATAACCTTTGTGTAGTTTTTAAGAAATGGCTGAAAAGGATATGTTTATGCTGGTGGTACAACGAAATAGTTGTACCTGTCATTGGTAATTGCTCTGAATTTTACTTACATTAGGAAATCAGCTTTTTTGTTCTGCATAACTGTATGTACATCGCATTATTTGTAAAGAGTGCATACTTTTGAGATGATAAAAACTCCTTTAAATTAGAGTAATTAAAAATTTTGAATGGAGAAGACAGTAAGTCATGCAGAGAGTGTTAAAAACCCTTCTGACACGGTAGCAGGAAAAAATAGCTTTCCTCCCAGTAGCCTTTTCTTTTGAAAGCACATCTATCGCTTGAACAACTTGCTTACATTTACGCTTGATTTGAATCGTGTTACTGTACATATGAAGATTTAGTGTCTTGCTTCAAACTAATATGTCAGATTCAAAATACTATAAATTTGTCAGATTGCTACATCCTGTGATGTCATCTTTATTAATATGAAACCTCTGAGTGAATTTTTGATAGCATATAATTTGAATTGGGGCTGCCTTTTGATTTTCCTGCTATGAATACATTAATCTAAAATACTTGGTTTTCTTAGAGGTGTCTGAAAATTGCAATAGGCTTGTAAGGACATGTTCATGTTGTGCTATGGAGTGGGCTGCCGAAGGTGGCAGAAAAGCAGAGTCCAAGCTAGCGCCAGAGCTGGCAACAGTACAGTTGTATTAGAGTGGCTCTGTGCCTAAGGTAAGAAGCCCTTTCCATGAAAGATAACGGCTTTTGTTGGAAGAGAGAGACTCTGTCAAAGTCCTGCTGCATCCAAAAAATAGCCCACATTAATAGGGGTTCTTTGTGTATGACACGTTCCCTCTTTCTCAACTTTATACATTACTTTCTGGACTTTGAAATGTCATGTAACTGTGATGTCATTTTCAATTTAAGTAAAGATTTTTTTTCCTTTGCTCTACATTACTGTTCGTATTCATTAAAGAAGAAATATAAATTATATATGTTTTTAAATTTATCCTAATTAACACGGAAACAAAGATGGGAGCTGAATGCTTATGAAGCTGTTTGGGAATTGATTGTCAGCTTGAAATTCTGGAATTCCTTTCATCCTTAAGTAAACCCTTAATATGTAGAGCGACTACTTAAACTCAAAATGAGGTACTGTGATAAGAGAATTCCACAGAGGATTTTTCGGTTTCATTCATGTCCTTTCATATTTAGTGAGTTTTCTGAATGTATATTAATACCACGGGAAGTGGTAAGTGAATGGCTTAAAGGACAGTTAGGTAACTGTGAAAATATCCGAGAGAAAAGCTAGGATGGCTGTATGGAGGCACTTCATGGCAGCACTCTCCTGTAATTACACAGAAGTCCACCCAGGGCCTGTTTCCTGTTTGTGAGTGTGTTTCTACAGTACATTTGCAATTTTTTTTTAGTGATAAATGTCATGGGATGTCTGCAAGCTTGGGGAAAAAATGTAGGAGTCTAGTGTGTGGGAAGTTTGCATGGTACATTATCTATATATAGTGATTTACAGGTGTGCAGTGGTTAATAGGTATTACTCACCAGCTGTCATTCAAACATCTGTATAATAGACACTGTGTTAGCAAGAACTTTTGAACTGTTTTGGTTTAAATAAAGGAGGTTTTTGATCAGTGTGCTCTTTACTGTAAACCTGTCCATCTGTCCACGAGACTGTCTTACTAGTTTTAGTAAAACTCTGCCTATATTTTAAGACCATTTAAAAAATATTTTAGTAGTATTGCTGGTTTGCAGGCTGGGTGTATATTTAGAAAGAGTCTTCTTTAATTAGAGTCTTCTTGTCTGATTCACTCGATGATACAATATCCCAGTGAGTTTTTCCCATCACAACTGTTTCCATGGAGATGCATAGTGACAATACTTAGCGAATGAAATGTGAAAATCCTGGTGAGTTTAGAGGGAGAACGCTCACTCTCACATCTTGTTGATTGGCATGATTAATGGGAAGCTAAAATAATGAATCTTAATGACATTGTATTAAAAGGTTTGAATGATCACTTGAGCTTTCTGATTCTTTCATGACATTTGCCTGTTTTCATCGTTGCTGGTGTGACTAAAACCCAACCCTCAGTACTCTGTGTAAAGTGTTGGATTAGGAAGTGGCTGGGTTATTGCGCAGGAAGCTCATTGGTAAGGTCGTTGATTGACTGGGAGAGGAGCTGGGGGACCAGGGAGGAAAACCAGTAGGGGAATTTCAAGTCGTCTTTTGATGCTTTGTAGAAGATAGAACATACAAGAACAAGAACAACCAGCCCCTTTTCTTTGTGTTTGTTCCAGTTATCCAGATGATGCACATTTTCAGGCCTTAGCTGGATGCCTAGCAATCTGCAATTCCTAAAACCTGAAGTTAGTGCATATTGCTCAGAATACTGGAATTCTTGCTTTCTAAATACCATATTTCTATTTTCACTTACCATTCAAGATCCTTTAAGCCATATCAGAAGTTATTTTTGCAAGCTGGACTGTACAGCTGGGCCATTTCACCAATCTGTAGCTAAATACTCATTACTATTTTTAGGGGGAATAATTTTTAAAAGGTTATATTTATATCCATTTTTCTGTGGAGGAAGAGTTTAGCAGAGGTGGAATGTAAAACAGATAAGGAGAATTTATGTTTCCCCCACTATGGAACTGGCATTCCCAGGAGACCAGTTGTTGTTTTCCACCGATGATTGTCAACAGCAGATACATGGAATCTGGTAACACATTGCGTGAGTAGACTTGGTGTTTGTACAGGTTAGAAGGACAAACTCTTCTCTCAGACCGCTGTATGGGTAACAGATTGTGCTCATCAGCACTCATGCTGGTTTCACCTTGCTTGCTTAGAGGTTTCGGATGCTTTTTGTAGATCTCGTGATTCGGTTCCTGTTATTTTTTGCCACAGGATGTTGCAGCTGCTAATGTTTTATGTGACTTGAGACATCATCAGACTAATCCATGGAAGAAAATGCCCTGAGTGCTGTTAATTACATAGGTGCTGCTTCTTGCTGAGGAAGTCCTTAAACCAGAAGGTTGGGAAACTGGGAGTGTTCTTGGAAGTGTTAAGACATGGCGGGTAGAGGTATGGCCTGAGGACTGGCACAGTCATGCCAAGGTGCTTGATCTGCCCTGCCAGCCAGGGAAAAGGCCCGTTCCCTCCTTCTTCCCAAGCACAGAAGCAGGTTTCACAGTCTGTGGAATAGTCAGGCTTGGTTCGTCCTGGTTGAGACTGGGGTGTTAAGTGCAGAGCCGCCCAGCGTAAATTCCCAGACAGCAGTGATCGTATGATTTACATTCCCTGATAGAACTTTCCCAGTTTTCTGACCCACCATTTCACTTCCATGTACCTCCCTTTCTCTAACCCAGGCCTCTTCCAGCCCTGATCACTTTCTTCTTACTGGTTTTGTCACACGGGTATCCCATAGGTATTTCTGATGCTGTTGCCAGGGGAAGTCCAGGTTTTTATTAGCTAGCAACTGCTGGCCTGGCAGCACCAGCAGGATCCTCACCAGCAGCCCAGCACTCCCCCTCCAATAGCTGTGAAGCTTGGCTGTTTCCCATGTAACTGGCTGTGAAATCCAGCTGTTCCTCGTGGCGCCGTCAGTAATTTCTGTCACTTCTCACATTATTATCTGTCACATGCAGCAGTTTCTTGTGTCCTGCTCGGTTAGCTTAAGCTTAAGCTCAGGCCCGGGCCTAGCTGGCAGCCTGGCCGTTGACTGCAGCCCTGCCAGAAGGTATGGGAGTACCTTGGGAAGGTCAGTGTGGTTTCACTGTTCACACCTTCGTACGTGTTTATTATTGGTGAGGGTCTGAGGAGCCGTATAATCATGCAGAATCACAGACAAGCCTTTGCCCGACCGCTACAGCTACTCTTAATAATGAAATCATGCTGTGATGGAAGCTGGAGGCTATGGTTGCATGACCACTGCAATTCAGCAAGCTTCTGGGCCGTTGCTGAACAGCCTTTTTCTCCTCTCCAAAGTCTTCCAACCTGCATACCTGCTGCAGGCACTCTGCTTGGCTCCCTGCAGGCTTACAGACACTCTCTTAGCTGCCTTGCAGCTCTCCTCCCCGACTGAGAAGGACCTGCAGAGCATACCAGGCCCAATTGCTCTTGGAGAGGCTGGAATTGAGCCAGAGTGCAGCAACCGAGACAGGTAAACATACAACCTTCTCGTCAGTTGTGCAATAGTTTAAACAAAATAAAGAATGTAGAGAGCTGGCGTAAACTGTGACCAAAGAAAAGAATTTTAAAACCAGGTGGGAGTTGCAAGTGTAAAGGACTGGACAGTAATACAAATTATTTTAATGTTTCCACTGCACCCCATAATTCAACATTTTATTCAGAACACTGGACTGCCAGTGAATGTGCCCTCCAGGTATACTTTTCTTGCTTCTTGCTTCTATGTACTTTGTGGGGAAAAGAGCAGGAAGGCAGACTTTTCAGTTCTATGTCACAACAGTAAGGTGAAAAAGGAGGGGATTCCAGTAAGAATAATGATAATTCTAGTAATAAATATCACTTATGTATGGAGCTTCATCAAAGTTTTTATGTCTTGAAGAAAGCATAATGTAGTTTCATTATTTCAGGAAGACTGGCAAGTAGAACTATTCAAATTTTGGGGAAGAGACGGTGATAGCTGAAACATGAACTGACTTAAATGTTTACTCCTAGTGCAAGCTGATCTTTGAAGAACAACAAAAATCTAAATCTGTCCTTTGGCTTTATCGATTGCCTCCCATGTGTAGAGTCACAAATGGTACATGAGCCCTAAAACACATTATTTCAGGATTTAGAAAGCAAGCCCACATATTTGCAGAATTCTTAATTTTAACAAGTATGTTTTTGTGTTTGAAATGCAAATTGTGCATCATACAGTGATCACTTGTGGAATACAGCTGTTCTGATCATATACTTCAGGCATATTTTGATTTCCTGGGATTTTTAGCATGCTGCTGGACAATGAAGTCAGCAGATAAAGATTTTATCCCAAGGAGCTGATAGCAGAATTAATAAGAGTTTCCAAAAAATGCAATATTAACTAGTGATTTTATTATGGGCCACAATTTAGTATACTGTTTTATAACAACTGAATCCTGGCACTGTGCTTTTCTATTTGTTTTAATGTGTTAAAAAAAATCTTATTGAGTATGGGGAAAAAAGAGAAGTCCCCATGAGGAGAAAAAGGAAATTTCTTGTGGGCATGTTTTCTGTGTTTTGTTTTTTTTAACTAGTCAAAACTTTCACACTTGGAAAACAGTTCAATGTTTAATTAATGGTAACAGTTCTGGTATCTGTTATCTGGAGCACTGTTTTAGTTATAGTGACATTTAAGAGGGAGACAACACTAAAAATCAAAGGCATTTTTTGACTGTTTATTTTACCTGTTATCAGCACCTGCAGAAAGCTTTTTGTAGTATTTCTGTAGTGCTAATAAATTGTTGCGGAGGTGGAGAGGACAAATGATATTTTAGTGCTATGAATTATGAATTCTGAGTAAAAAGTTTATGAGCATCAGTGGTAGGTTCCCAACATTTCATGAAAAGAATAATGATGAAGTAAATTCTACTCTTCTGCATATTATGTCAATGGTGTTTATGCCTTATTAATTTTTATGATCTCTGTTTAATGCTCTATTCTATTAATAGTCGGTTATAAAAAGTTAAGGAATAATTGTATTCTCATTTGTTTTGATTCTCCTCATGCCTTGATGAAATTTGCTGATCCTGGGGAGATGCTGTGTTTGTATGTTTTTATTTATTACTGAAATAGTTTGTTTTCAAGTACTGAAGTGCTCCATCTGGGTTGTTGTGGAACTGAAGTGGGCCTTTGGGTGCTAGATTGAAAAGAAAGGATAACCTCATAAATGTGTAGCTCAAAACCCAGCAACGTATGGACTGTTTGCATACTTGCTTACTGCGGACCTGAGACTGTCAAGAGCATTTTATTTGTTGCTGCAAACAGTGGCATGCTGTGACTCTTGGTGTGGCTCAGAAAATACCTCAAATCTTCACTTGGCTGCTAAGACGCGATGAATTTCCGGAACACCTCAGAGAAACGCATGATACCTGTTTCAATCCAGGAAGTGGATCAAAGTTACCAAACTGAGAGAAAGTCTGAAAGGAAGATTCCATCCCCTCAAAGGCACAGGCTATGATTTTGTTTTCAAACCCTTTGCTTTTAAGGTGCTTCATCCAGCAGATCTGAGTTTCTGTATTTCAGTTTCCTTGGTACATTTTATTTTCTTTAAAAAAACCAAACCAAAACAAACATTGGAGATGCAGAGCTCTTGCTGTGGTTTTGTTCTCATTTCAAGGAGAAAATTCAGAAAGTTATGTCTCTTGGCTGATTGCGGGCCTCCCATCGGAGTGTGGAGGCTTATTTATCAGATTCTTTAGAGAAACAATCTCAAAATTGTGCATTCCTGTCTATTTCTAAAAAGGTCTTAATCTCAGGTGGATTCCAAGTCTAGTCACTGTGCAAGTTTTTTACATGTGTTTGTAAGGGCCATCATGTATCTCTTTGTTGAGTATCTTAGCTTCAGCTGATTGGATTTCTTTGTATGTTGTGGTAGCTCTCATGGTGAACATCCGCCTCGCAGACGCTGATGGTGTTCTGTTCAGGGCTTGGAATAAAACTTCAGTATACATTTGTTGTCTTAGTTGCTAAAAATTACAGCTATGTCATAAGCGGAGAAGATCCATCTCACATCTGTTGATCTGAATTTTGTTTAATTTATTTTTTTTTTTACACCCTCTTGGGAGAGAAGTGTTAGCCATTGTAACAGGGTAAACATTTTCTGTTTAGCATTTATACTGTCTGCTAATTAGTCATCTTGCTGTTTTTGAAGAAGATATCTTCAAGATTTCACGCAGGGAAAGGAATCTCTGCCGTAGCAGCAGATGCTCTGCCTTGTTCAGAAAGGCAGAAGTCTTTCATATACGTTTAGTGGCTCTTGACCGAAAACGCAGGACTGGGACAGAGGATGAGATGGAGGAAGGAATAGTGCTGTCTGTCATTGGTTCTTATTGCAGCCTTTAGTTCAAATTGCAGCCTACAAATCTTCCTACATTGCAGAATATTATTTACTCATTTGGCAAGGAATATTTGAGGTTATGGCTTTTAATTTGATTCTTTCCATTTAGAAATAATCATTACAACTAATGTAACTTTTATACCCCGTTCTGCTGATCATTGTATGCGTGTCCAGAAATAGCATGACACTGATTTGTGCCCAGAACTGCCACCATCCATCAGTCAGGTGGATCAGTCACTTGAAATAATTTGAGAATGATCAGCCTCTGTTTTCACTTCTTCAGTTAAGTTTGGGTCCTTCCTGTATGAGAGAATTTGCCTAGGAGTACTTCCAGGGTTTCAAGCATGTCAGAAGAGCAGGCAGTAGGTACTGGGTGTGCCAGCTATGTGCTTTCAGACTTCTGAGGTGGTAAGAAGTTGGGTGCTACTCTACCATGGAGTAGAACTGGTGAGAGTTGGCTTGGCAAGTAGCAGACTCAAGTTCAGAAAAAAATAATGTAAATGTTTCCATCTGACTGACTCACCTATTTCCTGATTGTGATGAGCAGCACAACTGTGTCAGGGCAGAACCTTTTTAACTGTGTTTCTCTCAAAAGTGAGTTGGAGGATTAAAATTTGACATAATACCTGTCCATAAATGGCATATAAAGAAATGCATTAACACTTCATAACAACAAAGACATGATAATCTGTGGACGTTAAGCAAAATCCACAACGTATATCATTGCAGAAACATTCTGTTCGTTTGCTCTCCTGTTGCTGTGTGAGTTGCTGTGTGTTATTTCTTTTTCTGTTTTAGTTTTCGTCAGTTTAGGGAATGGACATCAGGTTCAGCAGATTTCATCTGAAGTTCATTTGTGGTATTACAGTTCTAGAAAAAGCAATTAGACTTTGGTGACAGATTGCGTGATGAAAATTCTCTCAGTATTGATGCATTTTATACTACCTAAACCATTTTGCTCATTTACTTTTATAAAAGAAATTTCACTGTGTTGGTGGAAGCATAGTTTCGTTGATTTAACTGCATATATGCTTGGTACGTTTTCTAGTCCAGCACAGCAGTTGCAAACTACGATACTACCCGTTTTATGACAGGAAAAATTGTATGCTATCAAACTGCTCTTAATAGCTGGTGTGCTGGGATCTAATAACTGATAGCATTTTAGAGGAAAAGAAAATAATGCTTAATGCGTAGTAGTCTTTGTTAAGGAAACTCAGTTGTTCACCTTCTTTCATCCTTTCGTACTTTTTTCCTGTCCCTAGAGGATAAGTAAAAGTCACATAGCTTAGGTTTTAAAATTGCTTCATACTTGAGGCTTTGCTATTCAATATCTTGGGCAAACACTTAAACCAGGGAGAAAAAATTAATCCCAAAAGTACTGCTACACTTCTTTATGTGCAAGAGGAAAATGAGAGCTGGAACTTACTTCATTCCTTTAGCTTTTTAACTAATCAAGTATCAGTGAGTTATCCTGCAGTATTTCACTACTAGCTGTTTATGTAGTGCAAACTCTGAAAGAAATTCTGCAGAACAATTTGCTCAAAAACGCTGGTGTCTCTTCTGTGATATTTCAAGCTCTTTCTTGTCCATGAGCTCTCTCTGTACTTTTGATCATTTTGGTAATTTTCTGCTTTCTGAACCATTGCCTTTCCTTTGCTTTTGTGATTCTCTTCTACTTAGAATCCTTGCAGGTGATTTGTTGGTGTCTTTTACATCTTCCCTGGCTTTGTATTCCTTTCTATCTTTTTTCTTCTTGACAAGGTCTGTTCTTAGACAATGGCAGGAAAGATGTTCAAATAATTATCTGTAACTATTATATTTATGCTGCCAATTTTTGAAATACTTCACTACTGATGAGCTGACTCCCGTGTCTAAAATAATAACTCAGTGTCTGTCATATCTCTGGCTGTCCAGTCATCATTTTGATTGCATGCTTAAGGTCTTGACAGGTAAGAGAGAGGTTAGATAATATTTAATTAACATGTTGCTGTTGCTAGTCTTGACTGATGACCGGTTTCACTAAATTGATTACAAAAAGTTACAGGTTACTTCAGCAGAAACCAAAAGTACAGCTCACATTCTGCATTTCTAAAATCAAAGCAGACTATTTCTGGCTAATTGTAATACTTTGCATAATACCTATGCAAAAAAGATAATCAGACTTTCAAAAGGATTGTGTTGAGAAAACAAATATTTCTGAAGCGTATCACTGTGTAAGTTCAATAATCTCATTTACATACTTTCATAATAGATTCCTACCGCCTTCAGTTCTGATTTATTCTGATACTGACTCCCATGCTGTCTGTGCCACCTTACCAGGTTTCTGTCAGATTCTCTCTCAAACACCTTTATAGATTTTATCTGCTACCGTTATGCATGGGAAGAAAATCTAGTCACTGCCTTTACTTTTTAAAATTCCGTTTCAAAATTGCATCAATAACTGAAGCTCAGAATACTGCTTTGGCTTAAGTGAAAAATTCTTTGATTTTGTTGGGTGATGTCAAATACTTCCTCCAGTTCTCTTTCTGACTTTACAATTCAAATAGGATATTTTTAGCTTTATTTTCCTGTCTCTGTAGGCTAGTCTTGCTTACTGTATGGAGATGAATATTGGAAGGACTAAAAAAACTGCTAATGCTTTTGAAATATTCTAAGCAATGAAGTGATTTTCTTCTGGGGAAGAAAAAAGCTTCCTTTCATGGGTTTGCTGCATACACTTGCTTTAGCATTGTTGATCGGAAGTGATGTGGTGAAGGTGATCATAAACCACGCGGACTGAATGCAGTCTGGTGTTGCAGTATGTTTACCTAGTGGTTTCTCACCTGTAGTTCGTTCTTTGATGATGCTGTTACCAGGAGTAAATTCCTGGTGTAGCTGAGTCAAAGGAGGAAGCGTTTAAGACATGTTGCTTTGTCTGTGACGCGTGTTGCTTTGTCTTGAATGTTTCAGCAGGAACCCTGACCATGATGCCTAGCTCTCTGCATATCTGAGGTCTCAGGGTGTTTCTCCTTTTTCATATCATGAGTCTTGAGGATTAATTATCCTCTTCATTCAGACATTCTGTCTTCCACATCATGCTCAGGTCTCTATATTTGCAGCATTTGGAAAGCATGTTTGGATCACTTAGATGAGAATTTCTGCTTTTAGCTCTCAAAGAAGATGCAAGTTTTATTTTAAATAAATCAATAAAATAAATTCTAATAATCACTTCTCATGAGTTGAGGCTGGGCTGGCCACTAAATGAATGATAGATGCTCTCTATTAACCCCTCTCCCTTCCCTGAAGCAGCATAGAAAGGGAATAAGGTAGAGAGACTTATGGATTGGAAAAAAACCCCTAAAACAGCTTTAATGAAACAGTAACAGTAAAAAGAAAGAGATAATAGTATTAATAAGAAAATAATGAAATATAGAGATACAAAACCAGTATAGAACTCCCTCAGTGATGATGATGTCATCACTGATGCTGTAGGGCAGGCACAGGGGAAGTCCCAGACTGGACCGAGTGAGAGACGGGAACTGGATTCAGAAACACATGGATTGGGATTGAAGGCAAAAGAACGGACAGAGTCCTCCTTGGATGCCAGCCATTGAAGAAGAGGGCTTGACCTTTATGATCCTTCAGCTTTACGCTAAATATAACATATATGGAATGGAACACCTTGTTGGTCAGGTTTGGGTCACCTGTCCCATCTGCTCCTCCTGGCAGATGTGACTTTTTTACTTACTTATGACCTTTTCACTTATGGCACTCCAACATGATATACAGGGTTTAGCAATGACCTTGTTTTCTATAGGAGCAAGTATAAGCAAGAGCCTTTCTGCACCCCAGTCCTTAGTAGTAACTATAAACATCCAGCATTATCACTGCTACAAGCAGACACTGAATGCAAAAATAAGCTGTTAACTTCAGACAGTGCAGTCACTGAGAAGAGCCCAAGCTGAACAGTAAAATCACTGACCAGAGAGTTGATTCTGTTTTAGCTCAAACCAGGACATTGCTCTTTTAGTTTAGCATTAAAAACCAGGCATAGTAATGGTCTCCTGGCTCCTGTGCACTATAATAATTTTATTACAGTATTTATTATACAGTTTCCTGATGATTTCTCATTGTCACAGAAAAGTGGTCTTGGTCTGCTTGTAGTGCCGGAGCCTTGGCTGTAAGAACAGGCTCTGTAACTACTTCTGCACCCACTCCAGGCCTGGCTGCCTGTACTCAAGGGCAGCTGGGATAGATACGGATCACTGGATTGTGGCTAACCTTGGTTGCTGACCCTGACGTGCTCTGCTCTGACTTCAGTACTATGGAGCTGCGCTCTGTCTTGGAGAGGTCCTTGCCCTGCCTGACTTGCAAGAGCTCTTTCACTTCAAGAAGTAGGGACCATCAAATAAAATGAGTATTTAGCAGTCTTGAACAAATGGAGATGGTTCTCCGCATGCAGCGTAGTCTGTAACTTCTTGCTGCATGGTGTTGTGGATACTAAATGTTTTATGGTCATGAACTTAATGAAAGAAGCATTCGCTGGAGAAAATAAGGATAAATACTGCTTCAGGTCTTTGGAGTCTCAGAAGAGCTGTCAGAGTGTTTGGCAGAAATATCACTATGTACTTGGCTTAATGCTTCTTTGGTGTCTTCTGTTTGGCCCTGTAAGAGAGCTGAGCTCCACACACGTCTGTCTGACCCAGCACAATCACTCTTCTGCTCTTAACATGAGGTTATGTAAATACATGGGGAGCAGCGCTGGCATTCTTGATCTGATGTTAAAGAAGAGTTACAAAGTGTTATCGCTATCATTATCATACTATTCTCAGTACAGTTCGTTTAGGAATAGGAATTGATTTTTTTTTTCCCCTGCAAATAGCAGGTAATGACCCTTCGTTCTGTTCAGTTACATCACTGTGACAGCGAACAAAGAGGTGGCAGGTGGGATTAACTAGGGAGCTACTTCACAGTCTTCCGAATCCTTTATGGGGATTTTTTTTTGTTTTGTTTTTTTGCAGTGCTTTTCCATGAGGTTTTCTATCCATGCAATGTTAAATATCTTAGCATTTTTAAATGTAAAAGTAAACCATGACGTAACTATTTGTTGGCTGGAATAATAGGTACAAGAACAAGGCAAAAATGATGCAGCACTTGTTTCAAGATAACTGGTCTGCATCAGAAGGAAACATCAGTATACCTTCGCTCTGCTCTTACAAATATATCTGCTTTACATGGCCAAATATTTGAAAAGCAAGACCAAGCCATATTAAAGAAGATGGATGTGAAAAGGAGAGAAGAAATCTTCAGTCAACTTACAGGTGAAGATACAGTTCCATTTGGTAAAGGGGAACTTGAATCTTCTTGAAATACTCTTCCACCAATGTAGTTTTTAATTTGAAATTCATTTTTCTGCTTTGCCCTTTAAGGATTGACCTACCCAGGAGAAACAGTTAAGTGTGGTTGATGTGCTGTTTCAATTTCAAAAGAAATCTGCTATCTAACTCTGCTTGGATGATTCAAGAGAGGGATCACACCGTTAATGTAGTATTTTAAGGTAGCTAAACTAAATTGGGCATAAAACTATGGTTAGAGCAGTGAAAAGCTCATTATAACCATCCAGGTTTAATAACTGGTGTGTTCAATTTATATAGAACATTTAAAAAACCCCAATAAACCAGTTAAATCTCAGTTACTGGCAAGGTAGTATTTTCTTTTTTGTTTTTTAAATCATTTATCAACTTGGAAAGTTGCTGTCTCTTCCCAGCACACTTACCCTTTCCTGAATTTAGCAAATTCAGGGTTGGGAAGGATATAAATAACTTTTTTGTAAAATCTTCCTGCATTCTTTCCCATCTAGGATGTTTTATGTGTTGTACATTATGATCTACCTGTCTGATAGCAGTTGGCTCTTTTGAGGAATGAAGTTGATTTTGTTTTCTTACACATAGTTTTGCTATTCCTTCTGAAGCAAATACCAGCTGCTTTTACAAAACCCACATTCTCATTTCTTTTTCCTGTTTCTTAAATTGGCTGTGTTTGAAATTGGTTTAATATATTATTTGAATTTAAGATATGCTGTAGAAAGAAAGTATGAGAATTTCTGAGTCTGTGTGGGTTTTGTGTTTGGGTTTTTTCTAGTGTATCCCATTTCCAAGCACTCAGCAAATTATTAAAAACTAAAAAAAAATTGTCATTCAGCTTCAGTAAATACCTATTAGTGATTCTGTAATCATGTTAACTTTTTAAACCATGAATTCTGTTAGGGATCTAATTATTATTTTGTCTTCCATACCGAAAGGAGTGAAAGCTAGGAGGATGTGATGGTGGTGAGACAGAGCCTTTGTGCTAAAACAAATAGGAAAGTCTGAATTGAAAAACTATTCAGTTAGGAAAAAAAAATAAAACAAAATATTGTTTAGTGAAGCTAATTTTATTACAGATACTACTTTTTCAGTTACAGTTTTTTGGGGAACAAATACATATATTTTTTAATTGAACTATGCTTCTTGGAGCCAAATTTTGGAATTATATGAAAGTAAATAAAAATATATAAAACAGTAAAATTATATATACTTTAAAGAGTTATTTATTCATTTTTATATGTAAAAGTTTGTTTTGTTTTATGAAAATAAGTGCTTGGGATGGGGACTGTAAGTTCAGCGTCCAGCGTTTTACTCAGGATAGGAGGCTTTGTCATTAGGTACCCTCTCTTAGCATGTGCCTCAATGAATATTTAACCGCTCACACAACACTATGTGCTTGTAATGGGAGAGCTAAAAGGATAGTAAAGGGTAAAGGTAAAGGGTAGTGCATCCAGCTATCCTAGCTTTGGAAGCAAAAGACTTCAGCATTCAGGTTCCTTGTGATTATTAATTGTGTGTGCAGTCCTGAACTAAATCCTCTCTCCAGCCCTATCTACCTCAATATAGGCAAACATTTCTAAATAGAGAGTATTTCCTGTTGTCATTGAGAAGTTCTACGAAGGAATTATTCCTGAATATGGAGCTGACCTCTGCAGCCTGTAGTGTCTAGTTGAGGGGGGACTGTGATGTTCAAGATGCCATCTCTTCCTTCCTAATCAGTGAGTAAAGCCAAGAGGAGGACTTCAGCTACACAATATTTATGTATATTTATTAGGTATTTAAAGAATAGCTGAGTAGGTATGTAACTGGAAAGGATAATGTCAACATTCCCAACATTATTTCGAGTACTCATCCTGTCAATGTGTGATGATCTAGAATCCCTTCATAGGCAGAATCTGACCTTTTAGCATAGCGTCAGCAATTTGATGGAAGTTCTAGTAAGGGGCAACCCTGATCCACCTCATGTAATGGGAAAGGTGTCTATTTCTGCTGTTTCAAGAAGTGCTTCCCTTTGGGATTATAAACAGAGTCTTCCAGAGTGAAGGCGTAAGATAAGCTGAACCTCCTACAATTGCTTTCTTACTGTGTCAGAGCTGTGGAGCAGATGAAAAAGGGTGTAAAAACACTCTTTATGAGTGTCCTAGGATTCAGAAACTCCTCAAGTTGACTTGTGTGCTTTAAAATCAATTTTCCTTGATTTAATTTTCAGTAATTTTTCCTCAGGTAGAAGCAGAACTGGTCAGACTGTGAAAGCATGGGTAAAACCATGTTAATCTTTCTGAGCCTAGTTTAACACCTCTGCCATTTCCTTTTTGTTTGTGTGCAAAGAGAAATAAAATGTATTTTGACCCTAGCTGAACCCTTTGCAAACACATCTTACTTCATTATTCTGAAGTATATAAACTCTTAATGTATAGGAAACATCAAAATGCAATGGCTGTTTCTTCTAGTCGGAAAATGCACAGCGTGGCTGATACCACTCGTACTTGTTTGGTGTTAAAATATGAATGAGGAGGTGGGTGGTGGAGAGGGATCTGCTGTTACTTAAACTCTGACAGTCTGCAGAGAGAACTCTGACTTGTCTTACAACTTCTTTTTTTCTGTAATGTACTTGAAATTATTGGGGTGATACTTCTTTTTCCTGAGTGATGACAACATGTTCTTTATATTATTTAGAATAAAATTTATTTCTGTTTCACAGCTTGAGGAAGGGCAGGGTTACACAAGTGCGCATGTGTCTGCATCTCCACAGTGCAGACAGGGTTCATTTATGGGACCATCGTCCCATGGAAGCAAATCTATGCAAGGAAAATGGAAAAAGCATCTTGTCATTCAGGAACATTTGCTTCCTGTGGGGCCATTGCTGTTTCATACCTCTTTGAGCTGAAGAAGCCTTGCAAGGATTTTTGGAGCAGAGATGGTGTGATGGTTGTGGTCCCTTAGAAAAGGTTTTTGCTTGTTGGTAGATTTTCCTCTCGAAAGACTTAGGATTGCTCTCCATTCTCAGCTGTCTCCTTCAGAGAACTCTGATGTTGCCAAGAACCTTTTTAGCAGTAGCACGTGGGGTATTTTGCAACTAATAGATAACCTTGCTGTTAAAACTGACTTTATTAATGTTCTGAAAACAACTCCATTTGAAGAGGAATTTTAAAAAGGCAAGACTTTTGTAGGTGCTGGCTTTTTTTCTGGCTGAAAAAAATCTGCTTGCTATCAAAGAGGACAACTTTTCAGTATCTGTTTTGTTTTGGAATAACAGTTAACAGGTGGGAAACCTCTGAAACAATTATTTTGATTCTGTTAGTTTGAATAATAGAGACTAATGTTTAGGTTCTTCCATAGCAATACAACAATAGTTAATACAAAAATAATGAATATTTCCTTCGCATTTTGATAATGTAGAGCACATAGTCTACATTAGAAGAGTGGTTACTCTTTAACCCAAAGGAGGTGTCTCAGCTGAATGAGACACTATTCTTTTGCACTTTTGGAAAACTCAGTAACTGGTCATAGCAAGTTTCATATCTGGCACTGTTCAGAATTGCTGAATAGAATATTAAGTTCTTAGTGTGAGAGAGCTTTTATGTGGGCCTGTGATTTAGTCTTTTATTTTCAGTAAAGCATTTTCAAACTATACAAATGACTGCAGAAAAAAGTCATTTCTAGCTGTTTCTTTTACTTTCTTTCAAAGGTAGATGTTAATGTTCACTACAGCATCCCTCAAAGTCTCTCAACTCGAACCTGTTCGCTTTTACTAATCAAAAGTTATGGAGTTTGGTTGTAATTGGCCCAAATTAAAATCCAGTAATAAACTACATACATTAATCAGACCTGTAGGTTTGGATAAACTGTGGTGTTGATTTATGTGACTTGCAAGCTTTTATATGAAAACCAAAGATGAAATATATAAAATATTAAGAAATGTGACACACAAAAACTTCGCACAGACATTTGGGTATTGCCATAGTAGACAAGAAAACTTTTCTTTCCCTGTAAAGCTACTGTTTGCTTATAGTTGCATCTAATTGGGCGTCAAGATGTTTATAAAAAGGTTCTGATAGCTGTTGGGACAGGAGTCGATTGCATCTAGACTTCCAAAAGGTAATTATTCTTTCTGGAATTGTTAAGTCACTCAGTAATCCAGGAGATGAGTTTGGAAACTGCTTTCTGAACCAGCTGGTGGTCAGTAATCTTGGGGGAACACAGAGAGTTTGAATCCAAATGGAACAGAAGAGAAACTTGTGTATTTATCCGAATCCCCCAAATCCTTTTCTCAAGTAACGTAGAGGTACAAGTCTTCCATAAGAACAGCTCAATGGATTCCATGGGTGGGAAGCATCTTGACATCGGACTCGTTGTGCAGAGAATGAGATTTGCTTTAAGATTAAGAACAGTCTTAAATCCAGCTTAATGTCAGTGATGTGAACACCTTCTTAGAATTTCTGTTAATGTGTCTTTGTAACCCCTGGGATTGGGGATAGTTTGATTTGAAGTATTACAGGCGAATGGTTTATTTTGTCTTGTATTGGAGGGTGTTGTCAGACAGGACAATATGTTTTGTTTGTGGAAAATCCTGATGTGGCAGTCCTTACAACAAGAGCTGCCCTGCTCTTGCTGCGTTTGCCCCTGCAGGACTGTCCTCCAGGGCTGTATGCCTGAGATAAAAGTAGAGCTGCACAAAGTTGCTGGCGACAGTGGTGGAGGGGATAAGCAGAGTTCGCTGTGGAACAAAAGATTCTGGTGGTTGCTTTAGGAGAACTCTTAGGCATTTAAGAAGATAATAGGGAACGTGTTTTTGCCTGTTTGTAACAATAGGATTTAATTGTTGTTCTTTCTATATGAACACCTTTTTGAAGACATTGATAGGTACTTAGTAAATTTATATTCCAAGAAATTAACATTTCTAATAATTATTCTAATAGATATGTAGGCATATGCAGAAAGTAATAGTATGATGATAGATAACAGGGGTTTAGCAAAGATTTTTCATTTAGTCTTTCCCCCCCACCTTTTGCTATTCTTTCAGCTGTCTTTTGTAAACCCTGAATGGGAATTTTCATACTAACGGCACCCACAGTCTTGTTCTCCTTCCCCTCCAAAGGTCATGATCACTGATTTCTAAAGCAGAATCAGTTCTAACAGATAATGTGAAATTGAATATTAAATTCAAATTATCTTCAGGACAAAGCGAAAGCGTCTGTTGCCGCAGAACATCTTACAAGGGGTATCCATAAAAGTAAAATTATGGTAGGTGCCAGGAATATATTTACCTAGAAGAACGTCAGTCAAAACCAGTAAGGCTTTGGATTCCTTTCTGTTTATAATCTCGAAAAATAATGCAGAGTTTATTTCCTTAATTGGAGAAAAAATTAAATTATGGTATAAAACTCAAAATACATGCATTTCCACCAAGTATTACTGAATCTAGGAACCTTATTCAGCTTTTAATTAGGCATTTAAAAACTATGTGAAATGCAGACGTTATAAACCTGAGCACAACAAATGCAGTAAGAGCTTGGATTTAAAATGCCTGTCTCTTTAAGCCTGAACATCATGTTAGTCTGTAATCATCACATTTCTCCTGTCCTACATGGAACTTCATTCATCAATGCTATAGATATGTAGCTATGCATTGCTTTATAACTTCATCATTTTTTGTGAGCAATAAACCTTTACCATCCTAGGAGTACAATGGATAAAAAGAAACTAGTTTTCCTGCCAAGTTTTCCATAATTCATCATCTCAGCATATCAGTTTGTCTGAAAGTGGAATTTATTTATCTTCTCAGGTGTAGAGAAGTATTATTCCTTTCCACAACTGGCAAATGGAGGAGTGGAGATTTAAAGTTTATTCCGTCAAAAGTGTGGTATAATTTTGATGTCTGCTTTGAGACCTCCTGGTTTTCTAAATTCTTCATACTAATAGCATATTTCATTTCTTCAGTGTGCCCTGATGACTGTAGCTGTTGGAAGTGCGTGACCATTTAGGACTGGTTTACAGGGATGCCCATGTCAGGCACCACATGCAAAAGACACTTGGCCCAGTGATTCATTGCAAGTTGGTGGCAAGGATAGAAACAAATGCTCCAAGGAAGCAAATTCTTCTCCGATCGAGGAGAGCCCTTCTGAAGTGTTGATTCACGTTTACATGCTTACCATTTTAGACAAAAATAAGGAATATAATGAAAGAGACATTTAAGATCCCAATGTTGATTGCAGTCTGCAGCCTAAGCATATTAATTTTATCCCAGGAGTTTCTTTTGAAGTGGAGGAGAGAAATAATCCTTTTGCTGCATAGTCCAGTCTTGTAAGTAGGTAGCAGGGATTTAAAATGTTGGGCACACTGCCATAGAACTACGAAATAGAAAATTTTTATGCCTGTCTTTAGGCAGGGGTGGAATTACTGGGTATTTTAGTTTGGCTAAAGGGCAGTAGACTTCAAATATTAATGAAAGAAAATTCAAAATAGGGAGGCAAACAAAAAGTAGCATGAAATTCAGCATTGACAAGTAGATTTTGCTAAGGCTAAACTTTCTCCCATTAAGTAGACTGGATTTTTTTTTCCTGCGAAGTAAATCTAGATTTAATTTGGCTGATCTTCAGTCAAATAAGTAGTAATTGGTAGTACATGGGAACTTAGTCAAATTGGTCAGGTTTAGAACACTGCCACGTATCCTACAGAATTCCTTGGTTATGGTGTCTTTATAATGGTTAAATACAAAACTTAAACTTTATATGATTACTGAGTGTGTTTGTAAGATTTATCTTGTCCTGTAGAAAACTATTTAAACAAGACATAAATAGGACAGACTTACTGGAACATGGGAAGAATATCCTTCTAGTTCTGTCTACTAATGTTGTCCTTGGGGCAGTAATAGCTGGGAAACATCACTGATAGAGGTCAGACTATTATGTAAAAGAACGTGAGTCCTCCTGGACTGACATAAAAGGTTAAGGTGTTACAACGCACGGTGCAGGTTCAGGTACTTGATATCCAGAAAAATGTGGCAATAAATTTCTTCTATCAGCTAAAAATGGCAGAGAAGTGTAAGTTTGAGGAGTGAGTATGAGTCGATTGCGAGATAACTGTGGACTGTCAATGTGATGTGGCTAAAAAAAAAAAAAAAAAAAAACCCTTAAAAAATTAGATTGTGCAAGGCTTTCTTTAAAGCCTTGGGAAATAGTCTCTGCTTCAGGTCACCACTGGTTATTTTGTCCCACAGTCTTGGAAGGAAAAAAGCCAACTCCAAACCCCAAACCAGACAGCTGGCAGTTATACTGAGCATGGTAGTCAGATTCTCCTGGGTCAGCATTTCCAAGTGCCTTTCCAGGATTCCTTTAGAAGAGCTACACTGTGGATCAGGAGTCTATGCAAGCAAATGCTAGACAAACTTGTATCAGGAATGGGATGCAGAAGACTTAGGGTACTTGGCAGTTGGAATAACTTTTATCAGGACTTGCAAGAAAAGGGTGGGTATCTCCACTGAAAGCACAGTCCTTCTTCAGCAGTAGTAAGAGCCAGACTGTGTAGAGTAGCCCAGCTACTCTGTCATTGTTGAAGCAATTGTCCCTTGTCTGTTCTGGGAAGAAAGCTGCAGACCGGATTTTGCAGACTGGTCAGTTGATCCCTGCTGACAAAGGAATTGAATTACTAGGTGAGATTGTTTGGATTGTATTGTAAAATAGTCAAACTAGATGATCCAAATTGATACAGAGTCAGAAATGACAACTGGCTTCAAGTCTTCCTGTGCGGAATAATTTATGTGGGAAATAGGAAGGACCAGAGAAGTGTTTCAGCTGCCACCTGAACACAAAGGTTTATGCAGCACCTGAGTATAGTCAGTCAACTGCCTTTTACTAATGGTTTTCTACCTACCCTTTCTTGTAGGGAGACTGGCAGGGTCTTTGATAGTGTGGTTATGTGACTGTGCACTTCTTCACGGGGATGTAAGACAAGGTTTCAAAGCAAAATCTGCAAATGTTTTCCCTTTCCTTCATGAATGACTTTTAGTTTCTTGGTAGCAGCTGTGAAAAGTTTAATCCCTCCTAAAAATGAAATACATTTAGTGCCTGATGTTAGGAGCAAACTAATAGTACTCTTACCCACGATTAAGTTAGAAAACTGTTTCATCCTGGACCTCCAGGTATTCACTCAAAACTGGATGATGAAAGGAACTGAACACTGCTGACTGTCAGCTAGAGTATGATGGGCTTTTTCTCTGTACTGTTTATATGGTTCCAGGCAACTGTTTAAAACATTATAAATATTCGTAATTGTTTTAGGCAACAGCTCTTATGTTTGTGATGGTGTTATATTTGTTGTTCTAGAAAGAGGTGATTATGTGACTCACTATATAGGATGGAAATCTCTATGTTCCCTTTCCTGGATTTTATGTGTACAGAAGAGCAGACCTCTGGAAAATGTCAGCACTATGCATTGCAGGACTTAAAAAGTCAACTTAAAATCTGTAATCTGTCTCCCATGGAAGACATCAGTTTATTTCAAATTCAATTTGGAATACAACTCCTCTGGCAAAAAGAGAAGCAGAAATTAAAAAATAATAGTTTGCATTGTCTGTGTGAGCAGAGTCTCACGGTTACAACTATGTTTGTTGTTCACAAATCTTATTTACATACCTGTAATATTAGTGTCATAATGTGTCTGTCAAATCATACCAGTTTCTTGGAGAGCCCATCTGGTAGTGGCAGCCCAGTCTCCATTTGTTAGTAGATTTTTAAACTTGCTAACAACCAGATCTACCTGACATGTCCCAAGGAAATGCAAATAGAAGAACTCATCCTGGAACTCCTTGTCCTGGGAATTGTGATAAGCTAATAGTGCTCACAGATGTTCTGTCAGGGAAGAGTTGAGATAGCAGGGTTTCTCAGAGACTGGAGATCCAAAGGAAGAGTCCTGGCTGGCAGCCAGGCTGTCAGTGTTTTACCTTGAAGAGCAAGTGTGCAACTTGCTACATGCTGGGCTGGAAACCTCAGTCGTGAGAGTGAGCTTTGGCGTGTCCCTGGCCATTGTGTACTTAGCTTAGCAGGAGAGCACAATGGCAGACAGGCTGATCTATGCTCGATTTTCATGTGTGGCTTTTGAATCACAGATCAGCGAATGAAGCTTGTAGTCCAGGAAAAAACGAAGATTCCTCTCCTGGCTGTAAACTGCTCATTTTCTGCTGCAGCATGGCAAGAGGGTGACATCACTAAGAGTTCTGGTGTACTGTTCTAAGGTCAGTCTAGTCATGTACAGTGTAGATCTCAGGTAATTTTATGGGACCGTTTATGCTGTAGTTATTTATTGCCTGTGTTGCAGCAGCACCTAGTGGTTCAAATTAAGATCAGGAGCGAACTTTCATGGCACATGTCTGCTGGAAGAGCTTACATTGAAAAGACATAGAATGGAAGGAGCAGAGAGCAGGAAGCCAAGGCAGAGAGCAGGGAGGTGGCTGTTCTCTTGTTGCAGGAGAGCTGAGGTACAGCCAGCAAAAGAGATCTAAGTCTCTGTAAAGAGTCTAGCTTCCTTTTTATGTGGAAACATGTTCTTTCCTAACAGCAGCTCTTGGTAGCTCACTACCTTTGCAAAATGGGGATTTTTTTTAATATGAACATACCCGTTTGCTTCTAATCTTTGTTAGAAGTCTGTAGTCCTTACACTTTGGTCGGCTTTGAACAAATACTGCAGCCTGGGTACCTGTTGCTGAATGTTACCCTTTGAAATTCAGAGCATGGCATTAGGATTGCTTGCTGCATCCCAGGGCGTGATGCCTCTCTCACTTGGCTGCTCTAAAGATAGAGCTTTACAGGTACATATTGTACATTAGTATTCATACTGCATTGACTTCCTGGAAGGGGATCTGTAAAGAGGGTTTAGCTAAAATTCCCAGGCATATGAAAGACAAGAAAGTTATCAGGAGTAGTCAGCATCGATTCACCAAGGGGAAGTCATGTATGACCAATGATAAACTTCTGGGATGAAATGACTGGATTGAAAAGTGGTATAACAGCCAGTGAACAGAGGCACAAAGGCAACTTGGAGGCCAGTAACTAGCAGTGTACCCCAGGGGTCAAGATGGGGTCCAGTCCTGTTGAACATCTTCGTTAATGATCTGGAAGATGAGGCAGAGTGTATACCCTCAGCAAGTTTGCAGATGACACAAAGCTGGGACGAATGGTTATACCCCAAAGGATTGTGCTGCCATTCAGAAGGACCTCAACTGGAGAAGGGGGCACAGAGGAACCTCATGAATTTCAACAAGGGGAAGTGCAAAGTCGTGGAGCTGGGGAGGAACAACCCCAGGACATGCTCAGGGCCGCCCACTTGGAAAGCAGCTTTTCAAAAAGAACCTGGAGGTCCTGGTGGACACCACGTTGAAGTTAGCCAGCAGTGTGCCCTTGTAACAAAGGTGGCTAATGGTACCTGGGCTGTATTGGGCAAAGTATTGACAGCAGGTTGAGGGAGGTGGTCCTTCCCTTCTACTCATCACTGAATGTGGTTTCCAGTTCTGAGCTCTGCAGTACAGAAGAGACATGGACATACTGGAGAGCTTCCCTTACGTGAGGAAACACCGAGAGAGCTGTTGAAGAGAAGGCTCATTATATAACAGACTGTGCAAAGAAGTCCAAGCCAGGCTTTTTCCAGTAGTGCCCAGTGACAGGATCAGAGGCAATTGGCACCAACTGACACACAGGAGGTTCCCTCTGAACATCAGGAAAAAAATTTACTGTGAGGGGGACTGAGCACTGGCACAGGTTGCCAAGTGAAGTTGTGGAGTCTCCCACCTTGGAGTCAAAAGCGTTTGGACATGGTCCTGGGCAACTGGCTCTAGGTGGCACTGCTTGAGGAGGGGAGTTGGACCAGATGACCTCCAAAGGCCCCTTCCAGCCTCAGACATTCTGTGACTCTATGATATAATATGATCTTCTGTAATTGGCTTTTTACTCTTCTAAGCTATTATTCTTGTTCATTCAAATAGGAAGTTCTTACAACTATGCTTTTAATCCTAGGGAAATCTGAACAGCTTTTAGAGATTTTGGATCAGAGCCTTGATCTTACTGCTCAATATTTATTTTTTTTTAAAACAAACTTACAACGAAACGTTAACAGACGTGTTTAGTTTTGATTCATTGGTCCTGGTGTTTAGACGCTTAGAAAACAGAATAGAAAACCTTACAAGGAAATTACTCTGGAGAAGTTGAATTGCAAATGATTAAGTAGCCCTTAGCTATGGAAAGTTTAGGAGAATATTTAAATTAGTTTCTGTTAAAAAAGGGAAGAAATAAATAAAGTTTTAATGGTGTTTGGTGCCATGAGATACTTTTGGTGAGTCAATTGCATAAGTTTTCAGATTACAGCTAAGCAAAAATGTGTCAAACAAGCAAGGGGGAGAAATTAATTCTCTCCAGAATCAGAGAGTCTATATTTGTGACACAAACTGGTATTCATGAGGGTCTTGGGTAGTTGTTTTGCTTTGTGAAAACCTTACGTGTAAAACATCATTCACTATATAGAATTGTAACAATGCTTATGTAACACAACCTATTAAATTTGCAAAAAACAGTGGAGCAAAAGAAGACAGAAATTTAGTTTGCATTTTCAATCTCATAGCAAGGACTGACTTTAAATCCAGCACATTCTTCAAAGGATCTTCTGAATGAAGGAAACAGAATGGCCTTTCTGTTGAAATGACCATTTTTATGTGGATGAGGTGTAACAAACTAATGTTTTGAGGACGTTGACAGAGCCCAAGTGGCTCGATTAACAAAGCCCTAGTAGCGTAATAGAAGGAATTACTTAGAAACTAAGAAATGACAGAAGTTAAACTAGAACATGAAAGACAATATATAACTATCACATTCTGCTTATGTTTCTCTTGTCAAGCCTCCTACTTGCTTGTTTGTCAGCTCTTTTCACACTCAATTTTGCTATCTGCTCTACAGCAATCGGTGCATGGAACAACCTAGAAGAATTCATCTGCTGATTCTTCCCCTCCAGCCATCACCCTTTTAGCTTGTCACGTTCACAGCTTACCTGTCAAGTTTTGCCATATTACCAATAGTGAATGTAGTTGTTTTGTTTGAGTTTTTATTTTGTTTTCCCTGAGTTCTGGCTACCTGCCTGCCTGTCTTCAGCGTTTGAGCTCCTGGGGGCACGGCCCCATCCCTTCCTGAATGCCTGGAAAATGCTAGCACATTGGGGCTACTACCATTTACACAAAATAATGTCTGGCAAGCAAAGATTAAGAGGACAACTGAAATGAGTAACTGTCTGGAAAATGTGAACTTCATTGGTCAATCCTCTTAATCAGTAGGAACATTTTGTATTTTAAGGTCAGGAAGAAGCTCTCAGTTTTGCTTTCCTAATATAGCTCTCATGACTGTCTGCTGTCTGCTGGGGTGATTACTAAACATAGAATATGTATCTGAAATAATTCTTGTTATTGATTGCAGAATCACTGCCATATGTAACGAAGTAGGCTTTGTGGTAAGAGAGATGTATGCAGTAATACATGTATATTTTTTGCTTTTGCAGACTTTTTTCAAAATACTGCACAACAGACTCCTTATTTTTCTTTCAAGTTTGTATCCTAGTATAAATCAAAGAAGATAAATTTTGTCAAAGCTTGGAAAAATGTGTAAGCTTCATCAAAATCAAGTTTGTTTATTACAAACACTGTTTCCCTGAGTGCTCAGAAAATGGAGTTATTTGAATTCACAGTGACGTATATGACCTTGTGAGTAAAGGACATGCAGTGGCAATTATCTACTGAAACAAAGAAATGCTTTGAACTTCAGTTGCTCTGCACTTCCTTTCCCCATAATACATATCTGTATTGCTCAAAGTTTAAGACACACCTGAAGGTACGCTGTATCCTTCAACAGGAACTGAAAAAGCTGTATGTTGGAGTGAGGTTTTTTCTGCTATGCGCTTCTGCATGCAACCCCCGTTCTTATTTAATCTTTGGCTACGTGTTAAAATTTTTAAGAGTCTTGTGTCCTTTTTATATGATGTAATATGTTTTTCTTCAAATCTGAGTTTGAAATTAACATGTGAAATCACCAAATTATGGACAAACTTATGAGAAGTGGGCACATTTCTTAACTCTGCTAAATAGTGCACATAAAGTCAGCTGTTGATTGGAAATAATACTTATCTCCAGTTTCTATATGAATTCTATGAATAAAACTCTGCTCCTTGCTTTTTCTCTCATTCCTACAGAGAATTAGTTTGTGCCAGTCCTTACAAACGCTCTGCTAGGAGCAGCATCCATTTTTAATAATAAAGATATATTGCAGATAGTGAAATTGGTATTGCAAACAGGGTTTCAAATTGGTGTATTAGGAACATGCACTTCCTAAATTTACAACAAAGCTGAAATAAATAAACAAATAAATAACTGTCATTGAGCAGTAACCATATTTTTATTAGTTTGATTTGTAGACTGCTTGTTTTAAACCCTTGCTATCTGAGTAACTTTATCACATATGGTATGACATATCTATGGACTTTAATAACTGTTACTCTTAATAAGCTCACCTCTTAATAACTTACCTGCTAATCGTAGTAGCTCTTGGGGAGTTAGTACCGCTATTCAAAAGATTTGGTTAATCAAAGGTGGCTATTGTGCTCTTTTCAAAACCGAACCTGAGGTAGTCTGTGCTATAAGCATGTGAATATGCAGACTGCAAGCTAAAAGTGCTGTTTATGAAATACTGAAATCTACAGTGGAGCTACGACAATGGCACGTATTTCTTTGCATTCTCTTTCTTGTAGAGACATTGATTTCACTGTATTTCGGAGATGCTGCTGTGTGGGCCAAAATCTGGGTCTGATAAACTGCTTTCCGGATAGGTTAATTGTTGAGGCGTATAGGAAAAAATTGAAAACACTAAGACAGATGCTGAATCATTTTAACTTAAATGAGCATATTAAGTTTATTAATATCAGATTGATTTAGTTGTTTTTTTGTTTGTGTTACTATACTGAATGCAAGACATCGGGCATTATACTCAGTGCAACAAACTGTTGAAATATTGGATTTTCCTTCTCTGACTACCTATGTCTGGGCTTGCGTTATTACAGGAGAATCTGTAAAGTTGAATATTTCTAGCCATTAATATTATGAAGAAAAAAATGGAAATATAAAGCCCAAAGGGCTCAAACCCCAAGGAAATAGAAGTATTTGTAATTTAAAAAAAAAAAAAAAAAAGAATGGAGAGTGGCTGGTTTGACTAATTAAATGCTCAGGGACTGCATCTTCGACTTGTGCATGCTGAGATGGTTGTTGGGCTGATATGCCCAATGCATACTCAGATGATTGTGTCTCCTGGGGGTTCCAACTGCAGAAGCTGTGGCCTGGAAGCCCCTCTGAAGCACGCTGCCTCAGTGTGCACAGTCAGGTTTTGAGCGGTTATTTGGGGAGAGGGTCCAGATGCATCCGTTCCTTCACCCTCCTAATGGTTCCCCCTGGGCAAGAAAGTACCAGAAGAAAAAGCAATTGGCAGTGGGTAGATGGGGGACGAGGAAGGAGTGGAACTCCTGAAAGAAGCTTTTTCTTCTTTTTCAGAACAAACAGTCATGTTTGACTTTGCCTGCAGTATTTATTGGTGGTTTTGGCTGGCATTACTGCATGTCAATAGCTTAGACTTTCTACTACATTCAAGTTTTACCAATGACTATAAATGCAGTCAGAATCCTTTTTCCCTGATAATTTATCCACTATTTTACTTTACATTTACACTTCACCTTAAATTAACTTCCATTTCTGAACCAATCCTATGTTACTTTATTCATGACATAAGAAAAATTCTGTGTTGTTACCGTTATTTCAGGCTTTGCCTGAATGCTCCGGAGTTGTTCTGTTATTGAGGATTTTTAGCTGAGGACAATACCTACTGCCAGAGTGGGAACAGACTGACCGGTCACGCAGCGGGATGATTGTGGATGTAGAATATGCTGATCGTAACCAAATGAGAAGTCGGTAACCTCCACCCCTTTTTTCCTGCCAAGTTCTAGGAAATAAAGACTGTAAAATGAGAAGAGCAGTAATGTACAGAGGTGTAACTTTTTGATTTCTAGAACATTGGTGAAGGTGTCTCTGTATCAACTTTTAGTTCCTTTTTGAGTAATTTTAAATATCAACCTGTAATACTGGGTTTTGTGAGTCATCCTAGAGTGGAATAAAGCATTTACCCTTGACTTCAGTGGGGTAGTTCATGTACATGAAGATTATAAATGTTGTCATTCATAGGCGGTATGAGTGAGAAAAACAACTCTGTTATTTTAAGATGAGAAGCTTTAGAAGGGAGTTTTCTCTGAAAAAAAAAAAGCCTCTCATTTTGATTTACCCATGTTTTACTTCTTTCTCCTGCCTCTCCTCTATCGCCATCTCTTCTTACTGGAATGGTTTTTCAGGAAGTCGCTTACTGCCACTGGTTTTCCTTTTGATTTTTTTTACTCCTTTACCAATTTCAAAGATGTGTAAGTAGGGATTATTTTCCTGGAAACTGTATTCCAGTGCCTTTCATGGCGCAGCTCGTAACCACGGTTCTCGTTGCAGATTTCAAATCTGTCTGGTTTGAACGTGCAGTGTTAGTGTTAACAGCTTAATTTTTTAGGAGCCTGTAAATCCTGAAACTCTAATCTGAAATGCGACCCTTACTTTTACAGCTGTTGCTCTACTGAAATTAAAAAATGTGTCTTTCATAGTGTATTCCAATTTCCTCTTACAATTAAACAAAGGTGCCGATTCCTCTTCTCCACCAATATTTTAGATTTTTTTGCTGTAATGGTAGGTGATTCGGAGCTTCTGATAAGCATTCTTAAATTAAGAAAACTAAATTTGTTTGTAATCACTAATCGTCTCCAATTAGTTGCAGAGGTTTGAATAACCAACTTGACTTCAATGTCTAACATAGCTTTTTGATTACTGTGAAAATTTGGTTTACATTTGGTATTGAGAGTAGCTGTTTGCAACAAGTGGCTTTACAGGAGAAGAATGGAGTGTCTGTTGGAATTCTGACTGTGAAGTGTTATAGAACTGTCTTGGATTTACCGTTTCATTATTCATAGTCTATATGTCTTGGCAAAATTTATACTTTTCATGAATTGTTGAGTTATGTGATGACTTCAGACTTGCATTTAATTAACTGTTGAATGTCATAGCAAGGTTATCTTTTAGCAAAACACACTTTTAGTCTAATTTTTATTTTTTGTGACTTTAATGAACTTTTAATACCTTATTATTTTAGTGTGATTGTTCTAAGTGCTGTTTCTGACTTCATTATATTCTTTGGTAGAATTTTAAAAAACTTTTTTTCCGTAATACAGGAGGATGCAGCCAATGAGATATTAAACTGAGAATATATATATAGAGAGAGTAGCTTATATAAAGACTATCTCTATATAGCATATCTAAAATTATAGCTGTATGTAAGTTTGAAAGCAGAAAAATTGTTAAGTGAATGCATAGTGGGGAAAAAGAAAGTAATGAAAATATTGTAAGAGATGGTATGGGGGCCATGTAGCTCAGCCGTTCTTTTTCTTTACTTTTTGCATTAATTCTGCACCAAGGGCAGGGTTCTTACTGGATCACCAATGAACAGGATGATAAAACAGCCATTTTAGTAAGAAAGAATAAAACTAGGAATATATATAGTGATTAAACTTTTTGTCCCTTCAGAGGTTGGAAGCCCCATGTTCGTGCAGCATCAGACAGACCCCAGGTGGGTTTACCCACAGCACACTGTGCAGATGCTGTCTGTGGAGAGGTTCCCCTTCCCTCCCACCGTGCCTTTTATTTTGTGTAACAAACAGTCACTTCTCCTGAGAGCCTGGGCTGGCATCTCTGTCACAGCATCCACTGGTGCCAGCTGAGACATGCCGGCAGGTTCCTTTGCAGCACTGCTCGTGCTGACCTATGGGCTTCTCAAGCCTCACCCAAGTACAAAGCCCAAGTACGAAGCGTGCATGGCCAGCTTAAGAACCCTAAATCCTCCAGTACCATGTCTTCTACAAGGCTCCCCATACAGCGTCTCCTGTGGCGTGGCTGAGAAGGTGATCTGTTCTGTGGGGTTTACAGGGGGGAATACGTGCAGGTAAAAGACACAGCGATAGTTTTCTGAGTACAGATCTTGGTGCAACTAGCCAAGTGTTTTGGGATGTTAATTTTGCAGTGGATTAGACATACGTCGATAAGAGGATAAAGAGCCTCTGTTGACCTTTCAGTGTTAGCTTTGCTTTGGTGCTCCTTGGATACAGCTGAGAACTTCAGGCCTGTCTGCCAGGTGCTCGTATTATTTCTAACTTTATACAGATTTGAACAAAACTTTTCTGCACCTTTGGCAACTTAACCTGAAACAAAGAGTACTAGGTTCCTGGCTGTGCCTTGTTGCTTACCCCATTTGTTTTATTTTAGCGTCTGATCGTTAGAGCTGTCTGCAGGCATCCAGTTCAAGGGAAGTGGTGCTGCATTCCTTCCGTATGCATTCATCCGGGCAGGCAGGAACTGAAAGGCGTGTTTCCCATCTTGTCTTTCCTAGACTGTTTTTGAGAACTTGCACTTCTGAAAGCTCTGGTGAATTTGAAGTTCTACTGAAATGTGACTACTTCTGCTCTTCAAGCAGTATTGGGGCAACATTTCGATCCTTGCAATATTATTTTATTAAAGATATTTCTGAAGCATACTTATCAAATCCAAGCCACTGCTATGGCATTTTTTTTCTCTGTTATGCAACTATTTCAGCGTTGTAGCACTGACCTCCTGTTTTCCTCCTCTTTCTGTACCTCACGTTTCTAGAAAACAGACAATTGGTTATGGTGGAGATCAGATTATAGAAAACCAGCAGCAGGTTGAAACAGTGCTTAAAAAACAAAAGTGGTGATACAAAAGTTGACAGAGGCAAACACGTTTGGGAGCCTGCATCTGGAGCAGAGGTGCTGTTGATGGAATTCCACATACTGAACTCATTAAGTATTTGAGTTTGGAAGTATTAAAATTTCTTATTAGTGATTTCTATTCCGTTGTCTCCCATTAATGTTGTCTAGCATGTCCCATTGGTAAGAAGACTGCTCAGTCCTGGCAACCAGAACTGTGGCTTTTGTGCAGTTCAGTATATTTCAGCTAAATACCCAAATTGCGTTAATAATGCCTGAGTAGGTTAGACACAAGCCTTAAGAAAGTTTGCTTTAAAGCGTTTTAATAATGTAGTGAAGGCTTTGAGGGACAGTCATTCTTTTCTGTCTGTTCTCTATACAAGTCTCCAAATAAAAATTCAAATTCAGGGTCTTAACAACTTGAAGGTGCTAGGCGGAGTGCACCTAGCATACCTAGCTTGTCGCCTGAAGTTTAGCGGTGATGTATGTAGTCAATCATTGATCCTTTGACACGGTGGAGTGTCTACAGCAAGGATAAAATCTATTTGCACACACAGGCTTTTCTCTGGGGCTTGTTCAAGGCTGTGAAGCGGAATCTCAAATGAGAGAGCAACAAAGATGAACATCTCCATTCTCTGTTTCAACTGGAAGGTATTTTCCTTTCTTTTGTAATAAGGGGTACGAGGAGCATGGCAGTCGAAAAATTGTTAAAACCATAATGTTTGGGGAGAAAGAAGGAAATGTGGGTTAGAAGAGGGAGAATCTAAAACATGTCACTTAATTGACTTTTGGAGTTATAGTAATGCAGATGTTATACAAAGAGGATTTTTTTTTTCCGGCTTAGAATTTGAACTCACTCATCTTTTCTCCTTCTGTCTAAACAAGTGTTTTAATGATTTTGGGCTTCCCAGAGTGTCTGGCTTCACAGCATGCTGCAGTCACCTTGCCTTTGGCCCTGAAGGCTGAGCAGCCCTCCAAAAATAAATTGGAAAAGCCAGAAGCTCTCTCCTCGGCTTAGCATTTTCTTTTAGCTCTGCTTAATGCCAGGATTGTGTTGGGTATGGTCTCAGATTGGTGTTTCTCTAGTGGGAGCTTCCTCTGGCAACCCCTGTCTGCTGCCTTCTGCTTAGGGGCATCAGCTGGGACACTGAGCACAGCCGTCTCCCGCAGAACTGCCTGCCAATACTCGCTGTAAGAGCTTTTTAATTACTTGTCCTGTCTAGTATTGGCTTTTCAGCTAACCATAGCATCAGGAAGTGTCGAGAGCATGGTAATTCTAATAACTGGTCTGAAGAAGTAAATATTTTTTTTTTTCTTACAGCTCTGTACTTCACGTAAAAACCAAGGAAACAGGCTGGTAGTCGAGAAAGCTGTAGCACCCTGAAAATGCATAGGCAGCTATAGGTAGAGGTGGTTTTCATTCTTTCCTAGTATGGATGCGCCACTGAAATCACAAGGCTGAGGTAAACATACTGTTTGTTTCTACAAGGCAAAGAGAAACGCTTTGATGCGTAAGAAAATTGCTGGATGGTAAAAAATATAGCGCTTTGTTACATTAGGACTATGAAATAGGTATCTGATTAATGTCACCCTAATTCTGAATACTCCTACTGGATATATTTAGGTTTTTATTTGTAGACAGACCGGAGTTGCTTTGCCCATACTTCAGTCTAGGTAGCTGACGTCAATGCTAACGTGGTAGTTCAGTTCTAGAGCTGACCTTGGCAGACCTGTCAGCTCAGCTCAGTCGTAGCACCGCTTCAGTGAATCTGGCTGGCTTTTGGAGGACGTCTGGTTTATGTCCAGCCAGTTCAAAATATAAGTACAGCATGTTTGTAGGTGTTCACAAACATTCATTAATCTTTTCGGTTTGATTTTTAAATAATTACCAACAGGGAGCTAGTTTAATCCTTTATACACTGATTTAGGATGGCAGAGTGTATCAGTGCAAAAATGTAATCTTTTAGCTTATTTAATATGTCATTACATGCTCCTTCTTTAAATGATGAGACTTCATCAGAATCATAAGGGGAGACCCTCCTTCTCTGTGGAGTATGTAATATGCTGCAGATTGCCAATAGTTTCAGAAGACATCTTTGGAAATTAAGTAGGCTTCATAACCTGCTTCTGCCTCACACAGAGCTCTGATTGTCTCTTTCCAGATGATAGATTACTTTTATTATTTATTGATCATGAACCATGTATTAGGATTAGAGATTTTGGACCTGTGTGCCAGAAGCAGTTTTCCATTTAGTCACCTAAAAACACTTGTTTGAATAAATTTCTTAGGTCTCTTCCATTCTGTACTGAAGTTACAGTGAGATTTTTGACAACAGCCATTTTCTCTGGCTTGTTTCTGTTCTTTCAAGGAAAGAATATTAATGAATAAGACCATTTAGAGGACATCTGAAGATCTGTAGAACCTCTCCTTGCCCAAACTTAAAAGGAAAACACAGAAGCTCATGTCCTTAGGACATGGAAATTACTGGCTGAATGGCTGGCCCCAGCGGGTAGTGATCAGTGGTGTGAAGTCTAGTTGGAGGCAAGTGACTAGCGGTGTACCCCGGGGGTCAATACGGTCAGTACTGGGTCCAGCCCTGTCCAACATCTTCATTAATGATCTGGGTAACAGCAGCCAGTTTGCAGATGACACAAAACTGGGATGAGTGGCTGATATGTTAAAGGGTCATGCTGCCAACTTGAAGGACCTTGACAGACTGGAGAAATAAGCCAGCCAACTTCTCTCTGAAGCCAAGACCTGCTGGTTTTGGATAAGAACTTATCTTCATCCCAATACAACTCTTAAAATACTACTTGTTTCCATTTTACGAGTATAAACAAAGAAATTATTGTTAAGGTTACAGTAATAACCAACAGAAAACAACAAAAACCATTGCCTTTCCCAGGTAAAAGTAAATTTGAATTAATGGGATTTTTAATTGAGATATCCCATACTCTGAAGCTGAAATCATGTCTCCGTCTCATATTTGGGAAGAAGTGGAAGTGCTGCCTTTTTTCTTGGAAATGTGAGATGAGATTATTGAGATATGTTTCTTGCACATTTAATTGATTTTCCTAGCTTTACAAATTTCAAAGCAGATGTGACAGTGGACTAAAAATTTGGTATTCTTAAAAAGGTTGTGTGTGCTGTTTTGGCTTTAGCAAATTCTTTAAAGTTTGTGATGCCAATATTTGTATAGAAATGTTTTAAAGCAAATAAGCCTCATTTTGGACCCTGATTTTTAGTTTCCCTGTTATCTCTGGCATCACAGAAAAAGTATTTGTTTTGCAAAGTAGAGAGATTTTCTACATGGTTGTCTGTGAATGTTTGTGTGTATAGAGAGTAGAAAAAATAGTCAAAACTGCTCTAAGTCACTAACATAACTGCAAATGTAATTCATATCTTTGCTGTTGTAGATTTTAGTATCTTGAGCTTGTCAACTATATTGTAAAATAAGCAAAGAAAGTGCTCCGGTTATACCGCATTCCAGCCCCCCTGCCCTGCCTGAGTCCTGGTGTTGTTCTTGATTTCTGGGTCTGCTCTTTTGTAGGCATCTGCTCACTTCCCAAAATAGCACTGCTTGTCTCTTTAGAACTTTCCTCGTTATCTGTAATACATTTTAACTTCCCTTTGAATGGTACTCATTTTAATATTGGATTTTTAAAAATATGTTACTGAATCTTCATACATTAAATAGCTTAACATCAGCATTGATATTCATAATTATGCCAACATCTTTTGGGATAATGAACATTAGAAATAATCCTTGGGTTTCAGTCTTTTCTGTTTTGCATTGTTCTAAGGAACTAGTCAAATACTAAATTATAAATACACGAGCGAGCCGAGAAGTAGTAATGCACACTCCCACAGTAGGTAGTGCCAGGCTGATCCTGTGTGTGCCTGGTGCTTGATCGACTGGCTGCTGATGGGCTAGACTGGAAAACAGCCTTATCTTCGTAAGAGCACTAATTTGCCTCTCCTCTCTCCAACCATTGATTTTCCCGTACTTTCTATCTCACTGTCTTTGATGTCTCTAATCTTCTGTAATGACTTACAAACTTTGATATCTCTAATTTTGAAAAAAATCAGTTGACATTGGTCATCAGGTTAAAAACCAGTATTCGGAAGAAAGCCTGAGGGACGGGGGGAAGGGAGATGGGTGCAGAGAGATGGATAGACAGCATTTAAATAGTTTCTGTAGGCAAAGGCAGGCATCTTTACTGAAGAATTTAAAACCTGTTGTGTTTAGTATGTATGTCTGGCAGTCAGTGGTTTTCTGTCACAGCAATGCTGAAAGCTTTATGAACTTTTAAAATGTCTAAGTGTTGACACTTTGAAAAGTGTAGTTGTTTACCTGATCCATACTTTTGGAACAATTCTTTGGAGGAGCAAAAAGGCTTTTCTCAATGAACTGGCAAAGTTGGAAATGTGAGCCTTAGTTGTTTTATAGTGATTATGTGGTTGTTTTAACTAAGGCATTAAGCTTATGTTTTTAGGGTACTTAGGAACATTTTCTTTCTAAGTTTAAAGGTGATTGCCTCTAAGGAGCATCTAGGTGTATTAAAAGGGTTAGGTTTCTCTGCATACATCTTCATAGTTTTGGGGTTTTTTTAATTACTGTTTTCTTGGTTTTCCTCAAACCTGTATTCCTCAAGACTAGAGGAGAGAGCCCAAATTTAGCCCAGCATTTCAAGGAAGGACAAAATTTTGCACCACTACCATTTAAATGTTGGGGGTTTTCTTTCATTTTTTCCCCCTCTCAGTTGCACTGCCAGCTTATCTGATTAGGCGGGATTTCATAGATATTCCATGCTAGATCAGCTGAGAACTGATTTGGGGAGGAAATACAAAGTTGGTGAGATTTCAACAGGCAAGAATAAGCAGGAGCCTTTCTGCACCCCAACCCCTGGCGATGACTGTGAACATCCAGCGCTGTCACTGCTAGAAGCAGCCACTGTCTGCAAAAACACACCGTTAACTTCAGCCAGTGCCGTCACTGAGCAGAGACTGAGCTGAACAGTGAAATCTCTGACCGGAATGAGTTCTGTTCTAACCCAAACCAGGACACACCCTTTTCTTCATTGTCTTGCAGAGTCTACTGCTGGAAGCGGGATAATGCCTAGATATAGTCACCAAGCATGAGTTACCACCATCATATTTTCATGAATCTGCAGCTTCAGAGTTGATCCAGTATTCTGTGTCCTCTTGCACAGTTAAAGCAAATAAATGTTTTGGTAGTGAGGGAGGAGGGACAGCTCCGCTGAGATGGTTGTAGCCCATCACCCTCTCAATCCCCAGTATCCTTCATCACACTCTGATTCCAGACACTCCTGCATTCTCAGGGCAGTTCTCTCTTAGGTGCTTCATCACACCGGCCACGTCTCTCAGCTGATGGCTCTGCTGGGCAGCTCTCTGTGGCCCTTTAACTTCCACAGCAGGGAAACCCTAACCCTCATCACGATTTAGGGTGTTGCAAATAGGCTTCAACAGAAAACACCAACCACATCAAATATAGATCATAAAGGGATATAATGCACATCTGTGTTGTTGACATCATGGTTTTATAGTGAAAAAGCCCTCATCGTGGTATGGTTAACAGGTGACTATGGTGTGTTGATGCACGATCTTTTCTGAAACGTTAGCAAATTAAACAGCAGTGCCACAGAGTGCACCAATTTGAAGTATTTTAACATCTTTGCAAGCCTAAGGAATAGCAAAAGGATGTATGCTCTGCTGGGCAGGAAGAGTTTAGATACTCCTTTAAAACATTCCCCAGGGTGACTGTGCTTCTTCAGAGGAGGATGTTCTCTAGCTGAGCCCCTCCATGCCGCCTGAGCAGAGGCTTTCCCTGCTTGTGCTGATGTATGTTTGCTCTTCTTGCCCCAAGGGCAGGGCAAAACTGAACAGGAAGGTTGAAGACAGGACCTCCAAGCCTGGGGTACTGGGAAATGAGAAACCTCAAATTAAATTCTTATATACCAGCTTCATTTCTCTCCCTAGATGTCTTTGGAATGCTTAAAATGTGAGGAAGAAAATGCAGTAGACCATACAAAATGGAAAAAAAAAAAAAGCTTTACATAATAAACAAGGATCGTTCAAGAGAGGAGTCACTTTAAGTTACTTTTTCAGTAGAAAATTCTGAAAAATGAAAATATTTTGGTGTTTGAAAGCCTTCCCAATGGTGGGCAATCCAGTCACTACAAAATTCCCAACCGTGCTGAATTTTCTGACACTCTATACAAGAGGTTTTGATCAGTAATTATTTTAAATAATTACTAACATGTTTCAGAAAGTAATGTGATAGCATCCCATTTGTGCCAAAGCACACTAAGGATGTTTTCTTACGTATTCTGATGGAAGCACTGCTATTTATAGACTCTTAATTATGTGGCAGTTTACCATTCACCTGTTCTTAACATCAGGCAGTATTTCCACATTTTGGTTCTGTAGGCATTCCGGCTTACTTTGTGACACTATAGTACTATGAGATGTGATGGTTGTCTGAAAACAACAGCCCTGAAGGGAAGGCGATGCTTCTGCTGGCAGTTCCAAGTGCAAGCAGGTCTTACAAATTATTTCGGTAGGACATTTATGTGAGTTTTCAGCTTGTGCTTCTCTTCCAAAATACAAGAGGCTCCTGATGTTAATGGCATCTAATGGTAATGGCCTTCTTTTCTCTGTTTGTAAGCCAAGTTTTTACAGTAAAAGCACAGTAAGTAAATTTTAAAAATATGAAACAGAAGCCTTTTTGTAGAATCACAGAATAATTCAGGTTGGAAAGGGAGGTGCAACGGCCAACTAGGCCAGTCCCCACACAAAGCAAGTTTTATAAGATCGGCTTGTTCAGGGAGACCTTGAGAGTCTTGAACACCACCCAAGATGGAGAGGCCACAACCTTGCTGGGCAACCTTTTCCAGTATTTGACCAAAGCAATTACATATATATAATATTAGGTGTATATAAATATATATAATATTTATGGACATATAACAATATAATATGTATATTATATACTTAAATACATATACACAGGATAGAGTACAAAGCCCTTTCATTGGAAATGTCAATATTTTATGGAAAAAGTTAAATTAGCATTTATTTATAGATGTGAGCTCTAATCACTATTTTAGATTTCCACAGTTAACAGTATGAAAAAAAAAATCACAGTGATGAGAACTACTAATTGTCACTTGATGAATGGGAGGAGAATGACAGTAACTCACAAAGATTAATACAATGGATTCACAATACCTGTTACGATTTAGTAATATACTTCTGTAACTACAGAGAAATCAGTAGTGGAATTCAGAAAAGCTGCATACCGAACGTGCATACCATACATACCTATAAATTTTAAGACTTTTTTTTTTTTAAATTAGTATTCACTTCAAGGAAAGGAATTCCAGAATAAACTAGTGAATTGTGTGATGCATTCAGTTTCCCATCTGCTCAACAGCCCATTGAAAAGGGAATTTATTAATACTGCAGATCTCAGAATACACTTTAAGAAATAAAAGAAAAAAGTATGGTAGAGAAGTGTTTCCTTCTATCCCAATTGAGATAACATTGATATCCATTCCCATTTTTATAATCTTCAAATGCCTGGTTTAAAACACCACAGATCAAAAGTAAGAACAAAAGTCATTCTACATTGACAGAAGAGGCTCCGAACTTTTCAATGGCATATACCTGTAGCATCTGGTTTTGTTGGCCATTTGTGAACCATGAGGATCACTAATGGTGTAGTAAATAATAATAGTAATGATAATAATAATTCTGTAATACTCCTCCTCCTCATTGTTGATCAAGCAAGGGAGACTCAGAGCAAGTAAGGAAAACTGGTATATGTGAATGACTTGGAGTTTCAGGGGGGCCACAAGATCATGTTATTCTTGACAGGGCTATAAGAGCGGCAAGGAATGAGCCCGGATTATGGCTCGTAAGCCATTTAGCCTTCCCAGCTGCGACAGTCACACACATACAGAGCCTGAGGCTGCCTGTCAGAGCCTGTAATGCCAAGGGCTGCAGTATGCCAGCCTGCAGAGACCCCAAACCCAGTGAGTCAGGCAGGAGGGGTCTGCAATTGCCAGGAAATACTGCCTCTGTGAGCTCCGTCAACGGGAGCCTCTCAGTAGTCTGCTGCTGCTCGGCTTGTCTCATTTCCAGCACTGTTGCTTTGTCTGGGTGCATAGAGCAGATGCCAGGGAGGGGGGACCCTTGGCGGGATGCGCCACATTGCCATGTTACAAATGTGGCAACTGCTGGTTTTCTTTTGAGCTGCAAGAAATTTAAATGGCAAGGAGCAAGTGTTCATATGGGGTGTTATTCTCCTACAGATACCAGAATGTCTTGGTACGGTCCTGACAGCTGATTGATTGATTGGATTCGTTGCCTGTACAAGCAAACATATGAGAGATGACAGGCTGTGTAGGTTTTAAAGGCTTCTCCCATTTTGTTGCTTGCTGTAGGCTTAGAGTTAAATATTGTTAAAGATTTGGAATCGGCCAAGAGAGGGACCTAATAGTGAAGAGCAAGCAGTCAAATATCAGCATGATAAGGTTATCTCCAGAGGATGTAATTTTTCACATTACATGAACAGAGGCAGCAGTAAGATGACAACATTTGTGCATCGTGAAGGTGTTAGGGAGTAGAAAGGACTGTGAATCCCTGAAAGACTTAAGTTAATTAGGTAAGTGAGCAACATGATTATGACCAAGATCATGTTCAGGTCGCTAAAACAAACAGGAGAAATAATCTAGGCTACTTACCGCATCAGTAATTCTAATTTCATTGTAACTAATAAGAAATGCAATTCTGAGCATGGCTAAGACATAGTAGCTCAAAAAGAATACAGTACAGATAGAAAGTTAGGAGAGAACTTGCCACCACTGCCACCAGTAGAGACAGAAGTGAACTAACTATAAACAGTATTGAAAATCCTGTTTTTCAGAACCTCAGCTTTCCTCTGTAGAGTTTGTTACCAGCAGTTGTTCAGGGATCAGCGTACCTAGATCTCCTACGTGTTCTGGAGTGGCAGCTCAGTGTTCTGGAAAGGGCTGTGGTACATTTCCAGATCATCATGAAGAAACACAGCTTACCGCTGAGCCCTCGAAAGCCAGCAAAAACCTGAAACGGCATGACTAGATCAGCTTTCTGTGAATGTGACGATATTTCTTCCAAGAGCTCGAGGGTACTTCAGATGCCTTTACACCGCTGCAAATCTGAGCTAATAAACCCTGCCACAGCTGAGTTGGCACCCTGTAAAGTTAGCTTAGGCGTATCTGCCTGGGTGTGCCATGACCTAAGCTTATACAGCGGCATTTTTTAGAGTGTCCAAAGTCAGTGAAGGTTGATCAGGATTTAGTACATGTGTCTCAGTGCTAGTCCTGCTGTATCCAAGCTGGTGTTGGTGGTGCTGATGTGGTGTCTGCCTCATGGTCTCGATTTAGCAGGGCTCATCAGTTCAGATGGAGTTCTTGCCAATTAAGTAAGTCCACGCGCAGTGCTGCATCTGGGCAAGTAAGTCAGTCCTAGCAGAAGCAGTGCGTGAGAACCTGGGTTGAACCAGAGAACCCAAACGGGCTCTGTCGTTTGGTGTGTTACACTGCCTGCTCAGTAATGACTGTCTGTGGAGGGTTTCTCCTGCATTATCTGAGGTATTTATTTTTTTACTTTTGAGAATGGAAAGTTGATTGTAAAAATAAAACTGTGTGATGGTAGTTGCTTTTTAAACAAGCTGTATGGTTTACCTTAATGCACTTTGTTTTTCCTGACCACTTTGGCTATTCTTCTCGTGTTTTCTAGTTAGAGTTGAAAATTTCAAAATGATTTTGAAACGGTGTATTTTGTACTACCACTTGTTTTAAGGAGGCTTAAGAGTACTAGTACAAAAAAGATATCTAAAGAAAATACTTACTCTTTGGACAAAGAGGAATTATCCTGGTTTAAGTTTCATTGCAGGCACTTTTAATAATACTGTTTTTCCCATGTCCATAAAGAATTTTGCCATAATCTATCAAGAATTCACTATCAGTGAATTGAAATTTGGTTTTGGCTATAATTTACTTAATAGACTAGATTTGGGGAAAAGTAGTTAACGTAAAGTAGTTAAGTACTGTTTAGATGTAGTAAATAGATGCATATTTTAATTAAATTTTTAAATTTTACATTATTAAATTATACTGATTTGTTTAAAGATTAAATCCTCTAATGATTAAAGAGAATAGTTTAAAGATTCCTTTGCATGAATGGATATCCATATACCAAATAAAGTAGGTAGCTGCAACTGAATTTTAATATCAACATCTTTCATCATCTCTGCTACCAGAAGAAAATAATGCCTTTTCAGTTTAGAGCTTTCTGTAGAGAGCTGTGCTAAATAAATTATTATTGTGTAATTGCTTACAGGAGACTCCCCTGTGCCATGTGATTCAATACACATGCAAACCAAAAGAGATGGGTACACCAGACTGGGCCCATGTGCTAATTTTGCCAGGAAAATAAAGGAGGGATTGCCCTTTTCTTCAAGTCCTTGCTTGCAGTGCTTTTTTTTTTTTTTTTTGTCTGCAGTACGTGTGTATGTCCTGGTGTTAGCTGGCATTATTTTGCTATGAGTTCACCTTCAGGCTTTGAAATTGTACCGCTGCATGTGATTTAACACTCTTCATTCAGGCTGGACTTGCACTTGGTTGTCATTGGGGTTTCTGCAGTGATAGTTGCTCATTAACACATTTATATTGTCAGCTCTGCTTCCTGCTCATTTCTGTTAATCTCATTTTATGTCACTCCCCTTGTCCAGTACCGTGGATGAGCTTTATTTGTTTTCACTTGAACTCAGAAGGTGAACCCAAAATACTCAGTAAGGCATCTGGCATTGTGGTCTGATCCTGGATCTCCTCCAGCTCTGTGCCTTTGTCTTTGTGTTTCCCTTGCTCCTTCTTGTAATCTAAAATTCATACTGTTCTTCCTTGGAAGTCCCGTAGAGCGTGGCTGTAGGTCTTCATTCAGGGAAGACATCTTCTCAAACCATAGATACCAAAGTCTAGGGGAATCCTCAAGTTTGGAGTTGTCGCCTTCTGCTATGATCGAGTTTTATGTACATTGCAACCAAGAATCCATGTTAGCTGTTAAACTGGGCCTGTGTAAGATGCTGGGAATTGTTTCTGATGTTGTTAGCTAAGAAACTAAACATGTTCTTTTCCTGAACTAAATAAAATACAAGAAAATGAAGATTAGGGGTAGGAATACTATTTTTTTTAGAGTAATTAAAAACTTTCAGACATCCCCTAAAGAAACACGCAAAGCTAAAAATCAAGACCTCTTTGTAAAGGAACGGTTCTCGGCATCTGCTGTAAGTACAGCTGTTCTCATCTGCAATAGAACTAATAATTTCAGAGAAGTCTACAAGGAGGTATTACTCCTCAAAAGTACTTTTCTTTTTTTCTGTTGTGTTTTTAACTCTTTTCTTCCCCTCTCTTAAATATGCTTACCTTCTGTCCTTTTCCTTCCCATCATGGAATTTTTTACAGCATCAAGCATTTAATATTCATAGCTTCAAGGAATTTAATGTTTTTATCGGGTACAAACAATTATAATGATGCTAGATCTCAAAGATTTGAAGTCTTTAATGGCTTGATATTTTTCTTCTGAAGTTCACCTGATCACTGCAGTGATCACACCAACAGTGTGATTGAATTGAAACTCAAGCTTGTTAGAATATTAGATTAAAACCCAGTACAGAATTTGTAGCCTAAGGCCACACAAATACTGTAAGATTTAAAGGATAAATAATTTGTAAGAGGCATTACCCACTAGACTAATGGATACACAGAAAAAATGGCTCATTTAATTGCTGTTAGAAAATGTGAGAAACCTTGGGGTGGGTTCATGAGTTCACATTCTGAGAAGCTCTAACATAAATTTCACAGCATTAGCAACTGTGGCACAGAAGGCCTCCTGTGTTCAAGAACGATTTCTGTGTCATTTAATCTATTCTTAAATCTGTCGAGAACCAGCCTATGCACTGTCCTTGCACTGTTCTTACAGAAAGTTTATTTGTGAGGTTTCACCCCTCTAGCTCTTGGAAAATGTGCTTTCTAATTCTTCTGATTTTCTCACACTTTTCTTGTACGAAACTATTCTCTCTTCTTCCTCCGATGTTTGTTTTGCTGGTGTATTTATATAAACACACCAGCAGCAAGCATCCAATGCTTTCTTTTTGCTAAGCTAATCAAGAAAGCTCTTTTTGCCTCCTCTAAGATGTCTTAACTTTTCTTTATCATTGCAGTAGCCCTTCTCTTCATCTGGTTTACAGGTGGCATTACTGCTTCCTTCTGTTTTCTGGAAAAAATCTTAGATCCACACGTCTGACTTGTATTTCTGGATTATGATCACCCTGTTTTTCACTAGATCACCTGAACCTTTCTCTTCTATTTTTCCAGTAGATTAGCTCCTTTTTCATAGTAGTACTTGGTCAGTCTTTGAGGATACCATTCTGCATTTCATAGGACATCATCTGAAGGGAAAGGGAGAGAAGCCTTGCTTTGCTCGGAGAGCCAGTAAAGCACAGTTGAAGAGCTTGCTAGGGGATGTTCGTACAGGTGGGTGTTAAATTTTGTGTCTTGCAAAAATATACTTAGAATTTCCCTATATTATTGTGTGAAAAACAAAGCAGATGACAGAAACATTCATGAGGTGTGAGGAGCAGATGTATACAGGGAGTCAAACTAATCACCACAGTCTTCTCTTTAAGATCTGTGAAGCTGCAGTTGACAGGTTGTCTACTCTGTCAGCCTTTATCTGGTCAGAGAAAATGACAAATACATTGTACTGGTGGCTGCTGATGTGGCAGAGAAAGCACAAGAACGCTTTTGCTGGATGGATGAGAAAGAGGTTACTTAGGGAATTTTGGTGAATTGAAATCACTGGAATAAAATAAATGTGTTTCTGTTCTTTGCTGAGAACTTCCATGAATTGTAACTACAGCTAGCCTTGATACTAGCTCTGAATGCCCAGTAAAAATAAATTTTATTAAGTAAGTTGAAGTTACTGGTTTGCTTTTTTATTTCAAACAGGATAATCTCAACAGTGCGCTTTCTTTGATCTGCAGGCTTCATCTGATGGCTTGTAGAAGCAGCCTTTGTTTGCCTTTGTTTTCCTGTCAGATTTTCACGTTACACCTCCCAAGAAAGATTCCCACCAGAGGATACATTCTGTAACTTGTTCCAAACTGTTGTAGCTCAGCCTGTGTATGTCTGGTGACAAACTTTTCAAAGATAAAAGGGAAAATGAACTCAGTGATGTGATCAGGACCTTCTCAACTACTTTGACTTTTGTGGAACTGTTGCTGTTCACGATATCTTCTTTGGCAGCAGAAATTTAAGTGGTTATGTAAATGGAAAGGATACAACACTGATTGAAAAAGGCCATGCTTATTTTGGAATGCAGATCGGTGTTCTCATGGGGTAAAAGTCATTTGCATCTGGACTTCTATGATAAGTATTAACTGTCTCTGATACTGCATATCCTGAACAACTTAATTTCACCAGCACCATGTTTTGAAGTTGTTAGTCTTATTTTTCAATAATTTAAGGAGTTTTATACTTTAAAAAAGAAAAAAAAATGCAATCCATATAAAAGAGAGACTCCTTTCTCATGTGGCTATTTTAGCTCTTTTAATGCTCCATTTAAATAAAACGTTTTTTTCTCCTTTTTTGCATGGCTCTCAGGTGAGAATTTGTGAATCCGTGAAGAGGGTATCTGACAGATGACAGAAACCATCTGACCCTGCCCACACCTAAGCAAGTCTTGTGTGCTGTAAATACCAATAACTCAATTTTTAAAATAGTTTCCACTGTGATACGTTTGCCCAGATACTGCACAACCTTTTAGCAACTAAGTTAAGGTGCCTTAACTGTTTTTGTTGTTAAATAGTTGTGGATTAAAACTGACAGTATTGCCATTTTATTATTTCATTCTGTGATAGCCATTTTTAGCAGAATGAAGTTTAAAATGGAAATGCAAAGGGAAGGAAACTTGACGCATCGATGCCTTGCAATTTTGAAAATAGTGTTAGGAGTATCTGCTATGGGAAAACAAGGCTTAATGATCACAAGATAAACACTGCCATCCTTTAGTCGTTCTGTTCATCTTTCAGGCCCCCCTTTTTAAACCTTTTTAACCCACATATGAAAAAGTGATAACGGGATAATAGAGGAGTAATCACAATGTGACAAAAAGAGAATTTTTAAGGATACAGTGATATATAAATTAAGTGAAAATTAGCAGCCAGACCAAGAGGAGACTCAGGTTATTGCCCCCACTAAGGAGGAGGTAGACTGGTGCTTTCACATGCAACATGTGCTTTCACATGCCATGTCTATCAGCTTTAGATCTCTTCCTTGTGTGGGCATCAAAGGGAAGGGCATTGAGATCACGGGTTCTTAGGAAACCAGCCTGCATTATTTCTGCTACTCACAGACAACGCATTTTCTTAGCAGTTCTAAGCGTTTACAATTTGCACGCAGACCAGTAGTTCTTTTTCTTCTGTAATTATGTCAGAGAGATTTGTGTGCAGATATGCAAAGAGAATAAGTGCTTTTATAATTAATTTGCTGTCTTCTGTAATAGATGTGGTGAAGATGCGACGAAGTTTCTGTAGTATGCCATCTGTTTTAGGTGTGTTTTCTGGTTGACATGCAGTCATTTGAAAATACGGCAGTAGCAGAGAAAGGAGACAGGATGTTTATCTCTGATGTGACTGTTCATGGGACCTACAAAATACCTTAAAAGCATTTTAATAGTAAGAGAATCAATCTGTATGTTCCAGTACTTCCCCATTCCCTTGACTTCTCTGAACTATGGCTATAGGACAGGAATTCTGTGTCTGCAGGAGAATAGGCTTTTAAAGAGAGATGGTTTGAGGTCTGAGAAAAAACTCTGTTACCTTCGTCTGTCTTAAAACCTAAGCTTCCTGAGCAGTGTTTGGTATGTCTTGAAGTCAACAATATGTACAATTGCAATAGGGAAAAGTGGGTGCTTGCTGCATCGTGTATAAGGTTAGGCATATAAAAACAAAGTACTTGAATCCTGCTACATTTGCATGCAGTGCATGGAACAGAACCACCTGAATCTGAAATTAGACTCCTGAATAATGCTTTACTGCAAGCAAAACCAGACCAGAATACAGTGCTGTGCCAGACCAGTACTTTCCGGAACATCCCAAGCGTATTTTTCAGTATTTATTAGCTGCTGAATGAATCTGTTGTAAAAAACCTAAAAATAGAAATGATCCTATAAAAAGAGGGGAAAGGAAGAGAGATCTACTATGGAAAGCTTGCCAAAAATGCTACGGACAGGCAGATGAAGAAATCCTCAGAAAAGGAACTGAACTTAGGAGATGTTATCACGAAAAGACAAAAATGTAAGAAATTGATATCTTCAGTGCATACTATTCAGTGTTGTAGTAGTCCGTGTGTACTTGAACTAATAGTGCATCACAGTTATCAGTGACTGTCTTCCTCAGTGTAGCGTTGTTGTCAGGATGGTTTTTGTCAATAGGTAACCACAGCTAATCTAAAAGCAATTCTGAGTTCTGAGAAGTGAGAGGAAAACTGGCAGGTAATAGTAGTTTTTGGTTTTCTGGAATTGCATATTTTAATATTGGGGAAGTAAATGTTACTATTAATTTTCTTTACCAAACTATAGATAGCCCTTCATTTATTGAGAGTAATGACTCCATTTTTTCCAAAGTCTATGTTATGAAAATGACCATTAACAACTGTTGAATTGGAAGTGCTTTGATCTACAGAGGATTTTTGTTTACTGTGTGGGATAAGAGATTAAGTGACAGTTTTAAAGAGCTATATTGTTTTCAAATTGTAGGAAATGAAAAAAAATTTTGAAGGATAAATTTCACAACAGGTTATATATCCTGCCTCTGCTTGAAGAAAATATGAGTTTACCTTCAGGGTTGAAGAACTTCTCTTCTAGTTCTCATTTTGGAAATCAAAAAGCTAAAAATCCATTTTCCTTCAGTACGGTCCTATTTAAAACAGTTACAGAAAGCGAGGGACAAAAAAAAACCATACGGACAGATTTAGAAGTTCACAAATTCCAAGTGGGAAGGCTTCACAACTGCTGTAAACTGCTTGTTTGCACATTAGAGGGTGAATGCTGATTTTAACCTTCTCAAACAGAATTTTGTGAGCTGTGTAATTGACAGGTGAGAACTATATTCCCTCACTGGCTCCCCGTCTCTGTTACTTCCTAGGCACAAGACTAGACAGAGGTCAGAAACAGAATATCACTAATAGAAACCAGGAGCTGAAAGTAGGACAGATGTTGGGAGGATTGGAGCTATTGCTAAAATGCCTTTTAGGGAGTCTTTTTGTTGTGATTGTCCTTCTCGGTAAGGAAGTAGATGTGGGGGTGTAATACAGATCAGAGGCTTAGCCACTTGGTGTATATTTAGAGGGGAGCAGCTAACAACCCTGTATCTCTCCATAACCAGTGCACTTAACACTGCTTAAAATATTAGCTTTCATAAAAGAATGGGGGTTTAAAAAAATAAAAATTAAATTTTGTAATAAGACAATAAATTCCTGCATGGGGATCGTGTTTGTATAAATGTGCTATGCAAAAGTCCCCCTTGGTTGTGCTTTAGAGACGGAAGTTAGGCATGACCTTTGTGTATGTAGGACAATTTGTGGCCGTGATGCAGTTTTCTTCTGCCTTTTCTTCCCTCAAACCATAAAGCACCATTATCATCCTGATCTTTCTGCCATACCATCTAACACAGTTTCACCCTATGTCCTGGTTAAGATAAATAGCTTGCATTTCAATCAGAGTATACCGCTTTTAAAAATAAATGCTGTGTTGGTTTAGTTTTCTAAGCCATGAGGAATGTAGAACCTACGCTGCTTGATCGATTCCACCCTGTGTTTATTGTTGAACATTTGTTTTCTTTCCTGGGCTAGAGTTTGTAAGGAAGTGGGGGAGCGTGGCTGTGCTTGTATGCAGGTCTGTAAAGTGTGGCAAAGCCTTCCCGCAAGAGGTCTTATTCCAGCCCGTTCCGCTGAATTGTTTCCTCTCGCTGGAAGCTCTCCTGTTGCTATCACTGCCAGTAATTTAACTGGCAGTTACAGTCAAGTGTTAGTTTCAGAAATTTGATTTTGGTGAATATTAACTAAACTGTTGGAGTTCTTGGTTGTTAAAGCTGGGTTCGAAATTTTTCACATTTACCTGAGGCATCTATGTTTTCTCAGTCTGGCTAGATCAGTAACCTAAAAAGAGGTTTACTTGCAAATTTGCAGCTTCCCAGTGTTCTGACTCTCCCACCATCAAATACAATTAGGTAGACAATGTTGATACCCTTTTCAAAGATTGTAGATATTTGACTGATACTGAGACAGTCTTTTTAGCAAAAGCTTGTGTTGCCCAGCTCTGCTAACGAGAGGGAAGGTTTGCAGTCTTCAACTTCATTCGAACAAAGGGTATTACAATATTATTGTTACACTGAGACAAGTAAGACAAAGACAGTCTCTGGCCAATCTAGGCTTTCATTTTAAACATTTATTTCCAACACATTTTGGTCTATAAACTTTATGAGTTACATAGTGGCCAGTGTAACTGCTAAGGTAATTTATGTCGTTACTTTTCATTTTCCCTTTAAAAATGTTTTTGAACAGTTGCAATAGTTTCTTCAATTATAATTCTGATTACTTTCAATGAGGAGATTGGAGAAGACAGTAGAAGAAATACAACTCATTTAGATTAAATGTTTAATGCTTAAGAAGTGTTTGTTTTGTCACTAGAGAAAAAACATTATTGGCCATCGTTTTTATTCATGATGTATGGTGTTGGCATAGGAGATACGGCGATACATCACTAGTGTAGGATTTATGCCAGTAGGTGAAACTTTCTGCTTACTGTTTTGTTGCCAAACTTGACAAGCAGCAAGTGTAAGCTATCAAATATCAACTTAGCTGGGATTTTTTTCTCCTGTAAAATCTAGAGCGCAGGTTGTTTGCAAGTCTGCTGATCTTGGAATTAATTACTCCTTTAACTCAGGAATTAGAAACTTGGTAAATTCAAGGGTTTGGGTTCAGTGCAGTAGCTGGGGGTTGAAATGAAAAATTTCTGAAGGCCCAAGGTGAGCTTCCCTGACAAGGTAGGTAGCACTTGTGAACTCAGCCCAGGTAACTTTCAGTTTAGTGTAGAGACAATGATTAAATTGTCACGGGAGGAACAAGCCGGGAGCTCTGGACTTTGTTACCACGAGTAGCTGCTGGTTAAACCGAAGGTGTGTGGCAATTACCTCCAAGAGCCTTTGTGTGATGCACTGCCCAGCTTCCCAGGATTGTGTGTGATGAGCAACTGTTGGGTGGTGTTTCCAGAGTCAGCAGATAAAAGCAGCTTAGCGTATCTACTGGTTATTACAGCGTTGAGGTGCACAGCAGCTAAACTTCTTAATGTTACCAACACTTGACAAGCACTGCTGCTACTGTCACTGCTTTGTGTGAGAGCCAGGGCCAGTACCTGTCCCATGAGCCAGCCCAGCCCCTTCTTCTGGGACCCCTTCTTCCAGTATGGCCTTTCCCAGCAGACTAACGGGCTTCATGCTGGTGAGCTGCATTGGCAGCAAGGGGTACGAGTAGAAACATTTTGCAGTTTTGTAATGTGTTAGGTAGGTCTGTCACAGTATGTATCGTAATCTGAGAAAATAACATCATTTGGAAATGATTTTGATGATGGTGATGATATGAATACTTACAGATGTAAATTAAAAAGAGTATCTTGCATTTAGAGAGAAAGAAGTAGGAACACTTGCTATTGCTGCTGGTGTTAAACACATTCACCAAATGTGAGGTCGTGGTCTGTGGTGGAAGATGAACACTAACGCAGTTTTTCATAAGCTCTCTTCTGTTTGGCAGATTACATCACTAGTTATGGCAAATTGAGCCGTACACTTATTTTTCCATATTGCAACCTCTGCGTCTTTCAGGAAGTTTGCTGTAGTCAGAAATAACTGTAACTGCTTTGAACTGATGCTGACTTTTTCAAAGCATTTGTGCCACTACTTTTATTCCATCTCTCCAGCTGACTGTGGTGGAGTTGAAGAGAAATGAGCCCACTTGTGGGAATGGTGTATGTGCGCTGAGAGAATTAGCTGAGAGGACGGGCTTGGAGCTTCAGCTTTCAATCAGATGTTTTTTCTTTTTTTTTTCTTTTTTTTTTATGTAATGAAGAAAATGAAAGAACATTAATAGTCCTTTAAACTTCTGTGAAACTTACTGTGTTGTAATTTCAATTATTACAGTAACTAGCTGCTTTACATGCACGTCATAAGTTGGTTATAAGCTGTTTGAATAAATTTTTGCTTTTAATGGCTTGGTTTGGGTTTTGCTTTTGTTAAATATCTTTGCTAAGCCACAAACAACTGTGAACAGCTCTCACTGTTCCTGGTTAGGTGAAGAATGCTGACCGACGCACGATTAAGGGCTGCCGTTAAGTGTAGGGATATCTGTGTGTACCCCTGCACCCGGTGTGTGTCTGAGACTTCCTGCAGTCACAGGTGGAGAAGCAGTGAGGGCACCAGCTGAAAGCGATTCTTTCTGCCTAGTCTGTGATACCGTGTTTATCACTTTCCATTGAGTTGACTTATCTTTAAATTAGATGGAACCTCACTGAAAATGAGACTTTACATATGAACATTGAAATTACACCCGACACCAAAAAGCGTTTCTAAGTAATTAAAAGAACTGCATTCTGTTCTTAAATTTCCACCTCTTTATTTCCTCTGTTCTTGTTTTGTTTTAATTTTATTTCTATTTTTTTTAGTGAGTGACAGTTGCTTCAGGAACCTTGCCGAGGATCGTAGTGGGATAAACCTTAAAGATCTGGTCCAAGACCCTTCTTTGTGAGTATCTGGCTCTTATTGCTAAGCAAAGAAAAGCTTCTTCATGCTATCCTCGTGAGTAGTTTTGTAATTATATAAAGAAGTAGTATCATGAAGTCCACCTAGTGCTTTAGTGGTAATAACGTTTGCCAAGTTGTTAGTCTTTAATACAGACAAATATGATTAAAACCACTTTGTTTTTTATGCACTTCTGTTCGTGAACTAACATCCAGTGAGCACATACAGCAAAAGGTACAAGAGTCATCAGAGGTAACACGTGGTACATGCTGGTGTTTCTAGGGAGGAGCTGTATGCACAGTGTCACCCCTCTTTGTTTAAAGAGATGTGAGTTAGGACATTACTGGATAATTAGGCTAGCATCAGTTATCTTAACATGTGAAAACCTTTTTCTTTGCATCTGATTTTGTACAGCTGATATTTATTTCTTCCTCTACTATCAGTATTAATGCAAGTATATGAGCAGATGATCTAATTCTTACTTCATGGCAAGACTAGTGGTCTTCATCTCAGCTTTGTATTTTCCTTTAAAATAAAATCGAACTTTGTGAGCTCTGAGCCAGACTTGAAATTGTATCAAACTTTTCTGGGTTTTGTTTTTGTTTTTTTTTTTTTTTTCTTCTCTTTAGTGATCTTGCTAGTGTCCGCAAGTGTGCTGGTTGTTCTGAGGGAAGGAAAAGGGGAAAAATTAATCTCTTTTTAACATGAATGATAGTGCATTCCACAGCGGGTCCTAACATGATGGGCCTTTACACTGGCAGAGCACATTTTTCAGTACTGGTTGAGAATTACTGGAGAATAAGGTATATTTGACATCTTATTTTAGTTACAGGGGATTTTTATTGATAAAGTAGATGCAGAATTTACTTTGTCGTGTTGCTACAGGTAAATGAACATATGCATAAGTACATGCATTCTTAGGAAATTTTGACATAATGTGTGTAATATTTGATAATTTATACTTCCAAAATGATAGAGGTAGAGGGGACAAGTGTAATTGTTGCTTGAGATTCCCAGAGTGCATGCAATAGGTAAATTTTTAATAATTACTGTCTAAGTGTCAAAGGCAAGGATGTATCAAAGGTCTTAATTTTCAGCCAAAGTTTGCCTTTTGAGTGTTTGAGATTTGTCTGTGGTTTTTGAGCTGCAGGTACGCTTACATGCCACACATAGTATTGGTTTTGCTCCTCTGGAGTTCTCTTTCAGAAAGGGTGTATTGCCTTTGTTGTAGAATGATTGTTTTCCTTACTGTTTACCAAAAGGGATGAAATCTTCTAGTTTCCTTCCCTGACTGTAACTTGCATGAAGAAGATTGTAATAAATTATTGTAATCTGCAAGGCAAACGAAATTGATTTCTGTGGCTTATAGCATAAGGAGCATAAGTGACTGCAGTGTAGGTTTTTGGTTTTACTTTGAAAGGTTGAATAGGCTCAAAGCATCCGTTAGGTCTCAAGGACTCTTTATGACACTTCTGTGGTATGACAGATTATAGTGCAAGAAAAGTCTGCTTCTTCCTGCCTTGTGATAGGAAAGTATAGACATTGCTTTGTCTTTCCAAACTGATATTCTTGCAGCTTCACCACAGAGTGCTTATGAAAAGTTCTTGCAGTGTGTAATAGTGTGAATGAATCTCCAAAACGAAGGAACAATCTAAGGCTGTATTGTTCAGCCCAGCCTGTGGTGGGTGACTCTAAGGTGCCATGAGTTCTTTATTATGCAAAGAGAAATGCAAAGGACAGCCTGGGGCCGAAGCAAGAGAGCACCAGCCAAAGGGATGTTTTAACCTTTTTTTTAAATAAGAATAAAGTTTTATTAAAATCTTTAGAGTATTTGGCTAAGATTTTCACCTATAATGATACCTGAAATAGCAAAATAACATTTGATTCATCCTCTTACCAGTTTAATATTTACGGTTTAGGGTTTCTTTGGTGCCTGTTTGCTCTGACTGTAGGCTAACTGCCTCTTTTCTTTGTAATCTAATATCAGATACCAACATCAGAGTGACATAAAAAAAATCTGATGCTTTCTCTGCAAATGGCTCTGTCACTCTAAAGGTTTGTAGTGCATTTGTAATGTATGACACTAATAAAATAATTTAACAGAGTGCAAGAGTTTATAAGTTCATTAGCATATACATAGCTAATCAGTGTATGCTTTTAACAGGGTTTCACATAATTAGCAGATGGTGGGTTAGCAGCAGAGGCAGAAATACAATGTAATACACCAAGAGGATAGTATGAAAAAAAGTTTTAAATTGTTTTAGATTAAGATGGTTTGATACATCATGTAAAATGCATTTTGAATGGTGTTCGTTTCTTGTGAGACTTCACTACTTTGTACAGTTTTCTAAGCCACCTTGGCATTTCCTTTGTTGTTTGCCACTCTTAGCTCCGTCACAGACAACTTCTCTTTTGTTATTGCAGAAGATTTTATCTGAAGGGCTGGAAATGTGTCTTTACATTGAAATGAAACTTTATAAAAACAGCGTTGTAGGGGTTTTGATTAGTGTCTGATTTATATCAAGAGTGCCTAATTGTCAGTGTAGTCTTTTTTCCCCAACTGATTTGCCAGATAGAGCAGTCTGAACTCTGTAACCTTTATCTGCTATCTGTTCTGTCATCATTAGTAATAAAAGCTCTGCTGCTCAAATCAGGGGTTTGATCATCTCTTTTTGTGTGTGTTTTACTCTGCCAATGAAATTAGAAATGGTACTTAAGAAAAAAACAAGCACATCAAATAAAGTGAGGAGTTACTGACTGACTGTGGGAGAGGGAAGCATGCAACAACTTAACAATTAAATCTAATTTTGTAATTAATTACAGAAGAGTTGAATTTAATTAGTTGAAAAGTTGATTAGAGGTTCCACTGAAAAGGTGGTTTGAGAGTTAACTGCTGTTCTTCATTCATTGCAGGTGATCACAGAATTGTGGAGTCATTTGGGTTGGAAGGGACCTTTAAAGGTCATCCGGTTCAACCCCCCTGCAGTGAGCAGGGACATCCTCAACTAGATGAGGTTGCTCAGAGCCCCGTAATGTCTCTGCTATATGCAGTGTGTGTCCAGTTTTGGACACAAAACTTTAAAGCTAGAGAGCTGTGGAGCAGAATGGCAAGAGGAGAGGGTGGTTAGGAAGTCCAGTGCATGGCAGGTGTTACTTAATTTAGAAAACAATGTCAGCAGAGAGGAACTAGAAGTTGCCTACAGTATATAAAAGATTTTTAAAGGGATGGTTCTTTTTGGCTAATGTTGAAGAATTAGTTCAATTTATAGCAGGTGAGATTGTTTGGATAGTTGGAAGAAGTTCTAAATGTCAGTGTGATAAAAGCTAGAATCTATTTCTAAGAATGTTGGGGAGAGCTTGGCAGATTACAATCCACATCTATTTGATCCTGTGTAAGTGTAGAGAGCTGGAAGGGCAAACCTTTTTTTTTTTTTGTTTGTTTGGTTTGTTCTCTTTTTTTTCTTTTTTGTTCACTTCTGTGAAGAACGTATTCATTCTGGCAGTTTGGCATCGGTGTAGTTAATATCACAAAAAACCCCAGATTGAACCTATTATGAATCCTATATAGGTAACTTAATATGTCTATGAATATACAAAGCCTATGATTTGATTTAGATGATGCACCCACTCCAGCCTTGCCTGCTGTTCCAGTAACATATAAAATGTATTTAAAATTTTGCATTCTACAGAAGAGATTTATCTTCATGAGAAGCCTATAGGTGTCTTTTGATGAATGGTCCTAAACAGCAGAGCTGGAGACAGCAAGTGCAATTGGAGGAATTAGGCTGGTGTTTCTTAGGTGGTGGTGCAGATGTTCTTCAGACTGTGCAATGGAACAGCTTAAGATGCTAGCAGATGCTAGATGCTTTTGTGGGGAGATCTTTGAGGTTCTGTAGCAAAGCAAAATTTTATTAAGCTGGTGCTCTAGAAAAGACAGAAAATTGAGCAGTTCATCTGACTCCTTCATGTGGAGCAGACCGAATGCTACCCTCTCTCTTCTCCTCCTTCTCCACCCTCAATACCCCATCTGTGCTTAGGAAAGAGATAGATTAGATCGAATTCCACATGGCTGTCAGCTGAAACTCCTCCTAGGTTCTCTACTACTGAATTTCTTCTAAGTTATTTAAATACACCTCTGAAGCATGAACCATCAGATCATTAGAGGGTTAGGTATACCTCCACCTACCTCAAGCAGAAGTTCTACGTGTAGGCATCCAAAAGTTTTAGCTCTTAGCCTCACTTTAGAAGGTGTTCCTTTCAGCTCTAGCTTGTATGTAGATATAAAGTTTATAAAATACTTGACAGAAAGGAGGATGCTTTTAATCTTTCTTTTCAATTCAGTAACTGCAGTTGCAATTAATTATTGATACACATTTGTTTTGGAAACATTGTCAGAGCTTTTGAGATGAACAAGATCCAAGAGATTCTCAATAGCTTCCTTCTTTCTAGGCAAAATCACATCACATCTAAACTGTGTTTCATACCTCCTTCAGATGAGGTGACTTCAATTAAGAGAACAGGTAAGAACAGGTAACTTGACAGATCAGGAGTTGTTTTAATACCTACAGAAAGGTTTTTGGTTTTGTTTTTTGGTAAAAGTTGTGAGAAGAAAATGTTGTTTATCCTCCATTGAATTGTACTAGAAAGACAACCAAAACATTAGTAATACACAAGTTTAACAGGTCTGTGTTAGAAACTCCTGGATGAACTTAGAGTTCCATTTGTCCATAACAGGAGACAGAAGTCTGATAGAAGTTGTCTTTGTCACTGCCTTGTTTTACTTCACAACTTTAGAAGGAGGAGCTAGGTACTTTTTCTGGGAAGCAGTTGTAAGAGCTGTAGAATTTGTCGCTTAATGTTAAGGACTGAAGATGATGAAGGAATTCTTGAGGAGCTCTAATTCTTTTGTCTTACTGAGGATACAAGCTGTGCTGTAGGATTGAAGACCTGATAAATACAGTATTAAGTCTGTGGATGTAAAATTTCACAGTGTTTCCCTTCACTTGAAAGAACCTGTCTGGCAGTTGCTGAGGATCACTGGAAGTATTGTAGTTCATTCTTTCTGGGTTTTGCTCATCATTTGAAAATCAGTAGCATATTCTGTCTTGCTGAAGGTTACGAATCCCATGTTATGATGATACTAGTTCTCTCCATCTCTGCTTTGTGCAGCCTTTCTAGTTTTTCAGTGCCTGTTCTAATATATGAATGTCATGCTGGCTTCTTTTATTTAATTGCCAGTCTCAGTAATGCAGGATAGAGAGGAAACTTTTCTTCTGTAATCCTATCTACTGTTATCTTGCTTAGCAGCAGCAGCATTCTAGTGGGAGTTCATGCTCGGTTGTTCATTATTTGACTGCATTAAGGCTTATTTTCCTTAACAAGGCGGGCTTACAAAAATACTTGTCTTGCCTCTCTTGTCTCCTGTTAGTGAGCTCATCTGTAAGCGTCAAGTGATTTCATCAGGTGATCTTTGTCAGGACAACTGGCAGTCTCACTGTGGTAGCCCTGAGTGCTGCGTTACACAGAGGAGCAATGCTGTGGTATAACTGAAGTGCAGCCTATTTTAAGTATGGCATCTAATGAAAAAGTTGTACTTGGCAAACTCCCAAAGATCTGACACCTACCTAAAGTAATTGATGATGATGAGTCTAATCTAATAAGGACTTCTTGAAGTTGATATAAATAGGATTGGCCTCATGTTATCCCAATGGTTTCTGATCGATCTGGGGGAATGAGTGAGACAAGCCTTTATCTGCTTCAACTGCAAGTGGAGTTTGCATGTGCTTGAAAAAATTGTATTCGTGCTCCCTTTGAGATAATTAAAATATGCTTACCCTAAGTGGCCAAGGTTTCTTCTCAGACCGGTTTCCCCGCTTGACTTCTCTATAGTCCAGCCAGGCTCCATCAGATGTATCACAGAGATTATTCTGTGGTTCATGTGCCAAATAATTTTTACCTACAGTCCTATGAACAAGCCCCTAAATGTTTTCTACAGACATTTTTTAAGAGGCTCCCTGTTTGGGCATACTGATTATCTGAGGGAAATCTACTTTTCAGCTTTGTTGAAGACCTTCTCCATTACTTGTGCTTCAAGAAGGTAATTTTCTCAATGTATGAGATTCCTTGGCAGTTTGTAGCAAGAAATGCTAATACTACATGTGTTTTTCTTTGGCTGCTTAGGCTTAATGACTCATAAACCTGTAGGAACAACTTAATCTGTCTGAAGGAAAACTTCAGCAGCAGTCTGTGGCAAAGCAGAACCTAAGAAAATGTCTCTCTTAAGCAAGTAGTCATTTTCAACTCTAATAATTTTTTACCTCTTGGCCCAAAGCAGTCTCCTGTAAACTCTTTAAAGCTCCACGTCAGTTTTATCTACCAGTAGTAGATATATTCAGAACAAACTTGTCTTCTCTCATCATATGGTTTCCAAATTCTTAGAGGGAATGTTCTTCCTTTTGCTCTTGCAGTGCCCTGCAGTAGCCTACAATTAAATTTATGAACTAATCAAGTAACTGAAAAAGTTGCTCTGGCACTAGAGCCTGAGCAGCCCCAGTGCTGTGTCTGGGCTGACCAGCGTTGCTGAGGTGTAAGGGGTGCTCACTTCTGTGGCAGCTGCAGCTTGGGTGCTATGTCTGGCTTTTCAGTTAGTTGCTAGTACTAGAGTACTAGTTTCAGAATTAGTTCTAGTATTTCTCTGTGGTGTAGGGATACACTGCTTGGAGCCTGTTAGCCAGGAACCTGTATCTAAACGTGTTCAGAGAACTTCTATACTTACGAGATCTATAGCCAGGGATCCTCCTTGTTATTAGGAAGTTTTAAATTTAATGCATTCAAAATGCATTCTTTTTTGAAGCTGTCTAAAGAAATGTTTGTTTTCTCTGGGTTAAAGTTTATGTAATTTTTATTAGATGTACTTAAATTTTCATTTATAAATGAAAATGCTAGAAAACACTTTTAAGGGGTTCTGAAAAAAAGCTGTGTCCTTTTTGCTCTATCTTACTATGTTTACTATCTGATGTCTTAAAAGAAATACATAGGACACAGGTTGGGAAACATTGATCAAGTTTCAATCCAGACAGTTTCACAAGACCGATTAAAAGCTGTTTCTGTGTATGTTTTTAACTTTGATTTTAAAAGTATCCTCTGTGCTGTGACTTAGAATTCATGCCCATTTTTTATTTTTCCAGTTGCAGTTTTTAAATACCTTTGAATACCTTACATTCTCCAGCAGTACAAGAAGAAGCCTTAATACAAAGAAGTAATTCACTACTTCCCATTAGCAGGCAGATGTTTAGTCAGAAAGCCAGGCTTCAGCTCCCAGGAGCATCACTTGGGAAGACAAACGCCACAACTGCTAACATTACCACTCTTCCTCCTCCTTTCCTTGAGCTTTTATTGCTGGTTGTGCCATTATGGTATAGAATCATAAGGTTTTTTTCTGTAATCATTTGAACTAGTAATTAATCGGAACAGGTTGGAGTAAATGTAGTGTTCATTTGGTTGAATATAATTTTACAGTCCTTCATTTGGTTTTGAACTTAATGACATAGTAGCCCTGCTTCCTGGTCAATATTGGATTTTTTTAAAACTCACACTCCGAGATCTTTTTAAAAGCTTCATGTATAACGCTAGGGATTTCCTTGAGGGATTATGCTGTACATCTCTCTGGCTTTGCTTTTTGTCTCTCATCCAAGCCAAATCTACCACATCTACTTGCACTCTCTAGTCTTACCTTACTGACCTTATCTTGCCTTTCTTGATCTTCTTTCAAGCTTCTTTTGGAGGGGTCTCTTTCTGTTGATTTTGCCATTTTCATCAGCTTTCCACTCTCTGAGGATCTGTGACTCTCAGAACTCAAACAGTCACTTCTAAGCCCATTTTGCCACCTTCAGAGTTCATCCGAATCTCAGCTAACCTGATTCTTCACTTCACCTCATACTTCCTGACTCTAGTCTTTGTTTCTGTTTATACCCAGGTAATTTCTGGGTATTTAAAGGGGCTGACTTCTCACAGTGTCTAGATACTGGAAATAAAAATACTGAGAATATCTACAGGAGAGAGATGGTCCAGTGCTGCTCTTAGGTTAACCTGCTTCAGTGTGTGGTTCTCTGAGAAGATCCTCTTAATACTCAGCAGTGTATATTGTAAAATAACATATGAGGACATACTAAAAAAATCAAAACCAGAACAGGAGACCTAATTATATGACTGTATAAACCTGGGATGCGCTTACATCTTTACTGCTGTATTAACTTCTAAAAGGGGTATGTTATGGATCGTATGGTTAAGCAGAGATTTGGAACAGCTTTCACATAATGAGAAATTAAATAGACTAGAACTTTTCACTTTAACTGGGAAACAACATATGGTGGAGGTACGCAGAATGAATAGCTTTTAAAAAAAACTCAGAGGCAATTATTCGGTGTTTTTCATGGATCAGAAATTGTGACAGGAAAAAATTGAGATAGCAGGTTTAGATTGAATAAAAGTACATACTTATTCAAGTGTAGCAGAACTGAATATTTCATAATTGATGTAACATCATGTGGAAGCCTCGAGTATAAATGATAGATACAAAAAACGGAATTAGACTGAAGGACCTACTATGGCTGTTCAAGCTGGTGATCTGTGCGCAGCATCTAGGTCAGCAACGCTCCTGAACTGAAGATGGCGAGAGGCAGTAAGTATGTACCAGTGGACAAATCATGCTCCAAGTCATATGTCTATTCCCTAAGCATTTGTTTCTTAACACCAGAAACATCACACTGAGTTGTGTGGACCTTTAGACTGAGCTGGTTTGGCAACTCTTATATCCTTCTTTCAGGAACGGTAGTTTCATAAATAATGAAACATTTTTCCATGGGGTCAGCAAACACTTGTGCTTCAGAGTGGGCTTTCTTGACACGGCTGAATTTAAATTTGGAACTCCCAGTACTGGAGGAACAAAAGCCTCTGAATGCAGGGGATTGTAGTAGTTTAATTACGTGGGAGGAAATTTCTCTCCTCTAATTTTACTGTTAAAAATGACTAAATGCTCTTCTGACATGCTCTTTCTTCTAAAAATCAGTTGTGAGCTGACCCCTAGACATGGGTCTTTTTGTAGTGGGGGATACATTTGTCAAAGCTATAAATACTTGAAAGAGTGCGTTCTTTAGAGAAGGCTTCTATGAAATTTGTATACTTATTTGCCATATATATTAAGTGAACAGGTGAAACGGATAATCAGCTGCTGAAAGGTTGTAATAGAACACCTAACTTCAGATGGAAGGGAAGCCTTAGCTGCACGTCTTAGGAATGATTCTGACATTGAGATACAGAAAATTGCTACTTACAGTGGTTTTCATGCTTTTATACAATACTACTCACTGTATTTAAATTCTAGATTGCTTTCTAATTAGAAAGAGTTGTCCTGCCATCACTCATTCTGAGGGACTCTTTAAAACCACTTCCTTTTTAGTGCTGTAAGCAGAAACCTGTACCGATGGTGGCTTAAAAGGGAATGAGTATAGTTATCCCATGATAATTATTTTATTGTTTTTGTGTACACTTTTCTCACCTTCTTTCACTGTAGCTTGAATTTTACATGGATTCTACCCTTGTGCTTTTCCCCTTTATCTGTGCTAAGATATAAACATCACAAGAGCATAAGCAGGACCTGAGTAATTTTTCTATGGATGATGACAGCATTGAATTTCAAAACTGACATCTCAAGGGTTCAAACATTACCTCAAGTGGTTTTTCTACAGACAGTTATTTCAGAGAAACACAGTTGTACTACAACAGTAAATGCTTCGCTTTACGCCCTTACTAATTCTATTTTAAGTTTTTTGCTTTTTCTTTAGCCACAGCATCTCTCGTACCTCCAATTTCATCCTCTTCATTGTATTCTAATAGAAGTTCTTATTCTAATAAAATTCTGTTTTCTTTTGGTTATTTGGTTTTGGATATGAGACTGTATCTCATCTATTAAGTGAAATTTTTGGTTGGACATACAATGTTTCTGTGAAATTTGTTACTGTTGTAATTTTCAGGTAGTTTATTGTTTTAGTAGATAGAGGATGCTCTGGAGTGTTGTTTGACTGCCATGATTAAATTACCTATTTAAAAAAGATGTATTAAGAGAACTTCTTCTCCCTCGACCCCTCTTTATTCAGTATGTTTCTCTTACTGTTGCAAGCATTCTGCACAATGAATGTGCTCTATAGCTCGGTGCAGTATGTGGAAATGTTCAATAGTAAGTGTTCAACTACGGAGTGGATGATGGAGGCACTGTTAAATGTGGGAATGCAAAACTAGAATGTCTCCTCTTCTCCGTTTTAATACAGCATATTTCATTTGTTCTGGTGATTTTTTTTAAAATAGATTATTAGTTGTTAGGTGGTGGTTTTCAATATACCGTGTTCCATTTTTCCAAAAGGTGCATTAAAAGATATAAATGTGCTCCTAAAGTGAAGGCACTCTTAGTGGCTCCTTTCCTTTTTTCTGCAAACATAAACCCCACTTTTCTAACAGAGCCTGGAAAGCCATTCACTATACAGACTGCTAATGATCCAGGAAATACCCGAATATGTAATTTTGGATTTGTTTTCATATACAGATAAAGGAAAACAGGGCGATGTGGTTGGGAGATTTTTACTGCTGCATGATTCAGGCCTCAGAAGCAGCGTGTGGTACCACGAGCAGCTGTTGGGTCTGTTTGGTGCCTGGAGCTCTAGCCGTACTGGTATTGTCTGTATTTCCTTCAGGAAACTCTCTGTTGTGCCTACTCTACTGCATTTGCAATGCTCTGAAAATTAGAGAACAAGATTTGAATAAATTTTAATTTGACCTGTCATAACAGTTTCATGCAGATTAGAACCTAATTTTCGTCTAAACTTGCATGAATTTCAGGGGAAAATTAGAGGCTTCAGCGGTGTCATCCTATTGTATTTCAGGCTTCTGTTGCAAAGTATTTTTTTTTTTTTGTTAAGAAAAAGAAAAGAATATAAGAAAAATTCAGGAATGTACTTGAGTTTTCAATAATCTCAAAACATTAAAACTCTAAGATCAAACAATTTTCACAGAATCAACAATAAAACCTAGAAAATGCTCATCCAGAGTGACAGCTGTCCATCCCTCCCTGTCCACAGGTGGATCATCTTGGCTTTGTGCGTATAAGCAAACTTTGTTTTCCACCAACCTACAATAAATACCCATACCCAAACCCCATCTAAAATGGTTTCAAGAACCTTTACTTTCAAAACTGACATTATAAGTACAGTTACAATGAATTGTTTTAAGTTTACAAGGAAGTTAATTGTACTGTATTCAAATAGTATTCTTTGGGTGCAGTTGGCTTTAAAATGCATTATCTCAGGATCTTTCAGCATTGAATCTCTTCTGAAAACGGGAATTTGCCAGAAAATTGGAAAGAAATACAGGTGATACATTTATTTTTTTTATACCTCTTCCTGGCTTAAGAATGAACGCTGCCAGGAGCCGTAGGCAGATAGCTTTTCAAGGCTAGTTTACATGTGAAGGGATGAAGCAACGCACTTGACAGACTGATTCTTATTTTAAGTATGTTCTGGGTTGTTCTTCAGAAGGTAACAACACTGAAAATACATCCTCAAGGAGTAAGTTTGTGACCAAAATCTAAGTAAGAATTAAAGGTTCAAGTAGATGGAGTATCTCCGTGTACTTCATTATTGGCTTGTGCTTATATAGGCATTAGTAATAGATGAACTGGTAAAGATCTGGATATGTCTGAACAGTTCTATATTTTAAATTCTAATAGTTTGCATTTATAGTGATAATTCAGTTTTATATTGTGAAAGAATTCTGTGAAGTGCGTTTTTCAGAAATGTCCTGGTTTGGGTTAGAGCAGAACTCATTCTGGTCAGAGATTTCACTGTTCAGCTCAGTCTCTGCTCAGTGACGGCACTGGCTGAAGTTAACGGTGTGTTTTTGCAGACAGTGGCTGCTTCTGGCAGTGACAGCGCTGGATGTTCACAGTCACCGCCAGGGGTTGGGGTGCAGAAAGGCTCCTGCTTGTACTTGCTCCTGTGCAGACCCAGGTCACTGCTGAACCCTGTGTGCCACGGTGGGGGTGCAGTAAGTGAGAGGCTGCACCTGCGGGGAGGAGCGGACAGGACAGGTGACCCTACACTGACCAACAAGGTGTTCCATGCCATAGATGTCATATCATATAAATCATATATCATATAAAGCTGAGGGGTCACAAGGGTCAAGCCCTCTTCCTCAATGGCTGGTGACCGAGGAGGCCTTCAATCCCAATCCATGCATCCCTGAATCCAGTTCCAGAATCCAGCTCCCAGCACCTGCCCACAGCATCGGTGGTGGTTGCAGTGGGATTGCCATCAGGGGGTTGGGTTTGCTGTTGGTTTTGTAGATACCAGTTATGCGAACTGTATGACTGCAGCATGTATAGATATACACAACCTATTTTTAAAATACTGATAGCAGTCCTGTGGTTACAGCAGCCCAAAATGTAGTGTAGACTGAATGAATATCCAGCTTCTCAGGAAGGTCTTGTCATAGCTTTCGATTTCAGTCTCACCGTGGCTGCATTGTTACCAGTACCCAAGCTGTTCATTAGCTCGCCAGCTTGGATATTTCTGCATAGCATAATTCACTGACATATTGTGAAGGGATAGAAGTAATCTGTGGGAAAGTTAGCGAGCTAGCAGTACTTAAGAATGCTTTTTTGATTTCTCTAATGCACCCATTACTTCTCTTAAAATTTGTTTCAGTTGCATATTAGCTGAAGATGGCAATCACTTTCATTTCCCAACAAAGAACCAATATGCACTTCTGTTTTTAACAAGGTCTTAATACTCTTTAACTTCATACGACTTAAAACTGTTTCTGTCCAAAACCTAATTTTCTGTAGAAAGACAGGCTAATGGGAGCTGCCCACCCTTGTTAATCGAGAATTCCCTCCATGTTCCTCTTCTTTTGAGTTAGTGGTGTATATACAGACCCTTCTCAAGACTATGAATTTTGGGTGCTACTCTGGCGTACAAAGGTTTCTTTGTACTATTTCTGTTCTTCTGCACAAGACACTAGCTTGCACAGGGCACTAGCTGAATACTTTTAACAGAGCTTAGTTTCCCAGATTACTAGTTACCCTAGTAGCAATATTTTGTGTCACCCCATCCTCTGCAATGCCGTTCAGCTGGTTTACAGAAGCCCTATGTTGGAATTGTCATTGGAGAAGCAATAGATGACTGAAACTTCGGTTATCATTAATCAAAAATTATCCAGGCACTCATTAAGGGCAAGTTTTGAAGCTTAATGTACTTGCACAAGAACTGTGACTGTAAGTCTATCCACAAAGAAGTAGGCATCCGTAATTTCTACAGTTACAGTGTCACAAAGAAATACGTGTTCCATAAGACACAGGGATACTGAGTAGTGGGAAAGATCAGACCACTGACAGCTCTATGGCGAGGAGGTTTGTGTAGATCTGACTGCTTCCAGAAGTGATGTCCCTTCCTTCTGCGAAGCAGGACTTCTTGCTGGTACGTGTCCGTCCTGTCTCAGCAAAAGCTACGCTTGAGGAAAGACTTTATCAGAAAATCCTTTGGCATTCTGTTATTCTGAATCGGGTGTGAATGGTCAAATAATGCATTCATATATATCTGCACTATTCCGATTTCACACCTGCTTCTGTTGCTGCTTCATTTTAAAACGCATGGAAGAAAATACCAGCTGAAGTTATTGCTCATTAGACTGGTAGTGGTTCTGTGTTCAGCTCAGTGGCAGGTCCACCTCTTTTCCGTCATTTGACAGTGCTCTTGCAGTAATCTAGCAGGAGAAAATAAGCCAGCTCCTGCAGCAGCAAGCTACAGGAGTAAAACTTCACAGTGGCTGGAGGAAAGGATTGTACTGTATGTTCCTCATCCTTGAGTAAAGGCAGATGAAGATTGAAGGGGTTTGTGCTGGACAGGAGGGAGAGAGCGGTTCTCGGGGAAATTGCTAAAAGTGAGTCATGCTGACCAGCATCTAACACTGAAAAGCCTTTCTAAACGCTCAGTTCCACAGCTGTAATTCATGTTTTCAGGCAGGAGAAAATAAAACTTTCTCTGACTGGTACTGTTCACTAGTTTGTAAAGGAAAGGTGCCATGGAAGAAGGCAAAATTTGGTTTTATGGTGGCTATTAATATATAAGTCTAATAGTGGTATTTGTGTGTGTGCATGTGTTCAGTGCTGCTTGTGAGTAAGGGAGAAATACTGCATGGGTAACTGAAGTGTTAAATTTAATATGGCAGTGTGATCCGGTGGGGCTAAAACCACTGACCAAACACAGGCAAACCCGAAGTTCATGAGGGAGAGGAAAGCAGATGAACTCAACAATAAATATTTTATATGTGGTCAGTAAAATGTGTGAAATGTTGAATGTGAAATTCAACTGCCAAACCAAAAACCCATAATATTTGATTTCATGTCCAAGTGTTCATAAAACCTTTCACTGAGAAACTTGGATAAAATTTTATGATGCGCAACTCTTTTCATTTTAATTGAATTACATGTTTTGGAGAAGAAACTTTACTGGAAAATTATCAAGTAGCTCTTAACCAAGTTTTATGTGAAAGATCTCAAACTCATGTAAATGAGTCATATTTGCTACTAACAACTAATCGTTTAAATTACTCTGATGGAACAGTTAGCACAGTTTCAAATTACACTGTTACAACATGCAGCATGTTTTAGACATTTTAAATTTAGATTATATAGTTCATATAAATTATATATTGCCTTGTTAATGGCTTTTTGACAAACAAGGACAAGCAAGTACTCTGTACTCCGAGCTGTCTGGTTGTAACGTAGATGTCTGTAGCGCAGTGCTGAGCACAAGCCAACACGCTTTCCCTCTCAGCACGGGTTGTGTATTAGTTGTGGCTCAGTGCCACTGTGGTACAGAGTTGGCTGGGATCTCATGTGGGATGCTGGTATAGCTCTCTGAAAATAACAGATAGATGAATCCAAGGTTTGGGTTTTTTTTTTTCCTTCCTTCATCTCCTACGTTTAACAGATCAGTTGTTAATAAAAGCTCTGAGATTTCTACCAGAGGAGGTAATAAATAAAAAAAGAAAATTTAAAAAACCAAGCAGCAAGCTTGCATTACAATGCATCGTTCAAGTATCTGTCACTAGCTATTGTTCAGAGATAGGATTATTAGTTTAATTTATTTTAATGAGAAGGCTGCTAGTGCTTTATACTCGCTTTAAAGTAATTTAGTGCAAAACTGTGTCATAGGCTGAATTGCTCTGTAGAACAGAACGCTCCAATAATTGCAAGCTCCCTGAAGTACTTCTATATATATTATAGCTGCTTACTCAGCTAATTTTAGAAGGGGGAGAGATTGGGGAAAAAAAATTGAGTGGGCTAGAAAACCTTTATCCTGCGTTTGTGCTCATGTGTGTATCAGTGCAGTTCTGAGGATGCAATTGAGCTGGGGAAGGAGTAGAAGGACCAATAAAGCTACAGCACTGTATGAAGTATCCAGCTGTAGACGCTGGAGGTAGCAAGTTGCAGATACTTATTTCTGGGATGGAAATTTTGACTGCAGTAAGTACCGGGGGAGAATCTCAAAGTTCAGAGTTGGAAATTATTTTGGAGCAGGGCAACTGCAGCCAAGACCACAGAGTTGGGAAACATCTGATGCATTGTTTGTTTTTCTTCTTGCAACCCTTCTCCAGCAAAGAATGCCTCTCAGTTGCATGATGTTTCCCTGTTAATGGACCTCTTGGCAGTTCCCTTTGGCCAGGTACAAGCCATGAATAAGTGAAGAGCCTGTCTGTGTGCTTCAGCTTTCACGTGTACAGAAGCTTTAGCCTACTTTGGTTTCATGATCTATTAAATCTTTAGCTGTTCTGTAAATTTTACGAATCAAAATTTAATTTAATGTACTTTCTATCAACGTAAACTCAACTTAAAATTTAGAAATCCACCCACAGAGTTTACAGGTTAATGGCATATGTGGCAGAATTGGAGCCACTGAGCTCCACTGTACAGAACTGCTCACTGTGAAGTAAAGATCAGCTGAACTACGAGTTAATCAGTAGATGTGACAGAAAGAGAACCTTGGAATTAACATTTCTAGGTATCAGGTACTCAGCTTTGCCTTATTACAGGCTTCTGTTACATTTGATTCATTACAAATGATTTTGAATTCAGTACAACTAGGTTTTAGACAAATTATTGTCTAAGTCTTACAAAGGTGAAACAAATTGCGAGAGGATACTTCTGAAAATTTACTTCTTAAGATGAAAGAGGATAATCTGCTTTTCATACTAAAATGTGTAATCTAAGCTTCAGAGCATGAGAAATTTATTTTTTTTTTTTAAAAGCCATTTATTATGATTATTGTCTGATTTATGAAGACAACTAAATGTGCACTGGTAATCATATTTCTCAGCTCTGAAGAGCACTGCTGAGTTTGGAGAAGCATACACTCTTAGCAGCTTAAGTTGTAGAGGCACTGCGGCTGTGAAACCTAGCTTGACACTTACCTAGGGTAGCATCGTGCATCAGTGAGCATTTAAAGTCAGGTGATACGGCTGGAGGAGATAGAAGCTAAAGCATTGACTGCTGTTGTGGAGGGAGAGCACCACTCTTTGTCCTGACATGTTTTAGGTGAAAATATAGCTGACAATAGAGCTGCTGTTAAAATACCCCTGGTATTCTGCTGGGGTGTGAAGGGGAGGCAGCTTATAAGCTATAAAATCTGAAGTTTTCTCTTCATTTGTAAATGGTCTTTGGTCCACCTGCTTTCTAGATCCACCTTTTAGATTTTAAATGGAAGAGATGGTCCTATTAGTCTCATTTTGTTTGATGTCATGGATGTGTTCTGAGTCTTTTTCTCAGGTTAGGCCTTTCATTCTTTCATTGCTTGACCCAATGTTACCCATCGACCTGTAAGCTCTTGGATTACAAATGAAAACCCAAAATAGACCAAAACCTAGTAAAGCAATTAAATTGTTACATTGTCAGCATAGTACGGTATCTACAGTGGGTTCTCTATCAGTTCTTTAAATGTTCTCTCTTAATGTAATGCTGCAGTTTGAGCTCAGTTCCTAAATTTAGATACTACTGAAACTCATTTCAGTACAGATTGGGATTATTTCTGGGCTCTTGTAACTACCTTTTTGTAGTTATTACTGTAACTCTGTAAAGGGTGAGGGTATGCTAATAACATATATGCAAACGCTCTGTATCTCTCCTAGGTTCGTACTTGCTGGAAAAACCACAAGTACGTGCTTTGCCCTACCGAGTATTTCCTATTGGGCAACGTAAGGTCAACGTTCATTGTCTTGGCCCTTACTAGAAGTACCTCTCTTCATGCGGTGTTTTAAAGTCCTCAGTCTACCAACTAAATCCCAGCATGGATATTAAATATATATTTCTTTGACGAAATGGTGAGAATTTGACTGTTTTTGTGATAATGATTTTTGTCTGCTTCTGCATATTTTTTCTCTCAGGAAATTTAAAATCTTGCTCATGTTTAATGAGCTGGCTGGTCAAGCATCTGATGCCCCGGTGGGAACTTTCAAAGTCACTGAACACATTTTTAGTTAAATCTAGCTGACATTTCTGTCTGTTTGATTTAATGTATGATTTCCATAGTGATATTACCAATCAGATGAAGCATAATGCAGTCACTCCTCTGCACTATAAACACACGTGCATCCTGCACTGAATTGGGCTTTTTTCTGTTGGTCCACACGGCAAGACTGTTTTCAGATTCTGCTGGTGTTGGGAAGAATTTAAAAGTCAGTTTTAATTAGAAATAAAATTTTTAATCTCTAATGAAAATCCTGAGTGCAGAATTAGTCTTCGATCTTTTATTCTCAGCCCATTTCAGATGCAGCCCCTCTCTCTTTTGTTATAATCTGGTAGAACTCGGCTGAGACCAACCATGAAATACTTGGTGTAGTGTTCTGCATGCTACATTGTCTGATGCAGTTAAACGCTAGAGTTGAAAAAAGTTTTTGAAGTTATAAATATCAATATTGTTTATATTTAATTTCATTCTGTTCAAAGATCTTAAAGTGTTTGCTGTCCGCATGCTTCCTACCTTTGCTGTGGAGCATACGAGTATTAATGACAGGACTTTCAGACAATTATTAATGTATTTGTTTAGTGAACATCAGAACTTGAATAGTTTTTGCTTCTCAAGGAAGTCCAGCATTCCTCCTACTTATGCCCAGAAGGCATCTCTCTTTACGCTGACAGTAAACAAATAACAACATTGTACCACTGAAAAATCCATGAATTTTAAGTGTCCTCTTCATCCTTTTTGATTTTTTGGGGGGTACTAGTGCTTGCAAGCCCAGAATTTCTTTAGGGCATTGCCTTCCCTGCTCCCCTTCCATGTCTCTGCTGGGCAGTAAGTAAGCTGATTAACGTTTTCAAGAGCAGGCAGTCTATAGACCTGTCTTTTGGCTGGCCGCAATAATACTCCAAACTGTCATATAGAGCTGTGCCCTGTGCACTGAGTTAAACCAAAGACACCCCTTAAAAAACTGCGCTAAGCCCTGAACTGATGGGGGTTTTGATAAATGTGCCTTTTAAATTCATATAATTTATGTCATAACTATTCCGGTACTGTCCCCCCCCCAAAAAAAAAAAAAAAAAAATTTAAGTAAATCATTCTTCTAAAAGGGGAGAGTGGCTCCTGATCATGCAATTGCCAAATGATGTACGTGTGACCTCATCCCTGGCTTCTGACACAGGTTGTGGACAAAGATCCTCATTGCCTTCTTTCTCACTAACAGATTGTTGAGATTACAGTATTTTCCAACTGAAACTGCCTGGAAAATTAGCATTTTCTAATTTATTCTTGCTTTTCCTATAGTAAAATAAAAACAAAAGCTTTGAAGGGTGAGAGGGATAAATAACATTTTTTTTTCCTCCTTAAAAATAGTATTTTTATATAGTTTGTTTTTTCTGTTTATAAAAAAAAAGCCAGAAAGCAGTGAAAAACATGTTCTTGTACCATCTTTACTCTTAGAACAGTAATAAGGTAGGGATTAAAAATTTTTAAACAGTGGGTGAATTTTATTTTCTCCCCCCCTCTCTCCTCTCTTAGTTTTTTGAGTGTGCAGGAAATCTTTGGGACGTGGTGAGGCAGAGGGAGAATCCTGTAATTTTGAATGTGTTCATCCCAGCGCTGCTTTTCATGGGAGGGCATGTCTGCAATCACTATTTCTGTGAGATATTTGTGTGTACCATGTTGAAGTTAGCCTAAGATCAGGGGTGTGTGTGTGAATTTTCAAGTGTCTAATTATTGAATCCATTAGAAAAAAAAAGAAACAAAACAGAAAATGTGGGCTGGACCTCCATCACGTAATTCTGCACCTTAGAGTAAGTAAAACCGTCATCGTGAAGCACCTCGCAAGCTGTTCTGCACAGTCCGTCGCTGGCGAGCAGCCAGCGGTAGGAGCTGCAGCCCGGCTTGCTCTAGCTGCCAGTGTTCTGTTGTGTAGGCAGGGAGCCCAAAATAGCAGTCCTCCCTACTACCTCCCTGCAGGGTGCTCTAACCACTCCTCAAATGTCAGTGGAAACTGCCATCAATTAAAGCAGCGCTCTGTCTGCTTTTAATGTATGCTCTCCCAGGTAGTGGAGAACAAAGCTGTTTTGAAATGCAGTTCTGCTCGCCCTTTCCCTGGAATACTCTGAGAGGTTTTGGCTGGAGGTGAGGATCCAAGGCGAGGTGGTTTGCTGAGGTCTCTCTGGTCAACATTAAGCTAGCCCGGCTGAGTAGGCTAAAAACGCTGACGTGGTCAGTTTGCTCCATCAGGAGGGGTATCGTAACGCGTATTCATTCAGTAGCCCTTGATAAAATGACCTTGCCCATGGAATTAGCAGCAGCCAGTCTGGCTCCTAGCCATTTAATCTGCTCCCAAGGATGTTCTGCTTGGCTTAGAAAAAAGTTGAGCAGAGGGTCTTGAGTTTTGCTTTCATTTAAAGATGAAGCAATGTTTCACTGTGAGCTTCAGTGACAACTTGATACTGTTTAGACAGTGATCTATATGAAGAAAAATTAATGCTAATTAAAGTATCATTGGAGAACTTCAGCAGATGACAGCAGCCAAGCTGGCTACAAGCTATTTTTAAAAAATTGACTTCATTGCATTCGGTATGACTCATTTATTAAGTTAACGGATGAATCAATAGCTCAGCGGCTTATGGCAGTCACTGCATGTGGAACTGTATATGAAGACTGTGCTCGTAGCTTTGTTCAGAATCCAGATTATTAAAGCTGACCAGTATGGATTCAGTCCAAGTGCACAAGTGTCTTGCACATGATGTAGCTGTGCAATAATAATCCAGGGAGTCCATGGGCACGTGCGTATACACAGGGGCAGAGGTGCAAACCAGTCAGAAGGCCAGCTTGCAACTGTGTGGTAAATAACACTGTGATAATTTTAACCTTCTATCCAGAATAAATGCTTTAAAATGAGAAATTCGGTAGGTAGAGTATTGAGACATACAGCAAACTGGTCATAGAAGGATGACTTATTAAAATAACGGATAGTTCATTGGTGTAACAGAGGTGTAGTTTATTTCTCTTTAATTTTGTCTTCTCAAGTTCTTTTCCGGTGTGAACTGTGGTTTGTTGTTTCATGCCTCCTCTTGAGGACAGTTCTTCCTGGTTTTTTAGTTTTCCTTAACTTGGATGAAGTTCAGGTTTTCCCTCTTCAGTAATATTCTGCTTTAATGTGTGGAATAGTTAAGCTTCCTACTGTTCCAATACAACTGTATTTGCCTCACTTCAGTTTATTTCCTCTATTCTGCTAATTTCTTGGGTCGCTGTAGAAACCTTGCTTTCCACATTCTCCTGAATGCTTTTGTGAACTTCCTGCAAACCCAGCCTATGCATTGTATGTCAACTGAGATGCAGTTTTTTCCTAAAATAGTTTCCCTAAAAAAGAAACAAAATTTCTCCTCTTTCACAAACTCCTGCACAAATAGTTATGAGGTTTATTATTTCCTAATTATTTGTATGGAATTTATTCATTCGTAATTTATTATTTCCTAATTATTTGGATGGAATTTCTATCCTATCTTTTCTGATTCTCTCCTCAAAGACCTTCACCAGTTTAGCCAATATAAGGTGGGGTCCTTTGTTTTATTGTGTCAGATCTAATTTCTACATCTAGGAATAATTTCAGTTCTCTTCTGCAAAGGGAAGTGGTGGAGTCCCCATCCCTGGAAGTGTTTAAAAGCGATGTTGATGTGGTGCTGAGGGACATGGTTTAGGGACCCTGGCAGTGCAGGGTGAACGGTTGGACTCGATGACCTTAAAGGTCTCTTCCAACCAGATGATTCTGTGATTCTGTGGGATTACAGAACTGGCAAATCTGTGTTACATGCATGATGTGATACAGACCTGATGAGTTCTATCAAAATTTGAATATACCTTGTGGGACCTTTTATTTTTGAGTGAAGAGTGTGCAGTGTGTTTCACAACTGGTTCTGCCTCTTAAGTTCATTTGGCAAGTGAATTGTTTGCATGGCATTTGTGCATGACATTGAAGTTAATCAAGACATTTTGACAGAAAAAAGCAGGCGTCAAGAGTTTTGTATATATATTATTATTCACTACTCACAGGCTGCCAAATAGGCAGCTTAAATCCTTTTTTTTTTCCTCATAGGTACTTTATGATGTAGTAAAAACAAAAGTTCTATTCCTCACATTTATCAAACTTACAACCAGTAGAACAGTTCAGACTGTAATCCAGGATTAACTGCATCCTCCTAGTCTATGTGATGCCTTTAAACTTCTGTGAAACTTGCAACCAAACTTTATACACAAAGTAAAATGTCTTTGTTATGTCTCCTGTAGTAGCAGATTTAACTGGCAATCTGCTGTGGTGGATCTCTTTCAGGAGTTATAAGGTGAAGTGAAACCTAATGTTCTGAAATGAGAAAGTCTAGACTTCCATAAAAATTCATTTCAGCTCTGAGGCATTTATAGAATTGTATAGTAAGGTCTCTGGTTCTCTTCCAGTTTCGAATTTGTTATTATTTATGTATGTAGTCTGGATTTTCAAGCTAAAGATGTCAGTGTACGCTTGAAAATGTATTAAAATGAATATGGTGAGCTGGAGCTATAGGAGAGAGATTGTTTATTTAAACAGTAACATAACTTCTAATATTTTTCTCTTTCAAAATGTGGAATTGGGGTAACTGACATTTTACTTTGAAATGTGTTACCGTTTGGACTGCAACTTGGCAGATTCAGAGTATATTAAACTCTCGACACAAAACTTCGCAGAAGTATTTGCCGAAAATTATGCTAATTAATAGTTTAAGCAATCCAGATGAGTTTACTGAGTCAGTTATTTTTAATTTTAATTTTTTTTCTGATATATTCCAAGAAAGTGCTTAATAGTTGTGCCGAGGGTGGCCAATACAGGAATCTGCCAGGTGGAATTTCCTGCTAGAGGAGTGCTGGCAGCAGAGGTTCTGTCCTCCCCTTCTGCTAGAGGATAGAAAGTCAATGAACTTATTTTTTGGGTAGTCCAGAGTCCGACAGGAATGCATCTGAAAGAACTAAATGTGGTGATAACATGCACTGATCTGAGCTATTTCTTGTCGTGGTATGATGAAGCAATCTTTTGTCAGGATGTTAAAATTTCTTGTAGCTATCCCTGGAAACATCATTTGAACAAAGGTCAGGTCTAGTGAAGAATAAAAACTTGTGTTTGTACTTGCACTGGCAAGAAAAAGTTTCAGTTCTCTCGAACTTTCAACTCCATTGGTGGTTAACGGCAATGGAAGTTGCAGAGGAAGTAGGAGAGATTTTATTGCTCACGATGAATTTGAATTCTCTAATGTCTGGCCCCTGTGTGTACCTGGGAAGATCTAATTGATACTACTCGGAGCAGTGATGGACTGCAGACTTCATCTTCTGTTTCAAGCCTTCAAACTGTTCATTGCTGAGAGTGACTGACTTGTAGAGACATGGAAAGGCAAGAGTTATGGGGAAAATCTGAATGGAGTTTCTTTTTTGGTTGAATAAACTATATGCGCAATGATTTCAAGATTGACTATAAGGAAGTACGTCTGTGTAGAAATGCTGACGATCAGAAGGAAAAATTCCAATAACGGGGAGGTAATTCAAATGCACATTTGATAGCTGTCTACTGCTTTACAATAAATAGTTTCTTTTGTGACTTCCATTTCTGTACGACCCAGAAAATGACTAGTGATGCTATGCAGAGCCAGCAGGGAGGTCGTTAGTGCAGTTTTATTTTTAGGTCTGAATTGTCACTATCAATGATAGTGCTTCATGAAATAAAAGAAGCCATGTCTGCATATCTCTGGGGAATATATAATATTTAGCAACATATATAGTAGATGCTATTCATGCAACTTCAGCATGTGAACTATGCATTACCATAGACTTTTACTGGAGGTAGACAAATAAGTTCAATTTTGAAAGACCCCCCCTATTTTTCCACATCAGTGCCAACTATTGCATGTCACCCACTTTTTATTACTAATCATGAAATCCAGAGACTTTTCAAACGTGGAAGCCATGGAGTCTGTGGGTTGTGAGGTCTGTACGTGCATGTCTAATTAAAAAAATTTCAATTTTTAGAATTGCATTTGGATGCTGTATAGCAGCTTAGGGAAATACTAAGCACAAAGTACATCAGCCTTCAAATTATTTAAACTCATCCATACAACTTGGACAACAATCAAGAAATCATAGAATATGATAACTGATGGATGTTAATATAAATAAAAACATCATGGTGATGGTAATTCGGCTTGGTTGATCAAATTCTTTCAAGCTAGTGAAGGACACCTTGTTTCTAATGTTTATGTTAATCATGTGAAGATTTTTCTTTGGATAAAGGAGGGAAACGGGGATTTTGCTGCTATTTTGGGACTTTCTGTGTGTTGCCTCTAAATTGGTAGGAGGGTTATTTGTGTTTTTCAGCAACTCATGGCACCATTAACATGCTGTGTGTTGTGTTACTGATTTTCATCTGATTTCAGAGAATATTTTTCTTCTTCTGATTTCAGGTTGGGAGGGACTATATCTGCATACAAGATAGTGCCAGACGAAATAGAAGAAATCAAGGTACAGTATTACTGCCTTTCAAAACTGAATTGCTTTGCTTGGAGAATTACAGAAATGTTACATTCAAAAGCCATGTTATTTCTTGCTTTGAAGCATATCATGAGGGGGAAAACTGTGAAGTAAAATTTTAAAATCCATTTTTAAGCATCTAAAATAGATCTTTTGTTACTTTTACAAGTACAAGTTTACCTTCAGCTTAAGTTGACTTCAGTAGGGTTTTTTTGATACCAAAAACTTGAGTAATTCAACATATTTCTGTATCGTTACCTGAAGGCAGACGCAGAACTACTGTGAACACTGTGTTATATTTTCATAACAAAAATTAAATATAAATGTAGCGTCCTTTTGCTTTTGTGATCAAAAGCACACCCATTTTTTTTTCAATATTTTCTTTCTTAAGAAGGGGATAGTACGAAGTCATCGATACTCAAAATCATTAGAAGCTCTTTGATTTTGGGGAGTGACAACAATAAATACGGAAGTTTACCTCCGATGCAGTGTGCGTTATAGCAAAACTTACTTGAGCCGAGTCCACTCATGGAAAGTACTTCAGCAATTGGTGTCAGTTGTGCTCCTCAGTGAAGTAAAAGTGGGAATGTGTCCTAGATCTTGTAGCATAGTCTGTGTAGTAGGTTTTTTATTTGATTGGCAGTCTGACATACTGCTCGCTCATTGTGATTACTTAACCCATTGTGCTGTTTCATATACTCATTTTCAGCTGTGCAAACGGAGTCAAGAGTAGTTTAAAATCTAATAAAGGGATGTGGTAGCATAATCATTTGATCTAGATGTGACTTCACAGTGTGTAAAGTTGTGAGGATTTATTCATCCTCAATTAGCATTCAACCTACTGTAAGAAAATGCAGTGACTGCCTGTATCTGCATCAGTCGAGGTTATCACTCCGTCATGATCAAAATTTCTTTCTCTCGTCTGAGATTCATGGACTTTGGCATTAGAAAGAAAGAAGGTTTGCAAAGCTTCTTAGTGTTATGTAATATTTTCATGATGTTCAGAGAACTGTACCAAATCTGTAAAAGCAGAACCAACAAAAACCCTCAACCATAATTTTTCTCCTTTAATGTATGAAATCCACTGACATTTTACTAATGTTGAAGACAGAGAAAAGGAAGCTGATATTTCTGGCTTCATTGTGCAAACTGAGTTCAGTGAGCAAAGAAAAACGGAACTCTGGGAAGTGATAAATAATTTTATTTTCAGGAATTTACTGCATTAGGCACGTTCAGCCGGCACAGGACTGTGGTTTTAGCCCCCACCTGCAAAGGAGGCCTGTTCTGGTTTTTCAGCTCTTTCTTTCTGAGCTGGTGGTTAAATGCTTGAGATCCTAGGAGACAGCGAAGGATGGGTTACTCATTGATCTCAGTTGTGCCGGTATGTAAGTGTGAAGGAAGGGAGGATTGTATTGTTCTTGGTAAGAGCTATTTAAAGCCCTTCACTTGTTTCTGGTAGCTGTCTTGTCTTGTTCAGGTCCTGGGTTTTTTAGGTTGTGACTCGTCAGCCCACCTCTACACCTTAATGATGGAACTTCTCAAGCTGTAATACAATAGGTGTTATTCGTACGAAATGAGGCACTAGTGGAAGGTGCTAAGACACACTAGCAGTGATTACAATGGACAAATCCACACTGAATATGGAGAAGTATTCTTTTGTCTCTATCTACTGTGAGTAGCAGCTGGCTAACAGAGAGCCTGAATGTCCTTGCAGTAGATACAGGGGGAGTCTTAACTTCTGAAAGGTTCTACGAGCAGATTTGAGGAGAAAAGGGGGAGAGGAGGAAATAAAGGGTGAAGCAAATGAGATTATTGAAATGTTACTTCCAGAGAGGACAGAATCTTCTTCCATGCAAAATGGTTCCGAGTTATTTTGCCTCACAACTCTCTCTCACCTATTGAAACATGAAATATTAAGGGGTTTAATTTGATCAAATGCAGAAGAATAACAACTCCATTTCTAACATAATATTTAACTGGACAGGCTGTGAATTCTGTTCACAGGAGTTGGAATACTCACGTTTTCTGATAGTCCTTACAAAGTAAACTGCTTAAATGGCAAAGGGAGGGTACTATACCAGGCAGAGAGCAATAATTACTATGACAAATAAATAAATCTCTCTGACAGCATTTCCATATATTCTAGAAAAGGTGTTAGGTTAACCTCTCTTACAGCTCAAAATAATTTATGAGGAAGCAGATGTATTGATTTTGTTAATTCATGTAATTACATCTTAGGTAGAACACTTGTAAGCAGAGACTGTATCTCTTGACTTTATGGAAGAGGAAAGGCTCTGTAAGCTTTAATATACCTTCTGGCTGAAAAGTATCTTTAGAAGATTAATGACATGTAGTTTCTAAATGTATTAGCAGTTTAAAAAAATAACCTGTATTTTATATATAAATATATGTGCTCATATTTATTTGTCCCTATTGCAATACTCAGCAGATTTTAACATGTGTTTATAAAGTTTCCATTCTGGAATGTTTAGAATATATTTATCCTTGCAGGAGAGTGTGATTTTACTATGTGTATGTATGTGCTCTGAGACCATATATGGTTTATGTATCTAGAATATTGCCTGTACCTACGCGTGCCTATTTCTTTGAATGTGTATGCGGTCAGTGTTGGGTATAATCGAAGCAGTGCATCCCACTTAACAAAATTAAGTAGTGTCTGGCATGCTTATAGACGTATAAATTAGGAGTATTTATGGCAGGAGTGATAGTATGTACCCTAACTACCCTCATGCACCTCATGGTGGTGGAGTCCCCATCCCTGGAAGTGTTTAAGAGATGTGTAGATGTGGTGCTGAGGGACATGGTTTAGGGACCCTGGCAGTGCAGGGTGAACGGTTGGACTCGATGACCTTAAAGGTCTCTTTCAACCAGATGATTCTATGTACCAAGGTCAGGAAGAATTGGACGGACCAATCACCACTATGGTTCCTCGACATCTGTATCAGTCTGAAATCAAGTGTGATGTAACTTACCTTCTCTAGACTTTTGTCATAGTGCTTAGGTTTGCAGAGTGAGAGTGCTCAAAATGGAACCATATGAAGATACCATCGCAGGTCTTCCCCCACAAACTTTTCTAGAAGGTAGAAATGTCTTCTATCACAAGATCTTCAGGATCAATGCTTCAATAAGAGAATCTTTTAGAAGTGGAAAACCTGGGTAAATGCCTAAATGGATGTACTACCATCTGCATTCCTGTCATTTCTCTATACCAGTTAAAGCAATGGCACTTTGTTTTCAGTACCTGCTGGTTTTAAAATACTGCAGGAACTGATGAAGACGGTCACTACAGGAATTACAGTGTATTTCTGAGAAAGCGTCATTGGTTTGACTTTATCTCTAGACTTCTATTCTCATCAGAATTATTCAGCCTGTAAGCAAAGAGCTTTTCAAACTTGCAAAAAAACATTGGCAGATCTCAGCCTTGCTCCTCGTTCACTGTAGTAGTATGTTGTGCCTGAAGGAGAGGTCTTCCAAGCCAAATAATTTCATGTACCTAGGGACTGGTGAGCATATCAGGCAGCACTGATTTTGAAGAACATCTTCTGGTGGAAATTAAAGCAATTGCATTGGAGAGGAAAGAATAGCAGCAAACATAACATTTCTTTATTTCTAGTTAATGACATTCATGACAAAATCCAATTCCAGTTATGATACGGAGTTTGCCTCAAGAGCAACGGGCAATTTACGACTATTACTGATGAGGGAAAGTTTGTGCGATGTGCCTGTAGATAGTTTTGTATGTCAACAGTACCATCTTACGGTTTATAATACCGTGAGAGATCCTCTTTTTGATCACCGCATTCTGTCATTACATAGGAAATACATGATATTGTGAAGGATTCTTATTCTAAAGGAAGATTCAGTGAACGAGAAGACCTCTCATTAACAGATTTCTTAAAAAATACTTGGATTGCTAGGATTTGCAAGTCAACAGAAGACAGGAATTTAATTGGATTGGGGTTTTTAAGTGCTTACCCCTATGCTTTTCATGTAGGCATAGGCATGCATCTCATCATCTCAAAACCAGAACTGAATTTGGCAGCAGGTGTTCCATTCATAAAAGTACTATGCAAAAGAAAGACATTGCCATTGTATCTCATTCTTGTACTGCTTGCGGTACTTGACAGATATTCCCATGTAGAGAGCAAGGTTAAATAGTTACCTCCTCTGATAGTTAATTTTAAGAAATCTTGTTAGACATTTTTCTTAGTACTCATTGTAAATTTGTAAATTTAGATGTAAAGCAGTTCTGGAGGAATATGGGGATTTTTTTTAGTTCCATTATCCACACTTTCACAAAGAGACAGGCTTTATACTCCTCAAACACCTGTAATTCTTCTATAGTTGTTCTTTAAATGAAAGCACATTTGCATAAAGTCTTAAAGGCTACATTTAAGTCTACAGACCTTTCCCCTGAATAATGATAGGATAGCTCTCTTTCTTTAGAAGAACATGTTCACTTAATAGTTTAATAGATGAAAGTCCCTTTCATGAATAGCTAAAACCCATTCCTCTCAGATTGTCTTTGGTTTGTGATGCAACAGACTCCAGTGATAAAGCGCCAAGAACAGAAAATTATAAAAAATGTGAGAGGGAAGTAGCCAGAAGGGAAGTTGGGAACACTGTGTCTTCTTAGGGGTCAGTTGCTCTAGATGGCTTAGGAATTCAGGAGATTTTAACTTTTCTACGCAATCTTAGGAATGAAGTAAGCTGATTTCAGTATCAGTAAGCTGCATTTCAGAAAAAAGCTGGACTCTCTGCCATCAGAAGTATGCATCTTTTAAATTATTACAAATAAATTCAGTCTATTCAGAGACTTTCTTGGAGATCATCTTTGTAGACATTATATTGTCATATACCTACATAATACTGTGTGCCAGATATGTTCTTTATTCTGGTAAGAGTATCTGATGAAACTCATGCAACCTTTTGTGCAGCCAAGAGACCCTGGCCTTGATCCTTCAAAGCATTCCTGTATTTATAAATGTGTGGAACAAATACGTAGCAATTTGTCGTCAAGTGCCGGTTTATAGTCCTGTATCAAAAAACCACAAATGAAAGGAAGGTAGTCATTAGTACTGTGGTGGTTAGTCCATTAGAACAGAGTTGAGGTTCAAAATATTCAGAATTCACAAAACTGGCTTCATGTCTCGATAGTGGGCAGTAGGGATTTAAATATTTCTTGCATCTTGTTCAGAATCAACAATGCGTTATATAAACAAGGAGATGTGCTGTCATCCCCATTTTGCATAGGAGTTTAAGTCCTGGATCTGGTTTACTTCATCACTGTATTGATGTTCATTTGCTAAGTGTATCAGCATTTGACAAGAGTCTCCTCAAAAGTTTCCCGAGGGTTTATGATGTGAGGCATCACGATTTGGTGATAATGCTGAGATTATCGCTCTGTGTATGTGCTGGACCCAAACAAACGAAATACAGTTTTCCCTCTAGTGAGCTTTCAGAATCAGAGTATTTTTGATGAGGCTCAAGCTCTTTAAAGCATGAACTCCCACCAATCCCATTGCTGAGAAATGTAAAGCACCAGGAAGCTTTACTATTTACTGTGCAGGAAGGACGGTTCTGGTTCTCAGTTTTTCTGCCCATGTTTTCCTCCTTCTACCTCTCAGGATTACTAACTCACGGCACAAGAGCTCTTACTGAGTAGCGTGACACAAAAGGATGTTACCAATTGGATGTCTAACGAGTGCTAACAAGGAGTATCTCCATAGACTCCAAAGCCTACAGATACAGACTGAAAGGGATCTGCAGGCAATGTGTGATGGTCGTGTGTTCTTCCGTGATGAGATTGCTAGTCGTGCTGGACTGGGTGTTGGCTAAAACTGAGGGCTTGACTTAGAACCCTCGTGAGATGCACTCAGGGTCTGACCCTGTAGTAGACAGTTTCATTGTGCTCCTGCAGCCAGGAAAGGGTTTCCAGAAGGATTTGGAAGTGTCCCACCCAGTAACAAAAAGTAGACACTATTCTGAGTGCAGATTTAGTGCATGAAATCCCTGACAACTTCCCAGTTTGAATCTCCTACTTGGTTCTCAGGTTTCCTTAAAGGAGACTTTCTTATGGCCGTGAATCCAGCTAGGACAGTTGACAAGTAGGACGTGTTATGTTAGAGCAACTTCATGTCTCATCATATTTACCTGTAATTAAAGCTTACCTGACGTACACACAGATTTCTTCCGGGGTTAATTTCTAAGTTCTGTGTTACAGAGTCAGTCACTGATCAGTATTCTTTTCAAGCTGCACACGATTCACAAAAAATGTAAATTGCTTTGTTTAGATGACAGAACTTTTGAGGTTTTATTTGCTGTATTAATCCTTAAATGATCTTGCAGACCTTTGTTATTTCCATGCTGGAGAGGATGAGAGGCTTGTGAGTGAGACGACGTGTCAAAATCGTGAAAAACAATATATGAAATGAGAAGTTACTTTCCTTTACTTGTTTGTCCATGTATGTGCATTCATGCTATAAGCGTGTATAGTCGCTTAGGCTGGAGATGTACACCCTTGCACTATTGATAATGTGCTGTTAGCTCTTTCTCCCCCCACGCCATGCATTTGTGTGCCATTGTTTTAGTTCTTGTCAGCAGCTGATTATTTATATTGTATTATGTCTTATTATATTAAATTACTTCTGGTTGACTGTGATTTCATTATCTGTTGTGTTACATCAGTTTTTATTCTCTTTAGTCCTTTGTTGGTTTAAGTTAGGTTTGTTTCTTCTACAACTGATTCTTCCCCTTTTTCTGGAAAGTGCAGTCTGTATTACACTGGGTTCTGGCTTAGAATGTAGGTTTTTGGTGCCAGGCATGCTCTCACGCCAGCAAAACACGAGTGTTTCATAAGAATGCCATTTCTCTTGTGGGATTTTTTTTTTTCCACCTATAAAGCCAGTAGTTATTGTACTCTTGGACTCTCGGATTGTTTCTGCTCTGATGGGTTTGAGACTCTCTTTGCTTGAAGGACATGACTGTTCTCCATGCTATACAGCTATTGCCATCTCCCATTTTTTTGTATATAAACTCCTTGGGGAGTACTCACTGAAGGGGCTTTTCATCTGTTTCTCTCATCTTCTGTGGATGATGGATGCTCACTGCGATCACAGACCTCCCAACCAAAAAAACATCTGTACAAAAAGAATGTAAAATGAGAGGTGGCCAAAGTTCCCTGATTATTGGACAGCAAACAGGATTCAGCCCTGCCCTTGTGGATGTTCCCTGTCACTTGAAGGGATTTCTCTTTGGCCCAGGCAGTTGCTGCCAGTACCAGTATTACAGACATGCTGCATTTTCCCTCTCTGCCTTGCTGCTTCTGTGCTCTTTTGAGAGATGTGCGTGATGTAAACCAAGCAACCAGAGTGGGGGAAGCTGAGCATCCGCTCGTTTTGGCATCTAGCACTGAAGAGGCTGATGGCCTTTTTCTGATTGGGAGGAGACACTAGCCAAGGATCTGGGGTTGGCCCAAACTTCTTTACATCTGTTAGGGATCAAACTCGGACTGCTGTTAGGAGTGTAATGCAAGTACTCCTCTGCTTTCCTGGCAAGAACATCAAATGCCTAGATGCTCTGGATGAAAAAGTATACTCACTTTGCACATGGAAATAGGAATTGTCACTTCTTGTTTTCCTGCTGTTTTCCGTCTTATGTTTCATAGGCTCTGTGGCCTCAGAGACTGGCTGGCTCCAGAAATGGAGATTGCCTCACCAAGCTGCTTTCCTCTTGCAAGCTGTCTTGAATATAGAAGATGCTGAAGTATTGTTATTAATTCCTGTTCTAATGTGAGAAGGATTTAAACTAATGCATTTTATATTTTATTGTGACATTTGGTCATGAACATGCAAAAGAAGTTTAGCCTGTGTTCTGCAGATCATGGAACATTGCAGCATGGGAAAGGCAAGGGCAGGAAGATAGTGCATCCATTTAAGTTGAAATGCCAGACAAATGACCTAAAATAATTTTAGTAATATTATTAGTTACTTTCCCAAGCAAACAAAATTGTTCTGTAGCTGTGCTGCAAAGAGAAAATTATCTGTGTGATGAAAAAAGGGAAAATAACTGAAAGTTAATTTCTAGGACAAACCAGTATATTGTTGATCTTTCAAGCCTTTCTGATAATCCAGCATTTAAGCGTTCTCAATGCTGTTGCCCTCAAGAGGGGAGACTAATGTCTGTCACATTTTTCATAATCACTGTCCTGTTTGTCTGTTAAATCTTTCTTCACTAAATACATTAAAAACAGCATTTAAAATGTTTTATGTTTCTGGCATGACGAATATCTCTGCTTCTCTCGGTGGCCATAGTAACCAATTTTCTCTGAATTCCTCCTGGCTTTTTTTAATTTTCCATTTTTGCTAAATATGTATCTCTCTAGCAGCCATCACCTGAAACCCAGTTAGATCTTGAGGCATCTTCTTACTTGCTCTAACACAGTTCTTAGCTTTTCATCTGACCTGGTATAGTGGGCAATGTTTTCAGTGGCTTCCATTCTTACTGGAAAAGTCACTTCTTAAATGGGAGCTCCCTTGGCGTGAATGAGAGGAAAAAACATAGCTCAGCTTCATTGAGCAGTAAATAGCTTTTGGCAAGTGTATAAGTAAATTAAGTTTATATAAAAGCCCTAATAATTTTCCATGTGACCTGTTACATTAAGTTTTGTTTGGTTATATTTACCCTATAAAAATATATTCTGGTAACTCTTATTTAAGATCTATGAATGAAACTTAATGTTGTCCTGTCATAACTGATAATGTCATAATTGGTTATGGGGTTGGCTGAGTTTGAGGGTGATCTACAGCATGATTTTTTTCTTGTGGTAAACAGATTTCTGAAAGTTCTTTCTTTACATGATTGTCAAAATAGATGAATGCTGGTACTGTATGAATAGGAAAAAAGGAGATCAGTTAAAAAAAAACCTTCAGGTTCTACAGCTCTTTACAGGTAGTGTCTTAGTGAATTATGGAAATTATTATTTGTAGAGAATTGAAGTGTAACTGCAAATAAGGGAATTGAAATACTGAGAGATTCGGTGACAAACCAGCTGATGAAATTTCATGGAGGTAAATGTTAAGTGATGTGTATGGGCAGTGTGAAAAAATCCTAGATTTGTGTATAAAACAGGGGTCTCTAATTTGAATATTGTGATCCAAGAATGAGGTCCAAGAAGTGAGTTAAAGTGGTTACTCTTAGCTCAGTGTTCAGGAGCAACTGAAGGGAGAAAAAAAACCCCAAAACTGCGAGGAATTATTGAGAAAGGAACCAAGATGAGAATGCAAAACCTTTTTTGTTATGTATGAACCTCTGGTGCCCTGCCGTACACTGATGGTGTGTGAAGGGCTGATCCCCTAATCACAAAAATTATGCAGTAGAGCTGGAAAAGCTTTAGAGTCAGATTAGAAACATTATCTAATTTATAGAAGCACTTCCATATGAGGAACAGATAAAGAGATGGAGACAGAAGCATCCACAAGTGGCACATTTGGTCGCATTTCAACAACATTCTTCCTTATTTCTACTGCACTTTTTAAATTAACTCTAGTGCTTAGTTTATGCAAATTGTAAGATTGCCTGAAAGCAGGTGCCCAAGTTTTGGCTGTATGTCTTCTATTGGTTAATAATCTTCTGATAGTGAGGGGGGTGGGGAGAGAAAAGAGTTCCTAATAACAGAAAGCATTCACTTAAAACTACTGAAGCTGAAACCGTATCTGGTTATAACACAGCAGTCATCTCTCCATCAGAAACTGCTCCCATAGATTGTATTCTTCTGAAGAAGATGTGTAACTGGTAGACTGCAGATAATTCTGCTAAAATAAGGTAGTTTATTTTGCTTTCATAGTATGTTTTCTATCTGGATGCTTTTTAATGTTGTGTTTGATTGGAAAAACACAGTAGGAAGGCACCAAAGACTACCCACGCCTCCCTGTGATATGGCAGCTTGTAATCTGTATTCATAGAGTGATGCTTACTGGTCCAGTGTGGGACTACACCTCATTAAACCTCTCTGATAATGAAAATCTTTTGTGGCACCCTAATCCTATTAGTTTCCCTTTCATATGTAAGGTCCACTGTGTAATAAAGAATAGGAAACATGACATGTTTTTAACAGAAAACCAGCCAAAAACTTCCTTCAAGGAAATGTCCTTGTGAATGGTGTAAAACAGTATTAACAAACAGCTGTGTTGAACCATGTGGCTAGAGGCATTTTGTTTGCTCAGATGCTTTTTTTTTCCAGATGCGCAAGTTTCATCTAGATGAGATTTCATGCTGATGAGCTGTATCTGAGCACAGATGTAAACTGGAAAGTTTGAAGTGGATTCTGGTTTACTGAGAATGTTGGGTGTGTGGCTCGTCTCATCTCTGACAGTGCACAGAGCTGCAATGTTGGCTTAACTGATAGCCTAAAGGCTTCCACAAATGGATGGCTTCTAGCTAAACAAAATCGGAGCAAAGTGTGCGGAGACAAAGTTAAAAATGTCTTCCTTAGCCCTAGCTGCTGCATCCCTAGTGCCAAGAACTGAACATTTATCTCGAGCCATGTCTGTGTTGCCAGCTGATACAAATCAATCAAATGCATCTATCTCTAACGTAAAAACATTTGGTGCTGGAGATCCAGCGTCCACATTGTATGTTCTTTGATATGTTTTATTTCAAAGCACTTCTAGTACGATTCTGTGAACTGTCTGTCTGTTAACAGCTGAGGCAGATGACATGTGCTGCTGAAGTCCATCTTCCTAGTACGTTTTATCTGAAGGGAGTCGAGTTTGTATTCTTAAAGACTACTTTGGAATATGAACCAAAGTCTGGTAAGCAGATTGCGTCAAAGGCTTTACTAATGTCCAGGTAGACAACATCTACAGCCTTTCCCTCATCCACTAAATGATCATCCTTGTCATAGAAGGAGATCAGGTTAGTCATCATCCTGCATGCACCCCACTTTGGAGATCACTAGTCTAGACTATTGGAATGATATACTGGTTCAGGGAGCATCACAACAGTAAGTAATGGAAAAGCAGCCCTGATTAGCTGGTTTCTGCTCAGTACTAATTACTTCATAGTTAATAGAGCTCATAAGAGACATTTTGAATTCTCCCACACTTTTGGTTTACATAATTTTGATTTCGAGTCAAGATGTTATTTTACTTCTGTGCCTGTTGTAGTTTACTGAAAAGCACCTAGCATTCAAAATGTCATGTGAGGTGTTTATAAAATTGCAAAAACCCACAGAAATCTTACTTGAACACATTAGTATTGTAATGAAAATCCTCTTGACAATAGGTTGTTGAAAGGATCCAGAAAATATTGCAGGAAGAGGTCTAGTCCACATTAAAAAATACCATATAGCAACTGTTTTGTGTAAGGAAGCTCAGCAGAAATATTAGAAGGCTGAAAGGAATTCTGAAGTCTGCTCCTGTAATACAAGCACACAGGAGAAAAAAGCTTTCCCTAGAGCTTCCTCCAGCTGTTTCTGAGATAAAATACCTTGTTGTGTTAATTAGCATTGATAACCACCATGTTTTATCTGGTCGTTTAGTTTGTGTGAGCTATAGTTTATGGAACTATTTCTTTTCATGGCTTTTACATAAGGGAGCTAAGAAGTGATGCCACAGGGTGAGGAGAAGACAGGACACGAGTGCAGGGTCCATCCTAGGTGCAGGCATCAGATTCCAAGGGAAGTGGCATTGACGTGGACAAAGTATCTCGAGAGCTATGGTTGTAACAAAAGCCAATGATTTTTTCCATGGCATGTGGAGACGACACTGATTACGTATTTGATTGGACAACAGCAGTATTCTCTCTGTGGATGCTGGGTTGGGTAGTTTGCTGAACAGAATGTTTTGATATCGCAATACACGTAATGTGGCTGAAGTCACAGTATGGGCTCTTCTGGAATATCTTTGAGCTACCTGTGGAAGTGTTTCCTAGCATGCACCTATCTAGGCAAGAAGAACGATTCTCTTCAAGTTATAAGATTAAAGTGTAACGTTTTTCATTATACGTCTGCTTTTGATATGTTCTTTTTCTGGACGCTCCCATGATTAAATCACTAGCATTTTGATTTTAGTTACTGTACCTCTTTTTCTGCACCTTTCAATTACTGCAGGATTTCAAAAATGATGTGACTTAATTGTCCTCAGAGAAATGCGTAAGGGCAAGAATGCCACTGATCATCAGAGTTCGGTAAAGGTGCAGTATTGCAAAGTCCTACTCTTTAAAATATTCTCTTATTAAAAATGCACAAAGATTTCTAGGATTGTTCTGTCAGAATTGTTTGTGTACAATTTCAGCTTCCTCACCGTTCTGACAAGATGAGGTGGAATGTTAAGACTGCCAAGGTAACACAAACTTGCTCTCACCATTTCTGTATAGACTGACATTTCTTTTTTCTTTTATTATTTATCACTTGCTTTGTTACTGTTGTTATGCTTTTTATCAAAATCACCTTGTATTTCAAATTACAAATACTGTAACAGTTTCACTGTGTGGCCTCAGGAGCACGATGACATAACCTCTCTCTTAACAAATAGGCTGATCCCATCTGGAAATATATAGTGCCCAGTTTAACCAGTGAAGTGGTCTGGATAGTTGAGCATAATTTAAATTAAGTGAGACTTAGCTAATGTTTATCATCCTTGAAAATGAAGTTATGTATCTGAGGATACCATATGAAGATAAGAGCTTAACATCAAGATGTTTTAAAATTCTTGTCCATCTTTGATAGAACAGAAAACAACCATGCTTTATGTATTTGGAGCACAGAATGTGTGCTATATTTTAATAAATACTTCTAGGAAGTAATACTGTATAAAATAGGGGTTAAAACTGAGTGTCACTGGGGACACTGAAGCTAACCCTTTGGTTTTACAGAGGACCTCGAGGCTGTAAAAGACAACAGACAATTATCCTCAGGCTGTTTTGAAGGAAAGATGCCTAGGTTTAAAATCAGGGAACTGTAAAGAACTGCTTTACAAACAAAAGCTCCAAATGCCTCTAAGTATGGTTCAGAACTGTGAAAGCATTTCTGAGAAAACCAAAGGGATGGTTGGGTTTCAAAAATGAAAAACTGGGTATTTGTGAAGTATTATGCCCTAAGTGTAGTTAAAGCTTTCACACACACAGTATCCTCACTGAGTTGGCCTGTGAGAGACTGAGCAAAAGAAATAAGCAATAACAGTGCGCAGATAAAGGGAAATTATGAGGAAATTGTGAGGTTTTCTGCAGACCTAACTATGGAAGGCACTTAGGACACACGTTCTGACTGTTCAGCCAACAGCTGATAAGCAGGCATTAATCATAATGGCACAGTTCCCTACATTTGCCATTTTGCTTTAAGTAAAACAACTGAGATACACCTCCTGTCTTTGGGTACCCAAGCAGTTTTCTGTGTATTTTTATATGTAAATATTTTATATGATGTAAGCTATATATTTTAATACAATTGTTTGTGTGTCTGTTCAGAATACTTGTATTTCATTTTTTCCCCACAATTTTAGTATCTTAAACTCCTTAAAAACAATCCTATATTTGGGCAATTAGTATTGTAGCAGAAGCGTAGTCTTGACAACAGCAAAAACTGAGCTAATTTTTTTGCAGTTCATCTAAAACCATGGCAATCTCATAATATGCTAACTGAAAAATAAAAGGGAAAAATAAAGATTTTCCTCTGTGATTGGAAAAGACCATTAAGATCATCAAGTCCAACCGTCAACCCAGCACTGCCACATCCACCACTAAACCATGTTTCGTAGCACCACATCTACTCGTCCTTCAAATACCTGCAGGCATGGTGACTCCACCACCTCCCTGGGCAGCCTGTTTCAGGGTTTTTACAACCCTTTCAGTGAAGAAATTTTCCTAATGTCCAATCTAAACCTCCCTTGGTGCAACTTGAGGCCATTTCCTTTCATCCTATCGCTTGTTATTTGGGAGAACAGACCAACCCAAACCTCTCTACAACCTCCTCTCAGGTAGCTGTAGAAAGTGATAAGGTCTCCCCTGAGTCTTCTCCAGACTAAACAATCTCAGTTCCCTCAGCTGCTCCTCATGGGACTAGTTCTCTAGTTCACCAGCTTTGTTGCTCTTCTTTGGACACATCATCCACAGGCACAACCTAATTCTTCAAAATTATCAAATTGGGCACAATTTTTTCTGTGACTGCACATAATGTATTTTATAAGTCACTTTAACTTGTAGATTTCAAAATCAGGAATAAGATGCAATGCATCAAGCTCACAGAAATAGTATCCAGATAGTGAGTTTATTTTAGACACGGGGTCAATAATAGCTTACCAATACCAATAAAAATAGCAAAATGAATTTAAAATTGAAACTGCAGTATAAACAATCTTTTAGAAAAGGTTAGTTTTAAATGGTTCTTGTGATTGTGGCTGTTTCTCTTATAAAAAACTCTCCATGAAAACCTGATTTACCTCTCTCCTCCATCTTAGATTATCCGCAAGGAACTGATGGTAACATCCAAAGTAAAAGTTTGCAAAAGAATTAAACATCTTCTTATCAGAGCTCAGTCAGACTCTGAAATCTATCCAATGAACAGAGATTACTGATGAAATTTTTTCTACAAGTAGGTCAGTGAGAAATATAATATCTCCCAACAAAAACGTCATCGTAATAAAAGGAGCCTAAAGGGGTGAAGCCTGTTTATTCTGTTAGCCTGCAATTATATTCTGAGCTAAATAGTACTTTTTTGTCAGTATTGTAAATGAGTATGACCAGATGTTAACTGGCTAGTTTTGATCTTCAACTGGTTATATTTAAGTGAAGTGGTGGTCTGCTTTTCTGTCCCGTGGTTTTGTCGTGATTGTTATTGGTTTTTTTCTAAAGGTTCAAAAGTACACAGAACTCAAATTTTCCCAAATCCAAAGAATGCCATAGAAAAGGAGCTGTCTGACAAAAAGTAGTTTTTGTCTGTACAGTTGTTTTTTGTGTAGAAAGCTGTATCCTGCTCATTCCAGTGTAATATGTTTGCTGTAGCCAATGCTCTTATGATGTTTTCTTGGAGATATTTTGAGATCTGGGTGACAGACAAAAAATGCTCTGAATTTCCTACAATAAATATCTCTGCTTTTGGAGTTAGACTGAAGTGAAAGCTGAAACAACAGCTAGAGACTTAATGGACTGCTAAATGATCTGTGACATTTAGGGAGGAATAACTCCAGTGGATTGAAAATTGGCTTCGTTTTTTAGAGTTGATCAGTACAGGTGGTTCTAAGTGGACAAAGTGTCAAATGATGTGCTTAGATTCATGGGTACAAATGTAAAAGCTCTTGGAATATTGCTGCTATTGTTGGATTCCTGGTAGACCTGATCTTTAACCACAAATTTATAACTCTTAGCAGAAGAAAAAAAATCTCTGATCTCTTTTTTATGTCTTTGAATATCACAGATGTTGCCAGGCTTGGGGAGAGAACTCTAACAGGACAGAAAAGACTTGCTTAGTAATTGCAAGAAAAAAGCAAGAGCTTCTCCTTCCGTAGAGTCAGAAGTGATGAGTGTGGAATACGACTTCTGGGTGTGTGTTTGTTCTGCACTAGGGTGGGGGAGTGAGAGAGAGGGATGGTTCCAGGTTCTTTCTGGATCTCAGTAAGAAAGACCTGACAACAAATGGCTTAATAAAATATCTGCTTTAATAAGGCAGAATAAGAGCAGGAATATAGATAGCAAATAAATCTTACTTCCTTCAGCTGCTGGGAACTATGTGCAGCATTGGATCAGTGCCTGGATAGATTTCTCCACTCACGAGAAATTCTTGCTACCCTTTCAGAACAAGTAAAGGCTACGCTGGTGGCGTAATCACCAGCCCTGAGTGGCAGCTGCCTGCAGACTCCCCCATTCCAGGGAGGTGTTGGAGTCTGTCCTGTGGCCAAGGGGTTTGTGGTGCAGTGTGACCCAGATCTGAAGGCCCACGCTGGACGTGGAGCACAGCCTGCTGGGGGAACTGCAGGGGAACGGTTAAGTGGATCCGTCACTCCTTGATGCACAATGGTCTCCTGGTCAGGATCACTACAATATTAGAAACATTATGAACAGAACATCGTGTGGTCCTTAATTTCCAGAGGGCATTGCCCAGTTCTTGCTCACAGATAAAATTTATTGGATACTCTTCTTCTTCCACTAATTCCACCTACTCACTCTTACTGAAAATATTATCGGAATGACTCTGCTGCCTGTGTAGGCTCTCCAGCACTAAAGTGGCAATTGTCTCTACAAGGGAGAGCAGTAGTCCAGAGATAACGTGTCCTGCATGCATCATAATCCTCAAAGTAGAATGTGTGGGAGGTGATACAACTCTTTGAAAGGGGCAATATGGTATTTTTAATTATTGAGATTATGCCTGTATTCTAAATTGCATTGAGCAGATGGCTGTAATGGGATTTTAACATGTCCAGAAAGGTAAGATTTGCAATTAAAAACCCCAAAATTACTTATACAATCATTTTCATATAACAGACCATATGTTAGAATAATGGTATATAAAGCAAGTGATACGCAGTCAAAAAGACTCATTATTTCTTAGGCAACTTTTTTTTTTTGAGGTATATAAATAACTCAGGATTCTCGGGAAGGCTACCATGTGTGTCTCCGTACATCTTTAAAATAACAAACAAGCACTTCCTAGTCCAGAGGGCTTTCCATGGTTTCACAACTCTAGAAACGGCTCATGCTTTAGCAAGGAGGGTTCTGTTCCTGTGAAGCAGCAGGCATTTTTTATGCATAACCTCCACTGTCTGTCTGATCTGAGCACGTCAGTAACAATGGGAATGCACTTCTTTTCACTAGAACCTGCTGTGCCTACAACTGTACTCCGTATACATTTCTGTAATTACTGGGTCTTCCTGCTTATCCTTCTGGAAAGGTACTAAAAAAAAGTGTGTTTATATTCCCTCTCCATTCTTTTTCAAGAGAAACAGGAGCCAAGAGGCATGAAATACCCATTTATGAAAGTATAATGAATAATTGTGATAGCTGTATGTTAATTGTGGCATATAAAATAATGTAATCTTCTAGAGAGTTATGAAGGTTTAATGGAAACTTCAGATAAAGTAAGTGAAAGCAGTTTCAAAATAAGTTTGGAAAATACTTTCTGAAATAACTTATCTCCAAAGGATTACTTATAGTGAGGAATGTCTGCTAAGATTAGCACAATAGAAATCATTTGAGGTTTAGAACTGAAATTGTGAGAAAACCTTTTGGTAAAAAGGACACTACGATTCAATTTTTCTTGTGCTAAGTAGCTAGAGTTTATAAACCATTTATTCTTCTTGAAGCAGACTCTGTAAGGCTTTACTTGTTGACAGCTCTTCCTTCAGTTAGGCAGCTTTTGGTTCTGGCACAGATCTTGATTTTGCAACTGAAGCATATGGTACAAATATATTTGTTGCCAGAACACCTAATTAATTAAGCCATCATTCATTCAAGATAAATTGTTAAGAGCACCTGTAGAGATGACATGCTTAGTGCAAGTGTTTCGTACTATGGAATTAGCAGTGCTTGTGTGAAAACTGTCCCAGAACCAAGAGTTGTGAATAGAGTGAGAACACTGGAAACTGAGGACGAGAACGCATTTCTAAATAGGCTTTCTCTGCAGAAGTCAAGAGACTTCATGTGATCACTGCAAGCATTTGTAAGGAGTGCTCTTCCTTTAGCACAAAATGTTCTATACTTTTTTCATTCCGATAGTACCGATTAGTATTTCTTTTATGATTCTTAAATTTTAGCAAGCGAAGTTTGGCATATACAATAGTCTCTACAAAAACAAGAGATGACAAGTGATTCTACTCAGTATCATCCTTTCCAGCTCTTTTCATGTGTTGCTTTGAACTTTCTTCATGTCCTGGTAAACTCCTATGGCTTTGTTAACATTTTGAAACTGCATTGAGCTAAATCACTTCTATGAAGCAGTTGCTTTAAGCTTCTTTTGGCTCCACTTGCAGCAACTTTATCAAATTAGGCAGACGTACAAAGATGTGTCTGCCTCAGTCACTTCTTGAAGCTATAATTTTAAAAAATTTATATATATGATCCTTGTCATATAACAAAGTGTTAATATATCTTTCTGTATAGCACAAAATAATTTCTAAGAACGTAGGACTTTGGAAACAGTGGAGATTACAATACAAACAATTCTGCAAAAATGTTGCAGGTTGTTTGACATTCTGCGCAGTATTTCGCCTGAGATATTTCCAATAGCCATAAGGGCATGTTTGAACAACCTTAGTATCCTGGCAGATTTTGCCTTCATTTCTACCCGCTGCAGAAACAGTTGGAAGGTGATTTGGAAATCTGTTTAGGATTTTGAATGCTTTTATTATCACCTGACTCCAGGTAATTTTAATATATAGGGTTAGTATGTATCAAGAAAAAATGAGCATCTTTTAAAAACTTTCCGAGAGAGAAATGACCAACAAGTTCCAGCTCTTAGAGAAAGAAGTCTTTCTAATGTGAGTTGTTCTGCATCAGGTTTCTCCTGACTCTAATAATCATTTGAAATCTTTGCAGTGGGATCAGCTTATGCTAAGACACCTCTGCAAGCTGGAAGCAGAAGGTAGCTCTTCAAATTCTGTGTTAGCAGCTTTCCCCCAGTGTTGTGTAATAGCTATAATCCTTTGGGCCTATAGGAGAGATTCTGCATAGACTGAATCCTTTCAGGTCTTCCCTTTGAAGAGAATGGCCTTTTTAGATCAGTAATGAATCGTCTTATAAGTGCCAAGAAGTTCTCTCACTTCATTTTAGTCTTTCCATGCTTATACTCCGGAGTTCAGGAATAAACAGCAACGTAATCAGCAAGGCAGCCTATTACTAGTTCATTCTATTACTCTTCTATTGTTCTCTGTTATGAGGAAAAAAGCAAGGGCTCATAGGGAAAAGACTTTTTTTCTATAATGATCACAGTTATTTATTTTTCACTGCCTTCAACAGCTGTCAACGTGTTGTTTGCATTAAGAACCGTCAAGGAATCTCAATTGATTTTTATCCTTTCCTTAGCCCTTTTGAGAATCATTTGCAGGGCCTCCACGATTACTCCCACTCCACAGCTAATGGAGAAGTGCAGACAGTGTAAGCAGTTCCAGAATACCCAGTCTTCTTTCCTTTCTTGCATAGACCTTTCTCTTCATTGTTTGTATATCCCTATCACACGAATATAACAGAGCAGGATGTCCATACCTTCCTTGTATTTGGAGAAATAAAGGACACTTTATTTTTAAATGGCTTATTTTTCAGTGAAGGGGCTTTCTCCCTGATGTTTTGTTATCTTCTGGAAGCTAAATCTGGTGCTGAATGTCAGTCCCGGAGGGTCATTTACCATCTAAAAATAGTACTCTGTAATTTTTTCCTTATTTGTCTATGGCAGGAATTTTTCCTGGAGAACAATAAATATCTTTGCATACTCACATGTAGTGACCTGATTTGTACAAGAATACTTTCTCCATCAGCTCACAAAAATCTTCCAGGGTTCTCTACAAATACTTTTTTATTTTACGCTACAGTAGAAGGATGAACATAGATAATTCCCATCTAATTTATATTCAGGAAAGAGATTTTATTGTTGGCTTGGTTGGCTTCACCAGGGCAAAAGAGCATTTCCCTGAAACAATCTGAACAGTGCCAGGACAATCATGGATCACAATAAGGTCGTGCCTTTAGTTGTTAGGGCGTATGGCCTGTACATGCACTGGTTGGCTGGCAACATCTTACATTTAATTTATGCATTATAATTAGGTATTAGAGAGTGAATTCAGCTGATAGAGAGCAAGCTTAAAATCTCTCAGCTGGTAGGGGGATCCACTGCAAATATATAGAGATGTCAGTAAGGATGGCTTCTTTGTTGCAGAAGAGGGACATCTTCTAGTGAATGTTGCTAAGCAAAATTGGAATGCTGTTCTGTATCCATACCCTGATGATCAGAACAATTATTTTTGGGTGAATAGCACCATCATAGTGCACTGCATGAGCAAGCAGGGAGGTACCAGATCCATCCATTATGTAATGACTGCATCTATGGAGTTATTCTGCTTGCCATAAATTAATCCTTACAATCCGTTCTCTTCAGGACCCTCAAAATATGCTGCCACATCTTCTTAACAGATACTTCTCTGAATATCTATATAAGGAATTATAGTGACAGTATTATTCACCAAAGATTAATCTGTGGTTGATAATGCACAGATTTCTTCTCTAGAGGGGACAAGCATCTGAGCTGGTAGGGAGATCTTCTTAATTCCATGCATTTCAGATCTATGTATATCTACCAATACCTTTATTCTGCTGTAGTTAAGAAAACGCGGTGTCTGGGTCACCACAGTCACTGCGTCCTGGCTTGAACAGTATCAGCACCTGGAATTCACGAGCTAGCAAGCATCTCTTCTAGTCATTCTGCCTTTTTTCCCCACATTGATCATTCAGACCAATAGACACGTGCATCATTCAGGCCTCAGTTTCCTTACAGTGAAGTGTAATAAGTTATTTGACCACTTAAACATACAAAACATTTTTGTTTTGTGTGGAAGATTAGGGGAATGGTCCATAACATTTTCATGTGTTACAAAATGGAAATGGTTTCATTTCAGGCGGAATCCATCTTCTGTGAGGGCTTTGTTTCTCTGTGCTCTAGAATATTAGAGTTATTGAGCCTGGTACACATCCAGAAGCTATTTCAGCATTTCATCACCAGTTTGGTACCATGTAAATTCTCTTCAACCTACAGTGATTATCAGTCATCCATTTCAAGTGTAAGAGTTAACTCAAATGTCGAATATTAATGCGATTCTTCACAGTCTTACTTGTTTGACGCAACAGTATTCTTTGTTGCATGTAGAAGGCAGTGAGCCCTGATGTAAGTGGCTTTGACTCTATTTACAGTCCTTTGTAAGATAGAAGTGATACTTCAGACTAAATCTCTACACTGGTTCCAAAAGTTCTGATTTTCATACGCACCAGTTTATTCACCCGCTCTTCCAGTGGTCATTTGTCCAAAAGTAAAACATCTACTGATCTTCAAGAGTATGTTTTGTAGACAGGTGTCTGCCAGGAATGAGAAAATAATCCTGAACTGGATGGAGAGAGAGAGCAACTGAGTTTCCATCCAGGCCCATTTTAGGTTATTTTTTAGGATTTATGAACTGGACTTCCCCAAGGAAATTTCTATGAGGATGCAAGTGACTTTTGCTGTTTCCTTTAGGGAAGTTCTTTAGAGGACCTAAGTTCGTCTGTTCTTTGCAATACTGCCTGTGCTTTGCTAAAATATACTCATTTTTTTAGCATCTCATTCAGCTGCCTGGCTTAATAAAGCCATATAGCAATTTTGCCTGGATTAGACTTGCAAAATGCTTCTTCTCCTTTTATGGTATCTCGAGTGTAAGTTACCAGAATTGGCACACATCTAGAGAAATACTCAGTAAAGACAAACTTGTTAAATTTGGGGTAACTTCACCTTGTTCTGACAGTGGGTGTATTCATACACTGCTATGTGAGATTTCTTTTGGAGCATCCATAGACATTGTATTTTAGCTCTTCCCTGGCTCCTCTTCAGTCTGCGGCAATCTTAAGATCCTCCATGTCAAAACATTAATCCCTCTCTAGGGTAGTCAGTTCTTGTTACTCTCCAGAGTAATGGTAGCCAGTAGAATGAGAGCATCATCTGAACATGCATACTCCAAGAGAAAACAGTATTTTCTGTACAATGTGGGTTTTGCTGCTTTGATATCAGCTCTTCTAGGTTATTTGTTAAACGCAGTTCCTTTGATTCCTTTCTGTGCTTTGGTGAGGGTAAAAGGTTTCTCTCTTTGGTTGAATACAGTCATTTCTCGCACCTCACAACTCACGGCTCTGTAACAGCTGATCAGAATGAATTGAATTGTTCATGACTGAATAGTCTTGGAAAACCACTGCACTGTAGTGGTTCCTTCTCCTCTTTTGAGCTCTTAAATTCTTACTCCATCTGCTTGTGTCTACAAGAGTGTCACATCTGGTGACGCTTTTCTTAGCCAACAGCTGAAGTATAGGAGTCCTTATGGCTCTCACTTTACATAATACCTTCAGAAGTACAGAGTATCTGTTCTTCAGTCATCCAAAATTCCTTCTCAAAGCGGTGCCAATGTTCCCGAGTAGCTAGGCAATTAGTTCTCCAGTACTTGTTTACAGATCTTGTGCTGCTTTGATTGATTTTTATACTGCACATTCTTGATTTCATAAGGACTTCATAATTTCACTTCACAGTTCCAAGTCTTTTGTTTTGTTTCTTTGCTTGTTGCACCGAGGGGAATATCCAGAAGTTCAGTTCACTTCACACCACAGTTGTTCAGATGGCTTTCTGGCTCTGCGTGGACTCGAGAAACTTCCCTCTGGGCAAACTTAGTATCTGTGTCGTATGGTATTTGGCCATTTGCCGTAAGGCCACCTGGAGTTCTGTCTTTACTTTCACCCAGCATTCTGTTAGTCTGACAGTACCCAGGGCTGTTTCAACCTGCAGTGGAGCGATGCCACAGTTGTTTGGGGGAGTCCTCAGGCCTTTGGGGGGGTAAAAGGCAAAGGGAACTGTTGGGCGTGAGTCATTGCGGGAATGTACATGCAGACTCAAAGAAGAAAGGTTACTGCTCAGTAACTGGTGTTCTTTGAGAGGTATAGTCTGCATGTACATTAGTCTCCTAGCTGCCTTTCCCCTCTTTCTGAATCTCTTTCAGGTTTGATTGTGCATTTAAGAGGAGCTGAAGTGGTGGCGGATGCACTCTGCCCTGTGTGTCCTGCCTCCAGCGGGAAGAGGGGAGGAGCTAGAGCACCCTCCCGGGAGAGCCCAGGGCAGGCCACCAGCCCACCCGCTCTTAGAGTGTATGTATGGACTAAATATCTCAAAGTACAGCAGCCCTTCGTTGGTAGGTAAATTTTCTTTACTGTATTTTTCACAGGTAAAGCAGTAGCTTTTATTTTAAAAACAATTCCATTCATTGACTCTTTAGATGATATGCATGAACAATACACGCGTGGGAGAATTTATACCACAAACTGCTGACTTACACTGAGGAGCTCCCTGTCTCTCTAATGGTTTCATATCTTACCTTTCCCCCCTCTCATTCTGACCTTTTTTAGATACTTGAACCTCTGTTCAACCTGTCATTTCCATTGAGAATTACAACAAAAATGGAAATTACGTTAGTTGTGGTATTATTTAAAAAGCAAAAGGAAATGATGTCTTACACATAGCTGTGTTTTGAAGTAACCTGTAAGACTGTATTTACTGTTAGAAAATGAAGCTAGAAACTGAACTGGGTTCTGTGAGAATCAATTACACTTTTACAATTATATTGTTTTTTAAGACTTCACAGTTACAGAAAAGCAAACATTCGAGTTTAAACATTTTTGCCAGAGCTGGGTTCCTCATGGTTTTTTTGGTCACAGAAGCCTTGCAGACATTTTTTAATCCACTAGACTTCCCACCCGTTAAAGAGAACAAATGGATGCAGGGGATACCCTGGCTTAAACTGGAGATGTCGTCGTCTCTGTGTGCAAATACGTACGTGCAAATTGCGCAAGTGATTCTTTTCCAGTCTAGATTCTCAGAAGTGCAGGTCACGTGAGTCGAGAGCCGTTACAGAAATACGATTTTACATGTTTGTACTTGGAGTTCTCCGAGACGCGTCGCCTTTGCCTATACGACAGACGGGCTTTTATCTTAGAGCTGAATCAGTTAGTGTTGTCTTGGCAGCTGAAAGAAATTCATGGTTGGTTTTCTGTGGCTTTGCCTTTCTGTGTTCTCGGTAAGATATCGCTTATCTGCGCTTAGTTACAGCCAGCAAAGTTTGGTGAAACTTCTGATGTATGAGATACATGTGCTGGAGACATGGATAAATGTAGATAAAATACTGTCAAGAATCCTAGTTTTAGAAAGTTACTGACTTGAGTGTAATATCAAGTTGCCTGTTCACATTCTAAGAAGAAAACCCAAAGCAAACAGTTTTTTAAACAACCTTAGATGAACACTAATGTATGTAAAGGGGAAGAAAATGTGGAAGAAGCCATCTTGTTCTGCATGATTCAGTTGAAATTTATGGCTTGGAAACCAAGCATTTATGTCTTGTGATAACAGGTCTTTGAAGTGCTGCTTTAATTAGGAGAAAAAAAAAAAAAGAAAAAATTTCTGTGAGCAGTGTAGGATTCATTTAGTTGGTTTTATGATTTTTTTTTTTTTCCCTTTTCATTCCAACTGCTATTTTAGCTTGTGTGGTTGTAGAAATAATCAGAGGAATAAATATTAGATGTCAAGATTGTCACTGGAAAAATTAATACCGACAAGCAGGCATTATGGGTTTTTTTTTTTTAATTTAATTCTTAATTGGCTTCAAATACATTCTGAAGAAAAACATAGAGTTTTTATAACTAGTCTAATAATTATATTAGTAAGCATTCTATTTTAGAGAGAGATCTTTCATGCATGACAGAAATGAGACCAATTGAACTTTGGTGCATTTGCTGGTACATTTTTATTATGTAAAGATGAACATGCGAGCGTATATATGCCCACACATGTATATGTTTGCCACATTAGGAGTGGACATGGAAGTCGTTCCAAGGACATGTTTGGAAAATATCTAATTTTGACTCTTCTGACAGCTCTGAGTTCCATCTCTTCTTCCAGACATCTGAGGAAAACTGTTATGCTGGAGTGACTGATCCTTTTCAGTGAGCAGCTGTGATTTCAAGACCTGAGCCTGCACTGCGGGAGGGTATCAGTGGTACCAGCAGTGAATGGGAACAGATCTTCATACAGAGGGAAAGAAGTCTTGTGCCTTGCTGCACATACAGACTCATGGTTTGCATCTGATCTAGATTTCCTTGTAGATTTTAATTCAGTTTCTTAAATCATAAAATAAAATGACAATTTTTCTTGTTTATACTGAGACTAATATGTCACAGAACCCTAGAATGTTTTGGGTTAGAAGGGGCCTTCAAAGCTTATCTAGTGCAAGTCCCCTGCAGTGATCAGGGACATCTTTAACTAGAGCAGGTTGCTGAGAGCCCCATCCAGCCTGACCCGGAATGTTTCCAGGGATGGGGCATCTACCACCTCGCTGGGCAACCTGTGTCAGTGTTTTACCACCCTCATTGTAAACAACTTCTTCCTTATATCTAGTCTGAATCCACCTTCTTCCAGTTTAAAACCATCACCCCTTGTCCTGTTGCAACAGGCCTTGCTAAAAAGATTCTCCTCATCTTCTTATAAGCCCCCTTTACATACTGAAAGATCTCTCCGGAGCCTTCTTTTCTCCAGGCTGAAGAACCCCCGTTCTCTCAGCCTTTCTTCATAGGAGAAGTGCTCCATCCCTCTGATCATTTTTATGGGCCTCCTCTGGACCTGCTCTAACATGTCCTTCTTGTGCTGAGGACTCCAGAGCTGAACACAGTACTCCAGGTGAGGTCTCACCAGAGTGAAGTAGAGGGGCAGAATCTCCTCCCTCGACCTGCTGCCCACAATTCTTTTGATGCAGCCCAGGATATGGTTGGCCTTCTGAGCTGCGAGTGCACATTGCCAGCTCATGCCTGGCCTTTCATCCACCAGTACCCCCAAGTCCTTCTGCGCAGGACTGCTCTCAATCACACCATCCACCAGCCTGAACTGGTACATGGGGTTGCCCCAACCCAGTTGTGGGACCTTGCACTTGGCCTTGTTGAACCTTATCAGGTTCACACAGGCCCACAACTCCAGCTTGGCCAGGTCTCTCTGGATGGCATTGCGTCCCTCTGTCAGGTCGACCACACCACTCAGCTTGGTGTCTTCTGCAAACTTGCTGAGGGTGCACCTGATCCCGCTGTCTGTGTCATTGATGAAGATATTAAACAGCACTGGATGCAATATGGACCCCTGAGGGACATCATTCATCACTGATCTCCATCTGATCATCGGGCCATTGACCACTACCCTCTGGATGCAACCATCCAGGGTAGATGTCTTGAATTAAAAATCCCTCCTTTGTCTTTCTTAGAGGAAATCAGCACAAGACATTAAAAACTGCACTTTTTTTCTGCGGAGTCAATGTCTCCAGCTTAATAGGCAGAAATTTTTTTGCCAGTCTCAGCCCTTAAAAAGCAGACAACTTCAGTGTTGGCACTCCCAGTCTGGTGGTTTGACCAGCAAACACTACAGTGTTTGCACATATCTCTGCTTGACTTCCCCTGCTCAATTGCGTAGATGAATTGTGTTGAGCATTACACTTCAGTGTAACTTCATTTTTTCCCCGTTTTACAGATAATTGTCATGAATGTTAGCTTTTAGAAGACATGAAGTACTTTTTTAAAAAAGGCTGCACATAAGTATCTTGAACCTTGAAATATTTGATAGCTGTAATTTATTTCAAATGGAAAATGCCTATAATTAAATGTCCATTTAAGAAGCCATTTATAGAGTACCTTTTTATTACTTTCTTCCTTTTGTTTTGCATTTCAGTAAGATAATTTCACATTTATGAATTCTTTTAATACATTAGCTTAGTATTTAGAAAACCATATTTAGAAAAACAACAGTGCAAAAAGACTGAAATGCTGAAAACTGCAAATATGTCTGGAGACTCTTCAAAAGACTAGTAAATGTCTAGTAAAGACAAAAAAAGACTAGTAGGTGTTCAGTAAAAGCTCAGAAGATGAAAAGATCTATTTAGACACATTGAGATATGTACTTGCATTTCACCCAAGCCTATGGCGATGACACACAGAACATAATCCTAGCATTTCTTTTACTTGCTGCTTTTGGTTGGTGGAGGAAGGAATAGAGGTGGAGGTAATAGAAAATTTCTAGCAGATTTTCATGGTGTTTTAGTATTTCATTTTCTGATATTCTTAAATCATTTTGAAACGATTACTTACAAAGTTGTTGCTCCACACGTAAGAATATCTTCATGCCTCTACGTTTCAGTGAAGCTTTCAAGCAATAAGAGAAAGATTGTGAGCATAAGAAACAAAACCCTCACAAGAAGTAGGGAAAAAAAATATGAAATTATTCCCAAGAATATATTAACATTTCTAAGGCCTTCTCTCTTTTTCAGACTGAATGTTGAACTCAGCTCTTTATCTTTCCTTCAGTGCTTTTCCTTGATGGGTATTCATGTTCTTGCATGGTCCTCAGTACTTTATTTTCCCTTTTAAATTAGTGGACAAGCCATGGTCAGCTGAATAGAGAATATTCAAACTCCTACATAATACAACAACGAGGAACAATTTGGTTACTTTTTTTTTCTGCATTGTATTTTTGTGCTGTGGCTCGAATTTGTGATTCATTCTTACTTGACTTGGATTGCTAAGGATAGTTGTCATTACAGCTTTAAGAACATACTGTTATATGTTTTTTTCCTTGTATTTTGAAACGTACTGTCCTAGCGTAACCAGGATTTATTTGCAAATATACATTCACATACTTTTACAAAGCTTGTGGTTTTGAGAAGACTGTTGTTGGAGAACACTTCGAAGCACTATTGGTAATTTTTTCCAGAAGCTGCAATGATCTTTTCAGTCACATAAAGTTGTTTTGAGGACTTCTCGATAGCACGCACATCTGTAAAGCAGCTTATACCAACTTTTGTTTTAAATTCCAATCTAAACAAAGGTATGTTGTTTCATAATTAAATTTCAAATTTAATTGATATTTGTTCAGCAATTTCGATTAAATCTTAACGTATTTTAAATGGTCCTTCATAAGTAATTAGTGGTGCATATAAGGCAAAGTCTTCAAGTTTGTGTTGTGCTAGAAAAATTTAGCATGTGCCACAATACTGAACTTCTTTGTTAACTGTAGAATTACTTAACCGATGTCAATGCTGGATACGGAGTGGAAGAATTCTCTATGGACTCTTAATGGAAACCTCTCTCTCTATATTGTTTTTAGCATTTCCCTCTTCCTTACTAATGAAATTTTTAAATGGTGGCAGTGTATATGTCATACTCCAATGGTTAAGGAGTATGAAAAGTATCCATATGTATTGAGAATTATTTTTACAATCCTTGTATTATGAAGTACGTGACATATTGGTAAAAAATAGGTATATATGTTAATCTCAGAAATAAGCACCATAATATTGATTTGAAGGAGTGTATTCTAATCATTTCTGTGCAGCAGAAAAACATAATTAATATAGTTATTCTAGGACTTCAGTGAAATCTGGACAGGTTAGAATCACAGTTGTGTGCTTTTGATGTAAAAATGTGTCAAGAGGAACTGACTGTAATGACTTAATTTCTCCTTGTCTACCTTGACACTAGAAATAACTGATAAAGCCTGTTTTGGGATATGGATTGTTAAAATTGTTAAGCTATTTATTGCGTTGGTTTGTGTTTTGTTGTTTTTTTTTCCTGGAGGTCTGTAGTTTTGTTCCGGCTTTTTAAAATTTGGTAGTAATTTTACAGTACTGTTTTCAGAGCCAAATAGTGTATTTTGCATCTATCAGCACAATTCCATTGACTTGAATGGACTGACAGTGATTTCTATAACCTGTTGACCTAGTCTCATCTTTTCTTGAAAGCTTATAATCAGTGAAACAATAGAAGAGGAGAAAGATATGGAAAAAATATTTAATGATATTTTCTCTGATTGAGATGCTATTTAATAATTTTGCTTGTTTAGCACCAGTAAAGCCAAGTATCAGGTGCCTGGCCCAGAGGGATTCTCAAAGGAAGAGACAGCGAAGTCTGTTCTGTACAAAGCTGGTGGAGAATCTTGGCAGCAGCCAAGTGACTATGAGTAGCGTTTTGTCCCCAACTGATAGGGCTGGTGCTTCCTTTTTTAGATGCTTAAAATGTCAGTGCGAGTGTTTTGTGGGATAGAGTTACCTGGCCTTATGTCAAATTTCTATCGCAGTTTGGAAACGGCTTTAAAATCCTTTTTAAAAAAATGAATGCAAATCAAATAAAACACTTCTCTAGTATCATGAGTTCTTCAGTATTGTAAGTCATTGAATTTGCATGGCAGATTTAATAAGCTTTCTTAGCGCAGCCTTGGAATTGGTATACAGAGTCCAACTGAGATGCTGTAGGGAATGGTGAAAATATGATTCTCTGTAATCTTTTCTGTTGCTGCATCAGGTGTATTTTTGCATCTTTTAGTAGGTAAGCTTACAAATACGTGGTTCTCACTTCTTTCAGGCTATTAAAAAGTAGAACACAGAAACCAAAGGTACTGTAATAAGAATCGACCATGTAATCTGAATTAAATGGCTGTACTGCATTAACATGTTTCAGAGCATTTTATCTCAAAATCAAAATAAACAACGATACAAATGAATAACTGTGAATTCTTGTTTTCCATTTCAGGTCAAGAGATGGTGAACAGAATTTCAGTTTTCATTTTCAAAACCATTCTGATGGATACTTGAATTATTCTGTCATATAGTTAGTTGTAAATAGTCACTTAAAATCTTTGTATAAAAAGCCATGAGTGATTTTACAATTCCGTGTATTTATTGTGTGTGTCTCTGTTTTTAAGACATTTCAAGTCTTCAGGTGTTTTCCAAGATAACTGTATCCCATGTACTACTTGTTAGATCTGACAATATTCATATTCTCTTTCAGGAGACGCTGATAGATTGGTGTGATGAAAAGGAACTTAATTTGATTTTAACAACTGGAGGAACAGGGTTTGCACCACGAGATGTCACTCCAGAGGTGAGATAGTCCTGGAATGAGAAAGATGTGCCCTTTGGTGTAGAAACATATGAGTTAGGGCTGGGGGCGGGGAGTGTGATTTTTTTTTTTTTTTTTTTTTTTTAAATTTCCTCTGTAACTTCATGGTATTTCTGGACAGGTCAAGTGATACACAACTTGGAAGCAGAAAAAGCAATAGGGAATACAGCACAAGAGAATTTTTCTGACCTTGAGTTATGACCCCAAACAATTTTCAAACTAAAATGTGGCATAGTATAATGGGTTTCCAGTCCACTTACAGAACAAAATTCTAACAGCTTTTTGGTGTAATTTTCCATAGCACTGCAGTACAACACTGCTAAGCAACAACTTTTGTGGCTTTTATTGTGGCCTGCACAAGGAAAAGTGGGATGAGAGAGATTCTTTAATTTTCCCTTGCATGCTACTGCATCGACAGCCACTGTGTTATAGATTAAAGGGGCAGGTAGTAGGGGGGAAAATTCTGCTATTGCTTTGCTTGATGCCACATTGTCAAAAAAAGCTAAACAGGCACAGAGGTGGAGGTAACCTGCACCAGAAATTCTAGTTATATTCAACTAATAAGGAGGTAAGGTAAGGAGGAAAAGAAAAAAAACCAAAAGAAAACTTAACCTCATGGCCTTGAGTGACCATAGGAAATGACTGTGTGATCGCTCTTCAAGTATTTTGGTATTTATGGTTCCAAATTGGATTAATATGAACTTCTAAAATCACATACGTTTTTTGGTTCGCTTATGTTCACTAAAGGGCAGAATGAAGATTGAGTGCCTGAAGTGTTTATTTCCATGATTTGACATATTTAGATTTCTCTTAAGTACTCGTACAAGTTTCCAATCCCTTAAACTTCGAACTTGAGCTGATTTGAGTTCATTGTAACATGCCTACAATGCTTTTTACTTACAAATGTGTTCTGTCAACCATGGCTGCAGCTTAACTTCTTTCCATTAGGAGTCTAAAAATATGTTTTAATTTATTGTATAACGTTTGAGTTATGAAACAAACATGTAAAAATAATGCTTCTGTACATGACTTCTGATGTTTTTTGATTATATACAAGAAACTGTGAGTAACTCAAACCCAAGGGTTAGCGTATCAGGAAATGGGAGCAGTGTGAGATGACCACAGTGCACCAGCTACTGAATTTGCAGATGATTCACTGTGCAACGCCAACGTGAAAAGTATGGTGGTTGAATTGGTCTCTTACTTGCAAAGTAACTTAATTGTTTTGAAGGTTGTATTCCCAGTACTGTGTAAACGGAGGGCTGAATTGCTGCCTCAGTTTTCCTAATTTATTACCTTTACTCCGGGTCGAGCGTAGGTGGTAGCGCCAAAGGAAGCATTGCAGCCAGTGCCAAAAATTAGCCACAGATTCTCAAGTGGCTTTTGGGATAAGAAAGAAACAACTGAGCACATAAACACCTAGTATTTTCCTTACATTGCTTCATTGCTGTTACTCAAACTAATTAAGACAGGTGGTTTGATGAGTTTTTGTTGCATTGAACCGTTTAAAAAATGAGCGCAGTTGTTGAAGTGTCTTCAGGCTGTATAATAAAAACACATTGATATAAGAATCATTAATAACTTGTGCTGAAGAAAAAATGCATTGTTTTTTAAGCATAATAGGTACGCAAGACTTCAGTTGGTTATGACAGAATTAAGCACTCTGACTGTCCGATTATTCCTATACTTAAAAAGAATTTATATAGGACAGCATTTACTCACTTTTCAGTCGTTTAAATTGAATTAACTTGCAAGACTGAACTTAAATTACAGTGGAGGGATTGAGTCCCTTCTGTGTGTGGTGTTCGTCCGGCATGCTCTCCTCTCATTACTGAACGGATATTGAAATGATGTGATCATGACATTGTTCTATTGAGATGTTGTCTTTAAGACATTTTAAAACCATTAATAATTGAATCTGATACCGGAAGACGTTGTAGCATTTTTCATGAGAGTAGCAAGAGTAGTCCCCCAGGTCACATTTCAGCTGGAATGGTTCAGTCCTGCTTCTCCTTAATCCTCCTGTAGTTCTGATTAGGAAACACGTCTTTCTGCTTTCTTTTCCGAGCATATATGCATAATGGCTATTGTACTGGACAGGAAAGTTCCTGAGAGTATTTACAGCCCAGAGAATGAATGTTAATTGAATTTGTAATTATTGATTAAATTGAAATTAAGTGCCTAGCATAATGTATCTGTTAAAAATATCTTACTGAAATTTCAGAAATTTATGATTAAGTTTCAAAAAATTACTCCGTTTCCTCACTCAGTTTGCCTTTTGAACACTATATCAGAATCATACCAGGCTAGTGCAGTTGTTTCAATGATGTGGAATGACTTTTTTTCTGAAAATGGAATAGATTATTTTAGGTATATTCAAAATATCTGATTTTTCTTCTATCTCTGGTCCCTCTATTTATAGCGTCAGTCTAGTCAGTGGGTGGGGAGTAGCTTTCGAATTAGTTCCTATGACTCACTTTTTGAGGGGTCACTGCATTAAACAGTGTGAATATCCTTCACTTTCTTGTCTACGTGACTAGAAGTGATGAAATGCATGTGGATATTTAAAAAACAAAATTCACCCCATGGATGACTGAATCTGAAGGAAACTGTGTTGTGGATGTTATTAGTGAGTGCTGTAATTCTTCATCTATTGCGGCAGTTGGTGGGAGTTTGCATTTGAACTAACGCCAAAGTGTAGGCTTAATTTTGTAGATACAACCACGTGGGTTTTTTACAATCTTATTTTGCCTGTAATTTAGGGAGGTAGTCTGTAAACCCATCTGGGAAACGCTCATACAGTTTGCTGTAGATTTAAGTGTTTGTTGCTGGACAGAGATCAGGTCTTTATATATGGCCCAATCTAAGTTATTTAGGGAACTTTTGGTTTTTATTTTCAGATGCAAACTCTATTTGTTGGAACTACAGTACTTAAGTGGTAGACAGTTACAGCTCTTACAGAATGTTAATATAACTTTTGTGAAAAAGTTTAAATAATGTGGCAGCATTTTTTTGATCACTAGGTATCCTTCTGAGATGGAAATTTATTATTCTTTTCCAAAACTGTACATTCAAAAAAATCACTTGTCTGTCCCCTAACAGCCTTCTAGCTGTTTTCTTACCCTTCGTCTTCAGTGTGATTCACAAGTCTTGTTTGCCCAGCTACGAGACTAATAGCAATAGAAGTCAGCTTATTGTGCCTCATCTGATGTTAGACATCCTGGAGCTGTGTCGCTACGTATGTTCATAAATAGTTCATCCACGCTGCAGGTGATTGCCAGCCCTGAAATTTTAAGATAAGACTTTAGAAGAAGCAGCAAAGAGCTCTTTTCCATCATGTAAAACCAGACAGGTATATCCTCACAGTCTTCCTCCTTTTCCAGTGCTCTAGAAAAATTATGAATGCACGTTTTGGTTCTTGCTGATTATATTCTTCAATATTTAGAGACTGTTTTTAAATGTATTTAGACACATCCTTGTTTTCCTTTAATCTGATAATATATGCATATTTGTTTATTCTTTCATCAAAATTCTGTCATCCGTGAAAAGAAATTGTTGTTCTCTGGAACATCCTCCTACTTGTCAGCATTTTTCTGAAAAAAGGATGCTCAGAACGAAGCCACACAACAGCAATATTTGGAGAGAAGAAAGTCTCTATTCTGTCATGATATGAAGTCTTTGTTTATTCAGTTCAAAATTGCACCAGTGGTTTTATAATCCTTACCAACTGTAATTTTTCTATTACCTGGCTTTTCCCTCTTCCCTAAGGTATCTTTCGCTATTGCTGCTTCCCAAGTTTCTCCTTAGAATTTAGTGCGAATTTTTCTTCAAATTCCATTTTATTTCCGCAGACTATTTTAATGTCTGTATCTTTCCATTTCTCTGTCCCAAGCAGTGTTGGCAACCCTTCTAATCTCTATTATTTGTAATTTTCATGTGTTCTGTTTGCTTGCTTCCTCTTCAACTTTGTTCATGAAATAAGATGGTTGTGACACAATAGGGTATGTCATGTTATAGCCATACTCTCACAGCAACATGTGTTTCCCCTCAGATTAACCCAAATCCACTAAGATACTTCAAATAACAACTTTCATTTAATAGGCAATAGTTTAAACTAGAAATAATATGTAGGGTTTTTTGTTCTCCCTGGTTCAAATAGAGCCTTTCCCAAGCCGCAGGATTTCTGGTATTGTTTGTAGTGGATATGGGAGTACTTCTGTTCTTCAGCAGCATTCATTTCGACTTAGTGCCATACCAAAAACATCTTAGACTTGTCATTGGGCCAAAAGAAAATAATTTTCTTTTTACAAACTGTAACTTCAGGATGGCTTCATAGTGAGGAGGGATGAAGTCTTCATCTTACAGGGGACATTAGTCATTTATTTTGTAGTAGGCATACTGTGAAATCGTGCAACCTCTAATTACCCAGGCTGTTGTTTCAGTTTTTCACACTTCAGTATTCAAGGTACTCTCCAATTTAATAACCTTTTTCAGCATTTATTTTTGTAGTCTATTTTAAGACTGTAGTTTTCCATATCTCTTAATGGAGGTCTTGCTCCCTTTAAGTTTGATTTTTGTGTAGAGCTATTGCCTAATGAAATGTGCTGTGTATGTATGATGTCTGAACCTGTAACTTGCCATCAGACCTTTTGAGAACGATTGTTCTCCATGGCTCTTAGAAAATTATGTTTCCAACCAGCTTGCTCCTAAAGGGTCTGAATTATGAAACCTTGCCAGGTGCATCTAGGCAACGTTTATGCTTCAATGGAAGAGACTGCACTGTGACAGACTCCTTCCAAATTCTGTCCTGCTCTGTTAGAACTTTATCAGCAAGTCTATAAAGAACCATTCCCTTTTCTCCTAGTCCTCTGGACAGTTCCTAGCTTATGTGATCAGGTCTTTGTCCAGTCTGCTTTAATTTTTTCAATAAAAATTATTATTTGAAATGCTGTATTTGTTGTTATAAAAATCCAAATATATTTATGTGCCTTATACATTTAATTAAAAATTCTATAATTAGATTTTAGATGTTGTATTTGAAAGGCGTGTTATTATAGTATACTTTATATATTTAGCTGCAGAACACTTTTCACCAAACAACTGTTACCACTTTCTTCGAGAAGCAGCAGCATACAGATTATTTGCGCTACACGGTACAGTCAGGTTACAGAAGTACCTGTGTCTTGGGAAATTCCAAACTGGTTTAGCTGACTTATGAAGTGCTACAAAGCGCATTTTCTCTTCTTTGTTTGAGTTTCTCAGGAAAACTTGGTAATACGCCAGCATCACTGAAGAGCTTGGGTGTGCTATCTATCATCAGCTGCAGTTACTGCGTGGAAGCACCTGCGAGCTGCCGGGACAGCTATAGTGATAAATGGGAGAGGGAAGGAGGCCGGATCCCATGTCAGCTCCATTTACTCGAATATCAGAGGTTACATGAAAAAAGCCCACTACCCCACCCCAAACGCTCAACCAAAAAAAAAAAAAAAACCCCCCAAAAAAAAAACCAAAGAAAGGAGGAAATACATGCAGAGAAAGCATTCCTGAAGAGTGCTAGTTTTCTTTAATAAAGAGGGCTTGAGAAATTCCTGATACTCTGCTATACAGAATGTATGTCTCTCAACTTGTTTCTATCTAGATTTCCCAACATAGATGGGGATGAAGATTGTAGGAAAAAAGGAATAGGAATCCAGAGGATACTTTTATCTCTGTATATGGCATTGGTGTGTCTAAAATGGAAAAGCTTCATTCTATTCTGACATTCCCTTTTTGAAAAGTTTCAAAGGTCAGTGCCTATAGAAAAAGGTTGAAAAAATATATGATGGCTAGGAGAGATGCTTTCTGTGAGAGTTCCACAACTCAAGTGGTCTAGTCTACCATCAAGAACACTGGGAAATAACTTGGTTTTGACCTATAATTACTTTGGGAAATAATAATTTAAGATATATACTGTATTACTATTATTAAAATACTGTATTTTCTTTGGGAAATAATAAGGTAAGGCACCAGTAGCTTTCTTAGTCCACAGAAGAGAATAGTAACTACAGCTAGTGATAGGAAGCTCAAGCCAGAAAATTCTTAATTAGAAAATCATCATAATGGAAGGGTTTTATGTGTTTGGGTTGGTGGTTTGTTTAACAATGAGAGATTAATCACACAGAAGAATTCCCCAAAGAAGAGCTGTATCCTCTGTTACAACCCTGTCAAATCAAAAGCAATTGATTGTGGAAGAGATGTCTTATAAAATGTGAGTTATCTGGTACTCCTTACGGGAGCCACAGCTGTTGTTTGATGAATTACCCTGTGTGACAGGCCAAACTAGGTTCTAGCCTTATGTTCTGTCTGTGTTAAATGAGAGGATGGTTTTAATCAAATAGATCCTGAAAAAAATATATGAGCAATTTTGTTTCCTGCATCCAAAAGGATTACTTTAATTGCTTCTCTGTCTCTTCTTTGAGAATGCAGAACTATGATAATATTGGCTGAGGATGCTGAGGCAAATATCTTTTAAATTATTTTACTAATGTGTTAACCTGTGTAAAGTCATCTGACCATCATATCCTAAAGATAATAGTGCTACTAGAATTCCTTTTAAGCAGTTGGGTACTTTTGCCCCACTGTTTTATTCTAGCTTTCCTTGATGCTCTCAAATAGCAAATAGAAGTTCTGTTTTGTCTTTCAAACATGTACGAAATATTTGCAAGCTCTTTTGAAAAGAAGGAAACAGTAGTAAAACAGCAGTAAGGAATTTGAATGTTTCGTAGAATGAGAAGCAAAGCCACAGTAATGAGCCAGGAAATCTCGCTTAAGTTTTTTTTATTCCGAGATAATTTCAGAATGGAAGTTGGAAGAAGACTCAGCATATCCTGTGGGTGAACAAATGCTTCATATCCCAGGGATCCCAAATACTTTCAAAAAGACACCCAGAAGAACAGTATTCTTACAATTTACTTTTTATTGGGTAAAGAGAAGGGTTCTCCTGCTCTTGGAATTGTTGATGGCTTTTACCTATGTTATCAGTGTAGGGACCACAGCTCATCTGGGCGTCTCTGTTAGTTTAAATTAACTGGTTTGGGTCCTGTTAGCAGTGTAGCTGCAACTGTGGGTAGATCTTGCAGACCTTTCTGTAACTGGGGGAGAAAAGTATGCCTGCCATAGGACTTCTGCATAACAAAATTTTCAGTTGGGAAATTCTGGAATTTTTTTCCTCTTAGGCATTTCTAAAAATAGTTCCCATTTAAAAGTTCTCTTTCCGGCAGATAACTGGGGGCTTAACAAAATTAAACATCAGGTTAAGGCAAAATAATCTTGAAAACATTGTCAGGCCTGTAATTATGCAATTCTTGCCCTTAATATGTCATTTTTTTCTTGTCATGGTCTATTACAAAGAGTTTAATAAAAGCTTAATACAGAGAAAATTAACAAAAAATGTATAGACACGGTAGGAAGACTTCTCTGTGAAGGCAGCTTAAAGACAAGACAACTAGAGGGCAAATACTAGTTTGGATTTAAGATGTATCAAAAAATTGAGTTAGACTTTTTGACAAAAGCACACCAGAATAGCAAAATGGCTCACTATTAAAGTAGTTGATCTCTAAAATGAATACTTATTAAAGAGTGGGTATTTTCTCATTCGCTCCTTGCCTGCTGTCTACTGGAAAGCAGCTGACTTCAGCAGTTATTCTCAGGTTTATAACTAGTCCTTTGCCTGTTTTTGCTAATTGCTACCACATGGAGCAGTGAAATTTTAGCAAAATGTTGACTCAGTATATGTACCAGAGTAGAAAACCAAAATGACTAATGTCACAGTCAGACATGAAAGTCTTACCTATTATGGAAAAGAAATAATCACTTTTTAACCTTAAGTTAGACCATATTTTAGCTTCTTGCCACTTCATGCATATATTCTTTTTCCCAATTATTTTGTAATGAGAACACCCAAATTAGTAATGAGGTACGTAATCTACTGTTGATTATTTATTTAAACTTTTTTTGGATTTAAAGAGTCCCTATTTTCCTCCACAAATAAACATTTTCTTATGGTTCGCTGAGATCAGTTTGTCATAGTTCATTTTCCTTGAGCCTTGAAGGATCTCCCTTTGGAGAGAACATGCTAGGAATTCTGTTCTCCATGTGGTGCAGCTAACTGTAGCTGCTGCTGTCCACAGGATCACAGGATTTTATAAAACAGCCGAGGCATGCTCTAAGTACCTCATACTCTACAGTTTTAATGTGTCTTCTGGTTCAGTCAGTGTATGCTATTCCTGGCTGGCTTATGCCATCACTAATTGTATGATGGAAACCTCTTGGTCTCCTCTGCCTAAATTTCCTGTTGTTTTGTTCTAAACCCAAATAGTAGTGTTTGATACGGGAAACTGCATGTGGATGGGGAAGAAATTCCAGTTCTATTGCCCCAATTTCTAAATCTGAAGTTATATTAACCTGTAATATTCCTGTGCCTTGCTCAGCTAGAAAGAGAATGAGGGTGGCGGAGCACTGGAACAGGCTGCCCAGAAAGGTTGTGGAGTCTCCTTCTCTGGAGATACTCAAAACCTGCCTGGACATGATCCTGTGCAGCTGTTCTAGATGAACCTGCTCTAGCAGGGGGGTGGGACTAGATGATCTCCAACGGTCCCTTCCAACCCCTACCATTCTGTGTCTCTGTGAGAATGAGTGGCTGATAGTCAGAGGATCAGTATAAATTATGTCCCATCGGTTTAGCCTATTAGTACTGCACTCCTTAAAAGCTTTGTTGTGTACGAGTACGTGACAAGTTCATACGGATTTTGTCTCTTGTCACCTTTCCAAATCCTAATTCAGCAGTGCCCAGCAGAACTAATGATTCCATTATTGTGTCTAAGGTTCTTCACAGTTTGCAGGAGAGAGGAAAGCTGGCTTCTTGCTGCATGTTGTTGCCTTGCCAAAGTGAGATGTAGGTTTTCAGTGTTACCAATAAGAAGTTAATATACAGGCAGATAAGTACTCCCACAATGTGGACTTCTCGGAGGACAGAAATAGTGAAGTTTGATTCTTGGTTAGTTTGACTCGTAGTTACTAGGAAGATACTTTCTGAATAAAGAGACTCATGACTGAAACAACAGATGAGTTAAATTGCTGAATTTATAATTGCTGGGATTTTCTCAGTTCATTACATATTTCTGAAGGAGCAGCAGCTAAGGTTTCTGAAACATGGTTTAATTTGTTTTTTTTTAAAAAACCAAACACGTTAAATAACAGAGAGCTTAAGTTAAAGAGGAGATTCAAGGTAAAAAAAGGTCTTGATAAGTTTTGCACTTTTGCAACTCTTGCCATAGAAGAGGGTTACCCCACAAGACTCACAAGACTGGTTCTTTTCATTAGCATGTGGATGTATCTAAGCGAAATTCAAACACCAGCCTACACTAGTGACGAGTAACAGTTAATGGCTTCTTCAGTTTATCTCACAAATGGCCAGCAGTGGCTAATGGGTACTCCTGTGCATCTTCACAAGCTATCTTGCAGTGGCTATGGGAATGAGCTCACAAGACCACCCCCTTTCCCCTCTTACACACCTTGTGCTAGAGGTAAGTGTGGTTTCGGGAAATAAGGGTGGGATGTCATGAGGTGAAAGTGATATGGGCTTCTTAAATTTTTCACAAACCTCAATAAAGGCATGTATCTGGGGATGGGCAAAGATTCAGCTGAATTCTTATTTTTTGCCCAAAGAGATTACCCAGTCCTAAATTGACATGCTTTCCTTGAACTGGGAGTCAGAAATCCCTTTTCTCTTCTGTTTTTTCTGCTGCAGAAATTCCCAACATTCCCATTATGTGGGCTCCAGAGAGGGGTAAGCAACATCTTCAATCCCACCCAATCATTTCCAAACTAATTCTTTGCTAGTATTTTTTTGCTTTTTTAATCATCATCAGAAACGGTTTTTAGACACATTTTCCCCATTTGTTTGATTTTCTTGTGGATTCTCATACTTTTGTTTTATAGGAAGTTCCCATGGCCTCCCCAGGTGCTAGGGTCAGACTCATCTGCTGTTTCCATTTGTGTGCTATTCTTCTGTGGATTTTCATGGTTCACCCTGATCTAATATTACCAGAGGGTGAGCATCTAGACTCTTGGGACTGTTTCACTCATGGTTTCCTAAGTTTATGAAAAAGCACTGCCACCCTGCTGCCTTGTCGGCCAGTTGGCAGGCTGATGTTTTGTCTCTGCTGACAGCTGCATCTGATTATTCATGGGCTTTGGTCTTTTGCTTCCTTGCCTGTCTGGGGACTGCCTGGCATTCACTACTCTGTTGTTCTCTCTACCTGCTGGCTGTGTGGTGGTGTCCTCCTGAAATCTTGGCCTGTTGCCTGACTGGCTTTACCTCTTGACCAGCTAATTGCTTGACACTGACTACCTACTGCCCTGTCCGTCTGTTGAACGGCACGTATTGCCTCCTTGTTGTCCTTTCGATCTGATTGCACATGGGCATTGGCCTTCTGCTGCCCTGTCTCCCGCTCCGAGTGCCTGACATCGCCATCCTGCTGAGTGCATCTGCTGACTTCGCGGCATTGCTCTTCTGCTGCTTGGCACACCTCCTGACTGCTGGGTACTGCTTTGTCAACTTGCTGAATGTCTGGCATTTTCCTCCTGCCTTCACCGGATCCTTGAATACAGTGTCCTTTTGCTACTCTTGGAGTCTGCTTCCTCACTGATACTTGCTCTTTTGCTGTCCTGACCACTTGCTTTATGCCTGGCGTTTCTATCATATTGTCCTGCCCACCTGCCTAGATTTTATTTCTAAATATGCACCAGTCTGAAAAAATCGAGAAGAATTGTAAGGAATGGGTCAAAAATATTGTCTGGCTCCTTCATGATCTGATTCAGTTCAACATACCAGCCAAAAACTGATCTCAGTACCAGCATCCAGCTTTTTTACAGAACTGCTCAAAATCCTTTCCCTCCTTACCAAAAAAAAAAAAAAAAAAAAAAGAATCATAGTTAGTATTTGCTTCCGTCACTTCATTTGATAGGTGTATTACTGTATTCAGTGTTAAATTCAGTAGTAATTAAGTACTAGAACACATCACTAATATTACCTATGGTGATTTTCAGAGCCCATGGAAGGTAGGTAATAACCGGAAAAAAAACAATCTGTTGCTGAGACTCAAAGATTAAGGTTTGAGTGTCAAGCTATGTTCAGTAAACACCATGGATAAAAGGAGCTAAATAAGAAATTTTACAGATCTCTTAATTTAAAACACAAGGTTGCAGCTAATCTAAAAAAGCCATTGGATTAGTCCAGTATTACCAGACCGCAGTGTGTCCTGGTTGCTGCTTCCTACTTGTTCAGTTTGGGGAGAATGGTCAATTGCCGCTTTACAGAAACCTTTGGTCACTCTCTCACAGATTAAGAACAAGGACTTGACTACTCTGTAAGGTCCATAGTAAGGGAGTAAATCATTGTCACAGCTTAGAGTGAGAAGCAGGATTTCCTGCCTCTTCTCTTAATCCCACTCACTTGACCTCTCTTTTCCTAGCTTTTCCTAGCTCTGCCACAGTACTAGCTTGTTTAAAGTGTTTGTGCTTTTAAGCTGTTAAATCCAGTACCAAGTAGGAACTGGAGAGAATAGTCTGTCATAATGAACCCTGTCATAATTTCATAGTTCTTCCTACTCTTAAAATAATTGTACGTAATATTCTGTTAACTTTAGCTTTTAATCTCTCCAGATATCATATTACTACTTTTGCTATCTTCAGAGATACCCTAAATATGCTCAGTGATGTCTAACCGTGCGGCAGGACGGCATCCCTTGAGGCAGTAGCCTCTTCCATGTGTGTGAGACCAGCTGTAGAATCAGATGCTGTGGGAGAGCACCTTACCCCTGTGCTCCCAACACCAGCTTGCCCCTGTGCTCCCAACACCAGCTTGCCCCTGTAGAGGATGGTTCCCAGTAGAACAGACAATGTTCCGAGTAAGAGCCGGTAGGAACCTTCGTCCAGAAATCCAGTGAACTTTTATTCTACTGTGAGGAACCAGGGGACACAAGTGTCCACTTTTACTCTCTCGTGGTCTCCTAGGCTCTCCTGTACTCTTTCTTCTCAGCCTTTCCAACCTGCCGTTGCTTCTCCAAGCGTATTTTTCTCCCGACTGTGTGAACTCTTCAAGACAGTAGGCTGGCAGTCTCTCACTTCCCACCAGCTTCGCACTGTGGAGGGGTCTGATGACAAGAACAGCTATGAGTGGCAATTCCCTTTCTCCAAGCTTTAACTCCCAGCGTTACTTTGCTGCTTCCCTAGACTGTTGTTTGAGAAGAGGCATCAGATACTGGAAGGGAGGAGGAATATTCACTCTAGCACTGTGAGGCTGCGGGACACTGCTAGAATTCACTTCTTATCTCAGGAAACATAAGTAATTTTTCTGTGCATCATTTTAGTTATTTTAATATAGTTTTTAAAAAACTAATATTACCTCAGAAAACCTGCTGATTTTCAAATAATATTCAGGTTCTGTAAACTTTAAATGCAGCAAAGGATCAGAAACTGGAGGTGAATAAACACAATGCTTTTTCTTTAATGTATGGAAATTTTCTTAATTAAAAATTATGCCTACTGGAGAACTGATGCAGTACTATCTCAGGCGGCATCACTGTAAAATATCCAGGTAAATCAGTTTTCCATCTGCACTGATCCAGTCATGGTACAAATATTTTAGTAAGTTAAAAAAAAATTAAGTTGAAAGGATAAATTGTAGTTTTTGTGTTATAAATGAGTGAAAGTTTGGTTAAAGAAACAATGAAAAATTTGCACACAAAGCCCTGGGAATAACATCATATATATCAAATCCTGGAACACTGAAATTCAACTTCATTTTGTCTTTTCTATAATAGTTTTGTTTGTCTGATTGTTTTGTTTGTTTTTGTTAAGGTGTTGTTTTGTCTATCCTTTGCACTTCTCAACAAAAAGTTAGCTTTGGTGCAGTCATGAAGAGTTACGAGTCTTTCCAGCTTACAGAGTTTCCCATCCCGGGATAACTCTATTTACTATTATCAGCCTAATTGTATCTCATTTTTCTTTCCTCTTATTAGACTCTTCTCCTTCCTTATTATCCCTGATGAAAAAACTTTTTACATTCCTCATAGTCATTTTCTGAATTACCGTGCCTAAATCCTACAAATTATTTGTCAGAAGAGTGTTTTTTATATATCCTCTTCTTGCTTCAATGCAGTATTTAAATTCCATTAAAATTTTTACAGTTTGCTTTCTTGACTCTTCTCTGTTTTCTAAAGGTATCGTTTCTGATGACAGGCAGCACTGTAGCATCTCAGCAGCTAATTTCTTCAGAAAAGAAAACAAATTCCTAATTAATACAGGTCTTTTGCTCTCAAAAAGACAGACAGGTATATCATTATTTTGCCACCCTTGGGATGTCCAGAGTGTGTTCCACTGCCCTGATCCGCTGAATCGCTGCTTTCGGTTTCTGTTGAGTGTTCTGTTCTTTTAAGAACAATGTGTCTGACAATGACTCATATCAACTTGGAATTCAGATTTTATGATGTCTCTATGTTGCTTCTGGATGCAGTTTGAAGAAATTCTTTGGTTAATTTTACACAAGAATGCCTCAGCTGATACGTGTTGTGCTAAAGAACATACATGCCTTTTGGTTCATGCGTTGTCATCAGGGATGAAGGCTTTTGCTGTCAAACTCACGTAACTGTTTGCTGAGGGTATATTGATACCAAGTAAGTTCCAGTGGCTCCCTACTGTTACCTCTTTACTTAGTAGTAGCTTTTGTTGGAAAAATGAGGAGATAGATGCACATGTAAGAAGCAAGTCGATGTAGTTTTACATTGATTACTTCTGAGCATTGCCATTTGTAATCCATTATTTTTTCTTTTATTCTGATGAATATATTTGGGAAGGTTTAAACACTCCATCCCCTGGGTTTTCTTTTCTTAAAATGTCCTTTAGAGTGCAGGCTAGGAAAAGGTGCTTACATGATTATAATGCATTTTTAACTGATTCCTTATTAAGATAAAATCCATGGCTTACAGTTAGTGAGTTTCCTTAGTAAACTGTTATCTTCACTGACTTCATATAGGGAAGAAGACCCAGACATCCATCCTTCAATGACTGTTGCAGAATTGTTCCCTCCAGTACATTTTTCTATTGTTTTGCCCAGCCAGGCTTTTGATTTTGAATTTGCTGGAGCTTCTTTCATCTCATTTGGGAGTTTGGTGAAGTTGGTTGTCATGGTTTGGAAGTTTTACCTGAGACTGCACCTAAACTTTTCTCTGACGAGTGCTTTACTACTCTCATAGTACATCATAGCTACACGAAATAGTCTTTTCCACTCTCGCTGCTTTCAGGAAATGTTTGTACACCTTAATTAGGCTTTTTCCTTCTAAACTTTTTACAGATACACTGTAGTATTTATGAAATAAGCCTTATTTTGTGTAGCGATGCAACACTGTACATCACTCAAGTGGTGGATTTTGTGGATTTCAAAGTACCCATTGCGCCATGGTTTGTTTGGTTTTTTTTTTTGGTCTGGGTTTTTGAGCCACAGCTCCCTTTTCAAGAGTGAAAAATGATTGTGTTATTGCGACTTCTTTCTATGAGCTGACCCGATCTTCCTTTCAAACCAAACAGTGCTTATGTGTCCAGTGATATATGGAATTAATCCGTGAATAGCAAGGCCTAAAACTACGGTTTCTCAAACTCTTCTGCAATTCATGCAAGTTTTACTGCTTTCTCCTGTTCAGCATCAGCGCTTCCTGGAATGAGAAGAACAGAGAAGGGCACAAAGTTCTTTGAGATGTCTTTGTCTCCTAGGGGTTTTGTTTCCTGCAGCATCTTAATGAGAAGCTGCTATTAACTCGTCATCGCTCTTTGCAGTCAAGAGAAGAGTTTTCATAGGAATTTTTTAGGCATAACAGAGATGGATTTACTAACCTAGCTGGAACTTGTGGGGTTTTCTGAATTAATAGCTTGTCACATTGTTAGGACAGCTTAGTATTTTCCCCAGAAATGTTTTGTGTCTTTGTTTATTCTCCATGTTAGCTTTTGGAAAAGGAGGCTGCTTTTATTCCGTTTGTTTAATCAGTCACACAGTACTGGGCAGCTAGCCTTAGATGGGTACGATCACTGTTATTCTGAATATCATCTTCCATCATCCATATAAATTATATCGCAGTACTGCTGCCTGATTTTTTACTTAAGTTAATCTGCTTAGAGCTATGGTGCTTGTAGTCGCTCCTCTTTGAGTGTGGACACATTGGTGTGGTAGTGAGCTGCTTAGCATTTATTGCAAGAGTCTAGTCCTGTCGACATTTTACATACACAGAGGAAGAACTAACTTGTTCCCTGTGCCTATCCAAGAATCTCTTCTGCCTTACCAGTTGTTAAAATCTACCGCTTTGCTCAGTGATCCACTTGCACAATGCTAGTATAAAAATCAATCTGCTGAAAAAGTTTGGATACAGGGTGAATTTTATTAGAAAGCAAAAAATAGTTTTCTGCAAAACATGATGTGCTGCTTCAAGCACAGCAGAAGTGTACGTGAGGGGTGGTGCTTATATACCAGTGCTGTTGTATCTATATTAATGCCAAGGTGTCTCCATTATAAGAACGTTGGGCTTACGAAGTTAGGAGTTGGACAGTTAGGATGTCCACTGGCAGGGTTTGTCTGGACAGTGCAAAGTTGGGTTAATGTGAAAGCATTACCATGTCACAGCTGAGTAGTGTCAGTAAATGCTTGGACTGGTTTTAGCTAGTGCGTGAAAGATACTGTAACATCTTCTAAAACTGGAAGAAACTGGTGGTTTGGGTACAGAAATGTGTGTAGAAAAGATCTTGGGAACAGTGAAATAAAGGCAGCATATTTTATAGTGGATTGTTATAGTGTTAGCTATTATTATTAAGTATTGTAAGCCTTTAATTAAATAGTAGGATAGAAATCCAAAGGAAAATGTAAACTTGATATATTTTAATATTCTTCATTCAGAGTAGATTGGGAATTCTGCTCTCTTCCATTTCAGTGCTCTGTGCTGCAGCAGTCTCAACAAAGTCCTTTCCATCTTCTCGTTGAGAGACTTTTCCATACAATTATTTCCATGACAATCTTGGAGAAAAAAAGAGTGATTTGTGCCAAGAGTTAAATAATCCTGTGTAGGAAATTGTTAGACAGAATACACAGTAGGTCACTTTGTCTTTCAAAATCTGTTCAGTTGTTCAGTTCCAATGAACGCATCATTCGCCTGTGCCTAAATGAGCAACTACATTGACAGTTGCATCACTGGACTCACAAAAGAATCCTTTCTATGAGATTTTAGTTTATGGCAGAAGTACTTTAAAGCTGTTCGTATCAGAGATGCTTTGTGAATTACTTGGGGAGTAAAGATACCATGTAAGGGCATCTGAAGAGAGAGTAAAGTGCTTGTAATTCTTGTATTTCTGTGGTATGTTCTTGAAAAATTATCCCTCAGGAGTCCATAATTTGTAGTATAGAAGGGGTATTTTAGGAAGGTGGGATTTTTTTCATTTCAACATTGATGATTTGAGATCTGAAATGGTTTGGAGGAGCTACTTTACCCGTGGCAGAAACTGAGTGGAGTTTCAGAAGTACAAATATTTCATATGCGGTGTTTGTTCTTGGCAGAAGGTAGGAAATGATAGGAAACAACAGGCATCATTCTCAAAAGAAGAGTTCCACATCTCAGTCTCTGTAGCAAATGCATTGCAAAATTATTTATTTAGAGAAGTGAAATTGCAAGTAACAATTTTTGGTTCTTTCACTGCCCACGAGACTGGACAAGTTCTTCAGAGAAAGCAGCGGACACTACTACCTAGTGGCCTCGATCTTTATGTGTACTGAGGAGGATCTCAAAGAAAGAGAGCCTTTTCCTGTGGTACGAATATCACAGCTAAGCAAAAGCGACAGGTTTGTTTCTCTTATGTAGTTCTAGACTTCATTGCTTATATACTTCCCTGCTGCCCCCCATATATAAAGAACCCAAGCTCAGCTCTATTTTTGTTTGAAAGGGACCTGACTGTACCTTGCCTCCACTTTGGTGTAGAGTCTAGAAGACAGTGCACATAACCAGAATCACTGTACAGGGTATTTTTTTAATGAGACACTACTCCCTGGTTATTCTACCGTTAGTTAAAGCTCATTGCATTGTCAGTTGCAGTAACTGTAGAATTCTTCTTGATACTCTTATTGAGACATCGTAAATATTCTTACTGATACTCATTTCTCTCATTTCTGCTCTATGAGTCTGTAATTTGCAGAGAACAAAATTAGGATTTTAACAGTGTTTTTGTAATAGCAGAATGGTGTCCCTTCCTTTACCAGCAAGTCTTCAGCTGTATTCCTGTTATTGAAGGGCAAGGGATTCGTTCTTACGTGATGAGGAGTGAAAGTGGGAAGCACAGCAGTTTGCACATGAAAAGGGGGACTGGAAAAGAAAGTAGACACCTGACCCTTCTTTGTAAGCAAGTGCAGTAGCTTGTTTACAGCAGTTGTTTTTACAAGCTAGTCCTAACCTCTCCGCCTTTGCAAATACTTTGCCTTTTGACACTGGCTTAAGACACACAATTATACAGCTGTAACGTACAGCATCTGGTGGGCTGTGTACATCTTCAGAGAGCCTAAATGCATTCCTCATTGTGCAGAAAAGCATTTAGTAAGTGTTTTCTTTGTTTGCTTAACTAAAAAATATTATTCTTTTGGTTTTATGACAATGTCTGGGGGTGGGTAGTATCATAAAATTAAGATCAGTTTTATATGGCATAAATATTTTATACACCTTTACCATCTTAAACCTTTGTTTGGTGATCAGGATTAAAAAATACTGTTATTAACACTTAGTATATATATGAAGTGATATCTAGAAGATGCACATGTTTTGGTTGCCCAGATGCACTAATCTCATTAACATTTCTATTACACAAATGGGGCAGGCGAGTCACTAATATATGAAGTTTATGTAAATCAAATGCAATCAGATTTAGCTCAAAACTTACATACAAACCTACTGAGGTGCAGGAAAAAGTTACAAGTTTCACAGTGTCGCTTTCTCTAGTGTATTCATTTACATTTTCAGCTTCTTTTTTGTGTATAGAAAGGTGAAGCATCTTCCCCAAAATGTTTTGCAAGCTGTAAGTAAAAATGAAGCTGAGTGTTATGAAGAAAATCTTCTGGTTAGTTTGATTTCAATTGAAGAAAACAAGGTCTTTTAAAGAAAGTTGCAATTATTACTAAAATCTTTATTAACTAATATACACTTAGGTAATTCTTTGTTTACAAAAATAACTATCATTTGAGTCCAACTATTAAAAATTAAATATATTCATGGCTTGGTCATGCATATGTCATTGAGTATTGTCATAGGTACCTCTACCACCAGGCAGTGGCTTTTTATGGTCATATACACAGTGGAATTGTACTGATAGAATGGTTTGTTGATAGCGGTTTATAAACAAGAAGGACATTGAAAAAGCTCCTGGCCTCTGAGTCTTATGCCATAGGCATTAGGTTACGATAAATGCTACAGTGGATCCCACTGAAGAGAGTGAGGGAATTTGGAGGGGACAAGTTGCAGACAGAGGGAATCATGGATATGGAGAGAAACAGAGAAAGCAGAGTCGGTATTTAGTCTAATCTAACAGAGTTATTGCTGTGACACTTTTGTTCCTCCTCTAGATAAATTCTGTAGGGTCATTCTGTGATGTTTGAGATCTTGGTGGCGGCATAGTTACTACAAATATGCTGAGAGTGCAAGCGAACTTCAAATCAGCATTCTGCTGCTGCAGAACTGTTGTCAGTGGGAATGTGTTCTTGGTGCATGCAGATACACCAGCTTGCAGAGGTCATTTTTGGCTGGCTACATTAATCAGGGTTTCATCCACCTTTGGCTGTTTGTAGATTTGATTTGGAAGAGGAGAAAAAAACAGGTCAGTTATTGGAGGAGTATGTCCCAAGATCAGCATTGATAAGAGGTAAAGGTGAGCAAGCCACCCTAATAGGTTTAGACATGTTTTGGTTTTGTCAACTCATTTGGCATGGAGAAGTCAGTGATAACTGTAATTGCGTACATGTGGAAGGACAGCCACTGCATGGTGTGTCTCTGGCTGCAGCCAATGATGTGTTAGGGCCGCTATGTTGTTAGAAAGTTATTAACTTTGATGACAAGTTGAGAGACTTTTACAAACCCGCTTGACTTCTGTTGCTTTGTAGCAATAGCATATGTGAACAGTTTTATCCATTTGTCAAATTAACTGAGCGATTAGCCAAATAAATTTGATTTTGGAGAACATCTGACAGCATGGTTCCTGTCAAGCCTTTCATCCATAAAAACACACAGAATATCATCACACAGATTATTGGGGACAGGGAGTAAGAAAAATTTGAGGAAAGGTGAGAGTGAATGACTGATCCTTAGCCAAAAACTTTTCGGTCTATTGAAAGAAACCAACTGCTGCAACCTGTATTTCATATTATACTAAGGGAAGAAATAGAGAAGTGATTTTTAGGCGAGAAGCTCTAATCAACCTAGCTTCATGTAAGCTCTATTTTCTCCCCTGCAAAATGAGAGTAGGGAAGTAGACAATAAGCTGCAGTAGTGGACTTGTGAATAGAAATTACAGGCACACGTGTTATCTCCAGCAGAGGTGTACTGAATAACCTTGGAGAAGGTATCTCAGCTCCAAGCTGAGACGCAATTTGTGTTGCTGAAGTATACACTTCTTACATAACTGGTTAACAGACGTGACTGATATTTCTATTGCATATTTGACTGATCGATCTCCCTAGTTGTTTGTCCAGTCTTCTGAGGTCTGACTGTGGTCTCTGAACTCTGCTGCAGAGGGTGTATAGGTATTTCTTTGGTCAGGCCCTTGTGAGATTTCTGCTTTCAATGGAAAGCTCAAATAGGTAATAAAATGTTATTTATGCTAATTTTATAGTCTATTAAATATAAATTATCATCAAATTTGTCCATTAATTTGCATAAATAGCTTTATGATATGCTATGCAGAGTCATAGGTTTTAACTTTTTCAACAGAAAAAGTATTTTCAACAGAGGCAGTTTCGGTGATCTTAATTTAATCAAATTTATTATGACTTCATAGTCTCATATTTGCATTTTAGTTGGAGAGATAAAACTATATGACCATCCCAAAACTGCTGAAGAGTGTATGAAATGTCTCAGATCATTACTTATATTGAGGTCAAACTTTGCTGTGCTTAATACCTGAAAGACAAAGGTAAGGAGTTTCTGAACATTTCAAGAAGAGTAGTCTTAGGTCTTTTAATTAAATCAGTCTGCAGTAGGTACATCCTCCAGAAGCAGCCTCGGAGAGCTTCCACAGGTTAGGAACTGAACTAACTTAATTTATATGGGAGCAAAGAAAGGCAGTGAAACAGCAGAGAACTCTGTGAAACCAGTTGGCAGCGAGCCATCTGTTAAGCTACCACAACTACGTCAAAGATATCTAAAAATACATCGGTTGGTTTGGGAACATAATGCCCTAACGCAAATAAAAAGGCCCTTTGAAAACAATCAAAAATGTGTTTTAAAATAAATTGCATTTTTTCATATAGCAGTGAAATACAAGAACTGCTTTTACAGACGTTGTTAGTAAGTCCTGAATAGTTTACAAAATAATTATTTACTTGTTAATCTCTACTTCTGCTCTCTGGAGAAGAAACCACCGTTTTATTTCGGTCCCATTGTCTCACTCCCTGGTTCCCCCCCCAGCATGACACTTCTATCATGTCCTGTTTTCCTTTTCTCCCGAGTTTTTTCCTCATGTACTGTCTGTCCAAGCCACCTTGTGCAATCCCGTTTCCATCCCACGCCATTCACTCACCCGTACTCTACTCTCATCGCTGCCGTTCTGACAGTCCTGCTGCTTGCACTTACTCTCTGCAATGCCTCCTTTCCACTTAGGCTTCCGCATTCCCTTTTCCCAGCTGAACTTCAAACCTCGTCTTTCTTTGCAGGCCCCAAACTGGCCTTTCTGCATTTCTGTCTCTCTTCTGAACTCTTGGCTTTACCTTCAAATGGTTCCACTTCTGTGGAGCCCCTCTCCTCCACCTCCCTTTTGTATACATCTGTCTTTGCACTACCGCTTCATGTGGGAGAAACTGGGGATACTTCTTTGCTGACATTTTATTATTTTATGCAAATTTGCTCCAGTATTTTCCACCTACGTTTTCTATAGTCATCTGCCTCAGGTTTGAGAAATCGGCGTATAGCTTCAGTCCTGCTGATGGCATCACTGTGACAGCTCTGAATGAAATCTCCTCATCACTTTTTTGTGCTTCTGCCCACACAGTAGTGTCGTCATTGCTTTTGTGAGAGAGCCAAAGGCAACAGCCTTGATCTATGATTCATTTTGTGCCAAAACTGTGCCCCCCTGCAGCAGCCAAAAGCTGGCTGATGGTGAGACTACCATGAAAAAACTGGCCTTGAATCAAAGTTTAGCAATCTTAATTCAGCCTTGCTAGAGAACTGGTAAAATCTGAAGGTGCTGATTCACTAATTCTGTAATAGGTAGATGTTGGTACCAGACGGTTAACTCCTGAGCTGAACACAGATGAAAACCTACTTTTGACATCTCTCTTGAACCCTTCCTTCAAACCTGAAAGAAGTATTAGAAAACCGGGCCACCAGCACTTCGGTACATTGTTAGAAGAAAGAAGGAGTTGTTACAGACAGACGCAAAACATCTGCAAATCACCGCAGCACTACTGATTTCATTCATAGACCTAATTAAAAGTGTGATTCTCGGTGTGATGGTGATTTCAGTGCCTGTACACTGCACATTTCAAGTCATGTTATTTGAGGACATCCCAAGAGTGGACTTTCCAGTGGCTGATTTCAAGAGCAGATGTCACTGTAAAAGTTATTTACTTAGCAGCAGCCTTTTTTGGTTACATCCATCCAGTCAGGCTGCAAATATGAAAACAGGAGGCATTCCCCTGTTTGTAGAAGTCTGCCTGCAGGAATAAATAGAAACACATGCATTTTGAAACAAATATTTTTAGAAACTTCTATTGAGGGCTGTACTGCTGGTTGGACTTTCTGCCCTTTCGGATTTTCTTGCTTAGTCTATACATTTTTAATAAACACGTTGCCTGCTAGCAGTGACATTTTGTGAAGGTCATTTTTCTTGTGAAGTTGGAGAATGGACTTGAATTTCATTGAAGGACTCCCCGAGCTGCGGGATCATTGTTTATGGAACTTTCTTGCATCTCGTACTACCTTTGAAGCGTGTTTAGAATTTTAACTAATGATATCTTCAAAGTGTCACTGTGCTCAAGGGCAAAGAAAGAAATCTCAAAATGCACTTTATATTTAAAACCTGTTTTGAATAGCTTTGAAGCATGGTATTAGCTGAAAGAAAAAAAAGGCATAGATATAGACTTACTCTATATGCACATACAGAGAATTCCATGTTTCCCTAACTTTTTCGTTGTCAGCAAAGGGCCCCTTCACCGTTGCAATGCCTTTTTCTTCTATGAAAGTCATCAGGTCCATGGATAGTCTTAAGAATTTTTAATGTGAATGATAATTTAATACCTCAGCAGGTATCTTTAGGCAATTTCCCTCAGTGGAGAGGTTTTAGTTTTGTCTACATAATTGCTAGCCTGCTTCTTCTCATGTCCGCTCCGTAGAAATACAGACACTGGGTTGTATTTAAACACCTTTCCTGTTTCTGAGTAGAGGACGGCCAATACTTGAAATAAAAGGGACTGTGGTGTCAGATACTGAAATAAAATTGCTTAGTTTTGTATAAACCAAAGCCCCTGCTTCCCACAACTGAGCACATACCAAGCTTGCTTGTTAAAAGATCTGAAGGTTCACTTGGTAGCTGTGTCTAGTGTCTTCCGATACTGACATATTCCTTTAAACCACGTTAATGGTAGTGGCAATGTTTGAGAATATGACCGCTTACATATATGCTGTCGGGGGATATTTTTTCCTGTTTTATTTATTACTTCCTGTAAGTATTTTAGCTGTATAGCTAGTACAGGATTCCTGGATCCTTCTCATAGGGATGCTGTTGGATTAATTCTGTTGTTTTCTTTCTCTATGACTTTGTTTTTCTATTTGTAAACTGGGAGCTTACAAAAGTACAAGGATATGATTTATAATTTAATCTTTCCCACAAAATAATTGGTCCGGTTTTCTTCCATTTTATTCTTTTGCTATATCAAACTGCCAAGAAAATTCAGCCTATTCAGAGCATCCTTTATATTTAAGATGTGCTTTTCTGTTTCTGTTTTGATAGCTGTACCATCAAAGTATTGTAGTTTGGCTGGAGGTATTACAGTGGATTTCACAGTTTTATGAGCATCACTAACCTTTCAGTCGTGCCAAATAATTGACAGTCTTGTTTCAGAACATGAAACAAGATGATCCACTGAACAGCAGCTGCTGTGAGGGGAATGAAGGGAGGGTAGGAATGTAACCTGCCGTCGAGGTGTTACGTCCCAACTAGTTAGAGGCTGGGAGACCGGACGGATTGTGCATTCCTGAAAATTCACGCTAGGAAGTAAGGACACAAGGTTGTGCACATCCCAGAAAAATAGTTTTCCATCTGATTCCCTGTGTGGAAAAAGGACTTAAAAGACAAGAACTTTCAGACTCTGCTTCCAGGCTTCTCGATGCCCACTGTGTATGTACCGCTTGTGACTGAAAGCCACCAGCCTGTTTGGACCGCTGTTTTGCTGACATGATCAGAAGGGAAGGCCACAGCCTCTGGCCATTTTCATTACCATTTTACTCTTTTCCTGCCTGCCTGCTACATGGGCTTCCCTTTGCAAATTTTTTTTTTCTGTCTTCTGCCCAGACCGATTCACCCTTCTCATGCCTGGGAAATGCACATGAGATTGAGGAGGAGGAGGAGGCAGTTACATTTGGTGTTTTCTTTGCTTATTCCCAAACATTCTTTCCTTTCGGACAGAGGGAGTTCTTGTTATTTCGGTGGTGGTGGTGAACATTTCCTCTACATGGGGTCCTGACTTCTAACTTTTTTCTATAGGAGTCTTTACAGTACAGCTAACAGTGCTTCTTCCCGATCCCATGTCTTTCCCTGTTTTATACAACCAAGAGGAAAACTCTTTAATGTATTTCAGTGCTGAGAATTTAGCAATGACGTCTCTTATCAGGAAAAAAAAAAAAAAGAGGAGAGATTCTTACCCAGATTTTAGCTAGTTTCGTATTTTTCTTTTCCTTGTACTCTTTCACTCACTTTGCTATTTAATCTTTAATTGCAGGCCACTAAAGAAGTAATAGAGCGAGAAGCCCCAGGGATGGCCCTGGCAATGCTGATGGGATCACTTAATGTTACTCCTCTGGGCATGCTCTCTAGGTAAGACCATTTCCTTCAGAATACGAGGTGAACTATTTCCGTAGAAATACACGTTGTCGGGAAATAAACCCAAATAACTGAATATTGCCATTGTTATCCAGACTAGAAGTCTTTTCTTCAGAGAAGTGGCCAAATTACAAGAATGATAGTTGCATTCTCTCATTTAATTCCCTTTGTTGTCTCCACTAGAAGCTGTATCCTCCTGTATTTTATGTGCCAGGTTATTAGTAATATTGATGCACGCTGTTAAACAGCTGCCTTTTCATCCTAGAGCTGTGGCATTTTGGTGGTGAGTGAAGAATTCTTCTGTATGTTGTTCATCAAGTACTAGAATTCTTTATCCAAAACCCCGTTTGATAAATACAAATGTATTGTTTTGATACTGCTTGTACTCCAGTATCAGCAAAAGCTCTCCGAATAAGTTAAACAGTCTTTTATCCCCTGCTTTCAGATGTATAGTACTTTAACTCCTATAGTTTGGTATTTGCTACTAAATAATTAGTAGCTGTTTCTCTGCCTGTCATTTCTTTTTTATCAGTGACATCTTTTGTTATCCTGTATTTCTTTCTGGAGTTGATTTTTATTTTATTCCTTTAATTTACCTCAGTTTACCTATGTTAGACTTGGTAATATCAATACCTTTCGTAACTTGGTTTGTGCTTGAGCATTATTTCAAGGTAACTAAGAAACAATGGCTGCTACAAGTTTGTGATTTCTCATACAATGAGGGTATAACAAGAAAATAATTATATGAGAAATAAAGAAGGCTCTTTCAAATTTGCAACTTTGTGTTCAGATACTTGCATTTTTAAAGGATATTTAGCCAAGAGGTTTAGTGATTCAACAAGTTACTTTGAAAGTTTTCGTTTCGTGTATCACATATCTGAAAGGGCAATGTTGCCACGTTCACACCTTCAGAACCTGTAGAAATGAGAAAGTATTTTCATTTTTTTACCTGATATAGTTTTTTGTATCATAGCTTGTGTTTATCTGAAGGGAAAGGATAACAGAGTGCTAGCACAAGGAGAGGAAAGGCTAATCCATCTGCTCTGTTTCCGATCAAGAAAAGGACAGCCATTTAGGTGACTCTACCAGGTTTGATTTAGGATGAGGTATGATCAGGGTGACTGAAAGGATGTTGTAATGGTTGTGGAATGAAAATGCTGGATTGCAACCTGACTATTCTGTAAATGTCCCTTAAACTATAGCCACTTGCAGCAGTAACTGGTGAAATGATGGGAGATAACGTTACCAAGATACTGCATGCAATCATATTAGGCCTTGAAAAATCTCCCAAAGAAAACCTTTCCTTCAGACCTAAAAGCCATCAGCGAGCAAAAGGCCATTATTTTTATACACTGTTCAGGTCATAAAGTGAACTACGGAAAAATTAGAAAATTTGCAGCATTACGGTTTCTTCTGCAGTCTCAGTTCTGCAGGGATGCACGTGTGTGTTATGATTACATTTTTTTTGTAGAATTTACTTTTCTTTGTTTTGGTTGTCCTGTGTGTAATTCTATATCAGTTTTGGTGCTCTTTGTTCAGAATCTTCTCTGAACGCAGACCCACTTCCTCTGGGATTTTTCTTACATCAAATGGTTAATATATTTTCACGGAAAATTCTGCAAATGAAGGGAGTGTTGTAAACCGCCCTTACAATGAGAACTAAGGCGCGCGTTCAGAGAGGTCATAAACACAGGCACAGTCTGAGAAACAGTTTTGAGACAGAGTACACAGTTTGAGAAATGTAGATCCTAATTTTTCAAAAATATTTAACATTAAGTGTTATTTGTCCTAAGGTTACCTCTCATTTACTTCATTTTGAAATTAAGTTCCTATGGATAATTTTGCATGTAACTTCTTTGACTTTTCAAAAAAAACCAAAAGGAGAGGTTGTGTTATGCAGTGTTAGGCTGACACTTCTGTCAGTCACCTGCAGGTTTGGAAATGTTAGCTCCATCCCATTGAATTTTATCACATGCACTTTTAAAATGTGTTGTAAGTTATGGTCTGTCTTCCTGACTATAGGTGGGCATTAGGAAGTGGTGAGTTATTTGTAGACCATATTCACAGATACTTAGGGCAAATGAGACGCTCGTCGTTCGGATTCAGTCAGGGAGTGTCTTGGAGCATGATAGACCTTCTTCCGTGTTTTGTAAACAGTAGAGAAAAGCAGGAGGCATTCTTTACAACGTCAAGAGCAAATCCAGTAATTTTAATTCTTTTTTCTTGAAAAATATTTAGCTAAAAGGAGGAAGAGGCAAACTCTAAACAACGGAAAGTTCTTGGGTGTTTAAGTTCAGTCCTGCATCAACACCAAAAGAATTCCCTAAAGACAATAAAGTAAAAACTTCCATCCTTGATGGTTTTGGCTTTGTTTGATGAGTAAGGAAAGATTGTTAGGAAGAACTAGATATGAATTGCATAGCTGTAATTTTCACCTGAGAATTAACCTCTGTGCTTTTCTTATGTTGCATCTTTTAAAAAAAGACCTATTTGAATTAATGCAACCACCGTGACTTAGGATTTTTACCTGGCAAGAGAAGTAGTGTTTGACACCATCACTTACATTACAAAGGAACCATGTGTAGGAGCAATAGGGTCTACATCAACAAAGGTGTTGGATGCAAACAATAGAATTAAGGGAGCTACACAGATCTAAGGAAGATGGAAATCTAGCCCGTGTCTAGCCTTTTTCAGCTCAGCTTCTCCTGAGCTGTTTCATGAGAACACGATGAACAAGTATTTTTAGATGGATTTACACATTCTGAAAAACAATAGAATTAGTCTTAAATGCTCTGTTCTTGGTTCTACAGTGGAGAAAGTTGCATGCAAGAGCTTCACTCTGTGTTTCTGTCTTTTCAGACCTGTGTGTGGAATCAGAGGGAAAACTCTCATAATTAATCTGCCAGGTAGCAAGAAAGGGTCACAGGTAAGAAGTGTCTTACTGATCTGCTACTGAGGACCTATGACGAGTAACGCCGATTGCTCTGAACGGTAGAAAGGACCCACTACAGCAGATTTACAAAAGTGAATTGAAAGGCGTGTTCGTATAACCGAACACACCATCATGCTGTCAGGGACAGTGCAATTCTGATCTGACTGAAGGTACTGTGTGACCAGGTCAGCATTACGTGGAGTGCAGGAGAGTGCTGCCGGTAGCAGGCAGTGCTAATGAAGGGTTGAATGGTCTCTTACACTTCCTCCTTTTTCTCTAGTCAGCCTCTACCTGGTCCCTGTGTTGTCTACAGCTTCCAAGAAAGTGTTCATTTTCAGACAGAAGGAAGAGGAAGGCCTAGTGTGTGACAGAACTTGCTGGAGTATGAAGAATATTCCTCGGTCAGCAAGAGGGAAAAAAAGGAACAAAATTTTTAAAAGTCTGAGGATTTTTTAAATCTTTTACAATTTTTTTAAAAACTAGTACCAGACTTTACAGCCTTTATACAGTTTGTTTTCTTCCTGCATTTTGCTTATTTTGGACAGAAAAGTTAGGCTTTATTTTTTTATTCATGCCTACTTTCTGACTGTAGAGCTATGAGAAACACAATTAAACATTAGGAGGTTTTTTTTGGTGGTGTTAGGAAGGCTGGATCTTTTCAGTGCCTGCTCTTTCTGTGGAGTTGGCTGATAGATCCGGAAAACCCGCCTTCTCCATACAAATGCTGCTCATGCCATACAACAGGCAGCAAGAATTGGAGGATGGTGGGGCAGGAGTATACCTCCTTTAAAGTCTTCCAGTTATGAGTGTGAAGTCATACGCATGTACATGTATTTAACACAGCAATGGGCCCCAGAAAGAAGATTTTTTTTTTTTTTTAAGTCTATACTTCTTTTGTTGAATTATCAAAGAGATGAAATAGCCTACAATCTCTAATGGTTTCTGTTCAGTACTGCCCTGGGGCACTCAGACTGTGGAGATAGGTAAATTGCAGAAAGAAGATGAGGAAAAGAAATGAAAAAATGTTAATAAGTATTTTAACAATAGGTTGATATAAAGTAAGTAATCAAAACGGTAATTCTGCTGGAAAAGAAAAAAAAAGTCATATGATGTCATTATACAAGCAAGCTTTTTCTGTTTGTTCCTGTCATGATCATGTTCTGTTCTGTTGCAATTTATTTTAATATGAAACATCTTTAAAGTATCAGATTTCAGCAGAGATTTTTAAGATGAATAGTAGAGAAAATTGTTCCGTAACAGGCTGGATCTCAAGAACCGAATAGGGTGGGTTGTTACCAGGAATTTCTCTCATTTCTCTCTTTTATGACTTGCTAATTTTCTTTCCATCATATTAACACAATCATATAAGAAGCTTATATAAAGCTGTGAAATTGCAGCATACTTCATTAATAAAATATTAAAATATTAATAGAAAATGGCAGCAGTGTACATGCTCTGTCTCAAAAACAGGCACAATACGTGCCCAACGTGTTTTCTCCACAGATCGTTCGTGTGGCACGTACCACTGAGTCGAGGTCTGTGGAATACTTCCACTTCAGTGGGAGGAATGGGGAACATGCTTCTCTAATGAGTTAATCATTAATGTCCTTTTTCGTGATTATTCATCAGTTCACAGATTGTTCTCCTTGTTTACCACTTACTTGAGGTCTGCTTTTTTACTGAAGTCATGATGGGTGTATGCTTCAGTGTTTTAAGCTACTTTTGAAATAAGCCTGTGGAGGCACAGTAACTCTGAGGTTCGCGGTTACACTAGAAGTTATAATTCTCTCTTATGTTTACAAATATATTTTAATATATATTCATTATACACAGCATCTTATGCTCATCCAGTTTACTCCAGTTCTTCAGAGTGCCAAATTGAATGTTTAAAGAATCTGTAAATCTATGAAGTAGTCTGACTTTTCATTACTCGTAAAGGAGCAACTGAAAGGTGGGTTCTTACTTAGAAGCTTTAAAGGAACACAGTGATAGCGAGTCGTGATTTTGACTTACAAAGTGGCTTATATAAACCCAATAATACCTCATGGATGGTTTACTCTTTATTTTTTTTACATAGTCGTTTGTATTATTGGAAATGTTTTTTACAGAATCCATTTACAAAATATTTACTTAATTTCTGGATACTCTAAAATGTTGGGATACATTTTTTTAAAATCTTCCTTATGCTTGAAACAAAGCCGAAAATGAAGTGCGAGAAGAGGAGTAATGTCGGCTTTCTTTGTCAGCTGGTACATTCCCTAACTGCACTGCCATGGCAATTCGTTCTTGTGACCCTACCATCGCTCTTCCAGTAATTTTGCATTTGTATGCAGCCTGCTCAAACAGCACGAAGAAAGCTCTTTACTGAGGAGCCAGGGAGGAGAATGAGAGACAGTAGTCATAGACTGAAAAAGATAGCTTCCAGCTGGATAAAAAGGAAAGGGAAAAAAAAAAAATCACTTTGAGGGTAATTAGGCATTAGAGCTTGTCAAGAAGGGTTGTGGAGTCTCTGTTCTTGGATTGCTTTCAAGACTTTACTGAACAAAGCCCTAAGCAGCCTGTCTGAATTTTATATTGACCCTGATACGAGCAGGAGGCTGCAGTGCGTGATGTCCTGAGGTTCCGCTTAGATGAGATGAAATACTAGCATGTTTTAGCAGCAAAAGTAGCTCTATATGTGTATGCCCATTGCGGAACAAGAACAGTTACACAGCGTCTGCGTTTTTGCTTTCTCCAGCCATTTAAAATAAACTTTCTGATGGTTTTTAAGATCATAGAGCAAGAAGAGGTTTGAAAAATAGATTTTTTTTTTTCAGAGTTACATAAAACTATGATGATATTAGTGCAGTTTGTCATTCTTCCAGGATATAGGGTAAGTCCCCAAATAAAAAAGGATATAATTATGTAAAAGTATAATTATGGAAACCCTTATGAATTGTTCTGTAATTGTGAAGGAACATAATAGGAACAGTTTTAAGCTAGTATCCCTGCAGGGATAGAGGTAATGTTTTTATTCTGTGTTTTTGTAGCATTCTGCCAAATGCTGTGAACTGGTTTCTGTATTATGTGTTCATGAAAATGTACCTCTTGTTTTCTGAAGTTTTAATTCAATATTAACTTAATTACAGTAGCCGTGTTGTACAACTTACTGTATTTTCATATAAAAAAAGGCAAACATATGTAGTATAGTCCCCAGTTCTTGTTCTGAGCTTGTTGTTTCCCCCTCTGTGAGCAGTCGCAAAGGGCGTTTAGGGTTTTATTTATAATCGGGTGAAAAGATACATCTAAATTCTGGATGTATTTTAAGAGTAAATCTGAAACAACTCTGTTTACTTCTGCAGGTAGCTTTTCACAGTCATTTCTCTTCTGTTGTGTATAGGAATGCTTTCAGTTTATACTGCCAGCCCTACCTCACGCCATTGATCTTTTGCGGGATGCCATTGTAAAAGTAAAGGAGGTACATGATGAACTTGAAGATCTACCTTCACCACCACCTCCTCTTTCTCCTCCTCCAACCACCAGCCCTCACAAGCAGACAGAAGACAAAGGAGTACAGTGTGAGGAAGAGGAGGAAGAGAAGAAGGACAGTGGAGTTGCCTCAACAGAGGACAGTTCTTCTTCACATATAACAGCAGCAGCCATTGCAGCTAAGGTGAGTCCGGCTTGTCTCCCTGCGAGACCCTTTAGTTTCTGTCTCAGGTACTTTCCACCAACATTCATTTTAGGACTATACACTGATGTCTGTATGGTCAAGCAGGTGTATTTTAGGTATGTTTGGTAAAAATATAACTCCATATAAATATATACATCCTGTTTCAGAAGGTAATTTCAAACTTCAGTGGGAGGTTTATTATCTTGCTGATAACATGCATTTTTATACCATTCTGATACGACAGACTATTTTTAGTGGGCTTTTTTTAATTCAAAATACTCACACGCCTGACCGTGCCAAGTCCAGTCAGTGACATATTAAGGAATTTCTACAAGATTTTCTAAGCCATAATATCTATTTTGAAAAAGAAAATGTTGTTTTCTAAAAACATTGATTGGAAGTATGACAGATAGGTAGCAAGTTAAGTAATAAGCCGTACAGACTACTGTATTCCAATGGGCTTGGCCACATAATGGATGTGAAATTCTGCCACAAAAGTAAATATCATCCCATTGTCTTTATAGCCTTGCTTTAACCAGCAATCATAGATCAGCATTACGGAAACCAAAATAATAAATTTGGCACTACAAAAGGAAAAAATTAGATAACACTTGCAAATTATTTCCATTCAAATTTTAAATGTTTTCCAAAGAAATACCATATTATTTGAAGCAATATATAAATATTTACCTCAGTTTTATGCCTTCAGTTTTCAAATGGAAAGACAATATATTCCTGTGTATTTGGAAAGATTTTTCCCCGCACTGCTTTGTTCTATATTTACCCCCCAAATTGTGCTTTTAAGTCCTATTATGAGAATTGAAAGTCTAAGTAACTCAAAATTACGTCACACAATTTCTAAACCAAAGCAGCAACATTCTAATTCCAGAAACATAAATTCAGATCTGTGACATCTTGACATTTCTAAGATAGCTTCAGCTGGAGATCATCTCCTGAGGTACAGAAAATCCTGATTACAGGTATCTTTTCCAGGGATGAATTAAGGGAATTATCACCTGCAAGTTTCAGTTTTTATTAATGCAAATTTTAAACTGTTTAATTGCCTTTGATATAGGCAAAGATAAAAAATATGTGCAATTCTTAAAGGCAGAAAATACCTGAGATCTAAACTGAATGTGTTCCTACGAGTTGGACATTTCAGTGGCACACTTGTTTTCGCCTCATTCCCTTTCGATCATTTGCTTGTATAGTTTCCTGTTTTCCTGTCACGGTGTTCATGGCTGTTATGTGTTGTGCATTAGAAGCATCCATCCCACACCAGTTCAGCTGTTATCATGGCAAAAGGTGAACAGCCCATCCCTGGTCTCATCAGTTATTGCCATCACGCAGCAGGCAGTGCAGGAGAACCGGTAAGAGATGCTTGCAAGAGGCTTTTGCACTAACAGCTAAAAATACGCTGCCTGCCTCCTAGTCTACTGTGTGAATAGACACATTCCTTGTTTTCTTCTAACAAAGCCCTGTCAGTGCCATCTTTTAGAGAACTTGCCACAGAAAATGCTCTGTGTAAGATACAGGGCTAAACAAAGTAAAGTTCTTGTGCGTTGTCAGTTTGAATCATTTGGCTGCTGAGATAATCATTGCTATGAAGCCTGTGTTTCTGATTAGTCATCGACTTTATCATCTAATATACTCAATAACTGAATATAATTAGTCTCCTAAAATTACTGCTTTAGAGCTATGAAATTTATATAACTTTTCCCCTTTCATTTGCCTTGCATTGCTTTTTTTCTCTTAATTGTTTGTCAACATAATACAGCAGTTCCACCGGGTATTCATAGTTTGCTTTCATCACTTGCAGCTTCTGCCTTATTCTTGTATTCTGTTTAGAAATAGAATTTCTCAAAAATGGAAGAAAAGACTTGAGGAGTCAGGATCAGTGGACTTACTATAAATTACTGAATTTTAGTGAATAGTAGGCAACTATTTAAATGAATGGTAGAAATTACTTAGGTTATTATAACCCAGAGGTCTAACAAAATACTATGCTGTATCTTCCATCTTCCAAAGGTATAGTCAAGGCTCGAATCAAGATAGAAAAATGGCTATAGTATTGTCAGGAATTAAATGTACTTTACTGTGTTCATAACTGTGGATTAGAGAAACCTAAGCAAGGCACTTGGCATAGAGAGAGTCGTGCTGTCTGACCCATTCAGTCCATGTCGGCCAGCAAATGCCGTGTCCGTTCTTGGGAGAAGATGTCACTAGATTTGATGAGCAGGGGCTGCACTTTTTCCTTCCCATAGGCAAATAGTAACTGAAACCATCCATCACCTCCATATTTAAAACATGATGACCATGTCTCTTGAAAAGTCCCTTAGGAAAAGTGAGGGCTTTGAAGTTCACCCACCTGACGATAAAGCTGTATATGTGTACATACCCACACGCACGTATTTACTCCAATAGTTTCATTTGTTTGAGTTCAGGTTACTAAACTGGCCTTTGTACCATATTCTTCAGCATCAGCAGCAGAGCGAAGGCAGCCTCCCTGAAGCGCGCTGTCGAGCTGTCATCCAGGCTCTCCTGAGCTATTGCTTTGTGCACTCTGTAATCCAGATCAGATCTTCTGATTCAGAACAGGAAGTGGCTCGTTTTTTAGAACGCTGTTGGGGTTTTTAAGCTGTCCTTTCTCTGTGGTTTGAAGTTCTTGTGTAACAATCACCGTAATTACCATCTACGGCTTGTTTTCTTGGTGCCTCACCAGCACTGTCAGTCTTTGTTCCAGTCCTGAGCAAGAGAATAAAGAGCTCTTACCTTTTCCTTTTCCCCCTTCTTGGCAACGCTTAGTTCTCTAATCCAAACACAAATACTTAATCCAATACAGAAGTACTTCTGGAAGAGGTCGTATCAGGTAAAAATTGTTGAAGCAATGACTGATGGATATGGTGGATATCCTTCTCTGTCATTTCATTCATTTCTCATTCATTTCTTTTTCTGTCAGTATGTACAGTAGGTTTTCCACTCCAGCTAGTGCAAACAGAAACTATTATCACTGAACTTAGAGTTATATTGTACCCCATTTAGAGTTTTGAGACCTTTACCCTCTGTTAAATTTGTTTTAAACTGGAAAATGAATTGAAAAATTTTATGGGGAGACATCGTAAATACTCAATGTGACTTTGTGGAAGTGTTTTAAAAAAAAAAAAAAAATCAATCCAAAATGCAATAATGTTCCTGCCTGTCTGTATTTCAGGTTTCCAGGGTCCAGGAAACACAGAAATTTTGCATGGGGTTTTTCAGCCTCTTTAACAGGAGTAACAAGAAGTTGCCTTGATTAGAGACTTAGATTGCCGAAATTTAATTTTAAAAGGAAAAAAAAACTTATTAAATGTGGGTGAGAAAAATGAGACATTCCCCATACATACCACATAACATATATGCATAGAAATACAAATCATATTCTATTGCCCTTTAACAGTACGCAGCCATTGCATTTTTAATGGATTTAATGTTTATGCAATATACAGATTAGTACTTTCTCTGAAATCAGCAGGTTGTAGTGGTTTAAAGAGCATATTAATGCTGGTTTTAGCATTTGTCATGTGAGAGAAAAAAAACCTCCTGAGAGCAAAATTTGTATTTGTGAACTAACTTCATTCTCTCAGTGAGATCTTGTGAAAGGTAGCAAGCTGAAACTTAGAGTTCTAGGTAGGTTTATATATGGATTGTTTTATGGCAGTTGTATTTTCTGTAAAGGTAGTGATTAGGGAATGATTCTCACTGAAATTAAATGTGTGTAGTCATCTTTCCCCTTTATCTTCAGCTTCCTTTTCTGATTGATGTCCTGGCTGAAATTTTACTTAAATTTTCATTTTCTCACAGGCAAAAGCAAGTACTTCACATGCAGTTCAATGGAGACTGGAATTATCTCAGTCACTCAGTTGCAGAGGGAGTTTTTTTGTTCTGAAAAAGTTGATCATGGTTTAAATTTTAGAAGCAGTGATTGATGGATGTGGTAGATAGAAAAAAAAAAAAATGAAGTTGCTTGCCTGAAGGGATGGGACAATATGTAATATCTGGTTACTCTAAAGTAACCAGAGTAAACCCAGGGAGAACTGGATCATGGTATCATTCGAAAAAACAATTTGTATTTGTATTGTGGGATCTTGGAGTGTATAAAAGAGGTAATAGACCCATAAACAATCATATCAAGATGTGTGCAGCTTTTTATCAGAGGAAGGTAAAGAAAAGGTTCTTATTTCAAGACTTAAAACTATTATGTCTTTTATTGTGTCTTTTTTTATTTTTTGCCTGTATCAAAATATTTTGCTGTATTGTCCTTAGTCATGGAGATTAAAAGGAAGCATTAAAATTTGTAGGTAGTATTGGAGCTATGCCAGTATCGGGGATGTCAGCCTATTTTTGTGTTCAACATATTTAGGATGGGATTTCAGGAGAAGAGAACAGAAGGGAAATGGTGCTTCTGACTACAAACTGTTTGCATGATCAGAATATCACCGTCCCTGTTTACCTTCTATTTGTAGTACATCTTTAAGATGCCGTTTGCAAATCAGAATACTCCAAGTTGAGGCCAGTTAGTCAGTTTCTGGAGAGGAAGATACACCCAGCATTCTTGGCCATAGTGAAGGGAAATTCGTAATCTATAGTGGAAATTGCAGTACAAGTTACTTAGCCTTGAAAGATCCTCTGAGGAAAGTTGGTTGTTTAAAACCATCACCCCTTGTCCTGTTGCAACAGGCCCTGCTAAAAAATTTGTCCCCATGTCCTGATAGGCCGCACTAAGGTCTCCCCAGCACCTTCTCTTCTCCTGGCTGAAGAACCCAAACTCTGTCAGCCTTTCTTCATATGAGACATGTTCTATCCTTCTGATCATTTTTTTGGACCTCCTCTGGTCCATGTCTTTCCCATACTGAGTACTCCAGAGCAGAACACAGTACTCCAGGTGGGGTGTCACAGAACAAAGTAGAGCAGAAGAATCACCTCCTTTGACCTACTGGTCACGCTTCTTTTGATGCAGCCCAGAATACCTTGGCCTTCTGTGTTGTGAGTGCACGTTGTTAGTCTTGTGCAGCTTTTCATCCACCAGTACGCCAAGTCCTTCTCCTCAGGGCTCCTCTCGATCCCTTCACTCCCCAGCCCGTATCGATACCTGGGATTGCCCTGACCCAGGTGTGGGACCTTGCGCTTGTCCTTGTTGAACTTCATGAGGTTCACATAGGCCCACTTCTCCAGCTTGTCCAGGTCCCTCTGGATGGCGTCCCATCCCTCAGGTGTGTCAAGCGTACCACTCAGCTTGGTGTCTTCTGCAGTTTTGCTGAGGGTGCACTTAATTCCACTGTCTATGTCACTGATGAAGCTATTAAACAATACTGGTCCCAGTACGGACCCCTGAGGGTCATCCTTTGTCACTGATCTCCATCTGGACATTGAGCTGTTGACCACTACTCTCTGGATGTGACCATCCAACCAATTCCTTATCCACCAAACAGTCTTCCCATCAAATCCATATCTCTGTGATTTAGAGAGAAGGATGTTGGGGGGGACTGTGAAGACCCCGTGTCAAAGGCCTCACAGAAGTCTAGATAGATGACATCCGTAGCTCTTCCCTTGTTCACTGTAGTCACTCCATCATGGAAGACCAGTAGGTGGGTCAGGCAGGACTTGTCCTTGGTGAAGCCATGCTGGCTGTCTCGAATCACCTCCCTGTCCTCCACGTGCTTTAGCATAGCTTCTAGGTGGATCTGTTCCCAGATCTTCCCAGGCACAGAGGGGAGGCTGACAGGCCAGTAGTTCCCCAGGTCCTCCTCTCTACCCTTTTTAAAAATGGGTGCAATATTTTTCTTTTTCCAGTCACCAGGGACTTCACCTGACTGCCAGGACTTTTCAAATTTCATGGAGAGCAGCTTGGCAACTACTTCAGCCAATTCCCTCAGGACTCAGGGATGCATATCATCGCATCCCGTAGACTTATGTATGTTCAGGTTCTTCAGGTGGTCACAAACCTGATCTTCTCTTACAGTGGGAGCGACTTTGCTCCCCCAGTCCCTGCCTTGATGTCCATCCACTCAGAAAGTGTAGGAAAAGAGGCTGTCAGTGAAGACAGGCAAAAAAGTTGAGTACCTCAGCCTTCTCCTTGTCTGTTGTTGTAAGTTTTGACAGTCGATCAGGGGGAATATGCTTTCCTAGCTGGCCTTCTAATAGAAAGACTGATTTTTATTTTTTTATTTTTTTATTTTTTTTTTTTTCCCTCTTCAGAATGCATTTTAAACCAGGTGTTGGCTTTGAGGAGCCTGTAGATTTTGCAGCACAAACATTACATCAGGGTTTTTTTTGTAGCTGAAATAGTGTTCAGTACACAAAATGAAGAGTATTTACTCACCGCATGACATTTCTTATGAGAAATTTTCTCACTGCATGGCGTTTCTTCTGAGGGGTTCAGTCATTGCTGAGAAACGTTTTTCTGTTAAGAATATGGTCCCCTAGTTAAAGAATAGGAAGTCTGCCTCCCTTCATGCCATGGTAGAAATCACTTTTGGTCATTGTTGGGTTTGAAACAGAGTCTTAAGAGGAAGAACACTGCTTTCTTATTATTTCCTGTTGTTGTGTTTCTGATTCGTAGGTTATTTGAAACAAATAATATGTTCTGTGCTACTTCAATTAGAATATGATCTTATACATATGCTAGATACTTGTTACTGAAATTATGAGAACATGCCATTAACCACTGCCAGCACTCAGTATGAGGAGGTATGCAGCCTGAGGAGTAGGGTATTCTTGCATTTTTGATGTAAAGTTTTGAGTAAGTTTGGAACACAGTATATTTTTTAGTGCTAATTCCATCTCTCTTCTTTTTAAGATTCCAGATTCCATCATCTCTCGTGGTGTTCAGGTACTTCCACGTGATACAGCCTCCCTCAGTACTACTCCTTCAGAATCTCCTCGTGCCCAGGCCACCTCTCGTCTCTCCACTGCATCCTGCCCAACACCAAAAGTAAGTACCTTTATGCCTTGCAAGCTCCATGCTCAGACATGTAGTCTATGAGGTTAATGTATTGCCTCTGCTGAACAAGGTTGGTTCGCATGCAAGGGTTGTATCGTTCTAGGTAATAGATAAACACAAGACAGTATAGTTCATTCCATGTGTACCGATGCACAGTTTAATATGTGGGTCCACCAACATGTTATGGTTACTGAAGTTTCATGTTATCTCTTGTAATATCAGTCATACGAGTCTGAAATTGTTAACACCTTGAATGTCTTTAATATCCCCAGGAACATAGATCATCCTGCCACTGAGTAACAACACTAAGCAAGTACTATTTTGTCAACAAAATGTATGTGCAAATTTCTAGCCTGGGCTGGGGCAGTTCTGTGCCCCACTTTATTATTGTTCAGTTTGACACGTTCAATCCAACTGGTTTTGCTCAAACTTAGATATTTGCTGCCTGACATTTGAAACAAAAACCAGCCTAAATTGAATAGAAAGAAAGTTTTAATGCCAACCTTGTGGGATTTTGTTTTAGTTCTTACTGAGTACACTATACTATTTAATCCTTGAGGTGAACTCTATCATGTTCTCTTTTTATCACACTCTAAATAGCTTACATCAGAAGCTGGGTGAATTGACCAGTGGCAAGGCCTGTAACGTTTGCCTTCAGCAGGATTCCTTTCAGCAGGAGAAAGCTCTCTCTGAATTTGCTTTGTGCGTTCACATCACAAAGATCTTTCTGTGGCACCAGATGCTGACATACGAATAGACCCATAGCAGATGGCAAACAGTAACATTCTTCCTCATCTAACTCATGATCCTTGAAGATTATTCTGCTTGCTAAAGTGATTGCCAGCATCTGCTAGTTCTCCTTTTCTGCTGTCTCGTTCTTTTCTGTCAGCAAACAAGATTTATTGGCAGCCACCCATAGAAATGTTTTGGTGTAGCCTATGGGATTATTTTATGCAGTACTCACCTTCACTGTAATAGAATCAAAGTTATTCTGATGGACAGCACACTTGACCTTCATTATGTAGTCTACTTTTCTTAAGAAGACATTCAGCGAATTCTGTCTGTGAGTGGCTCCTTCATTTTTGCCTTAAAACTGTCACTTGTCTGATAGCTTAAAAATAAAACCTCTGGCCTTACTACGTGAGAACGCTCAGAGCAGAAGAGCAATACGAAACAGAGAAACGAGGGAGTTTTATGCCTGTTGACAAAAGTGTCCAAAGAAAACCCAAGGAGACCAGTAACAGGCATAAAAAAGAGACAGCACTGCTAAGAAATAGCTGTAGATGAAACCTATGTATTTTCAGGAAGGTTATCACAATGGAAAGGAGTAAAGTTTATCTGTTGTGTAGCAGAATGCACTCCTCTAGACTATCTTCAAAGAGTCAGAAATTACATAAGGAAACTACAAGAGCTTTGAAAAAGGTTAAAAATCTGAAACTCTTCTTTGGGAATTCAGTTGAGATGAGCTCTTATCATTGCTTTGGTATTTCATGTTAAGCTCTGTTTTTCATGTATTACTGCAGAATCAGATTGCGTTCCATGTGGGAGACCACGCCACTTTTATAACAGGAATTGCCATGCAGCATCTAGCTGGTCTAGCTTTTCTGTGCTGTCCTTTGAAAGTGGGTGGTACAAGCTGATACAGGCAAAGATCTAAGAAAGCCCAACTGGAAAATAAACTGGATGGGTGATCTCATCTGTTCCTATTACCTCGAGGTTGGATTTTGGACAAAAGTATAAGCTTCTTTGCCAGTTAGAGAGCTCTTGGTTCATTTCACTTATTACTTAAACCCCAAACAAACTACTCATTATCTTTTTGTTCAGTCCTTTCCAGTACCTTCAAGTTCTCAAACATCATCTGAGTTTGTCAAGAGTTTGTCAAGAAATATGTTTCATTCATATTCTTCAAGGTTGTCGATATGTCTAAATGTCGTCACTTACTGTGTTTTTCCTTCTGCATCCTGGCTTTCTAATAATGCAATATGGATTAAGTTTACATTGGACTTCTTCATCATCTCACTGTTTATTTAGTGAGAATAAATATATATTGTATTTCAGCATCCAGTTGCTATTCTAGGGTAGGTTTTCTTCTTCTTTAGTCTGCAAGTGTGTATCTTTTTAATGTTCTCATTTGCTGGTTTAGGAACTCATTTCAATGCTCTAAAACATGTATATATGAAATGAAACAAAGATAAGGAAGTTACAGGAAAAAAAAGGTAATTTAGTTTTCTTAGATTGTACATATTGTTCGGAGTGGTGGTCTAGCCATAGAGCTAGTGGAGCTGTATTTCTTTGTCAAGTACTTATTCCAGTTTATTTTGTTGTACCCTTTTCTAGTTGTATTTTTTTGTCCTAAATGTACATAAACCCTTACATCTTTCTTACTGAATTTGCTGAACAGCAGAAAATTGTGTGTTTGTCTCCGAAAAAAAGAAATCAAGCTTCTGTAAAGACAGGAGCACCTCTATTGAATGAAAGTAAGTAGCAGGTTACTAATGCATGAGGGTATTGGAGGGAAGCCATGGAATAGTGCACTACTAATGCTCCTGATTGGTCTGTTAGGAGAAGTCTTTACCTTTTCATAATTATATTTTGGAAAACCTAATGTTGTTTATATATACGCACAGATCACGTAGTCCAAATGCAACATTTAATTTTAAATTTGCTTTACTGTTAATACTTTATCTCCCATGTTTTCTGAAAATCTGTTTCTAACAAAGTAGTAAATACCTGAATATTGAGTTTGAACCTGCACATATCAATCAGTCCTCAAAAGTTTAATTTCCTCATAAAAGAAGTAATTATATTTTTCATAGTAGTAGTAGTCTCTTGGGAGGTCAGAACTTCTCAAGACAAATTTCCATTAGGACTGTCGTTAGGTACATCCCCAAAACTAAGCAAACTTGCTTTTGTTAGCTTTCAATCAATCTCTGTAGAACATCTTCCTTGTTCTCTAAATTGCATTTGAGTTTCAAGCAAACTAACGGCGGCTCAAAGAGCATTTAAACCTTATTTATAGTAGATGGATTCAGATATAGAGGCAATCTAAGTTTTACTCAGGGGAAAACTGCGCTAACATACCTCCCTTTTTCAGTCATTCAACCATAAAGTTGATAGTGATTGTGACAGATATTTTTATCTTCTACAATATAGTTTCGATCTTTTTAAAGTTCTACTGCTTTCTCAACAAGGTTAGATGAATTTGCCAAATACAGGACAAAAGTTCAGGATGAGACAGTGTAGCTTGCAAGCTTTTCTTATCAATTCCAGAAGCTGCTCAGATTCTAAGACCTTTCTAGATTTTTGTGTGTGTTTGTGGTGGGCATTTTCATGAAGATAAATGCAATGTTCTTTTCAGATACAAAAGGAATACACTACCTAGTGTAAAAAAAACTTTTACAAATATGGATAATTGGGTTTTTATGTTTGCATTAGTGTTGACTCTTGGGGCTTTTTTAAACTTACAGTATAAAACTTCAGATCTGTAACTTCAGATAACATAAGAATATATCCAGAGCAAATGACTGAGTCATTCCTTCAAACTTCTAATTTTGTTCTACTCCTAGGGAGATTATATTAGTATAAAAGAAAATTACAGCTTTCAGGTTGAAGTCTTCACTTCTCCCATACATAAATGACGTAATCAATGTTTAATTTTTGGCAGTGTTGTGTGTCAAAGTCAAATGAGGCAGATAGAGAAGACCAAGGACGGGTTTTAAATTACCACTAGGAATACATTTCAATGACAAGAGGTGTTCAAAGGATTTCACTTTGCAAGATCATCAGTCTCACTGATGTTCAGTTCTTCCACTTCAATGTGCAAAGTTTCTTTCAGCGTTATCTTTGATCACAGATTCTAAGGAACTTGTTATAGTACTTTTAAGATGAGAGTATTTTTTTCTTTTTCCATCTTGCTGCTTCATTCCTGACACTCCTTACATTCTGCTTAAGACAAAACCTCTCTCTAGTTTACTTGCTGGTTATCTGTTTCTTCCCTAGCTATCCGTTAGCAGATGGGAGCAGCTAGAGTTGGGAAGATGCTTTTGTATCAATTATTGTTACAAATTTTTCAGTAGAAATATTCAGTGTTTTTCAATAGAATAAAGATCAGGTTGCTTACCAGAAATTCTTAGTTAATAATAAGATGCTGTTCACGACATGATTTTTGCAAGCTGTAGTTTTAGCCATAGGGTAGATATTTTGTGCGTTAAATTTTATATGTGTTCTCTTGAGTCCTTCTATTACTTCTTAAGGTGATCAGCAAGGTAAAAACAATGTGGCAAGTATGTGAATATATTTTAAAGTTTGCGGGTTTTTGTAGTACCAAAGTAGACCTATCAGGAAGTTTCTGGAGAGGCAGAATAAAGACCTGTGTCATGAAGTTTATGCTGAAATTGCATTTCAGCAGAGGTACCTATTTGACTTAGTTTTATGTATTGAATATCTGTTTTTCAAGTAGTACCATATTAACTGGCAACCGGAGTCTGTATGAAATGCTACAGCAGTGCCAAAATCCAGTTCCTTTCCTTGTCTCATGCCCAAGAACTTCACAGCAGTTTACAGCAGGGCTAGAGGAAGATGTTAGCATAGTTGGGAATTGGCTATTGGTACCAATCCAGAGCATCCAGAACAATTCTTGAATTTGTAGAATCAGCTGCTTTTCAGACCCATTATGTCCTGAATCATATGAAAGGAGCTTTAATGTGTAAAATTTCCTTACATTTCTCTTTCTTAATAAGCAGTTGGTATTTTATTAAGCCATGGAATTCCATTCTTTTCCCGAGTCCAGTGAAACTTTCAAACAAGTCAGAAATAAGCTTCTGAAAATAATTATTTTTTCAAAATTGTAACTATTCGGTATGTGTATCCCTCCAGAAAAGAATAATCTTTCCATGCAGACATCCTGGCTCACACATGCTTTGCATGAGTTCTGATCTATGTATGTGTATGCTGCATCAGCTTATCAGTTCCTCCTTGAAATGTTTTTTCGACTAGCTTTGGGAGCAAGAGGTTTTGTTTATTGCTATGCTTTCTGCAAGTGCCAAGTGTTTTTTTCTCAAATTCTGATAACTTCAGTTTGGCATTACTTTAGGAAAAGGAAAATATGTGCATCCTTCTTGCATTAGTTTCCTTACCCACACCTTTTCAGTTCCTATCCAAAATAACTCCCTGGTTTGAATTCTGGTGTATCACAAGTTGAGGGGTTTGGGGTTGGGGTTTTGTTTTTTGTTTTTTTCTCAAACAGCAATATAGTTATTTCTGTCTTTCATCCACTTTCTTTATTTAGCAATTTCTGTGAATGTACTCCTACAGAAATATTTGTTATCTCTATTTTCAAGATATCTAGCTCTAGTCTTGTCACCAATGCTTGTTGAGTCTCTTGGTGCCTGGTGATCATTTTGATGTCTTGCTGGAGTTGGCCTCTTGGAGCAATATTGACTTCCCACTCCATTCATTCTCATTTCCTTTTTCCTGGTTTTGTTTATTTATGAAATATGGTTTCAAGAGTAAAACTGTGTATCTATGCATGTGCTGAATTTTTGTGTAGCCATGTGTTCTGTTTGAAGGAATTTGGTTTTACGCTGATCCTCTTTTTTTTAGTCTCACTCACTGCTAATCTGTAATTTCAGCCATTCATAGATTCACCTGATCTTAAGCAATAGCTCTGGTAGAGGCAGGCTTGCTTCTGTTCCTTCACTGACTATTGACATAATAAATAATCCACATCACTCACTGCTCTGTTCTTTTTCTGATAAAAGGATCAAAAAATCAGAAATCAAGAATGTACTTGCAAGGATAGACAACGATCCTCTTCCTTCTAGTTGTTTCTTTCTTATAATAAATAATTTAGCAACAGTGACACAAAGTTCAATGCCAGATATTATAGGAAGGATAGGTGATGGTATTGTAAAACAAAAAGGATTTCAGTCACACTTTTGTATCAACATACTCAAGAGCACGTAGGTACATGCACTCCGTAGTCTGTCCAGCATTCAGCTATTCATATATGTGTGCTTACCTGGTCTGCCCAGGATTGCTTGAAATGTTTGATGGGATGTGAGGCATCGGCTATCAAGTCCTCCACAAGTTCTCTAGGTTTCTTCTTATGGTGGAGCCCATTAAGTCAGTGTTGGATGTCCCTGCTACACTCTTCAGGAGCTGACAGTTATGGGGGTATTTGTACATCCATCTGATTCCACCACTTGAATATCTAAGATTTGCTTGCTGTTCTGTGTTCTTCTTATATAAACCTGCTTTTTATCATTCCAACATCATCTCTCAGTGAATTCCATTGCAGAAGTAGGCAGCATCTACCTGCTGCAAGATGTGAGAAAGAAGCAAGAATCTATTGTGCATGCTTTTCTCATGGATGATGTATATATGGAATTGCCTTCAAGTCATACGTTCTTTAGCGAGTGTACTAGTAGTCCCTAAAGTCCAGTTTCACTTTGAAAAAGTTTTTAGGAAATAGAGGAGTTAAAAGTAAATGGCACCTCCTGGCTCTGTGAATCTTATCTCCTATTTTGTGCAATATCTAATATTGTTTAATGTTGTAATATGTAATACCATCTAAGATTGGCGAACTAAAAAGAGTTTTCCCCTCTGCATGGCTGTCTCCAGCCTTGGTTTAGAACCCCACTATCTCATTGGTCAGTCGGCACTCAATTGCCTTTGTGCCACTGTTGGCCTTTCAACTTAAATAGGCCAATCTTTTCTTGATGAGGGATTAATTCCTCAGATTTTGGTTTTTTTATGTAATTTATTATTGTTATTTATTCATTCCTCAGAGTTATAAAGGGGATGCATAGAATTTTTCAGATTTCATTTCTATGAGTTAACTATTCAAGCTACTTCATTTTAATCCTTTTAAAAAAGGCTCCTTCAAAAGTCTTTTCCTGCGTTTGTTGCAGGTATCAACTTCCTTGGAGTGATCAAAACTGTGTTTGTGCTTACATGAGATTGTGCTGGTGTTTGGCGCAATGGATTTATATTGTCTTTTTTTCCAGCTGTTAAGTCCTTGCCTATATCGCAAACATGCTTGTTAGCTCAGAAGTTTGTGTTAAATTTTACTCTGTCTCTTTTACAACAATCTTCAATGTTATCAAAAACCTACTGTTGAGATTACTTCAATATTCTGTAATGATGATGCCTTCCATATTTATCTGAGAGCAATCTTAACTTTTACGTCAAAATCATTCTTGAAAATACTGGATAAGGTCTCTTTCTGCATCACTCATTTGCAAACTGTATTCAAAACTTCTCTTCTGCCTGTTCCTCTTTCAGGAAAATATATTGTTACCTTCCAACTAGCAGCTTCCTTGCCCTCCCAACAATTCTAGTTTTGCTTCTCCGTGTTCCTGTCCTACATTTAATTTGTATAAGAACAGTTGCCTCATCAAAAGTGATACAGGTTTATACTATTTCTCATTTATTACTGTGCCTTAGTTGCCATATCCTGTACTTCCATCTCTAAACAAAATTCAGGTAAGGTATTACTTTCATTACCTAGCTTACCACTGATGTCTTCCGAGCCTCCAATGACAGCATTCCCACTTCCTCTTTCTGTTTGTTTGTTTAAGGAATCTTTTACTCCTTGCTTTAGATCACTTTAACTCCATTTTGTACTTAATTTCTAGCTTAGACCAAATAGTACCTTTTATCTTCATGTCTGCCAGTCTCTCTGTCTAGACCTAGTTCCTTGGTAAATAAAACTGTTGTCTGTTGATACAGAAAAGGATCTTTTTCAAGATCAGTCTTACTTGAATTGATTACCTGTTTGTTTGGACTTATTGCATCCATATTAAAAGTACTTCACTGGAAAGCAAACCTTTCTTCATGTAGTCAAGTGATTAGGCAATTTCATTGTAGTATAAAGCTGCAAATTCATTCTTGGTCTGATGTGATAACAAAAACACTATCCAAGAAGTTAGTTTATATCTAAAACCAGATTGATCCTGAATGCTAATATAGACCATTTACTCTATAATGCATGTGTGTGTCATCTCCTTGTTTTGCATGGAGCTTACAAGAAACCTTCGACAAGGCATAGGAGACATAGACCTTATCTCAATTTCGAGAATTTTTTGTAATAACCCTTTGCTGTCAAGGTCTTGTTTTCAATTCCTTATTTGCCTGAGTTAGGCTTTCTCCTTCACAAAAAGCTAGTTCTCAGAATCATGTTACCCTTGCAATTATAGGCCAGCATAGCAATGCATCAAATGTGAAAATAGTCATTCATCTGTTTGTCTTTCAAGACAGAAAAGACAAGCCATTGCCTTTTAGGACTTAGCCTGAGCAATTGCTATCAGGATTTGAGTTTCTTTAATTATGTAGATTCTTACGTCATATTGGTTACCCACGTTTTTGAGTTGTTGCTATTTTTAGCAAATTTTTCCCCAGGAGGTTTTGAGAAAAAGGTACAAGATGCTTTCTCTTTAGCATTCTGCTGGCAAGTTCCCATGCAATTTTCCTGTCTGGAAAAGGAGAGCTTTCCTCCTACTTAGTATGTGGCCTAATCCTCTCACTTATACCTATTCGCGTGTGTAATCCTCATTCTCTACCTCCTGTTCCTCAGGATGATTGTGGTTTTTTAAAAAATCTGTGCCTATGTGTGTAGGCATAATCTTGTATCGCAGCTGAGCCACTACGGCAGAGGAGTATGCCTTTTTGCTTTTGTAAAATTAATAAACTGTAGCAACACAAATCATGGCAAAATTCTGATGACATGTTAAAATGTGAATTGAAAACTGTGTAATCGTGAAGATATTATGCCATTCACAGATGCCTCAAGATTAGTTAGAATGTGTTCAAGATGATTAATAGTAATGACAACAATTCAAGTGAATCCCCATATTTATTACACTCAAAATTTATCTTTAATATCTGAAATGAATTCCCTCTATTTTGCTCATCAATTTAGTTTCATTTTAAAAGGCTAAATACATATTATCTCTTTAAAAGGGGCATTTAGAAATTGATCTCTTCAGTTAGGCTTCAACAGTATATTTGCTTGTTTGAAAGTAAAGGAAGTGGTTATTTATCTATTTCTGATCACTATCACAGTAGCATTACATATTCTTGGACCAGAATTTCTGTAGACCTTTACTGAAACCTGCATATATTCCAATAAAGAGCTCTTTATTTAAACCAGCAACAGTGGTGACTGTAGGGATGTATTTACAGGAAATGCCTATGACAAATTAGGGATCCTGAAGGTGAGAAATTGAAAGCCCTTACATTTGGAACACATTTCTCTGCAATGACTGGAAATGCTGGAAACTGGTTCTCCCACTTGAATGCCCCACAGTACATTTATGGGAATTATCCCGTAACAAGTTTGGCAAGATCTCAAACCAGCTGTTGGCAATCTCTCGTTCAAATTTGCTCCATTCATTACAGTTTATTTATTAAGACTGCTTTCTTTCTTTTAAAAATGTTTTTTAAAAATGTGAGGAACACCTTTGAGCAAGGAGTTCTCTGTGTTGTCATGGTGGTTCTTTGCAACACTTTGTTTGCTTTGTGAAGTTCTCAGGCAGCCTCCTTGGACAACGGATTCATTCCACAGTCCCATCAGTGTGGGTGAAGATTGACCTTGGTCACTTCCCAGGTTATTGTTAGTATCTAGTCATTTAAAGGTCATATTGTTTTAAGCTTCTCCAAAGTGAATTGAATCCTGGATCTTTCCACCTTATCTTCATCTTCTGAGGTTATCATCTCACTGCTTTAATTATGTTTCCTATAGCTTTAACGGATACACCGTTTGCCAGCATCCTTACAGACCCTTGAGCTTGTCTTTCACAGTTGAACTCTTCAGGATGCGTAGGTGTGAGGAAATACATGTGACAAGGAGCTTTACACAGATTTTCCAAACACAGCCCTGCCTAGTCAAAGGGATAAAGTACAGGGTATTACAGATAGTTGAGAACAAACCTTAAATGCACTTGTCCTCAAGAGGTTTACTCTCCCCTTTAAAGTCCCACTGGCCCATCTGTTTTCAGAAAGATGAGATCTTTGTTACAGCGAGCCTGAAAGCAAACACCTCCTCCTTAATTTTGCTGCTTAACGTGGTCAAAGGGAGCAGATGTCTTAGCTGGTTTGCTTAATAACCTACCCTGTCCCACCATCAGGTCACTTCTAAGTCACTTCACTGATGTGACAGCTTTCACTGTCACCACCAAAGTACCTTTGATAGGAGTTAGTTTAGTGTCTAAAAATGTTTAGAGGATGATGTCCTCTATGAAATATCAACAGCCCTGTATGTGCTGCAGCTTTTGGAACTTCAGTTCAACTTAGGACAACAAGGCAAAAGAGCAGCACCTTCAGAAGTGGATTGTCAGTTTGGGAAAGGTACAGTCAAGGAATGCAGAACTTCACCACCTGCGACTCACTATGTTTTTATTTTTTTCCTTAAATATGAACTTTTTCCTTGCTTGCCAAGACAGATTTCTGCTACGTGACAGGTGTTTGTTTTGTTAAAAGCTCTACCAGGAGCAAGAGGTGCAAATTCTGCTTTCCTTTGTGTGGAAAGACAGGGAGTAAACGAGACTGCGGGCATAGGCAGGGCCAAAATGCACCAGCAGCCACCGAAAAAACGTTCAAAGCAAGGCTGAAATGAAAGAATTGAAAGTATTGAATTGAGGAGAAATCAGACGCAAAGGTTAAGTGGAGGAGATCTGGTACAGAGCAAAGCAGTATTTGTGGCTCTTGAGTGATGAGGCTGCGGGGCTTAGAGTGGTTTGAGGAAGAGTAGGAAGTAGCTTGGAGGCAGAAGGCAGCGATAGCTTTATGCAAAAAGAGGTGCTCTGGTCAGGAAGAACTGGGAGAGAGGTAGCCTTGAGGGGGTAGAAGGGTTTGGAGACCTCAGCTGCGTGACAGGGGAAAGCTCTGAGACAAGCTGGGTGTGGAAACGCTACTGTAAAACTTGGTCCCTCTATGTTTGTGCAGAACTGTCCCCTATATAATCAAGGGAAGCATAAAATATTTGAACGTCTCTCAGTCAGTTTGCTCGGAGCAGCCTGGCCTCAATAGCACCCAGCCCTGTGCCAGCTAATTAAGCCTTCTGATGGCCAGCATTCTTTACCGGCAGTGGGAGCCCTTTGTGTGATTTCCACAGCATTGCTGCTGGGCTGGGCATGCCGCTGCCAAGAGTAGCCATTTGGGCTTGTTATTCACCACTTACAATCTCTTCATGTCTTGGGCGTCATAAAGCCTGTGTATTTGCTTAACTGCACAGGGAAACTAAGCACCCAATTCTCACGTGCCCAGAGCTCCAGTTTAAACGAGATTTAGGACATTAAGTCACTAAGAATAGTGGCAGAATATGTAATGTCTGTATTTATTGTATTCTTTTTTTGCCCTGGTTGTGCATTTTCCTACTAACTTTTAGATTTTATTTCTAACCATTAAATTTCACTGAAGTCAATAGATATTTTTAAAGAACTAGGCTGCCACGTGTTGGTGTAAAATAATCAGTGTATTACAAAACCTTCTGTATAAGGACATGATTATATTATCTTTGCCATTACGTGTGTTAACAGAGCATTGTTCCAGGGATGATATTAATGTACTAAACTCCAAAACTACATGAAAATTGCATTACTTTTTACCACAGATTGTTCCACCTGCACTGTGTTTATTCCCTCATGAAACAGTGTGAGTAGTAGTGCCCATTAAAAAAAAAATAATTAAAATTTTAAAAAAATAATAAGTGGGTAGTGTGAACAAAATTTGTAATGGTATGATAACGATGCTTTATTGGCATTCATTAGCATTCATGTACATTATACTTTTCTAGGTTTACCATTTGAGGAGTGCAGCAACCCTAATAAAATATTTATGCCATACTGCAGCATGAAGCATAGATGTGAATATATTTATTGGTTGAGAATGCATGTCTTTGTTATAGCAGCTTGTATTTCCTTTGCTTGAAAGTACTCCCCATTTATTTAGGAAGCCTCATCTAATTGGTGTTTGTCTGACCTAAAACTGCAGAAGTAAAATACTTTCAAGCGCAAGTCTGTTTTTCATGCATGAACATAAAGGTTTTACATAATGCATTTTTAAACTTAAAAGCATTTTTTTTGCTGCGATATTAAACATATATTCAGCAGTTCGTTAGCAGTAGAAACTGTTCACTTGATGTAGAATACTGTTCTTATTAGAGAAGAGAATTGTGGTCGGATTTCAGATTTCTGTATCAGAATTTTCCACTGTTGATCAGGCAAGAAACAGCTGTAAAAGATAGCACCCACCAGTGTTTCATTATATAATATTTGGATGTTGGCAGTCAGAGTCCCCAATGTCAAATTTGTTGACAAGCAGTATGTAATTACTTCACTAATTAAAATTACTTCTTGCCAGCCATGGAATATTTACAGTTTATTCCCTCACTTATCTCCAGTTTGTTGTATACTGTGAACTTTGACATGAAGCATCAGTATTGCTAAGGGTCAGAAAAAGCATTTCCCATCTTCATAAGCTGTAATCTCCTTTGGATTCACTTCCCTTCGGTGATCTGGCCAATACATAAAGGTTTTTGTTCCTGGTTAGCCGATGTAAAATCATTGCCGGTTGCGTTATACTTTTGAGGTACATTTCTCTGTTAATATGAACTGTGTGAGAATTTGTGTGAGAGATTTCAAAGGCGTTTTTCTGGAACGGAATGGTGTAATAATATACATAATTTAGCTTTTATGGTTTCTCTTCATCAACTGGACCTACTTCTTCTCTAGTTGAATGCACTATATCAACTTGAGGAATCTCCAGGCTTTTGATAACATTTTAGGAGCTGATGGCTCTTAAATCTCTCTCCACTTAATATATTGTATTCTTTCAAAGTCCCTTTATGTGGGAGCTGTTTGAATATATTATGATTTGGATTTAGTTTTTCTTCAGTAAGTTTTTAATGTTTTTCTTTTCAATGCATTTAAGATTTCAGTGTTGGTTTTATACATCCACTTACCTTTTCACGGAATCATAGAGCACCTCTTTACGTTACATTGGACTGGAGAGAGGTTTACTCCATTGTTCTTCCATATTTTGCCTTGGTCAGTTGAACAGCCCTTGGGGGAAGAAAACCCAAGCAGATTTGGAGTATAGTGTGGAACTCTGCTGAAGGAAGTGAACCAAAGTAGGAGCATCATGTACACAGTTTTGCTTTAGATTTCCAAAACTGATCATTCCTTTCTTACATTGATGCCCTGCTTTTGAGGTGAAACTGTAATTGGAAGGAAGTAATGGCAGGTAAAACTGGGAAAACAAGGGAGGTCTTCTTTTCTCATAGCATGTACAAACTTGGGAATGTCACTTTTTCATATCCAAAAACCTGCTTTAAAAAAGAGCGACTTCATAAGTATTTATTAACAGTATGTGTAGTCACATTGATGAATATGATAGAAGCAAGTTTCATGATTTAGGATTCAGCAGAGGATATTCACACCATTTAACTGCACATCCCCTAAGGCAGCTAGGGTAGGAGCACGAGAGAACTTCTACTTAGTTGCAGTGAGAAGAAGCCATGACTAGAAACCAGCAGGGACTATTTTTGTCTAAGAAAACAGAAGATATTTGTCAGCGCAGTTGTCAGGGATATGTGGGATAACACATATAACAAATGCAAAAGCATTTATTTGCAGACCCCGTGATGTAATGATCCAGAAGTAATATTAATAGTTTTCTTTACTCACCGTTCATCATCTGCGGTCGTGGTCAAGTGGGAGAACAGTTACGTTTTTCTCATGTGTACAGCAAATACTCTGAACTTGATTTGGATGCCGTGTAGTATAATCTCTTGCTTTTGATTAACATGATTCCAATTTCATGGCCAGGCCATTGAATAAGGAACTCAACATTTTAAAACCACTGCTGCAGAGAGTTTCCATTGCTAGTGTTGCATTTATTCAGTTTCAGAATTAAGTAATTCAATCATATCAGAAAGGCTTTATCGTTACGAACCATGTGTGTATTAGCCAGGATTTTGGAGAAAAGGTCTGACAGAGGTTTGGCTTTTTGGTGAATGTGGATGTGAAAACAGTTCTGAAAGCTTTAGGTCCTGCAAAATTCCAACAGTGAGCAGGGAAACTTTAAAGGAGCAAGAAGAGGGTGTATTATCAGAAAGGGGAAGGAGTCTCAGATGGATAATGTTAAGTATTTGAGGCAATTTCTCAGAGAAATTTGAGGCTATTTCTCAGAGTTGTGGGTCTTTTCTTTCAAATAAATCCAACTCAAGCCAGAATCTCAGATTATCCAGTTGTTCAGACCTGTTCTTTCTTTATGAGGGTAACTGCTGGTACGTGTGTGTGTATATATATACCTTATATATATATATATATATATTAGGTCTTTAGTTTTTTTTCTTCTGGAGTGAAATCAGGGATGAAGGTAAACAGGTATGTTTCTTATGGGCTCTGTTAGAAGGCAGAGGAATAACAAACCATATGCAAGACTTCTTCTTAGAAACAATTAAGTGTCTGTTCTTTGGTACCCAAGTCTTTCACTTATCTAACTAGTTCTCTTTGCTCTCTGTTCAGTTCTGGTTTCCCTGCTTCCTAAGTTTTCTTCCACTGGCTTCCTATCTCATTCCACTAGCATTGTAACTCCACCTTGTTCTTCAGGTATCAGGATAGGGACACTTGTGGCTGATCTTTAGCTATCCACTCCTACTATGATTACCTTCTGAATAAGAAAGAAGTATAAATATAATGCATTTATCTTAACTGTCAGTACATTATACCCTGCCAGTTTCCTGGAATGTTCCCTACACAACACCTTTCTTCCTTCATTAGGTATCTTCATTCTCCTACCTCAGAATGTTCCAAACCCCAAATACCTTTCAGGTAACATTTTGCCAATAACGACTTAGTGTTGCTCCTGTCTCATCTCTTAATCGACTCATTTAGCTTGTGTTGTGGTATAAAAAAAATAGAAAATCATAAAACCTGAGGCAGAAAGATTGTTTTCTGTGTCACTTTTGAGGTTCTTTTTATTAGTGCTATATTTTGCTTAGAAGGACTTTTTTCATTTTACAAATGGGTAATAGAAAAAACAAAGGACTTATTTCTAGATCACACAAGTGATCGACGGGGAACAGAATTATACATACTTTTGATTTACGTGCACATCTTCCAATCTAATCTTTTCTAGCTACAGATGTTCATCTGTGATGGGATTCTTGTTCCTGAAAAGCAAGGAGTGTATAATCCACGCACTTTCTGAAATACTCGTTTATTAGTGAAATTCTAGAACATCATACAGGAGCTGACCAGAGAGAGATAAGGATACACCTGAATTCCTTTCTGTGGCATTTGCCATGAAAAGGTGTTTTTATTCCCACTGTCTCCTGCCTTCTTGGTAATGCCCTATTTAATTCCCAGAACAGATGTCATATAGTTTGTGGAATACTCATACCACTCTGATTCATCCCTTGAGAAGCATCCAAGTTGCCTTCTGCAAGGTTCCTGTAGAAAACATGTTCTCATGTATGTTACTTGTGCCAGGGATGTAAAACAAGAGTGGACCTTAGGCTATCTTTCCGTAATTTGTGTTTTCAAGCATTTATAATCTCATTGCTCCCAGTGTACACATTGCATATGTATTCCTCCACGTATTTTGAAGAAAGAGTAAATACAGGTGCAGTTACAGGCACCTGTAGTGTCTCCAGTCTCGTTTCTGACTGAATCCTAAACCTTCAGCACAACTTGAGCAGCCATAATGGCTGCATTGGTAAGTAAGAGAAGAAAAACTTTTTCCCTGAAGGGCAATGTGTATTGCTGTCACTTACTACTTCTCCCCAAGTTTCTGTGGTATGTAGCTTTTTTTCTTAATGTACTGTTCCATGTCATTATGAGAGATTATATCAGCATTTATTTTTTTCTTATTTCTCATTTTTCAAAACCAAATTATATATATTTTTTTAGAAAAAAGTTTCAGGAATCAGGACCAGACAATACGTGTCTAGAACTAGTAATATCTCAACCAGGATATTGGGCCAAGTATCCCTGCTTTAACTCCTGTTGTTTTCTTTTCAAATAAGGATTTTTTTTTCCCTCTTGAGGCTTCTTTGTCTTTTTTTTTTTTTAATTGGGAAAAATATAGCAACTAGGTTACAACTACATATGTTGTAATTGAATTTGCCTTCTATAGGAGACATATTAAGAAGGGCAGTTTTTTCTTGGTCAGTGTACTAGAATTGCATGGAGATTTGCCTGGAGTCCCATGGAAACAGTAATGTGGGTGTTTCACTTGAGAGTTCAAAACAGATACTATTTTAATGCCATGTTTCCAGTATATTTTGCTAGTGGACATCCTATCAAAACTGAATATTTAAATCGTTAATGTATTGCTTAGTTGCATTATTTTCTTGAGAATTGAGTGCAAGTAAAAAAAATGCAGATGACTGTGTTTTGAATATGAATTTGTCCATTTTGCATGAGTCAAGTAAAAAAACAATGCAATCTAACTTGTGCTTTTGCTAGTGTGCTCCAGAGAGCAAAAAGCATAGTTGGATTTCAGTGATTCATTCAGTCTTTGCCTTCCTTGCTGAGATTTCTTAAAGAAAAGACAGTTAATGTGTTTTGAAAGGGTTCACCTCAGTTGTGCGGGACTTTATTTTACATAAGCTGTGAAATAGCCATCAGATAATAAAAACTTTCAATTCAGTCTTGAGTCAGACTAGAAGGATATCCCTAAAGTAATTTTTATTGTCTTATTCCTCTCTATTTCAAATGACACAAGTTTAATTTATCAGTAAAAGGTTTATTTACTGAATTCAGCAATTCTGAAAAGAACTTTTGCTGTAAATGAATGTTTTATTTTACGTGCTTCTAATACAAAGCCTTTTGAGCAGCTCCCTCATTTGTTCCTTCCATCCTCTGCACCATCTAGGAAAAAAAATTAGTTAACAAAGCAAAAGTAATCAGGTAGGAGATGTTGGGGGAGTGGTTATATACATGGTTTATTTAAAATGAAAATCTAATGTTGGTCTGGCATTAAAATTTTCTGGTTGGGCAGCATAATTTTTAACTGGGAATCCTGATAGCAGTGGCTAAAATCTCTAGGCCTGGGTCAGTAGGAATCTGTATTGTATTCTGTCAGGTATCAGTCGTGATACTTGCCAGGCCTGGGTCTCCCAGTTATAGCATACTGTGCTCGTGTGATTTGCAGAGGGAATGGGGTGGTTTATTCTTCGGTTAGAGTTTTAGGACTTCATTATTCTTCATATCCGAATGAGATAAGTAACGTGTGTTCTTTCAGAAATGTTAGTGAATTCAGCATGCAACATATGTGCCAGATTGGTATGATACTGAAATAGAAATGATCAACAAAGCAAGTTTAAAATGCCGCGATAAAGCATCATTTATTCCAGAAATTAGAGTCTGTGTCTTTGTCCTCTAGAGGTGTCTCAGAGAGTCAAATTGATGTCTTGCATGTACTGCTAACTGATTGTGTGGAAATTTTTTTAAGTTCACTTTTTCTTTATTCTTCTGTCTTTTTTACCCATCTTCCCCCATTGTAGCAAATTAGACGGCCGGATGAAAGCAAAGGAGTTGCTAGTAGAGTTGGATCCCTCAAAGTAAATATGTTTCTAACATTTATTTTGCAAGTTTTCTTCTATAGCCTACACTTTTCCTTTTGAAGGGGGAGGTGAGGGGAGGGAGGGAAGGGGCTTTTCCATTTCTCACCATCCCATCATTTTTATTTCAGTATTCTTATTGCTGTTGGGTCACGTTTTGTTTGTTTCTGTGCTACACATAGAACAACCCACTGAAGGCAGGCTGCCACTTAATTAGCTGTGACTGTCACCACAAATAAGAGATAGTAACAACCTCCTTGAAGTGCCTGTAATTTGGTGATCATGATTAAACCACTTCTCCGATCTGTGGTGTTTGTTGTCTCTTCACTGCCTGTTACACGGAGAAGTGACTTACTCATCTTCAGACTACTGCTTCCCATCTTGAAACACAATTAAACTTTTACAGTGCTCACACTTTTTGCATTTAATTCGGCAAAAGACCATTACAAGAGAGTTGAGTATTTCATGTATGTCTAGCCTGTAAATCAGAAAGAATGGGAGTAAATAAAGAGGAAACGAGAGAGAGATTTGTGCGAGGCTTAGACGAATGGAGTCCCTGTTTTGCCAATAATTAGTCCCTTCTGCCTTTTTTGGTTTTGTACAAAGATACTCAAATATTTAGAGCCCTTACCAGAACAGGCAGCTATCTAAACCAGTACCTGCCATGGCTAGTGTTACACCCTAATGAATGGTTTAAAACCCAGGAGGTAATCTGTGCGAGACACCGATCATGTGCAGTCCAAGCCATTCTGTTAAGGTTCCATCTCAACAGTTGCCTCTTTTTCTGCCATCCAATTTGTCACCTTTCTTCCACTTTATTTCCTTTCAGCCCTTTCTCAAGCGCTAATTCTTTCATTTTAATTCTGCCCTCTCCTTCCCTTTCCTACCTTCTTGATCTTTTGGTTTGGTTTTGTATGTGAGTGAGCCTTTGTTCCAGGACAAGCCGTGCTCTCTGTTCTCTAACACTGCTCCACAGTTGCTCTTTGTGAAAATGTTATTTCACTGAGCGTAAAGAAGGGGAGGGGAAGGAGTAGTTATGCACCTCTTTCCAGTAATGCCACCATTTAAATTTATCTTAGCATAGAAAAAGAAGCCAGTTGCTGTTTGTTGGTACAAGTTCTAGCTAGAGGCATCTGTAGCATTCCTCACTGTCTGTGAGGCTTTATCTTTTCATCTGGTGTTTGGGGAGGAGGTTCTAGTTACAGCGTAGGTGAGAAGAGCACTGGACATGACTGGGGCGCTGTTTCAGTGGGAGACATTCAGGTCCGCTGAGTTCACGTGGAGGAAAACAGAAGACAGCCACAGTTTCTCGGCTGTTTTTGAAAATTTTGTATGTAATTACTGTGATCCGTGCAATTTAATGGCTCGCCACGTGCAATTCTAGATGTTAATGCACATACTTATGCAGAAGATGTAGCTTATTTAAGTGGTGGGGGCTCACCTATTATGTTTATGAACACCCACTGACACCTAATTTAGGATTATATCTGTATCTACTGCTCAGGATTTGGTTTCATGAGCCAAAATACATATTTAGACATGAAATGTTATATGAATATCCTTATAGAAAATGGGAAGTACTAACTGAGGCTCCCAAACATGAATATTTGCCTCTAAAAAGTTATTTTTGATGGAAATAAATTCTAGAATGCAGCCTTACCAATAAGCAAGCAAATAAATAAAGGAACAGTGTAGCAGAGATTCAGTAGCTTTAGAATGATCTGTCCTTTGATTTTTAATTTTTTTTTTCCTGCATTGAAAAAAGAGCCACGTTAATCAAACAAAAAGATCTTGCTTCCAGATTCCAAGTTTACTGAGCTTGTATGTCTGAGATGATCAAAGCACTTTGATTTCTTGAAATGTTTTGCCAGAGGCAGTGAGAAATGTGTTATGCTATGATTTATTTAAAAAAACCACACACACACACACACAAACAAAGAACAGAAGAAAAAAAAATGACGAGAACAGGTTGCTTCTTCAATTCATTTTCTGATGTTTACATGTAGCTCCATCGAAAGCTGGAGGAGCTCAGAGATCACCTAGAAGGCAATGTCAAAGGATGCTCTCTCCGAGTAAATGTACGATTTCACTCGGTGATCTGTTTTTTTAAAACTTCTGCTGGCTGGTAACACCAATTCTGATTGGTTTGTCCTCTCATCCCCATCTTTTTTCTTTCTCTCTCTCTCTTTCTCCCTTTGTGTTTTCTTTCTTCTCTAGCTGGGGTTTCATTTTAATGTGTGTGAGAAACCTGACCTAATTGACAGAGTTTGTTTAATAGAATAACCTGCTGCATTTTAATGAATGCTAATCAAACTGCTTGGCCTTACAGCAACTAAAACAATCCCTTTCCAAAATTGAAGTTGCATATCTAAAAGTGTCCTGAATATTAAACTTTGCAACAAATAAAATAGATATCCTCAGTTTAAAGGATAAAAATATCTTCTGAAGTGATCGATAGCCTTGCGTGAACTGACAACTGTGGCTGATATAAGGTAACCCAAAACCTCTGTCTTTGCCTTTAATCATTTTGGGTCCCTTTATTACCTCACAAAATAGGTTAATACTTGGTTTAACGCCAGCTATGCAAATTTTGTTGCATTTTCTTTTAGCAGACATACAAAAATTCTGCAGCATATTTCTTACATGTTACTTTTGTTCTTTAATGAAAAATAATGTGAAAAAAGGATTAAGATCTGGTATATCAGTCGTGACATCCCTATAAAGTTGCCTGTTTTTCGCAGAAATATGTAATAAATCAAATCCAGCATAACAATACAGACAGCAGTGCCCGTTTTTAGGAGTTCATAAGATCAGCTTTTCAGCAATTCTGTAGAAGTGAGTTTAAGCCCCATAACTTAATGTATAATGAAAATTAGAAAAAAGGGACGGTTGTGAGCATAGTAGGTGTGAACTTTTGTGACCATTTATCCCTTTGCGCATCCATCCAGGGAAGATTCCCCGAATAATCTCTTTAGATTCATGTCCTGTTTGTGTCTGCCATACACTATGACTGTTGTCATTCTCAGCGCTGTCATTCTAATGCTTAACCCACTATGGTTATGTAGTGCAAGATAATCTTGGTAATGATAATGATTTGATAATTTTTACCCCTTTTTGGATGCTTTTGCATATCCAGCTGTGTATCTGAACTAAAGCTGATTTCTGCTCATTGTCAAATAGAAGTCCCTGAGTTTATAATCTTTTGCAGCTGAAAGAAAAAAAAAGAAAGCTGTTCTAATCACACATTATTTCACAGAAAGTCATATGGAGAAAGGTTTCAAATGAAAAGCTGTGTCCTCATTAGCCATGGCAAATTAGTTGTCATGAAGTTGTCCTGTTCCTCTGTGCCACTGTATCTGTTCTTTCATGGGCTGTACCCTAGACCTTGTAAGAAAGGAAGTCAGAATGTGAACTAAAATATGTTCCATATATACTGCATATGCCTTCAAAGTTTCTTAAAACAAGCAGGACACATTGCAGGTATAAAAACATGCAAGTGAAATCTGCTGCTATGTCACTGCCACTCTGATTCTTGCTGTAGTAACGGATGTTTTAGATAAGCCAACATTTTAAAAGGCAACGTACAAATGCCTGATCAAAAAAAAAAAAAAACAAATCCATACTAAATAGTGGATAATTGGAAAGAAAATGACAAAGGATCACCTTTAAAATAATTTTCATCTCTTCCATATGGCTTTTGGAAAGGGGTTTAGATATGTTGTTAATACTCCTACAATGTGGCAAATGTATTGAATGATGTGGGAGGGGGAGCATCTGATGTATCTGATGGCCAGCCCCAGAAATGAAAATAAAATGCTATTGCACAATTGTGTATACTATTAAGGTGGAACCTTTGTTCCAGAATGAATTGCGAAGATATGCTTTCCAGATTAAATTCAAAGGCCATTGGAAATATGTAGGAAACGTTGAAATTCTGCAGAATATCCCAGATTCCACCAAAAGTTTAGAAAGCCTACCAGATATTTAAAAAAAAATTGCACTGAAAACATGCATGAAAGTTGGAGTTAATGAAGCAGTTTTTGTTTTAAAATACTTTTAATGTCAGCAGTAACGCAGAACCATTTACAAATAAGTTAACCTGACCTGAGATTTGTTTTTCCATTTCTTCTTGAGATCTTCATTCATCTTCCTTGCAGCTACTCCAGTTCTTTTAATTGCTTAATCCTTTGACCCCTCCCAAAGACCAGTGTTTGAAGCTGAACTTAAGTATTATTTAGAAAAATTAGCCTTCTGTCACTTGGACATGTTAGCATTGCCCTAAGTGCATTAGCTACTGAGGTGATTGATGGTGAAACAGCTGACTGGTTTCTATTTTAGAACTCATACTACCTGCTAAAATTGACACCTTCCTGAAAGTGTGGAGTTCAGCTGAAATTCAACAGAACAATACTGCTTCAATCTGTGTTCTTAAGATTTTTTTTAATGGTGTAGGCTAAGAATTTTAGATGGAAGTTTAAATTCTGCAGAAAAGTATTATGGAAAGCCCATCAGGAGAAAAAAAAAAAAATCTAAGTCTAAAAGTTCTACGCAGAGTTCCCAAGTAATATACCAAGCAATTTTTGTGTGGCTTTTGACCAGCATGGTTCCAAATAAAAGATTGTAGTTTTGCTCCAGAAGGATGTTCTCAGAATTCATAGCAGAGGCCGAACGCTGTCCATGAACAGTGTTTAATGAAACCGGGTTTATAATTTTTCATAAAGAGCTGTATCTTCCAGAGTCTACAGTCTCCTGCGTGCAGCGTTCTGTCTTACTCTAAGTACCTGCCTTCTTTGATCATGATGAAGGATTACATTTACAGGGCTTTTTTTCCCTGGTCTTAATATCCCGATATTAAAGTCAAGCCAGTAAGGCCACAGACTAACAACAAATTGCTCTTGCAGCCTTTGAACTGGATTCTTAGTCCTTGCAAATAGCCCAGCTCTTCTAAAGTCATTCTCCCCGCGGGCGATTTCTGTGACTGACGGCATGTCCCCTTGAACGTTCCTGGGGAAAACAGCCCAACAGCTCAAACGTTAGCACCTTAGTTTCACCTCAGGTAATATGTAGGGGTTGTCAGGTAGCCCACAAAATACGGAGGGCTGCCCCCTCCCTCTGACTGAAAGAAACAGTTGCTGGAGTTCATGTACGACAACAAGTTGTAAGCAGAGTAGGTGATTGATTGCAGAGTCATCAAAGGAGCTTGGAAAGTCTTGACATTTGATTTGAACAGCACAGAAACATTACACTTACAAAATGCTGCAATCAGGCAGATGCTTAAAAATGGAGCCTAGTTCACAAGAAAGCTATGACATAGAAATTGTCAGGAAATCAGAAGTGTGCAGCGGGTTAAACAGTCACATTGTGTGATTCTACTGAAAATAACCCAAACAGCAGTCACGATGTGCAGAACTGTGCCGTGAGCACTTTCTTCAAGAACATTAGATCATTTTGAGACTACAACTCCTGAACATACCTTTGATCTCATCATTATGAGAAAATGACATCGGCGAATTGAGGGTTTTACATGAATAAGAAAAAAAGAATCTGGACTGAGTGAGATTAAGGAAAATTGTCTCTCTGTGTGTTTGAGCATAGGGAGAAATAAAATGTACAGCCATCTTACTGAAGGGAATATTATAATTTGCTTCTATACAACTGGAACTGTGAAAATCAGAATCACAGAACGGTTTGGGTTGGAAGGGATCTTAAAGGTCATCTAGTTCCAACCCCGTGCCATGGGCAGGGACACCTTCCACTAGACCAGGTTGCTCAAAGCCCCATCCAGCCTGACTTTGAAAACAAAAACACAGAATGATTTGAAGTGATTAAACACTAGTAGGAAGAAGACTGAAGTTAAATGGTAAGTTTAGCCTAGAGACTAATGAAAATATGGATAAATAGATCATGGAACAATTTGACAAGGAAAGTAATTCTAGTTAGAGTAGTTGTCCAAGAGAAGTTTAAAGAAATACCAAGTGTCTAGCGTACCCCTTGTAAGTTAGTTTGAGGAGCAGACAAGATGAGCCGAGTTCTTCAAACCTTTGCAGAGTATGATTCCAAACCTCCTCGTCGTTGTTGTTGCTGTTTATCCAGTTGCTGCTACTTCAAAAACTGCGGTGGTGATGTTTGTTGCTGTTCCTGCATTCTTTGGATCCTCACCTGCAAAACCAAAGCTAATGGTTCTTTTTCTATACTGTTGCAAGACAAACCATGGAACAATGGTTGGACATTATTTATGAGAATCTTGGTTAGAGGCTCATCCAAAAGTCTCAGGTGAATAGCAGAACCCCTGTTCTGAGCAAAAGCACACCTTCTCTTTCTTAGAAAGCTTTCAAAGCAGTATTTCTAGAAACAGTTTTTGCTCTGTCAAGAAGGGGTTCTCTCTCTTTTTTTTTTTTTTCTTTACAATATAGACTGTTTAGGAATAATACTTCATTTCTTAAAACTGCATTTTCTACTCTTTCTATTTGTCTGAAGGAATCTTCTATTTTTGACATAATCCTGCACATCACCTGACTGTATCAAAACATTTCATCAGGTGAAGAAAATGCTGAGTGCATGCGAACATTTAAGATGTTGTGAAGTGATTCAGATTTCCTTAGTAATGGATTTATACGCAATGCCAGAAAGGAACAAAAACATTTTCAGAATATTAAAAAAATCTCAGTGAAGAAAGAACAGCTGTATAGAAATATATAATGGACACACATGAAAACAGACAAATGTGACTGTAGAATTTTCCTGGAAGGGCTATTTTATATGTCAGTGAAGAACTATGAAATATGCATTTGAGATTGAAGAATATTCATAAGAGTCTTTTTATGAGTACCATGTTCTCTGCTCAGTCCATCATAATACCCAAGTCAGCAAGTGGCCGCTAATACTTTGTGTGGAAATTCTTGCTGAGTTCATCTTTACCACAAATGTATCCAAACTGTACAGATGCTAATTTTCTTGAAGTCTAAGGAAGTTTTGCTGGGGCTTCTGATAATTCATTTGTCCACCACTAGAAAAAAGACGAGGAGATTTTTAATGCATCTGTAAGAACCATGTCTTTTTAAATTTCATTTATTAGGCTACTTTTGATCTTTCTTCACAGCCAGTTGCCATCAGATCAAAAGTTAAGGGACAAAACAAGCCCCAAACAAAGCAAAGACTTCTGGATTTCTTAGGAAAAGAAATCCTATAAATTACTGGAAAGTCCTTTTTTAATACTCGAGTTTTGTCTGCGTGATAGTATGGGAAAATCGCCATCTTGTATAAACAAAGTGTTTCTGAAGCAATCAGTGAAACTGTAGAGTTACCAGTTAACTTGTGTTTGTGCCAAAAGCTTTCGGCAGTGGACAGTACCCCTCAAGAATGGCTGCAGTGTTCTACTGACCTATATCTGGCCATTAGTCATTTAACTTTGCAAGATATTCTGCTTTTGGGGACAGTGAGATTGAAGAAATACCTCTGTTAAAATGCTGGTCTGAGCATCTGAAAACACAAAGATATCCGGGGAAGAACATGCCTATGGGTTTTCACCCTGTACGCTTTGCAGGGTTAGAATAAAACTAGTAGGTTTAAACGAAAGAGATCGGTAAAACTTCATCCTAGATTACCTCGTTGTCCTAAGGACAGTGTTCTCAGTTAGTTAGAGGAGGAAGGACTGATAGTTGTCTTCAGATTCATCATTAGCTTTAATTATTTTGCAACACCAGTACTTTTTTGTTTCGTTTTGTTTTTTAAGAAGCTTCCACCTTAAAAGGCATAAATTTGGAGTTTCTGAAATAGCTGGTCATGGAAACTTAATGAACCCCCTGCTACTATCTCAGTGCTGGAACCACCTATACAGAAAACCTGAGACCCTGACTGTGCCACCATTTCTTTTTTAACAATGTTTTCTTTTCCCCACTGCACAACCAGGCTCGGCTCCCTTCGTGCTCATCCACCTATAGTGTTTCTGAGGTATACTTTGCACGTGTTCTCTCACACAGTCGACCTGCTCGCCCATCACACTTCTTTGGTTTTATTTACTTTTTTACTTTTTTTTGCATTGCACTGTGCACAAGTGGGGAAAAATCAGCTGGGGGGTGGGGGCAGATTTTGCATGATCAATCTGCAACCATGTTCAGCGTGGTTTTAAAATCACTACACCAGTCTGGGACCACCATGTGTAGTTTAGCTAAGCAACTGCTACATAACATATGAGCTTAAGTGATATAATAAAAGCATCCTTAATTATCTATTACATTAAAATAAAAATAATAAACTTACAGATGTCCAGGCTGTACCATGCTTCTCTTGTTCGCCTGGCCCGTTTTCAGCCAGGCTGTAAAGACGGCCGTCTCTGGAAAGGCTCTGTAAGGATGGCCTTCGCATTATGATTACTAATTACTTGTCTAGATATAGGTGATTTTAAGATACCTGAAGTTCAGATTAATTCCCAATATTGGTATTAGGTCACGACCTCCCAAAACGCCTATACTGTTGCAAATACTTCCATATCAGCTTCTTGATAGTCTTCCATAACAAGGTGTAGTAGAATCTTAACAGGAACTGGAAAGAAAAATACATTCAGTTGTAATTAGGAGGGAGAAAAAAAGGAGGAAGATCTTAAGATAAACTAGAATTCACAACATCATGGCATAAAAACAGAGTTTATAAAATACCGTCCAATTAATGCCATGACCCCCTGTGTAAAGATTAGGCTTCAGCGTATTATTATAGTTGATTAGTGCAGGAGTATCAAAAAGATAGACTTGAGATTTTCTGCAATGCTGAATCAGTCTTGGGCACTCACAGGTATTTATTCTGTATTTTAAAAGAATCCCTTAAAGTTGACAAGAGCTCATAAAAAGATGATGGTTCGCTCTATCTCACACGGTGGGCCAATTTCTAGACCTGACACGAATGTGCTGTTAATGAGCATCATACCAAATGCAACTCAAGGAGCTCACCGACTCCATCACTGCCCCTAAGCAGGAGGATCTGTGTGTAAACAATACCTTGCTGAAGCAAAAGCTTCAGCTTCTCAAGCAATCATTCCTAGCACTTCCTTATCCTTAGTAATAGAAGGTTTTTTTCTAGTTTCAGTGTATGAACAGGGCAAAAATTAATAAAAAAGTTTTCCGGAAGAAAGATCCTTACCAATGTTTCTGTCATAGATAAGTAGTTGCTGTCTGGCTCTCCCAGGAGACAAGTCATTTTAAAGATACTCAAGTATGTATTTTTAAAAGCACGTGATATGTATTCTGCAGTTTGTTGTGCCTCCTTACTCTATGATATGAAAACGTCACTGTTTTTATCATGATTACCATCAAAACACCAATATGGAATAAATAAGCAATACTTACAGTATATACTTATGTAGTATATATTATGCACATACAAAGACACTTTTTTCTAAGCTAATAAAGGAGCAGTAAATTAAGTTTAGTACTTACTGATGCGGGACAAACGCCATCCTCACTCAACCAGCCATTCTTATGAAATTAAGAAAAAGCATTGGATCACAGGCACTTCAGCTTGATGGCACTTTGTTTCCGAAAATCCAACCATTATAGTTCACGTCAGCAAAAATGGTGAACGTGCTCTTAAGGATTAAAAGGTAAATAAGCCACTTTCAGGGGAACTGGACTCTTCTTGCTTTGCCTGCAACTTCAAGGCATTTGTCCTTCTCACGTTCTGGAAGGATCACTGCTTTCGGAAGAAATACAAACCAAGGTATTGTGGCTGGTGACTGGTCAACACGTATGGGTCTCATGCTTGATCAGATGCCACAGACTGTTTTGCCTTCTTCAAAGCTATCGGGCTGTAGTACCGATGAATGAACTTTGGATAGTTAGATTCTACTGCAACTGGTAAGAAAATTGGAGTATTAAGGGCATGAAAACTTAGTGAACACTGTCCACAAAGGATGGCTTTGCAATTTGTGGTAGTCTGCTAGCTGATGTATCAGGCTGGCACTGCAAGACTCTACAAGCAATTCATCCTTTATACTCTGTCCAACGGGAGTATCTTCAGATCTAAAATGCAAGTAACCTGGCTACCTGGTGAACTGGATCTTGTGATGCAGTTAAAACATTTCTAGCCGATCAAAATTTCATGCCTATGAAACATAGAGTGCAAGACCTAGGCTGCCCTCTTTGAAACTGCGAACTGAAGATGTAAAAAAAATACGGATACGTTCTTCTCTGGTGGCAGGTTAGCACCCTGGGTGTCTTTTAACGGGCCGTTTGAGCCAATAACAGATCCAGAGGATCAAATCCATTGAAACTGAAGATCTCTGTGGCTATCGTAGCTGTTTGAAGAGGCAAGGAGGGATTGGAGAGTCTCTGGGATCCATAAAGGATTTGTAGCCTGAAGTCTTAACTTTGCAAGAGACTCTTCATTCAGAAGTACAGTGTAACGTCAGGGTGCGTGTCCAGCAGTACTCAATGTCATCTGCGATTCTTTTGGAAAATGAGGAAGGCTGCTATGAATAAACAACATCCTGACCTCTAAATGATACGACAGAAAATCTCCCAAACTGAGGTGTTGTTAAACTGAGTCCAAAAGCCTGCCATTAGTTTTGATCAAGGGCAGGAAAAGGAGTAATGTTGTGTTGGATCTCTTGCATCCGAGGGGGAAAAAGGACCACGCTTTTGACAGGATCTCAAGGTTGTTTCTTGTGTCTACACGTATTTCTGTGGTTCTTATTTGCATAAAATATTCCTCTTAGGCTGATTCTTAAGCACCAAGTTCAGAGCTTTTTGATTTTATGTGTCTAAGTGATTACCAAATAGCCTCAGACATTCAGAGAACACCAGGAACATGGAGACAGAAGAAACGGAAACAGCGCTGTGGGAATTCAGCTGAGCGTGCCTTCTGACAAAGGTACAACAAAAGATGAAAGATAACCCCATATAAACAATTGCTGAAATCTGTTTTTCAGAAATCGATATTGTAGATTCTTCCTAAGCAATTTCCTTACAATTTTAGTTGTTCAGAAAAGCTCTGGAATTGGATTAATTGGCACTCCTGCAGCTAAGGTTGCCAAAAGGAAAGAGAGTATACTATCAGGGATTTTTTTATGCTGATACGTAGATGGTCTTTGATTGAAGAAGACTTCCAGCAGAAGAGAAACTTGGGATCTGTGCATTCTGCATCGTGAAGAATTTGAGGTAGAATTTGCTGCCTGATTTTTCTCATAGAAAACATCCTTATAGAGGTTATTTTGCATCTCAGAGTCTGGTAATTAGGAAAAGCTTCTTCTCACCTGTTCCTTTCTACCACACTGGTGAAACTGTGGATGTGGTCTACTGATGCCTATTTGAGAGGAATCGGCAGAAAGTTTTTTAAAACTTCTGTTTACCTTTAGTTACAGAAGGGTTTTCATAGTTTGAGCTCCAGGCATTATAGGGTAGTAGCACTATATACATCCTTAGCCCCTGTCAGCACCTTAACAATTCCACTTGTCTAGAATGAGATCTTGTCTTTGCAGTTTTTCAATGCAATTAAATCAAAGTGATTTTTCTTTAAAAAGTTATTCCCTCGTAGAGAATTAAGAGAAGTAAATTAAATTAAGAGAAGTAAACCTTTAATGCTCTAAAATGGTATAATGATAAAATATAAATTCATATTTCTCTTTGAATTTCACAATGTGCAATTAAGTTTTTCCCCCTTCATGAAAACCAGTTAGCTTCATGACTGTAACTTTCGTAAATGTTGGCAGGACTCCTTAAATGATGTTTTTAAGAGTAGACATATTAATTAGGAATGATCCTGACTTAGCAGTTACGCAGTATAGTGTGTAGTATATCTATTATTTTCATATTATCCAGTTGTCACAAAAAATAGTAATTTATTTTTTTTTTAATAGCAGTAGTTTACTTAAATTATTGAATCAGACTGGTTTCACTTAGATTTGTAGAAGCACTCCGACTTCAGCTTGTATCTTAAAAATACCGTACAAAATGTAAAACTAACAGATTGACCAATGAAGGTTCATAGTCTCCTCATTTATAAAATTGCGCTTGGGTAGTATTATGCAATGGCCCCATTTTTTATCCTCATTTGTATCTCAGAATTTTTATTACCAGCTTCAATCAATCTCTCTCGCTCTTTTTCTCGCCCTCTCTTCTGGCTTCTGCATGCGCTATGTGTTTGGCTAAAAGCGTAATGAAGGAAACCTATCGAGCTGCTTGTTGAAAGTATAGTGGGAGTAAAATGTTTACTGCAGTGCTATTCCCTGCTTTCTAAAAAAAAAAAAAAAGGCAATTTTTCGAGGAGGGAGACACAGGTCTGTAGCTTGTCATGTGTTTTCTTTATTTATTTATATGGAGTGGTTAGGACGTGATGCCTTGTGTTGTGAAAGATCTGCAGAGCTTCGTGTTAGATTTCTCTCCCACAAAGTACATTATTTCTGTAAAAAATAGTTTTGGAATATGTATAGGCTGCATACTGATTGATGGGATTTGATTGTCTACTCAGCATTGTTAATAAAACAACAGAGACTTGTATTATCTTACCTCATATTGCGAGAACGGAGGGACCAGTGCAGGGAATTCAGTATCAGCAGTATCCAGAGAACAAAGGGAAATAACATTTCCTGCGAGAGGCAGTTGACTTCAGAAGTCCATTCAGAGGCTGCAGGAAGGTTTTTCTCTCCAATGTTCAAGTATTCTATAGAGCATACATTACAAACTGTAATAACTGAATCTTGTTCTTTACAGCTAAAGCTGGGTAAGAGGCCGTTTCTCGTACTTAGGCTAGTTTGAATAGAAAGCAGTACTGAAAGACCAAGAACAGCTGCTCTGGCTTTCAGGTGTTACCACCACCATAAAACCTAGAATTTAATTTTAGGTACAAGCTGTTCGGTTCATTGTTGATACCTGTTGTAAATCTCCACTACACAGCTCAACTGATTTGAGGATGGGTGGACCACTTATATCTCAAAGGCAGAGGGGGCTACTTTTGACAGTCATTTTCAAGAGCATCCTTAACATGTGCACAGTAAGCCCAGCATTTTGAATTCGCTGCCTACCTGCAAATTCTGCATCCAGGACTTGCAGAAGGCTTTTCTGGCTCCAAGAAGGTATGCCAGCTTCCTCAGCTGGCTTAAGAATATGGGAACTCCTTATACTGTATCATCCTTTTTTTAAATTAGGTTTCTTACTCTTTTATCTAAAATATTTCTCTCTACATTTCTAACCAGTGGGCCAATTAATGCAATTTCTGAGTTAGTTTATTCTGATATTATAACTTAAAACTTTACAGAAGTAATTCGCCAGATAATTTTGTGATTAATTTCAGCATGATAATTGCCTGTGCAGTGTCAAATAACTGAGAAGGCCTTCAGTCAATGTTTAGGCACCCCAGAATGCTTTAATGCCAGGATTATTTTTGTAATTGTGGAAATATTTTAATATAAAGTAAAATCCTAAATGAATATCTATATACAGTGTCTGAAATTTGGATTGCATATTGTTAAAGGTCTGTCTCTAGCACTGGTTTTTAAGATCATTACAATAACAGCAAGAAAACTATGACATAATCCTAAGAAACATAAATAGGTTTGAAATAATTCCATGGGTGGGTTTTAGACTTCGAGGTATAATGAGTGAATTACATGGGTTTGTTATTGGTCAGATCACTAGGCTGGTTTTGTGCTCAATATTTATGCCCTTGACTTGTACGTTTTTGAAAACAAACTTGATTAGGGTGGCACAAAGTTTGTTTTTTCTTACATCAATTAACTTCCACTTCTGTAATATTAATATAACCCATAAATAGGGAAAGCACAAACAGAATCAGTCACACATAGTAATTTCCGGAACAGGATTTCCTTTTTCTTTGCTTTTTCTTTGCTTTTTCTTTTGTAAACTTTTCTGTCTATGTATCAGCTGGAGATTTTTTTCTTTTTTTTACATTTTTTTCAATACAGAAAATTTCATCCAACCCTGACAATCACAGGGTGACATAGTGCAAGTGAAAAAGTGTTTCAGAAGATGGAAGCCCATGACCAAGAAGAGTGGACCTGTGCCTTTTTCTTTAACATAAGATCACTCTCAAGGCATAGACAAAGGTTGTTCTTAGACAATTAAGGCCGTGCCTTGGATAAGGGAGTCAAAGTGAGGTAAATGTAACCAGTTCCTCTCCATTCTCTCCTCTGCTTTCAAGCAGAAGTCAGGCAGATACAGAATTTGATTCTTTACGTCTGATGTAAATATGCTGATCCGTTGAACAAAAGTTGCTCCATTAAATTGCAATTGCCTATCTCATTGCCCATGTGCTTTGCAGAGGTGCGCTTTGAAATCAGAATATCTTGATAAAAAGAAAAGTCCTTATTTACCCGTGCTATCCACAGTTCAGAAATAAACGAACACAACAGACACAGTAAGGGTCCACTAATCATTTGGGTCTTGTTAAACTATATTGGTCCAATCTAGTCCTGGTTTTCTGTGCAATTTTTTTGCATTTGCTAACAGAACAGTGAGGTTTTAAGTAAAATTAGAATTTTTAGGTATTTATCTTTCAAACATGAACAATAGGTCAAAGCTTTATATTTGGCAATTGCCATTTAAAGAATTACAGCTTTTCTATTGCATTTTGCTTTGCTAAACGTACGACTCTAGGCTTAAAAAGAATGAATTAAAATTCTTACTTTTAGAGAAATATGGTTTCCTCAGTGCACATTAAAATGCAAAAAATAATGAAAAGCCAGTGATCTAGTTTCCTTATTCATAGAAAATAGCTTTGCTAGTTCTATCTTCGTTCTTGTTATTGGGATTAGCAGCTGCACAAAGTATCTTCTGGGGCATTCTCTCTGCCGTACCAGAATAGAGAACTATTCTTGCTGCAAGAGCTAGATTTCATATCAAGGCATTCATGACAACTTGTGAGTGAAAGTTTGGCGAAACTTCAAGTTACATCAGGAGGCAGAGTGCCTTATTGCAATAATCTGATCAAGGTATACATGAATAACTTTGATGAATGCCATCTTAGATATTTACAAGAAAGTTCATTTTTAAAAATTCATTATGAAATGTTACTATATTTGTACTTTAAATACAACTTATCTTTATTTACCCACTGCTGAATTTCAAATTAGATCCATTATTAGTTCATACATTCAAAATAGAACCATAATGTTCCTTAATCCTACAGATCCTCTGTACGTGGTACTTTACCTGGTGACTTCTCTTCAGTTCAAGCGCTAAGTTCATTGACAAAGAACTAGTTAACATTCAGCAGAGTGGTAAAAACTGCGATTTTGAATGGCATTTCATTTCATATTACAGATTTTGGCTTAAACTTTGTTTATTCAACTTATCAAAATGTTAATACTTTTTGTTGATTTTTATTATGGTAGGATGCTTCCCAGCGGTGCATTTATCAGAGAGAGAATAAGTAAAATCCAAAGTGTCTATTAGGAAGCACAGGCACTAAGAAATTGAATGATGAAATCACAGCTACTTCCCAGCTAAAGTTACTTGCATTTCTATACTCTAAAAATCAAGTAACTCAGAAATAATTTCCATCCTTTCCCACTTGGAACTTTGAAGTTCTTTGCTGTTGGTTTCAAGACAAGTCTTTCTGTTTCAATTTTAAATGCCCGTCACTGAATTTTCCCCTTTCTTTCTTCTTCCACAAAACAGAGAGGCAATTCACCCTGCTTTGTGGTAGGGATCCTTTATGCAATCTTTTATGAAACAAATTAGATCAAGTCAGAGCTGTGAATGTCATTTTCCTTCTGACTGCTTATAGTTCAGACCCGTGTATGTAATCTACATTTGCATATTCCAAAGTAAGTCTAGTCATTATTTCTCTGGTATTACATCCCTTTAAGCAGCGGGGTTTTCCACGTTCTTGTGCTGTACCCTACCTTGGACTGTATGGCAGCAACCCTGGCTTGGTAAGATGTAACTGTGAGATTTCTGGTTTAGACAACCACTGTTTTCTTTTTAAATCCAAATAGCAAACTGCTCACCAGCATACAGCGCTCAGTATTTATTTCTTTGGGTTCTGCTACTGAAATCAGTTTATTGCAGAAGCCAGGCAATAGTTTGTATTCTGTTACACTAGTAATAACACTCAGTGCAACTGCTCTCTAGGTTCAGCTCCCAAAGCAATCTACCTCCTTGAGTCAGCTGCAGTAATAGAATCTATGGAAAATTAGTCTAGAGTCTGAAACAGTGATAAATCAAAGCAGATCAAAGCTTCTGTTGCATTGCTGTGGTGGCTTCTGGGGTAATCACTGGTGTAAAATACCACAGGTGTGATCTAATTTACATGTATCTCTAGTGGACAGTGTCTGTTTGAACACATGGAAACACAATTAGATATATAGCCAGCGGGGTCAGTATCAGTAACGTACGGCTCAAATGGCAGGGGGTCTCATCAGTGCTCCCTACATTAGCTTCCTGGTTTTCCTGTTCTTCAAATGCAGTTTTGTAGCTTGGAAACAAGTTTTTTTCCTAAGCATGAGTACCATGAAGTTTTTCATTTAAGAGCTGGAGGGCAGAAGGAATGTCCTTATTCACAATGTTTTCCAAATCCCTTCCTTGTCTGTGAATGTCCAAGATTCAGTGCTGCTGGAAGCCCACCCAGATGAATATTCTCTTCTCAGACACATAACTGCTGTGGGGAGACTGGTGGTTGCCATCGTGCTGGACCTTGCAATCCAGACTGCCAAATTCAAGACAGCGCTAAAGCAATCTTATCCTTTTGAGCCTTTGAGGCTCAAAGCAAAACCCTAAATGCAAATCCTCTTTCTGCATTTGTGTTTCTGATCACTTTGAAAAAATTTTCTAACTTGGGTTTAACAGTATAGTTAAGCAGTATTTGCTTGATTCCAGCCTCTCCATAGCCTATGAACCCTCTGAGATCATCATGTGATGCATCCGTGATGATCCTGATTTCACGTTAAGGATTCTTCTCAGAGGAATAAAGTCTTGTGTTTCTGCCTCAGCGCAAAGGCAGAAACCTCTCTCTTCATGTAGGAAGTTCACTGTGCTGGTATGTGCTGCTCAGGTGGATTCACTGTCTGAAACTTTATGTTCTTCACAGTTGTTCCCTAGTTTGCATCTTAACTTAAAAGAGCTTTATTCATTTTTATACTTGAAAGAGTATGAGTCTGAGGTTTTGGCTGAGTGCCGCAGACATCAGTGACTCTAATATACACCGTATAGAAGATTGTCGTTACCTGTATTTGCTAGATTTTGCTCTTGCCCTTGAAGCCCTTTAAATTTGATGCTCCTAGCCCAAATAAAAACGTTAAGCTGATCTAAAATCAACTACTTTGAATTTATGCCAGTGCAGAAATTTCAATCAGACCACATGGGGAAACGTATGTTTTGTTCGTGCTTGTACAGTTAAAGAAGTAGTCCAACCATTCACCTTAGAATGATAATAACTATAAAAATCTCCAACCAAAATTGCTGGCAAACACCAGTGGAAAAAGCTGAAATTCAACTTTAAATGTGCTTCCAAAACATAAGAAATTGGGTGGTGGCCTTTTGTTGACTCTTTAGACCTGAAGATTCACTGGCCAGTTGATTAGTGGCTTTTGAAGCTTGTCCTTGTTTTGGTTTTGTTGTTACTCTTTTCACGTGTTCCTATTTTTTCAACATAGAAATGTAAGGAATGTTACCTGTGTAGTCAGCTTCCGGGAAGATAAGATTGTAAGCATGAAATATGGGTTGTAGGCTTTGTTAGCAGTTAAATGTTAGATTCAAACCCCTTTGAAGGTCAATGGAGAGAGGCTTCTGTTGCTCCCACAGACCTGGGGTCAAACGGATGGAAGCCTTTTGGCCTCAGACGAGGTAGGAACCAAAGCAGTGGAAGCTTTGTCCCTTCCGTACCAACATTTATTCAGATATTGACAATAACTAGATACCAAGAAATCTGAATTGTGTTTCCCAGTTGTAGCAGAAGGGGTGAATGGTGACTCCAGCTATCCTGCTTTCGGTCCAGGAGACGTACAGCTGTCTGCTGGAACAGAAAACACGATGGCGAGGCAGAAGGCCCAGAATGGGTACCAAGGAAGACTATGTAGCATTTTCTGTCACCATATTAATGCAAATTTCATGTTCCATGCTGAAAAAAACTTCTTACACCATTTTCAGGGATACTTATTTTCTGCATGTCCTTCTTGAGACATACTGAGTGATGTTCAGATATGCTGAGAACTCCTTTTCATTCTGTAATCCAGCTGTAGGCATGTCAAGTTAAATTTAGTCTAGATGCCTCTGAGTCTCAGTTTCCCATTTCTAAAATCAAGTCATCCCTCTGCATCACAAAGATTTGGTAAAAATAAACTTCTTCATGTGCATTAGGATGGTTTACATTGTAGAACTGAGAAATCTATAAAATAATTCCCCATTCAGAAGAGAATTTGCATAATGTTTAGTAAGTAAAACATGAAACTAGTCTTTGAACAGGGAGATTAAAATGCAATAGCCTTATCTTGTCTCGTGCAGAAGCCCCGTTGTAAATAATTATGATGAAATCATAATGCCGACATGTCAAAGGAAAAATAAGAGTGGCACGCAAAACATTGATCTGGTATTTCCTAAATATCCACTTCAACTTGCCAATTTTATTTGACTGTGTTTGAATTAGGAAGTTATTTTAAAATACTGGTTTTGAGGCTCATGCCATTCAAGAAAAGTAGTTTCTATTTTTTGCAGTAATTTGGAAATTTTGTTGGTTTAATGCTGCATTGAAATTAGCTGTTGCTGGGTCAAGAAATAGAAATATGAAAATAGTTGAAATTTCTTTTAAAAGCAAAATACTTGTAATAGATATTGACCTTTTTAAAATGCTAGCCTTATTAGTGTGTGTCAAGGGTTAGAGAGTAATATAGGGTGAGCCTGAGGACAAGAAATCTGTACATCACTTACATATTTTTAGTCCATCTGATTGACAGCCACTTAAAAAGATGGTTGAACAGGAGCGGACAAGGAGGTTTTTAACTCAGACATCTAGCATATACTTGAAGGGCTGATTCATCAATCAGATTGCCAGGGTCTGAGACTGTATGGAAAAAGGCAAATAACTCCCCTTTCTGTGGCAAACAACAAGGACAATGGGAATCTCTTTCTCTTGTATCTCTTTGGAAAGAAAATTTATTCTCTCTCCATATTTATTTACATTACTTCCCAAACTGGAGAATAGTTCCAGGGCATTTGGGGATTGTTTAAGATTTTCGTTCAGACAAATAAAAGACCTTGTTCACAGCTAATAATACACGTAGTAGAACTTTTCATTTTCCCAAGTGCAGTGTTCCTGGAGATTTCTTGTGTCTTAAAAATCCCACTTGGATTCTGTCACCACAGGTTAGAAATATGTGTTGGTCGTTATGCGCAAATTGTTTGGCAATAGTTTTTATGTCCTGATTTAATAAGGGCTTTAACTTACACAATGTGCATGTCCTCTCCATATTTGGATATTATAATTAATACTGCTTCTGTGAAAAAAACCGATATGATCTTGAGTAAGCCCTGAACAGCCCCTAAAATGTCACAGAAACGTGCTCTCCTTGCAGTGTACTTCGTACCGCGTATCTGTATGCTCTCCTGTACTCTTTAAGAATACAAAATCCAGCTCGTATTTTTTTCTCATATAACTGTAAACCATTTATTAAAATTAAGAAATAAAACCCGCTTTCTTTCTCTTTGCCTCTTTTTATTCTCAACTGTCAAGGCTGTGCTGCCAGGTCGTACTAGGAAGGCTGCTCTCCCCGTAGTGTCTGACCAGTAGTTTACTATTGCATCTCCTTTTTTGCTCAATGTATCATAGTTCTACCTGTTTTCTCATTCAGTGAGCTGTTCAGCTTGCAATTTTAGCTGATGTATAATATTTTGTTTGAACCCTCTTCTAGTAAAAAATGTGTTGGTGTTGCATCTCCAGGGCAAAGTCAGTTACCACTGAGAGACAACGACTAGTCAGCATCTTATTTGCATCCCATAAAACTGCCCTTTGCCTTTTCATTTCATTTTGTTCCAAATACTGGATATCTATTTTTTTATACTGCTTCTGTAAAAGGAACCAACTCAGCCCTCATGTTTCTGCAATGTATTCATCAGTCCACTTCCACCGTCCTGTATGAACAGTAGTTAGGACGAACCGGAATCTGACCGTAAAATTCCATGTGTGTGTGTTGATACTCTACTGGGAAACAATGATGAAAATTAAATATACATTTGTGTAAAGTGTAGGTGTCTAGAAAAAAATCTCAGAAAAGAGAACTCGGTAATGGATGAAGACATAAAGGCGTATTTAAGATTTGAAGATTGCTTTTGTTCGCTGTCCAGTCTACCAAGCATGACACTTAATAAGTGCCAGAAATCTGCTCCTAGAATGATTTTTGCTTCCAATAACTTTTTGCTTATTGCTTCCCTCTGACTCCAAATGAGTAATTCTGTGTGTAGAATACTACACTATTCATATTTAAATTCTGGTGAGATGAATGCCACCAAGAGTCCTGCTCCTTTTTTAAAAGATGAGTAATGTCTGCTGCTATCAGATTCCTTGAGCTCACTTTCCTTTCCCTTCCAGAGTGGTTCTCAGTATGAGAAGAAAAAATTATCCTGCGGTTTTGTACTGCCCTTAGTCCTGTTTCAGATGACCATCAGGCATGCTCTTAAGACCTTACGTATTCAGCTCAGTGCAAAAGTGCTGTTTGGATAGGGATGCGTTCCTGAAATAGGAAGATTGCATCCTGTATCAAGATTATTTAATCCTCAAATACTTTGTTGAACATCTTCTGAAGCATGCAATTCCAGATATACTTTTCCTGTGGAATTGTTTTAACAACCTCATCTTTATGTTCCTTTTTAATTCAATAAAAGCAATTGCCTCTGTTCTTCAGGTTAGATTTAAGACATTTTTTCATTGAAACCAACCAATGTATTCCATTAGATTTTTCAATTTGCACCTAGTTTAACCCTATGTATATATTGCTTAGAATAACAGGCCAAAATTAATTTTTACAGTTATTACACCAGTTTGAAACACTGTTATTACAGTTTAGTTTTACTTTCTGTGCTTATTTACAGATACTGATTAATGTATGTTGCACTCCAAGGGGGGGAAAGGTATTTTAGGCAAGAGACACCGTACAAACCCCTACAGTTATAGGTCAGATCATAAGTGATTTGAAATCTGTTTAAAGCAGGCAAGTACTTGAGAGACCGTTCAAATGGTACAGAACTCAGATCACGTCATTACTAATAAATCACACGTAAGAGAAAGCAGCAGCATACTTCCTCATGTAACACAGAATAAATTGTCTTCCTAAACCTGCTGAAGTCTCAAGGAGAGGTTATCTGAGTTATGCAGTTTCCCACCGCCGGTGGTTGGTAGTAGGTGCAGTCCCCCTGCCTGGGGGTTAGGAGGCAGAGGAGCAGAGCTCTGCAACAGTTAACGGCTGCTGCGCTTCGCAAACCCCGCTTCCTTCATTACAGCTTGGCCAACCCCTTCCCTTTGCTGTACTCAGTCCTCTGTGTCTGTACGTGTGGTTGGGTTTCTGCTGGTGGTTCCACATTCTGCATGCTTTCCTAAAAGCGGAGCGATGTGCTTTCCCATAAATGACCACGATTATGGGTTAGCCTCCTACAGGTTCTGTGTTCCTGAGAAGTGGGCTCTTGCTGTTGGTGATAACTCTTGTTTTGATGTCATTGTTCTGAATTGTTCTTCATGTTGTAAAGTTGAGTTGAAATGTACTCCCCTATGAGTTAGCTTTTCATATTGGGCTGGAAACCCTTCACCTTTGTGTAGCAATTTGTTTTATTATAACCGATGGCTTTTAATTGTACCTCCCATAATGAAGAGCTGACTTAATACCATGTGCTAATCTTATTATGACTTTAAAAAGGTAAGTAAGTTCTCTAAACGTTCCTAACAGTCATGGTAAAGCGTTAAAGGGTTTTTCAATTTTCTTTTTTTTCTTTATTTTTCTCACTAATTTTCCATTTGTAGCATGATCTTTTCTTTGTCTGTTCTCCTATTTTTCTTGTAAAAAATTTTGTTGTGGACTAACTTTTATTTGGAGCAAAACACATCATGTAGATTTAAATAAATCCAATTTACTACAGTCATTACTTTCATTTTTCATAATAATCATGACCAATAGACAGAAATTGTCAGCAGGACTCTTTATTTTACCATTTTCTTAATTTATTTTTGAGTACTTTACTTCACATTCTATTTACTACTTCAGCCTTTGGGAGAAAGCTTACTCTGCATTCCAGCATGATGAAGTTATATCTTAAAGAACATAAAATCCAGTTTGCTTAAAAACAGAGGAATGTAAATTGAATGCTTTGGGTTTGGTTACACTCCACCTGAACTACGCAGGGGAATGGTACTGGCTGGTAGCCCACGGTATCTCCTGCCAAGGTACATTGTAAGCAAAGAGGCTGTAGAATGGACAAAAAATAAATATGTACTTTCCCTGTGAAAGGAGAGACAGCCGTAGGTTGTTATTTCTGTGACTGAGAAGAATTATTGTAAATAATACCCCTAATCACTTGCCCCAGTCAGTCATGGTACTATATGCAATGTACTGTGGATCCTTTACATAGCAGTAGCTGGGAAAAGAATACAGGGGGTTTTTTTGTAAATGTCACAAATAAAAAAGCAGTAAAACGTACAAATAGTATGATAAAAGGCACTCAAAGCACATGACCCCATTTATCCAAAGCTCCATTGCTGCTAAAGTGGATGTGTCAGAAAACTGGTGGGTTTTATTCAAAACCATATTTTACTGCAGTTTTGTTTAAAAATAACGTTAGGAGGATGTCAATGTGTAATTCAAATTAAACAAACAAGTATTCTGTAATAACGGATTTGGATGTCAGTTATGTTCGAGCATGGTTTGTATTCTGCAGCTGTGAGCATAGGCTGGGAAATGATCAAGTCTAGCTAATCAAGCCTTTTATTTTATTACCATGGATTCCTCTTCCACAGCTGCTTTTAAAATTTGTGGGAAGCAAATTATTTCTCATACCGCATATGTTGCCCAGCAGGTGAGTGATAACATGGAAACTGTAGGCTGGGTGTGAGAAATCAGAAAATAAAGTCCTCTGTGTGCACAGAATTAAAAAAAAAATGACCTGTGAGAGGCTGCGTGTGAAGCCAGCTGTCCTTCGTCACCATTGTCATTCGGACGCTGTAAGAGCAAACCTTTGTCAGCACGTTTTATATGAGAAGATTTGATCTGCAAATCTCAGCCGCTCTGTTCATTATAAATCTCTTGTTTTTGTCCATACACTAGCTCCACTATAGGTTGGAAGGGCTTAAAGATGAACTGAGGAGGAATAGAGGCTACAACTCGAGAGTAACTATTACTGCTCACAGGAGCTGTTTTCCATTCGCAAACATTGCTTTGCGCTATGGGTCTGGGCTCCTTCTGTTCCTCCACTTTGTTGAAGACTCTCTTGACTTCCATTTTACTTCTTTAGCACTGTCTGTGTCTGCTAACATTTTTCCTCCTTCTCTAGTAGCTTTTCTCTGTGTCCTTTGGATCACATATTTTACTTGGTTTGTTTTAGTAGATCGTTTCAAATGTTTGTGTTTTGTATTTTTGGTTTCTTTGCCTGTTTCTTTAGGACTATGTTATCTCACCGAGTTGCGTTCCACAGTTTGCTGAACCGCTTGGTTATTTTGCAGCAGGCCCATTCCTCGTTTTCTCTTTTCATGCGTTTTTCAGTGAGAACTCAGAGAGCCTCTTCCATGTAAACAGTAGTCTTACCCACGTAGGCCCATGGCTCCTTCAGCACACTCCATCTTCTGCCTTGCCACGTCCGTCCTGCTTCTCTCCCCCTCCCTCTCTCTGTGCCTCTCTCTCTTTTGTGCTTTCTTTCCCACCATTATACCATCTTTTTGGTCCAGAATTGTCCTTTGGCAAATTAGAGCTAAACGTTTACTTCTTGCAAAGAGAGTTCATGTCCTGCCTTTGAAATCCGGTAAAACAACTCTGGGCCAAATCTGGGCATCCTTAATATTTTGTTTGCGGTTTTCCTGTAGAGTGTTTTTGGTGGGAAGGAGGGAGGGTTCGGGGGTTTTCTGTTTTGTTCTTTTTTTTAAACGACAGTTTTTCTCAGGGAAGGACACCATAACCCACTCTCAGTTGCAACATTACTTTCCATAACTTATTCCATTACAATAAACAGACTGTGTTGCGCTGTAGAATCCAGTTTTTTTATGTGAATATACATTTGGGGCAAGCTGCTGTGGAACAGAAGAAAGAGGTTTAGAAGCTGGGGTGCAGTTGGTTTCAGCCGTTAATGGTTGTTCCCTGCTGAAGACGGCTCTTTGGGTTGAGCATGTACCATTCCTCATCAATTGTTAGATCATACATACTCACTTCCGAGGCAATTTTTCTGTAACTGTAAATTGAAACTGTAGTCTGAAGGATAATCGGGATTCACACCTTCACTTTTTCAGCAGGGAAAAATGTTCTGCAGGGAAATGACACCCTCAATGTCACCTGTGCTAGTCCCCTTCTTTCAGCAGCTGTACACAGTTATACCTTGTTAGTCCTCCTGCTGAAATTCAGCGATACGTTTGTCAACAAAGGAAAAAAGAGAAGGATTCCGTTCATAATCTCTCAGATGTTTGTCTTCCTGGGAAGTTCACTTTAGCTGGGGTTTGTCCACACAGAAAGCTGTTTATTCAAGCGTTACCAGTTCAGTCAGCTGTCCTGCCAGAAGAGAGACCGCTGTTCAGATTAGTTCATCTAAAAAACTTGCAACTTCAGTGTTATTAGATGATGTGCTACCTTCCCAAACCTGAGAAGAATTAACAAGAGCTGATGCTGCAGTATAGATAACTTTCAAACTGTGCTGTGTTTACAGGACTGATACTCTTCCAAAGACAATTCTTTTTTAAATATGTGCGGTAAACAGATGGAACTGTAAATAGCCAGTGTTACCAGAATATGAGAGCAATGCGAATCCTCCAATTTCTCTGGAGTCAGACTGATGTATTTGGAATAGCACAGTGGCAGCTAGGCATCTAGGAAGAGGATTGGTTGAGAAACCAGCTGTCGTTCTCATACAGTTACGTTTTGATGTAGAACTGCACTGTAAAATTGGTACCGAACATAGCATTTCTTTTAACTACACAGAAAGAACTGAGTAAATTTACCTGGCTCCAGCCAGGAGCTGTTTATACAGTTGGGAGTTGTTTATACGATTGTGGAGAAGTCTTACTAAGTATCTTCAGAATCAACACAATCTAAACTGAGTATTTGAAACTCTTTCTATAATAACTGGAAAAGATAAATGATAGAATTTTAAAGCAGGTCATGATAATATGTTAGTATTTTGTCTAATCATAAAATAGGACCTAGATTCAGAGTTACTGTAATTACAATTGTATAAGAAAATATGGATTTTCTGTTTAAAACTGGAGCTTAACCCATAATTTTAAGCACTGTGTTCTTTGATTTTACTCTATTACTGTCCTTAGGCCATCTTGTTCCTTATGGCGGGGGGGATCAAAGTGCTTGTATCAGATTCTGACCATCAGCTACTACCCTTCTGCTTAAATATACTTATCTCATGTAGACAATGTAAGAGTGTTGCTGAAAATCTGTATAGCCTCTGTCTTAGATCCCAGGAGCTTGCCCATCATATCTCTGTATTTTGCAGTCTTGTTAACTTCTGTAGCTCATAGACACTGTGCTCTCTCTGCAGGTCCAGTCTAGGTGCAGCAGCAAGGAGAACATCCTCAGAGCAAGTAAGTACTGCAACTTCATAGCTCTATTGAGAAACTAAGACTGCTCAGAAGACAGCAAATGATAGTCAGATGAGAAGAGGAGGATATGGCTGGGACATGAGTAGGTTTGCAAAAGATATTTAGTGACTTAAGACAATGAAATTCAGTTCAAAGAGGAAATAAAAGTGTAAATAGCTCATAGCGTTCATGTATTAATGGATAGTTGCCTTTCAATTTTTTCTTCCAAGTTGTTCTTCTAATGACGTGGAGGTCTGTGGTGTTTGTGACAATGTATTGTTGTAAATGATCATGTGTGTGTGAGTTTTATGGGCAAAAAGAATCAACACGCATGGACAATGAAAATGGAAAACGTCAAGTTGAATATATATGATTTTTACTTTCATACCTCAACATGAAATTGTATGTTGGGTTACGTAAAACCAAGTAAAAAAATGCAAAGATTAAGACTTCAGATTTCATCCAAATGACCTGTTCTTTAATATGCACAATTTCTTTCCTTTTTTAAATGGGAATCTTTCCTAGTCTAAAATTGAATTCACCGTGTGTGTGTGTGTATGTATATATAACAACAGGAATAGGAGGTTGTTTTGTGGTAAGAGAGAAGGCTATCAGGAATTTTCTACCTTATGCAACCAATTGACTTAGCTAGAGGATGATTTTGTCATAGACAATGCTGCTTAATGTAAGTAGTTATTTTTAGAGCTGTCTGACATTTGACATTAGTGAAAGATAACTTGGGAGGGTTGTTTAATGTCATTTACTTGTAATTAAAAAGTACCACTTATTAATTTTAGAATTTAAAAAAACATTATATGCTTGTTTCTGGGTCTGTTTAAATGTATGATACCTCTGAAAGAAGAGATAGGATTTGTGTATAAGAAGAAATAGGAAGAGAGAAGGCTCAGCAGTTATAGATACATCTTTCTTCGTTATCTTTCTTCATGCTTATTCATGCTGGTGTTAAACCCGAAGAGGCTCTATTTTTGAGTATGTATTTTCTTGGCTTCTCTTGCAGAAATAATGGGTGTTACTTTTGGAGTTGGGGATTTTATCTATGTTCAAAAAACTGTGTTGAAGAGTGCATTTCACAGTAGATTTTACCAGAACCTTTGACTTAAGCACCTGACATGTATTAGACACAGAGATCCCAATCTGAAGGTAGTACTCTGGGCACCTTTCAAAGCCTCTGAATTTGTTTGCGTTTTAAGAGGTGAAATGTTAGCTTCCAAACTAGCTAACAGGGGGGTTTGGGTAGCAGTGAAACATCAACATTAAAGCACCTAATGGCTGTGGCGCAAAGGTTGTTTGCTGTCACACAATCCCCCCAGCTTTCACTGCTGTGATGTATTTTTTCCTAGCATTTTTTCCAACTTTTCCTTTTAAGAAAATAGTTTCTTAATTTATAGAGTCAGGAAAAGGTTTTTAATATACATGGTGTGGAATCCACAGTAATTATGGTGTTGCTAAGCAGGGTTTATCCTCCCCCTCTGCTCTGCCCTGGTGAGGCCACAGCTGGAGTATTGTGTCCAGTTCTGGGCTCCCCAGTTCAACAAAACCAAGGAACTGCTGGAGAGAGTCCAGTGGAGGGCTACGAAGATGATGAGGGTCCTGGAGCATCTCTCTTAGGAGGAAAGGCTGAGGCTCCTGGGTCTGTTTAGCCTGGAGAAGAGACTAAGAGGGGATCCTATCAAGGCTTATCAATATCTGAAGGGTGAGTGTCAAGAGGATGGGGCCAGACTCTTCTCAGTGGTGCCCAGTGACAGAACAAAGGGCAACGGGCATGAACTGGAACACAGGAAATTCCATCTGAACATGGGGAAAAAATTCTTTGATGGTGGTGGAGCACTGGGACAGGCTGCCCAGAGAGGTTCTGGATTCTCCTTCTCTGGAGACTTTCAAAACCCACCTGGACGCCATCCTGGGCAACCTGCTCTAGGTGAAACTGCTCTAGCAGGGAGCTTGGACTAGATGATCTCCAGAGGTCCCTCCCAACCCTGCCATTATGAGACTCTGTTTCTTTCTCTATGCAGAGAAAGGTCTGGGAAGTTTGACTGTCACACAAACACTTTCTTTCCCTTTTTCTCATTTTCATGAGGTTGCTAACAAGATGGAAGCATAATAATGGAAAAAGTAAGCTTGCCAGGGATGGCCCTGTTGTTAAATGCAAGAATGCAGTTTTTCCACTAGTTACACTTTTATCTTACAATAGTTTCATTTGTTTCGTTTCTCCATTGTTTGCTTATTAGAAAGTCACGTTTAAGAGTGTGAAAAGTCTTAATATAATTAAAGTACATCTCATGCGCTGTTTCTCTCCTCAGTATGCCAACTGCTATGTTAATGAAAGGAATTAAGTCAGAAATTATTCGTGCTTGAAAAATTTGCAGTGTGCCGGGTTTTATCATCATGTTATCTTCTAAATATGTACAAAGAGATTGTTCAAATAATTTCTTCCAGAATCTTTCTTGGGACTGGAATTAGGTGGGCAGTTTTATTTATCTCTACTTCTTCCTCTTAAAGATAGTTACTGTGTTAATGGCAAAAAATACATTAATGAACAATTGTCCAGATAGAGAGGTAAGCATGTGTTAGTGCTGAAAGAAGTTTTGTATATGCAATTGATTAAGCGACCTTCTCTTCTGAAGGAAAAACTTGGACTGCATGATTGTTTCACTATTTTTGTAGTTATTCTTTATTAGAAGACTATGCTTAAAGCAATAATCTGTTTTTTTTCAAAAATGTGAAGGCACATGCAGCAGCAAATGGGTTAATTAAATAGCTATAGCAAAGCAAAACCTTGTCATGAAAAATTAATTTCTATTTTTTGTTAATGCTATTATAATTTGTGTTGCTTTAGGAATACCACTGCATATTCCATATAGAACATCAACCGCTTTGGCTCTCATAAACAGCTTGTTCTGTGAAAATCCATTCAAGATATTTCTACATGTCATTTCCTTAATCTTTTGGTTTCTATCTGTTAATTTATGTATTCCTGTGATAGTTCCCTCTCTTCAGTTGCTTATCTTCTCTTCCGAAATCCTTCAATACTTACTCTCTCAGTAAGTATCAAGAAATCAAACATGCTGCTGGCTTAATTTTCGAACAGCTTTTGTTGTATGTTGTCCCAACCTGCCTCTCTTACTTGGGAAAAGTAAGCTTCCGTTAATCTCTACTACTACCTTCACTCAAATTATGCATTTAAGCGTCACTTTGCACTGGTGACTACAAAATCTTGACAGTGGGTAGGATGCAGACTAGCTGGAAACACTGCCTGCTGTCCTGGCTGTCCAAGCATTCCACTGTGCTTCCCTCTGTCCTCCTTTCAAACCTTCTGACTCCCATCTCACTCTTGGATTGCAAACTCCCTGGAAGAGTGTCCATTTTTTTGTGTTATCTGTGCACTGCACATAGCATATTGAGAGGCGTTTGTGGAGAGCAGAGCGAGGAGTGAATTGACCCGAGTTCATAGTTCGTAGAACAGAGTTAGCCTCGGATTATCATCCTCGGTGTAAAATACTGCATCACCTTGAAGGCTTTCTGTTTCTGATTAACTGATCCTTTTATGCTCATCAAGACTTCTGGTATGTTTTTCATGACAAGTAAGGATATACACTTTTTGGAACTTTTTCAACCGTAAATGGCATTTGGGTTTAAATTTCCTTTGATTCTACTTGAATACAGTGCCTTCCCAGTGTCTGAATTAAATGCTCCGTAGTGACAACTGACTATTTAATTGACCCCAAAGTGCCAGATTAATTTCAATGAAGTGTTTTAAATGGACATCACTGCGTACATCTGCACCTTGTAGCATACATCAGCTTGGTGCTCTCTTGTTGCAGGTCACAGTGCTGTTGACATTACCAAGGTAGCAAGAAGACATCGCATGTCTCCATTCCCATTGACATCTATGGACAAAGCCTTCATCACAGTTCTGGAGATGACCCCAGTGCTTGGAACAGAAATCATCAATTACAGAGGTATTTTAAGATTCTTTGTGAGGATTAGGGTGGTTATTTCTTTATTTTACAACCTGCTTAAACACTTGATCTTTTATATTGTGAGGTGTCTGAGACAATACCTTCTCCAGGAGAAACTGCTTTAGGAAATGCCAGTAAGAGCCGAAGTCGCCTTTCAAAGTTGGGGGAATGTTGATTGATCTCAGTGCTGCTCCCTGAAGGAATCTGTAATGGAGCTCTAATTAAAAACCTATGTCCTAAAACAGCTTAGGGAAGTGCTATAAACCGAAGCCCTCTGCGCATATTTCCCATCTGCCACCATCGGTATCTGATGTGAAGCTGCCAGTCAGCCGTTTATTCCAGCTAAATGCAGTTACCTGAACAATGCTCCGTGGGTATATAAGGTTAAGTTTTTAGACAGCATGATAATGATTATTTTTCTGAAACTAAGGAAGGAGTTTAACTGATACTAGAAGTAAGGAGCAGAGGCATTCCACACTTTATGGGCTTAAGTCTCAGAATGAAGCAGTTTTGTGATCTCGTCCAAGAGCCCTGTAAATTCTGTAGAGCTTGGACTTTTTTTCCCACTGCTTATTCATTTTGAACTAGTTGATTATTGTTATAGCAGTGCCTTTTCAGATCACACTGAAGCGCTACCAAGGCAATATTTACCAAATGGGAGCAAATCCATCACCTCTAGTACAATAGCTGTCTCACTGCTTTATCGCAGTACTGATACCCTGAGAAATCAAAATTGTTCACAGAACTGTACCAATTTCACCAGCCAAGCTTTAGAAAATACCCACGTTTGAAAAGTGAGTTTAATGTAATTCTCCAGTTTCTGTTTGAATCAGAAAGTTATGGGCATCACAAGGGGCAGTTCAATAACATTAAAGTATTTCAGAACATCTTTTTTTTAATTACAATTAATCAAAATGAGGTCAAACAGTGTATTTCTAAAATAATTGCTCAAATAAAGGAGAGCACAGAGGTACTTCAAATTGTCCTTTAGTTGCTGACTTGCTCACTTTAAATGCCTAAAGCTTCAACAAATAATTCTTACATTTTTCTCCCCTTAATGAAATTCATTCCCGCCACTGGCTGGCCATTTATTCCCTTCAAATGCATCATGGCAGAATGCCAGGAACATATTGTTCAACTTCGCTCTAATTGGTGTGATTTCGTATGCAGACAAGAAGTAAAAGGAAGACACAACATGCCTGCTAAAATTAGAAGCATCACTTTTGTATTAGATTTGGTGTGTCTGTGAACAGAGGGTGTTTTTACTAGGCCTTTGATAGCTGCCTTTGCTATGCTATAATTTGAAGGTCTGGCTTTTGAATGTTTTCCAGAGCAAGCGTACAAGCGTTTGTGAGCTTTCTAATAACTTCCATATTGTGTATCCCAGACAGTGATAGGCAGTGATGCACAAACGTATTAATAACCATCACAAAGGTGCCTTCTAGTTGCTTTAGCAGGTTTTATCAGTATTTTCCTGGCAATATCTATCTCAAAATACAACATAAATATTCTCCTCAGACTGAAAGTTGATACATATGGATGTGAGCACAATTGTGTTACAGTTATTATAATTAATTACTAATTAAATCACTTTGTGTTAATAAGGAAAATATAATCTCCATTGTAATCCCACTTCTCTGGAGCTGATTTTCAAATCAAGGAGGTGCACTTTGTAACATCTATAAAGTACAAATCCAGGCAAATTCTGCTGGCAGAAGTATTCAGGCAGACTCTCAGTCCTTCATACGTTCATGAGCTTCCCTTCTCGTCCTTAGACATACTGGAATCAAGCTGATCTTGGTAGCGTGCCCCTTCCCAGTCCATCTAATCACACATGTAATAAACCTTCTTTCTCACTCTCCCACCGTATGAAGGGATAAGATAGATATTTTCCACTCTGTTCCACATCATACTAAAAAAAAGCTCTTGCTGGTGCTGTAAAAGCAAACAAGTGGCGCACACTTGGCTGAGGGTGAAGTAATTCATATCACTCTCTACAGCGAGGCAGAGCCAAATTGCAACTCATCAGTCATAGCTGCTAAGTGAAGGGAAAGAGAGTGTTTGAAACAGCTATTAAAATATTTAGAACTGTAACAGCGTAAATTTACATAAATAATCCTGACACTTATATGCACTCGCCCTCCATTAAGCAGAAATGCTCTCAGCAATTAGGCAAAGCTAATCTATTGCAAAACCTTTTTGTCGATTTATGGAAATTTGTCCGTCATTGCTGTTGATGTTGAGTCCTCTGGGCTCCATCCATCACCTCTCACCTTTTGCGCACAGGATTCACTTTTGAAATGTTATTTTAAAAGCTTTTAATAAAAGAAGAGATTTTTTTAAGTTTGAAAAACAGGCAAGTATGTCTTTTGAAGAAATTTCAGGATAAAAACTTGTCCTGAAGGAACAAATGCGTGGTCTTTTTCTGTCTGATCCTGTGTCAGAGCTATTACCTCTGAGTCTGGACACTTTGCACTCAGATCTACTGTCAACAATTTCACCATAACCAGGAGCACGGACTTACTGAACAAACCTTTCACCAGTACTTTCGAACTCCAGTGTTTTTTCATTTCTGTAGAGGCAGAAATCAGAAACCCGAGAGATCTCTTCATGTCACACACACATACACTTCACCCACTGGATCACACTGCTGTTCGCTTTTTCCCCCCTTTCACTAGCTGTAATGACACAGAGCATGTTTTTTTCTCTTTTCTCTCTCTAGATGGAATGGGCCGAGTCCTTGCTCAAGACGTATATGCAAAAGATAATCTACCACCATTTCCAGCATCAGTAAAAGACGGCTACGCTGTCAGAGGTAAGCACTCCCGTTGTAGACACGCAGTATAGGGTCTGTAAAACCACTTTATAAGGTGTTAGCTCACCTATTTTGGATCCAGCAATGGTTATTTTGATTGAGATTTGATTCGGATCATTGCTGAAGTCACAATTACGTAGAATGCAGCTGTCTTGAAGGAAGACCGTGACATTGAATTCAGATCTTTTAAGTGGATACATATATACATGGGCAAATGTACATCCATGTATGCTCATAGACATGCACCATAGACATGAGCTCCTTGGAAACACAGAATTCAGGAGAGTAACAGAACATCTGCTTCTGAATGAGAGATTCTTCATCCATTGCTCTCTTATTGATTTAATCAGAAATTTCTTCCATATCTGTTACTTTGTTGAACTGTCACAGATCCAGCTTCCTGTTTGTGAATTATTTTATGATTGCATCGAGAATTTTCAAAAATAGATACAAAAATGTACTCTTATGGAGGCACCTCCAAAGAAAATCTCGTTTTCACTTTGAAAATATTGGAGTTGCTGAATATTAAGTAAAATGAGTAGCACGACTATGGAGCAAGCAGTGAGTGGTTTCCCAGGAGATCTGAACTCGCCCGCTGCTTTGCCACTAGGTGCAGCATGATTTTGAGCAAGTTGCTTCTCTGTGTGTCAGTTTTTTCCCTTGTAGAGTAAGACTAATGATATTCACCTCAGATATCTATGGAGGAAAATTAAAGTATATATGATTGAACATTATACTGTTGGTCATTTCATTGTGGTAGGGGTTGAATCACCGTAACACCATGTTGAAATTTGGACACAATAGCCAGCTTTCTTCTAGGGACATTAAAATACCATTTTATTACTGGCAGCTGAAACAATGCGAACTGTTCGTGAAACAGACTGTCTGCAAACCCAGGCAGTGGATGTCCAATAGCTTCCCCATGGATTTAATATAAAAATAAAATTCCAGATTTAGAAGATGAGTTTGACTGCGGCTGTCTGTCATCTATGCGTGTGAGAGACAGGCAGACCAAAATGACCAGTAATAGTGGCAAGGGACTGCAGATGTAGCCAGAAGAATACAGGTACTATAACACTTAAAAAGCTGAGAGGGGGAGCTTTGAGTGGAATGCTGGCTGACAAGGGTCTTGGGATCAAGCAGTGCTGTCTTGCAACCTGATTGCTACAAGGTAAGGGAAAGCACAAGTACGGTCTCAGTCAGTACGCAGAACGAGCAGAATGGTCATGAATGGCATCTTCAACTTCTGCCAGAACCAACACACAAAGCCCTTATTTTGGTGGTGGGTTCAAACAGAGTAACAGTGAGTTACCTGAATGCGTCCAGAGGAGAGCAGCAAAGCTGGTGAAAGGGCTGGAAGGAATGTCCTGTGAGGAACCGCTGAGGACTTTGGGTTTGTCTCGTTTGCAGAGCTGCAGCTGGTGTATGAGTACAAATGTGATGAACTGTTATACACACTGAATGGGCGTTCCTTCTGAAAGCAGTTCTCGATACCGTAAGGTTCTCTAGCTGTATATTCAGGGTTTTTGAAGTAAAACAGAAGGGATTAAGAGAAAGGTTGTCGCTGATGAGGTTTAAATGTGATCATATGAACCCAGTTGGTCTGAACACTCTTGACATCACGCCTGCTGTGCTCGGACAGAGTTGCTTGTGCTCCATACATGCTTTACACCATTATAGAGCCTATAATACCACTAATGCAACTTGCTGAAAGACCTCTGAGGCAGGCAGAAGCTTAAACTTCGTTAGTAATGGTGCCTTTGTTGTCCATATAAAAATACAGATTTGGCTAAATTTAGAAGTCCTGGAGACTTTCAGTTTGTTAAATCAACGATCTCTGACTTTTAATTTTCAGAATTACTTCAGTGAAAGGTCTAAGGTAACTAGTTCAGTGCTACCTCCTAAAATTAAAAAAAGAACAGAACCCAGACTTCTAATGTGGCAGTCCAGGTCAGCCCTGGTTAGCCCTGACGCTCTTCAGAAAAATGCCAAACCTGATGGTCACCTGTACAGTCTGTAACCACTGCACTTGGCCATGTTTTCCTCCAAAGGCAGAGAGAGAATCTAGAAGTGACAATATTCTATTGACAAAATAGAAAAAAAGATAGATAACACACTTACAAAATATATGATTCCCCTCTGTTAGTTTCGCATGGAAAAGGATTTGCTTGCGGTGGACATTTTTATAGAAATAATCTCATGAACACTCTTAAATCTTTGTTATCGAAGTAATTCCTCCTAGTCTCCTTTTACTTGATCCTATATTCCCCAGAAATTTTCAGTTAAAAGTACTATAGAACCTGTGATTTTCAAAATTACAAACACAGCTTAAACGGACCTCAACTGTAAAATGTTTGCAAAACATCTATAACTTTTGTCTTGCTGACACTGAAGAACGGAATCTTAGATCGTTCTTCGGTTCGCCTGTTCTTAATTTCTAATGCCATCATTTGCTTTGGTTCAGCCTTTACCATTTCTGTTGTCCATCTTAACAGCTGCTGATGGCCCAGGAGATCGATTCATCATAGGGGAATCTCAGGCTGGTGAGCAGGTGAGCACAATTTCTCTTCTTTTTTAATGTATTTTTGGTTTGTAAGATTTTGCTTTGTATTTTTACAAGCCTTGCTGGTAAATATTCTTGGAGGTGGCACGAAGTAGGACACAGCTGTACCTAGCGTCCTGCTGTGTGCTTTGGGACGTGATTTCAGAAAGTGAGGTCGTACAGTTATGTAAGGAGCTAACAAGGATATCCCAAAATACTCCAGAGCATTGTGCTGACCTGTCTAATAGGAGTGCACGCAGTATTCTTCTGCCCCAGCAAGTGTGAGAGGTCTCTGGTGGCATTTACAATCCATGAACAGAGGAAAGCAGGATCCAGCCCCTTCTTGCTGGCAGCTTTTAAAAGGGATGTCAGCCCAATAACTGTTTCCAATAGCTGCGCACGTATTTCACACTGGTAACTGCAAAACAAAGAGCAGGAATTTCGTATGATGCCCTTAAAGGGAGGCAATGATCAGAAGATTCCTGAGGAAGCCAGGCACTAGCCTAGTTTGTGGTGTTGCTCCTTTTCTGTTGTTAAATCAGAAAAGGGTGTTTGTGCACCTTACGTGATCTGTGGACTGAGTTTAAGAGCAAGTCGGGGCAGCACCCATTCGTGACCTGCTGTGCCGTATAAATATTCATGAACGGACACAGTTTGAGGTTTGCTCTCAACCTCAAGAGCACATTTGATAAAGTTCCTGTTCTAATACTGGGGGATAGGAAAAAAATCAGTCAATTTAATTGTACCTGCTACCTTCTTTTCAGGAGAGCATGGGTTAATCCAAAAAGTTTCTCCATCTATTTCCAGTCCCGGTTTATAATTCTGTGTATTGTGTGTGAAATGGTGGAGAAATGGAATAAGTAACAGGCAAAACAAAGGATTGATCAGTTTTAATGAGGATTTTACAATGTGGCCATTTTGACTAGTAAACAAAATAAAATAGATGCATTTCAAAAGTTGTTTCAGGTTTTAGAAGTATTACAAGTTACAGGATTGTTCCATTTTTTAAAAGGTGGAGTTGAACTGCCTCTAAATGTATAATAGATATTTAATCTGGATAATCATCATAGAAAGACTGTGGACTATGAGGACTATGGCAATAATTTTTGCTGTAGTTCCCATCCATCATATGAATGATACTTCTGTATAATAGACATCTCAATATTACTATTCATGTGAACTTAGACTAACAAATCTGTTATACAAAATACGTAAAATTAGTTTAAATACTAAAAAATGTAAACTCCTTAATTTCACCTGGATTTTTAGCCCTTCTGTCTGCATTCTGAAGCATTAGTCCAGAATCCAAAAACCTGACAACTATTTCTACAACCCTTTTTATGGTCACTATAAAATAGCAAGAACCAGCAGAGCAACCTGCTGAATTATCGCTCCTATTGTTATTCGCCTGTCATCAATATTATCATTTTGCTAGTTAAAAAATACCACAGCACAGTGGTGCTTAAAAACAGTACTGTTGAACCTGGGTAGGGAGGACTGTCCACAGCTCTAAAGGGTTTTAGCATCTTCATCAGTTCAGCAGGTCTGTACAAAGGCAAATGGGAGCTTGCTTCCCTCGTACGAAATTGAAGAGCTCACGAATGTCTCTGCACAGACAGTCTGTCCTCCCAGGTTAATGGGAGGCGGAAACCGCTCTGGCACGGAACAAAAATTGGGTGGGAGAAGGCATGCAGAGAGAGAATAATTCTGGAAATACTAGTGGCAAGTTAGAAAAATGAGGCTGTTGACCTCTGAATAATCGGTCAAAGTTTTTTTTCTTAGGCCAACACATCTTCAGGTTCATCTCCTTCCCAAGAAATTATTTATAGCCTTGGAAGGCTCCACAGTCTCATTTCACCCTTCAGTCACTCTCAGCAGCAACATTCTGGTTTTCATGTTACAGACCAATTAACAGAATGATTCACAGTGGGGAGTTCAAAACAGGTTCAGATTTGGCTCCTGCTGTAGGGGAAAGGGTTATGTAAAGGCTACGTGGAGTGGAAGAAAATGGGACTGAGAATTGAAGAGAGGCCATGGAGCCAAGCTGGACATTCCCGCATCAATTTGTAAATCGTGTCTTATTTTCTGATTTCCATTTCCAGATGGTCGTGTTTACGTTAACAATCTTTTTTTATTCTGTATTGAGGAAAACTTTCTGACACTATCCTGCTTTGGGGACGTTAGGGCACGTTTGAGACTAGTCAAGAGCCATCCACGTGGCCTCTGTGTGCAAAATTCAGCCATGGGAAGCGCTGATCTTCTTCCTGTAGACTTGCATAGCTGCAGCTTAGCATTTCCAGGAAGACTTTCTGAAGAGGCTCTGTGACTAACCAGCTATGATATAGGATGGAAACAGACATTTTCCACCTTTCCATTAACTCGAGCCTTTTTGCAGAAAGAAGCATGGGTCATTGTAAATCACACAGGAGAGACGTAGTCCTGTGTGGGAGAAAATGCCTGAGATGGAGGCTGTGCGCAATAGGTTACTTCTGGGTTTTATTCAGTGACTAACATTAAATAGTTGATCAGTAATGAAGGCAGAGGACAGGACCCGGTGCTGCCCTGTTCCAGGTGAGTGTGAGATCTCAAAGGCTTTTGACAGAGCTTCTGTGAAATTGCTGTACATTAATATGCTTTCTGAGAAGGAATCATTTCTTCATGATCTCTAGCGCGGAAGAACACTACCCTGGAGATTCACACACAACGCTGATGGTTGTCTCCTGTTCATAAAGTTAATCTGATCAAATTCGCAAAGGAGAAGAAGGAAATTAAATATATGAGCAACCAATTCTGAAAGCAATCGTTATTGTATCATAAATTTGTTTAAATGTTTCGCATCATTACCCCTCAAAAAATTAACTCATCTAGTAATACCCTCCAAAAGCATGGGTAGTTACAGCGTATTCCATCACCGTAGGCACTGATTTCTGGCAGAGTCCTGGACATTTTGTGTTCTCTGTGATTCCTGCAGCCCAAAAGAACACATTTTAAATAGACTTTTCTATGCAGTACGTTTTTGCTCTAACTATTGTCACTAAAGACATCCATGCTTTTGTAAGTTCAAAACAATATTACCTATTCCCAAGGTACCTATAGACTGTATCTACAACAATATGCAAAAGAGCTCCCATAATCCAAGGCATAAGCTTTGCCTTTTGCAATATTTGATTTCATAAAAACCAAAATAACACACTAGACAAGATTATTTTCACTTTTATGTGATATTCATATTCATATTCAGTATAAATGGCAGCTTCTCAGCTATTGATCGAGAGCTCCTTGCGTAGTCTGTGGTGAGGAATAAATACTGTTTTTACCAAACGGTTTATGTCCTTTGGTTTAGATACTTTTAGGATGTTATGAATCTTGCCCTAAAAAAACACTACCCATGACATATGGCAAGTGTGATCTTTCTTTTGTTTATTTTAGCCTTTTATTTATGTTCTTCTCAAAGGATGTTAGATTTCCGTTAGCCTTAGAAAAGGGTCAGGATTCAACCAGCTCCAGGCTCCGTCGTTTCGTGGGATGCGCAGGTCACTGGGATACCGCGGCAAACTGGGTACAAACCATTCCCAGCCTCTCCCTAGGGCTTCTGCCCCTACGAGCAGCTTTTGAAATGCACACATTTCAAAGTGATACTTGTATTTCAGAGGTCATGACAGTGCTGAAAGGGAGTAGAGGAATGGGCAAGGCAAGCACAGTTTTGTGCGGCTGAAACGTTGGCCACCGTACTAGAATTTGCAGATGTCTAACAGCCTCCTGTCAAAAGTCGTGAAGTAAATGACTGCTTGGGCAGTCCTGCTCGCAGGTCTGTGCGTCGCTATCGAATACGTGCTAAGCACAGTCTGAGAAGTCCTGGACATCCTCCAGCTGCATATGGAACATGGAGTCAATGTGCAGATGAATTAGACGTGTGACACATACAGAATATATTGGTCTGATCACAGCTGTGTAGGTCTGTGGGTAGCACATGTTCACTAATAACAGTAAAGCCTGAAAAAATTGGGCTCAGGGAAGTGCAGCGGGGCGCAAGCACTGATAGTCCAGCAATGAAATCTCAATCATACCAGCTTCTTTCAGTTGCATTATTTTAAGCAGATTTTTCTTTTGGTTATTTATTTCTTAAGTGGATATGGTCAAATTAGAGCTTGACTCTGGATTTTGAAAAATGTGTATTAAAATAGGCTGCTTGGTGAGAAATTTTATTAAAACCATGTCATTTGTTTTATCCTGTTCTGATTTTTTTCTATTCTTTGTAAGTCCGTATGCTGAAACTTTGTAATGCACTGTGACTTTACATAATTGTAGATTATTACCAATTTCAGGCTTTGCTAAACTGACCCTCCCACAGATAGATATTCTGTGTGAGCTGGTGTTGAGCTGTCTCTCAGGATGAGGAAATTTGCTTAAAAAATGAAGCAGTTGGTTACATTACTTACAAGCTGCTGGTTTTCCACATATAGTATGCTGGTAAAACAAAACCGAAAACAAAACAAATGAAAGCAAAGAAATTTCCACCCTGGGGACCAGAGTACTCTGCAAAACTATTTATGTGCAGAGAAGTACGAGATTTTTGCTCACGTAAGTTTCTAGAAGATCACCATCTAACCGTTACATTTCTGAGCCAGTTATTTTTCTGAGCCAACCAGAGTATCAGTAGATTGCTGCTTCTGGAAGTTAGTATTGTGATTGAAATCTCAGGGGAAAAGTCTGAAGCCACCTAATATGTGACCTAAAAGCCAGATTTGAAGCAATGACCTAATGATCTTTAAATACTCTGGAGTTTATACCTGTTATATCACTAGCAGTGTATCAAGAGCTATGCTACAAATAGGAATATTAGTGTCTCAAATTACTTCCATGAAGTTCAAATGGTTTGGGATTTTTCTTTTCAAAAGTAAATTAATTTTTGCGTGTTTATTTTTCAGCCAACTCAGACCGTGATGCCTGGCCAGGTAATGCGCGTTACAACCGGTGCTCCCATTCCGTGTGGTGCTGACGCAGTGGTGCAGGTGGAAGATACAGAGCTCATCAGGGAATCAGATGATGTGAGTCACAAGTTAAAACTCATTTTTCTTTTGTGTGCAGCAGAAAATGGTGCATGATACAATCCTGTAAATATGAAAGATGGTCCTACAGAAAAGCTTTTCTGTTAATCTCAGAAGTTTGAGGATTTCTGCATCAGTTCCTAGCGGCAATTCTAGGAATTGCCTAGAAATGGAAATGGATAAAGCACATATTCCCCCAGGACATAGTCTTCACTCTGTTTAATTTGAACAGATTTTCCATCATGCCTGTAAGTCGTATTCATGTTCTACCTTACAGGTGCTGCAAAATACCACAGAAAAATATGAGTACTGCAGTACTAATTCTGTACACACAGTTCTCTTAGCACAGTAAAATGTGTTTTTTGATGAAGCACAGGAGCTGTCTGTCAACAACTGTGTCACAAACAGTCCATCTTAGACTTCCTCTATGTTCAGAGAATACCTTCGCTTACCCAGCTGTGATTTCAGGACACCATCAACATGTTTGCCATCATCTAACAGATTTTAAGGCAAGAAGTTAAGTCTCTTATTGACACAACTTCCATGTGTGTGCATGGTTCTCTGCCTAAATCAGTCTTTGCTCCTCCGCTGCTGTTCTGACAAGCTGTTCCACTTCGCCAGAGCTCTGTGCTAGCATTGCAATTGCAGCTGGGGTGTGAGCAGATGAATTCTAGTGTTCAAAGCTGATGAAGACAGCAAAAATTGAAACATATTCTCGTGCCTTGTTATTGCAAATGCGTAGATTTTACATCTGGTGAAGCCAGCAATCTGTCTGGGCTGGCCTTCTTCCTAACAGGGAATTATGTTGAGTCAGCCCTGCTTTGAGGTTAGATATGTGACTAGATTCTGTCTTCCCATAAAACTCACCATTGCAAGTTTTCTGTAGCCATTGCTCCCCTCGTCAGGGGAGGACTATCTCATTGTGAGCAACATACATGATTACCTGTTATTTTCTACTTCTTTGGATGACTGTTTTCCTGGATTCCACTTTTTCTGTGCATGTTCTCCTCTCCACATGAGAACAGATTTTTGGCTATGTGCTTAAACTATAAATTTTTTAGAAATTTAGGTCATCAGCTTCTGTTTCCTGCCTATAGGTTGTGAGGTAGAACTCTTCAGTTTCTACTTGTCCTTGAATATGCCACTCTGCCAACCCTGCACGTAAATAGTTAGTATAGTTTAATTCATATGTTGTTTCTATCTCTTTCTTCATGCATGGGTGGCTACGTATTCCAAGATTATTTTTCTTTTTAGTGTTAAGAACTCCTTCATGGCTGGGATTTAACTGAAATGAAATCTCTAGCATCTGAAAAATGTTCTTCTGAAAAGACAGAGAGTACTTTTAAAAGGAGCTCCTTGACCTCTAGTTGCAGTAGCAGTACTTAAATACCATAGCAAGCATTCCCCAAATGACTGTCAAAGTCACATGCCTGAAAGGAATTACATCTATCCAGCAGGAAGAAAAAATCTCATCAGTTTGCCAAATGCACAGTCACTGAGAAGGGTCCTTGCAAAAACGCATATACACCTTTTTCATTTTGAGTTTTTATGTCACCTTGTAGGAAAAAGGCCGATGTGATGAACCAAAGCAAGAAACTGGAAACTTCTTAGCTATCTCTAAATGTTATCAGAGATGTGGGAAATTCAAATCTTCATGACTGGCCCACCATCCCCAGAGTGTCATAAAAATAAAATAATTCTTAGCCTAACTGTTGCCCCAGATTTTCATCACGAGCCTGAAGTGTCTTTTACAGCTTCAGGTGGGGATAATGGCACTAGCACAGCCATTCTGGACACTGGCAGCCAAAACCAGTCTCCTCGTATACAAGAGGAGCAGGTATAAAATAAACAGGATTTGTATTAAAAGCGTATTTTGATAATATTGTGATAAAGCAAGAAATTAGTTTTTTCAGGGTTGATGTTGTAGTCATTTCCTAGTTTTCAGGAGTTTCATTTTTTTCCATTTTCTCAGTAGGTAAACAGAATCACAATCTGTAACAAACATTCATTAATTTAACTACGGAGTCTTTGTTTTAAAGCACTTGGTTTGAACTCAGAAAATGCAGCCCATATCACATTTAAGAAAAAGTCCCAGTGTCCTATACAACACTTATTGTTCCTGTAAAAATTCCAGGTGACAATGACGTGACATGTTTGTCTTGTAATACTGGTGTCTGATTGATAACTTGGAGGCACTTAAGGTACGAAGTACTACATGATACTAGAAAACCAAAATCTGTGGCAGTCTAAGCAAGCGTCGATTTAGTGCTGCTGACAGGCTGGCACTATCTCAAAGCTGAGGGTATATATCATCGACCCACTTGCAGGGCTTATAAATTAAATATTAACAGTATAGATCATGTGTCATTTATTGGCATTGAATGAATTTCCAAACCATTGAAATTCTGAAGAAGTAAACACTAATATTAAAGTGGCCATCAGACTTTTCAGGCCACCATCTCTTGTTTGCAGTAAATAAACCTGATGAATAAGCCTCTTTCTGATTAGTGCAAAACTCTCAAGTAGGCGTTTTCACTATAAGATTCTGCTTGAAAGTCCTGACACAGTTGGAGCGTGTATCTTCTTCCTCCCTTTCTGCAGGTGTAACAGCTATTGTCTGTCAGACTAATGCCCTTTCTGAAATTCCATCTTTGAAATTGTTCCAGCAGATCAAGTTGGCTGAGAGCACCAGGTCAACAGGCTAACGTAGGATGTAACATAGGAGCGATATGTAGACACAGGGATCTTTAAAAAAAGAAGGTAAAACTGTGTATTCAGTGCTGGTCCTTCTCTGGTGAGCTCGTCAGAGAGAGTATTTCATCCAGAGATGTTCAGTTTTAGCCCACATTGTATTACAGTCTTGACACACAGATCAGGAGAACAGTGGTGATGCTTAAACCATAAAGCCTTAGTGTAATAAGTACTGTAAGATGTGTAGACGTCTGAGAAATTAAAACTAATTAATCTTTTTTTAATAGCCCAGCTGACCGTATTTGATGTCCTCATTTTTGTAGGGCACTGAAGAACTAGAGGTTCGAATCCTGGTGCAGGCTCGGCCAGGCCAAGATATCAGGTCTGTAAACAGCCTACTTTATAAACAGTAAAGTATCTCTGTAAGAATAGAAGGGCTGATGATTTTTATAGTCACTGTTTGACCATAAGTAGTACCGACTTTTTGACAATCTGACTAATGGACATCCCTGGACACTTCTTGCCTGGAGCAGGACCAATCAAGGAAAGATACTTCTAATCTCATTCTGGTTTTCTTCCTTTTTTTCTGTGCTGTGATTTGCAGACCTATAGGACATGATATTAAAAGAGGTGAATGTGTGCTGGCTAAAGGAACCCACATGGGTCCATCCGAGATTGGTCTCTTAGCAACTGTTGGAGTAACCGAAGTAGAAGTTAACAAGTTTCCAGTGGTTGCAGTCATGTCAACAGGGAATGAGGTAAGAAAAGTATGTTTAGAATCAAGGTCTGAATTACTGTATCTTCTTCGGGACAGGTAGAGTGTTTTGGATGGTGACTTCCACCCTGTTCCCAAGCAGACTCACTTTTTGAGCTGCAGCTCCTGCTGACATGAGGCATTTTTGTGAGTGATCAATCCCTAATTAGCTGCTTGTGTTTTCTCTCTCGAGGGCTCTCTCACAAGTCTCGCACACTGTCTTTGCCAGTATTTTGGTAATGTATCCAACCATGTGCCAACTGCTTTCCTCCTGCCAACAAGGGAGGACCTGTGGGGTAGTCAGGATTGTAATTCGTATTGCCAATCATGACTGGAAGAGTAATTTCATTTGAGCAGCACCCCTCTGTAGCTATACTGCAAAGGGCAGATAACCTGTCTTTGAGAAATGAATAATACTACCAAATGTCTTGCTGTAGTATTGTGCCTTAATATCTTTTTATTAGTAGCATGTGTTGAAATTCAGAGAATCTCCAGTTGGTAGAACTCCAGACCAGCTTCCTAATTGCTTTGTCTTTAGCTCATCAGAAATAGCCGGTTCAAGATTAGCTTATTTTTATGTATGTTTTGGGTTGACCCTGGCCAGCAACTAAGTCCCCACGCAGCTGCTTGCTCATTCCCTTCTGCAGCAGGACAGAGAGCGAATGAGAAGAGCAAAACCAAAAGAACTTGTGGGTTGAGATAAAGTCAGTTTGAAGTTTAAAGATAACATGAAGTTTGACCTATAATTTTGACTGTCCTTGAGACAAACTTAAAGTCCAGACACAAACATAAACCAAATAGCTGTATTATTCTACAGCTTAAATGTGTTGAATATTGAAAGATTTTGAAAACTTTTAATATGTTGAATCTTGTCATCTGGCAGCGCCCTTACAACTTCCACAAGCCCCATGAAGATTACTCTGTGTACTACTGAAGACAGCCTTCCTGGGACAGAATCTTGCCAGATTTCGTAACACAGGCAAGCTCTGTCATGCAGGAAACTTATCAGTAACCAAAGAACAAATCTTAAGAGCTACAAGGATTGCAGGTGATGATTTTATGAATAGTGACTGAATGTTCTTCCATGTCATTAAAGGGCTCTTTACTGATGTGGGCACTCTCTTTTGTATTATGTGTTAAAAAAGATCCTGCACAGTGGGTTTCTTAATCATCCTATGGAAATCTTCACAGACGCAGAGCTGCTAGCCAAAGCATCAAAATTTAGCCATGCTCCACTTCTGGTTATTCTTACCTTACTACAAACACTATTGCTGGAATTTTTGTCAGATACATTCTTATCATTATTATTTACCTCCTCTCAACACTATGTTGTCCTACTGTCTCCTAAAAGAGAATTCCTAATATATGTAAAATATATTTTTACATGTGTATGTTTTGTAGTTTAACTTCCAAAATAAGTAACGCAAGGCAATTGCCATGCTGCTATCTTGAGAGAAAGCTTTTCACCCAAACCAGTAAATGATACAAGAACTGAGCTTTAAGCTTCTCTCTATTATTCCAATACAAACTGTTGTATTTTAAAAACATCTTTATTGGTAAGTAGACAATGAACTTCAAAATTTCTTTTAATACCTTTATATCTGGTTAGCAACATCAATGAAGTTCTTTTAAAACCATTTAAATAGAAGAAACAACTTGGAAACTTAAAGTTTGCATTTTGATTTCTAACATTTGAGATTAGAAGCCAGGTACTCATGAGAAGAAAGAAGGTTTTGCAGACATGAACCAATAGAAACAAACTAAGAAACACGGAGGATTGGACTAAACAAGAACATTGCACACCTTACTAATTTAAATTCTTAAATTCACTACATCACTTTACACTTCTGTTTTCTGATAGCTGTCTAAGGATATCCTGTCCAATAAGAAGAATAACATTCTCACTTGTGTAAAGTATTCCGAGGAGACTGACTGAGAGTGTTTCTGGTTTTATAGCTGCTGAATCCTGAAGATGACCTCTTGCCAGGAAAGATTCGGGACAGTAACCGTTCAACTCTCCTAGCTACAATCCAAGAACACGGCTATCCAACAATTAACTTGGGAATTGTGGGAGATAAGTAAGTACCACATGTTAGTAAAGATGTCACTTCATATTCATGCGGTGCACTTTATGGCATCCATGGGAAAAAAAAATACCAGAGAAAATGTCACTCACTGCAAGTGTCAGAGTGTTCTGCTAGGGCACATCTTGGAGAAGGTACTTGGCCCTTTTCATTAGAGAAATAAAGAAGTCTATTCTAATATTAAGAGGAGTCATTTGATAAAATTTTTATCGAATGGTGTTTATCTTGTTTTGCCTTCTGTTTGTTGAAACATCTGTTATGCTGAAAATTGAATTTATTGCTGCAGTATCATCACAAGCACTCTATTTAATACATGTAAGAAGAGGCAATTATACAACTATACTTTTTTCTGATCCAATAAAGGGAGAAGGAAAGCTCCTCTCAGGATCTCTTTTCCATGACAAAATTAGAGTATAAAATTTTGTCAGATTCTGAATAACTGTCTTCGGGGGAAGGCCCAACTGCTGGATATTGCTCAACATTTCCAGAAATATGTCAAAGAATTTAAAAGAATCCATTTTTTTTTTCTGTCACTGGTCTCTCTCTACTTTGATCGCCGCAGGGTGCTACCCCGTGATCAGTCTTTCCATTCATCTGACAGTGAGTGCTCTTTGTTTCCCGGTGGTAGTGAAGTCACATCTCCTGTTGAAAGCTCTAGGATCAGTGATTGAAGCGTTCAGTCTCTTGTCCTTTGCAAGACTGTGCAATGCCTGGCATCCATAGCATGAGTTTCTCAGCATAAGGCATTTCCTCAGTTTATTGAGCCCCAAAGGCTTTGAACAGGCTCTCGTTTCTCATTTTGGGTATCAAACCAACTGACAGGCTTGGTTCAGTAGAAAGTTGTTCAGGTTCATGTCCACCTGTTTGAGAAACAGGGTACTCCTTGTGGGTAGGTGAAAGTGAGACACGATTAGAAAGGGAAAAAAAAGGGAAATGGTGAATTCCAGCACCCACATTTCACATTGATTGATGACAAAATTCCCAAGCCGGGAGATCAGGTTACTGCTAGGGAATAGCTCATTTCAAAAACTGTCTTCCTTAGTGCAGGATTCAATAGAACACATCACTCACTTGACAGAAAGTCCAAGAATGGGCCAGCCACTGCATGGTTTTAGAATCTGCGAACCAGCCTGCGCGGTGGCTCTGGGAAATGCGGTTGTATCTGAAGTATTTATATACAGGGCATGTGACACACAGCACTACGGCAGTTGTTATCTTAGGGACAGCACACCCTTCTGGATACTCTCACTGCATCCAGGCATCCTTTTTGCTTCTCTGGCCTGGAAACACTCCATTGCTGTTCCACATAGCAATACATATCAAAAACCTCCTGCCCGTGAATGCTTCCAGCTTCGGGTGGAGATTTCATGTATACAGAGTCTAAACTCATGAGCTGGTTCTTGCCAGAAGTGTTATCTAAATGTTCTGGATCTCTGGAGCGTTTTCTGCATTATAAGGAACCTCTTTCAACTTTAAAACACAGGTAGCAAAGTTCTTAAATCTATTATATCCAGAGATCAGCTTCTAGAATTACAGGTATATGCGAAAAAAGAAATCAGCCACAAAAAGGCTGTTAATCATAGTCGGTTCCTGAGTCATCCCTACAGAAAAAGAAGCATTGGCAGGGTTTTTTTTCTGCAAAAAAATATTGGAGGTGGAACTTTTTGCCACCGGCATGATCGGAATTTACTGCTACTGTCATCAATATTACTGTCAACACCAACTTACATGCAGTCATTAACAGAGGGTTAATCCAATGGAGAAGATTGCCCTCCCCTGAGCATCCTTCTGGTAGCCCCTCTGGCGAAATAAGAGTGTAAAGCTTGTTTGTTCTTTATGGCCTCATCCTAACCAAACCGGTAGAGTGGCAAATTTGCAGTAAAGTCAACACCATCAAATGGAGAGTTTAACTTAAAATCATTGTGCAAAACTATACTTAGGTACTCCTTTGCCTTCAGGAATTTTTGCTATAACCTCCTAAGCGTGGAGTGTCTGTGAAGATAATTAATTGTGAAAGCTCTCAGTAATAAATATCAAACAATTTTAGTGAGATTTAAGGCCCAAGAAAATTTTCTTTGCTTTTCTACATTTTACTTTTCTGTATTTTTTTACAAATACGTTTTGTGACCCTTTTTTACTCGTTGGATACTAGCTGAAAATCAGCCAGCAAACATACCTATCAGTCAAAGGCAAACAAGAGTCTGCAGCTTTGCTTTCAGTTATGAGAAAGGCTGATACTTTTGAATCCTCCCTATTAAAATGTTCTGTCTGTCTTGAGATAGTATTACCTTGGCAAAGGTAATAAGAGTTCTTTTTAAACTTTCAGTTTTACGCTTGGGAAGTCATTTCTGCAGACGTATTTACTTTAGCTCGTAGAATAGAAATAATGAGCCACAATTGTAGAGTATTTTGTACTTTGCAGTAAGTTTTGAAAGAATAATTTGGTACCGTTGACTTAGCCAAGAATCCTCCCCACCTGATACTAGGATTCTGTCTTACCAAGTCTTCTGCCATTCTTCTCACACTCACATGCCCAATCCATACATGGACACCCAAATGCATCTGCAGTTCTGTTTCAGTCAAAGGGAAAATCTGAATATGTAAATTAGTTTGATAGTAAGTATGGTAATATTTCATTATGTAATAAAGCTACTAAGAGGATGTTGTCCATATGGATATTTCAGTACGTATCTTTTGGACTAGTCACTAACACTGATTTGATGGAGTACCATGGCACCTGAACAAATACAAGAGTCTTGCCAGAGAGATCTTACAAAGGGCACAGTTTTGGTGTTATATTTAGCATGTGTATAGAAAAGATGGACAAGCCTTTGGTGTCTGTTATATGGTTTTGGTTTTGTTTTTTATTTCTTCTTGTTTATACATTTTACATTGAGTAAATTTACTGCGTGTTATATGGGGGCGTTTCTTGCTGTATACCCTAAGCATTGGCTGGAGTCTGAGCGAGCAGCTGATAGGGAGCACAGCTGAGTATTAGTACCGCGTTAACAAACACGGAGATTCTGCCAGTCCTATAAACAGAGCTAATACTGAAGTGTGAAAATAGTTTTAGAGTCGTATTTGCAAAGACAAACTTAGAGGTAAGTATTGCTCTATTTCATTTCGGCATATGAATCCCTAAGAGGTGTTTAGGTAAGAAAAGAGCTTGTCCAGCTGCTTCAAAGCCCAGGACGGGGATACACGTAAACACGTTCCAGTTGAGAATGTGAAAGGATGGGGAAGCACATGGAATGTCTGTGGGTTCCTGCGGAGTCGTTAGGAGCACTTTAAAAATGCCTTTGCATATTAATCATATGTGAAGCTACGTTTTGAACTGCCCACTCAGGTTTCACTTAACCTATATTTGTATTTGCAATTGAAACCAGTATTTTATTTCTTTTTGGAGCATTTTAACAATTTCTGAGATTAGCATTGTTTGTTTCTGTTCTCATAAATTGTATATAGGACTTAATATTCAACATGAAAAACAGTAAGTCCAAAACACAGAGAGAAAATCTACAGTTAAAATCCTAGCAGCAAGCAATAGGAGACAAGACCAAACCTGGAAAATGCAATATAGCTGCAGTTATGGCTGGCTAGAAGCCAAGACTTTCTCTGTTTGTGTTCTTGGCACGTAAAGACTAAGCTGTTTGAACAGCACGCATCTCTGGGTAGATCTGGGAGATATTCCTTTCCAGAACTACTCCAAACACGAGAAACAAACGCAAGACCAAAGAAAGGAGGAGCCCTTCTGATGTTCTCCTCACTGTTGTGTCTTACATCTTTGTCCAAATCACAGAAGCACTTGAGAAAAAAATTGCAAAAACAATTGACCAGTTAAAACTGGTATTCCAATGTACTGTTGAGTGTTGTCTCATGTACCAAGTCCAAGTTAAAAAGCCTTCTAATTTCATTTCCTTTGCTTATAGTCTATGAAATTATTTGGTCCTTTGGAAAACATTGATAAAAACAAGAGTTACCTCTCTGATCTGACGTGTAGAACTCTATTAACTTAATTATCAGGATATTTTTGTGTCCGATGATTTCATTTGTGGTGTTTTCTGTGTCCACCAGTTATCTAAAGCTGTAAAGTTTAGCCCTAGCAAAATCTGCTGCAGCATGGGCCTTTGTTTTAGAAAGCCATCTTCAATTTTGACAGTTTGCCTTCTATGTGAGACTCTCCTATTAAACGTGCTAAAGAATTTTGATCACGTATGTAATGAATTCAATTTCCTCTGGCTTTACCTTTGTTTACATGAGTGCATTTTCCTCTTCCCTGCATTCGTTTCCCTATTTTCTAATTCCCTTATCATTTTTCTGAGGCATGTATAACATTAACTGCCTCCAGCTGTATTTTCATTTATTAGCCTGTGATTTCACAATGGAGAAAGTAAGAATCTCTCTCTCCTTAGGAGAATAATTTAGGAAATTCACATTATCTGCTGAGTTGCTTTAAAAATTTATCAGAACAGTTATAAAATCAGTAGCATATGAGAGCTTTTTTACATTAGAAGTTATTCGTTTCTAATTTATATACCTCTCTTTTATGACATATTGTTTGACATAGAGCTCCTAAGAGACAGGTAAACCCATTAAAGATTACCCTTGCTATTGTGACAGCATTACAGAATGATATCCCTAAAATAAAGGCTTTGAGAGAGCCCCTTCATGTTTTCGAAGGGATACTAAAATCTCATTCAAGGATTTAGTCTGCTTGAATTTTATGTTTGCCAAAAAGAGGTTTAAATCTTTTGTACTTGTGTGGGTTGCATGTAATTGCTAGTATTATAATTCAGATGGAACATCTGGAGTGGAAGGAGAAGAGCGGGGAAACTGCTCGAACTCTAAAATCTCTCATGCAATATCAACTTGATATATGACATCATATGAGTTAGAATATGAGTTTTAGGCAGAATTCAGCCACAGAATCCTAGCCTTGCCTTGCACCAGTTTAATGTCCAACTTGGGTACAATCAAATACACCGTGAGCAGAAGTAGTACTAGTATCACTTAACAAATGACTGCAAGAAAATGTTTTTTAGAGAAAAGGCCTTAAATCAGATGTCACAATATTAGTTTTTGCTAAAGTGACTTCACTTCTAGATTGGCTCAGAGAATGATGGTGTTATAAAGTGTGATCATAGCCTAATGACTGCAGGGACGCTGGGTAATGGTTTGAAGGTGATTCAGATATGGAGGTCCTCTCTTTGTGCTCTGTCAAAAAGAATATTCTCCTTTTCAAGCAGAAATGTTTAATATCTGTCGCAATTCTTGATCACCATTAGGGCAGACTTAGATAAGATGTCATATGTGACAAGTCATCTCATCTAATGCACATATTCAGGAAACGTAAAGAAACTTTTGAGCCAAAACAGAGGTGAAAAGAAGAACTTTTGAAGCAGGGTAGTGCAAGTCCCAGAGGATCTTCTGCACCAGCAGGAAACTACATGGTGTGACGGGTAATAAAATTCCATGCTGGAGAGGTGACAAGTGCAAAGCTAATGCACTTGTCATTCTCATCGTTTTCCTCCGCACCAGCATAGACTGAATTAGCATTTATGGAATCACAACCCAGTTAGTAGAACTACTAATGGACAGTATGTAGTAGGAGCACAAACTAAGACGACCAGCAGAAATAACACAGCAACGGTGATCCGTAAGACAGAATGCCAGTCAGAGCTTTGGCTATTTTAATATATGGTGTTCAAATGAATAATTTCAACAAGATGCTTTTGATTTCCTTACCTCTGTATAATTGTAGCAGTCTGCCTTCTTGAAGAAGAACATTGTGAGAGTGAGAGTACTCTTAGAGTTTAGCACCTTGCCGGAAAAAGTTCTTCATTTTTGAGACTGCTGTCTGCGATGTTGATGAGTAAACTAGTAGCTGGCATCACTTACAAAATCTGAAAGTCTTTTGTATGTCAATTCATGACAGAGTGACCCTGTTTTGAGAAACAAAGCCTGATTTCATTCCTGACAACGGTTAGAAGAACAACTGAGAGACCGAAGCCATTGTAGGAAATGGCTGTCTCAGGAAAACAGTCAGGAAAAAATGGACATCTAAACTTCTAACCTGAACAGTTTTAATATTTTTCCATGACTTCCAAACAACATTAGTACACATCTGATCTGACCCTTTCTGTGATGACCTGCGAGGAGAACCCAGGCATGGATTTACAAGGTGATAAAGCGGATTTAAGATTTCATTTTAGTCGTATCCGCGTGCACGCGTAACAGTATAACGTAGCGCAGGCACACTGACCCAATCTTCTCGTCACGTTCCTCAGTCAGACGGAATCTGTGTGTGCCCAGAAGTGATCTTTTTTAAATGATAGACTGCAGCTGCTATTTGCAGGATCAGCTGAGCCTGGGCTGGCGACCGGGGAGGGAGGTTTATATTGTTGTTGTTAACAGTCCAGCCAGCTGAAAAGAAGAAAGAGCTCGAGAGCTGCACAGTGATGATTCATTACCTGGTCCATTTCAATCTTAGAACAGCTCCTTGTAATTTTTTTTTTTAAAGAGACATTTATAAATCTTCTTGTCATAACATCTTCATTTAGTCGTCCTACATTTAAGAGTGTAAAAACATAGATTTTGGCTTATTTCATATTTCTGTTACAAAGGATGCTATCTAAAAATTATTTCTTCCCGGTGAAGCTGACTTGGAAGAAGTGTATGTGAAAGGAAATGCTGTCTTCATTAAATAGGAATTCAGAGCAAACATTAATGGTTTTAAATACTGTCCCGATTGCAGTAGCTTTCTCAGTTTTGGACATTTTTTCTAATCCTGCCTCTTGGAGCAGGGTAGCTGAGTATGAAGCTTCTCATGAATGAAGTGGCATCTTTATTTACAGAGACAGAAAATTAGGATAAATACAGCCCTTTCCCCCTTGTAGTCAAGAAGGTGACATTTAATATGCTGTGAGACCCTAAAAAGTGTGAGTGAAAATGTTTCAGAGGGGCCCATCTCCAAATATTTTCCCATTATCTGTGGTCCTCCTTCCAAAATGTCAGAATGTTTAGTACTTCGTTATGCTTTGTCTGGAAGTCAAGAGTAAAGAAGCTTCTCCATAGGCTCCGCAGAGAAGGATGAACTGCGTGTTGTTGGCATGCCCAGTTGAGCGAAATCTTTTCATACCTTCTCTCTTTGTCCTTGTGTGAAGTCTGTCCAAACTCTAACAGAAAGGTGTCCCCATGCACTCCCCTTGTCTCCCTCTCTGCTGGCCTCGCAGAGAGGAAGCGTTTCCCATGATGACTTTGAATATCCACCAAGGGGGACACAGCTGGGCACAGAGCATCCCTTTCACCCCAGGAGCCTCTCTCCTTCCCTGGCTCTTTATTATACCCCTTCTGCTTCCTTTACCCTCAGGAAGCCAGATGTTTTTAAAGAAGAAGGGACACAGAGCTTCCAGAACACCACGGAGACAGGCCTACCAGATTGGTGAGCACCGTTTTTACAACACTTGGGACTTTGAGGCACATGCATGCTCACAGGCAGCTCGACTGGGTGTCTGTCAGCGCGGAGCTCGGAGCACGGATTCTACCACTGGTTGCCATACAGCAAATGGTGTTTTTTTCTGTCCGTTAAATAACACTGCCTTGTCAGTTAAGTTCTTACGCACCAGTGCACTGTAGACGTACATGGCTCCACAACGCTGATAGAATTAAAATTCTGTTAATACCAAGAATGTTTACATTACTTGTCAGTAGCAGCAAACATCTTTATCCATCAAGGCTTTTAAAAATAGAGGAAATTAGGAAGAAACCTGCTTGAAGGTAGTAGTGGAGGACAGCTCCAGGGAAGTCACTGTTAGGACCTGTCAGTCATACCTGCATACTTGTTTTTCCAGTACCATGCTGACCATCTCTAAAGCAGGCTAACTGGAGTGCTCATGAAATCTCTAAACTATGCACTATGCTTGTTTTACAAAATATATGTACAATTATACACTAGGTCTTATTTAGGGGAATGGCTTAATAATATAGATTAACTTACAGAACTTACCTTCTATCACAGACAGGCCAAAGGGGCAGGACAACAAATGGAGAGCAAAACATCTGACATTTTCTCCATTAACAAACAGCAAATATTCTATATTCTATAACTATATTCTGTAGTTTGATTCTTGCAGGAATTAAAAACTAGGCAGAAAAGTAATGAAAAACCTATTGAAGGCCAGTACCTGAAAACTCCAGTTATGTGAGGATGCTTATGGAGGTTAATAGACCTATTTTTGTAACAAAAGGTTGGAGAATTGAGTTACAGCTTAACGTTCCCTTTGCATACTGGAAAAACAAGTTTCTGTACTCATTGCTGAATCAATCTGCCATACCCTTCACCTACAAAAAACTTGTTCAGCAATTGGTTTTTCATGCTGAAGCCAGATTGTCGTAACTAGGTTTTCCTGACTACATTGACTAAAGAGATCAACCCGCTTGAATCTTACGCCATGCTCTAAACATCCAAAAAAACTTAACTGCAATTAGCTTACAAGAACCTGCAGTCTTTAAAACATTCTAGATTAATGTGACGAACATGATATAGACTGTCTGCTTGATCAGAAATTCTGCAGAAGCTGGAATCTACCAGCAGGTGGTCAACTTGGAATACCTCAAACAAGTTGGTTCACGTATCATGGCCAACAGCCTAAATCTAGAGGACACTTTAAATGAACCTTTGGGCTCTTCTAAGCAGTGCTGGAGCAAGCATCCAAAAAACTCCCAAAAAACCCAAACAAGCAAACGAAAAAATGTAGAATAAAGCCTTGCTACCCAAAGCATGAGCAATAAGAAAATACTTCTGCTCCCAGAGCTTTTCTTACACTAAAAACATCTTTGTGCTTGCAGGAATATAGTCCAGTATTGTAGATACAAATTAAGTTCTAGTTCCTTCCATTGACTAACAGCTGTCAAAAAATTGACTTGCTGGTCTCAACAGTGTAAGTTTGTCTTTCCGTACCCTGTCTTCACTTATTTCTAATAAACTGTGGTTTACTCTTCTTGGAGAATTGCATTATAAACAAAAATCGATGTCATATTTCATTTGACGTTTTCTAAAAAATAACTTTGTTTTAAGACATAGCTGATGACAGGGGATTTTAAAAGCCTTTTTTATATTTTCTCTGACCTGTGGCTTTCAAGTCATTTTTCTTCTGCAGACAGACATTTTTTCAAGTGACTAAGTTATGATTCTGCAAAAGGTGGAGCTTTACAGAGAAAACCTTCCTTCCGAGGCATCGCCTGTAGGAACTGCATTTCCACCTGTCGTAGAGGCATCCACGCAGTAGTTCAGTAGCACTTACACCAGTTTACAGGTGGAATGAATTTACTGCAAATTCACTTGAAATTTATTTTAAATTTACTCGTCCTTAAAACTGAAGCTAAAGCAAAATGAAAAGTGAAGAAATGCCATGGTAACAGAACCATGTCACCACATGTCAGATTGTGTAACACTGTTTGCTTTGTATAAGCAACGGGCACTAATTACATCAATCATAGTATTTTACTTCCAGTTATGTCAGTATAAGCTAATTCTCATATTTCGTGAGTGTTCTGAAGGAAGTAACTGCAGAACCACGTTTACTCTTCGGACTCACCAGTGCACCGTCATCTTTACTGATGAGCAATGTCTTTGACATTGATTATTGTAATGTGTGGTCTAATCTTCAGTCATATTATTTCAACCCAGCTACAGCTGTTGAATATTTTCTACTCCAAAAGTGAAAACTTTTCAGTGAATCCATACAGATTCACTTCCTTCATAAGAAGGAAGATAAAATAGAAGCTCTTATATTTACCAGTGGAATCCCATCTAAATTCTTGGGAAAACTAATTGATTTCTGATAAGTATTGGGATAAGGTTCATTGTCCTCGTCAGGCAAAATAGTCAGGGATAATTCATTAATTAATGGGAATCAGCGGTTCTCAGGCTTCTTCTTATATTCAGTGAACACACGCTAGCTGGGATTTAGAGTGGATAAAGTGCTCACAGGTCGGTATAACGGTGCAGCACTTGAAGCCAGCTGTTACCAAAGCTTTGGCCCTGTTCTTTCAGCATCGATGAAAAAAATCAGTCCAATTCACAAGCGGATGCTCACAGATCAATGTACACAAGCAGCAGACAAGAACGTGGTGCAGGACCCAACCATCACAATGTAATGCCTTCACGTAGGAATGTGCTCCCTGACACTTAAGCATCTGGCTTCTGCAACGTGGGACCTTTTCCAGTTGCCCTCCCATGGCTATCTCATTTTCTGACCTCTCTGATCTTTTCTCATTCTGGCACATATAGGAGTGGGAGTCTTCTGAAACAGTTCATGAGAACAGCAGAGTAAAATACATCATCCAGACACAGAGAAAAAGTTGAAGGCATCAGGCAGATCTCATGATAACTTCAGCAAAAGAGTTGAAGACCTCTAATCAAAGTCTCTTTGATTTCATAAATGTAACATGACAAAGAATACTCTGTGAAACAGTGCTCGTATTTGTGGCAGCATCAATTAAAGTAGCAGCAAAAAGTAACAAAGACAGATTCTTTTATGTTGCTATCAGATAGACAAAACTTACATAGTCATGTTGAACAAGCCAGAAGCTGCTGTAATTATTCCAGCTTTCCTCACAAGCTGGCCTATATTCTTGGGGAAAACATACTGCATCTGTTCAAAGCGATCCAGGGGAATACCACAGAAGGTAGAAGGAAGAAACATTATGAGAACATGATGAAATACACTGGAGAATTTTGAAACAAATACAGTTTCAGAAGAGTGCCCATATGTTCCTACATACATAATCAAAATTGGATCTTCTTCTGCTTTAGAAAACCATACCAGTCAAAACACAGGATTCCTATTACATTCAAATATTCATTCTGTGTATTCCATTCATTGAAACACATTGGCATACATTCCTCAAATTGCATTCAATATTGCATTCTGCAGAAGCTGGGTTTTAGTTGACTAAATCTAATACAGCATCTAATATTCCGCGTTCTGCAAATTACTGATATGCAAAATATTCCTCTTGGCCATGAGGTGAGAAGTGGGTGACAGACTTTGTCTTTATGCCTAGCTGCATTCATCTATTCATTTTGAAATCTGCCACCTCAACTTGAATGAGCACAAGAAGAAAAATGAGTTAATCATAAATGATCAAATTCATATCCTATCTCTCCTCAAAGAGAAATGTCATTGAGCTTGATGAGATCTCTGTCTGAGTACGATAAGTACAGTCTCTTGGTTTTTTGATAAAAGTTTTACTTCAGTACATTCTTTGTTGTTTTGGAGGTGTTTCTTCCTGGTTTTTCTGATGTAGAACTAGAGGCTTGTTTGAGATCTTTACATGCAAAGGGAATTCTAGCAGGTCCTTGCAACTTAGCTAAATCTTTTCTTCTTCTGGGAGATCTGTTCAGCAGAAAACAGACCTCAGAAGATGTAAAACTAGCACAAACCACTGTCCCCAGTTTGTGTGGGCGTGGCCAGAATATAGAATATGCTAAACTCAGGGTACCTGCAGACAGCACATAGCTTTTTTTTTTTTTTAGTCATCTGCTGTAGGTTGGAGGAGCAGCTGGTCCACTTTGGTCTTTAGTGTGCTTGGCATAGCCAATCTGCCAGCACTTCAGTTTTCACTATGTGTCCAGGAATCTGTAGCTCCTCTAAATCTGTGAGAAATCATCTCTGAAGGGGTAATTATTTTAGCATGTAATTGAAATACTGCAGATGCTTTCAAATAAAGAAAAACAGTAGGCAAGAAAGGCTACTCAGTTCTGCTTTTGGACTCACAACAGACACTTCTGCGTGCATGTGGTGCATTATGGTGCATGCGTATCTTCCTGTATCTGTGTCCGATATGTCTGTAAAGCACAGGTTAATGTGAATGAATGAGACTACTTGGCAAAGAACTTGGTGGAAATGGTCCTGGAAATCAGTAATGAACTATGGACTTTATGCTGTGACAACGGCTTGATAAGTCAGTCCTAACTAAGTGTTCCAGTTTGATTTTACAGGGGTCACTCGTTTTACTGCAGAGTGGTAGGTGATGTGGATCACCATTTGTTGTTATCTATTTTCTAAATGAAATTGTAAAACTGAGCAGTTTAATTGCACGTGTCAAACTGCCGATGTTAGAGGTTGTATCACAGAAAAGACTAACAGATTTATAATTAATGACAGTGAAGCACAACAATAGGATCAACAGAAGTGAATTGACAGATGTTGATTTATATTTGAAAGAGAAAATTACACTGTAATTTAGGGTGCTTTAAAAGAGCACTTAAAACACAGAGAAGTCTTTGGTCTTGACTGTACTGTAGCTTTTTTTTTTTTTTTTTTTTGAGAGAGAGATAAAAGAAAAAAATCTTCTACATGGCTGATGTCTATGTTAATGAGGCCTGCATCATTTTTGTGTTCAAGCTCTTAAGCTCCTGTGTATCTTTTCAGTTCAAAAACAGCTCAGTAATCAAGTGCTGCATTAGAGCTTTCCACAAACTAGCTTTGATAATCAGAATGTTTCATTAATCCAGAAGGTGTTCCTATTCTGGTATGCTGCCATCCTGCAAGCCCTCTCTTCAAATTAATGCAATCAAGTGGCACATCAACTGCCACAGCATGCGTCTGCCTACTGGATTCTACGCGTGCTGCTGCCACTCTGCAGCAGATACCCTCCCACTAGTTTCCAGACTGTACTGCTCATTCTGTTCCATAGAACTGCATAAAGATGGTCAGGAGATTGAGGTAGTAAAGTAGATACTCTGTTTATCAGACTGGCAAAATTAGCAGCTAATATAAAGATGTATGTAAAAGTACATGGACTCTTTATGCAAAGTATCGTCTGCGGCTTCAAAACATTATGTATGATACACATAATATTTGTGCAGACAGTCTCCTGTAGATGAGGATTTCTGCTGTGAAGAGAAAGTTTGGATTTGTGCTTACTTACAGTTTACAAAACTATTCCTATAGGTATGTATTTTCTTAGTTGTTTTTACAGAAGATACTGGGATGTGGTCTGAAACAGAGAGAGTATATTTTTTTTTAATCAATTGCAGCATGCTAGAAAAGCACACTCCCTTCTTGTGCGCAATGTCACTCTGACTTTGAAAAATCACTAAATGAAACAGAATAGTTTTGCCATCTGGAAATGAGACTTCCCATCAAAATCTACTTTACATTGATTAAGGTACTCACCATTATATCTGAGCACCTGTTACACTTCTGTCGATGAAGGGAGAAAATCCAAGAATAGCACTTTCAGAAGGCATTTTAAAGGATTTATCCTAGGAAATGAGACCATTAGTCTAGCTAATGCAGTGTCCTGCCCCTAGCAATGGCCAGTGCTTCAGCTTCTGATTTGTACCGCCTCAGACAGCGAGTTATTTCTCAGCTCCATGGTGATTTGTCACAGGCCTTTTAGAACAATCTTGTTCTGCTATGCTCAGATACCAAAGTTATTTTGTCTGTTCTTTCAGGAGTTAAAAATCTTCAATTATTTATTCTGTTTTAATGTCAATTCAAACAAGTTATACCACAAATGAAATGAGAAATAGTTCTCTCTTGTTATCTGATTGTATCAGATATGTGTTGATACGCAATTTGAATGGTAACTCTGCATTTAATCCACTAAAGGCAAGGAGAAGGTTTGCTGCAGTGTTGGTTGAAGATGACAGCAGGTGACTCCTATAAGGAGTGTTCCGTGTTAACTGCAGAGTCATGGAACTGCCAGCCTCAAATAGGATAGAAAGTTAGACTGACCTGAGCAACAAAAAGAAATGTGCCAAATATGGCAAAAAGAGAGAAGGCTTCTGCAAAGGCAAGGGAAGGATTTCTATAAGTGTCTCCTTTCTTCAGAATAAAAACCAAACTAGCATAATCATTCAATTTATTTTAATAAAATTTCTATCACATCTTTCATTTTGGAAGAATTCAATGCATTTTGTAACTATCTGAAGATGATATGCAGCGCTATTGGTTGGATAAAGTCTTAGTGGTAGAATTTTTAAATGCCTTTCATTTACTGTTCCTTCCATTATTCTCAGACCACAACCCAAAGCAAGCACGAGTCATAATCCAGCACTAGGATGTCCCCAGACAGGTGGTCTTGCTACCTATGAATAACTTCTAAATAATTTAGCAAGATAAAGTGAAACAGCCTGGAGCAAGCTCCAGGTCAGGTCCTCAGCTGCATCACAACCTAATGAGAAAAATATACTGAAAGCAGCCTTAGCCTAGTGATAGTGGCATGAGTGTCTGGCTGAAACCGAGCTTCAGGAAGGCCCCTATCGACCTGTGTCATGAGCACATATTCCTTGCTGCATTCCAGTCTGCACCCTCATTGGCGAGGATTAAGGAATACTTAGATCTTGAGAGACATTTCCTATTACGAAGTCTGTAATAATCTTAAAGCGGTATCTTCCTACATACAGATTACTGCGTAGACCACCAACATTAAACAGTTGGTTCTGAAGAAGACACCGACAGTAGCCAACAACAAACTTGCTTCTTGCCTTTTGCTTTCAACAACTAGTGAAGACTTGTACTGGGTTTCGGATAAAATGATCCCGAGACTTCAGAAGGGGCAGCCAAGAAAATGTCTCTGGTTACTAGAGAACAAATAAGACGGTTTTGCTTGAGTCCGTGTATTTTATATTCCCTCCCAAAGAAAACAGAGTTCAGCCATTCGTTGTGGGCCATTTAGAGTATCCAAGTCACCCAGCACCCTAAACAAAATCATGCCACAGTATCTGCTGCCACTGTTTCCTTTCAGAAATGGCAGTGTGTAATTAAATCTGATTGATTACAGCCTACACTATGGCACCCAGCAGTCTGACCCTCTTTCTGCTGTAGTTTGTTGCCTACCTCTTTACGAACCAACATGACCCTAAAGAGTGGGTGTAACCCAACACAAATAGAAAAGTTTTGCAGGATAACCACATTGTGATGCCCAAGAAGATGCTGCATCGGACACTGGACATGATGGAGAAAGGGTCTGGAGTCTTTCTGCCTGTAAGGCATGACAGGGGTAGGGACACTTGAGAGCTCTCTGGTGGGGAGGTGTGGTGGGCAGGGTTGCATGCACTTGAGACATCTAGTCAGTGAGGGAGCGCGGTCTTTCCTGGGCCACATAAATTGTAGTGCACATAGCACCACGTAACACCAACTGCTGCTTATATTTCACTAAACCATGGGCACAGACAGGGTGCTCAGAGGAGAGGGGTTTTGTTTTTGAGACCTTTGGAAACACACAGTTTCTGTTAGTCTCTGAAAGGTCGATCAGGTCTTGCATAGTATTTCTAATTTCCAGTTTGAACCTCAAAATAACTGCAGTGATTCTGTCTTTTACTGAAATGCAGCCGAAGTTCCTGAAGGATTGCCCACATACTATTTGCAGCCTGTGAAGACTTGATAACCCTAATGGCGTTTTGTAATCGTAGTGTGACGTTTACCTGAGGTGCTGTATTCCAGGTGCAGCCCCTTATACAGTCACTGGCATCACTGTCCCTTTGTTCAGTTGCGTGCTAAGAAGGAACAGCCTCCCATGAAAAACTGTCAGGATCCTTATACTAAAAACATACTGCTGAAGAACATTACATACAATCACAGCAATCGATCAGCTTCTGGTCAGTTCACAAATGTTAAATGCAAAGTATGCATTTAAGATACTGGAAATTCTTGTGGATTCCTTTGGTCTTGTGCAGGCTGTATCACTGAGTTTCTCCACTGAATGCCTTGGAGCTCTGTATTAGCATCAGTACTGCTGTTAGATAGCTAATGCTCACTTCAACGTTTCCAGTTTAGATCTTAAAAAAGAAAAAAAAGAAAGAGTGAAGACACCAAAACTGAAATATACTCAGCTTCTGTCCTTCACCTTTGCAATTCTACTCTTTGTATGGTGGAACATCACAGCCCCCCAGTTTCTGTGGTAAGGTGAAGGTAAATAGACTTGGGTGGATTGTGGTTTTGAACATGGAGCGGATGTACTGCAGGCTTTGCCACAAAGCCCTCTTATGGAGAAGATAAACAAAGGATTTCCTCCCACTTTCCACTGATGGAAGCTTGAAGTGGAGCCTTACTCCTATTTTTGCACACATCAAATAATCTAGACAGGTAGTACTGCAGCCTGCTTGGTGGCCACTAATTTTCATGTGTCAGGTCCCTTTATGGAGCCCTGTCAGTTCATCTAAATCATGATTTGTATTGCTACCTGCTGTGCAGATTACTTACTTTTAGAAACTTCTATTAGTGTTCTTCAGTCCCGACCTGAAGTATCTCCCTGTTCCTGTTGCAAAGCTCTTAGACAGAAAGGTGCCACAGGGTGTGGTGGGGATGTAGTGAGATTGCAGTTCTTGAAAAGAGCAGTGTGGAGTCTTAGGAAGGAAAAGATCTTATATTACCCTAGAGCTGTACCTCTTTCTTAGAATACGTGTATATACATCTGTGTGCAGACAGACACGTACTTACACCATAACACATAGTAGTTCCATGCCACTAATCTTCTTGCTTGTTCTTTTCTGTAGCCCAGATGATTTACTGAATGCACTGAATGAGGGTATCAGCCGTGCTGATGTGATCATTACATCAGGAGGTGTATCTATGGGGGAAAAGGTATGCTAAATTTAACTATGACTTGCTACAATATATGTAAGAATTTCAAACCAGAGTCTGTCATCAGAGCTTCTACCTTTGTTTTAGTGTTTATTAAAAAAGGGATATTACTTTTTTGGGAACACTTAAATGTGAGTTAATTAAGAAAATAGACTTCCATGCTGTCTTCTTTCCCTTTGTCCTTATTACTGTACTGTAGTAGACAGGGAAGATTTTCATTCTTGATGTGAGAGATTTACAAATGTGTTTTTATTTAAGGAATGATTTGTGTAGTTATGATGAGGAAGGTGCGTGGTTAATAGCACATGAAGGCGGCAGACCTCTTTTTTTTCTTGGAGCGGGTGAAATGTAGATGGAATAAGGCTACTTTGAAAGTACTTCGAAAAGCAACCTGAGTCTATAAATAGCTCTTTCTTACTCAGCACATCTGTTTCCTGAATATGCCAAAGCCTTATCTGTTACAAAAAGAGTTTTATCACATTTTGCGCCCGATAGTCCTACGGAGGCAATACATACAAGACGCAGTGAGCTGATATATTTGCCTTTTGAATCATTAACAGAATTGTTGATTGAGTTCCTGTTGGTAATCCCTGTGCCAAAACCATCAAAGAAAATAGGGATACACAGATGCTGGTGGGGCGTAGATGAACCTGCAGGACATTTATTAATCATGACTTATGCGAAGGAAAACTCAGATTACTTTTTGATCCCAGGCTGAATCTGTGAGTTTGGCAGGTAAAAGAAACATCTCTCCTTTTATAACTAACAGGTACTGAAGACAGTCATTAGGAGATGGCAAACGAGTGCCGTTTGTGTCACTTTTCTGAGTAGAAATCATACTGTTGGATACATCATGAAAATGGATATTTAGTTAAACCAGTGCTTTCAGTCCCATTATTGTCCTCTGTTCCTAGAAAAATAATTAAGGACAAGTGCTGACTTTAAATTGGGAACGTGACGACATAGTGCAGACACTAGGAAATGACTGGATTGCTGAATCGTCTTACAGGCATTTATGCCTTCTGGCTAATTTCTCCCCAGACTGAATGTGAGGCAACAGCAAGTCCCTAGGCTCTGTCTTCCACTGGTGGTTAGCCCTCTGAGCCTTCAGCAGCTTTAACGAAGTAACTGTGAACATCCAAAAAGTAAATAGAAAATAAAAATGGGGTTAATGCCATCAATTGAGAATTCATGCCTGGCTGAAAAAAAAAGTTGCTGCTTTCCAAGTATTTGAACACACACAAAAAACACACGTAAATAAAGAAAAAAACTTAAAAAAAAGAGAAAGGTGGGAAAACTGCAAGGGAGCTCCAATTTACTGCCTCCAAAGACTCTCTTCGCAGATGACTGTTATGTCCTGTGTCTTTAACCTCACTTAACACACACAGGATACTACATCTTGGAGCACAGAAATTTTGAATAAAGACTAAAGAAGTAATTCAATTTGGTGTAATAACTGGATCAATTGTGTTTATGCAAAAATCATGTAACTTGAATTAATGCACAAGGCACCCACAGTTTTCCCTTCCTAAGGACTGTTATACCTGACCACTGCGAATTAGACCATGTCCCCAACAAATTACAATAATTACAGTATCCTGGAAAACTATGATTTCTACAGTACAGTGTTGATTTCTGAAGTACTAGGAGATCTCTGACTCTACTGCTAGATAGCTCCCATGGAAAAACCTAGATAACTTGATGATTTTAAGTCTTAACTTTGAACCATAAAGGCTTTTTTCCATCCGTGACATAGAGAATGTGTTAGTAGTAGGTATTTGTGGGGTCCTCTAAGATTCTGATGCTGCGGCTGACTTTTAAGTAAATATATTACTGTGTCCTTATGCAGTCAGGTTTGGCACCTGAAATGACTCTGTCCTTCATTTTGAAAATATTTTCTTTCAAATATCGGAAATTCCCCACTGGACTGTAGCACATTCAGGATATGAAAAGTCTTTCATCTTTACTGGATATTAATTAATTGCTTTGAATGCTTAGATGATGTAAGCCACTTTGATGTTACTTAATCAATTTTCTTTTTTGAATTTAAACAGGACTATCTTAAACAGGTGCTGGATATTGATCTTCATGCACAGATTCACTTTGGCAGAGTTTTTATGAAACCAGGGTAAGAAATCTTTCTATTTAGGTACTATAGATGGAGGCTGTATTGGGCCAAATATCCTCTATAAGTGCTTCAGTAGGTTTCAGTTTTCCACGTGTACTATAAACCACATGGTAGATATATGTGGGAAAAGAAGCAAAATCAGTCATATTCAGAGAAGTCATCATCGTTGTGGGTGCAATTAACTGGAACAGAGAGGTGACTTTTTATCAGTAAGAGACATTTCCGTGATAACTGTTGCAGATCAGGTTTGGGGACTGGAGGGGAGATCAGCATGGTATAACCATGGCCACAGTCTTCACTGTGATCACAGAGCTCAGGTATTGGCATTGTTTGGAAATAACTGGGAAATAGAAGGACATTTCACTGCTGGTTTGCTTAGCGAGCATCTTCTTTCACTTCAGGATTTGTGGAAGCCATATTCCTACAAAGAAGCAGTTTCTTGAGAGTGAAATATCAGCTAATTTACACCGTTTTATCTAATCGGTATATTGAGCAGAGTAACTTTAAAGTCAACAATCCTTTATGTGTTTTGTTTGCCCCAGAAAACTGTTCCAGCATCGCTTTCCTTTGCTGTAGCACTGCTAATTAATGGGTCTGGCAGTGCGCTTTGTAGAGACAACGAAAGGTACGCATAGTGCAAAGAGAGGGTTGCCTCTCACCGTGCAGTAGCGGAAGGATGCCTGCAGCTCTGCCTCGCTCACCAGGGAGAGCAGTTCATTTGCAAGCTAGGCTGGCACAGTCTAGTAACACCAGGCCAAGTGCAGCGTTGAGGAGTGATTCCCTCCAGCCCGTAACTGTTGCCAGGGAGCAGAACAGAGAGTGGGTGTTTGCTGTGAAAACAAACACATTTACCTTCTCTTCATACAATCCAGTAAAGAACTGCATGTGGGTTTGGTGCTTGTGCTGCTACTACCAGCACCTCCCTTCCATGAAAGGAACACGGGAGCTGAAAGCGTGTTTCTTCCTGTGCTGGATGTAGCCCGGGCGTGGAAATTGCTCGCTGCTTCTGTCATCCTGCTACAACCCATGTGGAGAAGTCCCAAAAGTGGGATCTGCACTCCAGCCTCTGCTGCTGACAAGAATGGATAACATGATTCAGAGAATTCAGAAGATTAAATTCTGGGTCTGCCTTATCTGAAAGCAAGTGTAATTCTTTCTTCTGGGGATCCCTCTGTAGACATGTAGCAACAAACTTTTAATGACTAGCCAGAAAAGGCTTAAGAAATCTTCATTCCCCCAAGCATCCATTTTCATTTTATGCCATAAGAAAGATATTTCTTACTGCCCCCAAAACATTTAGTCATCTCTTCCAACTGGGAATGTAAGCGCTCTCATTTTCATTGGCTGTAGTGCAATAGCTCTTAGTTTTTATTAATTCCGTCTTAAAAGGCCTTAGATATGAATGAAAACCCACCAGATCAATACCCGGTGCTACCGGCAGGACTTTGGGTTTTTTGTTAATGGGTCAGTTTACGTGGCCCCAGGCCTGCTGGTGACAGACTGGGTACACCTGCATCAAAGGGGGAAAAGGATCTTTGTGCGAGTTGGCAGGACTCATCAAAAGAGCCTTAAACTAGATCTGAAGGGGGAAAGGTATGAAGCCAGGCTCACTGGAGATAAGCCTGGGAGCGGCACATCAACATTTGTGGGACAGCGTCAGCGAGGTCCTTAGGTCTGCCATGCCAGGGCAGGTAGAGGTGAAAGTGCCAAGCAATAGCGCAGACATGAAGGATATACTGATGAGCTAGGAATCACGGTAGCACCTGGGAATGGTCAGGTAGGAATCAGGCCTTCTCCCCCCGGAAAGCTGACAGGATCAATAGCCCAGCTAAAGTGCATCTACACCAACACCCACAGCATGGGCAACAAACGGGAGGAGCTGGAAGCCACTGTGCAGCAGGGAAGCTATGATGCAGCCACCATCACCGAAACATGGTAGGATGATTCACAGAGTGGAGTGCTGTGTTGGATGGATATAAACTCTTCAGAAGGGATAGGCCGGGAAGGAGAGGCAGTGGAGGGGCCCTGTATCTTACGGAATGTTTTAATTGTCTTAAGCATAATGATGGTGGCAATAAGGTTGAGAGTTTATGGGTAAGAATCAAGGAGAAGGCCAACGAGGCAGATATCATGGTGGGAGTCTGTTATAGGCTGCCCAAGCAGGATGAAGATAAAATATTCTATGAGCAGCTGGGAGAAGACCCACAATCACCACCACTTGTTCTTATGGGGGACTTTGACTTACCAGATGTCTGCTGGAAATACAGCAGAGAAGAAACAGTCCAGGAGGTTCCTGGATTGTGTGGAAGACAACTTCCTGACACAGCTGGTGAGGTAGCCAACTAGGGAGGGATGCCTGCTAGACCTGTTGTTCACAAACAGAGAAGGGCTTGTGGGTGATGTGAAGGTTGGAGGCTGTCTTGGCCGCAGTGATCGTGAGATGGTAGAGTTTTCAATTCCTGAGGAAGCAGGGAGGGGGGTCAGTAGAACTGTCATCTTGGACTTCCAGATGGCAGACTTTGACCTGTTTAGGAGACTGGTTGGCAGAGCCCCTTGGCAGGCAGCCCTGAAGGACAAAGGAGCCCAGGAAGGCCGGACATTCCTTAAGAGGGAAATCTTCAACACACAAGAACAAGCCGTCCAGGTGTGCCCGAAGATGAGCCGTTGGGAAAGACCATCCTGGCTGAACAGAGAGCTTTGGCTGGAACTCAGGAAGAAAAGGGAAGTCTATGGCCTGTGGGAGAAGGGGCAGGTCCCTCAGGAAGACTACAAGGATTTGGGGAGGCTGTGCAGGGAGAAAATCAGAAAGGCCAAAGCCCAACCAGAACTTAGTCTGGCCACCGCCACAGAAGTCAACAAAAAATGTTGCTATAAACACATTAACAGCAAAAGGAGGGCTAAGGAGAATCTCCATCCTCTACTGGATGCGGGGGGAAACATAGTGACCAAGGATGAGGAAAAGGCTGAGGTACTGAATGTCATCTTTACCTCAGTCTTTAACAGTCAGACCAGTTGCTCTCTGAGTACCCAGCTTCTTGAGCTGGAAAACAGAGACAGGCAGCAGAATGAAGCCCCCATAATCCATGAGGAAATGGACAGTGACCTATTGCACCACTTCGGTGTGCACAAGTCTGTGGGGCTGGATGGGATCCACCCAAGGGCACTGAGGGAGCTGGTGGAAGTGCTCACCCAGCCACTTTCAAACATCTGTCAGCAGTCCTGGCTAACTGGGGTGCAGTGACTAGAGGTTAGCAAATGTGACACCCATCTACAAGAAGGGCTGGAAGGAGGATCCAGGGAACTACAGGCCTGTCAGTCTGACCTTGGTGCCAGGGAAGGTTATGGAGCAGATCATCTTGAGTGCCATCACGTGGCACATACTGGACAGCCAGGTGATCAGGCCCAGTCAGCATGGGGTTTATGAAAGGCGGGTCCTGTTTGACCAACCTGATCTCCTTCTATGACAAGGTGACACACTTAGTGGATGAGGGAAGAGCTGTGGATGTTGTCTACCTGGACTTCAGTAAAGCCTTTTACACCATCTTCCACAGCATTCTTCTGGAGAAACTGGCTGCTCATGGCTTAGATGAGTGTACTCTTTGCTGTCTGGATGGCCAGGCCCAAAGAGTGGTTGAGAATGAAGTTCAATCCAGTTGGCAGCCAGTCACAAGTGGTATCCCCCAGGGCTCCATATTGGGGCCCTTTTCTCTTTAACATCTTTAACAATGATCTGGATGAGGGGATCGAGTGCACCCTCAGTAAGTTTGCAGATGACACCAGGTTAGGTGGGAGTGTTGATCTGCTTAAAAGTTGGGAGGCTCTACAGAGGGATCTGGACAGGCTGGATCGATGGGCGGAGGCCAATGGTCTGAGGTTCAACAAGGCCAAGTGCTGGATCCTGCATTTGAGTCACAACAACCCCCTGCAACGCTACAGGCTTGGGGAAGAGTGGCTGGAAACTGCCTGGGGAAAAGGACCTGTGGCTCTTGGTTGAAGCTGGCTGAAGATGAGCCAGCAGTGTGCCCAGGTGGCCAAGAAGGCCAACAGCACCTGGCTTGTGTCAGAAATAGTGTGGCCAGCGGGAGTAGGGAGGTGATTGTTCCCCTGCGCTCAGCACTGGTGAGGCCGCACCTTGAATACTGTCCAGTTTTGTGCCCCTCACTACATGAAGGACATTGAGGTGCTGGAGTGTGTCCAGAGAAGGGCAATGAAGCTGGTGAAGGGTCTGGAGCACAAGTCTTATGAGGAACATTTGAGGGAAGTGGGGTTGTTTAGCCTGGAGAAAAGGAGGCTGAAGAGAGACCTATTACTCTCTACAACTACCTGAAAGGAGGTTGGGGTCAGTCTCTTCTCCCAAGTAACAAGTGACAGGACAAGAGGAAATGGCCTCAAGTTGCACCAAGGGAGGTTTAGGCTGGATATTAGGAAAAAAATCTTTCCAGAAGGGGTTATCAGGCATTGGAACAGGCTGCCCAAGGAAGTGGTGGAGTCACCATCCCTGGAGGTATTTAAAAGACACGTAGATGTGGTGCCCTAAGCACCATGGTTTAGATGGTGACCTGGCAGTGCTGGGTTAATGGTTGGACTGGATGATCTTAAAGGTCTCTTCCAACCAAAACGATTCTGTGATTCAACTGTGACTGCTCTATTGGGAAGAATTCCCTCGAGTAAGTTCCAAGCGTGAAGCCAGGATTTGCCTTGTATGCCTGTCGTTTGACGTGCGACATGACTGCAGAGTGATGCCTGGGATGTACTATTCTTCCACTTGATCTCAAAGAAGTTGCTGCGCTCATGTAAGGTTGTATCTTGTCTAGGCAGCACTGCCAGAAGAAAGTACTGGAAGACTTTAGCAATGATGATGTTGGAATCTCATAGGAGAATTCAGTTTCCAGTAAATACGAATTAGCCATTAGATGTTTTTGTACCTCAGTTTGTGCACCGGTTTTAAGATTTGGAGGTCTGGCGTATAGTTCCCATTATGTTGAAGACATTTTAAAACAGAAACCTCAAACACCAACTCACCCTGGTACAACAGCATATTGATTATTCCTAGCAGATACAAAGGTAGGTAGTAGTGACCAAAGGGTGGGAAATCTCTGAAGTTGCTGCTGGTCAGCAACTATCGTCTGCTGACCAGGTGATGGTGGTTAACTCAAGATGAGGCCAAGGAATTGCTCCTATAAAGTGTAATTTCTTCTGTTTTAAAGGACAATACTAACGTAGTTATATAGAAAACATTTTCGGGTGAGTCCCTTTTCTTTGTCAGCCACATTCCTGAGCCATCACATTACTGTCCTAATTGTATAACTGTACTAGCCTGGTAACAGGTCACTAAAGATCACTCAAGAGCGGCTCTGAAAGGCACGGAGACTCTTCGCTGACAGACCTAGGACTCACTTGACTGCAGCTCCGCCTGTGTATCTGAATTTGGTCAGCTGCAGACTAGCTAGCACTTGCTGCTCTGAAGTACTGCTCCCTTGTCACTGCTGCTGTAGGCAGTAGTGTAGAAGCAAGGGAAGTTAGAGGCACTGAAGTTACAACAAGTTTGGAGAGCCTTATATGAAAAACAACTGCAGCTCTGTGACAGCATCATTTCAGTATCACTTCTTTTTTAATTGGCTTCGAGCATGAAGACAGTTTTTAGAGTTTTGATAATATCTGCTCTTAGATGTTTCCTCACCAGAAGCAAAATCGTCTACTTAAAACTTCATAGCTGAAAATCAAGAAAAACTAATTGTTCTGTCATCACAACGAGAGGATTATACTCCCAGTGTGGAATAAGCAGCAGGTGCTAATGAACTGCTGAGAGAGAGAGATCCCGGTTTGTTTTCTTTTCCAGATGCTTTAAATAATAACATCATAATGTTCAGTCAAAGTCTAGCGCAGCTATTAAATAGCTTTCCTTTTCCATAGCTTGCCAACGACTTTTGCGACCCTGGATATTGATGGCGTAAGAAAAATAATCTTTGCGCTCCCAGGTAAGATGTTTTGTGGATTACTTCTGTTGATGTGCATAGGTGACCGACAACAAACAGAATAGTGGCGTTTCACAGCACTTATGTCTGGTGTTGGCGTCCCAAAGGAAGGTACCCGTATGGTTTTCCGAGAAATTCCCAGAAGAGACGGACTTATAGGGATATACTAAGGAGTTCATTCTTGTTCCTGTCCTCAGAATCTGCCAGTGTGCAGGTCTTATGATTTCTTCCATCCAGCAGTTTCCTTGGGTTTTGTAAGTGGTGCTATACAGGGGCGGTTATTTCCTACAGCTCCCTCCACCTTCACAGTGAATATTCTGTGTGCGTAAGTCAGTGCATCCACACTGAGGCATTGAAAATGGAGACAAAAACAAGGGAATGCCAAGGAACATGTCCCAGAATATTTTTTATGATGATCATGCCGTGAAACCAAAAGAGGGCAGCATGGCTTCACCTCCTGCGGGCTGCATCGCCTTCGGAAATCACCTCGTTCAGAATCAGTATTTCCTTAGGAATGCGGCTACAAATCTCTGCCCTCCTAAATGAGGAGGAATTTATTTTATTCCTATTGCTCTGGCTTTGAGTGGGTTTCTGACTACACAAGGAATCCTGTCCTTGATGAGCTGGTGGTTTTCAGACATATCTCCAGCGCTTTTTCTCTCTCTTGTTTTAGTTGCTGCAGTAAGTTTTCCTCCAGGGGAGAGATCAATGGAGCATCTGTCTGAGCGTAGTATTTGTTTTAAAACTGTCATCTAGGGAAGTCCAGCTGTGTAAAACAAGTGGTGTTTGACACACGTTGGTCATACACCTCTCTTGTGAGTCAACAGAAAACATATAAATGAGTAGAATTCTCCTCAACACGTGTACTAAAGCATTTTGTCACTCTGTTAGGGAATTGAAAGTTCATTTTCCATACGTCTTGGAAACCTTAATCGTGATCAAAAGCCCTGTCAGCTATGATCTATACCTGTGCCCCAGACCTATACCTGCCCCCAGACAAATCTAGGCATAAGGCAAAAGGCAGCAGAGGAGCAAAAGGAGATGGTGGGGCCTGAGGCACATGGGGCGGTCCTGGTCAGAGCAGGAGTTCAGCACACCACCAGCCAGAAAGAGCGACTTGCAACACGTGTACTTGCCACAGGCCACTCCAGTCTTCAATGAAACGGTTCCTGTACATGCATGAAAAGTTCTTCCGAGTCCTTTAGAGTGCAATTGCTATAAAAGTGTGGGATATCACTTTCAGCATTTCACAGAATAAATCAGGAGGGAGTCACCACCGACTGTTCTTTGTCCTACAGGCAACCCGGTGTCAGCTGTTGTCACCTGCAATCTCTTTGTTGTTCCCGCACTGAGGAAAATGCAGGGTATCCTGGATCCTCGGCCCACCATCATCAAAGCCAGGGTAAGAAACCTGTCCTTTATTTAAAAATTCTCACAGGATGTTGAAGCACAGCTCTTTGGGCTCTGAAAGGCTCTCTTGTTTGGGGAATCTGAGCCCTAGACGAGTTCTGGCAAGTTGAAAGGAGGTCACACAAAACAGAGGTACCTTCTCGATCTCTGTTCACAGTAATATTCAGTCCCATAATTTCTAAGACTTAGATGGCCATCTAATGGAGCAAGATATACAGAAGCAGGCAGCCACTTGCCAGTCAGGCAGGAAGGACACTTTGCTGTTTAAAAAAACCATTTGTTTTAACCTGTGGTAAAAAATACAGAGTAATATGGGAATAAATACCTGAAGAGTTGGGTAGTTCTGTATGAGCAATAGGAAATACAAACTAAAGCCTTTCAGTTCTTTAATTATTTATGTAAGTAACCCACATGACCCTCACCCTAAGCAATATAAATGTTAAACTAGTCACTTCAGTCTTATAAGAAATCATGGATATTGTAACTCTGTTTAATACAGATTCAAGGCATGTTATTATGATGTATTATTCTTCTGGTTTTGATTCAAATAAAATACCAAGGAACACATTACCTTTTACAGTTTTCCTAGTGTTCTTGGCTACACACTTTTCTCTTTCTGCTTATCCCATGTCTCTCTTTTGCACTTCCTCAGGCATCCAAATTTTTCTTTATCTCACAGCTAAAGTATTCTAAAACAGAGAGCAGTGACCCTCACTTTTACATGAATTTTCCAAAGTGTTCCATTAAATTCCATTGTGAGCCATCCCTTGTACGTCTTTTCATTTCAAAGATTGGTCACTTCCCTTTTGTCAGGGCTAGCAGGGTTTTGAATGCAAATAAAATTTTTATCTTTATGCAGTGTAATCCAGAGACCAGAAATGATAAAGCCTTTTTCCAGAGAAATACCATCTTTATAGTCCCAGAAAAGGAGCAGCTTTGGAATATTCTACTTAATGCACATAGACTCCATCATACTCTTTGATACTATAATATTACAGTTGTATTTCCCTTAAATACTGCAGTCTCTCTCTACCTTCTACACCTTTTGATCTTGCACTAGACACCAACTGATCTCAAAATGCAAGGTTTCAAAATGACCATTTTTAAGGAAAAACGATTGAGCAGATGACTCCATTATCTTAGTGCGGTCTGAATGAATGACGTTTTCATCCTTTCTTTGCTTCTTCTACAGTTATCATGTGATGTAAAATTGGACCCCCGCCCAGAATATCATCGGTGCATACTGACTTGGCATCACCAAGAACCACTACCTTGGGCACAGAGTACAGGTTAGTGCCCAGCCACACAGACTGACAGACACATTCACACAGGTCCTTGCCTTCCTACGTGTATGTCTAAAAACAACCGCGCGTGTGCACATGGTTTTTCATATAACCTTCCTTATGCAGACTGACTTGCTGACCTACTTGTGCAGACGCATACATGTTCATCAGCATGAAGTTCAGTCATGATATGACTTACCAACTTCACCAGTAAAACTTCCTTTACCTGAATAACCTGCCTTTATACACACACACAGGCTACACCTGGGTGCTTGCGTATGTATGTGCACACATTCCCTTATAAGCATCCACACATGCTTACTTGCACTCACAGTCACAAGTTCTTACTTTTGCTCTTGTGCGTGTACTGAACAAACACAAGCTGGGGTGTAGGTAGGAACACTACAAATAAAAGAAGTTTGATTCTAGCTGAACTGGCAAAGTAGAAAAGATAGCAGAGGCTGTTCTTTTAAAGCCAGCTGAGATTTTTAATTGACATTAGTCATGATTTGCCACCTAGGGATAATTCTGGATGCTCAGCTGCAGTTGAGGCAAATACTATGTTTGAATACTTTTTCACCTGTACTGCTAGAAGACCAGCTCTGCCAGTTTCTCAAGAGTTTCCAGTCCTTAAACATCTAATTGTCTTTTTGCCCCATCCAAATTGTTCAGTACAAAGCACTGTATGCAAGTCTCCACAGCGAAAACATTAGCTCAAATGCATCTTACTGTTTACTCTGAGAAAGTTCTTACCATTGACTCCCAAGATCACACAACCTCTGACATATTTCCAGGTATAAGTCAAGGTATTTCTTTCTTACACCTATAACGCTGTATTTGGTTTAACTCATTTTTTGCTGTGCACCACTTCTTTCCTTAAGCAAGCAGACTGTCTGGAATGATTCCTCTGTCAACCTGAAAGTTCAAAAACCAAGAACCTAAAGGGCATGACTTTTTATCGCATTTTCATTTTTTGTCAGTACTACCAGTATGATGCTGATTATCTTCAGGACATGTTGCGTAGCAGTGTCCCAAAGAAACCCATTCTTTTGAGGTGCTGTATGTTATGGATTTATGTAGCTGGCCACCATAACAGGCTCCGACCCTAGGATCCCGCTGTCAAACTCCAAGTGAAGGTTTCCAAGCTCAAGATGGGTGCCTCCGGAGAACGACTCCCTACCCTGAATCACGCCCTCCGGTTATACCTACACCACCCAGCACCTTATCCCCAAGTCCAAACACTTAATTCTAATTGATGGTCTCTTGATTTCTTATTGGTTTTCTTTGTCGCTGGGCTGGCCTTCTTCTGAAGTTCCCTCATTCTCTTGAAATTGTTCCCTTGGTCCTTATCTTCTTTATTCTGCTTGCATCTGCCAGATTCAGATAGTTCTGTGTTAGCAGCGTTAGTTTTATCAAAAATTTTACTCTCCGTCAACTCTTGCAGCCTAAGGCTTCAACTGCTTTAACTACTAGTGCTAAGTTACTAATGCTAAACAAGACTATTCAGAGAGAAGAATACAGTTAGTCAATTTTTTTCTATAACAGCAAATTAAAAGCATTCTAGACTGTGCTGGTTTTAGTCTTTGTACAATTGAAATTAGGTATACAAGTTGAAAACTAAAGTAATTTTGATGGGATTCTAACAGAGAAGCAACTTACTGTGACAAGATGTGAGGTACAGATAATGTGGAAAGCTGGCTAGGAAAGCAATTGTCAAAGGGAACGGGAGTTTTGAGAGCCAGAGCAATGAGAGGCGGACTGATTCTCCACAGAGTTCTCTACTTCCACCCACCTCGGAACAGTGAGATCCCAGCTCTGTGAATAAGTTAGCAGCATGAACATCTGTGTAAGAACAGCTCTTGCTTCCAGCGTGGAGGGTTGAGGCATTTGAAACTAACTGAAAACTTAACTGGAATTTTTCTCTCGCTCTCCTGTAGGGAATCAGATGAGCAGTCGTCTGATGAGTATGCGCAGTGCCAATGGACTGTTGATGCTACCTCCAAAGACAGAGCAGTATGTGGAGCTTCACAAGGGGGAGGTGGTGGATGTCATGGTCATTGGAAGGCTATGATGTCACCAGCAAGAGCGAAGCTTTAATGCATGTCCACATATCATTGACTGTATCCTGTAATATGCAACGGCACAGCTAGTTTTTCCGATTTGGATAAAAGTTGATCAGTATAGTCAACATCTTGAATTATATTTCAAATGGAATTTAAATAAATACCTTTTAAAAAAACTTTAAAACAAATCTTAACAAAGAAATTTATTCTGATTATATCAAAGCAACTTTTTCCTTTCCTTGCAATTGCTTTGTGTGTTCAATGCTAGTTCTGATAGCGGTAGCTTTTACTAGACAGCAGTAGGTGCCTGCAGAACTTGTGTTTTTTCTCATCTTTAAGATACAACTACTTATGCTCTTAAAACAAGGCTGTCTGCTTATTTATACTAGCGTAGACAACACTTGGATTTCCCTTATTAGTATGCTTCATAACCGCTTCACAGAGAGCTTCTGCTTGTTCTTTATCTTGTATCTCGTGTTGATGTGCACAGTGCCAAAAGCAGAGTGGCTGCACTGGGAACCCAATGAAGCCCCGAGGTTTTCTCCCCTCGCTGTGCATTCAGGGATCTCTCTTGTCCCGGCAGCCACCCAGCTCAGTACTCTTGGGCAGTAACTGGATACCTTTTATTTCAACAAACAAAAAAATCGCTTCCTTAAGTGCTGACAGCCTTTTTAACCAATACATTTAAAAATGTACAGAACTAAAAACTAAAAAAAATCAAAGACTGATCTTGTACAGATATTAGTGTTACCAGCATTCGTGTGGAAATTAAATGAGCAAAGAAATAAAACTAATGTTAAACAACTCTGTACCATAACATTTTCTGTAATGATACTGAAACTTAAATGAATAAAAAAAATCCTCAGTCATTATGTAAAATTTCACCTGTTTAGCCTTGTTGTTTGAACCAAAAAAAACAGCGGTTTAAGAGGGTATTTGGGGTGGGGGAAGAGGACAGGAAGAAAGGGAAAATAGTATAAGGAATCTAGGGCTTTCCTTTGTGTAGAGTATCATGAGTGAACGGAAAATACAGCGTGAGCTTGCTCTCACTCATATTCCAAGGGACAAAGTGGAAGCAGTGTTTGGGGGGGGGTTACAATTGGACCAGTCAAAGCTGGAGAATATCTTTTTTTTTCCATCTGAATTGCATAGCAGTTGCAAACAGCCCTTGTGCTGCACTGTGTGGAATTTGATGGAGCTTTTTTTTGTGGGTTTTTTTTTCCATAAGATACTGGGACTTCTCAGCCCTCACCAGATTATGTATTTTGGTAATTTCACGCTTCATCTGGGATAAGACCAGATTCAGGGAAGGTTGGAAGCTTCAGAAGAGAAATTAAGGACAAACGTGTATGTGGTTACATTGGTTCATGGACTGAGACTTGCAAATGGAAACATTTTAAGGATTATTTTCACTATTTTTACTTCTCTAGATAAGGTTTTTGCACAATCGGAACAGTAACTTAATTAACAAGAAGCAATGGCTGAAGATCAGGTTGGTATTCCAACATTTGCAGTTTTCTTCTTTTTACAACGTTTTCTTCAGTGCCTACACATGGGAGTGATTGTGGGTAGAAACGTACCTACAAGATCCTACAGCAACCTTTGTATCCTGGTACTAAAACCTCGATTGTACACCTGGATGTGAAACATCATTCCAAAATTATCGGTGTTCAATTAGATAAATAGAAGAATAGACTGACCTCTTCTAAATGCTCATTTCAAGATCTTAATTACAGAAATTACAATGTTAATTCTATCTTGATATTAAAATATGCTAAACATGAAATGTCTTGGATCTGTAGGTAGTTGTTAGAGGTCTGAATGACTCCAGAGATTCCTAATTAACATGGAATCTTTAGCCTTTTTGATTCTCGAATGAAAGGGTTGCACTTAAAGCATATTACGACATGGGCACTGCTTAAGGACCATACGCAACTGGAATCACCCTGGCTGGGATTACTTGCTCCACCCCAGCACTGTACAGTGACATCCGGCATGCTCTGTCCCTATGCAAAGAATTCTACATTTGCATGGACCCAATTTGGGTTTAAAAATACAGGCAGCCAGCTTAATTTTTGCCATTAATTCACAAGCAAAACCAAAACCTGATTGCACACCAGTAACTCCACAGGTAATCTGAACATAGCAGAGAAAGCAAATGCACTGGAACGATCTTGATAACAAGGGATTCAAAAGTAGAAGTAACTTCAAGAAAAGTATAAGAGAAGGTGAAAGGTAAGTATATATCTGTGCAAAAACTACCTTAGCCACAACAGCGGGGTAGGCTCTCAAACCCCCGATTTACTCCTTCTGTAGGTGTGGAACACCACCAGACTGAGAGCCATATCCAGATGTATTTGCTTCCATTAAAAAAAGAAGTTATTGCATGTTACCAGCCACTGGCACACAAAAATCTGTCCCACCAGACTGGCAATAAAGCATGCGAAGTGGCTTTTGTCGGTACCTGGCGTTCTCCTCGTGGATTGTACTGTGGCCCAAGATGCTCTGAAAGGATGCCATTACCAAACAGAAGTCAGGAGGATCGGAAAGACCAATGAGAGTTAGCACATGACGGATGTAAAGATTTAAAAACCAACATCACCTATAAGAACACAACACATTGTCACCTGTCTGACAAGAGCATTGCCTAACGGGGATGTTTGGTGTGGCAAAGTAACCAGTGACTTCATCTTTTTGAAACGTCGTGCTGTTTGGAGCACTAAGGGTGACCCACCTCTGCAACGATTTGCAGACCAGACACTGGGCCAGGAGAAGCCAGCCTGGATGTTTGCAGACACAACTTCCTAAGCTGGCAATGGCTGGTACCAGCAGGAGAAGACAGTTTCTATGGGAGTCCTCAAGAAACTGCTGAGAAGGAGACAACATAAGGCCAGAAACTTCCCTGTGCTGTGCGGACTGTGCATTTTTAGATAATTTTTTGTAAAAAATTCTCTCCCTTGCAAAAAAGTGGCCGGTAGCTCCCATCTCAGGAAGAAAGAGTATAAATGCATGGCAAGTAGATAATGATCCACCTTTCACGTACTTCCCCAGCACCCACAGTGTTTGTGGCAAGTCCCACACTTTCTCAGCGTGAAGCAGCATCTCCTCTGGTTTGTGCTGACTGCCACCTCCTAGTTCTGTTAGATGTCTCTTAGGCTTTTGTGTTGGAGCAGACAAAGAGAAGTCACCCTCACTTTGCCACCCACAATTTTACAGATGGCTATCGTTTGGATTAAGAGTCCTAATCTATGTAGCCTCCACCTCCAGGGGTCCATCCTTGTTGATCCTCTTTGCAGCCTCTTCAGTTTTACTAAATTCTGTCTGAGACAAGGAGACCAGAACTGCCCACAGCATTAAAAGCCATCACTATCTCATATAGCCACAAAATTATGACTTCTGCCTGTTCACTACTGCCTACATTTCTTTTTCTTAAGTGCTTCTGACCAATATGTTTTTATAGATCTTAAAATACAGATAACCTTCAAGTCTCATTCTTAGTTGCTAGTAGTCAACCTAAGAACAGTAATTATAATGACAGTTCAAGAAAATGTTCTCCTCGTGCATCATTTTACTGTCTGTAAAATTCACTCAATTTTAAGCAATCCATCTGCAGTTCTTGGTCCTGGTGAATCAGTTATCTTCCTTTAATTTACTTGCCTTTGATTTAATCTGATAATGGAGCCTGCATTGAATACTTCAGCTGAGAATCTGTTCTGTACTGTGTGAAAAGACCTGCCTTGGTGGCTCGACAGCTATGCTATAATATTGATCCTTTACCTTATTATGCCTGATCTTTTCCTGTGGTTGATTGCCAGCTGGGTTGCCCACTGGTGGTGACAGGCTTATGTGTAGGCAAGTGAAGTGGAGCCAGTGCTGATTGCAGCCGGTTGTTCGTGGTGTACTACGCCGTTGTGCCAGCACAGCCCGTCGGGGATTTCATGTCGGCGCCAGATGACATGAAAATGATGATCCATTCATCACTATGGGTGTTGAGTAAGGAAAATAAAAATGGCCTGAGACAGTCTGACAGTCTTTCAGGAGGGTAGAGGTACACATGCAGATGCAACGGTACTTGAACCCATCTAAATCTCGTGAGCTGGCACTGTATGGCCATGACTGACTTTCTGTAATTTAATCCCTGCTGGCCAAATCAAATCAGTTTGCCCAATGTGCTATGAAAAGCCAGAGAGCAGAGCAGAAGGCAGGATTTAATACGCTCTTGGCAGCCTGCATTACTAAGGAGTCGTGCTGCTGCCATCTCCATTAGCTGGAATTTCTCTAAGAGGTGGCGGCTAGAGTTAGATTAAAACAACAACAAAAAAAATAACAAAAATAACAGTCCTTTGCCTGGGGGCGTGATAAAAAGCACACACGTAAAGGAGCACAGAGAGGATGGGACAGCCTGCCCCAGCTACTCCAAGGCCCCTCGTAGGAGCCAAGAGCCCATCGAAGGCCCATCTCCGCAAACCCAGAGGAGCACAGGGGCACAACGGCGGGCAGGAACCCAAGTGAAGGACTCATAGGGATGCCCTGGCTGGGCCCCTCCCAGGACTGTCGCAGGAGTGCCTCAGCCCCTGCCCAGATGTGGAACGCATCAAGGAGGGGCAATGGGAGGGCTCTCACAACCACCCTTCGGACTATGGGAGGTTACTGCCTGGGAGTGCAGGACATATTATGGGATGCAGGGGAAAAACATTTTGGGATTGCACAAGATTTATTGGGGTGTTGAGGAGAGGACCCAAGTGGTGAAAGGAATGGGTGTAGGGAATTTGGAGAGGAACAGATGTAGACAAATAGAGGGCTAAAGGGATAAAAAGGGCTGGTCAGGTGTGAACAGGTACGCTCGTCTGGCCATGTGCACCCTGCCTGATCACCAGTCTGTCCTGTCTTAGTGTCATTTCTAACTTTTCCTGGGTGAGGAAGAGGCAAGGCCATGGGAGAAGATAGCTACCGGGGGGACCAGGGCAGTTCCAGACTGCTGCTGGAGAGCCCATGAGGTCTAAGGGTCACATGAGATCTGTCTATTGTGTGCACATAGGTGTCTCCAGGGGGGAGGATCACTGAGTCCAACCGTTAACCTTACACTGCCAAGTCCACCACTAGTCACTAAGCACAAAATCTACACATCTTTTAAATACCTCCAGGGATGGTGTGGCAGGTGCGTCTGCCCCAATAAAGGTCAAAACTTCTCGACCACTGAGAGGAAAGAGTTAAAACTCAAAGCCACAAACTCGGGGTTGAGAAGCCCAGCCACAGGGTGATGTGCACACCTTGGTGGAGGGATAGGAAAGGCAAGGCACTTCAGGCAACAGACAAGGCCCTCAGCCAATGAAACACCTTGTTTGAGAAAAGTTTCTAGCCCTCTGACCATATATGGCCACAGATCAGATTCAGCTGGAGTATAAATGAAGCTCCATCAGAGGGCAAATTGAGCCAGTCTTCATGGGAGTTTTTGGTCTGCAGTTGAGGGCTCCCCCCCTTGGATTGGGCCACCACCAAGGTAACTTCTTCAAAGGTTGAAAGCCCTCATGTTTTAGGTGAGTGAGATGCATGTTTTGGGTTATTATCCCTTAAGCTTAAGTTGACTGTGTAGTATTCATTCTGTTTAACAGATATCCAAATCTGCAGTTTACTAACATTTGTTGGAGTGCTAAACAATTTTGATTAGAATAAATCTCAGTTTCTAGCATGTTCCTCATCTGTTTTGAGAGATTCCATGACAGATGGTGACTCCATCACTTTCCTGGGTAGCCTGTTTCAATGCTTTACAGCCCTTTCAATGAAGAAATTTTTCCTGATGTCCTATCTAAACCTTCTCTGGTGCAACTTGAGGCCATTTCCTCTTATCCTACCCCTTGTTATTTGGGAGAAGAGACCAACACATGCCTTGCTCCAACCTCCCTTCAGGTAGTTGTAAGGTCTCCCCTCAGCCTCCTTTTCTCCAGGCTGAACAACCCCACTTTCCTCAGATGCTCCTCGTAGGACTTGTGCTCTAAACCCTTCACCAGCTTTGTTGCTCTTCTCTGGACATGCTCCAGCACCTCAATGTCCTTCTTGTAGTGAAAGGCCCCAAACTGGACACAGTATTTGAGGTGCAGCCTCACCAGTGCCCAGTATGGGGGGACAATCACTGTCCTGGTGCTGCTGGCCACACTATTTCTGACACAAGCCAGGATGCCATTGGCCTTCTTGGCCACCTGGGCACACTGCTGGCTCATTCAGTTGCTGTCGACCAACACTCCTGAGTCCTTTTGCGCCAGGTAGCTTTTCAGCCACATCATAGGTGGATTATGACATCACCTGACTGATCCAAAAGGTTACCCTGGCAAAAGAATGTAGAAAGATAAACAAAAGTTTACAAACCAGAGCAAGACACATGAATAAAACTCCATTTTGAATTGGCTCGTTAACAGTCAGGTCAGGGCCCTGAGTGCCCCAATGGGCCTTAACTGCTCTGACCAGCCTCACCTGGGATCTCCAACCCACAAGCCCTGCCCATGGGTCTGGGAGCTACACTCAAGCCCTGGCTTGGGCATCTAGTCCTTGTTTGAGATAGATGCACCTATAGCCTATCACCTGCCCTGACTCCTGAGTAGGCTTCTTTGGACATCTATTACAGTTGTCTCCTTACTGGGCTTCTGGAACAGTCTCAGGATGGACTCCGGATCTGGTTCTGCACATTGTCTTTTCTGTGCCTGTCAACCACCATCCTGCTCAGCCCATTCACTTTGAATTTTGCAAGACTGAAGAACTGGGCCTTAACCGTTCAAGGCAGTGCCTCTACTGAGGTCATCCTTGGCTCCCAGCTCATCATCCCTCATGGAGCAGACCAACTCTTGCTGTTTCCTGGCAGCCTGCACTGCATGAATAATAACTATGCAAAAATCTCTGATATTACCATGCCCTTAATGTGCTCGTGTTACAGGTGAATCCATGTTACCTGATACCCTTATGCCCTGATGCAACCAAGAAATGGAATTGCTGCCAGGACGGGTGAGAGCATAAACCAGGTGATGTATTGTGATGCAAGCAGTGATGGGGCTGAGTGCTTCCAAACCACGCTGCCTGCCTGTTACGACAACTTGCTGCCTCATGTACCTGCTTTCATGTACCACTTCTCTCCATATCATCTCTTCTTAAAGAAACTCAAGCAGGGGAACCATATCATCAAGATCGTGCCTGATGGTGCTGGGAGAATTCCAGGGAGCTTTGCAGAAGGGACTAGCACATGCGTGGCCTCTCTTTTCTTAGATATACTCCTCTGTATGGACTGACTTAAGTGAAACAAGGTAGGAATGGGAAGTAGAAGTCTGCTACATCTGGGTTTTTTGAAAACACAGTGGCAGGGTATTTCTATTCTTATCATTCTGCCGAGTACTCAGCAGTTGTGAACAAATCATTTTTGCATCTACTTAGGTTAATAGAAGTTAGCTGTTTAGTAAAGACTCATTAAATTGAATTAATGAGTAGCCTTGATTTCCCCCCCCCCCCCCCCCCCCACTAAGTCAATCAATATTATGTTACTTATTCTCCAGCCTTTGTGTTTAAGTCAGCTTGGTCACCTGCTGGCAGATTTCTGCTTCAGGGACTCTCTGAAGTCCTGCCCTCTTCTTGACTGCTGACAAAAACATATGTGATCCAAGAGGTGCAAAAACAGCAGGCCCTTTTTCCTTAAATAGTAAAAGAGGAGTCAAGAGCTGTGAGAAAGCCTTACTAAGTTCCCCTTTGCAATTGAGATTGCATGTTCTTAAAAATGTGTGTTTTGAGGGAAAGATCTGCTTTTTAGTAGTGTAATAAAGCCCATCAGGAAGGAGTATGTGTCTTTTCATAATCTTGGGGTGGGGGCAGAGTGGTAACATAAGCCTCTTTATTCCCTTTAACGTTTATTTTTTTGTGGACAGGCAAAATGAATAGCAAGTTTGATTTTAAGAGCATCAGTTCAAGCCAGGTGTCCATTACGGGTGACCTCCGTAGACTTCTTCGCCAAGGAGAATATGCTCCTTTTACCTGTGCTCCCATTTTTGAGAGCAAGTTTGTCCAGGTAAAAAGTCATTCAAATGAAATCATTTGACATGCTCAAGATAAAATTGCTTGCAATGATTAATCCTTATTTTTCTCCTTCAGCTCAACATGTACTCCTCATTTGTTTATTCTCACTATTCTTATTCTCTGGTTACTACACACATACGGGTGTTTATCATCTCCTATAGACTTATTCTGCTTGTGCTTTAAAGGCATGTCCAGAAACCCAGCAACAGCAATGCTGCAAATTAGAGGAGGACACAGAGTGATGTTTTCACCCTTCCTTGTCAGCCCCTACTCCTTTTGTAGCAACAGCTATGGCTGTTCTAGCAAATTTCGGGTTCTGTGCTATCTCATTAAGATTTTTAGCCATCAGCATCAGTTCAATCCAGCCTAAATGGCAGCCACCTTTCCCAGGAATTCCCCACACTTGCAACTTGGAGTGTCCTTGCAGGCAATATCACTACCCTGCCTGTCACTTACCCTAGGCACTAGCCAAAGAACTCTGCAAGGCTCTGGCAACAGTCCGCAAGTGTACAACACTGCATTCAGAGCGTGCCTAAAATCTCTGGATTCTATTTACATGATGTATTTATATAGGGCTTTGTTACAAGTCTGTGATAATGGCAACACCCTTTGGTCTTGCCTTGATTAATTCAATCTTTCATTATTGATACACATGCAGAATTTTAATTAGCTATGAGTCTCTGTTTTGAAGGTACTTTAGGATTTATTACTGCTTTATTTATCAGACCTCATGTACTCTCAAGGTGGCCATTGCCATAACCAATCCACCCAAGAAAACAGCTCCATCACTGACTCATTTACATTAAAATGGAAAAAAAAATAGCCTTTGACCTTTTTTACATGCTGTCTTTCGCACTTGGGAGTAGATGCTACTAGATATCTACACATTTAATGCACTGTCTTCCCTCAAATGCCTTCTTAGGACACACTTTTTCTCTGATGCCTATCAAAACCAAACCCTGCCAACGGTACGTGATGTGATTTGATCATACTTACCAACTCATTCTTATCTCCTTGTGTTTTCTCCTTTTTCTCTTTCTGTAATTTCATGTCTTACACATAAGCTACCTGGGATCTTTTTCCATTCCGTGTTTGCACAGCACCTAGCAGGATCCTGGTTCATAACCAGGTCTCATTAATATCACAGTAATACTGACAAAAGACAGTGAATCATCAGCACTGAGTGCCTCTTCCATCATGTTTACACTGACAGAAATTCAAAATAATGGTACTCAAGAGGTTTCTGACCACAGTAACCAGATACCCAATGATTTGGTCTACACAAAAGCCAGTAATTTTCAGTCCTCCTTTAATCTTATTCAATTTCTTCCCCTTCTTTCCACTCATACACATTCCTGTCTTACTGTTCCACATTCCCCTCTCTCCTCATCAACCCAGTACATAAGCTCTGGGGCCGCCAAGCCAAGACACCATGAAATGTATTGGTAGCATCTTCTCTGAGAGATCATATGGCAAATATCAGTGTTGATGGGGCTTTTTTTTCTTTGTTCAGGTTAATCGAAGAGGGGACCCAATTTCTGCCCATAATCGACCCAGCTGTGTGACCATTGGCATCTGTGCTGCCAATCCCAGTTCACCAATGCCCAGTGTCATGATGGTAGCACACAAGGTACCCGTATCCACGCCAAAATTCTGGAAACTCTCGGAGCAACCATCCCACATGGAACAGCTAGTACTTACCAGGTGACTTAGCACGGAGAAGGTTTAAATATTTATTTGAAGAGTAAATAAGAAATACAAATGTATTTCCCATTTCCCTTTGTTTAAGGGTCAGTTTATTAACAGACCTCATATTTGCACTGGTGCTTTGTCCCAGCACTAACACCATAAAGACAGGAGAAGCTCACCTTTAGGCCCCACTCCAGCCATCATTTCAAGTCAATACTAGTCATGCGTATAGACAGATGATGACTGCAAATACTTAATAAACCTTTTTCTGAATATATCAGAAGCTGGCAGGAAGATTGGGGGTACAGAACTGTCAGGGAAGACGGCAGTGGAACAAAGGCATTGTAGAGAAGCCAACTTCCTTTGCCCCCATTTTGTGCACTTGCACAATCAGCTAGAGGCACTCAGAAGAGTGTCCAAATCCACTCAACAGCTTCTTCCTGCTCCAGTTTATCACTTCTAGACTTCTGTCTGTAGGTCTGACAGATAATATCTTCTTTGAGAGGAACCTCCATTTGTTCTTAATGAGTTTCCTCTTCTTTTTACAGGTTTATCCCCTTGCAGTTTGTGGAACTCTCTGTCCACAGCAGAGATAAACATCACCTCATGTTAAGATTAGCAAATGGCCGTTGCTATTATCTGGAGCTCTGTGCCCCACCAGACCAGCAGGAACACCTATTCCACCTGTGGCTGCAGCTTGTCTCTCTCCTGAAACCCCCAGAAAATACCAGCAATACCAAAGTTGAGGTAAAATGCAAATATTTTGGCACGTGTGACAAGAAAGCTCCCAGCCCAAACAACCCATCAAAAAATGAGTCTTTAGCAAATAGATATGAAAAGTTCAAGCTGACCAATCAGAAAGGCACACTTATGTCAATATTCTGTACTATCCCTCAAGTCAAAGTTTTTGTGTGATTCGAAGGAGCTACAGTTCTGTTTATCAAAATAGCTGGCTGCTTGTAAACGCTCTACAGTGGGAGTGAGGGTGCTAGGTGCACCATAGCCCTGACAGATGTTTTGCGAGTCAATGAATGGCATACCACTTACTGTTCGGTGCTTGGTTTTCCCTCATAATTGGAAAATGTTCTTAAATGGTTCTTTTGGATTGAATTCTGCAACCCACTGACAAAAAGCAGAGAAGGAAAGACATGGCACAGATGAGACCCATGCAGGGACTGACAACTAATAAGCAAAGAGGGCAAAGGCATTTGATCTGTTCAAAGGACAGAAGGTTCTTGAGGGAGATGCTACAGCAGGCAGCCAGATAGGCAGAAGGCAGCTGTTTGCTGTGGCTAAGAGGGAAACAAGAACAGTGAGGGTCAGCACAGATGCTTCAGGGGGTCCTAAATAGAATATCACATACAGAAATTTCACTAAAGCACAAATGGGAACTGTCACCTTAGAGTCACGCTTAGGAAGGAACTTGGATGAGTAGTGATGCTGTTCAACATTGTTTAAAGCCATTTCCCTAACTTCCAAGGAAACATTTCTCAGCACATGTATTGATGGGTCTTTAGTTCCCTCTCAAGCCAATTCAGCCTTGAACCATGCAGAGGCATATCCACAGGGAGAAGAAGAAAAACCCCCACAATACATGGCCAGTGCTTGGTGTTTCATGCACATCTTTCCTCTGCGCTCAGGAGCTCCCATCTTCTCCCTGGCCGTGGGTAGCAGAGAGAAGGCATAAGTCTGTGTACACGCAACAGAAAAGTTACAAGGGAAGTAGAAAAATATAATTTTAAAGAACTGTGAGAGATGATTCTTTCAAGAAAAATCAGTGATGAGGTAAAGGGATGACCGAAGAAAGTCTAGGGGAAAAAATAGCATTTTCAGCTTAGATTTGCAGAAAGTGTTAGACTCAGATTTGGCTGAAAAAGCTGCACAGCCACATCCTCACAACCATATGGGTTAAGTCAAGAATGAATAGATTGTGAGAAAATAAGTCTGGGATTTATAAAATTTCTTACTTGATATTTTCCTCCTTCAACTATCCCTACGTAGTCCCCTTTCTTCTGGGTTTTCCGCTTTTTCTCTTAGCTGATGTCAAAGATGAGATCCTTGTAACAATTTCTGGACATAACCTGGCCTGTCATGAAAGTCACTTCCCATGTGTACAGCAGATGTTACTAGGGATTCTATACTAAAATCATGATCCAGACCTAGTATCTCTATTTTTCTTCGCAGAATAGACATTTTTCCAGTCACATGTTCATCAGTGTTTCAGTACTTGGCTGTCACTCACTATCGACTTTTCTACTGATGGTTTTTAAGTTTGAATTTTCCTTTGTATTATTACATCCTCCCTGCTCTCTTCCTGTTTAGACAGAAAGCTGTCTGCACCTGAGAGACTTACAGGTATCTCTGTCTCAGCTACTTGAAAGCAGGAGGCTTAGAAAGGTTTTAGAAGGGACCGAACTCAAAATCTGGACAGGAGAGAGAGCAAAGATCTTATCTCAGTTTCCGAATATGAGCAAGAAGAGGAGAATAACCTGGAGGTAAAGGAGTCCTTCATCAGAAGCAGAGAACTAGGTGGCAAAGGCACAAACAGCTCTCAGAGGTTAAGCTCTGGGACCTGTTATCCCTTGATGCACTGCATAGTCACCTTCAGCCAAAGCTGTAGGCCAATAATCACCAACAAATTGATAATGTAGGAGAAACAGTAGTCTCTCTTCTAATAAATATATCATATTTCCTACGGATAGTCTGTCTGACACCACTTCATAGCAGAATATCCAGTATATAGGAGTCTACTATATAGGGATTTGGAGATCTTATCAAAGCTTATAAATATCTAAAGGGCAGGTGTCACGAGAATGGGGCCAGTCTGTTTACAGTGGTGCCCAGTGACAGGACAAGGGTCAACAGGCACAGACAGGAACCCAGGAAGTTCCACCTGAACATGAGGAGAAACTTCTTTACCTTGGTGGTGGTGGAGCGCTGGAAGAGGCTGCCCAGAGAGGTTGTGGAGTCTCCTCCTCTGGAGATTTTCAAAACCCACCTGGACGCCATCCTGTGCAACCTGCTCTAGGAGAACCTGATTTAGAAGCGGGGGTTGGCCTGGATGATCCCCAGAGGTCCCTTCTAACTCCTGCCATTCTGTGACTCTCTGAAATTATCACAAAAGTTCTAGCTGTGCTGATAGTTCGCTGCAGAGCTTTTTTTTTTATGTCAGTTGCTATTGTATCTGTTAATCTTTCTTTTTTCCTTCAAGAAGGACGACCCACAAGCTGTGCCTAATGCCAAAATAGACGAAGAATTTACTAAACAAACCTCCTCCAAGCAAGTTCCCCTCTCAGGTACAGTGGGTCCCACAGAAGAGAGTGGAAGGAAAGGGAAAGTCTTCTACAGCTTCCTGAAACCAACCAGCCAAGAAACCACTGTGCAGTCAAAGAAGATCATCTGGACGCAAAGAGCAAAAGCACATAAAAGCAGAGAAGAAGGTAGGTATGTTTGGAAAATGAATCTGGTATACTTAGTTTCCCCTGCTGACTTTGAAAGTAAAATGTGTCATATTTTTGTCTTCAAAAAACATATTATTGCCAACACCTTTTCAGGGTTACTGTGATTTTCCTAATTTCCTTTGATGGCTTAGGAAGCTGAAGAATACGGGGTAGGGTTTTCAAGTATTCAGACTTTGGTTTCTCAGATGTTTAATGGCTTTTGACCAGTCCCCCTGAGCACCCTCCCACCCTCTGGGTTCACAAAGATGGGCAATCAGTGACTTAAGAGCTAGCAGTCTCCATGAATGCTAACAGGTCTGTGTACAGGCAGCTTTGATTTAGACCCCCACATAGCATGGGGCAGACTCAGCGGTTCCTTTCTGCCCCAGATCAGCAGCATGTCCTGGCACCAGAAAGCTGCCTTTTCTGTATCTCCTTCACTGCCATATCCATCCTGGCTTGGGCAGAAAAGGAGCAGATTTTTTTGTCAGTGGTGTTGCACAAACTAGGCAAGAAAAAGTTCTATGGCAGAAGGAAATGAAAACTCTGTCACAGGAGCACCTGCATGACAAGACTTCAACATAATAAAATCACTTCTCAAGCTACATCTCTAGATGTTCAGTGATGGGTTAGATGAGTGCTGTGTTTAGATGTGTCATACATAAGCACAGTCTGTAACATTCAAATATCTCTGTGTGTTAGGGTGCCTGTGCTTCAAAACAAGGCTTACCACATCATTTAACCAGAGACGGTTCTCGTGCAGACAGAAAGAGCACCTAGTTAATACTGATCCTGGGACAGTTTTTCTGATATTTACTCGCTTCCCCACTGCTATTCATAATCCAATAATAGATAATACGAAACCTTTTGAGCAGGGAGGTCTTTAGAACAAGTATTCCGATGTCCACCTTGCCAATAGGTCAGCACTTGTATGGCCATGTTGTTAGAAGGTACCCTGTGCTCGTTCCCTGCCGCGATCACATCTTGCCTTCCAGTGTCAGGCTTCTTCTAGAAAGGCCTTGATGTTTGACTTGTTTGGCTGATGGCAGCCATTCTAACCTCACTTGAAAATCCGATAAGATACAGGGTGGTAGGAAGGGTGAGACACCTGCAGGCCCAGGACATGGTGCCAAACAACTAAATTATACTTTACCGGGGCTTAGTGCTACAACTACTTATTTCTTGTGATTTTATTAGGAAACCTGTAATAATAGATTAGTGAAGCAATCAGAAAGAAATGCTTCATATATTTTCTTATTACACACATACAGCCATAATATCATTCAGAAAAAAATTCTGTCTTAGAATCACAGAATCATTTGGTTGGAAGAGACCTTTAAGATCATCAAGTCCAACCGTTCACCCTGCACTGCCAGGGTCCCTAAACCACGTCCCTCAGCACCACCTCCACAGGTCTGTTAAACACCTCCAGGGACGGGGACTCCACCACCGCCCTGGGCAGCCTGTTCCAGTGCTTCACAACCCGCTCTGTACCAGCATTTGGATTTGTTGCACTGAGGGAAGGGACATGCCTGTTTATTTCATTCACTTCCCTGCCCGAGTTTTGTCCCTGTTTTCTATTCTGAACAATTATGTTTAGATTATTAATTTTGTAGTAATATATTTGTAGCCTATTTTCTGTGGGGAAGAAAAAATAGTTGATTTTATTTCCCATTGTTTTCTTTCTATTACCATCTTTGCTTCTTTCTCTGTCTAACTTTTTTTTGTCTTTTTCCCAGTCACTCGCAGCTTTTCAGCTTCCCCTCTGATCAGCTGCCTTGTTCATTTTCTCTAGCTCTAGATTATTCTTTCTCTCACTTCCCACTTTTTCAACTCCACTCTGTGCCTCTTCCTTTTTTTAAACAGTACCTTCCTCCAAAGATGTATTCATCCTCCTGTGCAAGTGTGTCTCCCCTCTGTCCCTCCAGTCTCTGATCATGCCTCTCCCAGCCTGCGTTCCACTCTCCATTCCCGGATTCGCCGTACCGAGGCAAAGGCAGCATGTGTTCTTCCCCGGGCTTACTTAGCCCTGCAGACTCGGTTGTCTTCTCAACCTGCTGATTAGCTTTCGGTAGAGAATGGGAATGATCTTCACGCACCCCCAGGCAGCTGAGGAGAAGTTTGACGATATCCTGTCAACTGATACCAGCTATGCACGGGCTTTTCACAGCTCTCAGGTGTTCCGCAAGGACTAAAGATGATTTCTGCTGTGAGGGGAGTAGGTGAGACAGCGTGTAGGAGTGACTGAAGGAGAATAGCATGGGAGAGACTGGGAAAGGGCCAGTTAGGAACACAGAGCACAAATTCGAGTAAACTCCCCACAAAGGCAAATCAATTCTCTCTGGTTGGTCTTTCTTCCTCTGTGGTTCTTGGTGTATCTTTACCTTCTCTGTCCTTTTCTCTCGCTTGATTCCTTATGCTGCCTTTTCTCTTTCATTTCTTCTTTAATGTGCTCTTTTCCTCATGCTCATCATGTTTCTTTACAGGAAATGAAAACGGTGGCAGCAAGTCAAGCAGGCTCTTTCAAGTAATATCCCAGATGATTAGGAACAAAAGAAAGTAAAGCAAAGCACCCTGGCCATCAGATGCAGTTGGAACAAGGAGAAGATGTACATACGGAAGAAGATGTTCCCCTGCAGATTTCAGGTCCATTCACAACTGCTTACTATTGTGCAATCAACTATTCATCATCATCATGGCTTGGCTTCGCGGACGAAGATTTGGGAAGGGCTTTGCCCACGCTTATTGCAAGCGCGTTGATGGCTGAAAAGGCCAATGCGGGATAGGCAAGACCGGTTGCAAAGAGCACACCGGAGGGTCTCCTTGGGTGGTATAGTCGAGGCACGGTTCTTTCTGCGCTGTCTTTTCTCCTCGAGCTTGATTCTACGTGTGCTCTCAAAGGAGACAGCAGCGTTATGTATGGTGTGTCTCCAAATCTCCCAATTGGAGGCCAGGGTGGACCACTGATGGTGGTCAATCAACTATTACTGAAATACAAACTCTCTATTCCTCTGTATTTGTTCACAACTAGCAACAACAAATACATTTTGATCCTTGGCAGAGGAACCTGCGTATTTCAGGGACTGAGACAATTTTTTCAGGGAGAAGACTTGTAGTTTGCAGCAGAGAGCAAAGAAATAGACACAAGAATTAACTGTGTAATACCTGCCTGTGGCTTACGCTTCTATACAGGGTCAGGAAAGCTGCTCATGCAAGCAGCTTTCCCTGCACACTGCAGGGGGACAAGTGATAGAGAGCAGTATCATGTGGTGGGCACAAAATCACACTAGCGTGGGTTTCATTTTTGCCAGTAAGCTTCAGAGGAATGTGGGCAAATCACTCTTTGTTTCTCCAGACCTCTTTGGAAACTCACCAAGCAGTGCACTAATGAGAGCCATTATATAAGAATTCGGTGGTGTTGTTACTGTTATTATTATTTAGAATCTATAAACCCCGCTAACCTATTCGAATACTGAGCAGCATTTTTGACAGAACATATTTGCTGCAATAAAAAGCATTTTGCATTAAGCAAACTAAGTATCTGCTGCTGCTCTTGCTACCCACCGCTGGGACGTGCATGTGTAGTTTACAGCGCATGCAGTATTTTACTGAAGTTTTGAAGAGGAAGTTCTGCACAAGCATAGCGAAGCATGGGAGATGGAAGACTCAATATGCTTTCCTCCAAATGAGCACAGAGGACATACATAATTCACAGCTTCCAAGTGGACAAATGCCAATCTAATGTTCCCTGAGAATATAAATTAACTGAATACTTTCTGAGGGCAGCCCATGCGTAATCAGATTCCAGCCTAGGATGAAATAAGAAACAAGAGGTGGCAAATTCAAATTCTAGATATCACCCAAAATGTGAACAAGAGTGAAATATTATTCATTCAATATAACTGGAAATTCTAAAGTTATTTTCCAAGATGAAAAAAAATTTCTAGATTCTGTTTATCAGAAGAGCAAAGCAGCAACTACTGACAAGGAAGAAACCTTTAGGTGGTTCCTAAGGAAATGATTGTACAGCATATTTTCTGCTCAAGGGACAGAATGATACCTGATTTATGAAGTGCTGTTGTCCACTACAAGAACAAACGTAAAATACTGCAAAAATAAGAATCAGTAAGAATATCATCTTCACTATCATCTACAGACAGACTGGCTGCAGATGCTTACCATCAGCTATGTCACACGAAACTTATATGCAAAAAGTGAAGAAGATGAAATGAAAATTGTAGAACAGTGATACATGTTTTGAGCATTCTTAGAATATACTGCATTCAAAAGCTGTGTGCGTTAATCAGAAATGCCTATTTTGCTGGCACAGAGGTAATAACTATGACTGATTTCATACCAGGATATGCTGCATATACTAGGTAAGAGAGAATGGAGTGCAGTAAATTCAAGACGTAATTAGGAAAACCTCCCTCAAGCTACCATGTCTGGAGAAGCACTGCACACTGCCTAAGACAATAAAGAGACATTTAGTTCGCACCCAAACCATCTGCCAATACATAAGGCCACCACAGATAACCTAGCCCTAAGGAAGAAACTAAAATCCATCAAAACAAAGGGATCAGATGTCCAAACACATTTTGAGAAGACTGATTTTTCAGACGAGAAGCAATGTATAAGCGAGAAGCAACGTATAAGCGAGTTACACTCTCTTGAATTCTCGGAGCTGAATTGTTGTTAAGTAAATGTATTTGCCCCAATTACATGCATTCATCATAACAGAAGACAGGCTGATGGGCCATGATGGAAGAATTAACAAAATACATCTCATAAATCTTACTTTATGCTGTGGTAAAGGGGACAGAGATGCCCACTAAAGCTCATGACGGTTGTTCTGAAGACATTAATGCGGCAAGAGAAGAGCTCCAAAGAGGAGATATAAGGACTCCCTGAAACAACACCTCAGCCTAGGCCATATTGACCACCATCAGTGGTCCACCCTGGCCTCCAATCGGGAGATTTGGAGACACACCATACATAATGCTGCTGTCTCCTTTGAGAGCACGCGTAGAATCAGTCTCGAGGAGAAAAGACAGCGCAGAAGGAACCGTGCCTCGACTATACCACCCAAGGAGACCCTCCGGTGTGCTCTTTGCAACCGGTCTTGCCTATCCCGCATTAGCCTTTTCAGCCATCGACGCGCTTGCAATAAGCGTGGGCAAAGCCCTTCCCAAATCTTCGTCCGCGAAGCCAAGCCATGATGATGATGAATGTGGCAACACATCTCTATAATAATAACAACAACTCTTGAGCATTGTGTTCCTCTTCACTGACAGTCCTTTACCTGCAGAAACCGGGATCAGTCTGAGGCAATAGAATGCGCTGCCAAAAATATTCACTCTTACAGGTGTAGTGTCCTAACCTGTGTCCATGCTGACAGACCTTGAAGAGACAGGGTGTGACAAAGGACTGCTGCACCATGCAAACGGAACTACTATTCAGCCTCAGTTTACTGGCATCCAATCTAAAATGCTCTCAGCCAATACTGAAAAGAATAAGCAACTTGAGCATCTCAGGCTACAACCTTGGGAAGAGGACTGAATTGTCTGCATTGCAAATGCAGTAAGAAATACCTCTTAATTGCTGTGCCTGGAGCAAACAAAAATAACTCAGCATGGGTGCTTGCTGGGTTACATGCCAAAGCAGTCTTCTATCGAGCTGATTCAGTAGACTGGTATGCTGTGTTGGCTCAATGAGCCAATACAGGCTATCAGCTTCTCCCAAAGGAAAATAACTACTGGGAGAATGACAGACGTTGAAGATCCTGCAAGCAGTGGAGCTACCAAGCATGATGTGTTTGACTACTTTTAGGAAATACTGCCAAATCAAATGGTATTCATGCAATATATTCCAAAAAAGCTTCTGCAACTTTCTGTCAAGATGCAGATTCATGAGAATGGTATAGAATTGGCACTGCAGCTTATAGTTTTGTCCAAGGGTCTAGGTGATAACTTAAGGGTCTGCAAATGCCCTTAATGAATCTAGTACAGTCGCTCCAGATCCCCTGACGGCAGGTGCCTGCGTGTGTAGCGTTCTGACGTTGCACCTTTTATGGAGTCCAAATATGCGGTTGGGCATGCGCGGTCTCTCTTCTTGGAAGGTTCGGGAAATGGGTCTGGGCTCTGGCGCATGCGCAGTTTGTCTCCCAGAAGATTCCAGAGATGGGTCTGGGGTCCTGGGCCGCTGCCCCAACCTTTCCCAATGTTATGACCGCAGCGTGAACCACCAGCCTTGTGCATGGGCAGTTGTTTCGTCTCCAAAATAGCGGAGCTGGTGCAAGGAAAGACTCTGCCTCGCCTCCCCAGAACTTGTCTCCAAGGTTTTACTGTACTCCAATAATTCTATTCGTGTAATAACAGATGTACAAGCTTGTTTGAAATCTCTTGCCAGGATATTGTCATCCTTACACAGGTACCTAAGGGAAGGGACACCACCACCTTTGGGTACTGCTGTGCATGAATTCCAGCCTGAAAATTCTGTCTATATCCAGACTGGAAGGACTTTGGAAATTGAGATCTGCTACTGTACAAGCAAATTCAAGAGTGCATGTGTCTGCAGTCACGGGGTGGAGAACCTGGAGAACCTGAAATATGAACTGTACCTAAAGAGAGCGGACAACCTGTGCAGAACTTGATTGTTGCACCAGAAGTTCTTGGTTTTGCATTTTTCTAGTATCTTGTATGTTTGTTTCGATATAGATAATTCTTTGTTTGTAAAACTCAGGTTAACAAATGACGTTTTAATCGTAGGTGCTATGTCACGGCTGTGATGGTGAAGCCTTTTATAATAACAGTCAGTAGCTTCACAATAACTATCGTCATGTTTGTAGTAATTGTAACTGATATGTGTCCGGTGTATAGTCAGCCATAATGAAAGCTGTTCATAAACAAATGCTGCAGCTCACCGAGTACAAACCTCCGACCCGAGGGCACCCCCCAAAAGTGCCCCGCAGCCAGCAGCGGCCGGCACGCCGTGGCCTGGCCATCCCTCGGCGGGCAGCAGCCGGGCAGGCAGCTCGCGGCGCTGGGGACGCTGCTGGCCCTGTAGCACCTGCACCCAAATGGGCACTGGCCAGTTTGCCCAGGGCTGGGGCAGAGTCGAGCCAGAAGGACGAAGGCGCTCTGCAGCAAGGGCGGGCGGGCGGAGGGGTGCTGCGGGCAGCAGGACGCCTCTCGGGGCCGGGTGCCGGCTGCTCCCGGCAGCGCTGCAGCCTGGGGCGGACCAGCCCCGGGCGAGTCGCTGGCTGAAAGCCGGGTGTCCAGGGGAGCCCTCCCCGGGGGCAGAGCGGTCGGGTGCCAGCAGCCCCACTCCCCCCGGCTGCGGGCCTGCAGGGCGTGCTGGGACGAGCCTGGGACGAGCCTGGGACCGCTCAGCTATTGCCGAGGGCCGGCGCTGAGCGACGGTTGGACGGAGGGACGGAGGGACGGAGGGAGACACCGGGGACAGACACTCGGCAGCGACTCGGAGCTGCTGCTGCCGCTGCCGCTGCCGCTGCCCGTCCCGCTGCCTGCAGGCCCGGGGCCGGCAGCGCTCCCCGAGGGAGCTTGGCCGCGGCTCCCGAGCGCCCAGGGGCACCCCCGGCCCCTGCACCCCGCAGCCCCGGCCCCAGCGCGGCTCCCGGCTCCCCTCGGCACTCTGTGCCAGCACCCACGGCTGGTGCACAACCTGCACCAGCACCCTCTCCCCAAAGCGCCCCCGCAGCCTCCCCGCCGCAGCCTGCGCTGCCCGCTCCGCGGCTCCGCCCGAGTGGGGAGCGGGGCCCGGGGCCGCTGCCAGCAGCAGGAGGGCGGGCAGGGCAGGGCCGGGCAGGCTTGGCGGCGCCTTTGGTCTCTCCCTGGCCCCCTCACGCTGCCCTCCTGGCTCTCGGGGCTCTCCCCCAGGGCCGGCCTCGCTCCCGGCACCCTGCGATGCTCCGCGGCTAGCAACGGGCCGGCTGGTGCCGCCTCCCTAAGCGGGACGCCCTGCCCCGGGGCTCAGGCACCCCCTGCCCCCGGGGCGGCCCTGCCAGCACCCCCAGGAGCCTCCTCCAGCCCCGGCAACCCAGAGCAAGTGGAAACCACAAGTGGGCAACCGCCACCTGTGCCCAAAGCAAGAGCAAAAAGAGACAGAGCCGGGATTTGACAAACGCAAACAAATGTATTTACAGCAGAAAAACATGAACGAACCTATTTACAAGCAAACACCAATAAACACACTGACAAACAAAAATCAAACTATTTACAGATAAACTTCTCAAACAACAACAAAACAATGAAAATCTTCTTTCTTGTAACTGTGCGATGGGGGTCTCGCACCTCTGCCCCCTCTCGCCACCCGGCCAGAGCCATGGGGCAGTGGGGCCGCTGGGCATGTCCCCAGCAGGAGCTGCCTGGAGACAGGGCAGCTCCTTGGCCACCAGCACCCACCAGCAGCGACAGTGCCAACTCTGAAGCCAGCAGCTCCAGCGAGTCACCTGCTTCGGCACTTTGGGGAGCGTCTTCTGGATCTGTGGGAGCAGAGAGGGCAGAGGTGAGTGCCCGTGCTTCCTGCCCTGCGGGGCCGTGGGTGCAGACCCCAGCCCCACACCTGTCGCAGCAACCACGAGCTCCTTACCCTGAGCAGGTGACTCCAAGCTTTGCTGCTGGGCTCAGCTCCCACACCTCCAGCCTGCAAAGGGGCAGAGGAAGCACCAAGTCAGGCTCGGGGCAGGACCCAGTTGCTCCCAGCAAGCATCCCTGCAGCATGAGCCTGGGGGGCTCGGGGGTCCCCAGGGACGTTTCCCCTCAGGTAGGGATGCTCAAAGCCCACAGTGGGCTCCCACCCCGTGGCCTTGCAGGGCTGTGTGGGGAGTCCAAGGCAAGCCGCTGGCTCCCTAAGCTTCCCAGAGTGGAGTCCCCACCACACCCCATGTCCATGGTGCCTGCTCCAGCTTGCCCGGGGGCTGGGGGGGTGCCCACCTCCTTGGAGGGGGGACTGCTGCTTTGGCAGTTCCACCTTCCATTTCCTCTGCTGTGCCATCGTGGAGACAAGGTGGGAAAATTAAGGGAGGAGGGCAGAGAGGTGCTGGTATGTGGGTCACAGGAGCAGGGAGCACAGCAGAGCGGACAAGGGCAGAGAACAAGGAACAAGGGAACAAGGCAGAGCAGCTGTGTTGCCCCCGTTGCCAGGCGCTGGCCCATAGGTCACATGGGCAGGAGGACCCATGCGCTGGGTGAGAGCTGGGGGGGACAACACCTGAGAGGGCTGCAGCTCCATGGGGAGTGTTGCAGAATTTTTCCGGTGCCCCTCCAGACACATTGACGCGCTTTGGGGCTTGAATAGATGTGTTGGGCTTGTGTCCGGCGGGGTTTTTGTAGCAGGGAGGGCACTACTGACTTGGCTCCTGTCAGAAGCTTCCAGAAGCTCCCACCCTCCCACCTCCAAGTTGGACCCACCCTTGGCCAATCAGCACCTCTGTGATACCGTCGCTGCTGGAGCGGTCCTTTGCTGAGAGCCAGTATACTTGCGAATAGTTTTCTAGAGCATCTTCTGTTTGTCAGGTCTTATGGTCAGTTCTGAGTTATAATTGTGAGACTCAGGTTCAGCTGCTGATTTTCTAGCGATTGCTGTGGTTCCACGGGACAAACCTATTAATTTTGGGTTTGTCCCAGATCTTTAAAATTAATTTCCCTGCTAGGAGAATTATTTCTCTGAGGCCCCATGCATTTATGATGGGATCATATGCATTGGTAGTGGTACACAAGTAATATACAGAAATCTGTGTTTTGGAGGATAGAATTTTGCTCTTTCAAAGTTTTGGGGTTTTTTCCTCCTTATCTGAGTTTTATAGAGAACCTGTGAAAAAACCTAGAAAAACTGTAACCCGTTGAGATTTCTCTAACTGGAAGAGTGAATTGGTTATTCTTGGCTTCCTTCCACTTAGTCATTTTTACAAGATGGACTATACTCTTCCATGTTTTAGTGCAATATTCTACACAGAGAAACCCCTGGAACGTTTCGGTGCCATCGTAAGCGTATAACCAAAGTTGCATAGACTGCTGTTACTATAAGATAGATGTTGACTTCAATGTGCTCAGAAGAAATTTTGCCAACTTAGGACTTGCTTTGGGGTCTTTATTGTTAGTGCGCATACTGTGAACTCACATTTGTTGCTTCTGTTCTGCACAACAGAAATTAACTGAAGCTGTAAAGCTTTCAACTTTGTCCTTTGGTAGCCAGCTGTGATAAACTCCACGAATCTTTGACTTTAGTTCAAAGGTGATTAGAATTTGTGCTTGTATGACATCTGCAAGTACAGGGTTTACACCTAGAAGAATATTTGCTATAAATATGATTAATTATTGAAGTTACTAGAGGAACAAGTAACACAGATTGGAGCAGTGCTCCTCAGCCTTTCCACAGCTTCAGACCCTGGAGAATTAATGTCGAGACTAATGAGCAGAATTTAAAAATTGCAGATGTAGATTAAACTGAGCAGCTACGATGAGCTGACACATTTTATCTCCATACAAAGACTTGAGAATTAGTTTGGGCAGCCAGAAGAAACTGAAGTCAGCCCGTTTCAGAACCGTTTTGACAAATACAGCAATAATGTGCGGATCTCAAGGTGTAGGTCTGGTAATTTGTTCTCCCACACAAACTTGCTTAAGTACATAAATTTAGGCATCAGAATACCTGTTTTTTCCATTTTTAGGTGAATCAGTTCCGTGTTACCAGGCTCAAAAAGGGACTGTTAACCTTTCTAGGCCCACTCTTGGTTGTTGCCCCAAGTTCCATGGTTGGTGTAGAACATTATGAGAGACTCTTCTGACCGGTTGTTAATTTTGGTGGGATAAAAACATTGTCCTTCTCTTGATTTTGTAAAACACTTTGTGTATATAGAGTCACCCCAATATAAATTTCTTGCATATTTCTTCTCACCAATCTGTCCTCATCTGTAGAAACTTGGAATGAAAAAATAGAAGTGTCCATCCTACTTTTCTGCTCAGCAGGTTTCTTTGCGTTTGTCATGTTTTAGCAGCCTGATATTATATTTCTCCTCCTTCACCTCCTAGAGGGCCCCAGGGAAGGTCCCAAATCACTGACCCTCTAAGCAACACAAGATCCAGGGGAGTGAAGGGGGGAGAACGTTGGTGGTGGGGATGGGGATGCATCAAAGCTAGTGAGGACCGAGTGTGGGCAACTGATCCCTAGGGTGTTTTCCCTGGTGCACCAGCCAGCTCTCTGGTGGATGCCCTAACAGCAGGGGCAGCTGGTGTGCTAGGTCATGGGATGGCTAGCAGGACATGTGGCAAAAGAAGGGGCCAAAGTATTAGATTGCAACTGGAGGAAGTGTCTGCGATTTTTTTTTACTGTGTTTTTTTCTGTTAGCTGGTCAGTGTGACCCTGGCTCACTCTGTGCCCTCTCTCCCGCGCTCCAGGAGACGAGCTGTTTGCTGGCTCAGTAGGTCAGGTTAAGCACCAGTGGCTGGCAGGTTCGAGTTGTGGAGCAGGGGGGGCTGCAAGTAGGAAACAGCTTTGGTGCACGGAAAGAGAAAGCAGGACTGAAGGAGGGGCAGGACTGCCAGGACACACATGACGGCAAATAGTATTGGCTGGGAAAGAATAGAGATTCTCAGGGCGGTATTGAAGCAAAGCTTACTTCTAACGCCACCCTCCCTGCAAGATCTCATTGGTGGCACAACTTCATACCTGTACAACCAGTCTATGACTCCCTGCATAATTACCCCTTGAAAGCACAACCTGTATTTGAGAAAACATTTTTTATAACTCCACACTGGTTGACAGATTGCTAAGAAACATGCAGTTTATTCCATTAAAAAAGCTAGAATATCGTCAGGAGCTATATTAGCAATCATGAAAATCAATATAAGCAAGACGTTGATCGTTCACCTTAAAATCTGACAGAAGATGTATATTGAAAACGCATTCACCATCCAGAAAAAATCCTGAAACAACTCCTGTTGGCTTTCCCCTAACACAACATCCCACAAACTCAGTACAGAAGAAACTGCCCGGGGGAGGCTAAATTTTGATGTGACCGGAACTGGCTTCTTTGTATTCAAAACATTGGTGGAGCTATCAGAACATAGTTAATTATTAAACGTTATGCGTGTAATCAGGACGCCTGACTCCACAGATAGCAGCTCAGCAAAGTGTTTAAGCAGATGAGAGAAGGAAAACAGGATTGTAAATTTATTTGTGAGGCTAAGAAAAATAATGTAGAATATTCTCGCACAGCGATGCATTTTCCACAGTTTCAGTGTGTTCTAGATTTAATCTAAAATGCCGAGGATCTTGGATGGGAGACTTTTGCTGTTAGTCATTTTATTTTTAACAGGTCTGCAGAGTACAAAGGTACTTTCAGAATGGAAGAAGTGTGGTGATCGGGAATGTGAGAGTAAGTAACCCCGTTGTTTCTTTTTCAAAAGGAGTCCGTGGTGTACGCGCAACTATTACAAACCATAATGTCGAAATTAGCAACGAAACAGACTGAAAATGAGTAGCCATAGGAAATAGCTGTGGTCAATATTCTAAGTTCACAAGCAATAGGCTCAATCTTTTCGAAGAAAAAGAAAAAAAGATACCGGCTGGGTTGTGTTGTGTAAGTGTATAAAGATCAAAGTTCAGTAGAAATACTCTTGAACAGCCAGTTTTTCTCAGCTTTCCTCAAAACAGGCAGTGTAAAGCAGCTTTAAAGTATTTTTAACTCATTCATTATAGGTACAAAAGAAATAGGTGTAAACCCCCCAAAATGGCAGGCTCTGAACTGAGAAAGAGGACTGTCTATCTCGTGTTTCTAGCACGTTCACAGCCCGTTCTGCAACACTCCAGTTTTCCTACCGTTAGCAAACGGGTTTGGGCTTTTTGTAATCCTTCTTACAAAAGACCCTGTTAATAGATCCTCATTACTTATGTTTTTTCTTCTTTAACATGAAGCACGAGCAGTTCCTGGGGAGTAAATAGCTCTGCACTGAATCACAAGTGGGCGGCGATAAATAATGCCCCGTTTATTATCCATCGATTACCATTGTGAGAACTCTCACATGCAGCTGAATCTGCTTCTAAGCCGCCCCCATGGGTTTGGCAGCCTTAATTGTTGCCCTTGCAATGTGGGCATCTTGTCCTGAAGTGGAAGAGAGCTTAGATTTCCTCTGCTGATGGATCTTTCTCGTCCTGTGGAGCCGCGCTGCCTTCAGCGGGTTCTGGATGCTCAGTGATGTTTTTGTGGAGCAGCACGAGGAATGGGCTTCAGCCTGACCGCAGCACATCAGCAGGGGTTTCTGTGGGCAGGCAGGGGTGGGGATAATGAGAATTTAAAGTCATTCGAATTGAATTGGAAACTTCGGTGTTGACAATGTGTTTTAAGGTTTGTATTGCTTAAACTTACCTATTTTCTTCATAATAAATATGTATTCAAGAGGACGAAATCCCTGAAATAATCACTAGATTTAACTTACAATCTCTAAAATATACAATTATAAAGCTGCCTGGGAAATGCTTTTCAGCAGTTTAGACCTGGCTTTAGTAGTTGAACTTGCTAATTCACCACACGCATTTCAGCACCGAACGCTTGGCTGAATAAGGACTGGAACATGCCCATGCAGGACAAGAGCTTTTCTCCTTGACGTCTGCAGTAAACAGGAAAGGAAACAGGATCGCGCTGCTTTTGGCATTAGTTGCTTTCCTCTTGATGATAGAAATGGGTTAGTATCACCACAAAGCACATATTGATGTATTAACGAGGGTGTTTATCTGGCTTCTTCAGTAACCTGTCTGGCCTCAGACAACACGGCTGCTGTACTTATTTCTTTTATTTCTACATACTATTCCAGCGGCGATGAGCAGAGTTCAAGCCACTACTGACTATGTGGGGCCTGACTGCCGGTATCTTAACTTCAAAACTGGGGAAGAGATAATGGTGTACTCCAAACTTTCAAGGAAAAATGAAAACTTGTGGACAGGAAGTGTAAGTACTTCAATCTGACAGACTTTCCCCATAAATAATTTAGACAGTTTAATAATAATGTAACAACCGTGGTCTGCTGGCTTCTAGGGATCTTCCATCTCCTTTGTAATATCAACCAGTCGTGGAGCAATATGGTATTTGGGTCATTTCTGTTACCTTTACACAGAAAGGGAAAACCAAATCTTGGCAAAGATCACTCATGGGGAAACAAATCCAAGTTTTCTGTCTCCTTCATCTAATCACTTGGCAATAATGATTTACTCTGGCTCCCTTAACAACACTCAGGTCTGTTGGGACAGCTACCTGCCTACAGGTCTGTGGGTAAGAAGGTTTTACACTTGCTTAATCAGCGACCCCGTATTGGGACCTGAATTCCCAGCTCAGTGCTCAAGGAAAGTTCCCAGAGAAGTTATCGGGCATAGTTAATGGTTTGGAACAACTAATGTAGTTAGAACCACCATGTAGTTATGTTCTAGCTAAGAAGGAACAGTTGCACTGATCCAAATCCAGCTGCTAGTAAAACTAGCTTCCAAACCAGAAGATAGTGGTAAACTTTTTTTTTTTTTTTTTGGTAAATGATGTGTCACATTTATTGTTTAACAGTGAAATTCTGTCTTCTTCTTTCTCACCCGAGAGTATCTTTGCAGGGACCTCCCTCTTCCTTGCGCTCCAAGATGTATTCCTCCATTAAAGGTTTGAGGTAAAGCTAGTGGTTGGCTTCTCGATCAGATTGACCCTCATTTGATTCTTTTGGGCATTACCATCGACTTAACTTCTGTCATGTTGCCATCTTCGTTGCCGGTTTCTCTTCAGCCACAGCTGGTCTCGTGCCTCAATTTCATGTCCTGCCAAAGACAATGAAGGGGGTAGAGAGCAGCCATATAAAATTCTAATTTGTTTATTCATACTCTTCTGGCAGATATGCAAGTGCCTCACATCCTTATCGCTGGAGATTAAATGTTCTCACTCCTTTTATGTTTTTTACAGAAAGGAAAGGATTTTGGGTATTTCCCAAAAGATGCTGTGAAGGTTGAGGAACTTTTTATTGCAGAAGAAGTTGAAGTGCTCACTAAGGTAAACCAACATCACCCGATTTTCCAGTGTAGTTCTTAGCAGTTGAGAACCTAATACCCAGTGAGAAATTCAAGTGTCGATGCCTATCTTATTTCAGATAATTCAACATACTTTTTGTTATTATTGCTCCATTTGTGTGTTTATTGTCATCTAAATTAATTTTTATCTGAAAGTTCATATTGTTCTTTTAGGAAACTGATTTCCTTTGTCTCCATGGAGATAAGTACCCTTTTGAAAATGAAGAGAGCACATTAGCTGATCATGACAAAGAAAGCGAATATTCACCATCTGACACAGAATCAAAGCTGCACGAACATGAACTCTTAGAACATACAAGAGCTGAATCGCTTTCGGAAAATGATTCCAAGGAAACTCATGCTCAGGAGGAGTCTGTGACTGAAGAGCTGGTTAGAAAAAATGAGAACAGAGAAGATGATAGTGAAGAGCCACAAACGCAATCCAGTCTCCCAGCAGAACCCATTCCAACCCAGTCTAGCTGGATTGCAGGATGGTTCACCCCAGGAAGTGAAAACAATGAAGAACCCTTAAAAATTGTTACTGAATCTTTAGAAGAAAATACGTACCGAGGCAGAAAAATAGCGGTAACTGATGAAAATGATTTCCAGGAGACAAATGAGAAGGAGGAACAAGAACCTCCAGCATCTGTTTGGTTTCAAGGTGGACTGATGGACTTTCTGTATTTTGGTGAAGAGCATGTGGATGTTGGTTTGGCATCAGAAAAAAATGATCCACAAATCCATGACGTTTCTGGTGTGCCTGGACATTCCAATAATGAACAGGAAACAGCAGTCACAGAATTATTGACAGAAGAGGAAGAGAGTGAAAGCCAAGAATCCAAATCTTACTGGTTTAATTTGGGTTTAACTAACATTCTTAATTTTGGCCATGCTGAGGAAGATACAATTGCTGCAGAAGACCAGCAAAGCAGAGAAACAGAGGATGAAGCAAACATCAATGAAGAGCAGAATTTAGACCAGAAGGAATCACACATGGACAAAGAAATAGAGGAGACAGCTAAAGCAATGACAGGTGAAGAAGACAAAGAGAATCATGCACAAGAAACAATAGATTCAAACAGTAACACGCCAAACCCTGGGGAGATACCAGCAAGTGTGGGTGCTCTTGATGACTCCAAAAGCACTTCAAATAGCACAGAATCATCTTCTGATACACTAAGAGGTGACAAAGAGGAGCCAACTGAACCTTGCAGTTCAGAGCAAGACTTGGTGTCGGAAAGGCAACTGCTGAAAAACATTGAAGCTGAAAAGAGAAATCAGGAGTCGGAAAGCAAACGCGGCCACTCAGGTTGGTATATAAATATTTGTAATAGCTTTATTAACTATGATATGGACACATATGATCAACAGGGACATGAATCAGTTGCGTCAGGTCACATTTCTCCTTCTAGTACAACCTCTCCTTCTACTAGTACAACCTGAAGTATCTCAAAGACAATATGTGCCCTTGTTTAGTGAAAAACACGTTTCTAAGAGCAGTGAAAGTCAGGAACACACCAATATAAAAGGTTCTTGTGATGACCCTGTCTCCAAAGGTTCTCTATATTTACCTTCAAAATTAAATTTTGAAAATACTGTGGAAATTGCAACTTATCTGCAGGGAAATCAAAACCAAGACAGTTGAAACAGTGCAAAAAGAACAAAATAACCTGAACACTTGTGTTCAGGAATCTGTAAATTCAGAAAATGAATTACCAAATTATGAGGAACTACCAGGAACTGCAGAAGATCCCATGTGACAGTGAACTGATTCTTGCTCTGGAAACATCTGAGAAAGGCAAACCAGTTAAATGCTGTGATGGAGAACAAAACTCCGCATTGAAAAGCCAGTTCAAAATGGGTGGTGGTGTAAAAGAGAAAATCCACAAACCAGAGAATAAAAATGACCCACTGGGTTTTTATGAGACCATCAAAGATTTCAGTCAGTTAAACCATGTTAAACTAAGACATTTAGCAACCCTTTGAGCACCGCTGTGAGGGCAGCAAACCCAGCACTCTGAAAAGATTAATCACAAAATCCTGGCATACTCAAGACAATGTTACGCAGAGGAAACGAGGCATGTGTGTGCACAAAAGGGGCACAATTTCGACACTGGGCAGGAAAAATGTATGGGAAAAAAAAAAAAGGAATGTTCTTCTAGAGCTGCCAGAGCTTTTGCTGCTCTAACAACTCAGTGCTAATATAATTTTAACAGTTTAAGAGCCAGTGACTTTTCCTGACTTTTGACTATCAGGTTAATTCATGGTGGGTATCTTTGGCTTGAAGCATAGAATTAAACATCAAATAATAATAAATGGTATTTTTTTTCTATGTGGGTAATCAAGGTGTGGGGTTTTGTAAAAGCATTATTTTATTGGCTTCAGGAAACTTTCTCCAAGTCACTGGAACTGAGGCAGCTTCAGTCAAACTTGTGCATGACCATGTCTGTGGTTTTGCGGATTTCGCGGTAAAGTTCATTACCATGTGGGAAGTTGTTCATTTTTAATCCTACGTGGCATTTTTAACTGTTCTTTTTTTGCAAAGCTTTTTCTCTGAAAATAAGCATGATTCCCCTTCACTACTATTTGCAGCAGGAGGCAGTAGAAGAAAGCTGCTAGAAGAAAGACCAGAGAAGGAACATGAAACATCAGAGAATGAACAGGAAATGGATGTGGCTGTAGACGGTGAACGTGACAGTGACGAACCCTCAAAAGCGATAGCCATTCCTTCAGCAAATTCTGAAGAAAAACCGGGTGGTTCAGTAGTTGACTCTTCATTTGATGCCACAAAGCCTTTCTCCGATGCCATCCAGAGCTACATTCCGAGTAATGGTAAGTGTTAAGTTTATTAAGGAAAATAAATTTGCAATCCTAAAATATTATATATATCCGGAATTATATCGACAATTGTGATGTAACACCTTTTTTTTCCCCTCATGAACAAACCAGGAGGTGGGATATATCAGATATGTCTGTGCTTGAATGCTCTTGAGATCAGAGAATCGATAAAATCTGTATTTTCAGCAGTGACGAGTATTATCAAAACGGTAAGAATTTTTTTTATGTGCTATATTCTTGACATTAGTGCAAAATTAAGTCTGTTACGGATTCTGTTCTGCAATGAAGCTCCTAAAAAAAGAAAGCAAAACTGTCAGGTTACTCTCTGTTCATCAGCCTCTTTGCACTGCAGAATCTGATGAACTTAGTGTGTTTGTTTGGGTTGGTTGGTTGTTTACAGAACAGCCAGGAAACCCCTCAGTGGTCAAAATATCAGCATTTGGGGTTTTTTTTAGTGTTTGTTTTTTAAACGAAGCTCATAGTTCCTTCTAGTTCCCATGACAGTACGGATTAAATTTGGTCTCAGAAAGTTTGGCTTACGGTGAGTAAAATAATCAGAATACTTCCAGGGTTTTTAAAAAGTCATTGCAAAGCCTTGACTCCTCCCAAAGATTCACATAGTTCATAAAAAATACTTTTCTAAGCAAAGGTATAAAGCACAAAATGGGATTAAATTTGGTCCTGATTTCTGGTGGACTTAGATAGATTCTGGCTAAATGGCAGGAAATGAAAACTGAAGGGCTTTGCTTTTTTTTTTTTTTCCTCATGAACCAGATCGGATTTCAAGGCTCATTGATAGCTCCTTGCTATGGCCAAACCCATTCTTGTCTTGATACAGGTAAAAAAGCCACTTCCACCTTCTAGCCATCACTGTCCCTTAGGTGGTACCAGCTGCACAGGCAAGTCACTCACCTCGCACTGGGAAAATTGAGTTGGTTAAAAAATAAACGTGTACTTAAGTACACGTGGAAAAATGAAGAAAAAAATTAGTACAAAAGAATTATTCCTAGTGAATGAGATGGAAAAGGATCCGTCTCCATGCAGGGTTACAGCCACCGCTTCTCGCATCTTCCCTCACATCCGTGTCTGAGCAGCCCCAGGACGATCCGTTCCCAACACAGAAACTTGGCTGAACACAATCCCGTCGAAATGACGTGGAGCTTCTCCCGCGCCCAGCGCGGCTCCGCCCGGGACCGCCGCCCGTACCCGGTCCGCTCGCCGCCGCCGGTCGCGGATCCACCTGTTGCCACCCGCTGCCCCTCCCCGCCCCGCCGGGCAAATGTCAGCGCCGGGCCCGGCTTGGGCAGACGCGCGGCCGGGTGCCATGTCTCCGCGGCCGGCGCCGGGCCCTTGCCGAGGAACGGAGCCCGCAGGGTTTTATTTGTGTACGGAGCCGTCGCTGCTGGGGTGCAGATGGAGACGGCAGACGGCAAAGGGGAGGTGAGTTCCCCCGCGCAGAGCCGTGAGGAGGAGCAGCAGCTAGGTTGGCCGGAGGACGGGGGCACGGCGGCGGGCGGGCATTGAGGGGAGCTGTCAGTGCGTCCCACCTACGGGAGGGTCCGTCGGGAGAGGGCGCAGAGACCTGCGGCTCCGTCCGCCCGCCGCACCGGACGGCTGCGCTGGAAAGGCGAGGCCAGAGAGGGCACCTGCCCCTCGGCCCCGCCGGCTCGGGATCTCGGAGCCGCGGCCGCGGACAGCCCTCGGTGTGGGCCGCGGCGGGGCGGGGCGGTGAGGCCTGGCGCCCGCTACCGCCGCCGCGCTCTCCGCCACCACCCACCACCCCCCCCGGCAGTGGTATCTCCCGGTCCGCCCACCCCGCTGCTGTGTCTCTGTGGTACGGCCGGGCTGCTCCCACGCGTGCCCCCGCAGTTCCCCCCTTCCCACGGCAGCGGTGGTTCGTTCCTGCGCCCCCTCCCCCGGCAGTGGTACAGGCCGGAAGGGGGGGGCCCGCGGTAAAATGGCTGCTGGCGGCCCCGGGGATGTCATGGACGTCTCTGCCGCCGGCTGGTGGCTTGGCCTGCGGGACAGCGCGCAGCACTACTGCGGGTTGGCCTTGGAAGGGGCGCGCAGGGTGAGTGCGGGACCCGCCTCCGCCCAGGGTCGGGTCTGGCCGGCTTCTTGTGCCGCGGCGCTGGGGGAAACGGCGCTGCCGGAGGTGGGAGAAGCGGCCCGGCACCGGTGCGCACGGCTGCGGTACGGAAACGCCGTGCGCGGCGTGGAGCCGGGCTGTGCCTCGCCGGTGTGCGCCGGGGCTCGGCCCTGCCGAGAGCAGGAGGGGGCCTGGAGGCACCTCGGGCTGCGGGTCCTCTTGGAGCTGACCGAGAATAACAGGTCTCAGAAAGGCAGAGCAACGAAACGAACCCTCCCTGGTTTCAGACACGGCTTGAGGTGGGGGTGTTCTGGCCTTTAAATTAAACAAATCGAGATTAGGGCTTCACTGCACAGTAACACGCTCTTAAACACAGGTCCCACGTAGTAAACATGAGCTATGTTAAGCAGGGTAAATCTGTGAGAACACAGTGATATCCGCTTACAAATAAAATGTGAGTGTATTTAAGTGTTTAAAATGTGTTAAATCATTGACTGTGTTAAGTATGTTGTTTTAGCATGAAGTTGGTTGAGCAGGTTTTTCTGCCAAACAATTTCTCAACCAGTAGATTATAAAATACTTACTAGTATTGATTCTTGTAGAAGTGAGATGTGTAGAGAACTTCAAGGAAAATTTACCATAACCGATAGGTTCAGAAGGAAACGTTCTCAGAGCTTTATCTAGTCATCATCGTATCTTGTTGGAACTTCTTTCTTATTTTTTTTTCTTCACTTGGTAAATGTATAATTTAAAAAATCAATGGTTTCTGTTAAGCATTTTCTCAGCGTTTTGGTAAAAAATATATGTGTAAACTTGAGAAATAAACTAAATCAACCTGTAATGTCTGTTTCTGTTGAAAAGATTAACCGCTTTCCCTTTTAGTTGAAGCTTTTTACTTTCTTTTTCAGGCTGTGGCTTCACTGCCTGAAGATATGAGACCTGGTCCTGACCTCTATGGTTTCTCGTGGGACATAGTGATTCGTGCTGGCATTGTCGGAGCCTTTACAATTCTCCTGTTCCTGTACAGAAGTTACCAATCGGTAAGTGTTCAAGTTCCGCACAGATATGTGGAGTGCCTTAATGGTTTGAGTTGAAATTGTTATTCTGTTCAAGATTTCTAATGCTTCAGGGTTTTAAATCTGTTGTGGCTGAATTTAGAATTGCTTTAAAAGAGGGGCCAGCTCAGGTCTTTCCAGGTAGTCATAAGCAAAAGCAATCCAGGTGGATTCCCATCAAGGGAGGCATTTTAATGCTCTTTGCCCAGTGACCTTGACTTTGTTTGATGGGACACTGTGCTGGTTTTACTGTGCCCTGTTTGTGAGCACCAAGCTGATGGCTTTGAGAAATGCAGTACTGAAACCTTTTAACGCTGTTGTGAAAGAGGCGTTTCAGCTGAAATCAGCCAAGCAACAGCTCCAGTATTGTTTTTCTTCCCCTTTTTCTATTACTTGGATGCCTTGGCCATCCCATGGCTTTAAATGAGGAGGAATCAGGGAAAATTTGAGGAACTCCTTGTTAGGCACATGATCCAGGCCCAGCCTGGAGAGGAAGTCTGTGCTGCAAAGTTTGCGTGGGTTCAGCCAAGTTCTGCATCTCTTGTCCAGGCCATTTGTGACAGATTTTTCCTTGCAGTTTATTGGGGTTTGATTCTGGGGCACTAGACCCCTGGTTTGGCACTTCCCCCTGAGTTGTCCCTGGGCAGGATTCCCATCCTGTAGTTGTACCCTTTGCACAACTATTATGTATTAAAACCTGGGGGTTTTCATAGGAAGTTAGCTCTGAGCTGGCATGCGGAGCTTCCACCTCCCTCCCCCTTGCCAACTCTTCTGGTTGTGTGTGTCCACCACCACCTTGAGCTGGCCATCACAGTTATGGGATGGCTTTACAGAGGTGTGTTAAAGTGATCCAGGTGCAAACTAACCTCCTCTCCCCTGTTGTCCCTGTTGAATTAGAGTGGGAGAAGGATGGGGCAAACATGTGCTCATGGAGGGGGTAAGAGCAGAGAATGCAATCGCTCGTTTTTAACAGCAGCCTGTATTTATGTTCCTTTTTTAAGTTCCATGGTTAAACTGATTATGGAACCACAGCTTAAAAATTATTTTTCTGATACTATGCAAGAGTAATCAATCAGACATTTTCAGTGTTTATTCTTTTTATTTCAGGTTAGAAGTCGACTCTATGTAGGTAAGCTTATTTTTCAAACTGTCTATTTAAAGTATGACTTTATTTTTTTCTTAATTTATTTTCTCCTTTTAATTAGTTGAACATTGTGACACGTAACTGTCTTCCTTTTTTTCAGGAAGAGAAAAACAGCTTGCCAAAAAAATTGCTGAATTATTTGAAGAAAAATGCAAAATCCTTGAAAAACTGAGCCTTTGCAAAAAAGAGGTGATGGTCTTCGTTTATTGCATTCAGATGCGTCACAGAAAGGGGCTCTATCAATTATTTAAAGTATTAAATTTATCTAAATGTAAGATAAAACCTTTTAAAGTGATTCTTCAAATGTCTTTTCCTGTCAGTGCTGTTATGTCCATTTAAGGTGTTAGCAAGGTTCGCCTTTTAACTTTTATTATGGTAGATTTCACTGGAAACAACTTTAACATGTCTTTGTTTTATTCCACTGGGATAATTGACTGAGGCGAAGACTTTGCTGGTTCCCAGCAAGGTGCATTTGTGAATATTTAGGTGGTGGCTGCGTTTCAGACTTGAGCATCGTAAACTGCTGCTGTTATTTAAGCAATTCTTTACGTACATCCTGACATAAATTATTTCCCTTTCAGTTTGAAGGTTTAGAATTGTCTCTGAAGGATGATAATGTCGTGAAAGATTCAACAGACCCATCTTTTTTTGAGGTAAAAACATAAGTGGAAATTGTTATTTCTACAATTTAAGGCAGTATTTCAGGAAAATGCTGCCTGTATTAAAAAAAAAAAAACAAACCACCAAAATCCCAAAACAAACTGAAAAACCTTCACTGATGTCATTGAGAGCTGTTATTTTACTCCTGGGTTACTGAAAATGACATAGAAGCATTTAAATTAAGAGAAGTTTTTGTAACAATTGCATTAAAAATGATTAATACTGGAGCAAATTGTCCCTGTTTCTAGGGGAGAGAGTGAGTAGTGCATGAAGTATTTTTCCTCACATCTAGTTTAATTCAAACATATTTTATAGGTTACTTGGAGCACAGTTGTAAACAAAAATTACCATTACCTTGTTCAGAGCTCCCAAACTGATAAAATGCCTGTAAAAGAGTTCCCAAAAAGTGAACCAAATACCTAATGAGCTCTATAAAATTTCTGTAACAAAAAAGCAATTCACTTTATTTCGTTCTGCACCTCAGATCCTGTGGAGCTCATTGTTACGGGTTTTGTTACCATGCAGGAGTCTATAGAGTATTTGGAGATTTATCCTTGATATGATGAAATCTGTTAAACAATGATGTCATATTTGTTTTCTTCACATGCAATTAATGTCAAACATTTTATGTTCAACTGTCAAAACAACTCGATTTAGGAAGTTCATGAGAAACTGAACAAGTCCAACTTGAAACTCAACCAAGAACTAGAGAATCTAGAGAAAGAACTGGAAGAAGAAAAATCTAAGCACTCAGAAAATGATAACCTGGTAAGAATAAATAGAATCCCATCTTTGTTACTATTCGTTAGGAAAAAAAATCTCTATGGAGAAGACAAACTATTTTCTTTGGATTTTTTGAAAGAAAAACTGTCTTTCCCATTTTGTCTTCCCTCATACTCCCTGTAGCATATTAGAGAAATGACACCCATAAAAGGAAATACTCAAAAGCTGTTTGTATTGATTTGGCAGTAGAACCATCTCAGTTTGAAAATTAAAGTAACTTCATTAATTGCCTAGACCTTTGCAGTCAAATCTGTCTATATGACAACTCTTTAATTTTCAGGTGGCTGAAATGCAGGAAAGAGTGGAATCTTTAGAGAACGAAGCAAAATCTATTCAGTCACAAATTGATGAGGTATGTCCAGTCTTTATCGTTCCTGTTTTCAAACCTTTGCAATTTCTGTGTTCTCCGTGTAGTACTGTTTTAATTCTTTTTTCTAGTGAGGGTACAGAAATATGTTGTGTAAACCAAAAGGCTTTGTAAGGCTTAGTACATAAAACACAGTATGACTTAGTACTTTTTTATGTCTTTTAGGCCAAGACCACCCTAAAAGTGTATCAAATTAACACAGAGAGACTCAAGACATCCATTCAAGATGCAGTAGATGAAAACTGCCATCTCCAGGAAAGTGAGAAACAGGTAGGTGCTTCCTAGGTATCCTCAGAAATACTTTATTTTCTTATGAGACCATGTAAATAGAGAAATAATTTCTCCTTGGAGAAATAATGTGTTTGTTCATGCCCCTTGTGTGTTCCAGTAAATGGAATGAGGAAGAGGACATGTCTTTAAAATGGTTCTGTGTTGGAATAACTATCTAAAATAGTTCTGTTCTATAAGAAATTTAATTATGAGAGTTTGTGGGTAAACAAGTGTAGAGTTCAGTGACAAAGAGACCATATGGCGATGTCAAGCTAATAAGAACTTGCCTGAGACCTGGAGGAAAGCAGAAAGATTTGGGCAAGTCCATGGCTAGGATCCTCTGCAGAGGATTATTAAAGAAAAAACAGTACTTAGAGTAAGAAAATACCAAGTGCTGACAATCACTGCACATTTTATAGACAATCATATCAAGCAAATCCAGGAAAAAAGTCAGTAAAAACAACTTGCAGGTTAATTGTTAAAAAAATTAACTTGCCAGGTTCCTAGATAAAAATAAGGTGCTTTTTTTTTTTTTTTTGCATTCCTACCAGATAAAAAACCATCTCTATAGTAGTTCCTTAACAACATTGTTAAGGATGAGTTACTACGCTTTGTTGTTAACTGAGCTTTGTTGCAGTTTTTGGTAGTAATTTCAGAACATTTGTGTATCTTTTTGTGGATATCGTATTTTGTTGTGCTTTTTAGTAGATAAATAACATGATAAGAGTTGATGGAACCTGATAAGTAAAGCAGATACTCTCTCTTCTTTCCTTATGTGTTCTCTTTTATGAGGTGGTTGTAAGCATGTGAGTTAGTTTGCGATGTCAGAATATCCATATCCCTTTTTTATTTTTCTTTCTTACCTTTTTTTTTAAAGATGGGATTTCACTTATGCTCAAAAGGTAACAAAGGTGTCGTTTGTCACAAACTAGAGTACTTTCTTCCTCTGTCCATTTGCACTAATGGGTCATAATCTTCTGGCACATCATATCTTAAACATTATAACAGATGTGCTGTCTCAGATTTATGATGTGTCAGACCAAGGATTGGGCCTTTTAGTTTGAACAAGGGAACTGTTACTGAACTCCAAACCGTCTGTGCTTTGTTTTTTGCAGGAACACTAGAAAAACACACTGCTCTAAGCTTATTGCAAATCCTTGCTATTTCCCCTTATTGTAATTCTTGCAGTTATTGAAAGACACATCAATTTATTTTCTCTTTGGCTTCATGAAGAAGGAGTCTCTTAAAGCTCAGCTTCCCTTTGAGGATGACAATGAATGATAATGTGGTTGCCTGTGTCCATCTTCTGAGCAGTATTAGCATATATGTTTTATCTGTACTATGTAGTTTGCATGATGCTGCAAATCCATGGGTGGCTTATACTGCTTGAAAGGTGCCGTTGTGTGCCAAGTGGGGTTCATCCAATTCCAGTCACGTACCTTTTGTTCTAGTTCCTCTCTGAGAAGTAGCATTCAGGCTTGCTTGTCTATTTGCATGGCAGTTCCCCTGTTTAACTACCATTTTCTGGTTTTATTTTTAGTATAATCAGCTGTTATGTTGTTGTTGCTCACCCTAGTTACTCCTTTCTGTACATTCACTGCTTTTAAACTGGTTGCCTGTTGTGCAACTTGAAGCAATATTCTTTTGACAGACTCTAAGCCACATTCTTTTGTGCTGTACTCCATGTTTTTGTACTGCGTGTTTTGTCTTAACAGAAATTTGCATCAGTTCCATTTCGTTCTCACAATATGAATCATGGTTTAGTTAATGTGTTGCAGTGGCTATTTTTAATGAACGGATGCTTACGTATACTAATCCTTTTACTGCTGTGAAGTATTTTTGCGAAATGAGATTTTACTGGGGGATGTCTAAGAAGTAAAGTGGAACCTCGGAATCTTGCCCGTTGTCTTAGTTAATCTCAGTTAATTACAGAGATTTGTACTAGTACGTGTTGATCACATACAGTCACTGTGACTTTCATTAACAGGGAAGCTTTTTGAAAATAAAATTTTAAAATTACTTTAGGGAGAAGAGTCAGAGAAATAAGAAGAATTTAAATAGCTGCCTAAAAAACTTCCTGGTGTCCCTTACCTCTCTGATCTCTTCTAGGTTGCAAAGCCACGGGTACCGTTTCAGGAGCGTGTGTGTGTATTGGGGAATGAGTGTTCTCCTCTTCATCCATTCCCCAGTGTTTCTTGCTGTCACACAAATTGTCACTATTTTATATCTATTGCTATTGTCACATCAGGGTTTTTAAACTGAGCGGAATATTAACTGAACTATTCTAATAAATGTCTGCAAATTCTAACAGCTAATCATAGTGGAGAGCTCTTGCAGCTAAAGCAGCTGAGCAGTATCGTAGGAGTCTTATTTTTCAACCCTTGAGATTTAATGGTCTTGTTTATCTCTTAATTCTTACTGATGGGCTGAGAGGTTAAAATTCTGCTTATGAATAGATAATACACGTAACAGGCTCAAGTACTGTTCATCCTTGATTCTTGGTTATAAAGGACAATCACACTCATCTGGTATTTCCCTTTTTAGCTTTTACAAGAAGCTGAAGGATGGGGTGAACGATTTAGTGAACTAAATGAACAAACTAAGATGCTGGAATCGTCTAAAGCAGATATAGAAGAAGTTTTGAAAAATAAAGAGAGCCAAGTCAAGGTTAGTTCTGACTGGTAGCGTTGAATCAAATCATTCACACTCATGCTAATCATTGGGTTCCAAGGAAGTCTAACAACCTCTTCTTAGCTTCAAACAGCCAAGCTGTTCTGGGTTTTTGTTTGCTGTCTCCATCCTCTAATGCCTTGTTTCCTGCTAAGCAGAAAAGGTTGCTTAGCAGCACAACAGAGCAGTCTGATGAGCCTTGACAGCCAGCTAATTAAATAAGGAAAAACTCTTCTAGTTCTGAATGAGTATTTGCATTTTTTGGAGCTGGGAAGTGTATCCTTACGTGTGTGTACCGAGTATACACAGACCCTGCTGAAAGTATATCTGAAAAGTCTTTGTGAGGGCACCCCTGTTGACCTGCAGGTGTATGTTTTAATAGAAAAAGTAGTGTCAGATATGGAGAATCCTGTCTGTGGGGCTCACTTAATTTACTGAGGGAACTAAAGAAAGGACAGAAATCCTGAAAAAGTAGTTGTAATGGTAACTACATTTTCTTGCTTGTATTTATCTTACTGTTTGTATTTTGTGTGGGCTTTTTTGTAGTCACTGACACAATACTTACTGAAGATGAAAGACTGGAGTTTGGCAATAAGAGACGATGATGCTGAAGGTGACGACTGGAACACGGACATAAAGGGTGAAATAGAGAACGGAGAGCACTTAGGTATGGTTTATGTAGCTTCCCGTCTTAAATATTAATTTAATTTGAGAAATACAGGCCCAAGAAACTTTCAGGAAAGTTACAGAAGCTGGATTTTCAAAGCTCCCCCAATGTTACTCATGTTGGAGAGAAAACTGATGCTTGGACACCTCTGCAGTAACAGCCTCTGCTATGATTTAGCAGTGCGTGGGTGTAGCTAAAGCACAGATACTACCATAGATCAGTGTAACAACTCAGTGCTCAGGCTCTTGCAGAATGACTGTAGCCTATGTTAGCGTTAAGCAGTGATTCTCCAATGCTTTTAGGTGGAAGCCATGCTTTTATTTCTTCTCAAAGCTCCTCCCAGTAGGAGCACTGTGGGTCCTTAGAGCCTCATTTCTGGTTATACTGTAGGGCACATCCCAGGAAATCTTAGAGTGTACGTCTGGCATTTCACTTTTAACATGAACATTCTGAGTCTGATGGGCAAAGAAAGCACTAGAGTATATCTGCCCCACTTTCCTTTTTATTTTTCCTCCAAATACGCTCTGCTTAACATGGTATGCCAAGGCTTGCTTTTTTCATAAAATCATAGCAGTAAGCTCTGTCACAAACTCTTTTGTGCTTTTTACATGACGTAGTATTCTTTCTGTCAATCAGATGATCAGCAAAAACGAACTGTAAAGAAATTGATCTATGCTGCAAAGGTACGTGATTTTAAGAAACTTTTGGATGGATGGGGGATGCTAGAGGGAATTATGCAATTTTTATGGAATTCAGCATCTTCCAATGTTTAATTAAATACTTTTGCATGCAAACTGTTTCTGGAAGTCTTAAAATGCTCATTTTCTTTTCTTTTGATGGTAGTTAAGTGCTTGTTTAAAGACCCTGGAAACAGAAAGAGACCAAATGTATTCAAAATTGTCTGATGAAAATAAAGCTAAAGGAGAACTCACAGGTAATTTAAGTGTTTTGCCTTTAAGATGCTGCTTTTGTAAAGTGGTATTACAGTCTGTAAGTATTATTTCCAGGAAAAAATTGAATTAAGCTTACATTAATAGCTCCACTTGATTTTTTTAAAATGCCTGTTTATGTTGCTCAGCTATTTGAAATATTTCATTTTAGAGGTAGATCAATCGCAGCTGCTAAAGCAGCATTTGCAAACTTTGTACTTTGTTGGAATATTCCATAACTGTTAACTTCTAGAATCTTAAAATACGCAGGCAAAATGATGTTAATAAATACATAATACCTTGTTTACCTAATTTTTGTCTTCCTGTATGAAGGTCAGAGCTGCACTTTGTGGCAGGTAGAACATATAGTTGCTGGTTTCCCATCAAAAGGAGCAGTACTGCTTCTCAGTTTGTGTAACTTTCTGAAATACATTCACATATTCTTAAATCAACATAGAGTCAAAGGTTTTTACAGACTTTCTATGTGCTAAAATATTGCAAATATTTAATTTTGTAAATTGTGTGTTGTCCCAATATAATTATCTCTAAATTTGACAGAACGTATAGAAAACCTTCAAAGTCAAGAATCTTCCTTGCAGTCTGAAAATGAACGTTTTGAAAGCGAAGTACAAAAGCTTCAGCAGAAACTGAAAGTAATGACTGAGCTTTATCAAGAAAACGAAATGAAGTTACACAGGTGCTGGATCCTCTTTATGTTTGATGCTTACTGATGGTCAGGATGATAGAGGGGTTATGATATACTGACTGAAAGCAGAAATAGGTTATGGACCAGAAATAAAGTTAATTGGGATGGAGCATGTAATAACCTTCTGAAGTGTGTGTTTGGATGGGGCTGGGGGCAACATTTTGGGGCATGATGGTAAAATTACAGTTTGATTAGCCAGGAATAATTTCTTCAAGGAGCAGACATAATCTTGAAGTCAGCAAGAGAAGCAGCACAAGTCTTGATCCTATACTGAGCAGTATGCAGGACCTTTTTAAAATATTACTGTGGATCTGCTCTGTAGTGTATATATATTTGTATAGATATTTGGCATCTTTGTAGATGCAAGAAAATCTAGAAATCCACTACGTTAACACTTGATTATAAAAAAAGGCTGGGGCGAAGCGAGTGGAGTAGAGTTTTTGACTCCTGTAGTGCCTGATAAGGCATGAAAAAAGGGGGATCTGGAAATAAATTCTTTTTAATAACTATTTTTTAAACAGCTAGTAATCTAATTGTTTCCTGTACAACCCTTAATGAACTGAATAAAATAATATGAATACAAATAGTACTATTTCTGCTGCTTCATATGTTGCCTATAAACCTCTTTATCTGGATACATATCATGTATTCATTGCATCTAAATATTTGGTGAAGTTTTTATTGACAGAAGAGCTACAAAAATGTTGAAACATTTCATACTTGAAACACAATTAACCATAGTTTTTGCCTTTTCTCAAAGGAAGCTGACAGTAGAAGAGCGAGAACGCCTGCAGAAGGAAGAAAAGCTTTCTAAAGTAGATGAAAGAATTAATCATGCTGCTGAAGAACTGAACAGCTACAGGTAATTACAGATTTTAGTGACTGTAATCACTTCTTCCGAAGAGGACAATGGAGAATTAATAAAAACACCAGTACAGATGAATGTATTTTCTTCCAGTTTCTTTGTTCTGTATGTGTTTGTGTTACACCGACTGTGTACCTCTGCTCTGTTCCTGTGCTCTCTCAAACTGTGGTTTTCTTCAATCTGTAATGTCTATTTATTATCCATCTTCCTTCAATATTTATGGGACTACTGACTCTCAACAATGCTTCTTGGAATTTCCTAATTTCGTTACAGACAACGAGCAAAAGATCTTGAAGAGGAGCTAGAGAGAACCATTCGTTCTTACCAGAATCAGGTACGTGCTTGGAGTTACTTAGCATCTGTGTCAAGTTATTGCAACCGAAATACCACTTAGTCTTGGTTTTCTTGGATGGTTTTCTGCCTTTTTTTTGCCTTCTGATTTAGCTGACACAATTTCATAGTGGAGATCATCAGATAACTTTATTAAAAAGTTCATTTTAAGTTTAGATGTCTCATTATAAATCATCCACATGCATTAGATTTATGAATAGAGCATATTCTCAATCTTAAGGGTTTTTTTTAGATGAATAATGAATCTCTCTTTCACAGATTTCATCACATGAGAAAAAAGCTCATGATAATTGGGTAAGTGCATCTTCCTTTACTGTGGTTTGAACAGTTTTACACTTCATTTCTTATTAAAAACAGATAATCAAAATTAACTCCAGCCTGTCACCTTTAAACATAAGGATTTCTTGCAGAAATACACAAAAGCATGTTAAAAATACTGCTGCCATATAAAATAGTTGGAATAATTAAGCCAGCTACCTATGAGAGCAGTAGAATGATATAACAATATTACTTGCTATGGCCATAAATCTGCTGAAATAACGTGTTACCATTTAACAAGTGGGTGATGTTTTGCTAATAATAAAAGCTTTTGACCTTATTTCTATGCCATTTTAATATTTTCCCTGGATGTACGTTACTCTTTTTATCTGCTAATGGAAGACATTATGTCCTGTGAGAACAGTATGTTCCATTGACAGCTTCCAAGGAATGTCGCTACAAAATCCATTTTTACCTTTTTTCCAAACAGGAGGCTTTAAAATACCTCCTGACTAACACACTCTTCAGTTTCACAGGACGGTCTGTATGAGGTAGAGTCCTGTTAAAAGCTATAGTGCTTCTTGGTCTCAATTTTACAGTTTAACTGTATTATTTTAAAATAAAACTTGGGAAAATAAAAATTGGAAGCCCGTGACATTTATGAAGCATTTAATTAATAAATTGTGATATCTAAGCATCTGATTTTTCTCCCTCCCCAAAGCTGACGGCCCGAGCAGCTGAAAGGCACCTCAATGATATCAAAAAAGAAAATGCACATAACAGACAAAAGTAAGTGCAGTCCTGATGTAATTCTAAACAAGTGCACCTTGGTGTGTGAGGATGTTTTGGATTTTGGTAATTGTGGCCCACAAAGGGTAGAGAGAGCACAGTGTTCCATTGGAGTTCTGAAAGAAAGGGAGTCATTTGAGCAGTCATGTCATGATAACATGCCAGAAAGACAGAGCTTGAGAATGAGGTGAAGTATTGAAATATTTCAGGGAAGAAGCAGGTTTGGGTGGTTTGTTTTTTGTCTGTTTTAAATAAGTATGTATCAACCAGATGCCATGGTTACCTCATGGTTTTCAGCTGATCTCAGCAGTTAATACTGACTGAACAGATTAGGTGGTCGTAGCTGAGAGAAGCCTTTAGCTGTGAAGGTAACTGATCCTTGGAATGCAATTGAGAGTACTCCTGAGAGTCCTGTCACACTGGGAGTTATGACATCTCACATGCCACCTCAGCTCCTGAATTACAGTTTAAATACTTCCAGGAATTCTTAAATTTAGTTCTGTGACATCCTTTGTCTTTTTATTTAGGGAATAAAATCCTTTCGTTAACCCTTGAAGTAGAAAGCCTAGCAGTAAACAGTGCAGCCCAGTAAAACTTCTGCACTTCTTGGTATTTACTGCTTTTTTGTTGTTTTTTTGCAGATTAACTGAATTGGAATTTAAACTTGACCTTTTAGAAAAAGATCCTTATGCTCTTGATGTTCCAGTTAGACCATTTGGCAGAGGTACGGTATTGTAAAATAGAGCTAATTGGTTTGGTTTATGGTTTTGTTTCCCAAGACCATACTCATGTAATTGTTTGAAAACTGTCTGCCCATGTGCATGTACAAATAACAGTCATTTAAAAAAAGAATTGGGTCATAAGTGACTGTGGTTCACCTGGAGTATTTTGAAACTAAGAGCGTTTGTAGTATTGGTGAGAGCAGACTGGGAGTATGATACACATGGTAACGAGAGCACAGTTTTCATTTCACTTATACAATGTAGTTTTAAACGTCACCTGAGAAGTTAATTACTTTATACAGTGCTAAACTAAATATTGTGAACTTGAGTATTTTGTTTTAACTGTTCCAGAGCATTCCCCATATGGACCCTCACCAATGGGCCGGCCTTCATCTGAAACAAGAGCTTTTCTTTCCCCTCCACCTTTATTGGAGGGTCCTTTAAGGCTTTCACCTATGCTTCCAGGTGGAGGAGGAGGAAGAGGTACAATTCTTAACCTTGAAAACCTGTCTATTCCAGATTTCTCTCTCCTCTTCTATAAACCTGTCACACCTTTTCCTCTTGCTGGTGACAAAAATATTAAACCAACTAATTCAATATAAACAGCTAATTGGACAAACTCTTCCTGTTTTTCAGTTTTCTTCTAAAGCTGCCTGATGTGTAACGGTGCAGTTGGAAAATTTAGTGTTATGAGTAGGTTGGTCAGTGGCTTTGCTTTAGAGCATGGATTGAGAAAAGTGAAAAGCCAAATTTAACTAGTCTTGGTTTATTTCTTGGACAAATGGGGCTCTGCTGAAATAAACTTATAAAGTAAACAAGAGTGGATTAGTTTTCTGAGGAATACTGCCACTTCCATCTCACTGGTCTGCAGTTGGTGGAAGAAGGAGAGGGTATCTGCGTTGTCAAAAACATGAGGCAGTTTTATTGGGAGTTGTGTTACTAGAAAATAGCTGATTCAGTAAATTTTTTCTCCTCACTTTGTTCTAAATTTGAGGCAGCCACTGTATGTGGAGAGAGTTCCTTCCCTAGTGATAAAAGGGGCCAGAAATGTTGTGTGTAAGGAGTAAAATTCAGAGATCGAGGAGAAGGTGAACTCAAGCCATGGTGTCATGGGTTGTAAGGGAAGAAAAACACTGTTTCTTCATATTTTTGATGTTGATGGAAATAGCATAGATCAGTGCTAGAGGGGAGTTCGGCATCTGTTACAGGTAATAAAGAAGTTACTACTTAATTTACTACTACCATTACACCCACTGAAATCTGTTGTTGTTTAATGGGAAATATGTCTAAATGTCTCCTATAAGAATTTTGCTAAATGACATTGATTTTTAAAAGACCACCACAGACTATTTATTTACTTTAATCCTTTTTGTAAAAAGGATGTTCAGGTGCATGTGAAAGTTGATTCATTTTCTAGGTCAGAAATGCTGGATGTTGAATGTTCAGCTGAGCTATACCCTGCAGGAGCGAAGTCACAACTGACAATTTGTTTGTGTAGAGACAGTCAGAAGTGAAACCGAGCTGTCGAGTGTGTCTTGGCACAAGATACAAAATACCTTCAAATTTTAGATTTAATTTTAGAATAGAGAATGATGCTACAATTTAGTATTTCTGTCCTTTTTCAGACCAAATCTTGCAACCTAAAATCACTCATTGCTACAGTTTCTCTTGCCCTTGGTTATGTGTTGATGTGGTCTTCTCTTTTTTTTTTTTTTTACTTGAATTAAGAATTAGAACCAGAAGAGTTGAATGTAATGCGGGTCTTTTCTTGCAGTGAGGCAAGTTAACTGTGACTAGCAGCAGGTTTTTTTAGCACTGAGAAGATTTATTGTGAGGGCGCTAGTTTCTCTGATTCGAAACTAAGACTTTCTCATCCCAAACAAACCTTCTAGTAACCTAACTGGTCATCAACAACCAACTGGAGAGTCCTGTGGAGCTGTGTGCCCCTGTCTTGACAGTGTTGGCATTCCGTGATGTGTTTTACTATTTTCAGACTTAATGAAGAAAGCCATAATAGAGGATTTAAAATCCCTGGGTAAATAGCTATTGATTTCTTCTCTTAGGATCCAGAGGACCAACTGCCATGTTTGAAGCTGGTAGTGAAAGAGGAGAGTTGAGTTCTGATCCGCACAGACCGCCATCGGATACTGGATCCCTGTCTCCACCTTGGGACAGAGAACGCAGGATAATTCTGCTGCCACCAGGTGTGAGAATCTGCTTAGCTACTCTGTGGAAAAATGGAGTTACTGACTTGCACTGTATATATTTAAGCATATTTTGCTTAACAATATGAAATGTTTTCTTGGATCTGCACTGGAAAGGTTTTTTTTAGTAGATATTTGTTTTCCTCTTCTTGAATGGTGCTGTTCACTTGCACTTCTTTTATACTCTTTTAATTATATATTGGTACTTGCAGCATACAATCAACTGTTCGGTTTCATCATTTTACTGAGCATTTGTTCAGTGCATCAAAAGACCTGTCTGCACTGGATAATTAATAAGAGATTTCAGAAGGTAAAAAATTTTAATGGTCCATTAGCCTTAAATAAATAAAAACTAGCTAATCTTGAAAAATACTATGTTCTTCAAAAAAACATTTATATTAATAGTACCGGAGTACTGTGGTCATGCTATTCAGGACATTTTCATGCTGATATTGCCTCTTTGATAATTATCAATAACAAAATCAGTCTTCACTCTCACTTCTTCAGCTAAACAGCTGTATTGCACATTATCACTTAAGACAGAGGTGAATCAAAGAGGAGACTGAGATTTCTCAAGTAAACAATGCAGGGCGAAGGACGACCCTCCTGTACCCCTGTAGTAAAGAACAAACTTGGGTCTCACTGGTACAGTTTGTCGTGGGATTCCTGTGTTTGGGGTGTTTGAGGTTTTGTTGGCTCACCCTGATTAATAATGACTTTGTATATTTACAAGAGCATAAGATAGCCAGAGGATTTTGCTGGTCTAAAACTGTATGGAATTGGGGGAATAAATCTTTACTGACCTGTTTTGTGCTGTCTTCAATATTAGGTGAGCCTTTCACTGATCCAGGTCTTCCTCCCCGTCGACAAGAAAGATTTTTCCCTAATCCTCCAAATACTGGAAGACTTTCTGGACCAGCAGAGCTACGAACTTACAGCGTGCAGTCGTTTGACAAAACAGGTGGGAGGTGCTTCCATGATGCTATCATGGAGAATCTCCATATAGGTTGACTGTAGGTAGTAAGTGATGGTAAGAGGACAACTTTATAGCTACCCCAGACCTGATGTTCTGTGGTGTCTAAACAACTGAACACCCACTAGCCTCGATGCAGCCTTTCCCTGTTATCGACAGTGACAGTCTCCTCTGTCTGGTGGGTGGGATTCAGTCACTGGTAGTCCAGAATTTGGATGTTTTTGTCCACCCTTACTGTTCCATATATTAACTATTCAGGATTGGCCTTGGGGCTGTTTTGGCCCCTCCTGTGAGGTTCAGCACAGCATTAAAATATCACAAACCCTTACCTGCATTTCCATGGCACATGGTAAAGTTAGAGTCAGAGTCAAAAAGACTGAAGGAAAAAGTGACATTTTCAAATACCCACTGACTTTGTGTACTGCAGTAGCAGGTGCTGAGGTCTCCTTCCAACTCTGCAGCTTTTTGTAGTTCACAGTGCAGTTGCCCCCAACTTAATCACACATTTCCCTGACCCAAGTGCCATTTGTTTTGAATTGGCCAATTACGTAAATTCTAGTTTGTGATACTTAACTGCCAGAACCTCAGAGGCAGAGTTCTGGAGACTTCAACCTTATCACTGAAATAGTTTTAACAGCTTAAAGCCTTAATAATTACTAAGGAGCTTTCATGCTTATTATAATGCCCTGGAAGTCACATGTGTCTGGTTCGTTGGCGAGGCTGAAGCTGTTAAAGTCACAACGGAAACTTTGCCACCCAGTATTCAGTTACTCATGTGATCAGTACTAAGTTACTGGCAATAGGAGAGAGAACCTTTGTTACTTGGTGTCAAAATGTGGGAACTGGGAATGCTGAATTTCAGGTTTGGTTTTTTGTGAGTTGTTTGGGTGTTTTTGAAAGAAAGGAGTACACTTAGTATATATATTTAATGTCTTTATTCCAGTCAGAGTCTCCCTTGACAATTCCCTAGTAATTTTCTCCAGTGGTTACTGAAAATACTTGTTCTCAGGGAAGTATAAAGACACTGAAGTTCCTGTTTATCTCTGAATTGATAAAGTGGTTTATCAATATCTGAAGGGTGGGTGTCAGGAGGTTAGGGCCAGACCCTTCTTAGTAGCCCCTTGTCCTGTCACTGGGCACAACAGGCACAAACTGGAATGCAGGAAATTCTACCTGAACATAAGGAAAACCTTCTTGACTTTGAGGGTGGCAGAGCCCTGGCGCAGGCTGCCCAGAGAGGTTGTGGAGTCTCCTTCTCTGGAGAGATCCAAACCCGCTTGGATGCCATCCTGGGTAACCTGCTCTGGGTGACCCTGCTCTAACAGGGGGGTTGGACCAGGTGATCTCCAGAGGTCCCCACCAGTCTGTGATGCTGTGATTTATCTCTTAAAGTACAGCAAATATGAGGATGATTATTCCTGAATGCTCATCCAGAACTGGTGTAGTTTGAAAGTCTCCTTAATGTTTACCATCTAAGGAAGGAGTCAGTTTTTGTCAGACTTGCAGGGTCGCTGTTGAGCTCTGTGCCAAGAGCATATCATAGTACGGTCATTCACAGAGCGGGACTTACCAAGGAAATAAAGGTTGAGCAGGAGGGAGGGGAGAAATTGAGGTGCTGCAGTAATGTTAGTAAAATATCACTAGGAAAATGCACTTGTAACTTAAAAAAACTACAGTGGAAGAAAAAGCCATATTTGGATGTAAGAAACTTTGGTAAAAGCTGCAACCTTGTAATTCTTGTGCAACCTGTACAGAAGATGGAGGAAAATACTCAGGCATAGCTTTGTTTTCCTTGGTTGTCTTTCATTCTGTCTGCAGAACAGTTGCTTGGGACAGCAGTGTCTTTTGTTTTTTTTCTCCTTGCCTAAATATCCTGATTTCAGAAAAAAATACTGCAGTCAGTGGAGAGGAAGAGGTCAGCACTGAATAACTCATTTAACTTTTGCATACAGATGGACAGACATCTTCAGAAAATAGCCCAGGGCCAGAACCAAGTGGAGATGGGATGAAAGATCTCTCTAACCTTAGTGTAAGTAGCAAAGTAGAAACTTGATTTAAAGAAGGCTTTAACTTTCTGCAAAATACTTGGGAGAATTTGCCTCTGGTACATTGGTCACATTATATTGCAGTTGAATTGTAAAACAACATGTATACTTTTATCACAGCACTTACTATCCTGTGAATTAATTTTGATGTACAACTAATGTAGTCCCTGCTGAAAATGAATTACAACCCAGAAGGTGAAACTGTGGTCAGGCGGATGGTCAGTGCCCGCAGAGAGCCTTGCTCAAGATTCTGCCATAGCTAAGGTGGGGTTGGAATGAGCTGTTTGTGAGTGCAACAGCCTACAAAGTGGGCTGATGGGACTGGAGATGTTCTCTCTCCTCATCCCTTTCCCTGAGCTAATTTCCCTGTTTTTATTGTGTTGCAGAACTCCCTGCCTGATCAGCCGCTGGCACCTGAAAGCGAAGCCATTGGTTCAGGGTTTGCTCCTCCACCTTTCCCTCCAGTCAGACCTCCCTTGATGCCCATGGATCCCAGAGCACCTTTCACGAGGCGAGGACCTCCTTTTCCTCCGCCACCTCCTGCTGCCGCATACGGACCACGTGAATGTTTCCCAGTTCGAGACTTCGGTCTTCCACGCCCTCCCATGCCAAGTACGTAACTTTTGCCACCGCTTACTTCAGGGTGATGAACAAGTGCAGGCAGCAAGTTACCACATGGGGTGAATGCGTAGATCTTTATTTGCACACATGTCTCAATTCAACTAACAGGGAGCATCTTTCTGATTAAGGTTAATTATGTTGTACACTTTCTTTTTAACATTGATAATGTTTTTACAGCTAGCTTTGTCTGGAAAATACATGTACATGTACTGTTCAGCATTTCAAGGGTTCTCTTTTGGGACAGGAAAGCAAATAGATGCTCACCTCAATCCTTTTCCTCCTATGAGGTGCATCATACATAAATCTTAAACTTTCATCCTTGAGCTTTGAGCTGTGCTGGTGCCTGTGCACAAGCAGGTGTTTGGACAGCCCTGCTCATTGTTCTTCCCTGGAGTTTGCAGTAGTGGAGCAAGATGTAGTTGTGACACTGAAGGGCCTTCTTTCTGCTTCATGCTGTTGTCTGATTACCCTGTGAAGAGGGAAGCTGTTTCTCTTCCAAAGTGTGTGTAATGGGTAGGAGCCAAGGGCTGCTCTAGCAGACCCACAGTGTTGGTGGCAGCAGCACCCTGTTAACAGATAGTGATTGGCTGCTGCTGTGAGCCTGTCATGGAGAAAAGTGATCGTTTTGTCCTCCTCCTTCCTGGTGTCTGTCTCTTCGGAGCACTCCACCTAACTTAGGTCTGCTATTTAGGTCGGCCATTGCTGAACAATAAGGTATGTGGGGTAGGAGGAGCAGGTACGTGCTTACTGGTGTGATTGGTATTAACTGGACTGCTCTGACTCTCTCACAGTAAGAAATCCATTTCCAATGAGATCTTATCCTCACTACCCTCCTCAACGACCTGGATTTTTGCCTCCACCACCACCTCCTGAAAACAGAATTGAGCCACCTCAGTCAAATGCATCAGCTTTAGAACAACCAGAACCACACCAGGAGACTTGACAGGGTTGTTTGAGCACCATGCTGAACCGCTGCTGTCCTCTTCTGATGACACTTTTCCTTCAGTTAAGTAACCGTTGTTACTTAGGTATATATAAACTACTTTGCTCAAATTGAAGCTTTCTAGAAAACTCTCAGGATAGTGTTTTGTAAATAAAGAACAGAATTACTATGAATATTGTGAATAAGTGATTGCCATTGTACAGTAGTAATTTTAAATTAAGTATTTCTGACTTGAGTAACCCCTTCAGAGGTGTATAAAGTCAAATGATGTAAACCATATTTTAAAAGTCCAGCTGCTTTGTCCTTGTTGAGCTGTACAGGGATTCTCTCTGCATGCCAAAAGTTGATGTTTGCTGCTTTATGGATAGAATGTAAAAACAAATTGAAATGGTTAATAAAAGTCGACTGAAAACGAAGGCAGTGTCACTGTTAACGTGGTGCTGTGGAAGGAGTTGGATTAATGTGATTCCCTACTACATCCATACTCTGTTAATGACCTCACAGGGTATCTTTTGGCTGTCAAAGCTTTACAGTTGTCCTACCAGTACAGTGGGAGGGAAGGGAAAGGGTAAAGCAGCTCTCCCATTGCTCTTCAAAACCGATAGTGTGGGTGGTGTTTTGTTAGAGATATGTGTATGTTCTTTTTTTTTTATGACATGGGAGGAAGGAGTCACGACTACACGATGCTTCAGCAGCACCAGACCCTTGCCTTTGAAGATGCCTGTGTGCAGCAAATGAATAGTAGCTTTTCTTTACTGTCTCAACATGAATTCAGCTTATTACTCTTCAGGTATTTGGTATTTGGGAAGCTGAGTGGGACGACAAAAAAATGCTTCCCAATTCCTTCAACTCTAACTTGGGAGAGCACTCAGGATTTGTCGACAAAATGGCCACACAGGCTAGGGCAGGAGATTTCTGTTGTCCCAGCACATTATACAGGCACTTAAATCTGCACAGCGAGGTAAGAGTTTCTTGTCTGGCACCAGCACAGAACCTGATTAGCTCCAACTTGAAACCTGTGTATTTCCTCCCAACGCAGTCCTTTGGTGAGGGACCCTTTCAGATAAAGAAGGAAACTGTTTCTAGACAAGGCCCTGCTTGCAGTGGTGGCAGGGGGCAGCTCAGCTGCGGTTCCCCCATTCTCTGTGTGCACACACACACAGAGAACACAGTTTCAGCCTTGTAAATCAAACGTAGCTACCACACCCCATAATGAGAAGTTACCAAAAAACCTCCAGCCTGCCTTTTTTTTTTTTTTTTTGTAATTGCTTAGGTCAAGTCTGCCATGTGAGCTGGGTCCTCCTGCTTCTGTTACTTCCACGTAGGGGTAGTCCAGCCAAAGAGCTCTTCCTGCTCTCCTTTTATTCTCCTGTCTACTTCTGGTTAAGATAAGCCTTTGCACTTGAGCTATTCAATGACAAATTCTGACAACAGATGCTTTAAAGCATTGTTAAATTGTTTTAACTGCTATTTCACTTAATTCAGCTGTTGCATCATTTTTAGCCCCCTAAAGACTCTAAGTCCCTGTTTACCCCCAAGAGATGACAAAGCAATCCAATTCCTGCTGCTAAATCTAGAAAGCAGCAAGACTAATTCAGGTTATTGCTAAAAATAAAAACAACACACCCAACTTTTATTTATTTTGAAGACAATAGAACACTCCACCACTGCTCGATGTTCCACCGCATGCTCATGCCTCACTGGGCTCCCTATACTTACAAGAAAGGTTATAGTGGACTGTTTGGAGTACATTGATGTCATACCTGGAACACAAACCACACCTAGTGAATAGATTTCAGAGAGTATGAAAAAAATAAGACCTAGTCCACAGGAAGGAGTGAACAAGGGCACCTGTGCTCAATGTCTCGTCTTGCCATGCATTTCCTTGGAGAAATGCACGTTTGACCTTTTGCTGCAGTTTAATCCCCCAAATAGGGGCAGCAGAAATTTGTGCTGTACAGAAGCACAGTGAGTGTCTGTTGCTACTTGGAAAGGCTGCCTAAGCCTGTTTTAGTGTTTCATTAGGTTGAATTTCTCCTTCAAATGACCTTGTAAGCTCTTGGCACAGCAGCCAGCTGAAACTAACCCTGCACTAGGTGGCTTCCAGAAAGAAATGAGAATTTCTGTGTCTCCTGTTTCTCAGGATCTGTTGGGCAGAACCAGAAAGCTTAATGCTGCCAATACTGTGAGCTCAAACAATGCTTTTGACATTTCAGGAATTAAGCAAGAAGGATTAGCAGATAAATGGCACATTGTTGGGCGTGAAGAACAATCTTTAACCCTTCACACATCCCAAAAGAATATGTGTGTGATATGGGTGGAGAGTGAGGAGCCACTGAGGAGCCACTTAGCTCAGGACTTCCTCATTAATTCCTCATGAGGCACATCAGCACTGTCAGTGGAGCCTTGGAGCTGTGTTGCTGGTCAAAGAGGAGTGTAAGCGAACGAGAGGAGGAGCAGGCTTTGTGGAGGGTGGGTAGAGAAGCATAAGTAGTCCATTACCAGCATGGATCCAGGCCGGAAAGTGGCCAGACACTAGGAACTCCTTCACTCCTGTAAAAATGCATTCAAACTTCACTATTACAAACAACACAGGTTTTCCATTCACACAGAAAATAAGAGCGATGCAGCATCCTCTGGTATTGGGACAGAACCGTTCTGCTTGCAGGGTCAATGCCTGCCAGCAGCAACCACACTTCTTAGCCTTCTCACGTCCGATAATCATCGTAGTTGACCCAGCCAGAAAGGGTCAGAATGCAAGACTACATGACCTTAGCTCTACAAAACTTTGGTGGAAGATAGATGGAAAGTTTGGCTGGGAGAAATTATCCTTGCTGAAAGTTAAATATCATCATCTTACTCTCGAGGATTGAGGTGCAGTGATTTAAGTCTATGTGAGAGCACTGAGTTGGAGGTTTAACATGCTTTAGCATAATCATAACAACTTCACGAGTTTTGCTAATTCACATCTGCTTTCCTGAATATGGGCCTCAGCTGGGATTAGAACGTGCTCTATACCTCCTAGTGCCACTCTTACTCATTTTCCATTGTGCTGCTTTACAGGTCTCTCCCAAACCAACTTCTAGCGCAGAAGTTTGGAAGGTGCGTTCTTCATGCACATCCAGTTCCTTTTACAACATTGAAATAGGGTCAAGTCTCTGCATGCTCAGGCTGTCCCAAGGCCAAGTCAGATAGTGATAGGTTGTCATGCTTTGAGAACCTTTGCTTGTAACCTGTCTCTGTACATCTTGGGGAGGGAAGAGCTCCAAGGGAGGTGCCATGGGAGGGCAGGGGCAAGGAGCAGTGGGGAACTGCTGTTCTGCCTGTGTGCTAAACGCAGAGAAAATTTGGAAAGTGTTGCTGTTGGGGTTTGCAGTGGTATTTTCAAAGCTTCAGTTTTTCCTTTGGGTTGTCTCAGAGTCATGTTACAACAGCATTAACAGTCCTGTAGACTAGACACAGATTGTGAGTAGGACATGGTTTTGCAATGACCAAACTTTACAGCCACAAGGACCGTCCTCCTCCATGCTTCATTTTTGAGTCAGTAGTTCACCTTATTCTTTGTGCTCTCTCTTTTCTCTGTGTGAACATTGCCTTTTCAGAAGGAATCTCCAGCATCCTGCATATTTTTAATAGGCATTTTGCTTTTCAAACAGGAACAGTCCCTTTATTTGTATGTTGTGCCTGGAAGAAATCTTCAGTGCTTAAGCTGAGTCCTCGTTCACCAAGGTACCTGCTGAGTGTGATGCCCGTTAAGATAAAGCGAATCCTTTAAGATAAGTGCATGATTAAGTATAGGAAGGTAGGTAACATCAAAGTGGTTCATCTGCCATTGCAATATTATTCTTGAAATGAACACAATAACCATCCATAACCTATAATTTTTAGAGGGGAGTGTGTTGACAAACCTCAGCAGGAAGCAGGTTTGAATAGTACCATTTGCTCACAAGTTCTTTTTAGAATCACCTGTAGAACAAGGATAAAATATGGAGGAGAATTATCGATGGCAAAGGCTCCTTCTTGCTCATTCAGAATAATAGATAGAAGAATAACAGCTTGATCAAGGAAGGAATTATATGTCTTGTGGCACTGAGAAACCTCAAACTCACTGCAGGCAGAGAATTTTCACTGAAGTACATTGTTAGAAAATAGTCTATATTCATCTAGACCATAATATTGTTACAAATCTCATGGTCTTTGTAGCTTTAAACCAAAATGGGGTTATCTAACCAAAACTGCAGGGTGGAAAAAGTTGGTTGCTTCTTTAAAGTCTACGTCTATAAAAAAAAGAAAAAAACAAACCCAAATTACAGGAGGAAAAAAAAGAGAAAGACTCTGGGAGGACATGCATATGGCTGGAATCCACGATGATGTAACAGAGCATGACTACATTTAGTGTACGCAGGCAGGCACGGGTCCCAGGCTGAAACGAGGAGCAGGCTGGACTCATCAAACAGATTCAGCCAGTGGGTCAAATTCTTACTTCTCTTGGCATTAGCTCCAGGTCTGGGTTCACTGCTCCTCCTGGAAATTTCTCCTTGGAGTATGCAGTTACTGCTTGGCTGGTGAGGAACCTGCCAGGGCACCAGACAATTCTCTTTTGTCAAAAATTGAAATATTCCATAAAAATTTATCAACTTAAAGAGAATATTGCCTGAAATGGGATTCCTGGTTAAATGAGACAGTGAGGAACTGTCTGACTGGTGCAAGTAGGTGAAGCCATGTTGGCAATACCAGCACTGACACATGGTTTCTTACAGCAAAAGCTGTCCAAGATTATACTTGAGATAAGAGAATTCTCCATCCTGTGATTTGCCAGTTAAAACAAAGCAGAGGTCTTGATTTGTCGGTGAAGGAGAATGCAAGTGCAGAAGAAACATCCCTACAATGAATTAGCGGGGAGGCTGTAAAAGAACAAAGGTGTCTGTTGTCAGAACTGTGAGAACGTGGACAGATTGTTCTTCCCTTGTGCGGTTGCTGCTATAGTGTAAGTGGTTCCCAGTAGAGTTAATTTTCTTTGCAGTAGCTGGTACGGGGTCATGGTCTGGATTTGTGCTGGAAACAGTGTTGATCACACCGGGATGTTTTAGTTCCTGCTGAGCAGTGCTTACTTGGAGTAGCTGGGGTGCACAAGGAGTTGGGAGGGGACACAGCTGGGACAGCTGACCCCAAGTGACCAAAGGGATATACCAGACCATATGACATCATGCTCAGCATATAAACCTTGGGGAAGAAGAAGAAGGAAGGGGGGATGTTCGGAGTGATGGCGTTTGACTTCCCAAGTCACCGCTACGCATGATGGAGCCTGGCTTTCCTGGGGATGGCTGAACTCCTGCCTGCCCACGGGAAGTGGTGAATGAATTCCTTCTGCTTTGCTCGCATGCACGGCTTTTGCTTTACCTATTAAACCATCCTTATCTCAACCCATGAGTTCTCTCATTTTCACCCTTCCAATTCTCTCCCCCACCCTGCCGGGGGCAGTGAGTGAGCAGCTGGGTGAGGATTGATTGTTGTCTGGAGTTCAACCACTGCAAGCATTAATGCTGTTCCTGCAACTGCTGTGCAAGGGTTATGGGATGCATTGCTGTCATCTGTCCTCTCCCTGATACCTTTTATCTTATTGCTTTAGCAAGGGAGCAGAAATGAAATAGCTTGGAAGAAACCACTTCACACAAACCTGACAGTCATCTCCTGCTCAGTTACACAACACTGCACTCGACTTCTCAGATGCTCCATTAGTGCAAGACATCTAACTGCTGTTCGCATCAAAGGGAGGAAAAGAAACTGTGACCCCGGTTGAGGAAACAACTGAAGGACTTGACAGAATTTACCACCAACGTAATTCTCAAAGCTGCTGATTTTGGAGTTTCTTTTCAGGTGTCCCATGGATATTCCCTGCTGTAGAAACATTCAATGATGTTTGCTGACTCAGTATTAAACTCTGAAACTACTGCTAGATGGTTTCTTTTCCAAATCAGAGAATCATTGGAATTGTCCTGAAATGTGACTCATTAGCTTAATTCTGCTGAATGTGCACTTAATTCTTCTGAATTCTGATTAACTACTCAAGCACCAAACGGATGCTGGGCATCTTCCTGTTGCTGTGATGTTGTTGCAGAAATACTCTGCAGTCACTAGACTGAGATCTGTTTGTTGCAAAACAATCGGATGAGCTAATGGCTCACATTTGGCTTCTTGCCTTTGCAGTCTTCTCTCCCAAGAAAGCTCATGCACGTGTAAGTTTATGTGCATCTTTCCTGTCTGCCTCCGTGTATCTTTGGAAGCTATTGGCCGGATTAAACTGCATTTGACACATGAGTAACAGTCCCAAGGACACCACAGGTTCAATGGAAATGATCAGGTGAGGAAAAAAGAGCAGACCCTTTGGGTCCCTCAGTATAAGATGACATCTAGGATGTGCTGCAACACCTACTAGACAGGAGAGCATCCAGACCAGACACCTCTGTCGTTCACAGTCCTGCTGTGGGAAGCTCTCAGGCACAGCCCACACAGGCTTTGAGAACTGTGCCAGAGGACCCAAACCCACAGGCAACCAGGATTTCGTGGCCTCTCTGCTTATCGTGCTGGTCCTTCTCCCTTCCCCCTTTTCCAGAAATCCAGTGCTTTAACAAATGAAGATGGGGGGCTCCTCTGACTGAGGAGAGGAGGAATGCTTCAAAATGTATGAAAACAGTCCAAGTTTCCCCAGGTTTACAGACCCATTCTTATCTTATGTAAGGAGTTGCACAGATTGCATCCATCAAGTGAGACAGATCTGATCTTCTGTGAAGTGTAAGTCAGGGCTTCCCGGAGTTGGGCAAAGTGAGCTGGAGGTAATAGTGACTCCTTCATTCTTTGCAAGAAAAAAGAAAGCTCAAGAGAATCACTGCTCTTAGTCTTCGCTTGATCTCCACCAGATGGTGCTCGTTCCCTTGGCCTGAGGAGGTGGTTGGTCAATCCCAATCAGTCCATGCCTGGCCGTGTTAGCCCCTCTGCATCTCTTCATCTGTCCCTACCCACACTGGGCACCTGGATGCCTTGCACTGGGTGACCACTTGCGCAGGTCTGACCTGCAGCGGTGCCTCACTGCTTTACAGGATGTTTGGAGGCTGCTCGGTTCTTCAAAACCTCACGCTTCATTGCGAAACGGGGCCATTGCGCCTGAGTCCCATCACACTGTGTCAGTACATCCCAGTGCTTTGTTACCACCACGCTTGTTCACCTCGATGGCACTGAGACAAGCAAACCAAGAAATGCGGTGTCCTCTGTGCAACTCCTCATACCAGCATGACTGTTGGAGGTCGAGTATGGGAATAGAACCTCCGATGGAATGTGTTAGCTCTTCGGAAATCACGTATTGGTTTCTCCAGACTGGGTCTGTATCGCTGTAAACAAGGGGATGACATGCCAAATTGAAAACAAAGGCTGAGTCAAGCAGGAAACAGCTCTGATTTTACAGCAGCTACATCCCGTGATTTCCAGAGCACTCGCTGCCCCTGCCTTGACACCGGGCTCTCCACTCCCTGCTGAGGGCAAGCTCTGAACTTGCATTGGCCAGAGCCGAGGCAGTTTGGCTCCGGCAGAGCAGCTCACCAAAGAGCTCTTGTAACTTCCACTCTTATGTAGTACCAGGACGGCAGCCAGAAAAGAGTGTTGTAAAGGCTTCATTATATCTACTAAATGCTCTAAAAAGGATAAAAAGCTAACACAGCGTCCTGTGACGCGTCCCCTGTCCTTTTAGATGTATGGAGTGACACCACTCAGGACAGTAAAGGCATTGATCTGCAAATGACGTTCCTGGGACTTGACACCAGCAGCTTAGTGGGGGCTGCAGAGCCAGGTGCGCCCTGTCCTTCAGCTCTCAGCATCCTCAAACTGCTCCCAGCTCTCCACAGCCCTCACCTCTGCCTTTTCCATGGGTCTCCTTCTAAGAAAACTGCTGACATTTCTTTCTCCCCCTCCATGTATTTAACCTGCTGCCAGTCCCCACCCTACCTGCTCCCCATGACAGTGTGTTGTTGCTGGTGTTGAGGAGATCCACCTGCCAGACGGCTCAACGAATAACCCAGTGTCAGGAAGGGATGGGTGGGGGTTCCAACACCTGATATAAATAGACGGTGGGCAGCAGGAGCTGCTTTTCAGTCAGATCCTTGTGCTGTGCTCTGAGGGTGTTACTGGGCTAGGAAGGAGGCAGGTAAGAGGTTGTAGTTCTATAGCTTGGCCTTTATGTAGAAGTTCTTAAAGTGTTTTACAAGATTGAGCATTATCCCTCTGCTGCTCACTTCTTTACAAAATAAGACAGACCCTTGCCCAAGGTGCACAGTGAGTCGGTGTTGAATAGGTCTGCCTGGACTTTAGCTTGAGACTTTATAATGTGTTTTGGGGGCTCTGTAACAACAGCACATTTAAAAAGGAAAAAAAAAAGTACTAAAAGAAGACTTGGTGAGACCAAATGACTGTAGTGAACCTGACTCGTAAGTGCTGAGTCCTACCCCCTCTTCTCAGAGGCTGTGAATTCACATAGCTCCTTCCATCCATATATCAAGCACCATCTCAAAAACAGGTAGGACTTTTGCTGGGAAGAAAGAATGTTCTATTCTACTTCTTCCTTTTTTTTTTTTTTACCTTTTAGTGGAAAAAAAAGTTTTTAAGTGTGAATAATTTCAATTACTTTTTGTTTTCCCAGATTACATGTTTTGTCATGACCTGTCTGTCTTACTTATGTGCTGTTGTGGATATTTAATTTAGTTAAACTGCAAAAACCATTATTTTCCTCACCAACAAGCAGCTGGGCCCTGCAAATAGCTTCTTCCCAGACTCCCTGTGTGCAGATGTTTTAGTGATGCATCAGATTGTGTTATCTGTTGTGAGGTCTGTGTATCCTGCTTTTTTGAATGCATTGAGGCAATAACCTTCATGGACAGATCCACCCTTAAGCACAAGGGGGCAAAAATATATTCCCATGGTTGTGCTCATAGTGGTAGAGCCATTGCATGTGTTTGTGCCAAATACTTTGGGGATTAATGACAACAAATGCTATGGCTCAAGATCTGCTTGTAAGTATGGATTGGAAAGTCCACTTCAATTTGGTCTTTTCCTACCTAGAAGCTTGCCCTCAATTTAGAACCAAATCATACGAGTTGGTTCCTCATCTTCACTCTTCAGCTACCTTAATAGTAGGATGCATTCATAGGAGAGGAGGATTATTGGAAGAATTCAATCTCTCGTCTGATTCACTACCCAAGAGAAAAAACTTCAGCGTCTTTGTGGCTAACTGGATGCCTTCTTTCCCATTCAGAGCTGCTTGATTCACCTGTCTCTGGGAATGTTTTTTGCCAGATGACCCAACGCTACCCTCAAGTGTGGAAATTAATTTGGAAACTGTCACAATTCTGAGAAGCGTGGGACAGCAGGGCTGCAGGAAATACTTGCTCATGATGCTGAAATACAGATTGTACCGTGTGCATGCAGCAGAAATAATCCAACAAAAAGTGGTTTTACCTCAGGTCAGGCACAGTTTGAAACTGTGCTGCCCTGCCTTAGATGTTTGAATTCCAAGTGGACGGAGATAAGTTAGCATGTAAAACGTCAGCCAGCTGATATAATGCTTTGTGTTGAGACCACAGGAATGAATAGCGTTCCCGTTAACAGTCTCGGGCATGGGCAGGCAGAAGAATAGGTGATGTTAGCATTTGGGAAGGGTCTAGAGATCCTGCTTCTGCCCTGCACCAGCCACCCGGGGGCGGTGGAAGGGTAGGTCCAGTCTATGTGCACTCCTGCTGCTTAGCAGTAGCGCTAGCGGTCGTTAATGGGCCAAAGTTACTGAGAGAAACTGCTTTTGCTGAGGCATAGGCTCACGTAGAATAATGAAAAAAATAGCCTCGCGCTGACAGAGAGTGGTCAGTTGATCTCATGTCTTGGTTCTGTCTCAGCTCTGAGATCTATAGGCTGCAAAAGCTAGTGCTGGGGTGAGGTGGAGCAGACTCTGCCTCCCAAAGGTTACCAAGGAACTGCCGTGATTTGGAGCTTATCAGAGCTGAAGTGACAAAACAAGAATGCGCCTTCCAGAAAGCCTCCAGCTATTCACCTCAGATGGCCGCTGCTCTGGCACGGAGTCCTGGTATCGATTGCTGGGCTACGCTATCTGCTGTCCTTGAAGCTGACGGCACATGTCTTCTGACTTTGCCCTCTGCATTTAGGTTTGGGTGCTGGGTGTTAGAGGGCTCTTCTTTTTTTTTCTCCATAGGCACTATGGCAAATGCTGTTTAATTACCAGAAAGAACTCAGTGTCTAGGCCAAGTTCTCATCCACCACTACATTCCTCAGGAGAGGTTTTCAAGGGTGGAGTGAGGAGTATGAGGCAGCGCAGCACTGGCGGTGACAGTGGCCCTTGGCACCCACTGAGGTGTCGCTTCTGTGGCTGGTGCACCCTTCTCAGAGGCTGTGAGCATTTCCTGGGGAAATGCATCCAGCTGAAGGTCTCTCAGCCACATCCCTTTTTCTCTCTGGGGCATAAGAGCCAACAAAACTGTACGGTATAGGTCCTGCACATTAGTGAAGCAATGAGTTTCTCTCTCCGTGTCTTTCTCAAGGGAACCTGGACAAGTGATTGAAAGAGCTTTGGGAATGTATGGTTTAATAACAATCCTGGACTGTGCTTGCTGCTCTTTGCATTTGGCTTGACATTTTGTTTACTAGAGTGTTTGTGAAATAGGGACAAGCCATAAACATCCCTCTCGTTGCACCTCTGCAATGACGTGCTCTGACATGCACGAGCATTTTTGGTGGAAGTATTCCTGCAGCCATCTTACATCTTTGTGGGTTCTCAAGTCATCCAGTTAGGGAGAAAAACAACCGTAACATGTTACTGAGGTTACGGGATGAATGAGACATTATGAATAGTCATGCTGGAAACAAAAGCTTTGGTGAATGCTCGGTGAGAACTGTGGGGGTTGACAAAAGTTTGCAGAGCAGTTCAAAATAATGAAGCACATGGAAAAATGTTAGTTTGTGGATAATTTCCAAGCAAAAAGTTTCTGAATAAATGGCTCGGTGTGGGGATTTCACTCACCTTTATTTTCATCTGAGCCGTGAATCACCCTGTCATCATCTTGAAGGTAAATCATTAAGTAAAAGAACTTGGGGGGTGTGGGGGGTGTGTGTGTGTGGAAATCAATGTGTTGGGTTTACCCTCTGTCCCAGGGCAGTGAATAATTGCTTTGTGTTGCTGTAGCAACTGATGGCTTAATCCCCTAGGTTTAAATCCTTAAAACTTTCCACCAGCAGTGTCAGATCTTCTGAGCAGGTCGTAAATAAATGTGAATATATCTTCTTTGTGTCAGAAATTTTGCCAGCAGATAAAATACCTTTTTTCCCTATGCCCTTTAAAAGAAGGCATATACTGACATGCCCACATAACAACTTGTCCATTTGTAACAAAAGCTTTTCTCCGTATCACGTCTTGCTGTTGATTCACAACTTCCTTCATGACCTGCTGAGGTTTTATCTGGAAGATTCAATCAGATGGGGATTTATAACCTTTTCTCAAATATAGATTGAGAACATTTATACATTTATTCTCCCAGCATTTGTATAAAATGATATAATGATTTACAGGTCTGGACCTGAAAGATGGGTATCGTATAACCTGCCTGTAGCCTTGCAGAAATAGACTCCAGGTTCCCCAAGATCAACCCCAGAGCCTTAAAAACACAATCACCTAAGCTAAACCTCAGCTCTGCCGTCCTGGGTCCAGGCATATCTGTCCTTAACACTGTAAACAGCAGCAATATACTGGTGCAAAATGATGGGGTGAGGTTGAGTGTAGAATATTTGCTTTTTTCCGTCTGATGAAACCGCAGCATGTTGATCTGTTTTCCCACCCTCTGAGGTAGATTTTTGGATTTTTCTGAAGCTTTGCCACCTGTCAGGAAATCTCCGAGGGAAGAGCAGAGCTGGTAGCAGCACTCAGCTGAAAGGGTGAACTCGCTTATTACACAAAAGTGCATGCTTAGCAATTAAAATATTCTAAAATAACATTGTAGTTGTTTTTGTGCTTTATGCAGAGTATTAAAAATAAAATAGTCTACCACAGGTAATTTATGAAAGCAGGTAATAATGAGTTCATTATTGCATAGCAAGCCAATGTTGCACTCGTGGTTATAGGCCTAGCCAAGGTCTTTGATCTTCTGGTTCATTAATGTATAAATGAAAAGACTTTAGCTTTCATCTCGCATTCATCGGCTAATTATCTCAGTAACTGGTCTCACTCAGGTCTCAGTCAGTTCTTATTCAAGGACTTGCCCTTTCATTTTCCATCCTCTATACAGCGGGTGAGTCACCAGAGTCATGATTTATTGTCCTTTCGTGGAAGAGATTTGTTATTTTCGCAGCTCTCTCCAAGGGACTCATCTGTCTATAAAATTTGCAGTTGAAACCATTTGAAAAAGACCAGGTGATGTAGCTATTTGCAGTGACACCACTGGGTATTAGTTAGGAGGAGATGATTTTCAATAGGAAAACGCAGCCACCTGTGGGGCCAAACTGAGTACCGCCAGAGCATCACTGTGCTCTTCTGCCAGAAGTGAAGAGCAAATAATTCCTTCTTGGAAAACTGTAGCAGTGCAAAGCTTCCTATCAGGTGTCTACACAAGAACATTGTGTAGTTTGAAGCTTTCGCTCACTCCCGAGTACTGCAGGTGGCCACTTCACTTCAGATCGATTTCAGTCAAAATTGTATATATAAATATTCATGCCTATATATTACTATTCATCCTCCATTCTAAATGAATGAAATCTGATCTGGACAGTGATTTTAAATTGTGGTCTTTGTTTCATACACAGGCGGTGGTTTTCACCTTGCATCTCAAAGAACATTAATGGTTACTAAATGGTGCTTAACAGATGATTGCCAGTCTCTCTCTCTCTTCCCCTTCCCACCCTCCATCTTTTTCATTATTTAATAATAATAATTCAATGTCAGCAAATAAGAAGGTTAAGTTCCTGCCTTTGAACATACATACCACATATTCTGTGCTAGGATGGTAAGACATACCTCCTGTGTTTCTTATTACTGTAAATGAAACACATTTCTTGAAGAATTTTGTCATCAGAACCTCATATTAAATTCCTATGTGATGGTGTTAAGCTGCTGAATGCTTGGAATGGTAAGATCGAGTTCTAGTACCATTTATTTTTTGTTGTGCCTTTCAAAGAGTGATGAATCCATGTATGGATGTATATCACGGCTCACTCCCTTGACTGTTGCTGATGTTCTAGGGATGGGAGATGGTGCTGGGAATGGAGATTGTTCTATGCAACTATGGAGCAAAATGCTGAAGGTGATATTTAGCAATGGTTGGACTTGCGTATAATTAACCATAATTTTCAGGGGAGTATTTTTTACTATACACAATTGCTCATGAACAAGTGGCTGCTTTCCTTTTAACTTGTACCCTTATGGACACTGGATTTCACCTCAGCGCCTCTACATACAGCATTACTGGAGCTGTGAAAAGGGATATGATGTACGGTTTAGAAGATAAAGTGACATGGCAGGAGGAATATGACAGTGGACTATGACTGGAGTGTGTGGCTAAACATGAGCAGGGCAAAGCTGCGCCAGATGTCTAGGATAAGCTTCTTGCCAGGATGTGATAAATCATTGATTAGTCTTGTAAAGGAAGAGGTACAAGTACTATCCTTAGGAACACTTAACTAGTCTGGACGATTGCCTAGTTACAATGGTAGTTAAAATAGTAGTTTCAATTCATGTAATACACCTGGTTGATCAAGGAATGGACTTAGAGGAACAAATAGAGCCCTAAAGTCTATAGCAACCTGGTCCGTTCACTTACCTGACGGTGGTTTGAGCAGGAGGTTAAACTAGAGTCCTCCTGAGGTCCCTTCCAACCTGAACTGTTCTATGAAATAAATGCATTCAAGCATACTGTGAAGAAGAAGAAATATAGAAAGTAACTGTACCGTCTCCTATAGAGCCCATGAATTGAAACTCCCCCTTCGCCCCCTCTTTCTCTCCCTTTTTTTTCCCTTTTGTAAGTCCTAGTCATATTAACTTGCTTTCCTGTGTAACTGTGGTGTGGCCCCAGAACATGCTTTCTGTGCCTCTTCTGTCCTTACCCAAGCATGCTCAGATGTGTGTTGTGCGAATCAGGTTATCAAGACCAATAACCAAATGACGTGACTGGCAGTAATGACAGACCAGTCAATTCATTTTGGCAGTGATGGTGCAGTCTCTTAGTACAGAAATCAACTTAAATGTGCCTGTTCTTTCCTCCAGATGTGGCTGCTCCATAGGTGTTTTTTTTCAGGTACGCTCCTGACAGGCATTTCTGCAGTGCGTGAGTGTGGAGGTGGATGGCAAAGCCACCCGTCTGCTTCATCAGCAGCTCACTTCACTCCTTGGGGGGGCTTGACTCCCTCTACTAGGATGATTGCAGTGGGTGTTGCTGCCTCTTAATATGTCCTGGTGCATAAATAGAATTACTTTCACACAAAATAAGCTTGTAGAGTTCTCCCGTGGAAACTGCGTGTCAGTAGAAGGATTGCCTGCAAGGCATGAGACCAGAGATGGAGTTTCCTGAAGATCACAACTCCAGCTCCAAGGCTTTTGCTGGCTTACTAGAGGAATAGGGAGCAGCTCAGGGAGAGACTCACTCCTTTGAAATTCAGGGCTGCGTTGCTGTGGGTCACTGAGTCTAGTTTGCAAGCCACAGACTGAGTCCTAGTAAGGTCACTACAATTTTTCTCATTCCTTCCTCCCACAGATGCACTGTGCCAGCTGCAAAAAGCCGTTTCAGAAAGGACATGGGAGAAACCTGGGAGAAGGTTTTTCTTTCTAAATAAATCAGGTAGTTAATTCTGAGTAATGCAATGTTGCCCAGTAACCCTGTACAGGGGTGGTGAGGTGCCAGGCTCATGCCAGCGTGCCTCATGCAGTGCCTGTGATACTACTGAACAGCCAGCCTGGTAAAGGCGAATCTTTCTGCTCAAACGAGCACATAGCTGGACAGAATGGGCCCCTTCTCCTGGCAAAGGGATGGACGTGTACTTTCAGCTGGGAACAACGTGCCAAATGTTTAGAAAGAAAATCTTTGCAGAGTAAAATGCATCTGGATAATATTAGAACTATCAGATGTGGCCAGCCCAAGACTAGTGCGGCAAAACTCTAAGGACAAAGGCTGAACTGTGCCCCTCAGCTGTAATTACTGTAATTACTGATAGGCGCTAGTGCAGTAGTCTGGTACATGCAAGACCTTTGTTTATGGGGTCCCTGCATAATTCTGCAGTGTCCCCACATGTAGACATATCCACCGAAACTTGGAGCATCTCACAAGCAGGAATGCACTCATCTCCGTAGCGTAGCAAGGAGAGTTACCTCATTAGCATCATAGATCGAAAGAGACAAATGGCTGAGCGGCTGTGGCAGAACCCCGAGGAAGAACCCAGGCTGCTGAAGTCCTACCTATGTCCTCACTAGCAGAAGTATCTCGCTCCGTGGTGCAGGTGTATTGGGAACTGACTGACTCTGAGGTCAGTGTGAAATATTTGCTTAGTCTATCTTCCACCTCCAGTAGGACAATATTTGCCCTGGTCACGCATGCATTGACCATGCATGTTCCCTGGCAGATAGCGTACTGGTCTGTCCAGCTAAAGGATGTGAAGGAAACTCTTGGGACAGGTAAGGATACGGTCCACACATCTGCTGAAAGATTTCCTTCTAACTCCTAGCAAAGCGAAAGTATAGTAAGGAAAGGGTGTACTGTTTCAATTTCATTATACAAACAAATAAAAGTACTTGCAGTTCCAAGAAATTTTAACACAGTTAATCATAAACCTAATATTTGCATCTCACAGGCACTGAGCATTGTGTAGATACTGGAGTTGGGATAAACTGGTTTGGAAAGGTTTGCCTGCTATAGCTGTGTTCAGGGGTTAACCCTCACTCCCCCACTTAGATGTTGGCAGAGGAAATCCTTTTATAATCCCAAAGATTGGAAGTCAGCCTGTCAACTGTCCACACCTCATGCTATCTTGCATGTAGTTGCTTGCTTTGAGATGTCCCCAAAAGATCTGTTCTGATATGGTTCCAAAGGCTCGCTTGAACTGTGAAGGGTTGGGTTTTTAACGTCCTCTGTACCTATGCAGTTCTTAGACCCCTTCATCCGTTCCTGTGAAGCTGTTCCAACTTTGCCTTATGGCAGATGCGTCCACTCCCTGACTCCAAATGCTGAAATCCTGGAGGCTTCTTTAATAGCCTTTCCCAAATACATGAATGTACCCATTTGAATTCACTCGACTCACATTTATGCACCAAGGCAGGCATATGCATAATGAGTTTCTTACTTTATCCCCTTCTCATGCAGTGCTCACCCACATGCACGCAGACATGCAGGAAAATGCACCCAGACAGCATCTTATTACTCTTCAATGTCACGCAGAGTGAGAAGAGCTCGGTCACCCGCGTGCGCTTGCTGCCATGGGTCTCTGTTGGGTGTGTTCCTGCTTGAGCAACCCAGGGGAGCAGCACCGGTGCCGTAGATTCCACAGAACTAATCAGATCCGTGATCTCCCAGTCAGACACGGCAGCCGGACCCGTCTGTCTCTGCAGTCTCTGTTAGGACTTGCGTTGCGCCATCCTGTCCTTGAACTACTTTTGATCTAAATCTGGACGTGGGTATTCGTGTCCAGGGATGCCCTTGGCTACTCATCTCTGTTTATTTTTGCCGTGCCGTATGGATTACAAGGGTGACTGCCTTGAAAAGGAGCCGATTAGTGTGAACCATTTCCATTTTCACGTAACTGGCCCTGCCATCCCTTTTATTCCCATTTTATTGGCTCCTTGAGCTGTCCTTGTGACTTGTAACTGGTCTTTTGGCAGCCTGGCGTCCTTACTTTTTAATTTCCTGCTTGCCCAGCACAAAAGATAAACCGTGCGTATTCCTCATAGGTGTCTGCTGGAGGTAAATCAAACCCTCTCCTCTGAACAGCTTTTAAGTTTGGGAATGTTCAAACCACTTAGATTTACAAAGACCCCAGCGGGCTCTTAGGGAGTCCAACACCCTTAAATTGGGAAAAGGTTTAATACGAACACCACTAGAATCATAATTCTGCAACTGGGAGCCTTTTTCTGTATCTTCGTAGCTCAGTACCGAGGTATTTGCATGACACCAGACCCCTTCCAAGCTCTGTAGCCGTGTTCCAGGTCCTGCCTCTGAGTCAGTGGCACGTGGGGGATTACATGCTGGTTTGCAGATACCAAGGGTCCTGGCACAAACGTGCTTCTATACTCATGAAATTTTGGGAGCAGGCGAAGCAATGATCACAGGGATGGTTGTGCCTCTCCTGGCCCCTGTGGTTTTATCGTGTCCTGGTTTACGAATGTAACAGGAAAAGTATTGGAGCCCTGCTAGAAGTTTATCTCGCCGTGTTTGTACTCCTTGGTTTATCTTCGTGCGTTACCTTGTGTTCTCATTCAGGGAAAGATAGTTTTATGTTCTCAAAAATCAAGGGTGTTGCTTTGGTGCCGACAGCATCAAGGTGTTTGCTCAGAGGTTCAAACCACAACAGATAGAAAAGACCCATGAGGTCATTTTGCCCTGCCCATGGTTTAACACCTCCTATTGCACAGTTACCAAGCTTTTTCTCAGAGAGATCATTGCACAGGCTGTACAGCCTCATAGTAATTTTTTTTTGACCTCTGAAAAGGCAATGTACACAACTGTATTAAAAAATGCTGTGAGACATATTTCCAAACCCTCCCGGAAATCCATGGAACGGTGTCATTTGTATGGGCAGAAAATAGTCTTACAAATAGTTTCTTGCCAATTGCTCCTATTGACTCCTTATAAATTTCTCACATTTTTCTTTCAAATGAGAAACAAACCGTAACTGATGCTGCGCTGGATATAATGGTCTCCTCAGCACTGCAGATCTTTTTATTTGCCACAGACATTATTCATTAAGATTAATCTTTCTCTCCCCGTTTCTCACAGGAGTTTACTCCCGACAGTTTGAGCAACAATGGAAGCTCTTGCACAAAGGAGTGGCTGGATGCCACCGCACTGTTACATTGAGTTGGTTTGACCTGCGCACTGAGGAGACTAAAACATGTAATTAATAAGTCTATATTCTCTCTAGGATTTGAATTTTTTCCTCCCAGTGTTTGTGTAAGCAGTTCGTGTTTGCCCTTGCTGGTTTATTCTAGCCCTTTGTTGCCCTTATCTTTTCCATGGAAAGCTTAACTTGTTATTTACAATTTTATTTGCTTTCCACCCTACCCCCATTCTATTTCTACCAGCACCGGGGTGTCAGTTCTTTTCCTGTGAATTTCTCTGTTTTGCAGTGATCCTTGCAAAGATTCTTGCATATTTTTTTTTCCCTGCAAGTCCTTAAATTAACAGATGCACGTTGGATTTTGCCTTTTCTTTACCTTTAGACTGCCACGTTGAAAGGAGCAACTGCGATGTTTCCAAGAAAATGTCCATGCCTTGAGCTGTGATGTGTGGAAAGGAGACCAAAGGGTCAGTCTGGGGGGGCTCCTCCCCAGGAGCAGGAAATGTGGTGTTTAAGTGGTACTTTGTGGCTGGCCACTGGCTTTGCTGAGCAAAGAAATTGAGGGGGCTCATTTTTATCCCATCAGGTTGTCCAGTACCCCTTTTGAGGCACATCTGGATTTGAGGGACATCTCCTTTTCATCAGGAGTGAGTAGAGAACCAAAGGACTTTGTCACTCAGTTACTTCCAGTTCACTGGGTCCGGTTTACAGCAAGTTAGGGTCTGTCTGATGACTGGGATGTGTGAAGTATGAACATACAGAGCCGTGTTGGTTTAGAAATCGAACTGTCATAGAATTTTATGCAAAGCTGATACTCTCTTGTGACCACATCGCGCTCCTCATTGTTACTGCCTTTACTTACGATTTATCCTAATGGCAACCAGAAGAGCTATAATGGGATTTTCCTTGAGGTTCAGTATGGTTGGGAAAAATCCAGACAAAATGCTCAGGCTATTTTCTAGACTGATGCCACGGTTTAGTCATATTTAAAAAAATAATGTTTTTATTTTGTACTTCACTGGGAGAAAGGGAGTCCGATTTCCAGAACTGCTAAGTGCTGAGGTCTGAAATGGAAGTGAATGCGAGCCGTGCTTTCGGTACCGTACATAGCTATAGAACACTACGTGCCCTAAGTACACGGTGCTGAGGCACCTCTGAATGGATACCTTGAATTATTAAACATCTTTATCTTGGGCTTTTTGGGATTCCCTATTAAAATAGGCATAATACATTATTACCATTCTCACCTCACTAGGGAAGCATAAGCATAAATAAGTGTTTTGGTGCTAATACTGTAATATTAGTGCTAACACATTAATATAATGTAATACACTAATGTACCTATATTAAATGTTTATTTACATTATAAATAAATGTGTTACTATAATACCTCAAATACCATGAGGATGAACACTATAAGAAAACTCATGAGGAAATGAATAGAAGCTTTCAGAGCAAGTTTGATTCATGTGCAGCAAACACAGCTCAGGGCCACTCCCTGAATGCATGGTATTGGCCGGCTTCTCTTTGAGTGAGTACCATCCCGGCTGTGTCTTCAGCACAGAACTGTCCCCCTGTGCCTGGCACTGGTCAGGCCACACCTTGGATCGTGGGTTCAGTTTGGCCCCTCACTCCAAGAAGGACATTGAGGGGCTGGAGTGTGTCCAGAGAAGGGCAACGAAGCTGGTGCAGGGTCTGGAGCACAAGTGTGATGAGGAGCAGCTGAGGGACCTGGGGTGGGGTTAGCCTGCAGAAAAGGAGGCTCAGGGGAGACCTTCTCACTCTCTACAGCTACCTGACAGGAGGTTGTAGAGAGGTGGGGGTCAGTCTCTTCTCCCAAGTAACAAGTGACAGTGCAAGAGGAAATGGCCTCAGGTTGCACCAGGGGAGGTTTAGACTGGATATTCAGAAAAATTTCTTTACAGAAAGTGTTGTGAACCATTGGAACAGGCTGCCAAGAGCAGTGGTGGCGTCCCCATCCCTGGAGGGGTTTAAAAGACGTATAGATGTGGTGCTGAGGGACATGGTTTACTGGTGACCTGGCAGTGCTGGGGGAATGGTTGGACTGGATGATCTTAAAGGTCTCTTCCAACCAAAATGGTTCTATGAAGCTGCAGGGAATGCAGCTCTTCATCATGGAATCTATTATGTGGACTATGATTTGTCAAGGAGCTTTAAACTGGCTAATTTTCATTGGATTTTATTGGGAACAGTAAATAACATGCCATTAACTTGACAGCCCGTTGTAATCTGTCCTTGCTTCAAACAGAAATGTTCCGGAGCTTTCCAGAGAAAAGGGATGGTTTTTATTGTGAATTCAAAGACTGGGATTTTTTCACCTGTCTTTTAGTATGTCAGAAAGACATACGCTATTATGGACGACAATTATTCAAAAATTCTGTTGCAAAGCAAATGCCCATGATGAAAAATTTCAGTTTAGCCCAACAGCTAAGGGCTAGAATTTGGCAAACTGTGAAGAAAAAAATTACACCTAATGCCTGAGTAATGGACAACCTTAGTTGTTGCTCACCTCTAACATCAAACACAGTTAGGAAAGAGCATCTGCCCTGGCTTCTCTAGCAAAGTTTTTACAGAAAATGTATTATTTTGCAGCAATCTTCATGAATCACTTCTGACTCTACTGCAACAAAATGAAGGCAGGAACATCATACCTTGAATTCTCTGATTTCTTGGCATGTCTAACCTACATATCAGCTTCTTACACTCTCCTTTTGATATTCCACTGGAACTTAACGAATGAAGGAGAGATTAATATTAATGGAAAGGTAGAAATTACCATACATTTGTTCTCTGTTTTCATCAGGTGTCAGACACTACAGTAACAGACGCCAATTTAAGAATCTAGACAGATTTAGATAATTTCCTGAGTGCTTGATGGCTGTAATTAAATTAATTCTGAGAATCTGCACTGACACTTCTGCCAGCCTAGCTCCTAATTATAGAGGTTTTCATGTTTTCTCTGCCACCTAGAATTGCACGGGGACCAAAATCATGTTAATTTTGTGGCTGCAGTGCTGGAGAAGGGTATGCAGAGGAGAAGGTCTGCCTGTCTCTGAAAGCCACCCGTAATCCTCTCGGGGCTGAACCACATGTAAGTGTCCGTGAGCATACTTGGGAGCATGGGGACAGCATAGCTGGCCAGGCAGGGCAGCAAATTCAAGGAGCCACCACCCTGTGTGGCACCCTGCCTTTGAAAATAGCACACTACTAAATAATGCATGCTGGTGCGCCGGCCAAGTTAGCCTCACCTTGCCCAGACCTGTTGGTACAGTGTGCTTTTTTTTGTCTGTCTGGAAGTATTCTGGGTCTTAGCAACCCGAGCTGGCTTTGCCTTGGGAGCTGAGACAGAAGAGGCTTAGATACACGCAAACAAAGTGACATGCCAGGCTGCAGACCGTATTCGAACCCCATTTCTGCTGCTTTTGCTGGTGTCCTTTCCAGCAGTAGGAAAAGTCTGATTTTTCTTGCTCTGTTGAGATCCAGTGATCACATCCTCTGTGGTGCTTCTGCAGGGTGCGGATGAGATGTATTTCAGTGTGATTCTTTAATCTCCCATGTTTAGCACAGTGGGACGCTGCAGCAGGTGGGTTCCTTGTTAAAGATATCCTTCCTGGGAAGAGAATTGCTCTGTATTTCTTTCTCCTGCTCCGGATTGATTATGCAGAGTGATATGGTGATGAGATGTTATTTTGATGATGAAAGCGTTCATATAAATACTCACCAAGACATGAACTGGTATGCCAATACTCAGACTCGGTGACATGAACACTTAGACAAACCTTACAGGTACTAGATCTCCTTATGAAAACCCCAAACAGTTGCCCAGCTGTTTTCAGTGGCATCCTTAGCCCTTGGTGTTGCTGCTAAAAGACAACACTGCTCTCCAAGATGGACATTTACAGCCTTCCTTATTCCTCTAGGACAACTTTCTTCGATAGGTGAGAATCAAGGGGAGCAGCCATGGAACGTGACTATAAACGACGGGATCCTGCCAAGCAACGTTTGTATGCAGGTGCATCTTATCCCTGCGAACAAAAGCAACTTGGATTTTAATGTAGTTGGTGTTAGTGTGGATGATGAGAACAAAGGTGACATTCCTTGAGTCTGAGATCCACTATTTATCTTGAAATCAGGTTCAGCATAAATAACATGTGTGAAATGTTTCCCCTACACTGACAGTGAGCCTTGATTAATAATTAATAGTATCTCTGGATGTTGAAGGACAATTCATTCCCTCTGCTTGATAATTCTAGCACTGAGAATGCTTGTCAGCATTTGTCGGGAGGGAGATTTATGATGAGACCTGGAATCGAAACTGAACAAAGACTGGAAAAATCACTTCACCCAGACCACCGAACAGTCACTGTACGATAACAGTCAGTGCTGCTTCTGTTTTACGCATCAAATTTAATGAAACCTCAGAACCTTCTTACATTACTACATTTTTAGCTGTTTTCCTGTGAGGTGCCTTTTCTGTCTAGTGAAATAATGAGAGACGGGTGAGGGTTTGTACTTCCATTTAGGCACCTCGTTTCCTGCTCAGGTCCATGGTTGCAAGTCGGAGGGGTAACTCGCGCATGGTCAAGGAATCCTTTGGACTCACAACTCTTAGAACTGTCCTGCAAGCCCAGATCTTCAAGAGGAAACAGCCTTTCCTTGCCCTTCTCCCCAGCGGAGCGCTGCTCTGATGACTGAATCAGTGAAAGGTCTCTAACACAATGCCCAGGTCGTCGCTCAGAGGAACAAGCAAAAATATTTTGCCTGGCTCCCATGGGCTGTGAAGCAGATACCTGCCTTAAGAAAAATTTTACCTTTCCCCTGCTGATTTCAATCTTCACAATTAGAAAGGTTAAAAGCAGAGAAATGTAAACCCGAGCGCTCGTCTGCTGATTTTCTGCCCTGCGTGTAGCTGAGCTTTCATACTCGCCCCCATCTACACGTACAACGGTGACATTTTTCCTCATTTTCTTTTGATTTTCTCTCAGATATCCAGAGCAGACCACGAGCCTTCCCTCTCTGCAGACTCGTGTGTTTTGCAGGATGCTCGAGGTGTGAAAAGAAAGAATTGAACCCATGAGATTGGCTCACCCAGTCCACCTCCCTGCCAGCACAGGATTATTCCGTACCGTGCATCTCCTAATGTGATTTCCAGACTAATTTTAATTTAGGACATTCCTGCTTTTCACTTCTCATTCTAATTATAATCTCCCTATCTACCTGAAATAACCTCCATTAAAAAAAAAAAAATAGGGATGGTCTTAAAAAAACAACTACAAAGAAATCAATCCCTCATCCATTACCAGGTTTTTCTTTTGTTCTGGAGCCACGCGTGTAACCCGGTTAGACCTGTTCTCTTTGAATACTGAGGACTGAGCTGGCCTTATGCAAATGTTCCCAACCTCATATTGGTTGTTGTCGTTACAGACCCAATCAAACGAACAGGAAGTGACCTAAGGAATTTCCCTATTGGCTGCCTGAGTGTTCAGCAAAATGTTTTAAAATTAATATCACATCCATTTATCTCCACTCCTGGGAGTCTTTAGGAGACATAACCCGGTACCTGTGTTTACCCAACCTCCTGTTCTCTAGACAGTTTTCCCATTGCCTCGGTTAAGGATTTCCACTCCAGAATCTGCAGCTAAATGAGGTAAGGTGCTTGGGGTATTTATTTTCTAAATATACTTCCTTTAAATTAACACCAGTGAAAATAAAAAAAAAAAAGTGTCTACTGGCCTCGTGGCCACCCTATCGAGCCCCTCCCTTCCCGCTTTGGCACAGCAGCTGAGCTCATTTTATCAAAAGGCTTTTTAATGTTACAATAAAGACTTCTGTTTTCCTATTTAGAACTTGTATCTTAACTTCTGTTTAAATATTTCTGTTGTGTTGGTGTTTGATGGGGGCCAGATCTTCTGCCTTTACTTACCTGGAATGTCACTGACTGTGAATTGAGCCGGTGGCTTTGTCAGGATTAAAGTTTTCTGAGGATCCTTTTATTGTGATGTATCTAATAATGTTCTGGGTCCTAAGTCTGCTGCCTTTGTCCTCAGAGCGGTCGTCTGTTCAGTAAGGCCGGGGAGAGGAAGGGGACCTTCTCCATACCGCTGGGAGTGCTGGTGTCACAGAACCGGGGGGCACTGTACAGTGACCGTGTTTCTGTTGCTTTTAGTGATGAGGATGTTGATGGTGATTGTGCTGATGATAAAAAAAACCCTGAAGTACGTTTATAATTTGGCTCGGTTTTATCCTCAAGGCAATTTCTTGGCAGCGTCTGTGGTGACAGGGGTTCTGCCGATCTTAGTCCCTTCTAAGCTAAAGCACCTCACCGAGCCCCGCTCAAGCCCTGGGTAGGTAAATACAGTGTGAGTAGAGGCCTGTACCGTCTTTGCCTGTTTAATTTGTTTCTCTTCCAACGGTAATTTTATGTGAATAGAACCAGAATTAGCCCCTCAAGGTATAGACAGCCGTTTAAGTAATGGTAGAAGTGAATGTAAAGCAGAAGGTGCTCAAAATCTATATTGACTTTGTAAAGTATGGGCAATGGGCTTAGAGATAAATGTTTGCATTTCACCACATGAGACATTTTAGGCACATGCTGTTGTGTATGTGGTTAAAAAGTTATTGAATTTTATCGGTAATGCGCTTTTGGATTGCTTCATCTAAAAACATTGTATGTCACGTTTGCTTCTGAGGTACTCCCCAACCATCCTTTTTTTTCCTCTTCTTTAGAGAATGAAACCAGTTCATAATGACAGAAATGAACCTCGAGGTAAAAGTTGCGTTGAGTGATTTTACTTGTACTTGTGTCACATAGGACTGTGTTAAATACACCCATCTCACACCAGTATTTCCTGTTATTTGTGAAAACTGTAGTGGAATAAAAAAATGCACTCCTTTAAGTTTTGTTTGGGTAGCAAATTTGTGGGTAGCGATTTAAGCCAGTTTTCTGACATCTGTTTTGCACTGTAGAAAATACCAGAGCTGGAAAATACAGCAGTTTTATATTTAATGCAAATGCAGAAACCAAAGAAAACAGTGGCAATTAAAACTAGAAAAACAACAGTATTAAGGCATTTCACCAACAAATGTCACAATTAATGACAGTTTAATTCCTGACCCTTACAGTTTTCAAACCCAGAAGTGATTGTTGCAATAATAAGATAGGACTTCCCAGACTTCAATCAGAGTTAGGTGACTTACACCTTATCTTCTAAAAAACTTCCAATCTTGAAAAAAACGTCCAGAAGTCCAACAATGGGAAATACACCAGAGTGTTTTTAAGTGTCCCAGCAATTAAATACCATTCCTCTAAAAATATTATATCTCCTTATCAGACTGAAGTGGTCTCGCTTCAACATTCAGCCACTTGATTTTGTTGTCTTTTGATGGTTAGTGTGAAGTTCAGTTTCTTGTGCGGGGAAAAGTCCTTCCTTAGCCCAGCCTTTGATAACTGTGGTAGTCGGAGCTCCATAGGTTATTCCCGCTCATGGAAAAACTTACAGCACGGTGAAAACCTCTAGGATGTCAACCTGTTTCCCTGTAAGCTTTTCCATCCTTTAATCACTTCAATGGTCCCCTCTAATTTTTCGACATCTGCTGTGAAATTTGGATGTCGGGACTGGACGCGGGCTGTAGGAACAGCAGCGTCGGACACCAAGGTAGTATGAGTCGATACACTGGGAATTCAGGGTCAGGGGCTTATTAACTGTGCCCAAGGCTTTCTTAGAGTCATTGTCCTCCAGACTCCATTCGCTCCTTCGAACACTGGTCCTACAAGAGGAGAGGAGGTTGTCATTAGTAGAGATGATGCTGTTTGCTTGCATTTCTTTCTTATTTTTTCCTAGTCCTAGTGTGATTTGTAAAGCCTCTGTGGACGGTAACAAAGTGTTTTCAACAAGTCATAGTAGTAAAGATCTCACCTCAGACCAGAATAATGTTTTGTTTGCCCCGGCACAAATTAGGAAGCTCTTTGCACCAATTTATAGGGTGACAACAATACACGTTACTCCTGTGGTGGTGAGATCAGGTAAGAGAATGTGGTCTGTTTAACATGGGATCTTATCACCTGAGAGAACACGCTGTGGTATGGCCAGAGTCATTCCGTATTACTTCAGATGTTCGCAGGCTCTTATGAGTTTTCGGCAGTGGTGGAAACAGACAATAGGACAGTTGGACAAAGATGGAATTAAATCATTTGGCTCCCACTGTACTTCCTTCATTTTTTTTTTAATTCCCAATGAATTTTATTGTTAACATCAGCACTTGTTCTGTCTGGGAGGTGCAAGGTAACAAATTGCAATGGAGAGAGATCAAGCTAAAAAGGAAAATCCTCCCGATCACACGGATGAAGAGTGATTAGAGAGGAAAAAGGAGGATTTCTGTATGCGCGTCTGTGTCCAGACAGGGCTGATGTGTCAGTCTGTTCCCTGTCCCACAGCAATTTGCACCAAAAAAACCCTGCAAGGATGAAATTCTACACCTGCTGAAGATGTGAACATTTATGTACAATACTCTCAGAAGGGGATTAATGATTTTATTGCCTCAGTGCACTCAGATAACTGCCCATGAGCCATGACAGCTTTCCAGAGTCGGCGCTTACCTTCCCTCCCCTCCCTTGTTCACCCCTTACACACTCTTTATAGGCACGTCTGACTTGGTCTCAGGACCAAACCAGTCTTCTCCCAGGCAAAGTTCCCTCTGCCTGGATCTGTCCTGTGGGGTCTACAGTTACGTGCATTCTGTTGCTGTTTTCTTGCTTAGATTCAATTCCCACACGAGCGTCTCTTTCCACAACACAATGAAAACCATCTCCGTGAACTGGAGCAATGACCCTATGGAGGGACAGGTTGGAAGGTGGGTGATACAGGATGGACCTGTCTGGCTTAAAAACTGGTCAGTGTGCTGAGACCAAGCTACAGATAGAGAGGAATGACTCCTGCTTCTGGTGCTAGTGTGACCACCCTTTACAGGATTTTCTGTGGTCTTGCAGTGCTCTCTTTCTCATCAGCCTTCTGACAGCTGAGAAGTAGGTATTCTTTGTAGGACTAGGCGTTCCTGCGGCAAGCAGCACATAAAAAGAAAAGGGTCACACACCTAATTGTCAGTTGTCATTGCTAGTGACACACGATGTTAGGATGTGGTAGAACCAAATGTAAAGGCTTTGCTGTACATGAGGGAATGAACAGAAATGCTAACGATTTTTTGTAGCTTGCATAGTTTGTGATGTTTAGTCAAGTCAAGTCTCTGCCCAGCCTCACAGCTTAGTTACTACTGAACTTTCAAGCATAAACTCATCGAGTTTTCTTCCTAATAATAAGAGAGCACCGGTGAAGTCCAACGCTGTCTTCGGGAAAGCGTGCTGGTTTCAGCCACTCAGCCAGCCTAGTGCGCAAGGGAGCTTCAAGACCTCTAACCTCCAATGTCTGCTTCTCTTTCTTCTGTTCCTGTCTTCAGCGCTTTCTACAGCTTACATGTGTTTTGGCCTCTGATGAATTAAGGGTTTATTTCAGTAAGCAAAGAAGGGTCTGTTCACGCAGCTGGTATATGGAAAAGTAAGGATTAATTTGGTGATGTGGAAGTCATCGGGAGTCTTTCTTAGTATGAAAGCTGCTTTGAGCTCTAGTGGGGATGCAGCTTGCACTGAATCCCTCACCGAATGCCTAAAATACTCAGGGCATTTGTTGGTCGTTGGTCTATAGACGGGTGAGAATGAGTAAACATGGAGTCATGTAGCCAGTGGAGCAATCAACTGGCATTTAGTGTTTTGCGTGTCTCCCTCTGAGGAATAGCCCTCAAAAACTGTTTCCAAAAGCTGACATTGCACGTGGTTGTTGTTGTCTGCTTCTTTGCTGAGCTTGTGAAATGTGCTCCACAGGAAAGAGTGTGAGAACCAGGAGACAAAACAGCTAGCTGGGGCTAGATAATCACCGGTTATAGTCCACAAGATGGGGCAATAAAAGAGAATTGTTTTGCAGTGGAGAAAAGAAAGTCATTCTACTGAAGGGATCTGCAGACACGTAGGAAAAAATAAAGCTCTCGCCTATGATGGAGGAAGGATACAGACATGAACACCTGAGGAATTTCCTCAGCTCACAATCAGATGTAGCATCCTGATCCTTACAGCCTTGTAGGGGCTCAAGCAACGATGTGTAATAATATGCTCTATTTCCCAAATTACTAGTGCCAACATCATCAGAATTGTTTCTGATTTTTAAAACCGCTCTGGGTTTTCTTTCACCTAGCAGTGAGCAGGTAACTAATTGATATTGCTGTATAATTAACGAGCCCATGTAGAACTGCCCAAGATGCTACAGTCAGGAATCAGACTAAGTCTGTGATAGAATGATTACCCCCAAACTTTCTTAATGTTTCTTACCGAAACATATAATTATTATTACACAATAGTTTAGAAGCATCTTGATGATGCACTTTCAAAGTATGCTTGCTTAAGCAATTGTCTCATAGATTGGCAGGGCTACGGAGGGGCTTTATCAGGGAGTCGAATCCTGACACATTCAAGGGCGCTGTTCTCATCCCTTTTGCAGTGGGATCTAACACGCTACTCACATAAATCAGACTTTACTCGTAATATTCCCAGGCAGCTGCCCTGACAGAGGAAGATGAGAAAGCTTTAGAAGACTGAATTAATAGCTGATTAGATGAGTAAGATATCCTTAGAGACTTATCAAAAGCGGGATGTACAAAACGAAACAGATATCGTTCTCTGTCATGTAATGACCTACCCTCCCCAAGACTTTTTTTGATGGAGCTGTAATACTTTGTAAGAACAGGTAGAGACTTCTCTTCCTTCTTTAAAATCTCAAATGATTAAATGTTTTTGGATGGCAGTCAAATTGTAGTCAATCCAATAAATTTTTCTTAGTCTGCCCGTAGCCACTCCCGATACGCACACACTCACACAAACATACATGCACATGCACATCCCTTATCTCCCACACGAGGTTTCTGGCTTTACTTTTTTAAAATAGGAATTAAAATCTTTGCTCCAATAGCAACCAACTTGGTTTGCTAATCTGAATAACCCCTTCATTTAAACCTTGAAAATGCAAAGCTATTTGTATTGGGATATACATGTATTTTGATGGGAGGTCCCGCAGTGAGAGAGGGGCTGCTCTTGCCAAGAGCCTGAGCTGTCTGCGACTTCCACGTCTGCTGGTTTTGCCCGGTGCCGCAGTAGTTTTTCTTGCAGGAACATGTGCACAGCCTCTTCTGTGCTAGCCTTGCTATAATGGAGGGATGTGCAGGCTCTAAGGTGTTAACATCATCAGTGCTACTGTACATGTGAAAAGCTAAGAGGGCTTTGGGTCATTTAGAACTAACATAATGCTATGACACATCTTCAGTATTAAAAATCTAGATTTAATCATTGAAGATAAAAAGAAGAAAACACTCCCCAGCACCTGAAAATAGCTGTTAGAAGGATCTCTGCTAACACTTCCTGCCGAGAACAACGTTTGAGTTGGTATAATTCACATGGTAATAAACCTCCTTTTGAAGAAAATAGTTGTTTGAAATAGTCCGGAAACACCTTTATTGGTTTTGTTGGTGGAACCTGTTCAAATTACCTTGAGGAATAAGTGAGATAAAGAGGAGCAAAAAGAGCAGAGGGAAGTGACTTTTTCCCCTGTTTCTGACTCCGCTAGCCTCCATCCTAGAGACCAGCCGCAAACCCCGCAGATGCTATAAGACCTGGCTCTCTCGTACCACAGATAGGTAATTGAAGAGTATGGTTTTACTGATAACAGGCTTATGGTGGTGTTTGAAAGCAGCTTCCTTGGCCAGATCAGCCACTCTGACTAAGCAGACGGCAAAAAAATGAGAGGAAAAAACCAAAGCAAAAATTATACATAAAAAAAAAAAAATAAAAGAACTAAGAAGGAACAGAAGGAATAGCAGTGACTGGTGAAAGAGGAGGAACAGGATGACAAGCTTCGCATCCTGGGCAGTGTTTGAGACAGTCCAGCCTGGTAGTCTGCAGAGGCTGCTTTTCAGGATTACCGTGGTGAGGCTCTGCAGAGGGTTCCCTGGTGACCATGCACACAACAGCCACGTTAGGCAGGTTTATCGCTTCCAGCGCAGCTCCTGTGGGGTGACATTGCTGCCTGTTAGCAGTAACATCTTCATTTGGTATTTGACATTTTCTGTCTTTTATAAACAATTCTACAGGACAGGCTGAGCTGCACTTTTGTTACTTGGCCAACCTGAGTGTAAGTTTTCACATGTCAGTTGATTGGGATGGGGATCCTCCCTCCCTGTTGCCAGGAAACTTGCTTTGTAAAAGTCCTTTCTTTCATTGTGATAAAAAAAAAAAAAAAAGCAAAGGAAAAACAATGCCTTGGAATAGTCACAGTTCCACAGAACAGAAATTTTGAATTTCAGCCAGCTCTACTGAGGAATTTCTAACTAATTTTCAGGGTCATTCATAGGTCAAGGGCAGCATTTTTGATTTAATACTTCAAGTGTAGATTTAATTGTTTGGCTAACTTAACATTCAAATCTCTACCAGGCACATAATAGCCATGATGTATAGAGGAATCTTGGTTTCAGTCTGAACAGGTCTCTTTTTTTTTTTTTTTTTTTTTTTTTAAATAGAAAATTCTTTCCCTCATTTAATACCTTCTCATTGCCCTCAGAAACCCCACGATCATCCTCACTCATCTGCATGTTGAAATTTTTGCTGGAGACGTGATGCAATGGAGCTTGAGCTGGAAGATATGAGTTCGACTGACTTGTCCATTGACTTGTTATATGACTTAAGCAAATCATTTCATCTCTATGTCTCAATTTTCCTATTTGTAATGAGGAGGTGATGCTAGTTCCTTCCTTCATTTCTGTGCATCGTGCTATTTACTGCCTTTGCTCTCTGTGTGGACTCTTCTGCTCTACGGTTGTCAGTGTTTCAGGAGTTCTTCTACCACTGTTTTTACAGTAGATGAGCCCTGCAGGCTTAATTTTCAGGAGAACTTAAAAGTAGCCCAGTTCCCAGCTGAGTACCTACTTCTCATGGACTTAATTTTTTTTACTTTTTTTTTAAATAGTGGGTTAAGGGTTGGAGATTGTGTAGGTTCATATGGGAAAGCAAACCCGCCCAGTGCTTCAGGTTTTCTTTCTCTCTCAAGAAATTTCCTTTACTGCTTACATTTAATTTGTTGCCTTTTCCCGCTGATTTTTGAACCAGTGTCTCGGCTGATTTTTTTTTTTTTTTAATGTATTTTGTATGACGCCTCTTCTTAAGTCTTAGAACAGTGTGTTACTTTGACCTGTCGAAGTTTCAGTTGGTGGAAAAGTACAGTATTGAGCTCTCCTCCGACACCAGGCTATTCTGGAGCGAAGGACTATTTATGAAGCGGGAGAGAGTTCACGTAAGAATCGAGAGAGAACATTCGTACAAAACCCAATGGGAAAAGCTCTATCGTCAAACCGGCCCAGGCTGTTGAGGCAGATGCCTGGCTTTGCTCTTTTGTTTATATTCCAACAAATCAAAGCTGACCTGTGTTGTTATCGGAGCAGAGCAGCAGGTGCAAAAAAATAACTCTGCTGCCAACTCAAACGAAAGGGTAAGACTAATACCCTCTGGGAGGTATTGAGAAGATAAGAGCGAGCCATGCCAGCAACTGAATTAACGGCTCTATTTACGGTGGATTTTACTCAATAACTTGCTCCTAACACTGTCACATAAATACTCCATTGTATTGTTTAACGCCACCACTGGAGAAATCAATAGAAACAGGATGGGCAGCTCTCGCTGTGCCAGGTGAGAAGGAGTGACGCCGTGGAAGTGTTGCTCCTCTAACCACAGGCAGGAGAGAGGAGGAAGCTGTGCTCAGCTTTTACAAAAGTAAAAAAAAAAAAAAAAGCCGTTGTTTCCCACAGCTTCTTGCCTTACCTATAGAAGGTGATTCTATAGCAAGGAAACTTCATTCCCACCATTTCCTGGTTGCTTTTAATGAAGGCAGGGAGCATAAATCAGCCCCAGCATATAGGTCAGCTACTGTCCCAGTGACATGTGGCTTTGGGAGGCTCAGGGCTTCCTCGAAGTCCTCGGTGCATGCGGTGAGCGAGACTGCTGCTACACCCGGGGTGAAGCAGACTGCTTTGTGCAGCCAGCGGAGAGGGATACCAGGACAGTGGTCGTGCAATCGCTTGTTCTTTACACAACTAATACAATATGAAGAAATGGCATGGATATAGCTGGGCTCCAAAGAAATGTTTGCTGAACACAGGCAAACATGCAGGCCTGAATGACAGTCAGACAGCAGGTTCCTGAAACAGGGTCAGTGAGCTCCATTGAACTGTTTCCATGATAGCTGCCCGCCTGGGGGACACTTGTCTTTGCAAACAGCTTGCCCACGTTGGGACACTTGGTGGTCTAGAGAGGAGTGCAGGGGGAGCAGATGTCCTGGCTGGAGCTATCGCGCTGGTGGGATTGGCGAGTCCCAGCTTGGCACTGGGGAACGTGGCTGACCCGGGCAGAGGAGTTAATAGTCATATAAACCCTCCCTGTTGGCTGCACAGAATGAGCCTTCCCACCACGAGCTCTGCACTGCCTCTGCTACCTCTCACCGTTGAAACCTCCTTGTGCTGTCGTGCCGGCAAAAGAGTGTGATCAGGTTGTGGTTAGTCGGGCAGTGGCTTGTAATAAGGTATAAACACTGCTATTGGCTAGGTTAGTCCTCCAGCAAGCTGCCTAGTTGAGGATAAAATGCTTTATGGTCAACTTCCAACTTCCCTGTCCTTCTAAATTGTTGTGTGACCCTTATGTATTTCATAAGGAATCACAATTTGTTGACTGAATGAATCAATTCTTGTAAAGAATAGTAGTTCCAAACAACAGGAAAATTCGTGTGTTCTCCAAGACACTTTCCCGGTTTTGGTCTCCATCCCACGTTCTGTGTAGTTCTCACTCAGAAACCAGTCCCAAAGAGGAAACTTGCTGTCTCCAAGCAGATGCCCTTCATAAAAACAACATGTATGAAGCAGAGTTTACAAAAAGGAAAAGAGAAAAAAGGGATCTTCTTATTTTGGAAGCAGGCAAATTAGTGGTTGTTACTGTTGAAAACCAGACTAGCCTCATAACAAAAGAGAAGCGCTGGTGGTGATAGTGGTTGAAATAAACTTCTCCGTGAAACAGTGGCTGCTGCAGTGTCTATATCTGGGTGGCTGTTATGTCAGAAACACTTCAGCACCTAAATGAGAGCCAAACATGAATATAAACAGGTTTATTATTGTTATTATTGCCACCATTCACTAACAACTGGCAGTCACAGAGGCTACATGATCAGTATGGAAAGCGGTTCCCTCGAGATGCTGTTCGTCTTTAATGCAACGCGAAGAGAAGCTGTCGTGGAAGGCAGAGGGAAGTGGTTGGGGAACCCGAGCCAAGGGAAAAGGAGAAGGTGTTAGAACATGATGGTAATATTTTGTTAGCTGATGAGGTTCTTGCCTAATTATAGCCATGTGGCTTGTGAAGCTACAGGGGCATCTAGAGCGCTTTTTGGCCATTTGTGTATTTAGTGTATTGTAAGCAAAAGAAAGGTGTTTAGCAAAAGGAGATTAGGGAGATGAGCTGGCTCCTGGTTAGAGGAAGGATGTACCAGAGAGATAGGAAGGACATGAAAGGAGGTGTGGAGTTGTTCCATGAGGTGTGGTATTAAGTGCTGAAAGAAGAATAAAGAGCAAAGGCAGTTTTTCCCATTATTGTGTTTTCCAAGACTCTGTATCCCTGAGGCAAGACTGATGAATCTATGGCAAATGACTTCTAAATATTCAGGAAAAAATGGCTGACCCAAATTATCATGAACTTGCTGAGGTGGTGCAGACAGTAATGAAAGGAGTGCCATACGCCGGTCAAAGCCGTGTTTTGCAGCACTAGCTCTGAAAAATAAAAAAAAAAACCAAACTGGATTTTTGCCAGTTCTTAGTGAATGTATCTACTTGTTCCAAATATTCTATGGATATGTTAATGCAAAAATGACAGGAACATTTATCACAAGAAACAAAAGCGTTTCTTGACTCACCTTTGTCTTAGCTCCATGCCTAGCAATTCCACTAGTAACATACAGATCTGTGCACAGATCTTCTGCAAGAGGAGAATGAGCTTTTGACAGTAAAATAAATGATGATACTCTTTTCTTCATATTCAAAAACTAGTGGCATGGCAAGAAGAGGCACATCTAGCCTGTGATGTGGCAAGGAAGCATGGATCCCAACTGCTGGATCCGTGTTAAGTGGCAGGTTCCGGGTCACTGTTGCCTCTGCTAAGGTAACATAACGATGGGTAAAATTTGCAGAAGTACCAACCTTTGGCAGTTAGCGCCGTCAGACACATCTATGCCTTGAGGACTCTCTGTTCAGAGTTGGCCTTCTCTTTGCTTCTGATTTAGAAAAACAAACAAACAAACCAAAACCTCTTTTAAAATTCTCCCTTTTATTTCCATTGTACTAATGAGTGCCTTGAAAATTGAAGTCAGTTCATATGAAGATTGTTGATTGGGAAAAAAAGGGGTCAGAGGAAAACAATCTATGAGACTTTGCATATCATCAAGTAAATTTTCTTTTTTTTTTTTTCATTCATGAAGTGAACTTTGTTCTCTCTCAAAAAGGAAAGTGAACCGTCATTTTGTCTTTAAATTACATCTTTAAAAGAGAGATAAGAACCAAACCCAAACCCTGGAGCGGAGGGATAGCTCAGATACAGATCTAGAGCCTAACTTTTCTACCCAAGTCTCTCTTTAGTTAAATATATATGCAAGATTTTGAAGCATCCATATGAACATGTTAAAACAACCACCATGTATCTCTTACAAAAGTTGCCTTGTAGTGCACCATGAAAATCAGACCTTTAGTAATAAAAGATTCCAATCAAGCTTTATTTGATTTGGTTTATCATGACCCTATCTGTAATGTAGGTAATGTTAAATGCTGCTTTTCTATTCACCTTCCTTTTTTTTTTTTTTTTTTTGGTCTTTCAATTTACCTTCACGTATCCATTTAATATACGAGGTTCAAAGAAAACAAAAGAATAAACCCAAGTCTTCCTTTCCAGAAGCCCACAACAGTAAATGATCAAGGTCTCAATGCAGTCTCTGAAAGCTCACCAGGAGTCAGTTTTGCACATGCAAAGGTGGGTTTATGCATATGAACCACAGCTGTATACACCAAAAATATAGAAGTGTAGGAATGTGCAGAAGGGAAAAAGATTGGCCCCAAAGCCCCAAACCAGGATCCTGAATACAAACAGTTTTGGAGATTATTTAGAAAATTTTCTTATAAAAATGGTTCCTCGCATTTCACACTTACAGTGTGACTCAGTAAACACCTTTTGTTACTGTGGCCCAAACATACCTATGATGGACTGAAAATGAAATGAGTCAAACACTCCGTGTGTTATATGGAGTGTGATCATAGTGCTTCTTCATAGGAGTGTTCTTCAAAGCTTTCGAAGAGTTTGGAGACAAATCTTTATGGGGTATGTTTGCAATGGGGAATCTCGAGGTTATCATCAGTCAGGACGAGCTGCACAGGCTGTCACCTGAGTGATACCTTGCACGTCATAGCAAACTGATCCAAAGTGTTGTGAAGCCGATCCCTGCTGGGAATCAACCTGCAGATCAGCTGCTCCTTTTTAGGCTTCTCTCTGCTTTTTAGGCACTAAAACAAAGAGATGGAAACAAAGAAGTGGGTGATGGCTCCGTGTGGATCTACATGGCCAGAAGAGATCCTCACACGCTGCAGAACAGGTCATGTCTGCAGTGAGCTGTGGCAGGGGTGGTATCTTATCTGGGCGTTTGGCGCAGACACCATGGATGAACCTTCACAAATCTGTAGACAGATAGAGATCATGGGGCAATCTTAGGGCCAGCCGTAACTGTGTGAGCAGACACACCGGCTCAGGATAAGACCCCGGAGCCCTGGCAGTGATACACATTAAATGAGAGGCAAGAAACCCCCAGAAGACCCAAAGCTCACGGTGACATGCAAACGGGCTCTCAGCATTCATTTATTCACTTTGTGCCTGCCCTTACCACCACAGGAGATGTAAAAGAGGTGGTTGGGATGCAAAGCAGCTAATTGATCACATACGTTACGAGTACAATGCATTTCTGTTGCTGAAGGAACCGTAGGCGTAAAGGAGGTCCACCTGCTTTGCTGTACATGTCCTTTCTTTCTGGTGTCTTGAAAACTCATCCCACTTGCTTGACTTTTGATTTTTCAAGAAAAAGATTAGAATCCAGATGCTGTTCCTCTGCAGCTGCAGTTATTACCCAGTATCATTTATTTTAGATTGCTGTTTAAGCGCTTGACTCTAATCCAAGGTGCAGTAATGATCTAAAATATTTAACACACTCTGTAGATACTTGTTCCATAAACTCCAAGCCCTGAAAAGCAGGGATTGTGTCTTCACTGTGTACATAACACACTTCAAAGGAAAAAGGCCCAGGTGAAATCGACATTTGAAGTTCAGCCATGATGGTAAAAGGGGAAAAATGGGGAAGGATCCCATAGGTAAATACACCAAAAGAGATCCACCCTTTTGGACACGCCAGGAGGGGCTGCACTGAGCTTGTCTCAGCTAGAAGTCACTCTTAGACTTTGCATAGCTTACGGGTGGAGTCATAGCTTAATAGTTTCAGTCAGTTTTGCCTTAGACATCTTTCTTTACTGTTTTGCATAGAGTACCTAGCTTTACAAACGAGAAGGCTGTAGGTCCCCTTCCCCGCTGGGCTCCACACCCCCTCATGTTTGTAATTAATGAGACCCTTAGCTCCATTCGGTGTGGTACCATAAGCAGCCGCACAAACCAATGTCAGAACAATCGCTCTGGCTGTGGTGCTTCAGGAGTCGCTCCGGCTCTCTGTCCTGCTTAGTCGCCTTTCATAGAGTGTTCAGCATTTTCCTGTCATTTAATATGAGCCGTTCTCGAAAGATTCTGGTTCAAAGAAAGGAGAAGCTCATTATCTGGATGTTAAGACTCGCTGGGTTGAATGTGGAAATGGGGATTGGGGTAATTTATTTTCAGAGCACACCTGTAGTGCAATAAAGTAATTTGCATAGAGTGCACTGTACAGCGTTCAAGGTTCAAGGATTTGTAAATATGTTTTTCTGCAATGCTGGATTTGCTCCATGGGCAGGCTGTGGCTCCGTGCTTCCATTACTGCCGTTTACTCACGGTGGCCAGGCAGTCAAGGAAGAGAAGAGGAACAGAGCAAATGAGTTCCTGTTACTGCGAAGGTGCGGCATTGCAGCTTGGTCAAAGCTCCTCCTGACTTCAGCGAGAGCTTTCACTAAGAGAGACCTTCAGGGTTGGGTCTTTAATACTACCTTTTATTTTTCTCGCTTGAGTCCATCCCTTCTCTCTAGAATGTTGCTGAACACCGTGCCCAACTGCATTTAACCTTTCCGACTAAGTGGTTATTTGCTTCCTCTCATAACTGTGTGATGTTCCTAGTAGGGTTATAAGATTATACTCCAGACACGGGTCCTCTTCAGTGGGAGAGAATGGAAATGTGTGTACCGAAATGGGTGTACTGAGGGGTGTGTGTGTATATATGTCTGGTATTTCATGTGTGCTTTCATTTATAAAATGCCATGTCTTAGCAGAGAGACAGATCCCAAGATCTTTAGATAGTTCTCCAAAATCTCAGCTCAGCTAGAATCCCGTTCTAACGTGGCTTCCTGAGGAAATGAGGCTTTTGTGGTTACTCTGTCTGCATGTTGGCTTTTGCATTTGGCCTGTAACAATCTTTGAGTCCCATCGCTAATTTTAATTAAATTTGATATGGGGTGGAAGTCTCAAAGATAGGAAGTTCTTACAGGATTAATGAAAACTGGCTGCCAAGTACAGGAGGAAAATCTATTAATACTCCATCTGAAAGAAAGAGTGAAGCTTGTGCTCACTCCTTTGAGACAATGAGATATTATGAATGCCCCAACCGTGGGAAAAACTTCAATCAGCGCTCACATCTTACTAGACACTAGAGAATCCAACCACAAGATACACTTTCATAGGAAACCAGGCTTCATTAGTTCCACTGTTCGCTTTGATACGTGGCATATGATTAAAAGAAAAGTGAACATATTATGTGTCCTTCCCCTTGAGGCTTCACACACTTTAACCAGGTTTGTCTGTACACCAGGGAGATTTGAGGATTTGGCCCTAAACTAACAAAGAGCACACCCCTTCCAATATCCTGATTCAAAACCTGTCCAAGTACAGGATGAGACACTGCGATAAGCATAAATCTGCCATGGACTTGTATCAAAGAAAGACATATACGGGATGAGATGGAGAAAATCAGTTCAGTTTTCAGAGGGAAAATATTCTTCAGCACGATGCTGTGCGCTTCCAAGGAAAGGCGTGGAAGTTGCATTAGTAGGACTTTATACTCACCCTGGACGAAGTGCTGGAATGATTTCCAAATAAGGAACACCCTTGCATTAAGATAAAGGAGGTGACTTGACAATTTCAAGTCACCAAAAAACCCCAGTACGTAGAACAATAGACAGAACTTCGTGGCGTTGGGCTAAAGCTAAATCCAGTCCTGTAACTGTGATTAATGTTATATTGCAAATTCTTCCTCTCGTGCACAACTGTCCCCACAGGTGATATTGGAAATTAATGGAATTATTCTGGTTGAGAAACCTTATATAGCTTTCAGAAATGAGATGTATTGATTGATTAATTTATAAAGCAAGTTCCACAGATATTATCTGAAATTACTATAACGTTGTTTAGGGATACTCTGGAGAGAAATTGTCTGCTCTACTGTGACGGGCAATAAGGTTTTAAAGGAAAATAACTGAAGTCCGAATGTAGGGAAAAGGCTGTGAGAGTGCTGCTTCTCAGATCTCTGACTTGCCTTGGTTCTGGTTACTGCTGGGCTGGAAAAACTATGTAAGACACATAATTGTTTTATTTCACTATCCATAGCTTCAGTTACTGAATCAAAGTGTCGGAGGATCTTTCGGTTTGGAAATTCACCTGATTAGTTTGAAGAAGGAAACATGAGAGTTTACCTGAACTGAATTTTCAGGGGAAATCACACAGGAGCTTGAACACAGAAATCATTTCACTTCACAGCACACATTTTCCCAGACACGTTTTTATTTGCACAAGTATCAGGCATGAAATTTTTGTAGAATTCCAGAAACTGCAGAAGTGCAGAAGACAAACCCACATAACGCAGTAACTGAAATTCAGAGATGACTTCTGAAAATGTGACTTCAGATCAATAAGTTGAAATTCAATACCAATGCATACTGTATTGCTTTAAAAAGAAGTGAATTTACCAAACTAAGTTCCTAGAGTTTGCTATTCCTCAGATTTATCGTTTTCCCAGAATAGCTGGTATTGTACTCACCTCTATTGATACTGTAATAAGGTCTTTACCATTAATACTTCATTCATTCATTCCTAAATGTCTTAAATGACTAAAACACAAGTTAAATAATAACTTGATATATCATCAACCGTGCAATCTCAGAAGTGTATGTATTGACTCTCAAACCTGCATTATTGCTTAGAAGTTCTTATATATCAAGTATATGATTATGTTCATGATATGTGCTGAATATCTTTACAATCACTATAATAAATGTAAATACTTCCTTACACTTTCTCCCTCTCAATACTCTGCTTTAACATGGGACTAAAAAGTTCCTTCTCTTCTAACTTGCAGGAATTTACTGGCTGATACGACAGTCATTTATGTGGCTGGAGTGGGACAATAAGCATCTCTCTTAACTGTTAATATTTTATACCCCACATACCTGCTATGAGAATTAAATTCTCCTTGCTGGTGGTCACCGAGTCACAGACTGGTAGGAATTAGGACTAAAACATCCATGGTTTGATTTTGCCCTTCTGTATAGCTGCAAAAAAACCCTCCCTGAACTAAGTGATACTGTAAGCACCGTTCCCTGTGATAAACTTCCTAAGGCTTTGGCTTTTTAAGAAATTCCCTCTCCCTCTCTAAATATATATATATAGTATGATGGGGGAGAAGAGAAACGTGTAACTTTTAGAAGTTACACGATTTATTTTACATGACAGAGGAAAATACCAACCCAGGTCATTTTTCGGGCTGTTCTTTAAAACCAAGGCTGTGAGTGTTTCTACTGACTCCTTTCTTCCCTGAAAACGTTGCTGGTATGAGTTCGTCAGGGGTCGGGCTGTGCTCTCAGTAGAAGTTTCTCATTGGCCTCAGTGGGGAAACAGCCAAGACCAGTGACTTCGACTTTCACAACTCCATTTTGTGTTTCATCTGCTTTTTAATTCCAAGGTGAATTTCTAGCTGCTGTGCATGCCATCCTGATGGCTAATATTTTGTTTTTACAGACATTGTGACTTTAAATTGAGAATATTTTTGAGTAGCAGTTTGGTTCTTTCTGTGTATTTATAGAAGAACATCAACCTGAAACCTTTGTAATATTTAACAACATACATTCACAAATGCTTGAAGAATGGTCATAATGTATATTTTTAGACTTCACAACTTCCAACCACTGAAAGATGGTGTAAATATCAAGAATACCTGTAATTGAAGAATTTTTTATACCTTCACTGGAATGATTATCATGTGATAAGTATATGAGAGTTTTCTAAAAATATCATATAAGTAGGTGGTTGTTTTAAAAAGTATAAATCAAATAAAGGACAGTTTTACTCATAGTGCTAATGCTGAGACAAGTAGAAAGGAAAGTTTATGTCACTCAAAAGAGGGAATGTCATCTTGGGGGTGGGTGTCACTCCAAAACGCTGTTTCTGTTGCAACAATGGCTGTCTCATTTGCAAGATCTTGGCTGCTTGATTTTTCGGTGGTTTGAAACGTTTGGTCGGGGATCTTTGTTCCTGAGAAATGTTGTAGACACTGCTGGCACAGATGGGGTAAGAAACTGGGTCAGCTGACGAGGTATTCCTGTAACGTTACCTCCCTGTACCATTAACATGCGTGTCCGGTGTGAGGGAATTTCTGAACATGGGTTGTTGTCAACTGGAGAGTTTCATCTGCAGTCATTGAAAATTCTTTTCTCTCTCCTAAAAATAAAAAAGAAAAAAAAAAAAAAAAGGAAAGCATATTCAAACCATTAAATTATATAAAACCAAAGTCAAACTCTTTAGTATTTCATTTCTCAGCTTGGCAGTTTTCCCGTATTGCTCTGTCAGGAGCCTTGTCTTTTTGTTCGGCTTCATTTCTGATTACGGATTATTCATTTATGGATGGGCAGCTGTAGAAACTTGCTTCTTGAATATGCAAATCAGTCGTGGTAATGTTTATCATAAGGAGATTTTGTGGCAGTGGAAAAGGGGTTGTGGCAACATGTTCTTGATTTCAATTGTATCTTCTACAAGTGGAATTGGCTTCCTCACTTCACCTTAGTGGATTTTGTTTGGGGATTTTTTGCCATTTACCTCTTGGACTAGACCCCGTTCACTAAGCAAGCTGTTCGATTCGCTTACAGATCATGATTTTGGAAGGAGCTGGCAGAATGAGTCTCAATTCCAGCAGCAATCTACTCCACCAGCAGCCTTCCTGGACAGACGGATATTCCACATGCAACGGTAGGAGGATTTCAACGGCCCTATGCCGGGGTTTTTTTGGAGGGGAGGCAGGGGAGAAGGGGCTACTGCACCTTAAAGCATGCACAAGTAATATTTTTCATAATTCTAATTTAATGGAGTTTCACTTCTGGTAAGAAAAATTTCCATTTGTTGCTTTATTTGTAAAAAGCCGAACTCGTGACACTAAGTTTCTGAAAGTGACCAGTTTATGGTTCATTTCCTTACTGGGTCTTTTTCTTAAGATTATTTTAATGGTGTTGAAAGAGCCAGAAGTTCCTTCTCCTCAGTCCAGAATTCTTTCTCTCTTACCTTTAACCCTCACACCTTCTCTGAACCAACATTTCTCGTCCATGCTAATCACCCCTCTGCCTTTCCAGGGGAATAGTCTTTTTGCTCCTTTACTGAATTTGCTTTTTCAGCTCAAGTTACTGGCGAGCTTTCTAATTCGACTGCCATTAGAGCACTAGATAGCTTGTGATCTCAGAACTTTTCTTTTTTCATACAGTTTTCTGAGTATGGCTGTACGTACATAAATGTGTTCATATATATTTCTCTCAGTATAAAAATATAGATGTAGACATCTATCTATCTATCTATCTATCTATTGTTTTTAAATTTTTTCCATCATTCAGTCGACAGGTAAACCTTAAAATCTAAGCAGAGCAACACATACTGCAGTTGCCCTTCTAATCCAAAGAATGCTGCAACAAAATTACAATGAAAGTTTCCACCCAATTAAACTCTTGTCCTTTTTTATATGTTATTTCTAAATACACAGGAACACATAAATGTGCACTTTACAAATGTGCCAACCTGTCTGTAACCGAGTCATGGGGGAAAAAGTCCTGGCTGAGTTTCACTTTGCTGAGTATTTTGTGAAGGGAAATGGTGGGGTCACATTTTAGAGGGACAGGAAGCTGAAAGCTCAGACCAGCCTTTGCATCATTCACCACTTCCTTTTCCCTAGCTACCTTTTCCTCTCACTAAAGGCTCTCCATTGGTGTTAGGAGTCTGAAACTTTGTTACCCTTCTGAAATGAGGGGAATACGGATCAACCTCCTTTTCAGGGAATACGTGATGGCTCCATCAAACCCTTACTCTCTGACATACCAAACTCTTAGTGATTTCCACACTCATTCTCCACATCCTTCAACAGGAGGATGAGAAACAGTCCTGCAGGCTCCCGAAGTTACTGACACGGACCTTGTTGGCCAATATTGATAAAGAAACATCAGTAACTGTGCTGCTTTTTGTGTGTGTGCCTGGAAATCCAGCACTGTGCACTGTATCTCGACCGAAGAGCCCTGAGGTCTAGTGGGACCTGAGGGAAGGTGATTTACTAAAATGGCCAACTCTGTTTCCTGTGGTCCTCTGGCAATATCCACTGTGGTCAGTATTTCTCACAGCTGGGTGGGTAATCTTTATCTTGGGGAGACTGAGAACGGACTGGTGCCACATCCTACAGTGGGGCTACTGTAGAGCTAGGCCATGGCAGTCTTTCCTCCTCCCGTAACCCAACCACCTCTGCAATCTCTCATACCCTCATCCTTAAACCCTTCACGCACTTGCGAGCATTTCGTCCTGCCGCCGTCTCTGCGTGGCGTGCTCCGTTGTTCTCCTTTCCCAAGGAATAAATTGCACTGAACTCCTTTTGCCAACCTCTGTGAAGGCAGACCAAAGCAGTCCTGCCTTTGCTCTTATCTTAGAGAATTATCCTATCTCCACACACAATTTTTTTCATTTGCGCGCATAAATCATTGCCGTGCAATGACATACAACTGAGAGCCGTTTAAAAGATCGCCAAGAAAAGATTCAGACACCGTAACAAGAAAATCAGGCAGCTTCCCTAACTAAAACTGTTTTACAACTGCATTCAGAAATCACCTTACCCGACCACAGAAATCACACGCGTTCATGAGAACGCCAGCTCTATCATGAAGCTGTGGGCCATCCTCATAGGCAACACGAGAGCGCCTTGGCTTTTGCCGTTCTTTGATGGAATGCCACAATTCATACTCAGTCCTTATTAAGTCCTTATTCAAAGAAAATTCCGGCATCTCATTATGAAAGTTTTGAAGGCTTTTCCGTCATTTTCTGATGCACTAAAATTATTTCCCCACACAAGGATCAACGTACCTTTTCAACAGTACTTCTGTAAGGTATCTTCCATCAAAGAATTCTGGTGTATTTAGCCAACATTAATAAATTAATTCCTACATACTCAATATGCCAAGTTTTTTAACGTAAAACTGAGGTAAAACAACCCCCAATACCTTCTCCAGCCGTAGCTACTGAGCTAGTGTTGAGGACTGAGAACGAATCTAGATCTGTGGACTTCCAGGACATGGAATTTAGCTATAGATCTTTCTTGTCATCAACATAATCCCGTGGTGCTAACGGAAACAGTAAATGCCTATTTTTCTTTCCAGTGTCCAGCAGCTTCTATGGAACCCAGTGGCATGAAATACACCCTCAGTACTGGACTAAGTTTCAAGTCTGGGAGTGGCTGCAGCATCTTCTTGATACCAACCAACTGGATGCCAACTGCATACCCTTCCAGGAGTTTGATATCAATGGGGAACATCTGTGCAGTATGAGCCTGCAGGAATTCACTCAGGCGGCTGGGACAGCGGGGCAACTGCTTTACAGCAACCTTCAGCACCTCAAGTGGAACGGTAAATAGATATTAGGCAGAGACTCTCGTACAGTGATCTGAATTGTGGGATCTTCAGAAGCCGCTTTTGTTCGCCAGAGACCTACCTGGCAGATATCATTTGCTATTTTGCTCTGCTGCTTATATCTCAGTCCCTGTGTTGCTAAATTGATTAGATATGACATAGGCAGAAGGCTGAAGGACCAGGGGAAAGGGTATTTTTTGCATTCCAAAATTAGCCCTCTGGCTCGGCTGTAGCAGTTGCTGCTTGGACCTAACACCTTTGAGTTTTCTGCGGTTGTTGTCATACGCCCTATCTGCCATGTGCTTTCTTGCAGGCCAGTGCGGAAGTGACGTGTACCAATCTCATAATGTCATCGTGAAGACAGAGCAAACAGGTGAGTAACAGTTGGGTAACTTGTCTTTTGTTTGTGACAAAAAGGGGAAAACTGTCCATTCCAAGAGAGAGATATCAAAATGGCATTAAATAAAGTGGAAATTGCATCATGCAGAGTAAAAGAAGTAACACAAGTATCAGTCAATGTCTACTCTTTGAAATCTCGGGTAGTTCCACAATGTCTTGGTTTGCATATGGCCACTCTTCCTGGGAGAACTCTGCGGTATCAGCAGTCTATACTGGTGTTCAGATTTGGAATAGTTTGCAGTGCTCAGCGGTGCGGCTTTGTCATTCAGCAGGTTTCAAAACAACTCTTCTCACAGTACTCTCAGTTTAAAAAAAGAGGAAAAAAACTTGTTGTAAAGTCCCGTTAATATTTGAAACATGAAGAAATTTCCAAACAAAAATCTTTGAGAGGAAAAAAAGTTACATTTCAATTTCTTCATGTGTTTCCATGACACTGAAATTCGGGTGGTATTTTGGTTTGACCACATCTGCAGTTTTTCTGTGGCAGTCTGTTTTTCCAGCGTGCTCATAGCTAGATCGTTTTCCTCCCAGGATTTCGTTTCAATGAGAGAAGAACTTCAGCTCAGTTTTAGTATCTCCTGGCAGAACGAATACAGATTTGTAGTGTGCAATGTCTCCGACAAATACTGCCAGCCTGCTTATTCGGCTGACCCGGAGAGCCCAGCCTCTCCGGCCAGGAACACTAGTCACCTCCTCCTTGCAGCGGGCAAGTGTTGCGATCTGCAAACCACTCCTTGCCCGTGCCCACGTAGTGCGGGCGGTGTGCATGCAGCAGCCTCGATACTTGACATATAGGAAACTACAGTAATCCTTTAAGTCCTGATTTTTGACATCTTGGTATAGTATTAGTTCCTCCTCCCAGAGACACCAGCTGCCCATCCTGCATCGAAACCCAGGAGTAACTCGTAGCTGTGCTGAATCAGGAGTGGTGTGGTGGGGCTCCAGCGATGCTGATCAGGGGCACTGGGAGAGAGTTTCTGCATGGGGAAGAGCAGGCGGTGTGGGTTCGGGCTGCTGGGGAAGGGAGTCCTCATGAGCTGGTGGTCCAGAGGGGAAGCCTGCCTCATCCATGCAAAGACATAGGTGCTGAAAAAGGCCAGAATGGGAAGACAAGCTGTCTCCCCATGTCCTGGCTTGTAAGGCCTGTTTTCAGAGGCAGCATTAGGCAGATCAGGTGTCCAAGCAAGCAAAGGGTGTGCTATTGTAGGAACACAAGCTCTGGGTGCCCAAACATGCAGCTATTACTTAGCATGCCTGCTAAATTCCTATGTCATAAGTCGTAACTCAGCCAAACATGATGATTTAGTTGAAGCTCGTTTTTGTGTTTTTGATTTCATTTCTACGAACATGAAAAAAAAGAAGTAAAACCTAAGTTTGAACCTTACATCTCAGCTTTTCTCACCTGAATTCAACAGAAAAAGAGATTTTTAAGCTTCTTACCTCAACAATGCACTGTGAAGAGAGCAGAGATTAGGAGATCAATGTACAGGTCATAACGGCGATACTTCTGTTCTGTTTATATTGATCCATCTGACCAGAAGGTCACTGAAATTATTCCTCTTTAATCACAAAGATGGTTTTTTAGGTTAAGGACAGGAACTTGACATGCCTGGAACAAAATGGCATTTATTCTAGGATTAGGCTTTGATGTTTCTCACTATCTGCTTACATGAAGGTCTGTTTCAGAGGGGACTTTCAAGTTCTGTCATTATAGAAATAAATACTCATTATAAGCATCCTCCTGTTTTACTAGATATTTGAGAACGATTTCATTTCTATGGCACCAAGGCACTCTCATAATCACCAGGGGCTGAGAATTCAGGACTCAACTGGGTAGAATTAGAGTTGATCTGGCACAGGAAACCTCCTTCAAGGGCAGGCATAGATGATAGGCAGGAAAAGGAAGAGCCTACTACATAATTTCTCAAAGTTGGTGCTTGTGTAAGTACATTTGCCTGAATACGTGAAGACCCATCCACAATTTGAGTGAAAGGAAATAATTTCGTGCACAGCCCCTTCACTTCCTGGTTCCCTTTGCAGCTCCTTTTTTTTGCACATTTCTTTTTTCCTCAGTGCTCAATATTCACTTCTGTGCTAAAAAAATGTTCTTTTAGTGATCTGATTTTCCTTTTGGTCCTTTACCTTCAGATCCGTCGTTAATGGTGTCCTGGAAAGAGGAGAATTACCTGTACGACAGTGGCTATGGTAGCACAGTAGGTAACTAACACCACAATACTTCACGCATTTCTGAGAGGGTTTTATTCTTGTCTGAGGCTATTACTTTAAATGCCTTCTTTTTAATTCCCAGAGCTATTGGACAGTAAAACATTCTGTCGTGCTCAGATTTCCATGACGACACCGAGTCACCACCCTCCTGGTAAGGAATCTGTAATTATATTGTTAATTGTTTGTCACTTGTCCCAGAGCTACCAGCGTATAATAGTCTTTGTGGTCTTCACGTGTAGGACTGAATCTGAGCCTCCAGTGACTGTGAACCAAGCAATACTGATTCTGACAACTCTCTTTGCTATCATTATTACAATAGCTTGCTTTAAAGAAATGCTTCTCTCTTCTCTCTGTCAAGACAAAGAAGATCAAATAATCTGCCGTCTCCACGTATCTTCTAAAGTGGCTGAGTCAAAGGGGAAGATGTTAGTGTCAGAGAGACGGGACGTTCCAGCTCCACCACACTTTTCTGAGGTGCAGCTGGGTATGGGCAAAGAAGTGCCGCGTTCCTTCCCAGAGGTGCCTGCGTTTCCCTAGCGAGCCAGTGGTTCACGCCTAGCAGGTTGCTAGATTTGGGGGTGGGTTTGGGGTCAGCCCAGGGGAGCTGTAGGGCAGGCACCGAGCCCTCTGCCCAGCCGCACCAGCAGAAGGGCTTTCTGCTGGAGCCCGCTGCAGCTGACAGCGGGGCAGGCGCCTCGTGCCTCTTCACCCCTGCAGAGTATTTCTACGAGGCAGAGATACGATCTGCCTGCTCAAGGGCAGGAGAAAGAGCAAACCCATTTGCCGTAGTGCCCGGTGGAAGTGCAGTCGGGGCACACGCGTCGGGGTGCCCTGTGGGGCATGTCCCCAGGGGTGGCACGGGAGCGAGAAAGGGGGGAAGGAAAGGCAGGTCCTCTTAGGAGGCTGTTAAGCAAACAGACCTGGGGGAGGAAGCAGTGGAAGTCACGGGAGGGTGAGAAAGGAGAGCAGCCGGCTGTAGGTGCAGCCTCGCAGGTGCTATTGCTGCACTGCGGCAATCGCAGGCTCCGCACCTGCCCTTCCGCAGCATCCCCCGGCCTCCCAGCACAGCCAGTTTAAACAGACAGTTTAAACTAATGCACTCAGCAGTGAATAGAAAAAAAAAATAAAAGAAGAGAGAAACCCTGACCAGAAGAAGAAAACCACCAAACCTTAAAAAAACCCTAACCAAACACCCTTGTTTGCTTTCCCTGCCACCTCCACCCACTCTCGCAAGACGGCCACCAGGATTTCGGAGCTCTCTGACAGGACTGGGGACCTGTCGAGATCCTGGCACGGGGTGTTCACCCGCTGACTGCTTAAGCCTAGAGCTAGGGTGGCACGCCAAGGGCACAGCGCCTGTAAAGACGAAATTTGTATATCCCGTAAAAAAATAATGGCTCATTCCTGAATCATATGCAAATACCACGCAACGTTTTGTCACAAGTTTTGCAAGACGGCTTTGTTGAAACTGCATCGTAACTCTTTTCATCTGCCGGGCCCCGGCCTCCTAACACGACGTGTTCGAAACCGGTCTCCACGTAGGAGTGGAGGCAGAGCGGGAGGCTATTTACACAGCTGGAATCCAGAGTAAATCACCAGCTCGGCAGAAGGCAACTGAACTTCCAAGAATAAATCTCCAGCTAAGTGGAGCGTGACAAACATTTGCCAGCCAATTGTGGGATTTTAAGATGAGAGGGATTTGTGTAAGAGGGCAAATAAAGGACCAGGTCCTGTTGCCCTCACCTGGCGTTCCCACAGGCTTTTGATAACATCGGGGCAGTTGTAATCCGAGGAAAGGCAGTGAAATAAGCCTCATTTTACTTTTCCCCCAAGCCAAGTGAGGTTCAGGGTAGTTCCTGCTCTTTGAGAGCGGGAAGGCAAAATGCCTCAGAGCGCGTTTGCTGCTCGGGGTCAATAATTATGCCAGGCTCAGGACAGTGGAGGTCAGGCTTATCCTCACTGACCTGTTCAGTTTATGTTTCCAGTTACGTATGAATAAAGCAAGTGTGTGAAGAGCTTTGCATCTACCTTTTCACATGCAGTTATTGCAGTTGCTTGTGCAAATCCGACAAGTTTCTATGCAAATGGATATTTCCTGTGAGTCATTTTCCCATGCAAATGCCCCGGGTTCCATGAAAAGTATGATAATTGTGCATTCAGAGAAGCTGGGAAAACATGCGTGGGACCTTCGGCTTTGCTTTATAGAATTCAGGCACGAAGTATGCTGAAAAGCCAACACAGAAGGCTCTGCCTCTCCGGACTACCCCGCAGATTTTGCGAGACTCGGAGCGATCAGATGAAAGCTGTTTGTTAACGACAAGAGCAGAGCCAGGCTGTGCTGGCTTGAGGGCGGGAGGGCTGAACGTGCAGACTGCAAGGTAGGATACAGTCATGAACAGGCGGAACTTCTTTATTTCTGAAGAAAGGCTTGTGCCAGAAACCCTGTTCCTCTGGCTGGCTGCAGGTGATAAAGCGCCATCGATGAGAAATGGCTTGTTTTGTGGCTCTGAGCCATGGAACAGTATATGCACGTCCAGCTGCCAAAACCTCCTACCAGCGCAGCCCCGCTCCCTGCTCTGCCCCCCCGAACGACAACGCTTTGCCAGTTCATTATGTTTCAGTCTGGTAGGTGTTCTGTGCATCGGGACCAGCGCATACATTTCGCATTAGATCATCTCTCCAGAAACAAATAAGCCCCCAAAGATACATGCTTCTGCAAAGACTAAGTCATAATGGGACAATTCAGGATTCCTTTTATAGACGTGATCGCCGTATTTTTCTCTCTCTCACACACAACATGAGGTGAGGTATTTGTTAACCAAATTTAGGTTTCAAAAGCCAAATGTTTACCTCTGCATTCATTCTTTATTCATCAATGGTCTCTTTGTGAAGTGTGCTGATTAACATAGAGTACAGAAAACAGAACTCTCCCCCTTCCTCCTCTCTTAGATTACCTTCTGAAAAGTGATTATCTTGAAAAGAGATATTCCTTCTTTTTTGTGGTTTTATTCCTTTCAACCTGCCACTCAATGCAAACCCTTTAATCAAATTTACAAATAGGCTTCATTTTCCTTCTCTGCAGATTCTTCAGATGTGAAAAAATCGCAAGATCATACCCCAAAGTCCCACACCAAGAAGCACAGTAAGTCAATATCCATGCTCGTAATGGTTGGTTGACTGCAGGAAAAGAAACACGTTAAAAGCAAATCCCCTTCGGGAGGGAAAAGGAAGCATTTTGAAAGCAAAACTGGTTAGATGGTTATTGTGGTTGAATCCTCCAAGGATCTGACTGTTTCAGCACTGTTTGTAGTACGTTTGACTAAGTATTGTTATACTTTTCAAATTGTTTTTACCAGTGAGGGATTATGGGGAAGCAACCAAAAAGCAGTTGCCTCTGCCCTGTGTTGAGTTGGGCTGGTGGACTTGAGTAAAGGAACGATGAAGGACACACAGGATTAAATCAGGAAGGTCTGGGTACGAGCACGGCCATGCTCATGCCTGTGCCTGCCGGGTGCAGCATGCACCAGAGTCCCTACTCAGCATCTCCTTGCAGAACTCATGCATGGTGTCACAAGCAAGCTCCTGCCCCTCAGTCCTGCCACCTTCTCTCTCTCTGATATGACAGTCCTTCCACGCCCCTCATCTGCTTTTCTGCTTGTTTTGATTCAATCCGACTCTGAAGACTGATTACCGTAATTGTGATTTCTGGGCATAGTTCCATTAATGTACTTTACTGAGATTTTTATGCTAAAATGACTTTGTGTATGTCTTTTGCATCCTGTGTCATTTCCTATGTACGAGTATAATAGAAAACTTCAATATCGGTCCTTCACTCCATTTTGCAGTATTTGATTTCCTCCTGTTTCAATACGATCTCAAGACTATCTGTCTCTTCCTGACTCCTCTTCCTAACCTGCTTTGTGACTTTGCCCAAGCAGAACTAATGAACTATTTATCTGCACACTGATACTGTATTTCTTTTTTCATTGGAATATCAAGGTTGCTAATGAAAGGTTTAGATAGGACTGATCTGAAGACAGACTTGTGAAGAACTGAGGTCACTTGGTTTGCTCAGCTTAGAGAAGGCTGAGGCGTGCCCTCATCACAGTGTGTACCTTCCTCAAGGAGGGTGGTGGAGGCGGTGCTGATCTCCTCTCTCTGGTGACCAGCAACAGGACATAAGGAAACGGAATGAAGCTGTGTCAGGGAAAGTTCAGATTGGACTTTAGTAAAGGGTTCTTCACTGAGAGTGTGGTCAGTCACTGGAACAGGCTCCCCAAGGAAGTAGTCAGAGCACCAAGCCTGTCAGAATTTAAGGAGCGTCTGGACAAAGCTCTTAGTCATATGGTTTAGTTTTAGGGAGTCCTGCGAGGAGCAGGGAGTTGGACTTGATGACCCTTATGGGTCCTTTCCAACTTGAGATACTCTGTGACTCTAAGAATATAATCACAGCCTTGGCATATGGAAAAGGTCACCTTGCCATGCTGAGCTAGTCCCCTGCATTGCCAGTTTCTTCAGTTCTGCTCTCTATCATGATCTATTGAGCATGTTACTGATGCCCAGGTAGAATAGGTCCACCACATTTTGTTGGTTCTAGAAACCAATTATAATACCAAAGAAAAATACTGGGTTAGTTGACTGAAATCTACTTCTACTCATGTTGCACTCCATACTGCCTTCTACTTCCCTTTACATGTCTGACTAGCTTGTTTCATTCTTAAGTTGGTCTAAACCCTTGCACGCTTTTGAAGTCAGACCAAAGGACTGCTATCTTGTCACTAGGTTTGTTATTCCTCAGTCGTAAACTGCTACACCTGACTTGCTGAATTTATTTAATCTCTTTTTTTTTTCTTTCTGACCTGGACTTTCTGGTGCCATTTCTACAGTACTGTGGGATGGATCTGTGCTTAAACTGGGAGGTCTGCCCGTTGAACTGAGAGAGCTGGTTTTGCCTTCTCTGATATCATGGTCAAACTTTTTTATATCCTTTTCACATGCAATTTTGGCTAGCCAGGTTTGCCGCTGTCCCTCTAACCACTCTAAACCTTCTTCTGTCTTTAAGTCTACCTAAGACACCAAATACCCATCGATGCGGAATGGCTTTTCACCTCCATTGCCGTCTGTCTTTTAATTGCATGGAGATGCGGTACCTGCTTCACAGTTACCTTGGCTGTTTCACGTACTGCACAATAGTGTCAGGTTACGTGCCGTGCTGCAGAAGAATATCAGGAAAAATGGGCAAATGAGATGAGGGGAAGACTTAAACATGTTACCTTCAGGCCAGAAGCAGTGCCAAAGGCAGAAGGAAGCAGTGGGTGGTTTGGACTCTGCTTCCCCTTGTTGCTGGGGCTCCCACCTGCCTGCCACGGGGCTCAGACTGCCGAAGGCTGACACTTACCTCCGGCCTCAGTATAAAGGCTGTCAGCATTTTTTTTGCCTATGCATCTCCAAGGTGGGTGTCCTGCGCTCCAGGAGCTAACACGGAATCACAGAATCGTTTTGGTTGGAAGAGACCTTTAAAATCATCAAGTCCAATCGTTCGCCCTGCACTGCCAGGTCACCACTAAGCCATGTCCCTAAAGGACTATGGCCTGTCCCTACTGAGTGGTCACCATCTGTAGATGACACACTGTAAGAACATGACATAAAAATAGCAAACGTCACCTGGAGAGCTCTTTAGACACTCCTTCCTCCTGCCCCCTTTCCTCTTTCAGACCCTCGAGGAACTCATCTTTGGGAATTTATTCGAGATATTCTTCTCAATCCTGAGAAAAACCCGGGATTAATCAAGTGGGAAGACCGGTCAGAAGGTGTCTTCAGATTTTTAAAATCCGAAGCTGTGGCTCAGCTCTGGGGAAAGAAGAAAAACAACAGCAGCATGACTTACGAGAAGCTCAGCCGGGCTATGAGGTGAGCTGAGGTGTTGCTGTAGAAGACTGCGACACATAAAGAGACCACCTGAATGGAGAATCTGGTTGACTTTTAAAAATGAATTGGCAGCAGCACCAGTTGCTTTCTTTGACAGCCCAGTTCCTCCCAATAACTTTGAGATTGTATCATTATGTTCTTTTTTGCCTTTTCTTCCCCCCACCCTGTTTCTGTATACTACAACATATATAATGAATAACGTACATATGTTTGATATATATAGGCATCCTGTTGCTGGCCACCCAAACAACCAATGTAGGAAGGAAACATGGTTGTAGCAAGCTGAAAGTTCACCTGGTACTGAACTGGGAAGGCTTAAATGGCCCAGTAATGGTCAGAGACCTTGTTATTTCCAGCAGTGTTCAGAAACTAGACATAAACAACCCCCCCCCCACCCCCCACCCCCATTATCTTCCAATAGGTTTACAAATTCTATGCAAGTTTTTTCTTTGCTCTTTGCAAGGACGTTGAACATTTGCAAAGAACATTGTATATTTTGAGCATTTTCCCATAATCTATGGAAGTTCAAAGTGTATTTTTAAAATGGAAGCTGAGATTCTTTCCTGGTCTGGTCTCAGATCCTGGCTTATCTAGAAAAACAACCCCATGTAACCTCATAAGAGTGTGTGATAAATATGGCAATATGCCGTGACCTGACAAATGGTGAAATTCAAACTCAGAATATAATTAATATAAAGTAAAACAAAGACATCAATTTTTTCTTCTCTTTCAGTTATAACAATCTTAGATAATTTATATATCAATAGAAAATAAGACTTTTCAGCTAGCTGAGGGATTGCCTCATTGTCAGTGCCCTTTGAGGACCATAGGTGAATTTAATCTTAAACCATTTTCTATGTTTTTATTTTAACAGATACTATTATAAAAAGAAATCCTGGAGCGTGTGGATGGTCGGAGATTAGTATATAAATTTGGAAAGAATGCCCGTGGCTGGAGAGAAAATGAGAATTAAATATGTCAAGAAATAACATTTAGAACACCTGGATGTAAATATTCAAAGACTATTTTCTTATATTTATGTGCCAAACCGGGGTGAAAAAACCATTCTGCTTCTGTCGGGAAGAAGGAACATTATCATTATTGGTGTTAAAATTATTTTATTTGAAGTATGTCCTGTATGGGGAAAAAATGTACACAGTTTTCTGTGATATAAGATAACATTATAGAATTATGATTATTTTTCCCTTCTTGTGAAGTTTTTCTCTCTTTTTTTTTTTAATCATACAGGCAATGTGATTTAGTCACGCAAAGAAAGGGAAGGAGTGAAATACTAGGGCATTTAGGGAGTACGATAATCCACTCTGGAAGGCAACTGTAAGTGGAGGAAACAGTAAAGCATCTCTGAGCCAAGTAGTCTTCTTCCATAGTCGGCTGGTTTATAGCTTTCGTTGGCCAATATCACTTGTTCCTTCCCTCCTCTTGTTTTTGAGTGTTTTAACACTTTGCTGGCTTCCAGGTGCTTTTGTTGAGTCAAACGTGGGTTCCTCTTCAGTTAGCTTATCTCAGCCACAGAGAGCCTTGACTCTGCAAGGTGGCTGTCAGCAACTCTTTGGAGAACCCATACTACCTCCACCACTGGGACCTTCTTTTGTAGGCAGAAGTTCAGGACCTGACCTTACCCGGTGCTGAGTATCCTCCCTAATCTCCAAAGGGCATTCAGCTCATCCCAGGAAAAGGGCTATGTGTTCTTAACAAGCAGCTTTGAGGTGAACTGCAGGAAGAGAGTCAATCTCAGGGGCCAAAAGCTGTTGAAGGAAGATAATTGTTTTCTGATGGGCAACCTTACTAAAATGCACCAGTTTCCCAGTAGATGTATGAATACTCCTTCCACTCTCTTATAGTCCTAATTAAACATTCAAACCCATGCCATCTGAAGCAGTGAGGAGGTGGGCAAGCAGAACATATTAATCCCATAGAACGAGGTAGAAGTCTCCCCAGTTCCTTCAAGTCGTATGATCCTCCTGGCAGGTCAAGTCTCACTTGGACAGATACTTTCAAAAGACCTTTGAGAAACACAAAGCTCTATTGCATGTAAAATATTAGTTCCCCTTGCTTTTCTCAAGTCTAACTCTGTTTCTATTGTATTTGTATTTGTCAACTGTATTTGGGATTCGTAGTTGGAGAAAAGACACCAACATAAAGACACTGAGATTTTGGGGACTTTCAGGTCTGGGTCAGTATTTTGGGCTCACCTCTAGCAGTGCTATGTGGAGGCTGAATGTTTATTGGCAGCTTTTTCTTTCTCCAAGTCACAAATGCTTCCTGCTGCCACCAAGCACGCGCAGAACATGGGGCAATAAAAACTAGACGAGACAGCACTTCACCAGGAGTATGTGCAATGTGGGAACGAAGAAACAGGATTTTCTTGGTGATGTTAACAGAGGTGAAACCAAGATCGATTCCAACTCAACTTTTCAGGGATGAGGAATTTGGTGAACAGTAACAAGGGTTGAGAAGTCCAGGACAAAAAAAGAAAAAAAGGAAAATTAAGAATATTAAATCCATCCAAAACCCATTTCCTCAGGATTTGAATCCATATTAGCTTGAAATGCATCAAGGTGCAGCTGGAGGTTGTAGGATATTTAATTTTTTGTTCCTCTTAAAAGGAAAGAGAGATGAAACCAAGAGACAACAGAATTATCAATATGAAGGTTATCAAATGTGCATAGCAACAATTTGTAGGCAAACATGAGAGCCTAACTTGTTATCTACACATGTAGGGCATGTCAAACAATAACACCACCTCCTACGCTGTGTATGCCAGAGCTGTCACCATCAATTACCCATACATGACAATTTTTACTTTTCATAACCTGGGTGGAGAGAGGTTCATCTTATTTACAAATCAAATAATAAGCCTCTGTACTTCAAAGCATTTCTTTCCCTCAGTTTATCTCTCTTTTTTTTTTTTTTGACTGACTGTGCTAGCCTTGCTTGCTTTTGTGCAACTCAATAATTTCCTTTTTTTTTAGCTTGATTAGCTACATTCCACTTCCTTTGCCATCATTTTGTAGTTCATATAACAAGAGCCAAGGCCACCAGATGAGACGAACAACTTCACTTTGCTCCGAAGACCATTCCTTCCCCCACCCCACAGATATTTGCAGCCCTTTGCTCCATGCTCTTTACCCTCTGCCACCCCCCGTCTCCAATCCACACCTTGGGTGAAAATCTGAAATCAGTGGTACGGTTGCAAATCCACAATACTTGTTGTACCTTATCTCAGGTTAACCACAGCTTACAGCAACTGATTGTAATACCTTCATAAAGCTGCTTTCTACCAGATCTCTCACCAAACTTCATGGAAGATAAAATAAGCTTGTGATATACACGTGTCACCACTCGGTTACCGACCAGCAGCTCAACCTGCTTTTAAAAGTTTTGAAAGCTAAAGCTTTATTTAGAAGCATACCGTATAAATCTAGAGAGTGATTTACGCTGAGGTGCACCATAAACGCCAGTCTTCCACCACCACGTCTTTCAGCATGTGGAAGTCGTGCAAGTCTCCGATCCCACTCCGCAGAACTTTTCAGACGAGTTACTTGTCATTCAGCATTACAATAGCGTGAAGTTGGAGTAGAAGCCAGCCACGTTTACTCTGTTTTACAAATATAACCTTTGCCTAAGACAAACACGAAGGACTGTTTAAAACTACAGTTCTTGCCAAGGACGGATGCAACCAACCATAGGGAGTCTTTACCAGACCTAAGCAAATGGAGAAAATGAAGAGATGAATGTTTATGTAAATTACTATTTAAACGAAACAAATAAAAAACATTTCTGATTGCTCTTTTATTTTATGTTTTAGAGGCTGAGCAATCACATTTTTAGATGTATCCTTTAAGTTAGCAGCTGCTGAAGTAGTAGCACCACGTGTATAGATTTTTATTGTACCATAATTTTTCGTATGTATAAAGCTCTAGATAGGAAAGTATAGTATATTTATATAGTTACACGCAAATCACAGCGTCAAAGGTGTGCTCTCAAACTATATTTTCTGCACAAAATTAGGGCAACCTCCTCTAAAAACATCCTGAGAAACTATGTAGGCTGGTGAACTACACAGACATTGAAATGTTTAGGTACATTTTCATCTTTCTTCCTGCAGCACATCGCGTAATCCCTGCTTGCTTCTCACAGCATCGTCTTCAATGTACACGTGTGGAAGAGAATCCACATTAGATATTTCACTAGTGCCATTGTAAATCTCAGCTTGGAGACTATGTATCACAAAATGGTTCTAAGGACTGTTTCTATTTTTGTGGATATGATACAAATTCAAATAAACACTCATGAAAGAAAATTTCTGATTAGTCTTGATGTATTTATGCCTTGAGATTGGAAGTGGCTAGTAGGAATTCTTTCAATATCGGAGAATCTTTCAGTATCGGCAAAAGGACGGACGTAACCACCGTGAAATCCAATTTACTAGTATGCTGAATGGCCCATCTCTTGTGAAGACTGGATTTCCAAACCTGTTTTACATCTCGCTGGAATACTCAGTTATGTCGACACAGCGAGATTGCCATTCTTGTTCGGCTGCTAAACTTCACAGAGGTCTTACTTCAGCACTGATTTAACTTCCAGGTATTTTGAAGTGTGTGCAAGGGCTAGGCTGATTAAGGATGCCATTACTCACGCCGAGCATTTTCTTTTCTGAATCAAAGCAGCTAAAACGATGAAATCCTGTCCTTCGTGTTATTTTTCCATCTACGTGGTGGCTACAAAAACATTCAATGACCAAAGAGAACACCTCTCCTGATTTGCTCTGCAGCTTGAGGAAGAAACAGTGAAAACCCTATAATTAAAAGTCAAAGTGGGCCCTTGTGGCATTTACACTTCGGGGCAGGGGGGGTGTCTGGTACATGCTGTATCATCACGATGCGAGGGTGCAGGGCATGGACCTGCAATGAGTCAACTCCAGCAAGTCTGGAGTCAGACTTGAATCTCAAACCAGGAGCTTCACTGCACTGGGACAAACCACACCGTCATGCTCTATGATCTGCCAGTGCACTTAATTCTAAGCGAGTGATTCCACTGCAGTTGGAATGATGTATATGGATGTTTGAGGATGGTGCCTCTGAAAGTGGTCAGTCTATACTGAATCAGCCTATATTCAAACCCAGATTGTCAAGGAGCTCCAACATTATGTCCACGTAAGCAAGAGGACGTGTTTGAATCTCAAACACAGGTACAACCCCCGTGTTCATCACGCAAAACCAGGCCGGTGCCCCAAAAGGGCTGTCATAGTTTGAGAACTTGGGAGTCCCAAGCCAGGTTTCAAAAGGAATTGGAACCAGATTTCTAGCAAGTTCAGACTGAGTTTTAAACAAGCAGACAGCTGGTTTTCCGGTAAATAGCTGAGCCTTTTGTTTCCAGCAAGCCAAGGCCAGTATTTGAGAGAGAGACAAAGGAGAATATTGTTTGGAAACGTGTGAATAAACACGCACTTAAAAAAAAAAAAACCAAACCAAAACCCAACTCTTCGGTTGTGACTTAAAATCAAGCAAGACTTCAGCCTTCAGCTGCATTCTGAGGCCATATGAAATAAAACCCAGAGTTTGCAAATCCCATGTAAACCGAGGATAAGCAAGCAGAGTGCTGTAAGCAGAGTCTACCAAGCTACACCTAAACTTGGTACAAACTTGTGAGTATGTCTGCGTCAAAGACAAATGAGAATTGCTTCAGGTAAGTGACATCTGGTGCTGCAGAAAGATGAGCAATGAAGAGTTACCAATACTAATAGCTTCCAAGAAGTGTAAGTGGGGTAATTATCATCATTTACAAGACAGATTATCTACCTGGGTTTCCAGTATTTGCTCCCGTGTTGTCGGAGCTTTGCTCAATGCGGTGTAAGTCCTGAGCTTTGCACCAGCCAAGAATTTCCTCCAGCAACCACTCACGCTGCCTTTCCCCAGGTATTTAGCTCCTGCAGTCACCTGACTCTGTTTCAACACATGGAAAATTAGAGAAAATAACAGGGAAAATAAAAAAAAAGCAGGAGAAAGAGACTGCGTAGATGGGCAGACCTTACTTCACCAAACAATTCTGTGTGGAAATGCAAAGGCTGTATGCATAAAAAAAAATTGATGACATCCAAGTCAGTCTATTTATAGTCTTTCCATCAGAGGCTGGTTGCAAAAATTAAACATAAATGAGAATTTACAAGTCTAATTATAACTGTAAGGAGAGCAAGAAATTAGAGCAATACGTCTGTGTGCACCGCATAATCTTGTGAGCCTAAAAAGGCTTTTAATTATGAAAGTAAAATGACGGAAGCACTCTTTCTGCTGAAGAATTTCCCCCTCTGTCTTCAGAGTGGTGTGACAGTCTCCTTTGCTTTCATCTGCCTTTGAATTTCCAATGCAGGGAACGCAGAGGCTGATTACTTCTGTGAAAAATTAGAAACAAGCTCCAGAATGTACGTTTGAATTTAAGGAACCTTGCGTTGTTTCTGCAGGAAAAGCCTAACACCAAGATGTATTTTACAAGAGTATTTTCATGTTCAAAATCTCTCATTTTGGCAACTTGTGTTACTGAAAACTAAACAGATTCCCAACATATCAGGAAAATAACACTAAATAAACCAGGAGAATTTGGGGTTTTTGGGCCATTTTATCTTACCTTTCGAGGAAAGGTTATGTAGTGGCCTTCCTTTTATCATTTTGTTTCTTCCTTTTATATTATATCGTTGCACCAGCAGCGAATCTGATGTAACAAATGGAGTCATCCTTTAAAAAATATTTTGGATTTTCTATATCCTATCAAGCAGATGAAGACACAGGGAAATTTTAGATGCTGACAGCACCTGCTGAATCTCTTTCTCTGTAAAGTAGACACGTACGTTAGGGCTGTATGCACGCCGACATGCCCTGGGTGGGATGTTCCCACAGGAACGGGCTTGACTAAATCTCTTAAAGTAACTGTTACATTAATACGCTTCTAAAGATCTGTTAGGCAAACTATTCAGCAACGATAATGTAAATCCAAACGTGGGGAGAAGCCCCAGAAGCAGGCAGACTGTCAAAGGAAGGTCCAAGAGAGCGCTGGTGATGCTTTTGTACTTCTCCAGAAGTTACAGAGATGAATGGAGGGTTGTGAGCAACATTAATCACGAAGCTCGAGACTGCATGAAAACCCCACGCTCACTATGTTGGCAGCAGCAGCTCAGAGTTCAGCTGCCCTTCACTGGAACTGTTGTTCCGGGTTGAGGTTTTTCTAGGAAAACCCTAGTAATGAAAATTCCTGGGTAAAAACGATCTGCGCCTGGCAGCTGGGATTATGTTTTGCCTGGAGTGTTATGGTTCACAGCAGATATGACAGAAGGAATTATATTTTTCATTAAAATTAAACGACCTAAGGACCTGCCCCATGAATTTTACATCTGGACGGATCCTTGTTGCTGCCCTGCTTGCCTTCCTTTCTACCACAGGACCTCATCATGTTTCACTGCTGTCCTTGATGCACGCCCCTCATATTTTTGACCCAGAGTATTTGATCAAAAGTATTCCTTTGAATGCTAGATGAGAAGAGGGAAAATCTGGGCACAACTATAAAAATCTCAGCACTGCACATTTTTTTTTGCCTCTCAAATCTTGTTGCGGAACAGGGAGACCGGCTGCGCCAGAAGCGCGGAGTCTCTTCCTAGAGCTCGCCTCAAGGCTTGCTCAAGAGCAACACGAAACACGCTTTTGTCCCATGCCTTTACAAACAAGGCTGCTGCATATGCAACACCTCTTGGCCCTGGGGACGTAGGAATGCTTCATAAATATTTGTGAGCTGGTGGTGTACGTTTTGTGTATGTCTTGTACTTCATTTTTCATTCGTACCTGAGCCTGCAGTTTTATGCTGCTCTAGATGATGAGATAGATTCTTCTGCCAGTGATTTAGTTCAAGTGATTTATTAAGTCAATCAGATCACAAAATGAGATTAGCAGGTGGAATATTTATTGCAACTATCACTAGTTGTGAAAAACGCTTTATTTCCATTGGCAGATGCTTATTGACTGATCTCAGATTTTATATAAGTATATGATATGCACTAGGATTTCCTCATTTCAGGCTATGGGTGTTTCAAGGAGGAGTGAACGCCTTTTGAAGCAGCGATTTCAGTATCAGTGACGCATCTTGTGAGTCTGGCAGAGGAGCCTCCCCCTCTCTCCTCCAAGAGCAGTGAAGAAACTACTACAGCACCAAGATTCTCTGAAATCCTCCTTCCCAGACCTGAGGGTGTTCAGGGGCTGAACACAACACCTTATGAGCTGCTTTTTAAAGCTTTGTTCTGAATCTTGGGAGCTTTGGGCAGTACTATGACCTGCAGCACTCTGTGGCAAGGAGGTTATTGTGCTTCACAGCCCTCTAGGGAAGGCTGCAGGATGGCTCCATAGCAACTTAGGGGTGAGGAGAAGCGTTGCGTTTATCCAGGTTGCAGCCTCTAGAGACTGTAGGATTCACTGTGTGCAGAGGTTTAGTGCCACTGTACACCCTCATCTCCCAGGCTGCAGGTCCTGCATTTCTCAGATGTGCCAGGTAGATGTAGGCTGAAGATTTTTTATATTCTTGGAGAAGCAGCCCAAATGCCGTGACTGTGAGAGCTGAGAAAGGTCAGGAGGACAACGGGACTGTTGAAACTCCTGGAGATGATGCTGCCACGAGGATGCTGAGACACAGCCTTCTGCTGTAGATCATGAAGTGCTCTGGGGGAGTGGACTGCACTTTCTCCTTCAAGTCTTGCCAGTTTTGCTCACTATTTGTCAGCTCCTGCCTCCAAACTTTTCTCCCATTCTCTTTTCCTGAGTGGGGCGGTTATAGCACTGCTGACTGTACCCATGGAAACTGCCCCTTCCCTGGAAGGGAATGTAAAGAGTTTGTCTATCAGCCTTCTGGTCTTCTGAGCTGCCTTTCATGAGCTAAGATCAAAGTAGCCCTTTTGCTCTAGCTTACAGGCATATAGGCTGTGATTTTACCAGGGAAATTTGAAAGTGCACCTCAAATCCGCGACCAGGGATCTCTAACTGAGTCATTGCAGTTTGGACAGAAAGGAGGATCACACCACCGGTCTGATGTTGCCCCATTTCCTGTGGACTACTACTGGGTACCTCTTGACACAGTCATCTCAACAAGCCAGTGCCCAAACACTGACAGGAGACGGAGAAACAATATTCACCACAAAGACTCACTGACTGCAGTCTTATGCTGTCTAAGATCCCTGCATTTTCAAAGAAAGCTTAAATAGACAGATGATTAATTAAAAAAAAAAAAAGAGGGGTGGGAAACGCCTTGAATTTCATCCTTCTCACGGCAGATACAATCATCCTGGCTCAGGTAATTAGCTGTACCTGAGATGATGATCACTCATTTTAGGAGTATATAAAATCTATGAGTTGTGATGTGAGGCAACCTGCAATTCTCCATCCATCCTTCCAGAGTTCCCTCTGTACTCTTATATCTCTCTCTAAATCGTACCTCCTCTCCTGGGGGAAGGCTCACCAGAGCTTATCAGATTCAATTACTGCTGTTTCATATCAATGTTCTCCTGTGAAACCAGCATACAAATAAGCCGAGGTTACCGCCATACCCCAAACAATTACAAATGCTGGTGATTCACCAGTTATTCATGCCAAACCAATATTTTTCAGTATTTTATAGTTCATGAGTGAAACATTTCAGCATGTTCAGGCTGAAATCATTGGCATGCCAGAGGCATTTAATGGAGAAGGGCACTCTGCACAGGGACGCATGGCACGTTCAGCGGCTGTCACGCAATCACATACGACTTATGGCCACCCTTAACTTTTCCAGTAGATTTGGGGGTGAGGGGATAAAAAAAGTTATGTTTACTTTCAAGGAAATTTAAATGATAAAGCTAATCCAATCTATTACCTTGCTGCCACTGGAAGGGGGACACATTTTGCCCCTCCTTCTCCCCAGACTTATCCCTGGCACGGCTCGGCTCCTGCCCGCCGCTGTGACCGCTGCCCAGCCATGCTGGTCCCCACGGCTCACAGGCTGCCCAATGGCCCTGCACACTGATGCACTTCAGTAGAGCTCTGACTGAGCTGACGCGGGTGAGGGAGCAAAGCACTCAACTGTGTCAGCCACCCTCATACCCACCACTGCCAGCATCTGCAGAGGACTGGCAGCATGTCAGATGGAGCCGTTCCTCAATTTTGCTATAAAAACAGAGATCAGGGTTGGCAATGCTGAAAATGTGAAGAGCTGCAATAAATTTTGAGGCTAACAATCACCCTTTGGCTCCCTAAAATCTGAGCTCACTACCTCAGTGAAGGAAAGCAATTCACATGCTGGGCTGTGTGCTCGTACGGGCAAGGAGCAGCCCAGTACTATCAAATTTAAGGGGCAGAATACAAAGACCCATTGTTGGTGTCCCAGCATCTGAGCAAGCACCGTCTCATCCCAAGTCTGTTCAGGTGCCGTGAAGTTTGATCTCCACGAACACTTGTAAGGAGACTTGCTCTTTATCTTGGTTTCCATCAGACGTAATTTTTCAATACACATACTATGAAAAGTTGCATGCTGGAGTTCAAACCCCTTTTTTTCTGGTGTGTAGAAAGAATTTAATTCACTCTGCACGGATAACCCATTTGTTTATACTCAAGTTAAGAACAAAGCCAGCTAATAAGCTTTGCTGTCACCTTTAATAAATGCTCTCACAAGATAATAACTCCATGCAGCGACGCCCAAGGACCATCAGCATTTTTGAAGAATACGTTTCAAGAAAAAGTCACACTCTAACAGCCAGCAACACTGCGAGGAATATTACAAAATGGCATTTTGGTCAGACATCAAGGTTACAGGGGACCTATGGGCAGAGAACCTTTAAGCACCCGGAAAAAGGTGCATCAGCAAGCTTTTCCTCAGCTTGGAGGAAGGCAAGTCTGGAAGCAGGGCCTTATCAGAAGCCTATGACCCAGCTCAGCCACCATGTGAGACACCTTGAGCCTGATTGCAGATTAATCTAGTCATAGCCTGTTCACGCTGACTTGAGATCCCTACTGAAAGGGCAGCTCTGACTCCCCTGTCCTGCTGCTCTGTGCCTGTGGCTGGCACCAGTGCTGCTGCGTGGGTTGGCCTCACTAGATAGATCCCAAAATCAGCCTGAAATGAAAAAGAGGAAATTTTTTGGTTGGATCTGCACCTCCTGAGGTCACAGGATCCTCAGTGCCAAGTCAAGGGAGAAGGTAGAAACCTGCAGTCAGAGGAGCAGGAGCGGAGATGACCTCCTTTAGCAGCTGTTTCCAGTTAGATCAGCACAAGCCAATTTGCTAACCCTCAAGTGATCGCCTGCTTCATGGAGGGGACCAGGGGGCACCTAGTAGGTGTACTATGCTTTGATAAGTATAGCAACACCTTTCCTTAAATTTTGTATGGTAATGAAAGAATTCTGCAATTTACTTTTGCCGTAATGTTTCGCTGGCCTTAAGAGTGCTTTTGTACACCTAGCAAAGCACAGGTCTCCAGGGACCAGTGGGACGGGGTGTGAAACTGGGGAACTGCCCCGCCTGCCCCACCACTTAACACAAAATGTGGGAATCCAGGATGATCTCAGACCTCCTCTGCTAAGCAGCAAAGATGAGTTTATTGAGGAGCCACAGGGTGTTAGCTTGGGAAAGGTACCTCCCACCAGCGAGTGCCCTCGCAGGATGGTGAGGAGGTCCCAGGAGTCACAGGGATCGCTGACACTCTGACATCCATGCTGTCTGGGAAGGTATGTATGGCCCACGCTGCTCGGGGAGTAAGGGAAGAAGGAGGATCAAAACTGCTGATTAATGGGTTTGGGGGTTTTTGGGGGGGGGATGGCAGTGCATATCATCTGGATAAAGAGATGTGTTGTAAGTGGGGGAATATATGTTTATATTTTGAACTTTTGAAACCTTTTCCCGCTGGAAACTTGGTTGGACTTCTGATCAGCCATGCCCACGCAAATTAACATCAGCAAAAAAAGGAATGAGACCACACTGGAAAGGTAAAAGAATATGAGTTAGAAGCTTCACATCTGCGAAGATGAGTTTGGGGAATAACTTCTGGACGGTGCAGCTTGTCCTTGCGAAGGGCTGGTTGTGTAGCTGGAGCTGCGCTGTGCTTGCTGTGCTGCAGCACACAATCAGAGTTAGAGACCATTGTAACCGTAATGACTGAAGTTGCGGCGTGATGCATCTAGTCCTTTTGAACTCTGGATGCTGCATTTGCATATTAGAATCTGAGAACAATTACCTCATGCCTCCTAAGGGAAGTGGTTGAGGCCCCATCACTGAGTACCAGAAGGGCCTGATTTTCAGAGGCAGTGAGCAATTACCTAGCCCATGAAAAAACCAAGATGGAAAATAAACTGCAGATAACAATCTGTATGGGCAGAGGGATAGGAGAGGTGTGACCTATTATGTTTTTTTCCATTTCACACTTTATGATTTGGCTGTTTGTGTTCACCTGATATGCTAGTTAAAATAATAAAATAAAATAAAAAACCACTGTGTGATCAACCCACACAGCTCCATTCCTCAGTCAGTTCCCACACCTTCATTTCCCAGCCCATTCAAAAGGCTGGGTTGAAAAACAACCCAAAGAAACCACAAGTGGTGTGGATCATCACAACACTCCAAAAGCTTGGTTACAGACAATTAATTTCTTTGGGCTAGATTATTCCCTGGGTTTCCACATCTGTCCAAAGGTGAAAGGCAGGATAAAGCTTCTCCCACCTCATGTTGAGCAGCAACTACAGGTGTGATGCCTGGGTCAGGCATCTGTTCTGCACATGCCTTCCCAAGGGCAAGGGCGCAGGGGTCAGGTGGAGTCCATAGTGTTGCTTCCCGGACAAGGGGAGATAGGAACTGCTCTGGAGGAGTAAAAGATGCTACTTGCTTCCAGAAGCAGTCAGGAAAAAATAATCCAACCAACTCTCACTGAGTAGATTAGAGGGGGTTTTTTGAAGCGAGATAACTACAAGTATCCTTTCAATGTAGCCTTACCTAAGGAACCGAATGTAGTAAGAGATCTGTGGTCCAAACATTGGGTTAGCAGACAGCGGATCCCTTTGATGGCTGGGGAGGCTGAGATACTGCAGTACAGTGTCCATCCTCCTATGCCCGCCGTGTTCCAGTGAGAAAGCAGGCCAGGGCACTGGTGAAAATAAATGCACTGGAGGTGCGTCGAAATGGAAAGAGATAGCACTGAAAGAGTTAAAGTTTTACTACTGAAGATGTTCTGCAGTGTGCTGTTTCTCTCTACCAAATGCAATAAAGCATAAATCATAACTATGACCTGGATCATTACCTGCGTGTGAAAATGTACCCACATGATCACACGGTGGTTTCCCAGAAAAAGTCAATATCTGAACTGTGAAATCCAAACTTGTGAATCACTCCCAGCGTGTGTCCTCTAATTTCTCACCAGCAATGTCTGATATTTTTTTTGTTTTCATCCACCTGTTGTCTTAAGGTAATGGAGCTGGAGGCTTCATCCTTTTTTTCCTTTAGTGGACCTGTCAGTGTGTTTCTCCTAAATAGATCCTGCTTTTTGATAATTGGGGCAGTATGCTCATTCCTCTGTGGAGCGCTCGTGGTTACTTATTAAGGGACTCGTTAGGTGTGCATGAACACAAAATGCACTGTATTGGTTTTGGCCACTTGACCTTGCAGTGGGATGGATCCAGCTATTTCAGACGGGTCACTGTGCCGTGTTGTGCTCCAGACACAAACCCCAAGTGATCGCAGCAGCAGCACTGGTCTCAAGAATTATTCCGGAGTGGGATATGCTTGAAAAGATTATTTCTGCAGAGCCTGGGAATATAAATAATGTTTTCTGTTTTATTAAACAACCGTTATTTTCTGCCCTGATCTGGAGAAAGCAATAGTTTGTCAAGCGAACCAGTATATCCACAGATGAGGCAGCTCAGGTAGTGGCCTCGTCGAGAGGGCTGCTCGTAAACCTTTAACCTCCACTTTGGGACTGCGTTTTATTTTACCATGTAGAAATCATAGCCCAGGTACTGAGCATCAAAGGCACATTACAACGGCGTTTTAAATCTTGATACATGTAGCATGATATGGAAGAGGGAAATTGCTGTGCTGAGTTTTCCCTTGATGGTGTCCCAGGGGAAAACAGGAAGGAAATACTGTCTTCTTAAATTAAGCACATTTTTTCCTTCTTTTTTTCTTTTTTTTTTTTCAGAAGGTGTGTTACAAATAAGTAAAAGCAGCCATGACTTAACTTCTCATGATTTAAACGCAGTAATATTTTTTAATTATCTTGAAAGTTTATTTTTTTAAATATATCACAATATTAAAAAAAAAAGTAATTTTCAGTTTGGAATAAATTTTGTTTGTTTTCCCTTTTTTCACTGTCCTCACCTGACTAGTAGAGCATTTTTGAACTTTTGAAACTTTTTCCCGCTGGAAACTTAGGTTGGACTTCTGATCAGCGACGCCCACGCAAATTAACATCAGCGAAAAAAGGAATGAGTCCACACTGAAAGGTAAAAGAATATGGAGTTAGAAGCTTCACATCAGCTGGTCTTTTCCAAAATCCATTCCAAACTGCTTTAGAAAAGTGGCCAAGGCAATCTTTGAGTTGTGGACAATGACACTCAAAAAAGAAAAGCAGAGATCTGGTAAACAGAATATATTAATAAAGACGCTATATTGATGAGAAGAAGATGACCAAGGCAAGATGACCATAGGTCAGGAAGTGTAACTTCAAGTTCTCCAAACTTATTGCTACAAATAACCAGTCTACTTGCAAAACCCTACAAAAGCCACAGTGGGTTATTTCCAAGCAACATTCCAGCCCATTCTACTCCGTGTAGCAGGACAGCTGCCATCTCTTGGGAATAGGAGAGAGGCAGTGTAGGTTCAATGTGCTGGGGGCTTTGACGTGATGCTGCTTCATAGGATACTTTCATAAACAAGGTATGGAAACATGGTCTTGATGAACTTACTCCAAACTGTGTTCAAGCTGGATTGCAAAATTGTGCTCCAGGAGTGGTTATTAGTGATTCACTGTCAAACTGATTAATGTGGCTCTGCTGTTGATCTGTCATGGGCCAAGTCCCAGTCAATATTCCCATTATGACTTTGGTCATGAAAAAAGAGAGGCAGTTTAGTGAGTTGTAGGTCACTGCCAGCTGGTGAGATGCGGTCAGCCCTTTGAAAGAAGGGATGAAAATTCAAAAATGTGTTGACACATCACCAAAGTGATCTCAAATAAGTAAAAGGCCATTCCAGACAGACAAAAGCAAGATCAGTGCTCAATGTGTTGCACAAATGTGCAGCAGTGTGCACAAATAGGAGATGGTAAATGACTTGTTCGTTGTTTGTAGAAAAAAGGAATGTGACTTTGCAGTGGATCACAGGTTAATCATGAGTTGGCAGTGCCATGTTGTCATGAAAAATAGATGAGAAGGTGTAATAGGTGTGACAACTGTGAGACAACAACGCTTGGCTCTCCAGGCTGCTCGGCAGACGGTGAGACCTGCTTAGCGACAATATCACATCCAGCTTTGGACACTGTACTGCAAGAAAAAAGAAAATAAAACAAACCCAGGAGCCTGTAGTGTAACAAGGAGGGGCTGGAGATCTACTAGACAGTTTTATGCGGAAAGATTGGAAATTCAGGGGTTTTTACAGAAAAATGGTAAACAGTCTTCAGACATGTAAAAAGTTCCCAGAAAGGGAGATAAACCTTTCCCCATTTCCCGTGAAACAAACCAAGACATAACAACCTAAACCATACCAAACAAAATTCAGGTTGGATGCACGCGAGAGATTTGTGAGGTGCAGATAGGAATCCCAAACAACAGCCATTTATGAGAACAGGTTTAGACCAACATCTTCGGGGGATTCACAAGTGCTGCTGATCTGTCCTTTGGATGAGGGCTGGACTGGCACGATCTAGATCTCGTCCAGCTGGCTTTTTATGACTCTGCAATTGGTCTTCAGGAATCATGCAGGCTTTGATGAAACAAGGATGTCTACAGGGAAGAATTTTTTTTTTTGTTTCTGAAAAAAAAATCAAAAACATTTTGCATAAATATTTTTTTTAAATATTCTGGCCAATACACATGTATTGACAGTTTGTAAAGTTGCCTTTGCTAGGATTTTGCTGCTGTACTTGAATCCTTGTTCTGTATTCTGCAAGAAATTCAAGGTGGTTCTGGGGCGGAACAGCAGCATACGACACACCATTTAAATCAGAACATTTGCAAAATTCAGACTGGCCACAGGACAAGGGGTGAACAGGTCACAGTGACCTACACTTGAGTTGTGTTTGAGCCCCACCTATCTAGCCTATTCAGGAGTTGTTTACTGTGTCCTATTTCCCTGCAGGTGAGTGATAAAGCAAGTTCAAGTTTGAAAGGATAAGAAAGGTTGTTGATGTCATTAGGTTGTGGGGAGTGCTGACCCAGATTGGTCTACTATTCTACACCGCGCATCTTGTGCTGCAAATAACTGCCCTTCTATCTACAAAAAGATAAGACAAGAATTTTTCTGTGTGTAAATAATAGTTAAATAGCTCATCTGGGAGTAGTATCCTCAACCTCCTTTTGACCCTGTGCCTCGAATATGTGCTGCCAGAAATAGAAGTACAATTACCCTCCTTTACACGCATTTCCTACACAGCAAATGAAGTTGAGATCTGTTTGGTGGTTTTGAGATACTTATTACCTGTGTAGACTTGAGCTGAAACAAATTCCTTGAAGTCATCCAAATAAGAGAGATCCTGAACTTGAATTGTGTCTGCAGAGGCAGCTGCCCTGTGCTGGGATCATTCCTTTCTGTTCATTTCGCTATCGCAAAGCACTCAACGGCCGAGTGGAGACACCCTCATTTCTAGTGAAATGCTTTTGGTTTTGCTGCAAGTGTTAAGAGAATAAAGTTTGATTATTCTGGGGGATTTTGTTTTAAAAAAAAAAAATTCTTATGAAAACTTAGCAGTCTGTGGAAAAAAAAAAAGACAACTCTGAAAAATGCAAACATAGATATTTCTGGTTTGACAGAAAAACCCATCCATCCAGTTAACCAGCCCACCAAGGTGGCTTTTTTAATGAGAAATTAAAACTTTTAGCAATTCCATTCTTGTTGTTGAGACAATGGAGGCCCGGTGGAGGGTGGATACGTGGAAGAAAAGAGTTTCAAAAGAAACAGAACAAGTTAAAGGAGTTTATGCTATGTTTTTGCTTTCACATATCATGCGTAGATAATCTCATTTGCAATACTCTTTCATTCTCTGGTTTCAGTCTTTAGTTTCAGCCTTCAGTTGAGTTCTCAGTAGCAGCTAAAGAGAAAAAGAAGCTGAGAAATCTTACGCATCACTGAACTTGCATATTGCACCAACAAAGCAACCAGAAGAGGAGAACTGGCCAACCAGAATACAGCTGATACAAACGAAATACTTCAGCATCAATCTACTAAGTTGAGTAACGTTTGGTATGTAGCAGGTACTAACCAAAGGCTGGCTGCAGCCTCCAAGACTGATCATCTAAGGATTGGCTGTAGTCAAGAAAGCTTTTTGTGGTGCATTCGGGTTTGGGACACATAGGATACGCAATGCCTGCGTGGGAGAGTCAACAGGCAAACTCATCTCGGGTAAGCGGCACACTCTGCACAGAGTAAGTCAACACAGTTTCACTCCAGGAGGAGTGAAAAACCTGTGCAAAACATATGCTGGCGCTGGTGTCAGGCCAGATCAGTTGTATATCAGTATCGGTTTGCACCTAGGTAAGTGATAATGACCATTTACTTAGTAAGTTAGTCCTACTACGTAGGACAAATGTCTCTTTGCCTTGGACTTTGGAGGATTTTGGTGCAAAATCAAAAGAAAGAGGACGACCCAAGAGTTAACAACATTAACGTCTTACTGAACTTGCCAAACCACAGCAAAATGGATTTGGGATATCTAGAATGACTGGCACCTGACACTGTCATCCTCAGGCACATGAAGTGATGTAGGATTTGGATGTGTGAGGAGCCTCACGCTGCTGGTCTTCTTAGGATAACTTGCTCTCTTCCTGATGCCTAATAGAAACCGGGATATGCCTAATCAGACCAAACAAAGATGTAGAGATTAAACCGCACCATCAGTATGCAGTAAGAAGATGGACTGGAGAAGATCTCTCACATGCAACAGCTTCATTTTCATGCTTGAATGACTGACTTCTTTCTTAAGTCCACTTGAATCAGCACTTCATCCAGGGAAATTAAATGTACCTGAAGAACAGTTGGCATCTCGACCACAAGCTGTGCTATGGATGAGGATTTAAATACGCAAGTTAGATATTGCTAATGAATGAAATAGAGCGAAAAAACCATTTGCAGATGCTTTCTCTTGCCAAAAATTGTACAGAAATCCTGAAGGGTGAATGAGAGTATGTAAAAGTTGTAAGAAAGCAGAGCAATCACCTAATATAATTTCTGCTGTTCCACTTCACAAGTAGACTATTGATTTCAGCAATGTAGAAAAGGTGGCAGAATTATCTGCTTATAATTATGATCCTGGCAGCTTTAAGACTGTGTTACTTGTTATCTGACATTCTGGGAAAAAAAATTATTGTTTTATAAATACCTCCATCTTCCCCTGCTCCAGACTAGAATCAGTCATGATATTTGGCATGAAATGTTCTATTTCTAGAAACTGCTAAGGTGAAATTTTTCTTGTGATTTCTCTGTAGATTTCACTATCATTTTATAATCAGCTCCTGCCTCACCCCTCCTCAACCCCAAGAGACAGGAGGAGGGCTGGAGGGGTGGTGCTGGAGACGGCGGTCCTCTTAGGCAGCACCAGGGATGATGGCACTGGACTGGCACCATCTGGCAAGAAGTTTTAGTCATTCCTAACGTGGGCTGTCAACTGGAGTTGACTGCTGCAGAGGAAAGACTCCATAGTTAGTCACTGCTCAGCCAACACACCCAAGGTTTCCAGTTTATAATAAACCCCCATTTGACCTTGATTCTCTCAGAGAGGGCAATTTACTAACCATGATTGCCCCTTGTATGCAAACAGTTCATCTGTCTTTTGAGAGCTTTGTGGATTCACTGTGGCAGAGAAACTGGAAACTTCTGATTAGAGTTTTCCTCGCATTTACAGGGAAGACACCTGAAATCTAAGATGCGATGTGACGTTTCAGCACGGATTTCACTTGGATTGTCAGGTGAAGTGAAGAGGACAGGAAAAATAATAATTAAAGAGGCATTGCAGGTTTGGTTATGGGAGAAATCTTTAAAAAACAGCTATTTGCATTTGTACGAAGTGCTTCAGACTAATATTTATTTAATTTTGAACTGGTAAGAGATTTACTTTGCTGTTGTAAAATGAAGTTGTAGAGGCATAGGGAGAATCAGTCATCACAACTGACTGAGAAACCTCAAATCCTTGCAGGGATCTGATGGGTTGCACAGAAATGCCGGGTAGATGCGCTTTGATACTTGAACTTAAAGCAAACACCCTGAAATGAGCCTTGGGATATAAGACTATACCCCTATAGCTGGGATCCGATCACCTCACACCCGTCAGCACAGCACCCACCGCTCGCTGAGCGTTGCCTGACGCAGAACATCGTATTTTACTGAGGGCAGATCAAGGGGCGTCCTGGGCCACGCAGGCAGCAGCAGGGTGAGGGACATTCCTGTGGCTTGTTTCTGTTCATCCCATACGTTTCTGTTCACTGGATGGAAGAACACGGTCTAAACGAAAACCTGGCTGATGGGTGGAAATTTATCATGGAATCACCGAATGGTTTGAGTTGGAAGGGACCTTTAAAGGTCATCTAGACCTTATGGTCTCTGCTAAATGAGGTAATTCAAACTAGCAGTGGAAGGATTCTGTGAATAAGTGCAGGTGACTGTGAATCGAGAGATTTTTCACAAGAAAAGACCAGCAAGCACTACTTTTTAAATGCCAGGAGGTAAGATGTGGCAAAGTGAGCGCGGGTCACTGGGAGCTGCCCAGAAATAACATACGTGTCCTCTGTGGCCTTTTGGATGCCTCTGAACAACATCCCAGGAGCGAGCGAGTGCCTTGGTGGAGGCCAGGCATTTGCTGCAGAGTCCAGTGTAGGTCACACAGGCTTGTCTCCCTCCCCCAGTTCATGTTTGGCAATACCAGGGTCTTTTCAATCAGGTAACCAAAATAGCTGGAGTTTCTTCCTGAGGTGACTATGCATCTCTTGGTTTACAGGCTGTAGTCGTGCATGCTCTGCTGGTGACGGCGCAGAGGCAACAGCTGGTGGCTTTGCCTTCTTGGCCCCTTGTCCGTCAGACCCTGTGTTTCCTTCCATGTAAGCTGTGAACTATTTGGCTGCTCTATCGGGGCTGTTGGCATAACCCCAGGGTTACCTTGCAATGTGGGTGCTAAACCAAGCAGCTGGGAGGTGAACCTCTGTCCCCCTTGTAACTAGCCCCTCTAGTTCCTGTATACAAAAATCTAATTTTCCTTTGTATCTGCATTTTCCTTGTCTCTTTATTGTGGTGAAGCTCGAGCAAACTTATGAGGAGATGGCGAAGTTGCAGAAGGAGTCCGTTATCTGATTGTATTTGTTTTCCCTCACGCTCTTTAAAAATTAGCCTATGTGACTTGTAATATTTTGCTGTAACCTGGCAATATTTATAGCAGCACCAGACCAGATTCAATCTCAGATGAAGCCGTCATCCTCAGCTAATGGGTGTGGGAGAGGCATGCAGACAACATTTTCAGTCCATTTATTCAGTTATGTAATGGTCTTTTAAACATTTTCCATTTATGCTCTCTATTTAATTCACTCTAAGTCACAATGGTTAATGTAAATCCAAGCCGTAACATATACCAGACAGTTCAAGGCAGAAATCAGACCAACCTTTGGTCTTCATGCATTTCTTCGTTAATGAAATAACAAAAGTCCCTTTAAAATGAGAACTGAGAAAATAGATCATTTTGGTTACTGCATAGACAAACCTGTTCGAGGAGACCTATGCCCTTGCCCGTGACAAATGCACAGAAGGTTTAGAAACTCTTCCTTTTAAAAAATATTTGCACTCACCTTTGTGTTATCTGGCTCCATCGTGACTGAAAGAGAAAATCAATCCAAACTCTCCAAGGTCAGGAGCACTGGAAGGTTCCTTTTGCAAGATTTTCACGTGCTCATTAAGGAGGTTTGGATTGGTGTCTAATGAGGATATTTACTGAGCTAAGCAAAACTTGGCTCTGCTGTAACTAGTATTAGAGTGAGTTTCAGCAGCGTGTGCTTCCTCATTATCTTCGTTTGGTGCTTCACTCTCTGCTCAGCTTTTCCATCACCGTGTGACTAACACAACCATCGAGGATTTATCTTCTTGTGCTAAACATGTCAATGGTGGGTTCTGTCATTTGGGCTCCAACCTTGCAAGTCAAGCTTTTCCTTCCATCCCTTCTCCCTCTAGGCCCTGCACCAAAGGCACGATCCATAAAGCAAACCATGAAGATGGGGCTCTAGGGAACATAACCCAGACCCTGTGGTTTCCACCAAAGAGAAGTATAGCCTGGTGTGGACTGTGTGGGGTGTATCCAGCGCAGTCACGCCCCTCTGCAACATGCACCCTATATGTCTTCCACAAAAATGACAGAAAAGTGGGGAGAGAACCTGGTGGTGCTGGTAAGAGATGTGTTTTTTAATAAAACATCGCAGTGTGCAGAGGCTTCCCCCGTTCAGAGCCAGCAGGTTCAGCTCGGGTGCGGCTGAGGGCAGGGTGCAGTGCTGGGGTGCCCTGGGTCAGCGTGAGTGCCTGGAGCAGCACAAATGCATCCCAGATGGTTTTACACTTGCTGCCCAGGGTTGTTGTAGCTCCTTAATTAGCAGGTTTCTCTCTTACATCATGAGGTGGATGGCTCTCTACGAGAGACGTTGTTTCTGTGTTTGACTGGTTTGCACACTTTTGTGTGGTGCTGCCCTGCACTCGGACAGACAAACTGATCATCTGATCAGATCTTTGTCCCTGTGATGGGACAATGAAACACATGGACCACTACTCCCTAAGTTGTCAATGTAGACAACCCATGTCGTAACAGGATACGCAGCTAGGCATGCAGACAGATCCGAGTAGCCTTCATTCAGCCTGCTCAGGTACGTGTGGTTTTTTGAACTGGAGTGTGTGGCCATCAACTGGGAAATGGGGGTAAACCCCTGGACAATTAGCTTTTGTAGCATTCCGTGCAACCACAGCTAGACCTGCAAGCTCTGGGTGAAAGCAGCTGGGGTCCATCTTCACTTCACTGCCTGCTGTACACCCTTGGGATACACCCCCAGTGACCCTGGTGCTGACGCCCACAGCAGAAAGGCGAGGGATGGCTGCGGTGCTGGTGAGCCACCTTGCTTCAACACCAATGGCCAGAGCTCCTCCTGACCCTCTACAGCTGTTCTCCAGCTTTTCCCTGCAGTGCACCCAGTGTTTTCTTTAACATATTTCTTCCTCATTAGACGGGCACCTTAAACCTCTGCCAGCTAAACGGTTATCTGCGTGGGTGTCTCTCTGCTAGCTGCAGGCAGAGCAGGGGACAGAGATCAGTGCCCCCCTGAAGGTCTCCGGAGAGGCACTCCCAAGAAACCAAGACACCGCATGGTCCTTCTGCCTGTGGAAGAAGCTGGGCAAGTCCCTTCCATGGCATTTCTGAGGGCTGTGTGCTCTGGTGAAAAGAACACAGATCTTTAAACTCCAAACTCCCAATATTTCAGCCCAAAATGCTGCTCCCTAAGTCTGTTGGGTTACAAGCACGGTGCAGCAGGAGAGTGGAGCTGCTGGGCCTATTTGTGTGTTAATGAAGACAGACTGTACCCTATATTTCTTTTCTGTATTGACCTTATCAGATTGAAATCTGATGGGTCTGGTATATTTGCAAGAGCCTTGTGTGCATTGTTCTGCTCTTGGGTTTTGATAAAATGTGGTATTGTACTTGATGTTCTTTAGCTACGTCAAACCTTGCTTCATGGCTAATGCATGGCAGTATCCATACCACAAGTTGTGCAACACTTTGCAGCAAAATATTGTTGCTTCTTGGGGATTAAGAGTGTTATTTCAGTGTGAGTGTAATGAAAGAAGGGAAGGCAGAATCAGAGGAAGAATAACTTTGCTGCAAAGTTAATTTCGGCAAGTTGATTGTAAGGAAAAAAACCCCTTTTTACACGTTCAAGCAGTATACATTCATGTTTCTAGGAGAAAATCTTTTTTTTTTCTTTAAACTTTTCTTTTTAGTTTTAATTTCAAGGTGAAGCAAAACACTCGTGATAAAAAAGCAAAAGTTTTGGCTGGAAGCCCTTCAAGAAAACTCATCCAAACAGGGCTAGAGAAGAGGATGACGAGCAATTTTACAGTAGCCGGTCTTTCTCCTGGCGGGTATTCTCAGCAAAGTCTCAAGAACTGGGACAGCTCAAGCCAGCATGAACTGTGCAGTGTTCTCTCACTTGCTGAAATAATGGAGTGATGGCAGAGGTGGACAGGTCTGTTCTGTACAGAGCCGGCACTTGAGCACAATCACTCTGGGAAGCTCTGATGGGAACTACATGCGTATGGCCTCGGTGGCTACAGCTGAGCTGCTAAATTAATCAGCAAAGAAACACTCCTCACTTGATTGGTTAGGCTGTCACACTCACAACATCCCTAGTGCATGTTTTGCCACTTTCTCAAGCAGTTCCCAGCATGTTTAGGACCAGCTGCTCCCCACTAGCAGCCTGCGTGGGTCACAACCCCACTTGCAGCACTGGGGTTTTGACCTTTATGACCACAGTGAGGTTTGTTTCCCCTGCAAAGAGCACAGCTCCTTCTCCGCCCTAGCAGTGCTGAATTTATTCTGCTCCTTGTATTCGCTAGCCAAGGAGGCCCCCACACTGGAGGGCAAGTATGAGCTGGTCCTGCTCGCAGGAGAAATGCTGCTCCGTTTCTCTAGGTAGCATCAGATAACGCTGTCCCATCCACCCCTCGGACGATGATTCATGAGCTCTACCTGTTCACGCTGGGCTGATCGAAGAGATTAGCAGCGCGTGGTTGCCACACCTGTCTGCCGAGGGTTATTGCCCTGCAAAACGGGGCGACGAGAAGCAGAGTATCAGCTTCTGAGGCTTGCTAGGTCGTAGGCTGATGAATGCACACAAACTGTTCTTTTGCTTTTTGTTTGTGTTACTCTGGCTCGTAGCGTGGCAGTGTGTGGTGGTGATTCATGACCCCTCAGCTGTCAGCTGAGTAAAATTTGAAATTGATTTCCCAGCCTAATTCTTTGAGGCTGATTCTGGCTTTTAATTAATTTATTTTTTCCACAAATCCTGGTCCCTGGTAAGACTGGTAGCTGCTACTCTGGTATTAGCGCTACTACATTAACCACAACAATAATAACAGCCATGAGTACCTACGTGAACCGGACAAAGAGTTTATTAGATGCCACAAACTCTTTTTATCATGCAATGCAAATGCTTATGTCATTCAGCCTAAATGCCTCCTCTCCAGCTAAAAACTGGACCGTTGGCTTTTTTCCAGAGGATTTCTGAGGTGTCCGCAGAACAGCTCTGGGGTCAGAGCATCGCATGTCAGCCGAGAGCCGGGCTGGCCAAATCCAGCAGGTCAAAGAGGGATGTTCCACACTTATGCAACAGTTTATTCCGGCACGATCGCTCCATCTCGCTCTAAAACCAACACTCATACATATTAGAGGAGCCTCTACCCACCAGAGTTTGCATGTGGTGTTTTTGCTTATTAAATTCCCGAGTCCTCGGGTCATCATTTGCATTGTGTATCTTCCTCTTTCAGGCTGACAATGTTGCAGTATGAAACACTGAGGCTAATTGGTTCTGCTATTACAAGGCCTCTTGAAACAAAGCAGGTCCGGAGGATAATTCAGAGCAGGTGCTCGGTACGCGGGAAGTTCAGTTGTCCCGCGTAACAGCCACCACACGAGGTTAGCAGCTCTGGCATTGGGTCATGGTCGTTTCTAGACATTCAAGCCTTCATAGAGAGGCAGCTTAGACAGCCTCCATGAGTACCTTCCATGTCTAATGCTATGAGCGTATCATTAATTTATGTTTTGCGTACCCAGGCGCCTTTTTCTGGAGGCACATCTGCCTCTATTTTGCTGACACTGTTCTACAGCCGTTAGTATCTTTAGGGACGTAGAGTCAAACCTGCGTTCGAGCACTGTGAAAAAGTCATTTGAAAAGATGGGAGAGAGGAAAGCCTGCAAAGTCCAGGAGAAATTGAGTCATGCATAACTACTTCTCTTTTTGTGTGTGTGCAAGCTGTTGTAATCTATTCTACTGAATTTAAAAGAACAATATTGCTACATCAGAGCTTCGTAGATGATTTTTTACAGAAAGGTTAGCCATGACATTCTACAGAATTTCCAGGAGGAAAATGCCTTTATTATGACCATTTATCTCAGGCTGTAGTGAGAGAAACAAAAACTTCAGCCAGTGAAAGGAGAGAAAGTTGAACATCCCATTGTAATTCCTTGCAAAATCTGTCCTGTTCCTCTAGCTGCAGTTGTTAATTGATGGCAAAGAAAAGCAAGAAAGGCTGCAGTGGAGTCAGGTAGAGCGGCAACCATATAAAGGGCCACTGCATTTTTAAAAGTGACTTCTGCATTCATGTGATATAAAGGATTTTTAAATATAAGCTTTGATTTGTTCTGGGGAACTTCGTAGTTGCAATCAAAATGGAACAATTCTAGGAATGTCAGAAATATTACTATAAGTTATTCTGAAAATACTGAAACGAAGTAAGATGGAAAATAATTGTAGAAATCAATGTGAAGGGGGTTTAAAGTGGTTTTTTCTTTTCTTACATACATTAAAGATATCTTTTTCTTCTTCAGTCAAGCGTGAGTAACATAGGACAAGAGAAAACTCAACTATGATGTGGCAATTCCAAAACAGATCCTGCAGAACTCGTGCCATGATTTTACCCTGAAAGGAAAGCTGGAATATCCATGTTTAAGCTGGTCTGTGAAATTTAGTGGTTGATTCAGCTAGACATTCCAGGAAAATTACTTCCACATAATACCTGAACAGTTCAACTCCAAATGCACTGGCAACTGGAGCAATATCCAATTAGAGCACTCGATGGCCAAGTAATGTTATTTTATGGTAATTACCTCTGGTAGCCATTCCTTGGTGTTCATTTTATGTTTACTTTAAAGCAAAATCATAATAAAACATGGTCCTAATGGCATGACTTTTTATAATTATATATATTTACATGTGGAACCTCTTCAATGTAAAAAAAAACCCAAAAAACCAAACCAACAAACCAAGAGAAATATTCACGCTTGGCCACAGAATGGGTAGGGGAAATTAAAAAAGAAAAAAGAATTACTTTCCTGTTTTTAGTTAACAGATTGTTTGCAGAGTTTTCTCTGTTTGGCTTATTGCCAAATTGTGAGCTGTTGGGAGGGATGTCCCAGGTGGTGGCATAGTGGCTCTCCCATTAACCCCCCCCACAGACACAGGTTTGTAGTCCTTGTTAGCAGCCAACTGATGGAGTAAATGAGCTGCAATTACTGAAGAGTTAATAAAGAGTGGTTAATACACTCTGCAGACATCATTTAGTGTCCTACTCCCCCACGTCCCTGTGAAGAGGAGCTCTCAGCCCCATCAGAGGATAGTTTTGTGGACCACCTCTCTCTTTTAAAGGCCTGCAAATTTAACATCCCTTAGTTGATAGAGTTGATCTCCATAACAACACGCGGTAAGAATTTGGTAGACATGATAACTGATTGTGTAATGTTTTTGGATTATGCATTTATATCACATACATTGGTGCCTACTTTCTAACTGCCAGGTAGGAAATATCTATATATGTGCATTATGTGAATGGGTGTATTTATTCATGTTTTTCAGAGAGTTTTTAGAAAGGAATTCATATATTTATACTTAATGAGCATCATAAAGTTAGGCTTCTTAATAAATAGCTTGTTTTCTTTCTAGAGGTTATGAATCACGTTTTATATTTCTTAACTAGGAGCAGCTCATGAATAATCAGTCATGCAAAGCTGTCACGCTTGGTTAAATAGCTCAGTCCTGGTTTTACTGCTTCAGTCCTTTATATCTTTAATTACCTTTATTTAGCTGATATAAATCACCCTGGAACTCATGCTCTCCTAAGCAGCCCTATTGCTGTGCGTATTCTGCAATGTACTGATCACATTTGTGGTAAAGAGCAAATCACAACAGCATCTCTTTTTTCCTTGGCATGGCTATGGAAACCTTTTCCATACTTCTTAATGCTTTTATCTAGGAAGAACATGTTCTTTCCCCCCCACCCCTGCTTGCTTTTAGATGTATTTCACTGCATTGCTGTTCAGGCTCAGTTGTCTTCTCATGTAGGTACACAAGTTTTGTCTTATGCAAAGTCCCCTGTCAGAATGTGTCATCTTTTCCGGCATCTTCACTACTGGAACAAACTTCCTTGGATAACCAGCCCAAAACGAATTCTTCTCCCCTGTTTGCAATTGAATCTGCACTCTTCCCTCCTCCGTGCCTAAAGAGTTTTGTCTCCAAAACTGCCCCACGCAGCCAGACTTCAGTTGACAGAGAGATACTCTATATTTAAGAAAGAAGTTCACTCAGACGGAGGTTGATAACTTCAAGCATAAACAACATTACTGTCATAATGCCTGGAAAAGCCACTTGGCACCCTAACCTACTGCATCGGGTAGTTGTAATGAAAAAGTGATGATGGGTTCAAGCCATAGTAACTAGAAAAGCCAGTCGTTGGCTGCCAAAAACACTGTGAATGTCACTTTCCATTTATTTTCTGCTAATCTGTCTGTCACAGTGGACAGACTGATTTGCTATAATGGCTAGTGTCTGCAGATTAAATGTGATTAATTCTCCAAAATGAAAGCAGTGGATCTCTATGCAAAAAGTTAATTAGGCTCTGAAAACTGTCTTGCAAATCTCCAAAGAAAAGACAGACAAAAGCCCAAAGAAGATAAACAAGCCAGATGATTTCAGGATGTTAATTTACTTAGATCTATTACTTCAGACTCTCTCCTCTCTTTTTGGATATGTTTTAACTTCTGTTCAAGGACTAAAGCTGATTATATGTATGTACATATAGAATCACAGAATGGTTGGGGTTGGAAGGGACTGTAAATGTCATCTAGTCCAACCCCCCTGCCATGGGCAGGGGCACCTTCCACTAGACCAGGTTGCTCAGAGCCCCGTCCAACCTGGCCTTGAACACTGCAGGGATGGGACATCCACAGCCTCTCTGGGCAACCTGGGCCAGTGTCTCGCCGCCCTCAGGTGAAGAACTTTCTAATATCTAATCTAAATCTCCCCTCTTTCAGTTTGAAACCATTACCCCTCATCCTATAATGACACTCCCTGATGAAGAGTCCCTCCCCATCTTTCCTACATGCCCCCTCTAAGTACTGGAAGGCTGTGCTAAGGTCTCCGTGGAGCCTGCGCTAAGGTCTCGTGGAGCCTTCACCAAGCTGAACAACCCCACCGCTTTCAGCCTATCCTCGCAGGGGAGGTGCTCTGGCCTCCTCTGGACCTGCCCGAGCAGGTCCATGTCTTTATATATTTGTGTTCATATATATGTATTGATATACATGAATATAAAAAATAACTGCAGCTGAGATTAAGTCAGGTGACCTACATTTCTGATTCTGCAACAGCCTGGTGACCAAGGACAACGTTTCTGTGTTTTGGACTAAGTAAATGTGAGGATTCAGACAAGCTTTCTCTCCCACTCCCTCCTCGTCCCCTCGAGCTTTCATCTTGTTTTCAAATTTTCCCTTGAAACTTCCAGCTCATGAGTAATATGGCAACATCTATAAAAACAATTCCTACCGTGAAAATATCTGCTACGGGATAGCTGCATAACGTCAAACACATCAACAAGTCATTAGCACCCTAAGCTTCTGAGGCATCACCTGACATCAGCGATGCCTGCAATCAGACTGGCAGAGGCTGCTGTTCTGGCTGGTCTTGCTTTTTCAAATTCCTCTTTGCATGTTCACTGCCAACTGTACAAAACTGATACGCCTTTTTGATGAAACAAAGGGAATATTATTGGACAAGCTGCTGATAACAATACGTTGTTATTTGCATATCTAAATGCTGGCTTCTGAGTAAGAGTTGTTGGCTTGGGAATGGGTGGGTTTTTGTTGGAGTGACTCAGGCTGTGCTTTTGCCTAGTGCGGGAGCTTCAGTGAATAATCATCGCCCAGCATCCTCCCAATGTGCGCACACAGAAGGGTAGGGGCCACGCTCTTTCCAGTCCAGGAAAACCTTCATATAGATACGAAAAGCCCAAGTCTTAAAAAAGTCTAAAAGCTCTAAAGTTAATTTTTCTTGGTGTTCCATGAAAATATTGATACTTTTCACCACAGAGTGTTCCAGGAAATTTTCACAGAGGTGTTGAACCAGGTTTGGAGTTTCTGATACCCAAAATTGTTGAGACTTATGACCCCACGCCAGTCCACTTCTTTGATTCCTCGCATACAAATGTGTCACTTTGTCCAGGCCTCAGACAATGCAGCTAACAGGATCATTTGTGCCCCAATCTGAACATGTTTTCCCTTTACCTGGGATGTAGTTCCAATGTTTTCCCCTTCTTTTTCTTCCCTACCTACTTACCTTACCTGCCTTTTATATCGCTGCCTCTCCACCGTTCTAGTTATAAACATCAATGTCCCCTCCAGCTCCCCTCCTCCAGTTCCCGTCCAATCCGTTTTGCTAACGAGTTGATAAAGCTGCTCTCTTGCACATTATACTGGGTGCACCAGTGCCAATAAGTCAGGGCAGGGGTGCGATACATCTACTGCGTATTTATTCCCTCCAGACCGAAGCTCACGCTTGGGTAGAGCAGCTCCAGGCATCCACCCTTTGAAGGGAAAATCCCAGGTGAAAATAAAAATGCCACAAACTCCTTTTGACCTGTAGACTTGTTCCTTGTATAACAGGTGTTTTGGACACTGGTACTTTGGGTGCTTTTTGCACTGCTCCAGGCTTTGGACATGGTCCAAAGCTGCTCTTGGAAGACCCTGGTGAGACAAAGGTGTATTCTGCATGCAATGAGCTCACGTCCCTTGTCCACGGTCTCTCTGAACTCCATCATTTCCTGAAAAAAGGGGTTCTTCCTTCCAAGTCTGATGGATGAAGACCTTTCTTGAGACATTACAGCTCTCCACCTGTGGAAGAAATTAGTTTGGAAAATATAGGCAGTGAGGCATGAGAGAAAACTCTCCTGCCCTGCATTTATCCGAGGAGCAGGTGCTCCCCGTGCTGTGCCTGGGCACAGGTGGGGCACAAGAGACCCAAGGCCCCATCACACCCACACCACTCCCAGGCTGTGGGACTGGGACATGGTGGTGACATGCAGGGGGCAGCATGTACCTGGGTTTCCCCTTGGTGTGAATTTGAATGGTTGTGGCAGTGTCTGTAACTGGATTTGGGGCCTCAGAAGCTCCCTGGCTCCTGGTTTGTATATGCATGCTTTAACTCCAGCAGCCATGTCCAAGGGATGTTACTAAGGAATCCTGGGGCAGTCTGGGTGTCATACTCATGGTGATGAATAGTAAACCATGGAGATGGCCTGCCTGGGGCTTTTTAGGAAGCACAAGAAGCAAGAGAGAAAGGGATAAACAAAGAATGGTGGTAAAGCAGCTGTGTGCAAATACTCAAGTCAGCGGCTTGACTTTCTACCCTGTGTTTGTAGGTCATGCAACACCCACACCTTCCACGTTCATTGTAAGAGCACTAGCGTAAAAATGGGACCTGGGTTGTCGTATGGGTGCTGCATGGTAGGCACATTTATGATGAATCTGTAAGAGATGATTCTTGCCCTCAATCTAACAAAGCTAATCATCTTCTCATGGTCTGTTCAGCACTTCAGCTTGCCAAATTGCCAGGGCAATCTGGAAAAGTCACTATGCGAGCACTTCTACAGATAACCCTACATAGAAGTGAGAGTATTAGGCAGTTGATGGACATCTCTGTTTGGTAGAGCCATTTTTAAGAGACAGTTGAGAGGGAGCTGCTGTGCAGGGGTGGTTGTGAAGCAGATGATAGCTCTAACCAGGGGGTGAGCGCTCCAGGTTGATCTGCTGGGTGTGCTGAATGATAGAGTGTGCGGAGAGCCAAGTACTCTTGAATTCTCCTTTCTGCTGTGGTCCAAAGTAGGCCATTTTCGTGGTGCCCTGCAGGTCCCCCTCTGCTAGGGCTGAGGGAACAACTGGAAAGCTGAGTTCTCAGAGCTTTGCAGAGGACTATCCTACAGGCAGCAGCGTAGGTGAACCCATCCCGTTCCCTGGTGAGCTTCTGGAGGGTAGGGTATGAACCCTCTGACCAGGTCTGTAGGCAAGATTGAGTAGGTGATGATGCCCCCTAGTGACATCCCAAAGAGGATATAGGATGGTGCAACTAAGAAGGGAACATTTTTGATCTAGTGTGAGACCTATGATGATAAAGAATTCAGGTCCTCGGTCTTTATTTTTTCTGTCTGACTGAATGCAATTATTGTGTTTATTGCCAGCTGCATGTTAAATGGTTCCAACATCACAAGAGCTCTCTGAAATACTGGGCTTGGTACAGTTTGAGTTTTCTTTCAACTATTTTTTGTTGAAGAATTCTGCTCTACTAGGGCAGGGTTTGTATAAAAAAACAATACCCAGCTGTGCTAGTCCTCATCAAATAAGGAAAGTCCTTTTTATAATACATGGGCTGTGTTTTCGTACAAACCTGCTTAGTCATACTATGACTGTTTCCTTGCCACGGGAATAGTTGAAATTCAGGTTAAAAAATACAGTAACTGGATTTATTCCCTGCACTCGACTAGTGGACCTGTCTTAAGTGTTTGGGATGTCTTCACAATTTCTTTATTTTTTCCGGCTGAGTTGGGTGAAATTGGGGTCAGAGTTAGCTCTGCAGGCAGTGTTTGCTGAGCGAGAGGATGAGTCACTTGTGAGGAGTGCAGGGCTGGTGGATATAAAAGGCTGGCAGTCAGCAGGTTGAGTGTCTGATCCACTCACCCCTTCCCTTTGCTACGCTTTTGGCTTTTCAGGAACCCATCCATTCTGCAGAGATTATCTTGTTTGCTCCCACACTCCCACGTCTGTGCAGCTTTTCTTGCTTCCCCCATAAATGAGCATTATGACTTTTAAAGTGTTGCTTCCACTCCCTTACGACCTCTCACAGAGCCTCCTCCACGACATCTGTCATATATACACGCACTAGTTAGCTATAGTTCTTGGATTATATTTGGAGTTTTGCTGTCTGCTCTTTGGCAGATTTTTTTTTCTTCTTTTTCGTGTGTGCTTTTATTACTGAAAACATATCAATGCTAAATAAAAAATTCCAGATCGTCTCAAGTCCAAAAACTCTAGTAGTTTCCCTGGTTGTTTCACCGTGGTTATTCATGGCTTTGCTTAGCCTCAGTCTGAGGTGAATGAGTAGGAGAACGAGATGAGTAAAATATATCCCCTTTGTTCTCGGCAAAGGAGCCACCACCCTACATCTTCAGTGCCTCTTGTTCCTAGAATGCATGAAAATGGGCAAACATACAGTAAATGTAAATATTTCACCTTGTATCAAATCTGCATCTTCCTTGTTTGCTTCACTCCTTGTGTCTTCAAATAGTCTGCAAGATCTCTAGGTGAGGACTGGCCTCCTGCTCTGTGGGTTACCGCCAGCCCAGTGTGGCCCTCAGCACCAGCTGTGGCCTCTCGATCAACACCCTGCTGGGGGGTGGTGGATGAGTTTGGGAGGACCGCATGAAAAGCCTACGGGGAAAGTGAGGAGCAGGTAGTACTGAAGATGGGAGAAGGGATGCAAAAGGAGAGAACAGAGGAGATGCAAAGGGATGCACAGAGGAGAACAGAAGAAATAAATTGAAAAATGTAGGGGGGGAAAAAAAGAGGTACACCGGGCTTCCCATTCAACCAGCTTCTTTGTATCTCAATGCTCCTCCCAAAAGCTGGGAAACCAAGGCACCGTGTTTGCAAGGGGTGAACAGTAAGGAGGGAGATAAAGGAGGAGACAAACAGAACAAAAAAAAAGTGTGTTGTAAATGGGGCAGACAAAAATCAAGTACATGACAGAAGATACCTGAGCATTTTATCTTTGTGTCACTTGCCAAGTGACCATCTGAAATAATCAGAGGGTATTAATTAGATTAGCAACAAGAATTCAGTGGGTGGAAAAGTGGGACAATCTGCTTATATTATGCATGTCAGCACACATGACTTGTGCATTAATTCAAGGCGTCTGTTTTGCCAGTCCTGGGTGTTCCTTCAAGCTGACAGAATAGTGCTCTGGGTGGAAACAGATGTAGTTAATTAAGAGCAACATCAATTTTTGTTTTACTACTTGCAGATCTCAATTAGAAGAGGGTTAAATATGTGCTAGACCCTGTTCTAATAGGTCCTGTCTGATCAGGTCATCATGTCTGCAGAACCTTCCATCTGGGAGGATGAAGCGAGGAGTGAAACACAGGGAGGTTTCTATTTATTTGGTGTTTGGTGTCCTCAAGTAAGACTGTCAGTTATCAAAGTTAGTCTTATGCTTTGATCGTACTTTTTTTGTGTGTACGTAGGGGCTGTCTCTTTGTTATGTACACAAATCCTTAAAAAAAAAAACTAAGGCCCTGCCTTGTAGGTACTGCTGTAATTCAATTTTTTTTATTAGCAGCTTTGTGTGCACAGGGTGTAGTAATACAGAGATAATGCTTCTGAAAAATGGAGTGAGTTTATGCAGTACTGGAGGAGGAGAAAGCAAGATGAGTTGGAACGAGCAGGTCCCTTTAGGACATGTGTTGCACAATCTTAGGACTGTATTCTACCTATTCTATGGTCTTACTGGCCTTTCTCCGCACTTGCGGACGTCCCCTCAGCAACTGCTCTGCCCAATTACCCCCTACGGAAAAGTATTCCTTAAGGATGTGCCTTGCCATCAAGAGGGGACTGTTCCAATACACTCATTGTTTTACCACACACACAGTTTTTACAGAGGGTGCAGTTGCAGGATGCTACACCTCTATGCCCGGGTGGGATGAGGGTGAAGCAGAAGAAAGCTTTTCTCCTTGTCAGACAGAGTGATGGAGAAGCAGAAAGACTTTGCTAGATACAGGTCAAATATGGGAGCGGGGATTGATAACAGAATTGGGAAATGCTGCATTTTAACGCCCTTGTTGTCCTTTTTTGTCCATTTATTGAATGAATTAGTAATTGATGTCTATTAGGAATGATTGGGGAAGGTGCTATTGGTTTCACTTATCCCGGTATAAGGGTTTATCGTGGACCTGGAAAAAATTATTTCTGAGTGCTCACAGTCCTTGTGTGTTGCTGTGGGGTTTGTGTCTCTGGTTTCTTAGCATCAAGCAATCATCTCTGAAAATCAGGTCTTTAATATATCTCAGTGCATGTACTCTAACCACAGGGCTTCTGAGTTCCCTGGCTTTCTTTAGGTCTCTCTGGTTCTTAAACATTGTGGTTTGAGGGGTAAAAATCAACCCTCTGCTTTTCTTAAAGGCCATCCTACATTGCCTCAGTAAAGTTTTAACCAAAAATGCTCTTCCCTGCAGTTCCAGTGATCAGCTAAGAACCTCTCCCAGACCTCGGTTAGCAATTACGCCTCTAAAATACCCAAAAAAATACTGTAAACTTGCCCGATACTGCAAACAAAACTATAGCTGCCGCTGTTGTTGTCGTCGGGCTTATCAGAAGTGCAGTCCCTGAGTTACCAGCACAGAACTGGGCGAGCTTCTTTTGATAAGGAGCATTTGTTTTTGTTTTTTCCCTTCCTTTGGTCCTTGGAATGGCAGGAAAGTAACTGGGTTTTGCATCGTAGTGATTATTTAGTTACTAATTCTTCACAATTGCATCTTTTCTCCTGCTGTCTCTGTTGTGAGTATTTTGACTTGATTACTTTTTGGGTCTTTGCTACTTCCTACCCAGGCTAACATAGCTATCAGGTTTAACCTTTAGCACTTCATGCTTTCGGATCTACAGTTACTTTTATTGGTTCAAGTTCCTCTGATCATTTCAGCCAAGTGCTGCACTCTGCCAGGTAAAATAATACAGGAAATAAACTCAAAATGTTGGAGGCTAAGAAAAGTCCAACTGTCTGTATGATTTACATAACAATCTACTTTTTCAGGATACTCTTCACATAGCAACTAGACTTCTAAATACTTCTGTTTGAAAAAAAAAAAAGTTATTTCTTACTGTTCTTGCTCTAGCTGTAATGATGGAGGGACAGAGAACAATATGATGATGCTTGCACTGGAGAGTTTATACTCTAAGCTTCAGATAAGAAATGCCAGCAGGTCGCAGAAGAAGAAAATCACAAGATGCCAGCAATGCAAACACTGTTTTCTTCAGTGGGCATTGCAGCTGAAGAAGTTAAATGAAACTTTTGTGAATGAATGAATGATTTATTTTTTTATCTATGCTTTTTCTTCATGCTGTATCTGAAAAAGCAGAATAGATACATAAGATAATTTTATTTATAATAGATAAATCACCTTTCCAAGGAAATCAACACTTGGGAATGGAGGGCTCCTACCTTTAAGCAAGTTGTTCTTTGCCTGTTGTTGATGTATCACAGCAAGATTGAAAGGAATAGGTCTGTGCAGGTAGAACCGGGAGCAGAGCTTGGCTGCAAAGCCTTGATGACTGGCGAGGGTACGCAGGAGGGCAAGGACCTGTGTTGTATTTGCATAACTGACAGTTGAAAAAAACAGCTCTTTCAATTACAAATTAAAAGGCACACAAGAAACACTGAGATAGCGAATCCTTTAATCCTACACTTCCAGTCACATGATGGGACAGGACCACACTTTGAGGCGATCTCATTTTCTTCCCCTAGATTCAGGATTCTGCCACAATTCCCTAATTGCTGTGGAATGTTGGTAATAAAAGCAGGGTATTATCACTCCATCTGGATTGTACAGTACTAGAATAGTTTGCATTTCTTTAGTCTCATTTACCATGGGGAATTTAGTCCTTACCTGACTGCTGAACCTACATGACTAATGTTCCCTTTTTAGGAGGGCAGAAATTGAGACAAACAGAGCTGGTATTTTTTTTTCGCCTCCATGCTATACAGACTAGAAGAGCCTGAGCTTGGAACAGGGACTTCAGATCCTTAAAGCATTAATTGCTTTAACCCCTAAACCATATGTACAAAATTCTTCATTCTCACCTTCCGTGTCCTGGGCATGCTCTGAAGGAATTCAAAGTAGACTCTTCTTCACTGGTGTAACACAGAAAAAGTTTTCTCAAGCTTTCAAAATGCGTTGCGTTTTTAAAAAATATCTGAGAATTTGTATGAATACTGAGAAAATGCATAATCTCTTATTCCTGAGATCTGCTTGTGAATGCTCTTATGGCTACCATGGTTATTCATGAGGTCAGTTCATAGTTCTACCATTCCTTCTAGCGCCTACTTCTGTAACACACAGCGTTCACACGCTTCTTAGCTGATGGTGTGAACCACGTTGTAAGACAGCAAAAGATTTAAACCAAGCTCATTTGAAGCAAACTTTTAATGCTATAAAGTCTACATGGATTATTTTTAAATACCACTTTCTTTCCAGCAAAATATAGTAGGATCTTTACAATAAAATGCAGGATTTCATTTTCTCAGAATTAAGATTTGAGAAAGGTGTTGGCTGTTCCACTCCTGACAGGTAGGATTTACAATTTTAAGTGAGATTGTATCATGCTGACTATTTTTAAATGCTTTATTATTTATATCTCCTTTTCCCCCCTCATAACGGAGAAATACATGTAATACCGCATAGTGTTCTGGATGGTGATTACCAGACAGTGGCAGAGGAGGAGCTGAGTCGATCAAAGACAAGGGGACCGTATGTGTGCATGCTGGTTTTGGCTGGAGGAGAGTTAATTTTCTCCGCAGTAGCTGATATGGGGCTGTAGTCTGGAATTGGGCTGGAAACAGGGTTTATTGCACAGGGATGTTTTTCGTTGCTGCTGAGCAGTGCTTACACAGTCAAGGCCTTTTCTGCTCCTCACACCAGCCCACCAGTGAGTAGCTGGGGTGCACAAGGGAGTTGGGAGGGGACACAGCTGGGACAGCTGACCCCAACTGACCAAAGGGATATTCCAGACCATATGACATCAAGCTCAGCATATAAACCCGTGAGAAGAAGAAAAAGGGGATGTTCAGAGTGATGGCATTTGTCTTGCCAAGTCACTGTTAGGTATGATGGAGCCTGGCTTTCCTGGAGATGGCCAAACCCCTCCCTGCCCATGGGCAGTGCTGAATGTATTCCTTGTTCTGCTTTGCTCACATGCACGGCTTTTGCTTTTCCTATTAAACCATCTTTATCTCAACCCGTGAGTTTCTCACTTTTACCCTTCCAATTCTCCCCCCCCATCCCACCAGGGGTGAGTGAGCGAGTGGCTGGGTGGGACTCGGTTGCCGGCTGGAGTTCAACCACAACAGTGTGGCTTGAACTCTCTATGAAATGCTCTGACCCTGTTAAGGTGCAAGGCTTGAGAAGCAAAATTACGGTCTCTACTACATAACCTGTGTTTAGCAGAAGGAGAAAAGTTCGTCATTCCATGGGTATTCTGTAGCACACTTACCAGAACTTCCAACAGCACATTACACTTGATGACTCCTAAAAGTGTGAAATCAGACTGACAAGGAAGTAGCTTGCTGTCTGAATGAGCTGGCGAGAGCTCAGGACCCTGGCGGTGCCTGTATTTTGTATCCCCCTCTCCCCTCGCTGTTGTTCTGCAGGACGTGTTCTGGAATGGCCAGCCCATTTCCCACAGCCTACCAGCCATCTGATGACCGCTATTGACCTTGACTAGACTGGAATGATCATTTAGCCTTCGAGCTGCGGGAGATAACGTCAGTCCAAGTTCTTGGCCATACTTCATCAGTTTCCAGGCTAGTGCATGGAGGCATGATGAACTGATCACAGCTGTGGTTTAATGGGTATAAACAATTAAGTAATTATAAATCAATGAGCTCTGTGACTCTGGTATTATAATAATTACATTTTAAAAGGCACTACTTAGTTACAACTCAGGATTATTTACAGGCAATAATTAAGGTCAAACTGACTTCCTCCTGTTACACAGAGTATTTGTACGAGCAGCATGCCAAACAATAATTAATTTAAGGCAAACCTAATTGCCTAGTGTACTGAAGTGTGTCATTATCCTTAAGACTATGCTCTTGTGTCTAGTACTGGTTATATTTTAATGAGAAAAGATGTCTTTTTTTTTAAATAAAAATGCAAATTGTCTTAATATGTTACTTTTCAGTTAAAACGGTATCATTTCCTTCAGGGTTTTTTTACTCAGCCCACAGGAAAGGGAATAAAGGAACAGGAAAAGGAGTATGGCAAATTCCCTGTATGAAGCAATCCTATGAAGAAAGAATAGATGGGAAAAATTAGTGCAATCATTTTACAGGATTATTCCCCACAGTATGTTTCCCAGTGCTTTGTCTGGTCTAGTTTGCAAAGATGCAAATGATGTCATTTTTACGGCTTCCCTTAGGGGAGATTATTCCAGCCTAATAACACCCAGTTAGGAAATTTTACTGATGTTCAAACTGTTTTTCTTTACCTGACTTTACCCCATTGCTTCCAGTTGTAAACTCCCGCAGGCCATTCGGGATAGTTCTCTCCTTCCTGGGTGTTCCGAGCCAAGCAATACACAAGTATTTCCTTTAGTCTCTCATCGAAGTCTATGTGAGTGATGGACTTTTGGGCCTCGATGACCCTCCAAGTTTGAACGCGGCCCCTGACCACCGCCCTGTGTCCACATGTATGTCTGTGCATGGACACGCTCGTGTGTAGAGGTGTGTGCTCATGAACTGCTTACCCCAGACAAAGCCCCCACGGTGCCCACTGACCAATGCAGCGTTCTCTTGCAAATGGATTTCTTGTCCAGTTGAAAGAAAAGTCACCTCCAGAGCTGGCAGCCTCAAAGGAAAGGTGAATTCACAGGGTCAGCACAGAGTCATAAAGGTGGGAAGGGACCTCAGGAAGTATCTGGTCTGACCCCCATCCCAGAGAAGGGCGAATTATGAATACAGACCATGTTGTACAGGGTTTTGCCCTGCTGGGTCTTGAAAGCTGTCAAGGTCACATGATCCCCAACCTTTCTGTGTGACCTGTTCAAACACTCCATTTAGTCATTGACGTATTTTATCCTTTACACCTAGACAGAAACTAATCTTGTACTTGGTAGTCTCTGGGATTAGTTTTACATTTGATATACACTTTTCAGCAGAAACAGCAGCTGCAAAAGGTGGCAGCATGAATAGTGTCTCATGAGCTTTGAAAGGCAGCACAGATTTTCCAGTTTCAGGTGAGATGAATGTTGTCAAGTTACCTTCCCTCTCTGGGTTTTGCTTTCCTGTCCACTGTTAACGTGTTTAAATGATAAACCTGAAAAAAAAAATAGTCTTTGGAGTAACATCTCGAGAAGGCATGCTTCAAATAGTCTTGTGATAAAACACTTCAGAATTCAGTTGTATTATGAGAGCCAGTTCATAAAATGTTGAATAGTTTCTGCTGTCTGATGAAGTACCTAATGTTACATGCCCATGGGTACTCACACTGTGCAATGTCCTGCATTATCTACATGAAAAGTGGGATCTACAGGGAATACCCTTCTTCCTGGTCATGATGCCCATATCAGATCACCTCAGTGACAGCTCCTAAGGGGATTCACTTTCAGACCCTGGTGGTGCAATTAACTCTGTCACTGTGACCCTGTGCTTCATTCCTGCTCAGTGCTCCTCTGTTTTCTCTGCTGAATGGACACCTTAGCTCCATCTCACCAGCACAAACCTTCTCTTTCACCTCCTTTGGCACTGGATAATTCAGTCACCTATTGGTGCCTCTCTGTGAAATGTATCAATATGTCTGAGTTGTGGCAGACTTGGTTTTCACCTTGGACTTGCACTCGTCTCAGCTGGAGGTGTCACTGATAAAGAGATAATACCTGTCCTTTTCCCAACAGCAAGTGTAGTGAAGATTTATGTTGTTATTATTTTTTTTTAGCTAACAAGCTTTATTTCTTGCAGTCTCTTGAAGACCCACCCCTGCCACTTCTTGCTCTCCTCTGTCACTTCCTGATGCCATATTTGCTGAAGTGAGCCGGTCCTAGGTTCAGTATTCCAGCTAAAGTCTTGCTAACACTGAAATCAGGTATTTCATGTGTCTTTCAGGCTGTGCACAGATCCAAGGGTGATGTTAGCCTGATTTTTTTTTTTTTTTTTTTTTTTTTTTTTTTTTTGTCAGAGCAGCATAATGTCCACTGAAGTACAGCCTGTGCTCAGATAGATCCCCTCTCTCTATGTACTCAAAACTGTTCTCTGGCCAGTCATTCTTCATTCTGTTCTTGTACAGCTGAACGTATCTGTCTAAGGGTAGAATCTTCCACTTGACCCTGTCACTAGTTTTTATTCTATTTTTCTTCCAGTTTCTTGAATTTTCTGTTGATAACTACAAGTCAGCAGTGTTTCCTGAGGCTCTTCTCCGTGTTTCATTCAGAAATAAGGGTTTAGTAAAATAGAGTTGCAGTACTCCAAAACCCTACAGAATAATTTGAGTAACACACTTCAGATGTAATTTTCTTTTGTAAAACTCACCGTATTTGTAGTGGGGAAAGTAGGCATTAGTTTAGGAAGAGATATATGTATAAAGGGAACAAAATGGAATGTCTGCTTTAGAGATGCAATGGGAAAACGACAGGTCCTTATGATATAAAGTTACCAAAAACTAAGGATGAAGCATTTCATACACAGGCTGCCTAGGAAGCCATTTCAAAAATAACAAAATGAAAGAGTTCTGTTCCAAAGCGACTGCGTTTGTTTCTCATTTAACAAAACTTGGGGTTGCAATAAGATTATTTTGTAGAGATCTACAGATACACATAGAACCCAAAATAATAACTGAGGGATGCTGTAATATCCTTTAGCAGGCATATTTCAAAGGGAACAGGCTTTTCAAAAAACTTGGCTTCTTTTTGAGAACCAAAACAACTAGCAGCATTCTTAGAGACTTTTAGTGCACATGGCTTTGAGCACTTCTGAAAATTTGCCTACAGAGGTGGGTACCGAGCGCTTGAAAAAATTATCCTTGAGCTCTTTGGAAAAATCTGGCTGCATTTTAGACAACCGCCTGTTCTATGATCTCTTGCCCTTTGATACACCAAAGCTTCACGTTGCTATTTGATGAACTGCTTGTTGACAGATATTTATCAGTTTTTACCTGGCTTAAAAAAAAGAAATGGTGGGAGGGGAATCTTTGATTTTGTAGAGATGTAGCTAAACTTTATATTTAGAGGGAAAGTCAAACAGCCAGCCAAGCAATCAATCAAATTTCTCAGTCCCTTGAAGGGAACGGGAGCACGCGATCGTGCTGGTGCTAATATTAACTTGGGAGTTCTGCCACCCTCTGAAGAACAGCTAAAGTGAACGTACAGAATACATGCTCCTGGAAAACTCCTTGTGTATTTCATTGACCGTTAAATCCTTCTCGTGGCTCTCCTGCATTTCGGAACATAGAACAGGCAAAATGCAATCTGATGCAAATCCGGATTGGATCAGCAGGACTATCTTGGCTGTCCTGGAAGTGTCCTAGGTGAAACAGTAAGGCTGCCTGTTGAATTATCCCCCCAACTGTCACACGGGTAGTAGCTAATTCCTGACAGGCTGCCTGGAAGAACACTGTTGCATCTTTTTCATTCATATATATAAAATTGGACCAGTTTTTTTGAACATATGCCTCTCTTGCTGTTCTCAGGGATGTTATATTTACCAGAGTAGTAATTATTTACAGCACTAGATGGTTAACTTGCTCTTGTATCAACTACCAGTCCTATCCTGATTAATCAGTATTTAATTCTGCATTCCGCATCTCTATTGACCTTTAAAAATATTTTTGCTACCTATCAGGCAGTTGTATACAGTAGGAATTACTTTAGGTATTATTTGGATGATTACTTCTTTGGTTTACAACTTGGTGGGAAGGGTAGACTTGCTCAGTGCATTTCTCAAAATTACACGAAGGTCATTTCTGAGCAATAGAAGTGGCAGAGCTGTGCCATGAGTGCCGTAATCTGGGCTTCATGATAGAAGATGACATTAGTGCTGCTTTTTAGAAGTTCTTCGTTTACTTATTCCCCACAGCCTCTTTCCAAAGATTGTACAAGAGATGCTTAGCTGTAGCAAGGTAAAGATATGATTGTACGATAGATATGGTTTAGGCTGAGTTTTAATCTTTCCCGAATCTTCTCAATAAAGAGTGAATGATATGTAGCTGATGGAAGAGATACAGGGGAGAAAGAGCAGCTGGTGTTTTGACTGATTCTGTGATATTGTAATCGCGTTTCTAAACCAATGCCAGGTGCTTTAACAACTCTAGCTAGGTCTTATTTTATGTGGATGTAAATAAATAAAGACTGTGGTTAATTTTCCTGTTTCCTGAAATAAGACTAGAGGTGTCAGTGAAAACAATGTAATTGAGACCTAGAAAAAATAGGAGACTTAATTATTGGAACGGTTCGACTGAAGTAAAGGGATGCTGGAGAGGTGGCTGGGTAGCTAGGGAGGAGGTGATTTAGCAGGTTATTTATCATCCATCAAAGGGTCTGTATTTGCCTTTTAATAAGGACATGAAAGGCAGAAAATGACTGAATATACCCTTCGAATGCTTACAGCACGAACACGGTGCAGGCAGTGACTGGAGCTGGCTTGGGTGCGTACTGTGTGGATAAGTCACTAATCAATGGGAAACGTGTTGCAGATTGATGACAGAAGTTAAGCAGCAGGACAAGCAGGGATTGCCCGGGGCGTGGGGCTGATGGATGAACAGTCAAACCTGGAACAGCATCCAGGGACCCTGGAGAGTCAGCAGGAGGGTGGCACGGCGGGGAAGAAAGGATTTGCAGCTGACTAATGGCTCACTATCAGTTTTAGGAGAGCTTAAACATTATATTCTTACGAGTTTAACTTGATATAGGTTTAGATGTTTATTATAGTGCAACATAAATCCGATAACAATAATACGGTATTATCAGCTCCCGTATAACTGTGTATAACACCGGCTGCAATTGTCTCCACTGAAGTCATAAAAGTAAGGGGGAATGAAATAACCTTGTTCAACACACAATGGAAAAGACTTGAGGATTTTGAGAAACATAGTCATATTTTCTTCTTCACAAAGTATCTTTTCGTATTTGCGGGTTTAAAATGTCCCGTAAAGCCATACGGGATTGTAACAAAGCTCATAATTTTCCCTTTAAGTCTCTGTGATGATGGTTATTGTGCAATTTGCATTTCGACATATAGTTGTTCTTTCTGGACACCAGCCCTGCTGGAGCACAATCAACTTCAGGATAAACAACAAAGAGAGGATATAATTATATGTACTCACAGGAGATGAAAATTAAAACTGTTTTCCAGCTTACAGATGTTTTATGGGCTCGAGTCAATTAGCAAAATCATCTTTCACCACATTTGATAGCAATTAATTTATGAAAGTGAGGGGTGGTCACGTCGTGCAACTTCTTAAGCAGTTGAGCGTCTTTCAGTGACAGGCAGAAGTCTTAAATCCTCTCTCTGCTGCAGCACCTAGCAGTGGAAATCTTGTCCTTGCCAAAATCCATCAAGCTGATGCCTTATCCTCCTCTAAATCCCTCCTCAAAACCTCTTTCTGCTGTGGTGCTCGTGAGCCACTCCCATCGGTTAGGCAAGTAGTGAGCTGTAGTGAAGTCTGTTTGCTTTACAGCTATTCAGTCTTTCCAATCCACTCCCACCTTGTGGTTTATCTGTTCCATCCGTCGCTTTTATCCCAGCCGATAAGAACACTGTTAGATCTCTTAAGCATGAACTCTTTCTTATTATTGTTTGCAAAGCACCTATTTAAATGAAATCCTTTCATTTGGGGTTTCTAGGTGCAACTGTAATATAAATAGTAAATAATAACTTTGCAAGATTAGCATTATCTCTCACCCAAAAGGTTGAAGACTCCAGTAGTAGGTGATCTGCACTGCGCTGGGAGGAACTAAACAGTGGAGAAGGCGCTGGGGTGCCTTCTTGCCACCAGACAAAACCTGCCCAGTAATACGGAGGAGCACTAACAGATTTGAGGAACCTGGGGCGGAGGCGAGTCTACACCACTTGCTCTCAAAACACCATCCAGACTGGGAAGTTAGAACAAAAACTACTTCCATTTCAAGAGGTTTTTTAGTACATAGCAAATTACTTTCTCCATGCATAGGTCTGACCTACCGGTTGTTACTGATGTCTGGTTGACCAGCTGTGCACAAAAAGCTTCCTACATTGATGGAGCTTAGGAATAAAATGTCACCTGGGAGTCCCCACGTTCGAACCACAGCAGCACATCTTGTCCTGCGGTGAAAAGTGTCTCATCACAGAAGTGAAGCGATCCTTAGTTAAACCGTACAGGTGAAAGTCCTGGGTCATAACCTCAGTGTGACTCGGCTTTTAGCATGTCACCTCGGCTGTGATATTGGTAAATGGGTCAAAACCAGCAATAAAGATGAATACAGGGTGCATCACTGAGCCGGGAGGAGAACACTGTGTCTTCTGAGGCCTCTGTGGAACTGGTCCTACCTGTTCTAAAATGAGAACGTCCTTTGAGAAGCATGAAAAGAAACTGACCTTACCTGGGTGTCTAATCACAGTAAATGACAGGCTGGGTTAATTATTACTTGGTAATTCTTTATTTAAACTTTGTACTTGGATTCATTTGCAGTATATTCTTTCATGCAGAACAGAAGATGTAATTGTGTGCGCAGTGGGCGTGGTTCCCCAGGTCAAGGAGTAATTCGTTAGACGCTTGCCCCGCACGGAAAATCCAGGTGGGCTGTACGGGAATCCCCCAGTCTGGGGGACTCCGTCTATTAGTTGTTCGCACAGATTGAGGACAGTCCCTTTCTCGAGGCTTGGGGGTCACTTTGCTTCTGAGTTTGCTATAAGGGAGCAAGATATTTGCACAGTGCAGCAGTAACTTAATACAACCTTTCAGGTCCTGTCTAAATCTTCATCCTTCCCTGCTCCAGACAGCAGGATTTCTAAATTAGCTGCCCTGATGACTCCTTCTTGTAGGACTTGCCTTTTGCTTCCAGGCTGTTGATTAGCGAGGGATGAAACAAAGTCGTTTCTGCTGACCCTTTTTTACCCAGCTGACTGAATCTGGCCACCTGCCTTCAAGAGGTGATATAGATAGTACCTCACTGGGTCACTTTTTAAACCAAAACATACGTGTAGCTTTTGTATGTGCTTCACACGTATAGCTGGAGCACCGAGGACTTTGTGTGACTGAACAGAGGCACTGGACACGTGGAATGAGATGTGGGCAGGTAGAAGCAGAAGTCACTTGGTGAAACCTCAATGTGATGATGCTGAGAGAGGGCGAGGGTTTGCACTTTAGGATTCTTCTTATTATTTAATAGTTCCCCCCCCCCCAAAAAAAAAAACCCCCAAGCTCACATTCCAGCCCTGCCCCCAGCAATCCTCTAGAAGCTTCTGGTCCTGACTTCTTTGGATTGCTGTCAGGTTTCTATCAAAACCAACAGAATACTGTTGAGATTGAGATAATTCAAGGTCAGAATTGTAGCTAATTCCCAGCCATGCATGAAAGACTTCTTCCAGCAGGTTGCTCCTTGCAGCTGCTGCCCTTTCTCCCAAAGCTGGCTATTCTCTTTGTTCTCTGGTGCTACAGCTCTCACAGGTTTTTTTTGAGCTGGAAGCCCCTGGCCATTCCCTGCCTCAAGAACTGGCAACAGACTGGTACCATCTTCCTGTACCTACCCTGGAGTTTTTAGAACAGCGTGAAGCTTGTAGTGCGTAAGGGAGGATGAATGAGCTGAGTCAACGTCAACACAGAGGTTAAGAATGAAAGTCAAAACCAACCACTTCAGGCTTTGCTGGCTGATGTTTGTTCAAGGTATCTGGGACAGTACAGGTGAATAAGAGAAGACCAACAAAAGCCTAAACTCCATTGAACTGGTAACTTCAGAAGTTTCCACAGAGATGGAAAAGGAAGAGAAGTAGTTTACCTTTGCTCTAAGGGATCAGGAATGACATGCTACCTGTACCACATACACAGGAACAAACTGTAAAAGTCACCTCTGACCATCCTGTGGAAGGCTGGAACCACACTTTTCAAAGCTGCTAATCAGCCACTTTAATTACTCCTAAACTTACTAGCCCGCAAGGCAACTTTCTTTATTAGTAGCACTACTCTGCACCCACTCTGCTTTTTGGGGATCTCTGCACTGTGGAGCTCTCATTATTTCCGAAGGGTCCAGGACATTAGGTTACACCACAGAGGACTACAAGCAATCACAGAGCAAAGAAACTTGTTCTTCCAGCATGGGGAAAGCAGATGGTCTGCCACAGGGTGCTCATGTTTCATGACACAGCCACTAAAGGCCAATAAGGCCACTGTTACCAGCCTCACTTAGAAAGTAAATGTTTTTCTGTGCTCTATTTTTCTGCCCTTTAGATACTCCTGGTTATTTGGGTATGTGTTAATGTCCCCTTGATATCTTTAAGTCTTTGTCATGTTTTACTTTTTCAATAGGTTTTTTCCTCTTTCATTTCCTTTATTCCCTCCTGCATATTCGTCCTCCTTTTCCCCAGTATTATATTTATTTATTAACTGCAGTTAAGCAACGTCAGCTGAGCATGAGGTCCTATTATGTTGGTCACAATCTACAAAACATAGCAGAAAGGAATTTTATCCTCCTTTCACAGATAAGGAAACCATGGCTCTGGCCAGTCAGTGTCTTGACCTAGCCCATGTAAAGAAGTCAGATACTTTTAGGCTTGAGATCATTTTAGAACAGAATAGAATATTTCAGTTGGAAGGAACCAACTGCCTGACCACTTCAGGACTGAAGAAATGTTAAAGCATGTTAAACGCTGACAGGCTTGGGGCATTGACCACTTCTCTAGGGAGCCTCTTCCAGTGTTTGACCACCCTCTCTGCAAAAAAAAAAAAAAAAAAACCAAAAAACCAAAAACTTCCTAACGTCCACTCAGGGTTTACCTCCCCTGATGCAGCTTGAAACCATTCCAACGTGTCCTACCATAGGATACTGGGAAGAAGAGCTCAGCACCTCCCTCTCCACGTCCCCTCCTCAGGAAGCTGTAGCAAGCAATGAGGTTGCTCCTCACCCTTCTTTTGTCCAAACTAGTCAAAGCCAAAGTCTTCAGCCATTCCTCTTAGGACGTGCCTTGCAGCCCTGTCACCAGCTTTGTTGCCCTCCTCTGGTTGCATTCAAGGACCTTAACAGCCTTCTTAAATTGCAGGGCCCAGGACTGCACAGAGCATTCAAAGTGAGGCCACACCAGTGCTAAATACAGTGGGATATTCCCTTCTCTTGCCCGGCTGGTTTGCTGTGTTTGATGCACCCCAGGATGAGGTTTGCCCTCAGCTGCCAGGGCACACTCTGCTGACTCACACTGAGCTGCTGCTGTTGACCAGCACTCCCAGATCCCTTTCCGCAGGGCTGCTCTCCAGCCACTCCTCTCCCAGTTTATACTTGTGCTTGGTGTTACTTTGTCCCAGGTGCAGAATCCAGCACTTGAACTTCTTAAATTTCCTGCCATTAATCATTGCCCAATGCTCCGATCTATCTAGATCCCTCTGCAAGGCCTCTTGTCCCTCAAGAGAGTCAACAGCACCTCCCAGTGTAGTATCGTCAGCTAATACTGCATTCAACTCCTGCATTCAGATTAATAAATATATTGAACAGAACTGGCCCTAGAATTGGACCCTGAGGAACATCATCATCCAGATGTAGCCCTGTTTGCTACAACCCTTTGAGCTCTTCACCCAGTGCACTGTGAACCTACTCACCTCACAGCTGGACAACTTGTCCAGGAGGATGCTGCGAGGGATGGTATCAAAACCCTCTAAAATCCAGAAAACCTGGAGGTTTCGTGAGTCCAAACAATACAAGGCTGCCAGTCATCTCTTTTTCTTTTCTAACATACCTTTCCCCTCTGTGCGCTCTCTCTTTTCTCTTTTCTTTTGTACTTTTCCAGAGAGCAGTTTATTCTCTATGGTTACTAACCCTTGGCCACTTTGAGTGGATATCTTTCCACCCAAATCAGTGGCAATGTTCCCAGGTTACAGGATGTTTCATCAACTACAGAACACCTGTATTGCATAACTCAAGTAAGTTGAACAGTGCACCCATCTTGAAATAACAACTAGGCACACAAGTTAATTGCATAGTTACTGTGGAAAAAAAATTTAATTATTTGGTGGTAACTATTCAGTGACTCTATCAGCAACTTGCTTGTTTACCTTAAGATAACAGTTTCAGTGCCTGACCATTTTCCAGTAATCATGTAATTGGTGCACAAACAAAGCGACATTTTGGAAGAATGCTTGCACATAAAATCCCAAGCTAATACAGCAAGAAAAGGTTACTCCTACTACCTGCATCAACATTACTGGCGACACTTATCAGAGCTTGTTCAAAAGTGGGGGAAAATAGAGTAGGTGTCTTCATTGAATTCCACCCATGTTCTGCTGCAGGGCATCGGGGAAAGATATGCAATGGGGGGAGAGGGAGGAAGATAAGAGGTATTTGATTGACATGTATAAACGAAGATCAAATAGCCTTTTTGGTTCTGTTGTCCTCCCTTGTGGTAAATGGTTTGGGTGAGGGAAGGTTATTTGAGTTACATGGTGAAACATACGCTTAGCTCTACCTCACTTACACAGCAACAGAACTACTGCCCTGTCACTACCTTTAACTCTCCAAACCTACACTTCTAATTCTGGGAGCGAGATGGAATCAGCTTCTGTTAATGGGAGCGGAAATTAAATAATCAATGCATCTACTAAACAGATTCTGATTTTTTAGCATGTAAATGAAGATTTGGTTGTTAAAAGAGAGAACAAAACTTTAGACTTTCTAAAAGTTAAAGAAAAAACCATTTTTTGGGTCAATCTTCTTGAAAGCAGTTTTGAATCACCAGCTTTTCCCGATGGATTTTTAGCATCCACGCTTGCATGTGGACAGAAAGAACCACAGTCCACCTAGGTAAGAATCGACATCAAAATACAGTAGGGCATGAATAAGAGGCTGTTTAGTCAAGTCCTGAAGCGGATACTCCTATTCCAAGATAAAAACTTATCGGTGTTAAGTCACTTTAGACTAGAAGGCTCCAGCAGTTACATGGGTACAGCAAACTCCCTTCCTCTGATACAACACACTCAAAGGGCTTTTTTGCTGCTTTTATTTCAGCTGAGCTTAACCCCTTTCTAGCCAGAACAACACGGTATTTAACGCAGTGACATCACCAGATTCACAGAAGAACAATTTATCTGTGTTACTGTTTTGTCTTGAAATCGCATTTACTCATTCGTACCCGTGTCAGCACTTTAATTGGTCCTGTCGTTCTTTTTCCCGGGAGTCTGGAAGACTGGGATGCAGTGTCTTGAGTGTAAGATCTTGCAGAAATAGTGTCTGCTAGAAGTTCACAGCAGCTGTTGTTCTGTCTGTATTTTGCTAAAGGTGCTTCATTATTAATGGAAATTCTAAGGGAGTTGTTATCCCATATTAACACATAACAAGAGATTTCAATCTGTTATTGAGTCATAATAGCTACTGGCATGGTGCTTTTTTCAGAGGTAACTGGCTGGAGAGCAACCTTTGGACATGTTCCTGCAGCAACACCCACTCTTCTAGGGAAAAGGATTATCAATGCAAATTACAGGGGTGTGTTTATTAAAGGTTACTAATTTGAAAAATGAAAAATTTGCCAAGATGAATGATTGGTAAAAGCATCTGTCATCCATTTCAGGACCGAAAGATTATAAGAATAATGGAAAGCAAAGGAGGTTCTTGTTAAAAGCGAGGCCTGGAAGCTGTAATTGCTAATTTCTTTAGATTTGTTTTAAAGTGCCTATTCAAACTCCTTTCCAAGCATCAAGGACTATTCTCAAGCATCTTAAGTATTTCTGTTAGAGGTATCTAATCCATAGGTTTTTTGCTTTGTCACCTAAATTTCTCCTAGAATTGTGCACGGTCACCAAAAGACTCCAGTAACTAAGCTCCTACATCAAACCTCAGCCCTTTCAGGAACCAGAGTCTTGATGTATCTTTGGAGGGTATGAGCACACCTGGGTCAGGCTCTGAAAAAAATATTTCTCACAACTAAGTGACATAGAGAAGTACCTTTTTATATCCCATGTTATATAAATGACATTCATCCAAATATCTCCCATACGCTTTAATTCCTTCTTTTGCTGGGTCTTCATAGCTGCATCTCCCAAGACAAAAGCTTTGCCGAGTGACAGTACTTGAACTTTCTTCTGCTGACTCATCTTTCTCTAGTTCAAGCTAAAAAAAATGTGGGACAGATTCAAGTGTCTCTCTACAAACCCAGCAGAGGTTAGAACTCATGACTTCCCTTCCCCATGATCTGTCGTTTGCTTGAGGATTCATAGGTGCCCATTGCTACCTCTTTCTGAGCCAGTGAATAGCTTCACAGCATCTTCACGAAGAAGGAACAAGAGAACTCCCTCCAAATTGCAATACCTGAAGTTTTAGCTCTCTTCATGGAGAAGGAAGCTTGGTTGTGTCTCCTCATTATGAAAAGGTATCAGGTTTTCATCATTCTGAGTGAGACCAGTAACTGCCTGGGTACAACCTGGAGGAGCTGGTACTTCCTTCTCCTCAGGAATAAATTAATAATCCCTGGTTACATTTTTTCCAAAGGCAGTGCCTAAGCATCCATCTTTAGGAACAGATTCTAGGCTCAGATTTCTCAAATCTGTGGTGCTAAGTGACGTGGTTTAGTGGTGCCTCAGTGGTGCTGGGTTAATGGTTGGACTCGATGATCTTGAAGGTCTCTTAGAACCGTATGATTCTATGAGTTTATGAAATGGGAGGAGGCTGCTCTCTGCTGTGCTCGTTCTAACACCCAGATATGGCTTAAGATTAAAGACCTACTGTTGTTTATGTTTGCTACTGGCTGCTTACTCTACTCCACATGCAGCTTGTATTTTAAAAATGCAAATCTTCTTGTACCTTTGTATACCAAAGTTTTTAGAAGGAATTCCATTACAAGTGTCAGAAACCTACCGCTTTATTTGGATAGCCCTTTCAAGCTATAAATGCTTGAAGGATCCGTAAGGAAGTACAAATCCTTTACAGATCTTAGGTGGATCCTAGATGAGTCGAAGACCTGATATTACTTCTCTGAACAGGAAATGATTTTTATCCACATGGGAAGTCCCACCTTTACCCTCGAAGAACTCAAGTATGGAAGTCAGAGCTTGGGGGAGGATGTTGTGAGTTTATACTGCTGTTGTGCTCACTAGAAGCTGAAATGACCAACAGGATATTTTAGATAGTCCTGAGAGATTGTTTGGGTCGTAGAAGCTAATTCCCAAGGACATCCACAAATCCGGAGGAAGGGTTGTGCCCTCTGCTCCCGAAATCACCATTTCAGTCTTTCTACCCAATGTAAAGAGTGTAGAAGACAGTCAGAATTTCCTCCATGGACATTAGTGATATCAAAAAGTACATTTTCAGTGCATGGCTGACAAGGCGTGAAAATACAACTCATTAAACTACGCTGTCTTTAACCTCTCCTGGCTAACAGCATTTCAGCGACGCACTTCAGCTCTCTGTCTCTTGCTTGTTTCTTCAAAACCAAGTTTTTTCTCTTATTCACAGAACTTGAGTTCTCTCATTTCCACTGGCCTGATACTTCAGGGTGAAGTAGGATGAAAACATTCTTTAATTTTATTTTTTCCAAATTATTATTTTTTTTAATCTGTCTCATTCAACTGTAATTAAAAATAGTAGTGTAAGGATTTTACCAAAATCTGCAAATGAAAAATAGTCTGACACAAGTATCAGTGTCTTTTTTTTTAAAGGAGAGGCTATTTACAACTGTAACTAAGCTGATGTTCATGGGATGGACCATAACGTTCTTGATCTCTCTATTAGCTTCTAAGCACATTGAATCTGCATCTATGTCTTACAGCTTACCGTGTGTCAAACCTAATCTGGTAACGGGAAATCTTCTTTTGACCTAGCTGATATCTGCAGCTAAGTCTGGCCGCACAGCCGTTTGTCAACTTCATGGTGCTTCTCATGAGCCCTTCATGGCTGCTTTTCCCCATTCTTTTTTTTTTTTTTCATGTGCAAGGTTATCTTCATGTTGCATTCCCTGGTGTATTACTTTGAATTTCTGGGATTTTAACAGTCATTCCCCATGGTTTCTAGCGTTCTCCTTCCTGTTCAGGAATCCTGTGCTCATTCCATGTACTTGTGATGGAAACTTCTTATCACATATGAATATTCTGCATTGCTTCTTTCATCTCAAAGCAGTTCTTCCATGGAGAAACTTTTATAAAACTATCCCCTGTGTTGTTATGATCAATTCTGAATATGGTATGAGGAAAAACAAATCTGTCAAGATACGTAAGGCAGATAGGAACGTTGCAGAGTTCTACAGAGCTTTGGAGGATTTCTGGAAGCGAAGCTGTGAATGGCCTGTCGTTAACAATAAAGGAAGAAAGCCAAGTAGTTTCGGGAATTTTTTTTTTTTTTTGCAGAGGTTAAGCCTTCTGATAAATGTCTTCATATAGATTTCTCCGTGGATTTCCACATACATGATTAGGGAAAGCTCATGACTTGCATAATGCTGTTATATGGCATAATGCCACAGCTTTGGTTTCAGCGTTGCAGCCTGGGAACCTTTATCAAGTTGGAGTTAAACATAGTCTATATATTATGGAGAGATGTTAAATTAACTCGAGCTGGGTTGAATTTGTCTCCCATCCCTTGTCTCCCTGTGGCAACAGGTTGCAATGTATTTGCATTTCATTTTCTTTGGTGATCAGTTTTGTGCAGTGTGAGTTTTGGGTTACACTAAGTTATTGTCTGCTTGACCAGCCATTGTCCTCTTCTGGTCTAATTGGAATTAGTTCCTCATCTTCTCTATTGATAGTTTTGGTTTTCACCTTTCCAAAATTTAAGGGGAATCTGTGTGGTATTAACTATTTAAGATATCTAGACCTTCTCTTTCAAATAGATCACTCTTCCTTATCACAGCATCACGGAATGGTGGGAGCTGGAAGGGACCTCTGGGGATCATCTGGTCCAACCCCCCTGCTAGAGCAGGGTCACCCAGAGCAGTTTGCTCAGGATGGTGTCCAGGTGGGTTTGGAATCTCTCCACAGAGATGCTCTAGTCCTTGTGGAGAACTAGAAATTTCCAACAGGAACCATGCAGGTCAGTATATGACCTTTTTATTAATAACATTGGACTAACTAGTCAGGCTACTAGGATTGTGCTGTTTAAATCAGAGTTAAAGTGTAGTAAATCATGGTACTATTTTCTGGTACAGTGCAAGTGGTTTATTAGTGCTCCAATGGCAATAGCCGGTGGTCATTGGCCTATTCCTTTAACTGTGCTTATCTACTGATGTTACATCCATTGCTACTAAATGCTTTCTTATTTAGGTGTCTGAGACCTTAATTATATTCTCTCTTCTTGCCTTTACTACAATTAAATAATTTGTTATCATAATGTTTGCCCTTCCCTCACTTGAAACATTATTCCCCTCTTATGCCATGGCTTGAGGCTTGGTAGACTGAGCTGCCACTGAAATGATACTGAATGGCTTCTCTTCCCTCTGATGCTCTTCAGAGACAGCAGCTGCCTTCTTCCTACTCCTACATACCCCTAGGTATCCCCGTTTGTTTTAACCATGGTGCACAAGCATGGCAGGAGCCTTGGGTTTTGTTTCTTTTTTCCTGGCTACTGGACTTTTGGGTTCAAACAACTTGCTCATCCAAGTTGAGTGAAAAATAAATTACCTTCCAGGCGCCTCTATGGCACCCCAGCCGTAAGAATCAAAGCATGTTTGCAGGGAGGAAGTATCAGGTGACAAGAGTGACAACTTCTTTAATTTGGCAATAGGATTCTCTAAATAAAAATCTAAAGCACGGAATTGGATTTAAAATGGAAGTTGGGGACCTCCAGCCCTGACTGGGTATTAATCCCTTCAGAAGCATTTAAGTGCCTCGATTTTTAATTGCTAGTGTACTGTCTCTTGAGGCTCTTCTGCTAAACTTCTACATGGACACTCCTTTATTTATATACAAGTAGAAAAAACCGCCTGCATTATGAAATCTCGTAGGTTTTGGCTATGTTTTCCATAGGTGTAGTCCCGAGCCCTTGTTTTTGTGGTGCATGTGAATATTTCAGAAGTTACCATAACCTGAAGGCCAGGGCACTAAATAAAACGATGACCCAAGAAGATGCGGTAGCTTGATTTTGAACATGTGACACCAGTCATAAAAGGAATAATTTTTTTATTGTCTGAATTAAGTTGCAGAGACTGTTAAGTTAAACTTAAAATAACCCTTTTAAAAGTTGTTGAGGATAATAAATTAGCCAGGAGGAGTTAGAGCCTGCTGCTGCCAAGTAAAGTGCTTGGGGACTTGAGATAGAAGTGAGCGATAAGAAGCAGCTTTCATGGATTCAAATAAATTACACGTTGGGCTTGGCTTAATCCTGGCATCAGAACGACAGCTGGGGTTTTCCCTGCAGTATCTTAGTCTGTGATTATGCAAATATCCTTTTAATGTAGCGACTCCTTAACAGGAAATTAGTCTTATATGCTCTTGCAACCAACAGACATTTGCTTGCAAAATCCCGGCGTGTCTGAGGGACGAAAGGCACGTTAACCCTTTAAGTGCCACCCTTTTGCAAACATGCAAATGGCAGGACCTGCTCGGATACGTCAGGGATGCGGCAGATGAGTCAGGAGAGAGAGAAGTTTCCTAACACAAAAATATTCCTGGGTTTGAAAGTTCAACCCGAATGCAAATGGTATTAAGTTTACATTTGGTTTCAAAGAGGGGAGGGAGAAAAGTCTTACAGAAAAGCAGGAGTAAAACTGAATAAACATGGAAATGAGACAAAGCGTAAAGACAAAAGAAACGTCATTAGTGTTACAGACACGGCAACCCGCCGAGCCCAGGGAGCCGGCCGTCATCGTTCTCGCACATAGACATGCTCAAAATCACCGTGGTGATGCTGTTTTCAGGAGCTGCACCAAGACGGGGACTGTGCAGGAAACCTGCTCTGTCTGGAGAACAGGAGCTGAGGAAGGGAATCGGGTCTGGAAAGGCAGAGGGCTGGTATCCCTTGGGAGGGGCGGAATCCAAGTCGCAAAACCTGTGTTGAGTTACTCGTGGTGGTGTTAATGTACACCTCTGAGTAAGCAGGAGAGCTCAGCGCGTGCTGCTTGTCTCTGTGAATCTCTGCCAGGTGAAATTCGCTTAGTGTTTCTTAAGTGTATCTACTATGAGAGGTCATCTTTATTTTAGGAAAAAAACAGCAGCTAAGCGTTTGATGGCCAGCTGGGAAACACGAGTGACAGGTTGGCAGCTACTACTCGAGGTGTTCCCCCCCCCCCTTTTGTTTTTTAACCCCCTGATTGGAAACAGAGGCAGCCAAATCCTCTGAGTTGCAGGGGAGCCTAACGAACTGAAGCACCCACCTTTCCAGCGGGATTTAGGGTAGTATCTGATTCATTCGAGCTCTTTTGAAACTCCCATCAAAGTGAGCAGTTCAAGGCATGACCTTAAGGTAACACTCGAATCAGCCACAAAATCTAGACTTCCAGCTCTTTGCTTTAAACGTCAGACGTCTTCTTTCTTCTATATCCAGTGTATTCTGTTTGTAATTACCAGAAATTACCATTAGAGAAATCGGGAGCTAATCTGGGGCTCATTAAGGAGCGAGAATTTATGCTTAACTATTCAAAGAAATTCTTGTTGATCTGGTTTCTGGAGATTAAACTGTAATTTTATCTGTCATAGATGGGAGAAACTTGCACAGTATCTTAGAGAAAAAAAACCCAGCGCACACATGCAAGTACCAAGAGAGTGGGTGTTTGCAAATGCTATTCAGGCAATACGAATTTCCATGGTTCCCCGTTAAATCCCACCCAGGCAAACATGCTCAGGCCATTTTTGGTATTGAGCATTAGCCAGTCACTAATCCGAAGAAACAGCCAACTCTTGTGGCGCCACTAGAGGTTTCACCTCCAGTGTGAATTTTGCAGCGCTGCCCTCAGTATGCTGAACTACTACCACTGAAATTTAGCAGAAGCAGGTCCCTGCGCTGATGATGTCAACCAAAAAAATTAGTGAGATTTTATTTATCATCTGATTTCTGTGGTGAACCCTCGGGTGGTAGCAGGATAAAAGCCAGAGAGCTCTTTTGCAGAGTCAGGGACTTAGAAATGCGCTCTTTCAAAAATCATGTCGGGTTGCATTCTTCAGGAGTAACAGTAAGATGATTTAAAATCAAACCAAACATACGGATTCACTGACTTCTGTGAAAGATTTGAGTAGCTGGTAGCAAAGTGCAGTCACCTCTATATCCTCTGTCACAAAAGTCCACCTCAGCTCAGAGGGTCGTCCTTGCACACAACCTGGGGCTGTAAGGCACAACTTTTATTTCACCTTACACGTCGGGGAAGAAAACAAAAATGTTCCACTACTCAGTGGGACTTTTTTAGGTGTTAATTTTTAAATGACGATTTCAGAGTTAAAGGAAATGCAGTGACGGTTGTTCAGGCATTACGGCGTTCTCTAGAGCACCTGTATTGGCATCACAACTGCTTACCATAAGCTAGAGCTCTATCTCTGGGTGTTTCAAGATGCTGGATTCTGCAGTTTTATTTCCTTCTTGGAAAGCAAGTAGGATGTTTGCTAGGAAATGCCTTTTATTGGGAAATACTGGAACTTAATTAGTTTTTTGGATGACCCGCTTGAAAGGGGAATTATGTCATTTTTACATAAGCCTATCTGGTGATGCTAAATCTAGATAATCGGCTTCGATGGAGATCAAGTCTTTGCTGCAAACATATAAAAATATTGAGCTGGCTTATTAGCCTGCGGTTCCCATCAGAAAATGATCTAGAATTAAAAATGATGAGAGTTCAGCAGCTTTAAATTATATGGGAAATGTTCACGGGTTTATTCTACATAATTGGAGCTGAACCGTAAGAGCGTTCTGAACACTTTGGGGAACAGTCGTAAATTCATACATTTATGAAGGCACCAAAGCTGTGAAGTCACTGATTTCTTTGTTGAGAGTTCACACTCAAATGGGTGTGAGGAGAGTGTATCTAGCTCATTTCCATACCTCTGAATGGGACTCTCAGCATCCTGAAATCCTGCATGAAAGAACTTCAATACTACTATAGAAATCGGATATTTCACAGGCTACAGAGTGGCAAATTGCAGCTGGACGAGGAAGTGAATATGTGTAATTAAATGACCCCAGAGGGATATATTTGGCAAAAAAAACCCGTTGTGAGTGTTCTGCTGTAGCTTGTCATTACACATGCAGAACAAACCACCACCAAGTGTAAAATCAGCTTCATTCTCACAAACCGTCAGTATCACGGAGGGATACAATTACGTCCTGTCCTGACAGCATCATCAGAACACAGCAGGGATCAACTTTTTGCAGAAATCTGGCAGTTTAAATAAGGAATTGGAGGTCACAACCAATAGATGGCAACTAGATTCCAAGACTAAGTGGACTGTCAGGTAAGCGTTTTTGTCAGCGTGCCCATAGGGGAGAAAAGCTCAGGAAAATACAATCTGCTTTCCCTTTATGTCAGTTGTGCCTCTGAAGTCCTGAGAATACTTGGAGATGGGTTTTCTGCTGAAGTGGAGCAGAGGAGTGTGCAACCACAAGCCAGTCAGTGCTATTCTCATGTTCCTAAAGTGTGTAAGGAAAAGAACTAAAAATGATTATTCCTTTAATGTAATAGAACGGCAAAGGTGGTGTTCAATTAAATCCACTATCGTTGATGCTGGTGAGATGCAGCCCCATCATCGGGGGGAAAAAAGAGGCTTATCTCAACTACACAGCAGCTCCTTTAACAACTCCTTAGTTGATATTGGACTAACAGGGACAGGAAAATTCAAGAGTGAAGCTTAAGTACCTCCTGCTGAGGAAATGTGCAGCATCCCAGAGGTGAGGGTACATTATCTCGGTACTCAACAAGTTTCTGATGGGAGATTGTTCTATAACAAATCATTCCTGTGGAGTGGCAACTTCATCAGTTGAGGTCTTGACAACCTCAGGTACATGTTGAGTAGATCTTTGACAGCTGTTGGTCTGGTAGCAGATGGTGAACGTGCTCTCTTGGGCAGCACACAAAATCAGGCTGTAGCTGCTACGAGTATGTGGAGGTAAGACGGATCTGGTCTGCAGCATCGCAGCAACAACTCTGGAGCTACATCAGGCTGTCATGGTACAGGTGACCACATCCTACACCTTAGAAACAGCTGGTAGCCAGCAGGCTGGATCAGGCCAGCAGGCGCTTGGCTTGTACCATGCAGCCTTACTGCAAATGAGTTCTGTTGGAGGCCAGTGTGTGTCCACCAGCTTTGGCTTGGTGGGTATTTGTCCCCCCATGTTAATAGTGCCACTCGCACAGTAGTTTTCTCTTAGTTTGAATAGTTTATTCTCTTCATGGAAGCTCAAAACAAGTGCCGGAGATGATGCAAGGGGAAGTGGAGGGAACGCAAGGCCCCTAGCAGAAAAGGTCTGTTGGTGCTTACCCTGCTTAATTCACACTTGGGATTAGAGGCTCAATACTCAGTCAGAAAGTTGGTCGGTCAAGGCTCTGACGTCACTGGGGGGCCATTCCAGATTTTGAAAGAAGACACTAAGATACATAAATGTGTGAGAGTATACTTTAATGAGCAGCTTGATTAAATCTACCTTAGGCTGGCTAATCATAGGCCATAAAAAGCTGTTTTAAAGTTGTAATAAACAAAATCTTATTGAAAAGGAATGAAGAGGTAAAACCTAGACATGACGCAGAGCAGTCTCAAGTAACAACTTCCAAATGCACACTATAAAATTATGTGTTTTGTACTCATTATAATGACAATTAAGAGAATTTAAAAATATACATGCTACAGGCTTAATTTTAAAAAAAAAACCCCAACCCTATTGACGTGGCATGAATGAATCAACAGTTCAAACAATGCTTTAAACTTTATACCCAACTTCTAATTAAGGGGTCATCCTCATTTTTTTCTCCAAGAATAAAGGCTATGTAACTTTCAGAAATAGAGACCTAGAACAAGTTAAATGATGTAGCAGCGGAGCAGGATCAAAAAATGCAGATTGTTGAAATATGAACTTTTTAAAGCATGTAAGCAAAATGTCACATTAGTACTCCATAGCTTGTTTCAATATCTTTTTTTTTGCATCTGAAGTTTCATTCCTTCTACTGTAGCATTTTACAGGATTCATAAATCTCAATGATTGTTCAGCTTTTCTTTGGTTTTGACTGTCCTTTTCTTCACGGATGTGTTTAACAGTCAAAACTGACTGCTAAGAGCTGTCAATCAGCCGAGTCTCACAGCACCCTCTTCTGGCTTCAACAGTGTGAGGTGGAATCTGGAACTCTCCTCATCAGGTAAGAAAACTGTATAGAAGAAATAAGATAAAAATGAAAATATTCTAAAACCCAGCATTTAGTAATAAGAAATGAGCGAAGGAATATTAATCCCACTACGAAAGCCCAACCTATTCAACCGCAGGGGCAACTGTAGAAGGGTTCTTGCAGGGCATGTGGTAGCCAGCGTGTCCTCATTGCTTTACGCAGTGGCAGCACTCCAAATATCTGTTCATACAGAGGCTCGCTTGACCACAAGCCGCCTGTCCCACTGCTTCCTCCTCTGGTGTGGGCATAAAGGCTCGGGATCCCAGTACCTGTCTGTTCTGGGCTCATGCTCAAACATGACACTCCCACTGCGTTTTGCCACACCAACCTGTCTAGAGCTTACGTGAGGATTGTTTCAGGGATCCTTCATGCAAAGTACAGCCTGGTCATGTTCTCTATGTACTTTTACATTAAAATATTTGTGATGGAAACTTTCAAAACATCGATCACAGCGACACCAACAAACCGAAAGTCGTGGTAATTTGCTGTGTGAGGTAAAGTGGTTACACTAAGGAATGAAACTTCATCAAATTGCAACCAGCTGTTTCTGCTGAAGGCAACAGAAAAAACCAACCACCATAGAAGTAATTCCACTGAGAGGGACTGAAATCAAAGCTGATCGTGCAAGCTGAAGAACGGAAGTGGGTGTTTGGGCATCTCTGCATAGCTTAGCTCACTAGGCTGGGGTCTTTTTACTCCAGTGCCTTTTTCTGGTGATGGCTTACACAACAGAGTTCTAAAAGGCAGTCGCACTCCATGCTGTACATAGGCACTAAAACATGCCCAGGACACACTTAGCTATTAATACACATCTGTTTGTTACGTTGCATGGGAAAGGAGCTTTATTTGGGGCATAGATACAATTGCAGCGGTAATGGAGCAGGAAAGCAGAGTGAGGTGATGGTGTTATCTGTGGTCCTTCCCTCCAAACACATCATCTCTACACATAAATTCACACCTCAATAGCAATGCTGTTGCCATTCACAAGATGCCGTTTTCTCCTGCTGGATGTTTTGAAGGATCTAGCCCATGCTGCTTCATCTGCACTGCAATATCAAACAAGTAATCATAGCACTCACACCTAAAATTAAAAGGAAAAAAGAAGTGAAATGTAAAGTAATGCTGAAGTCTTACCATATTTTATGGAAATTAGCAGTTTTCTTCCTCGAGCTTTACATCACCAGTGTGATGGTCTGACTGGACAGCTCTGTTACCATTTATTTCCAGTACTGCGGTACCGAAAGTGTCCAGCATTTCTGCTACGTGATCCTGATTTGTTGCATCTCCATCAGCAAATGAAGAAGTAAATCCCAAAAATGGGCCGAGGGAAGAGCACACTAACGGTATCAGCAGGTGTTGCCTGCAGGTTTCACGTGAGGAGGGACTGGTCCGTACCAAAGGAAAATGTTGGCAACCCCACCAGCCAGCACCGATGTGAAAGAAAACCCGAGCGGTGGAATCATGGATGAACCCATTCCCAAAAGCTCCCCCTACATTTGGTGAGGCCAGAACGTAATGTTGATCGTCCATGGCCTAGAAATACACATGGCATTAAGGTCATCAAGATTCTGAGGTATAAAGGCAAAAGATACCCGATTCCTACATTGTACTTACATTGTTTTGGCCTTTTCCCATGTTTCCCCCCATACGTAAAGTCCGTGACGTCTGACCAGCACCGCACAAGAGTCGGGGTATCTCTCCATTGCCCGTGCCATTCTGTCCTTGAGATCCTTCTCTTCTGGTGTGTTCTCAATAATGGGAACCACTAACGTATCATCGTACCTAAAAGAAAAATGCATGTATCTTAAGAAACACTGCGCTTGGATATACGAAGCTTTTCCCTACAAAAGAGACTCTGTAAAGACCTTAACAAATCCTCAACACGAGTGATTTTACGCTCTTCTCTTGTGAGTCACGCTATAATGCAAGAGCTCTCCGGAACATCTCTCACACCCAGATGGATGCTATCCTGGCAATACCTGACTGCACTTGAGGCACAAAAAGAAACTAATGCTTTAATGGATTAGGTGTAGCTGTTTGTTCACATATCACTTTGTAGTTGGGTCCCTTTACAACTTTTTCAGACTCTCTTCATCCTGTATTGGCATCACCTACAAGCTTTATCTCAGATTAAATTGTTTAAAAGAATCACATCATGAAGAAGGAAATGAAGCTGTTTGCTGGAGAGCAGAAAAAAATTAATTCAGGTAGTCCAAAATGCCCCTGGAAATAAGATTGTCCTGCTAAGGCATATAGATAGAAAGAAGAGTCAACACATGAAAAATAAATTCTCTGTGATGGAGTCATTGGTGGGCTATACGTGATCTTAAGAAAGCCTGAGAACCCCAGCTCCAAAGACAAGATGATGCATGTTGCTCAGTGGAACTTGCCTAAGAGTTTCTTCTGGAGGAGGACTGGGATATTTGGCATTGTCTGAACCTTAATTAACACTGGCAGAAACTTGTTCAAATAGATTTAATAAGTCCCCAGTTCAGGTTCAGATTTATCATTGAGATCACATAGATAGTTCATGAGTGGATGCTAGTAGTACTTGCATAAAACAAAGAGAGAAAGCAATGGTAAAAATCACAGAGTTTGTACTTCAAATCAGATACTCAGAGAATTAAAGTCTCACCCCTCTCAGTTTTCAATGCTGATGCTTTCTCAAGGAGGTCTATAAAAATAGTGAATGAAGATAATTCAGTGCTTTGTGTAAGTTTACTTTGACTCTTACATATTCTGATTGTTCAAATTAGATTTGGAGTGTTTGCTACTAGTGAGGCCAAATAAGCTACAGGGATTGGTTTCCAGGTTCTGCTTGGAGGCACGTTTGAGTTTGTTATCTACTACAAAACCCTTAGAAGACTCTGAATGAGTTAAATACTTGATATCTCTTTAGTTTTATTGAAATGGAAGCAGCTTATGTTTAGCCAAACCTTCATATAAGATTATCTTGGGCAGTCTGAGACTTTCAAAGCTACTTTCCACAGATCTAGTTCTCCTCCTACTGAAGTCAAAGGTAAAACTCTTCAGGCATCACTGGGAACACCTTTAGTCCAACAAATACTTCTGATTGATTATCCTACCTGTAGCATCTTCCTGGACAGCTTCCAGAAGAAGTTTATGTAATTAGAAACAATACATTGTCAATCTCTTTTTTGAAAGGTCCCAGTCTGTACTATGAAATTGCTTTTGAATTCAACGGGGAGCCTTGTGTGAGCCAGGACAGTGGAATCAGTCTAGTACAGATGAATACGTCCTTAGGAACTGTGTAACCTGGAGCTTTGCTTTCTTTAGTTTCTCTGGTAAATTAACAGGGTGACACGGGACCGCTCGGAGACACGGAACCCAATAAATACAATGTCTCCTGACTAACATTTAGGATTATTTGAGTATTCAAAATACACATCCCAAAAAAAAAAGAGAGAATTGTTGTGGATTTTTTTAAAATCAGTGTTAGACAATTCAATATACGGGGTGGGTCTTCTGACACATTGCACGTACAAATGCTAATGCTGACAAGAAGGTAAAGCTGGCAAGTCAACCAAAACGGAATAAAATATGCCTGGGTGTAAAATCACAGTCCAGACATACAGCTTGCTCCCTTGCCAAAGGGCAAGAGTTAGTTACAAAAATTTACATAAAAAAGTGGAAAGAATTTAGCATTTCAATTTTTCACCTAATTGTCACATATATAAGTGTTGTTTGCAGATCCCAGTTTGACATGCTGTGGGTGGAGTCCTCAAAACAAGCCATCACACATAATTTGGAATAAATCAGCACTTACCTCAGAGCTCATCCTTGAAAAGTAATAACATTATCTTTAATGAGTTGTTTATTCTGAATTTTCTTTCAGAGTCTGTCAAGCGAAATCTGAAATCCTCTATTCTCTTAACATGCCCTAGACTAGCACAGGCGGTGAAATGCAAAGTCCACCCAAAAGCAGTTTTTATGTTATCAACCCTAATGCTGGTTGGCTTCAGTTTCAGTTTAACGCTGTACAGATGTGTTAACATCTCCGTTCTTGAGGTACTTGTCAGGACACAGCTCTTTATTTGGTATGTTTCTGGAGCTCAACAGACCACAACAGCCTTGATATTACAAGATTTTACCTCAGATCTCTTCCACAGGCTTGAGACCTTCTTATGGAAAGCTAATGGCTGATTTATTTCAGGGATCTTTTTACTTCTTATTCCTAATACTTTATATTACACACTTTAAGGCACATAACTCAAACGATTAGTCATCTCTTTATATTGCTGAAAACATGAATAGCATGTCTCTCTTCTTAAATATAGAGAAGTACCGGTAACAGCCTCCTGAAGTACACTTCTGGATTCCTTTTATCATCTCCTGATGGGTAATACGGAACTCACTCCCTGGGTAAAGAAGGGTAGCCATGACAGCAGCCTTGGAATGAGTGTGGATCACTGCGCCTGCCCCTGAGAACATAAGAAAAAAAAGTATTTTTAGAATTAATTTTAAAATGTGCCTATTCAGAAAATTTTATTCACGGACCTGATTCACTTCCTTTGGCAAATGGTGATCTACTGTATTAGAGAAAAAAATATAGAGCAACCTCAACAAAGGTATGAGATAATTACTCATCTCTAAAGGATAATCAGGGATCGTCTTAGGACACTAGAGTTAACTTTTAGTTAGTGATAAATTCCAGGAGAGAAACTACTTGCACAAATTCAAGGACTTGTACATTTCTTTACACACAGCAATGACTGAAACACTCTTAATTTTATCAGTTTTGAGATTCTAAAGAATTCCCAAACTTATATGTGAGACAAAAGTTTAAAGACTTTAACTTTCTTTTTATGCTAGTACTCTTCCTTGACTATCCACTGATTCTCTGAAAAAATAATTATCATTATTGTGTCACAATGGAAAGATAAGTAGACTGTAATTACAATATACTTATAAAGCTGCAGCACGGCCAGAAATACGAAACATGTAAGGAAGATCAGAAGAGGCTCCCTAAATCCTGTCTACAGTAACAGAGGTCAGTCTTACACAACAGCAAAAGCTCTCCATCACTGTCCACCAGCAAAGGAAAGGTTCCATACTTTTTTCACCTATTCATAATGTAGAACCTTTGATCACAGCCAATGGTTGTAAAAGGATCTAAAATATAGTTGCTGACAAAAGGATCTAAACATAGTTGCTGAATAGGCAAAAGTACAGGTATAAAACTGCTGTAAATCCCCCAGCCCCTCCCACAACCTATGAATACACTGCACTAAAAAATTAGTGTCAAAAAGATGCTCACGTGTGAAGATCAAAACCTAAGTGACACTCTCAGGGTGTTACCACTGTTACCTTCTACTGTATGTATTCCTTTGCAAATCCACTTATTTCATAGCTTTATGTTTATTTCACTGTAACTTCCATGTACAGAGTACGGTATTGAACATCAGTTTTGGGCATGTGTATGTTTCGGTCATCGTGGAACTAAAAACATCTGCTATGCACCTCTCATAGTGTAGGCGTTCATAAAGAGTGGCGTGCACTGGCTTTTCTTCAGTTTCTTGTGCGGTGGAGGGCCACTGATGTCCTGTCCGTTCACGTCACAAACAAACATATCTTCTGGCTGTAAGAAAGGAGAATTTATTTTGACCTGTGATAACCTGAATAGTTTCGTTTTCCTTCAGGGAGACAAATATTTACACCATGTATTTAATACAGAATGGGATTTTAACTGCATAGAAGTGCTGTAATGCACCATGTTTACTCTGGCTTCTAACACTATTTACTGACATTGAGTAAGGTGAAATATACAAGGAACTCTTTTTATTCAGACTGCTGCCAAGCAGCTATTTGTAAAACTAAAATTTTCTCAGAAAGGAGACAGCCTGGATCCAAATAACAGACAACAGATCAAAAGAAAAAGTAGTAACTGATTCAAAAAAAGAAATGTAGGGTTTTTGGACAGAAGACAGCTAGACAAGGCCACCTTTTCAGAGGGAGAACCTGTCTATTTTCTGAGAATATCAAAACAAAGATTCGTAATCATTCAAATGAAACTAAAGAGAGATGAGGTGTCAGTGCTTAATTACGTATGTGCCACAGTAACTTGAAGCTGCAGCCAGATAAAGCTGTTCAAGCTTGACAAAGAATAAAGCTGGACTAAAGTCGCGTTTGAATCTGTCTTCTGTGTTAATTAAAGCAAAGAAATCATCAAGATTAACCTACGCTGGCCACTGAAACACATGCTGGCTCGGTATGTTAGTGGAGTACTGGCAAAATCCTCTGTTGTTTTGGTAAGTATAACAAGTTGCTAACTTCACTGAAGGAGAAATGAAACTCTAAACAAAGGCACTTTCATCCATCTCAAGCTGAGCTCTGAGGTAAAAACACAGTGCAACGCACCTGTATTCTTTCCTTTTGGACTCCTGAAGGAGCGATGTAGATTTCATTCCTAAGAAAAGTTACCAACAGAGAAAAATCGATCAGGGTTGTTCATCTGCACAGACATCAGGGCCTAAGAAATCTCTAACTTGCAGGGGGACAAACCCCTGCTTTCACCTTGACCAGAGACCTGAAACATGTGTAGCAATATTTTCAATAACAGCAAAACCCCCAGATCAGATTATCTGCCTCAACTGTGATCACCATTCAGTTTTGACAGTAACATACGAACTTCAGGAGCACAGAGACCTCTAGTGAATATTTAGTCAAGTTACAGACATGTTTCCTAAGCACCACGAGATGTTTTTATTTCTGGACAAGAGCACTTAGAAGAGCAACGAAGCTGGTCAAGGGTCTAGAGCACAAGTTATAAAGCTGCTGAGGAAAACTGTGCTACTATGTCAGTGTATTCTCTGTTGACACCGTTTATCTTGCCACAACCCACATGAATCACTCTGAAATGACAAATAGGCAACTTTTAGCTAATGATGAGAAATTACTGCTAGAAAGATCTTTCCATAGACAGTGAACTTTAAAAACAAGAATTAACCCTCTTATCATCCCTCTCATTCTAATTATTGCTGTTGCTTTGCTTGCAAAGTCAAGCAGGGGAGTGAAATGACCCACATAAAGCCACTTGAACAGGACAAACATTATCATTTAGAGCCTTTGCTTCAGGTACATCTAAATTTGAGTAGCAATGGCTGTTCATGATGGCAGAAAAATGAGGTCTGACGCTTTCACATTGGTGTCACAACACCCTATGACTGGGGATAGAATTGCAGGCACTGGGCTCCTTTTTTCAGTGGCCACTGAGAGGAGCTCTGTCTCCATTAAAAGCTTGGAAAGTATGAACAGGGGGAGCAAATTAAAAAGAAAAGTGGTGCTCCTTAGTAGTGGACACACACCAAAAATTGTTTTGCTGTTACCTGTCCTGCTTTACTTATATGTTAAAAATATCTCCTTAGAAATTATCTCAGAAGAACGGTGATCTTTTTCTTAAAGGAAATGTCTTGCCTGCAAGATGTCTAAGGTGAGATTCATCTCATCTAGCCAAAGGCACCTGAAAGCCGTGTGCCTGCTGTAACCCTCTCTATATTCCATCATGCTCTTCATTTCACCTCTACCTTCTCACTCACTCTTGACTTTCAAACATTTTTCATGGGACTGAAATGCCTTCTCCAACTACTAAACACAGCCACCCCCTCTCTCTAAGCACCACGTTATTTCTCTTCCACCTTCACTTACCCATGTTTCAAGCTGATTCCTCCACCAGTTCCTGTTACCCAGCCTAAACCATAAAACAGTCTACAAAGCTCTGGGATAAGATTTCTTGGATGTAACTTCTCCTAAAAATAAAGAACTACATTAAAAACCATCTGAAACAGCACAAACCTAAGAATTTCAAGATGGAAATTGAGTTTAAAGGGGCAGTACTTCCACACTGCGGTACGACATGTTCACGAACTTCAGTTCTGAGTTGACCGCGTGTTTGCACAAGGTCCTTTACACTTTGTGAGGACCATTCGCACAAACACAACCTCCCCCTAAATAAAACAGGAAGGGTCTCATTCAAGGCCAGGCTGGACAGGGCTCTGAGCAACCTGCTCTAGTGGAAGGTGTCCCTGCTCGTGGCAGGAGGTTGGAAAGGGATGAACTTTAAGGACCATTTCATCCCAAACCATTCTATGAACATTTGGGGAAGTGCAGTAAATCCACAACATCTCTGAACTCTCTGCTAATTAGTAACTATGAAGATTACCAGCTAATTAGAGGGGGAGGGGAGAAAGGGGGAGCTGACACCCCACCCCCCATGGCGCACTGCCGGGCTGCTTAAAGGGGATGCTGCCAGGACGAGGCCTGAGCCCCTTTAAGGCCCGTAGAGCTCCTCGTTACCTGCGCGGCGTTTCGGTCGTTGCCGGGGGCCGCCATCGCGCCGGTCGCGCGGCGATGGGGGTCCTTCATCGGGGGCTTCTTCCGGGGGCCGAGCGGGCGCCTGCCGAGCGCTTCCGTACCCACCTAAGCGATACCGTGACGGGTCCTGCCCCGGGGCGGCGGCGGGCTGGGAAGGGGCAGGAGCGGGGGTAGCTGGAGAGGGGATGCGGGCGCACCCCGGGGGGCGGGCAGGGCTGGGAGCAGTGCGAGGGTAGGCGTTTGCTCTTACCTGAGGCGATAGAGGCAGTCAGGCCCGAGCAGGCGACGGGCTGAGAGCCCACGGCTGGTGCTGCGGGTGGGCTGGACGCTGTGCCAGGTGCAGGCGGGTGGCCAGCAGCAGGGCAGGGGGTGTCGGTGAAGCCGCTCCTCCGCGGGGTGTGGGGGCGGGCCGGTGTATTTTCTGCTCAGGCAGTGAGAGGGACAGCCCCGGCGCTGGGGAGGGCCGGGCAGGGCAGCAAGATGGCGGCTTCCTTGTGGCTGCGGCGCGGCGGCCAGGGGCTGGCGAGGCTGCTGCTGGCGGGGCGGCCAGCGCTGGGCACCGGCCTGTCTGTCTCCGATCGAGGAGGCTGGAGGTGTCTGCACGGGACCCGAGAGCTCCTGGGTGAGTGATGGACTGGATCCCGCACCCTTCACCCTTAGCGGGGCCTGCTGCAGGTGTGTGTGTGAGAGCTGCGACGTGAAGGCGGGGGGGATGAGGGTGGGTGGTGCTGGGGGAGAAGGAAAGGCTGTGCAGGGTGGTGGGGAGGTGTGAGAGCCTGGTGTTACCGGGTGATAGGGCCGAGCAGGGCCCTTGGTGTGCGGAGCAGGAGATGCTGGGGAACAGTGACCGATGGGGCTGTGGAGATGGGTTAGTCTGGGGGGTGCTGACTGGTTTGGTCTCTGGAGGTACTGGAAGCCCATCAGGAACGACGTGGGCTGATGGGAGAGAATTCAGAAGGAGGCATGAGAATTATTAAAGGTCTGGAAAATGTGGCCACTGAGAAAAAAAGTGAAGGAAGTGGAGTCTGGAGAGGAAACCACATTAAAGGGAGATGAGGCTTTCAAAGTCTGTTGTGGCCAAGCAAAAAAAAGTGCTTATAATTGAAAATAGTTGAGTGTTTTCTAGGTGTAAGTGTAGTGAAGTGCTTAAAGAGAAAGTTTTAGATTTTTTTTTTTTCCCCCTCCAGTGTTTGGAGATTTTACCACTTTTCTGTCATTTTATTATTCTCCAAGTAATGTTTCAAGTAGCTGGAGAATGGCATGGAGGCTATACTTTATGTATTTTATTTTTAATATTAAATTAATATTAATAAATTTAATACTATTTTAAAACTTGAATTTATTAATTGCACATCTAGCGTACATTACTCCATAGAAGTTAACCTATGAGGTTATGACAACAGCCTTTCAAGCTAGTTTTTCTCATCTTTAGAATTTGTTTTTACAGAATTAGCAAGCAAATCATCTACTTAGCTTCCACGTTTCCCTCTGCCTGTAAGAGGTGTGGGAAGGGTGTTGGATGCCCAAAAGAAATGTGATCTTTTCTTTCCCTGCTTTACAACTCATAAATCATTTAACCAGTAATCAGGGGTGTTTTTAGGTACTGGTGTGATACTGAGTATAAAATACCCGAACTCTGTGGGTTTTAAGTGTACTTAAAAAGAAATGAGCTCTTGCTAACCTTGTGTAACAAAACTACGCAGTTTTTACAATAAAACTCAAAGGTACTTTAGCAACTTGTTATTAATTGTGTTCTAGATCTCGGTGCACACTTCTTTCCAGCAGTAGTTATCTAACTCCTTATTGTCTACAGTCCTCCCAATCTATTGTATTATTTTCTAGCTTTATGGTGAGAAAGGCATCTTTAATATATTGCTGGAGTTAAATTATTAATTTTGATATAGAAATGAGTGAAATTTTTTCTCCCTTGCAGTAAGCTATCATCAGGTGGTCACAAACCCCATCTTCTGTTACAGTGGGAGGGACTTTGCTCTCCCAGCCCCTGCCTGGAGGTGTGGGAAGAGAGATTAAATAATAATGGAGGTAGAAATAATGGAAAAACTATGTAATGTCTTTAACTCTGCCTAAGCTCTGAAATATTTATGGCTGAATGCCTGTATTCTTTTACAAGTGTAATGATTTATTTTTTCATAATCCTGTAGCAATGAGAAAGACAAGGTCACATTTATTGTACATATTCACATCACTGAATTGCAGAACATGAGTGGACACTTTTAATTCCCTTAAGTCATTGTGTATTTATTGAAGTTTCTCTTCTATTTTTGTCTTCTCTGAGATCATAACCAAGGTAACTCTTAGGACTTAGAGGGGAGGATGAGCAGCATTCTCAGTCTAGGTGACACATACTTTTCAGCTCAAAAGTCATCTAGTTTTTTTTCTTGCCCTTTTATTCTGGATGGTGAGGGGAAAAAAGGATTAATTTCTAGATTTTAAAAGCAGTTCCTGCTTACTCTAAGCAATGCAGCAACTGGAAGTAATGTGGTGGTGTTTCCTGTTGAATGACAGTAAGCCTTAATGCTGGGTGTTTAGGGAAAAGGGAGTATGAAGCAGAGTTGATTCTTGCCATGGTATACAATGTACTTTCTGTGTGTCCATTTCTGTTCTCTAACTGAATACAGACTCGGATATAAGAATACAAGAGTGAGCCTCAAAAATCAGTCAGGGGCTGGAAAACTACTCTTACAAAACAGTATCGAATAAGATGTATTTCTTTGGCCTTGTAACTATCCTTAAAACTTCAGCACGGAGTCTGTCCTGTATTACGAGCTCTATGTCGGAATACTCCTTTGGTGTACTGGATCGAATGACAGGAGATGTCGCATGCTCCAAAGCTGAGGAATGTGCTGTATCACGAGCCCTGTCCTCAGAAGAACCCACGTACCTGGCACGCAGCTTGCTGCACTCCTTTCTGTGGGTGCATTTACTAAGCAGATTCGGAGAAATCTTTCATGCTTTTTAAGAGGGAATAACATCTGCTCAGTGAAACTTGAAATTAGGGAACTTCAATCTGCAAAGAAGATAGAGTTTCCTAGCAGAGAGGATAAATAAACATTGTAAAAGTTTATTAGGTGTCTGGAGTACTAGGATCAGCGGAGCTTTATTAATTTAAAAGATAAACTTTAATCTGTTATCTGGAAAAAATTCCACAGCCTGCAGCAAAGAGGAGGAGAGGAGAAAGGAGGTTGTGGCGTTTGTGGCAGGTTTTTGATAAGACCAACAAAACTTCAGGACTCTGAATTCCCTTTTCTTTTTTTTGAGGGACTGGGATTGCATGCTTTGCCTTGATGTGCTCTTAATGTCATGGCTCAGCATGAAGCCAGAGGCCGTAACCAAGATAGAAGCATCTAGGCTTTGGGTAAGGGTAGGAAAGGATTCTTAGTTGGCTAGATATGTTCTGCATGTTTACACCCAGCTCTGTCCTCACACTTGAAGGACTCTGAGGCAGAAGGGGAGATGCCTGCATGGCTGCTGCTCTGGTCTTCCACTGATATCATACTGCTGACACACTGCAGAACGAGGACTAAAAGTACGGTGCACACTGCCAAGAAATTCATGGGTGGTTTTGTGCTGTCCTCTAGCACGCCATGATTAATCAGCAAGGAGCATATCAATACCTCTCACCTAACTTCTTGTGACTGCAGCATTTTTGGCCTCTCTTGAGGACTGAGATGTCTGTGCGTGCAGTTCTCTCCTCTGGGCCTGCTTATATACAAGTCTTATGTTCAGATTTCTGTTTATGGCATGTGAGGGGGAAATAAAAAAAAAACCAAACCAGTAAATCACAGCTTCACGCTAGCTGCTGATTTTTATTCTAATGCATGTTTGTATTTTATAGCTGCTTTTTCATTTTACACACAATGGCTTGTGTGCAGTTGAAGCTCTAACCAAATTGCAGGGTTTTTTTTTCTGTTTACATTTCTGTTGGACAAAAGTGATATAACCCTCTTTCACTTGCACCCACTGTAGGATGGTTCAGTGGGTCAGACTGAACTGAGGGCTATTTTAAATACTAGATTGTATATTTTTAATGATGCACTAAGACTTGGTTGTGAAAAAAGTTTCCATTAAAAATTAATTGAATCAAAGCTGAAGCAGCATATCTAAAGTTGTCTCCATCAGATCCAAAGTTTCCATATTTTATTTTTACTTAAGACAGAGTTTAATTTGCTTAACAGTTTTATGTTATTTATGACTTCATACTCAAGTTAGCCCTTGTTTTCTGTGTAACATATAGGTTCTATACTTAATGCCTTGTTTTCCTTGGTGCTCTTGGGAGTGCAGCTTGTATGTCAGCTGAAAAAAAGAGCATTTTTTTTTCAAAGATGCTTTTCAAAGAGTACAAGAGTGAGCCTCAAAAATCAGTCAGGTGCTGGAAAACTACTCTTACAAAACAGTGTCGATATATTTCTTTGGCCTTGTAACTATCCTTAAAACTTCAGAACAAGAGTTCAAGTGTCTTTCAGATTGGTGCACTTCTGGTTTCATTTGTGTTAAGCAGTTAAGTGAGAAAATGATACTGAGGAAGTATTTAGTCTAGATAATCATGTGCTTGTTTTACAGGTACACCTGGGATTAAAGTTGTCATGCCTGCACTGTCTCCTACAATGGAACAAGGAAACATTGTGAAATGGTTAAAAAAGGAAGGTGAGGTACCGTTTTCTATGGCTGTGTTTGTGCAGTTCTCTGGCTATGTAAATCTATTCTGTAAGACTAATATCATTCTTTTGGGTGGTACCTTAGTGTTTTGAAGCAGAATGTTTGGTATATGGATCCTATCTTCTCAAACAATACCTGCGTTGAAGTTGTTGGTTCTTGAAACATTTTTCCCTTCAGTTGCCTTCCAAAAAGTTACATTGATTGTATTTTTGAAAATGTTCCTTTAGGCTGTTCCAGGGTGTGAGTGTGTTTAATTCCCAGTGTTTTCATGCTGATTGGTAGCTCTGGAAGTCTGAGACCCTTTGGGGAGAGTCTCAGTTTCACTATTTTGTGTTACAAAATAACATGAAAGATACGGCAGTTTTATAATTCCTATTCACATTGCTCTATGTAAGTCAAGAACGATCTGCAGCAGAATCAACAGTCCCTGTTCTGTGAGGAGACCGTGCTTGCCTCTCCTCCTACCCTTTCCCCTCTCCAATTTGACACTCAGACTGGATTTTGACATATTGGATTGCAGGTAGCAGCTGTCCATGGATATAGGATGCTTTGCAGGCATTTAGATGACTGTAGCAATATATCTTGTTCTTGGACAGGTATCACATCCAAGATTATGCAGAGAGAAAGGAACAATCCAACATTCTTTTTCTATTCATTAGTTGTCAATAACTGTAAGACATTAAAAATCAACAGTAGTCTGTTTTGCAATAACTATGGCATTCAAAATTGCAAGAGAAACCAGGGAGCATGATAGGAGTAGAAGTAGGTTCCAGGGTTTCCACAACATGAATGAATCAGTTTTCCTCATCAAAGGGTCTTACAACACAGCAGGTCTACAGTGGTTTTTCTCGGTCTTTCCGCTGCATTTCCACTCCAACACAAAAGGGGGGAAAAAGTTCCCCACCCATTGTAATTAAATTAAAATAAAAGCTTAATTGGTGGCTGAACTTTGAGAAAGATATTTTAGGATTTTTACTGCTCTATTTAGAAACAAGACCAAAACTGGATTTAGTGTATTGTTTTACTTAGCATATTTGTGACCATGTATAGATATATTTTTTCCTCTGACAGTCTGGAAAATAAACATCAAACATTTTTCTTCAAAATATAGCTTCGTTTCTATAAAAGTAAAGCAATTTAATGCTTATACTCCTGTCTGCAGGGGATGCTCATAACTACATAATCCTCCAGTGAGCTGGCCATCTAACTGTAGTGGAATTACTGAATATAAATGTTTGATAATCTCATAGCCAAGAAAATACTTATTTTAGAGCAGTTGAGAGGAGAAGGCTGGTGACTGCATAGGAAATATTTCCTCCGCTATCTCACCAGCAGGTGTCAGTGGAATACTATTTTGATAATTTTTCTGCTCATTGTGTAAATATCAAATGTTTTCACTTCACAGGATGGGCAGATGATTTCAGTACTGCAGAAGGAAAAATGCTGAATTTAAGTGACAGCTTTACTATTTCCTTCTCACTGTTGATGCAGTTTCATATTGATTCCTGTGGGTAATAAAGTTGTTCTCATTAAACTGTGTTTCTAAAAACTTGTATTTATTATGTATGAATTTAATGTTGATGAAAGGTGATAGATTGACAGCCTAGGAGACTGAAATCCTCTTGTTATCTTGGGCAGGAAAGAGAATAGGCAGCAGTGCTGGCGGTGTCCTCATGCGGTAAAACTGCCACCTTCTGAGACATAACCTCCAGGGACTGCAGTCTCTGTGCCTAGGCAACTTTGCTTTGATTTGCAAAGAGAACATCAAGGGATGAAGTGATCCAGCCTTGTGCTTTGGGTACTTGTCTGTCAGTGATAGAAGCGAGCACATTGGCTATTGAATGCCAGCTGGATGGGATCTCCTAGAGGGAAATTCAGCTTCAGCCGAGATCCTAATCATTCAGCCTAGCTAGAAGAACTTGATAGTTTAAAATAAACTCAAACATCATGCAAGATTTTTCAAGGGCTTCATATATAATCTTAGAGCTGCCACACAGGCAATGTTGTGGCAAATACCACTCTCTCATTAGAAAGTGTAAGAGCAAAACCATGCTCTACAAAAGTGTTCTTACAGTGCGGTCTGTTGGGAAAGCAGATTTGTAGTTGATGTCAAAGTGGGCATGGATGAGAAGCTATTGCAAATTTTGCCATCTCTAAAGAAAATAACTTATCCTTTCTGTTGCTTTTGGGTACTGAAACACGTGTGAGATTTTTAAATGCTGCTATGAAGTGTTTTTCTGAAAATGGCATTTAATCAATTACCTTCCAAACCCGATCACTTTTTGGCTGCAGCAGTGAGAGGAAAACAACAGAAGTGGTGGAAATGTGGTTGACCAGTTCATTGCAGACTTTCCCTCTTGCCTTCCCAGTGCAAGGGAATCCTCCGCTCTCTGTGAATGGCTTCAGGTGCCCAAGGTGAGAGGCATCGTGTGCCAGTCATAGGGATGGAGGAACTTGCACTGCTGGAGTCACTGCTGCAGGTTGCTTAGCACCAAGATTTCTTTTTTAATGGTGCAGAACACTTACAGTCTTTTTGCAGGCTCAAGAAGAGAATAATGAAGAGGCAGAGTTCAGCTCCTTTCTGCTTGCTGATCTTAGCTCTGTAGGTTACAGAATTTGCCCAGTTTTGATTTCTTAACATCTATGAAGTCTTTACCTAATGATCCCTGGAAGTGTTTAAGAGATGTGTAGATGTGGTGCTGAAGGACATGGTTTAGGGACCCTGGCAGTGCAGGGTGAATGGTTGGACTCAATGATCTTAAAGGTCTCTTCCAACCAGATGATTCTGTGATTTTATGATCTGATACATGGGCTACTTGAATTAATGATGGAATTAAAACACTGGAGTTGTGACTTTCCGTTACAAATGGTTTATGCTCTATTTATTGCAAAGTGCCATGCAGCAATCAGATTATTAAATTAAAAAGTTCAGGTGCTAATTGTGTACTCCTCTGCCAAATTCTGTAAGAGGAACATTTATGACATATAAAACTATGTAAGTGACTGAGCTTTGAATGTTTCCTACTGCAGCGATCATAAGGATCACACGACGCTGCATTTCCTCCTTCTAATTCAGGCTGTCCTGAAACAGGAAATAATTATTTTAAAGTTTCTCTCTTACCTAAATACAGGTGGTAACCTGCACAAGGTTTATTTTGCTGCTTAAGTACAACAGAGAGTGGTATCAGGAATTAAATGAAATGCTTAGACAGGTAATACTGTCGCAGCATTTCTGGTACTGGACAAATGTTAAAATTTTACTTAATCTAAAAATTACTAAATTACCTCAAAGTTCTTCAAAGTAATTTCCATTTTAATGTTGGCCATCTAGTCAGTATTGATCTGTTGAAAGAATCCAGACCAGTAATATCTTTATCCTGCACTAGCAGATATAGATTTTCTTCAAAAGCAGAGACAGGGTATACTTCAAAATTAATCATAGATTTGTGTAATGTAGCGAAAGCAATTTCTAACACTTTATTTCACAAAATATCTTTCTAAAAGACTTTTTTAAGTATATAGGAAATTGGAAAGCATATCTGCAAGCTTGTTTCCTCAAAGAGATGAAAGTTCCCAAGGTTATTTTTTTAATATCTTAATAGCGTAGGTACAAACTAGAAGAGAACTGTAATACTTAACGACATTGTTGCCTGTGACCATTCTCTTAAGAAAATCCCAGTTTGAATAGCTCACTTTGACTTACGGCTGGCAGTGAATATGGGAGACTCAGGCATTTATCCATGGCAGCGTGACTGATGATAGTGTTCTGGAAATAAATTTCATTGTGGGTGTACTTCCTCTTGGAAAACCTACTGTGAACATATTCCAAACACTGATGTTCATGTTTGTGCCTCTGAATCTGAGAGGTTTTATTTGGAAATGAAAGATACAATATGATAGATTATAATGAGGGATCAACTATCTATAGAATAATATTAAAGACCATAAAATGGCTGTATTATGTGGATAAATACCTATCTTCCATGGTTAAATAGATCTGAAAGCTCAGGCTAAGTGTTCTCAAGTCCTGTTGTGTTTTGCAGGTGAATCAGTGAGTGCTGGAGATGCCTTGTGTGAGATAGAAACGGACAAAGCAGTGATTACCATGGAGTCCAGTGACGATGGCGTGTTGGCGAAAATACTGGTAGGGATTCTGCCTTTGAGTGGGATGATACAACTTCTCTTCAGACTGTCGTTGAGCACACTGCCTCAAAAACTAGTTTAGGTAGCTGTAACTTGCTTACTTTGATTCTGAATGTGAATTTCAGATGTATGGGATCTGGGGGCATAAGTTAATATTCCTCATCTTATAATAGCAACTGTAATTAATTTCAGTCATGAGTCATGTTATTAATAGTGGGAATAAAATGGGATATATGTTCTTAATGAAGTGTCATTAACACGCCTGAAATTTTCACATTACCATCTTTAGTCATATTAGTCTAGACAGCACAATCTGTAACTTAATGTTCTCGTCACCTTAAATTTAGGTGGAAGAAGGAAGCAAAAATATACGCTTGGGCTCACTAATCTGTCTGCTGGTAGAGGAAGGACAGGACTGGAAGCAAGTTGAAATACCACCTGATGGCAGTGATCCATCTTCTCTGGCTCCACCAGCACCTGCAGTTACCTCAGCTCCTGCAGCTCCTCCAGTTTCAGCCCCTCCTAAACTGGAACATCAGCCTGGGAGGTTCCAGTAAGTTCCCATGTTTAGCATGAAGTGGAACTCTTACTTAGATCAGTAGAGCTGAACCAGGAAGAATCTTTTGTCCTTTTTTACCTATTATCAAGTTGTTATTTCAAGGAAGTGTTTCGGTTTACCTATATCTTGTTTTCTATTTCTCTTTTAGGAAAAACACTCCAAACCCCTTCCAAGCCCTTGCACTTCTGATATTAGAAAAAATATATTCTTACTTTCCTAACAGTGCAATGTGAAAAACTGAAAACTGTGGGTTTAAGTGCTCTTTGTCAGTTTTGTTTTGATCTGTTAGGGTACTCTAAGCATTGCAGACTTCTTAGAGGGGGAGTAAATTAACCCCAGAGTGTTAGTCAGGTAATGGTAATCTGTAAGTCACTGGTTTGTGTTGCAGGATGTGCCTCATTTGGAGGTGATAACACAAAAGCTGTAAAATTACAGCCTGTCAAAGAAAAGGAGACTAATTTTGGTAGCATATGCTACGCAAACTGCTTGGTTTTGGTTGTTTACTGATGCTGTCAGCATTTAGGCTGACATGCAAAGGGAAGACAACAAATTGGGGTCATTGCCCAACACTACCTGTAGTAGTAGGAGGATGATCCAAGGGAAGGATCCTTGAAAGGATGAAGTCTTGCATCTTAGTGCCAAAGAACATCGAAAGTGCATCTGTTTCACTGCAACTGTTAATTAGAGATGTGTCAGCTCGTTGGAATCAGGTGATCGTTTATAACATGGGGTTTTCTGGCAAGGGCTTGTGGACCATCTTAAAACTCCACGTGATGCAAATACAGTCTCCTTTAGGAAATAATGCATTGGAGATTTTGTGGAAAAACTTGAAATCAAGTATTATTTTATGAAAATGTGGTTTCTTTTGTATCTAAGAATTCTGAAGTCTCTTCTCTGCACATTGGTTTTTAACTTTTTTCAGAAAGCAAATCACGCTAAGGTGCACTGGTTGTTCTGTAGCTGTGTCCTGTGCTCTGTAGCTGGTCGCTGTTCCTGTTTCCAGGCAGAAATGTTGCTGTTGAGCATACCCCATCTAGGTCATGATGGCAGGTGCAGCTTTACTGGTATTACACTATAGCTTAGGTATATGCTGATTAAATTGTTGGAGTGTGGGAGGGCTTAATGTTTTTCCCTTCTAAAGCAATTACTGAATTACGCAGCTACATCTGTATGGCTTTTGCTTTTTGAAAAAGTAGCCATTTCATTAAATCAACCCTATAAAATAAAATCGAAGCCAGAGCAAAGGTAATGTTATACAGTGAGCCAAACAAATAACAGAGATGAGCAACCCTCTTGAATGAGCTCCTACGACTCGTTTTTGTAATGTTGCTGTAACAAGCTGGTCTTAAAATGTATTTGGTTCTTCACTAATGACCCTTTTCCAGAATAATCCACAAGTATATTGCATCACTGTAAGAGGAAAGTTGGAAGATGAGTTTTCCATCTGTTTAAACTCATGATTGTGTTTTTTAAATTCAATTTTAAGTTAAAGCTTGGTGAAGGGGCACAGTCTGATTTCAGTGTTGGGGTCACAGCCTTTGTACAGAATTTGCTTTTCTTTCCCCGCTGTTACTTCTGAAATAGAGCTTATATTGGGTATTTTCTCTTTGTGTATGTTAATCTTATTTCATTTAACTTATTGTTTAAGTAGTTTATTTTTCTCCTTATTTCTTTAGGGTTCGCTTAAGTCCTGCAGCTCGCAACATTCTGGAGACGCATGGACTTGATCCAAGCAATGTTACACCTTCTGGGCCTCGAGGAATCTTCACTAAGGAGTACGTAGATATTTCAGTAAAACTACAACCTTGTATTCCCTTATTTCTTCCTTTGAATCTAGAGCAATCTCCATGAACTTGAAGTCTTTTTATTTAAAAAGCCAACTTTTTGTTCCACTTTTTTCTAGGGGGACTTGTCTTGGTTAAATTTGAAAAACCTGCTGAGAAGATACGGAGAATAGGTTGTGAAATATTGTTAGAAGCCTTTAATATTACAAGAAGACTTTAATTAAAAAGTAACAACCGACTTTTTTGTTTTTATATCCCATCTGAGCTCTGTGGTCCTGCTGTCCCATTTCCTGCAGCTCAGCCTAACTGTGGCTGTGAACTCCTAGGCACCATGGTAGCTACCATCATGGATCTCAGGAGATGTTTTCAGAGCCAAAATAAAACACAGGTGGCCTCTTCTCTTCAACTCCTTTTCTTTGGGGAGTTCAGATCTTTGCTTGTTTCCCTGAAGTTCAGTTATGAGTGAGTCTGTCAGGATTTAATTAGTTCTCTTTTTTATTAGGCCAGGGAGAGCAGTAAAGTGTAATGGTAAACCCAGAGTTCTATTTTATTCAATCTTTGGGTTTTTTCCATATCTTTGATTTAAAGAATGTTTGTTTACAAACCCATGGTTTGTTATGAACAGGCTTCTAGTAGTCTCCGCTACTTAGAGTGTTCTGGTGTAATCATTAAAATTCAGGCCTTGGAGCGAGGAACTTGTGTATGAAAACGTGTTGTGGTAGATCCCGAGCCCTCAGCCTTGAAATGGTGAGTGTGTATGTTATTGGAGTGAGGGTTTTGGCAGGAATACTTGTTCTCACTAAAATTCCTTTTGACAAATGTCATCGTTCACCTACACAGACCTCATCAGCTGCTCTAATTTTAGTTCCATTCAAAGACAACCGGGTTAGTGTAACATGGAATTGAACCCAGAGGAGCAGACAGTGGAAGTCTGCTGTTTTTTCAGAACTTGTTTTTTTCTTGGTCTGTGGCTGAGCTGAGATAAAATAAGGAGTAGAATAGATATAATATCCTGTGTAACAGCAAGTGATCAGGGCGAGTTGTTCTCAATTATGTAAGTGTAGTGGTAATTTGTGGTGTGGTACAAGGTCATGGCAGGTGGAAACCCCCAGGACTTTGAGCTATCTAATTAATATTCCCTAGTTGTCATGGAGATGTAGCAAAGATTTTTCTGTAGCTGTGAGAATTATTTAACAACATAAAAGATGTGTCAAAGCTTCTTTCATATAAAAGATTTGACTTTGAAGTATCGTAAGATAGGGGATGTCTGGGTGGTTTTTTTTAACCATTTTTTTAAAATGGTGTTAGTCTTTCAGCTCCCCACAGGCTCTGCTATTATGGACAGTTTGACATGAAATGTTTGCAGATTTTTGAAGAGAGCTGCTGCAGATATTCAGGGAAATACTTCTTTGGCTAACTTGAGATTACTGCTAAAATCCATACCATGCTTTATAGCTGGGTGACCCATGGTCTCTTGTCCAAGTAGTCCAGCAATTGATTCTTTGAGGGAGCGTTGCAGGTTCACTTTTCACTTTTAAACTCTGAGTTTCCTTATTGAGCAGGGCTTACACTTGCCAGATTACAAGAAACAAATTCAGATAGTGGGCTTTGTAAGCAAGCAAAATTTTTTTTTCCCCCCCGATTTTCTAATTTTAAATTCAATTCAATGTAAAACTTTAACAGCAGTAGGATCTTTCACCTAATAGCTCTCTCTGTCCTAATCCACTCCATTAGGAGGCTGATACTTCATTTCTCTCCTGTATCTGTGCAAGGCTGAGTTACTATGTCATCTTCCTGCTTGTTTTTGTTTTACAGAGTAGCAGCTGCTTTATTTTTAAGCAATATCCTCTGCTTTCTTCAGAAATACAGTAGAAAACTGATGTGTCAGTATAAAGTAACTCACAACTTCCGTCAAAGATTGCACTGTGTTCCTAGTTGTCAGCCCAGACACTATTTGGGAGAGCTGTGTTTAAAATTGATTGTTTCAGACTATTTCTGCCCTTTCTCATCCTATTTACTAGTGATCTAGGGATTTGTAAATGCAACCAGAAAAAGGTGGAGGGGCTAATTACCAGTTACAATGAGCTGAGTAATCAGATGTTCAGACAAAAGGGGATTTGGACAATTTAGAAGCAATAAGTGAAACCAGAGGAAGCTGGTGTCAGTCTGTGCATCTCCTGTTGCACCACTGGCTCCTTAGTGATGATTTCTAGGTGTGTTTATAGCCTCTAACTCATCTAGTTCAAACAAAGTATATTTTGAGCACAAAATACTCAGTTTATTTTCGCCATTCTTTGGATTTTGGCTGACATGAAGCAGAAAGACTGCTCGCTTCTGTAGTAGTGATAAACTGAAGCATAACAGAACAGCCAGAATGGCCAGAATTCTAGTAATAACCATTTGGTCAGGCATATTTTTGTTTAATTAACATTTACCAAGCTCTGGTATCTTTTCTGGGAGTAGGCTGCTCTCTTTCATGTTTGCTACCTTGTCTCTCATCATTCTCTGTTACTATCCTGTGTTGATAGAGGTTTATAGAGCAGTTGGAAAGGTATGTCCAACCTTTCCTTTTGCAGTTCTAATAAAATGCCTCTTTGCCTGATTTGTGTGGAAATCTATTTAATTTGATTTGCTTTGGTGCCTCCTCCAACTCTACTTATATGCAGGCTTGCAATCTTGCACTCTTGACATTGCTGTACCTGTTTTTCTTAACCAGTTAAATTCTGTGGAATTAGTGTGGGGAAATTATTTTTGTATATATGCGTAACAAATATGTAATATATAAAACATGAATATATCTGAAATATGATTTTAATACATGTACACTTTATATAAAAATTGATATAACACATGGGTTTTAAAAACTCCTGAATGAATCTTCTAAAATAAGCTCAATTTTAGCAATACATTTTTCAGTGAACACACTAAAAGTCACCAAAATTATTAAAGCATTTTGACGTGGCTGTGATAGGTGGGACCATCTGGTTTTTGTCATTTGCATGACATGTGGAAGTAATTTTAAAGCATTTCCTTAGCTTTACAATACAGAAGGAGCTATAAAAGCTTTATTTTATGGATTATGGAATAAAATGAGCAGATGGTCTGTCTTCTGACTGCCAAGTTAAAACCCTGAAGTAATTTTTGGTAGCTTCTAATATGTTAACTAGGGAAGTTGCATTATGTCAAGCAGTTACTTTTTTTTTGTCTCAAATTGTAATGCCAGGGGATGATTTTCATTCAATGAAATATATTTTTTCCCCCAACGTAACAGTTTGTAACAAACTACTAAAAACTTATTTTTAAAACAATTTTTTCCTAACGCGTTAATTTGGGAGAACAAATAACAAGTTTATGTAATCAAAATTGGTGTACGTAACCCTTTGTGTACAGGCTGTGGTGATGTCTTCATGAAGCGATAGAGATTTATCTAGGGTGTTAGATACTGACTGGTGTTACCGGATCTGGAACATAAAGAGATGTATGACTGATCCAGCTCTTCTAGCAAGTCACTAGAGTAGGTGCAGTTACAACTGCAAAATAGAAATTTGACTTTCAAATCACTTCTGAAGTGTGGACTTGTTATACTATCCACACCCGTTTGGTCATTTTACGTCAGAAATATTTATTTCGTATTTATGCACAGAGAAACAAATGATAAATGTGCTGCTCAGTTTCCTGTGAGCATTAATTAATTACATTAAATGCAAATGATTACAAATATGACAGATGAAGCAGCTTTTATTTGAGACTTTATAGCCTGAGTAAGTGTACTTGGATCTCTTATTTAGAAGACTCGTTAGTGTGTGTCACCAATTACCTCGTACACTCACAATTAGAGATGATGAGTGTTACGCTTCTCTAACAGATGTTTTCTGTTACTGCATATTTAAGCCCTTTTGTTCACAGAAGTTAATGAGAATTTACTAAAAGATAACACAAAGGAGACACAGAATTTGTATCAGTTACTACAAATCACCTGCTCAATGTTTGGTTTGACAACAGAGATTTAAATGCACAGAAGTGGCCAATTAATTAAAATAAGTGATGGAATTTTTGAAGTAGTTTCTTTGTTGTCAGCATTTCACTGTGTTTAATCACCAGGGATGCTCTCAAACTTCTGCAAGAGCAGAAGAGCAAACCCAGTGAACTGAAACCTGTGGTTTCTCCAGCTCCTCCCCAGCCTGCTGCAATGCCTTCTCCTTCGCCAGTAACGCCTGTGACTTCTGCTTACCCAAGGCCAGCAGATCCACCAGTTTCCACACCAGGACAACCTGCTGCACTGGTAAAACTTTAAGTCCTCAACATTCCTACAGCTAAATGTTGCTGTGGCTGCTTAAGTAGTCATACGAGATCTCTCCAGTTCTGGAGATCAGTTGTCAAGGAGAGAGGAAGGAAAGGGCTTAGTGGTTGCTTTGAAGAGTAATTTTCAAAACTCTAGCACCTAAATACAGTTAATTTGAAATGTTACAAATACCACAAGTTTTTTTTTTTTTTTTAAGAATAAATGCCCATGCTGAAATGCACATTAGTAGGAATTGAAAGGCTTTTGTGAAAGACGGAGGGGAAAAACTGCCAACTTTCTGGCTTTAGAGTATCTTTACAGGCTGAAGTTTTCAATGTACCTACAACTCATAATATTCAGAAAATGCTGCTTTTTTTTTCACTATACAAAGAACCAAACAAAGTACAGAAAGCCCAAACTTAGATATTTTTCCATTGCAGAAAAAAAAAATTTCTGTGATTGCACCAGAGCGCACATACTGCAGTTTGTGGTGTGTGAGTACTACTCAGTGCATAGTCTACGTGCTGTAGATTAGGAATACAAAATAATGTTTTGCAGAATCACTTATTTTCTTGGTTTCTATAGTCACTGATAATTCAAGACATTCCTTGTAGGGGATATCTGAAGTGAGGAGTCACTGATGAGAACGTGTCAATGATGGAGTCCTTTTTCAGCGAAGGGGAGATATGTTCTCTGTCCTGATATTTAACACGCGGTGTATTTCTTTCAGGGCACGTTCACGGAAATCCCAGCTAGCAACATCCGAAGAGTTATTGCTAAGAGACTAACAGAGTCTAAAACTACTATACCCCATGCATATGCTGCCGCGGACTGTAACATTGATGCTATTTTGAAATTAAGAAAAGAATTGGCCAAAGGTTAGTGATTAAAGTGATTTACTCTGTCTTGTTACATCAAATGTCTTGCTTATATCATCTTGCCCAGCAGGTGTAGATGGTGGTGTAGGCAAAACACTATAGAAATGCTTATGCGTAAGATGAAGAAATTAAATTTTCCCTTTTTATCTCAACTTGTATTCCCTGAAGTGACTTATTTAGAAAAAATTCTTGAAGTTTAAGGTCGTAATCAAAGATTGCTTTGTTTCTGCTAAAACTTTTTATTTTTGCTAAAATCAGCTGAGTTACTGTGCAACAGGATGGTTTAATAGTTTAAATTTTATGCAGACTAGAATCTTCTCTCCCAAATCTGAGTTCAACAAAGCATATATGACATGCATTTAAAAAAAATACTAGACCATATTTCAGTAGAACACTCTTCTATTTATACAGACCAGTGTCAGAAATATGGAAACAAATGTTTTTATAAAGCTTTGATGTCTGTAAGTTAATTTGATCAACAAGATTGACAGTGGAGTAGGTTAGGCTTGTATTAATCTGGGGCATCTTGCTCTTCAGTAGCTGACCTTAAGTGAGAAGATTGTCTAAAAATCTTCTTTTGACTCAGATCTTGAAGCCTGAGGGAAATTTATTTTGTAATGTAATGCTTCTTTTTTCCATCACACTTAGAAAGCTTGTTTTCCATTCAGTACACATCTTGAACAGGAATTTAAAGGACTGTAATGAAATCGGATCAGAGGGAGAATTGTTGAGCAGTTGCACTGTGCGAGTGTATTTTTTCTCAGCAAGGTCATATCTCTGTCCCCAATCTAGTAAGCCATGGAAAAAAATAATGAATGAATTCACTGTTCTCTCAGTCACATCTTCCATCTTCACTTTTCTCTGAAGCTACTCGTAAAATGTGGAATCTTCTTCACAAAGAATAACATTTATTTCCAGTGTTTGAGGTTAGTGATATTGCTTATTGAATTGACAATATCTTAGCTCTGCCTAAAATGACGTGACGTCTTTTATCTGCTGGACATCAGTTGAGGTAACTCAGTGTTTACTTCATCAGTTGCAGCCAAACTAATTAGCCATAGCTTTTTAAATTTTCATTCTTGTAAAGGAGAGATCCCTTTTCAAAACAAATTGGTCAAATATGGATTACTTTTTCTCATCGCCTGCTACTAACTCTGTTTCTTGGGTAAAAAATTCTGAAGGCCCATTTTTTTACATAGAAGAGAAACAGTTTTTTGTTGAAATGATTGGTTTATGAAGCCACGTGAACTCTGCATTCAGGATAGCATAGTAGGCTAGTTTAACTTACATTTTTTACTGCTGTACTGATTAAGAAACCAAGGGCTTTCTTCTTTATTGAAGCATTTAGAGAAGAATGTGAAAGCTGGGGCCACCTATTGCTGACATTGCAGTGACTTTATTTAACCTGCACAAATTAGGTTTGGTTCTGAGGAATGCTGCATGTTCTAAGGTTTAACTGAAGTCTGTGAAACTGGAGACTTGTACTCACAGAATCGGGCCACAAATCTTCACACTTGTCCGAGCCAGTTAGGAGTCTGAACTCTAGCCAAGAAAACTGACCCCAAATCACAAGGATCGTTAGTCTGTAAAAAGAGAAACACTGTTAATCATCAGTTATTGCACATTTATTCAACTCTAGTCATAACCTTTTACTGAACGATATTTTCAGAGGCCTCATGTGATAGTAATACTAAGGGAAAATCTACCATTTAGAATTCTGAATTACCTTCAGGGTTTAGGTCAGTTTTGAGACATTAGTTACTATCAGACAGTTATTTCGAAGCAAAGTGTGGTAATGACTGAAAACTCATGAAAGACCAAGACCAAGAGGATCTTCTCAAGATTAAGTTTTCAAGGTAGTAAGTAGGGCTGTGTTTGACAGAACTTTTGAAAGGATGAAGGAGCTAATCCAAGCTGACTAGGAAGAGCACTTGAAAGATTGATAGGGCAGGAGATAGGAGTTGTTACCACTATTGCTGTGCATCTGAAGGCTGCAGTTATTGGAAATAAGAATGAGGAGGAAATAAGCCTAAAGGAGGAAAAGATGACAGCTCAGAGAGCTTGTGATGTAAGTAGTTCTGGACCTGAGAGAGTGAATTTGATGAGTCCCACAATCAGGTTTTGAGGTCTGCTCTGGAGGGTGGTCCCCCTGAGCTGTGATTCTATCAAACTGCATTAGCTAAGCAATGGCTTAGAGAAACCTTAAATGACAGCTTGGAAAAAATGTGTATCATGTATATTTAATTTTTTTCTTTTACATTAAGTTTATTCTTTTATACATAATTGGAAACATGCTATTTTAATCCATATGATTTGTTTAATCAGTGTGATTTGTAAACAAAGCTTGATTTTTCATTTAAAGTACTGGTAATTGAAATTGATTATAGGAAATCTGAAAGAAGACATGTTGGTTTCACAGAAATGATGAGTTCAGATAGTGTTTCAGGTGCCCTTTTGGGCTACCTCCAACTTGAAAATGTATTTGAGCATCCTAGAGGTAGGTGATGCAGTTTGGACTGATGTCAAGTAAGAGAAGAAAGGGAGAGGGTGTTTTTTCTCTAGCTAGCAATGAGCAGTAGTAAAACAATTTCTGGGTTTGTGGTTAGATACCCTGATGTCACATCCCTTTCCAGTTCTTGAAAGAAAAGAACTGGGTACCGAACTTTGGAAAATGGATGGGTATGAACCTCTCATTGATAAGGTGCTTGTACAAATGCAGAGGGAGGTCAGAGCTGGCACTTCTTCATATCCCAGGGAGATACACAATATGATGTGCCCCTTTATTCATAGGTGCAATATGCATTAAATAACTTCTCTGTAATAAATAATTTGGTAGAGAGCAAAATAACAGTTTTTTGTCACTCAGTAGACAACTGTCAGGTTTAAGTTAATGAAATACAGACTCAAATACAGTCACATAAATCCTTCTGACACATTATGAATTGGTAATCTTAAAATAATGTCTTTATTTCTTCTTATGAGTTTTGTTTGTTGGGGTTTTTTCAGCATGATGAAGGAGAATAGCAGTAGAAAAGGGTTGAAAGGTATCTTTAGCCTTTATGGGTTGTTTTTTGAGGGGTTGAGGCGTGTTGTTTGTTTGTTTTCCAAAAATGGTATTCTAGCTGCCCTGGACACAGTGCCCTGGCTTTTCAGGCATTTTCCTAGTCCCATCTGTAAATGTTTTGTATGACAAGATGAATCTAAAGAAATAATTTTCTTGTCTTCAGGGAAAGGCAGGTACATTAGCAATCCACCATTCACTGTATATTATTATTCTTCCAGATACAGCTGTAGGTAGGTGGGGTTTTTTGCCCCCTTCTCTTTTCTCTCCCCTTGACCCACGTTTTTGTTGATTTAACAAAAGATTTGCTTGCAACCAGGTATTTCTAGCAGTTCAGACAGTTTGGGTTTTCCTGGGGGTATCCCAGTACAGAGAGCTCTCGATATGCCGTGATAGCACGAGACATCAGCACTCCAGGAGTGTTAGGGTACTCCATAGCCATTTGCTGTTCCCGAGGCTTTACCCTGTGAGTGGATTTTCTCTCAGCTTAGTGTCACAGAGATGTGCACCTAAGAACTGAATGCTGACATTAGGGCTACTGGAATGTACTGGTGACTAGCCCACCTTATTTATCCATTTATGAGGTCCTAAATTAACTTAGACTGGTATATTCAGATTTTCTAGATGATGATACAGGAGTTGCTTCTCCTTTCCCTGGAGTTGTGAATGACTTTTTAATGCAAGGTCATTTTTCTACCTGATTTTTTTTTTTTCTATCATCTCTTATTCACATGTTAATGTCAAAGACAATTTATGATGCAGATATTTTCTTTAAACAGCAGCAGGTCTTAAGAAAGGACGTAAAAACATTATCTTAGGAATGCTCACTTAATTTTTCACCTCTCTCCTGCTGCTGTGACTTCTTAGTGAATATATTTTAAAAGAGTGGGGGTGGGGAACAGCCATATGTCCTTGCATAAAATTGAAGAGATTTTTTTTTTTTAGTCTCATGGAAATGGTGGTGGTTTCTACTACATGATCAGACATAATGTGCAAGTTTTATGCAGCGCTTCTTACTGTGAGATTCTTTGTTTGAGGTTAAACTATATCAATTTTTCCTACTGTAAATGTCAGTGATTGAGGGTAAAATATCCCCAGACATACTTCATTTAACTGTGCTCTTGTATTTTTACTGTATTCGTGCCCCCACCTAGTGCACAGTGTAATTTTTGCCAAGGATTAGGAATGTAATGTATAAATCCAAATATAAAATACCAAAATGTGTTTGGTGACCAAGATACAGGTTTGTCTGATGTGAAATTCTGTCAATGGAACATGGTACTTGCATTTCTTAGGCTCACATTGAAAAAAAAATCCAGTCCTCTCAAGGTTATTTTATCTGCTTCTGGCTAGTGCTGCCTTTTGTTGTGTGTTGCTTTGCTCTTAATTTAACAACCCTGTCTCTCCTTATATTTTGCAGCCTGCTTTAGAAAACATTGTTAACCCATTTTAACAGACACCTTCCTTCACCTCGTGAATTCTTACATTAGAAGCCCCAAAGGTCACTGGAGAATAACGTCCTTCTAATTTATAGCTGAAAAAAGGCTGATGTCTGCAATTATTCCAGTTGATGTATCACACTGCGTAAAGAATAGTAGTCTCTGTGCATTTGGATCCTACGATAGACTCCTACATAGTAAACATGTAAAGCATAAAACACTCATGGGCTGCTACTTATGAGCAGTATCACTCCAGTTTGCAGCTTTTTCGACCTTCTGATACCATCTAGCAAGAATGTCTCTGCTCAGAAGACTGTTCCTTGATGAATACTCTTTTTGTGCCAAGGAGGAGGAAGGTTTTCTTGCTTTTATGATTGTAGTTGGAAGATGAGCTTCAAAGAAGCAAATCTGCTGAATCGCTGGAATCTTGTGCTCACACAAATGCCTATAAACAAATCTTATGAGCAATGATTGTTGTCTTTTTTTCTTTTTGCAGATGACATTAAAGTATCTGTAAATGATTTTATTATCAAGGCAACTGCAGTTACTCTGAAGGTGAGTAACTGACTTTAAAAAAAAACAAAAAGGGTGTTTATTGTAAGCTGCCAAGGAGACAGGGAAGTATTTTGTGAGCCTGTATGGAGATGTTAATGTGATCATAGCAAAGCTCGTGATTCTTTATCGCTCATTGTCAGGGCTTTCTTTAAGCTTCCTAGGTAAAATGCACTCCACTGTCTATGCTGTGGACTGTAAAAATGAGAACAACTAAATAAAGATCCACTTACTAGGTTAGTATCGGCAGATAGTGGTCAATGCTTTGTCAGCAGACTAAAGCAATTGGCAAGATAAAGTCTCTGCAATTATATCTTATAAAAAATAATATAAACAAATATTTGTCCAAGTCTTATACCAATCTCGTGTGTTCCCTTGGATGTGTTCTGATGGCCTAATGCTTTACATTAAAAATGCTTCAGGCATCCAATCTTTGCTTGTTGCTAAGAATTGTCATTGTTCCCTTTGTCAATGTAAAAGTTAAATGATTGCAATACATCCTGAGGTGAAGATCTTAAATTTCATTCAGGTCTATGTATTCCATGCTAAACTACAGAGGCTTTACAGATTCCATAAGCTATTTGCATGTTCTCTGGGTAGAACTTCATACATTGCCTTCCTTTTTTTTTTATTGCTTTGCTTGGAAAACAATTTTTTATTTTTTGATGCTGAAAGGCGTCAGAGATCCTTCTTTAGGAGAACTCCCACACTTTGGAACTGTCTCTCTATAGTCCAGAGTGTCTCAAATATACACTTGGAAAATGTAACATGAAATTAATCTTATTTCCAAACTTGTGAAAAGAAAGAACTGTGATGGCTTCACTTAAATGTGGAGTGGTTTTGGTTTAGAGTAAATCATAGGTGGGAGCTCTGACCAAACTGAAGGCCAGTGTTTTTAAGGTTCAGAAGGAAATGGTGTCTTTTAGTGATCACTAAAAAAGGTCTGGAAAAGATCTCTGTCATGTCAAAAGGTAAATGAGGGGGACACATGCTTGATCCTCAAACTTTCCTATGGAGTTTGCCCTTGTCATCAAGGCAGTGTACGTACATGTGACGATGAGTGAATGGAGATTTTGAGGCAGTTTGGCATTGCTGTGGATTTGTTACCTATAGCTTCTTGATTGTATAATGTATAATTGCAGGAGCTATAGATTTGGGCAGAAAATAGACAGGATTCTAAGCAGTTTCATAAGAAAGTGCCTGAGGGGAATTCCGAGTGTTGGATAGACTGGAAAAAACTTCCCAAGTTATTCTATACCAGAAACGGAAGGAGCCGAAGAAGCTTGCTGTGCTTTTGTTAGATGTGAACCTAGGAAGAAGCTTCTTTTTGTGGCTTAATGAGACCTTATGCAAGGAAATGGTGTCATCTAAAAATTACTGTGACCTGTGAGCGTGGGATAACAAAGCCCTGCACCAGAGAGCAAGTGAAAGGAACACGAGACAGGGAGAGGAATGAAGGGTTGGGTATTGTGCTTTTTCTCGACCAGACAAGAAAGATACTGGGATGTAATCCTAGTTTTTTGTTTGTTTTTTTTAATATACATTCTGGTGTTGAAGACTAGGAACTGAGAGTACTGTTACACTGCTGCTTCCAGGAGTGGAGTTAGTTTAGATAGAGATAGAGAAAATCTGAACCTCCCATACTTCAAACGCTATCTCCATTTTGAGTCCACACACACACAAAAATCTGATGTATTTTAGGAGAACCTCATCTGACTAACAGTGAGTGCACCTGCAGCGTGTTCTGTTTGTAGCTTCCTTTGTTGAGAGTAGTTATTCAGACATGCGGAAAACAATGCATGGGTATAGTAGGATGTCCATTTCCATGCTTTTTAAGTCCATATCCTGTGATGTATTTGGGGGCAGAAATGACACTGCTTTGTAGTTTTGCATGCTGGGCATCCGTATCAGTGACTCCTGAAGGAATTTGGAGGCTTTTTTAAATTTTTTTTCCAGCAGCACCAAAAAGCCTTGTGGCTGCCCTGCCACTTTCTGTTCCTGGAGCATACATTTATGCTTTTTGACAAAGTAAGTTTAAATAAAGTAAATGCAAGCTAATCATGTACATCTATTCTTAGACCAGCACACGTTGTTGGGTTTTTTTGCCTTGCTTGTGGCAGTCCTGCTGACAGATGTGACTGCTCTTTCACCTTCATTTACAGACAACAATCTGCGATGCGCTAATTAATTTGATGAATGCCTGTGTGTAGCTATGTGTCTTAAAGGATTTTCCTTGTTCTTGATAACTGACTGCTCCATTGCTCTTTTCACAGCTGTCTCTTTTTTTACTCTCTCTCGCTCTTTCCCGTAGCAAATGCCGGATGTGAACGCAACCTGGGATGGAGAAGTCTGCAGGCAGCTGCAGTCCATTGACATTTCTATTGCTGTGGCAACAGACCGAGGTCTCATTACGCCAATCATAAAAGATGTTGCTGCCAAGGGAATAAAGGAAATTGCTGCCTCTGCAAAGGTAAGTACAGTAGGCTGAGGGGTACAGTAGCTGTATAGATTTTTGTAGCAGAAAATGTAGCATGACCCAGATACACGTCTGTATTAAAAGGCAGTTTCAAAGTGGATCTAAAGGAGTTTCAGCATTCCTCAGGCTTAAATTATTATTGATTTTAGCACCTCTGTTCATTCTTAATTAACAATAACTTAATTATTAGACTTATTAGGCTAGACTGAAAAACTTGTACAGGCTTCTGCAAATTAATGTAATTGTATTTCTTTAATCCTCATGAGAAAGCTAGATAGTGTTAATTACTTTAGTATTTCTGGTCTTTGGGGTTTAGATTTTGTTTGTTTGGGAGGTTTTTTTCCCCTCCTTTTCCCAGAAATTTGTAGCTGCTTGTGTTACTCTCTCTGCAGTCATATTATGGCACTTATTTCTATCTGCATTTTTTCAATAAGCAGTTCAGCTGAGAATGTCACCCGAAAGGTAACATTAAACATTAAATAAATATGTACCTGACATGCCTGTATGGGAGGCACAAACCAAAATGCAGCTGCTTCCCTACCAGTCTCCCTGTAGTTTGGCAGACACTTTCTTTGTGTAGATCACTTATGTCCCTTTCTGCTGCATGTTAATTTTAACTTCTTTCCAGGTCATGTGCAGCCTAGCACCACGTTTTCATCATTCAAATAATGCAATTGCACATGTGCATTACGCTTCTGTTGAACCTATTGTGTGAACGCTATTCCCGTGGCTGTTGTCTTCTAGTTTACTAATTATTCAGAGATGCATAAAAGCCTAAAATAAATTGTAGGGTAGCCTTTTAACTTTTAAATTCATAATAAGGGTATCAAGGTTTTGTAAAACTTTATATAAGCTTGAATTTAGTGGGCGATTTCATTAGAATGAGATTCTCCTAAACTTCTTGGTGTGTGTTTTTAAGCTGAAGTTATTGCAGTCGTTAAACTACCATGGCCTTTCAGAACCCCTGTCTGAAAGATGTTTAGAAATGTATGTGGGGAAGACAATTGTTTACCCTGACCAACAGAGTTTATATTACAACATGAAAGGGGATTAATCCAGGTCACAACCATAACTACTGACCAACTCATTACCTGCGTGGAAGTTTATCTTGTGCTGACTCTATCTCCACCTGCATGCAAACAAAAGGAATTCAATTCAATCATAGTTTCCACTTATTGACTCTGGTCCTTGAAGACAGGGGTGAGATTTCATAGGAGTTACCTGTTGGTAGATTCACAAAACATGTGTAGAAAATCCCTGGAAAGCAATCTAGGAATTAAAAAAAGAAAAGGAAAAAAAAAGTCAATTCCTAGATAGAACATAGAAAAAAATCCTAGAAAAGAGTGGTAGAATTCCTAAAAAGGGAGTGGAAAATTCCTAGAAGACAGAGGGGGTTCATGGAATAATCCTCTCCAAGAAAGTTTCGCAAATGAAGCCGTTTTCTTGTTGTAATAAAGTAGATTTTTTTAGGGTTTTTATTCAGTTCCACTGAAATTCCCCTACCATAATTAAATTAGTGGAAATTATCTTGAGTTTTATTATTTTTACCCGAATAATGAAAATATAAGTGGAGTGAGTTGCTTTTATCAGTTTTCCTAGAAGCAGATCTAGGTCTCTTTCCCTAACTGTGCTTTTGGAAACAACTATTTTTGTCTTAAAATATCATAATGCTGCAGTTGCCACAAGGTGACATTTTCCACCTGTGAAATGAAGATGATACAAGCTAAACCCACTAAATGTGTTCTGCTGAACAGGATAGATCATTTGTCCTGCAAATATTCCCGCTTCAGTCTCTTGCTGTCAGTTGAAGAGCTCCTGATTTTGAAAAGGTTGCTACTAGTGTAGAAGTGACCTGACACATTTCCAGTCACCACCTTTTCCAGTGGGTCCTCACAGGATGTTAGGAAGGGGTTGGTAGTTGGGGGGGAAAAAAAAAAAAAGAATTAGTCTATTACAACACTTTAATTTCTTTTCTCTCTTTTTTTTTTCTTATTTCATTTTCCTTAGGCTCTAGCAAAGAAAGCAAGAGATGGAAAGCTGTTACCAGAAGAGTACCAGGGAGGGTCTTTCAGGTAAGACTCTCTAGCAGCATTTAATTGCTGCAGTGTGGGTTTAGAACTGTTTTATCCTTGGCTGTTCCACTGGGTGTTAATGCACCACCCTTTGAAGTCTTGCTTAATTTAGGATGAAACTCCATGTGATGATTCTGAGGGCCCAACCCAGGCCGAGTGTCCTGTATCAGGGGGAGACAATTATCTTGGTACAGGTTTATTTCATCTGAGCCTGGTGTGAAATTCATGGTTTTCATACTGAGACTAATCTGACTTCTTTTGCACCTGATTTTTCCCTAGTTGCAGAAGAATGTTGGGGGTTTTTATATTGCATTCTGTAATTAGGAAAAGCCATGATCATGGTTTTAAAATAAGCATTTTAAAAGGAGTTGCTTGGCAGAGGTATTATAGCAGACAGTGATGTCCAGTTTGTCTTCAACTGAAACATTTAAAAACTGAGGAGATCCATTTTACATAGTAGAATATATTTAGTAAATATTTTTTCAATCTAAAAGACATTTGGCTTGGAACAGGGCCCGGCAAAGTTTATTTGAAGATACCACTTTCCTGTCCTACTCTCTGCCTTAGTGCATTATTACTGTAACAAAATGGAACTTTTAAAAAGATGCGTTATCTATAAATGCAAAAATCCCAAACCCTTGAGAGTCTGAATGTGCCCACATGAAACCCAATTCAGATCTATTTTAAAGTTAATGAGTTTGGCCTTGGGAGAGAATTCGGTCATAGTAGCCATTGGATATCGATTATTTCTTCTATGGGATGTATAATATCTGACATTACTGGTAACCCTTTTCTCTTTCATTTAGTATCTCCAATCTGGGCATGTTTGGCATCACTGGTTTCACTGCAGTCATAAACCCTCCACAGGCCTGCATCCTAGCTGTGGGCCGAGCAAGAGCAGAGCTCAAGATCGTGGAAGATGAAGAAGGGAACGAGCAACTTAAGCAGCATCAGCTCATGACAGTGACTCTTTCAAGTGATGGTCGGGTGGTAGATGATGAACTGGCTTCAAAGTTTCTGGAGACCTTGAAAGCCAATATAGAGAATCCGATACGACTTGCCTTGTGTTAAATACAGTTATCTTGTTTTGACACATGGATAACTGTTAGGTACCTGGCGTTGGTTTTCGGTATGGAGGAGTAAATAGTTACTGTGAGATGGACAGTTAAAAATATTTATTTATTGAATTAAAGAAACTATTAATATTCATGGTTTTAGTCTTTCGCAATGACCAGTTTTATACTGTAAAGCTAAAAGACTTTTAAGTTAATGTACACCATTTCTTTAAACCCTTGGTGCTAATGGCACATAACATTTGCATACAAAAGTTAATTTCCTCTGTAAAGGACAGTCCAAGAAAATGTTATGAAATTTAAAAGGGAATCATAGAATCACAGAACATTTTGGGTTGGACGGGACCTTCAAAGCTTGTCCAGTCCAACCCCCTGCAGGGAGCAGGGACATCTGCAACCAGAGCAGGTTGCTCAGAGCCCCAGGGTCCAACCTGACAAGGGATGTTTCCAGGGATGGGTTTTCTACCAGCTCTCTGGGTAACCTGGGCCAGGATCTCACCACCCTCAGTGTAAACAATTTCTTCCTTCTACCTAGTCTGAATCTCCCTCTTAGTTTAACCCATCACCCCTTGTCCTGTCACAACAGGCCCTGCTAAAAAGTTTGTCCCCATCTTACTTAGAGGCCCCTTTAAGCACTGGGAGGCCACACTAAGGTCTCCCCGGAGCCTTCTCCAGGCTGAACACCCCCAACTCTCTCCCCTGTCTTCAGAGCAGAGGGGTTCCACCCTCAGGTCGTTCCTGTGGCCTCCTCTGGCCCCAGTCCAACAGGTCCATGTCTCTGCTGTGCTGAGGAGCCCAGAGCTGGATTCAGTGCTCCAGGTGGAGTCTTCCCTGCCCTGAGATGCTGCTTTAGCTTTACTTTAAGGGCAAAATATCTAACTTTTAGAGTGAGGAAAGCAAGGTAGTAAATGAACAAAGTGCTGCTATGAGTCCTGGTGAATACTGTGATAACAGAGTAGCTGCATTATATTGTTGCAGTAGAAGGGTCTTCAGATGATTTTTTTTTCTGGCATGTTCTGCTGTCCAAATTAATCCGGTAAAATTCACAGCTTCACTTGTATAATTAGAATTCATTAAAATACATTTAAACTAGAGGTGCATCTATTTTTAACAGTAGTTTAAGATAAAGGCATAATCTAATGCCTTGCAGAAAGGTAGAGAGGAGAATAAACTTGTTTGCATAAATATATTCTCCATAAGGATGGAATCTCAGTGTTGTTTTTTAGTTTTTGATGGAAACAACACTTAGTGAAAACAACATTTTCTGTGTTTAAAAAAAAGTAATAGGTTTCCTTTGACTTAATTTGGTGACAAATTTGTCTTTTAATTTAGAAGTTGCCCCAACTCAGGTATTTTCTTCAGTTACAAAAAATGTAATGAGTATTTTTTTTCAGGTGCTCTGTGATATATTGTGATTAACTTGAAACCCAAGTTAATCGTGCCAGCAGTATTGTGATGAAAAACTAGCTGCGACCTCTTCATCTCAGAGAGGTTCCACTGTGAAAGGTCAAGTTTTGCACACTGAATATTTGCTGATTAATGCTGTTCTTTGCATGAGTACAATAAAGATGTAAGTAGAAAGCATTTCCTCATCAGTTTATATTGAACTTGGAGGCTCTAGTGGCCCAAAGCTTAAATTAACAGATTTGGTTTTTTTCCTAGTATATAAATATGGAAGCACGTATTGTATGTGTTTGTAATGGAATAACTGCTTTTCCAGGACCTGGTGAGAATATAAATTGTTAGTAGAATTCTGGGAGTTTGTCTTATTCTGGTCTGTGCAAGTACTTTTTTTAAAAATATTTGGAGGACTTTGAGCAGCTGCCATAATTAAAAATCTAATTGCAAGACAAACCCTTTAGTTAATACTGAGTCGAGAGTTTTTGCTAAATGAGTTTGCGGCTTTGGCTTGTTCTGATACAGATTTCATGAAGTATTAATCTGACAGCAGGGAGGTATTTTGATTACCGAGTCTAGCTGACTGTGCAATAATGGACAAACCTATTTGGTATTTCCAGGAGTTTCTCGCTGCTAAACGGTATTGAAGACTGGGTGCTAAAGATTAATTTGTGATTTTAAATGGTTAACTATGAATTTTTGCGAAGTTGTTGTCAATCCCACATGACTTTGAAGGGGAAAAAAACCCCACCAATTTATATATTGGCCTTAATAATGGACAAGAAGTTCTCATTCTTTGCGTGGTTATCATGTCTCATTCCTGTGGAGACAAAACAACTTCTTCTCCAGGTTAAATAATCCCTAATTACACTGTCAGCATATTTGACTTTTTTGGATTTTTTTTTTCTTGCAATGTATTTCCTTACGAAATAAAATTCCTGCGATCTTCCTATGTGTAATCCCTAGAAGAACCTCACTCCTACAGAGTGAGTGCTCAGTGCCATTTTCACCTAGTTCTTTTGTCCCCGTGCTCATCCCCGTCATACAAAATACAGCAGACACTGTTATTTCAACGAAGGATTAGTCCCATTGGGTCCAGTAGAATTTTAAAGCTGAGGAAGAAGCCATAAATATGACCAATAATCCAAGAAACAAATACCAACCGTGTGCCTTTATGTGCTGGGTTGTACAGAAAGTTGCACATCGATCGCATTAAAGGATCTCCAGTTGCAGAGTGAGTTGAGGGGAAACTAATTCAGAATTGCTGGAACTGAGTGTTGTGCGTGATGTGTTTTTCATATGCAGTAATTTGTGCCATAAGGTGATGGAAAATAAAAAGGTGCCGTTAGCATTGATTATGTCTTCTGGTGACCTGTAAGTTCAAAACTGATTTTACTTTATTTTTTACTTGGCTTTTCTTGTGGCATTTCTCACTTTTCCATTGAGGTTTTTGTCCTGGATTAATCAGACCATAACAAATACTTTTTCCTCCCAAAAATCCACTGACAATGCTTGTAATTTCTTAGAAAGCAGTGGAAATAAGGCGCATAGTAAATACTAGTTTTACAGTGACCGGTGCCGGCTGGTCAGACGGGTGGGTGTCTTTGTCAGAAGTTCTCATTGCAGGTCCCTTTCAGTACCACTTGGTCTGTCCTGGCAGTTCCAGATATGGCTCAATCAGAGGAAGGTTAATCTACTTCTGTCTTTACCAAAAACGGGCAAGTCATGGGGAAGCTTAATGTCTGTGATTTGCTGTGGACTTTTATGGAGAATTTTGCTCTTGCAGGTGGACAGTCCTAGATCTTTCACAGCTGCTCTGCTTCAAGGATATGAAAATTGCACGGGAAAAGGCACAGTGGAGATGTGGCAAACATGACAGCAGACACCTTTAAAGGCTTTGGTGACAGAAGAGCTGAGAGGAGACCCAGGGTTTGTCTTTTGGCAGAAGAAAGCCATGTTGCGAGGAGTCCTCTTCCCAAGCAGGCTCTTCTCCATAAGCAAGCAGGTTACACGACACTAAAGGATGTGTAGATTACTGACCTGGTGGGTCATACTGTGATTTGGGTTTTAATTTGGCTGTTGTGGGTTTTTTTTAACATGGCCTCTCAGGTCTCTTGGTGATGATTTCCACCCCCTTCTTAAAATGTAGAAGTATTGTCTTAATTCCCAAAAATGCACATCGTTGACTTGCTTATCAAGGAATGTAGTGTCTGTGTGTTCAAAATCCTCTTTGATCTCTTTCCAGACCCTGAGCAGTCCATACAGCTGCATAAGCTACAAAAGAATGCAGGAGATGGAGTGTCGTGAGAGACAGGCTCTCATCTGGTATTCAACCAAACTGCTCCTCTCTGTAACCCAGAGAGGTGGGAGAAGCCCCATCCCTGGCAGCATTCCAGGTCAGGTTGGACCTTGGGGCTCTGAGCAACCTGCTCTAGTTGCAGATGTCCCTGCTCCCTGCAGGGGGTTGGACTGGATGAGCTTTAAATGTCCCTTCACATCCAAACCAGTCTGTGATTTTATGAAAACTGTTTGAGCCATTTGTTCAATTTGAGCTTATCTCATTATTGTTTGTACCTCTGCAAGGTTAGTAAATCATTTATTAGATCATCGTACCAATTATTCTAGTGCCGAGAGTAACTTCTGCTGCCTTTTGTGTAGCTAATATTTCAACTTAGGTTCTGCACCACTTTCATGTTGTGGAAGGGCTGGTTTTCAGCTTCTTGTGCATGGCTGATTCACCTTCACTGCTCTGATTCATGCTGCTTTGTTCTTGGAATTAGAAAATGACTTTTGTTTCTTTTTAAAGGCTTTGAAATATAATATACTGTCACTTCTTAGGAAGTACTGTAGTATGACTAAAAAAAACTTAACTAGCCATTCACCCACTCTTAATATTTTTCTGAGTTTTCCAGATCAGGAGAGATTCTTATCTCACACGGTAGTGCATCATGGATCAGAAATAAATAGCTGTTATTTCCTTTACCATGAAGGTTGTTAATAAGCAACCAAGCATTGTCATTTAAGAGGTATCCCAGCACCTACAGTTTCCTGTTCTTTAATACCTCTTTGTAGGTTGCTGTTTGCATTTCCTTTGGGTTTTTTTTTTTTTAAAAAGGTATTGAATAGTCACATAGTGCTTTAAGAAAGATAGAAAAATATGGTTGTTCAGTGTATGGTCATGTTTGTGTGCATATGATGATGATGGTTTTTCATTTTCCTTAACGTTTCCAAATATTAGCTAAATTATAGTCTAATAACGTGAGATTAAGGGTTTTGATAACCCTTCCCAAGTGATTTAAACATTCTGATCCTTCCCCTTTAGTCTTTGCGTACTCAGTTAAATTTTAAAGCTTCTAATTTATGAATGTTTCCTCTTTTAATTCAGCCAAATGAAAGAGTTGAGTAGAGATTTCTCTGTTGGTTTTAAGAGGCAGGGCCAAACCCTTTGAGAAAGTGCCATTTAAATTAAGGTCCTTGCAGTCATTTTAAAAAAAAAAAAAAGCCAGCTAGAAATTGTTCTTGCAGAAGGGTATCTAAGATGAGTGTGATGTTAATCTCAAGACACGAGGAAGATGAGCATTGCTGAAGGATTTTGAGGATGTTGGAGCACAACGGAGAAGTATCTTCAGTATGTCCCTATCAGTTTCCTTTCTGGCTGTAGTAACATAGCATGAAAAAGGAAACGTCATTCTACAGGAAAGTGGAAAAATTGTCCTTTTTTTTTCTTGCTGCATTTTGTAAATTACCAGAAATATCGCAAATTTGTTTCCAAGAACGTGTGTTAATAATCCCATTAATCTCTGCACATAGAGCTGTTCACTGTATCGTTCTGCAGAAATGAGAATCGAGGTACTGATGTGCTCCTCACGGGTGGATTTGCTTGGTATGAGCCTTGATGGTGCCACAGTTTTCGATCATTTGGGCAGTGAAAGACTTGGTTTAGAGGGAGAACTTAACCAGAACAAGGCCAGCAGAGGGCAGGCGGAGCCGCCAGCTTTCCTCACTCTGGATCTCTGTGAGGGTAAATACAGACACCGAACTATTTTAGTGTGCAGATATTCTTGAATTTAAACTATAGCCTGATGGTTTGGTGTTTGGTTTTGAAGTGTTTGAGAAAGCGCCTGACGTGAATAAAGAAGGAATAGTAAACACTAACTTGCCTTGATCTGCTGGATTAGGATCAGATGGAAAGCTTGGCCATTGTGTGGCACTTCCTGCAGAACTGGATCGTAGGATCTAAGAATATCTCAAGTTGGAAAGGACCCATAAGGGTCATCAAGTCCAACTCCCTGCTCCTTGCAGGACTCTCTAAACTAAACCATATGACTAAGAGCTTCGTCCAGATGATCCTTGAACTCTTGACAGGTTTGGTGCTTCACTGGGGACCCCATTCCAGTGTCCAACCACCCTCTCAGTGAAACATCTTTTCCTAAGGTCCAGTCTGAACTTACCCTGACGCAGCTTTGTTCCATTTGCTTGTGTTCAGTTGCTGGTCACCAGAGATGAGATCAGCACCACCTTAAGTTTTAAACTTACAGCCTCTTGTGATTCCTTCCCTTGTAATCAGGGTAAAGCAGGAGGCTGTTCATGGTAGCCTGCTGGAGATTCACAGAAACACACTAACCAGTAAATGTTCCAAGGAACACGGAACAGTATTTGGGTGAAGACCTATGTGTTGATTAAACTGGGACGCAAATCATTTGCTGGAAGCTTGACTGGCTGCTTTGTGTGGTTACTTCACACAGGCTGCCTGAGCTGTATTGGTAAAAAGTCGTCGCTGTTTGCTTGAATTCAGTTTGGGCTCCTTCCCTTTGGCGTCGGTTTTGCTGTGACTTACAGGTATCACAGTGGATAATTATTCAGTACAATAACCATATTGTTCTTCCTTCTCTCCACAATAATTGTCCTACCTGGCAGGTTAAATATTTGTGTCATTATGAGAAAATAACAGACTTTTCTGTTTGTTCCTTACCTGTACTAAGGAAAGTGATTCATGCTATGTTAATGAATACCACTGTTATCTCCTTAAAGATTAGAGATCAAGAGAAGATTCTGCTTTATACCTTAGAAGTTCCTCTCATGTGGCCTAGACCTAGGTAGGAAGAAAGGGCAGCTGTGAACAGTTTTATTTCTGCTCTTATATGAAGAATACACTGAATTGTTAGTGCTGCAGATCTCTCTCCTACAGCGTCATGATTTTTGCATGGTCTATGCAACATTCATCACAGCGCATGGTTCACTTCCCTTTGTAGGGATCCAAGCAATGGAACCTTGTGGATGCTTTCTGTTGACCTAGTCATCAACCCATTCCTCTCTCAGCTGCCTGTCTTAAAATATGTGCAATTATGTTTGATTTTGCAACTTTGGTGCACTTGTAATTACTTCCCTGCCAAAGGAATTATAAGCTTAAATATCCGTGGAGGCTGTTTGTACAGTTGCTGGTACTTGCTGCGTCATATCCCAGTCTCCACCAGCAGCAAGCCTTGAGTTTCTCTAGGTTTCAGCAGCCAGCATCATGCTGTTTCCTCTTCCTTGCATGGAAAATAGAAACTATAACAGATTCCTTGGTTGATCAAGAAACTTCTCTTACGCTCTTCTGAAGTGTGAGACTTCTGGCTTACAGTGTAAATTTCAACCCAATATTCTGAGGGCAACATGTTGCTTACTCGCTCATTTTGGCAATAATTCTAGAGCACCTTCACTCTTCACTTTATAGAACAAGCAATACACAGATTTGATAATATTCACACCCTTTTTTTCCCCCCAAGAGTATTTAGAGAGACAGGTTAAGTACAGAATTATTTTGAAGCCGATTCACAAATGAATTGGTTGTACCTACAGAAATTTATCAGATGTTGTAACATCCTGTATTTCCCTGTTGAGAAGCATAGAAAAGTCACGGCTTTTTCAGGTGGATTAAGAATCCTTCCTCTGTCCACTCCTATTTTGACCCTAATCCAGCTATCTGAGTCTTCAAAGCAGGTGATGTCTTACTCAAGCTCATAACAAGGGCTCGTGATTCTGAATGACTGCCAGCCTGGAGCAGAGGAGACATTTTGGGATGTGCTAAATTACCCTAACCAATGCTCTGAGGCACCTCCTTGGCTGCTTTTCCTTGATATTTGTATGGTTGACAGGCTCCAGCCACCCTGGCAGCTGCAGAGGAAGGGTCTAGGCCCTCTTATTGAAATGGATTATACTAATGAAAGAGCAGAAATGTGACGATTGGCTCCTTTTCACAAGATTTTTGTAGTCATTCCATTCCAGCACCTTTAGCCTCAGAGCAGCTGGTTTCACAGTCTGGAAGTCTAAGGAAAGGCTTGTGGTTTTACCACAACAGAGCTGCTGCTGTGTTAATATTTTTGTTTCCAAACAAGACGGCTTTTCCCTGCTGCGTGTTGACATGATGACTCTGTTAATCATTACTCTGGGACACCCTTGGTTGTATCAGGAGGGAAGAACGTTGCTTTATGAAGGTCAATACTCACTGTTTACCTGGAGATTTAGCAATTGCATTTTTACCGGTAGCACCAGCACCACTACAAGCTTATGAAACTAAAGTGACTTATCAGAAATCAGGACTTATCTTAAATGTTATTCATGTGGCTTAAATATTAAGTGAGATCTGAGCTGAGAGAGAAGTGTTTTGGCCAAGGACTGTATTTTGGCAATTGCATAAAGACATCTTGAGTTTGGAAGACAATCTCTATTAGGCAGGGTAGACAAGGTGAACGAAAGTCAAAAGGAAGTAGTCTTTTATCCCTGTTGTTGAACACCTTCCTTTGTATATCTTATTATATCTATTTTATTGATTAACAAGGAATGCCTGACTGTTTTGATAAACCGCAAAGTATAAGGTGATTTCTGTAATGTAATTGTCTTAAGCAAATTCTGGAGGAAATAAAATTTCAAAACTTAATATTCAAAACTTAATGCATTTAAGAAAGGGAATTTTAGTCTTGGACCTCCTTTTAAAGCATGTGTGCATATGTTGCAGGTGTGCCTGTGCACATGTGTGTCTCTGTATGTGCTGGGATGGACTGGCAAAGAGGGCCTGCTGCTGTTTCAACCACATCTGTTAAAGCCAGATTCCTGTTACAGGATGAGCAGAGAGGCTTCTGAATTCCTCTGCTGGGACTTCAACGTTTCTGCTTTAATGTGTGCGTGTCAACGTGTGTGTGTACAGGTACAACATCGGGGGAGGCTCGAGAGAAACCTGCCCTGATTACAGCTGAAAAGAGTAATTGCAACACTGCATGTGTTGCTCAAACACGAGTGATGAGGCAGTGGAAGTGATAGCTGGGAGCAAACCCTCTTGGCTAAGTGAAGTACCCTGAAGAAGCTGTGAAGCAATCTTTGTGTGAGAAGGCAGCTTTCCCGTACAGTATTTTGGGGTGATGATGTGGTGAAAGGGGTGTCTGGTGTGAGAATCATTGTCTTGTGCTCATGGAGAGGTTTTAAATGTTCATTTTTGTTAAAAAACAAAGACAGTCAACTAACCAAGCAAAACCTACAACAGTTGCAGAGTACTTTATTTTGGTAAATCTCTGAGTCCAGGAAGAGATGTTCTAGAAATCACATGGCATTAGGGCTGATTTAGGAATAGGCTAAGCTGTTATTTTTCTCTGCACTTTTCTAAGCCTGAGTCCTATTTAAGTTTTACACTGTTTAATTGTCTGCTTGTAGATGCGCACCATATCCAACCCAGAGGTGTCCGTGTAGACCATTTATGTCAAAGTAACTAGTCGTGGATGGTGATTACCAATTTACTTTTAATTTCAGAATTGAGTAGGGAGGCCTCAATGCCACAGGAAATGCCATCATTTAAAAAAAAAAAAAAAACCCACCCAGAAGCTCCTCACTAGCCATGTTAGTGGGTGGTACTTGCTCTGCTGAGGTAACTGGTTGTCCAACTAGGGACAGAAAGCAAGAGAGATTAGGACAGAAAAACAGTAACTCTGGGGAGGGCTCAGTCCTAAAAGAACTCTAGATTCTTGCATACCTGAAGGCTGGGGGGTTGTTTATTTTGGTTTTTTCCAGTTTTCAGGATAATTAAACATGGAAGACTTTAGCTTTGCCCTGTGAAGTGACAGTTCTTTGCCATACCAACCACAAGTTAGAGTTACAAACTCCAGAACATGGTTTTCTAACTCTGGAAGTTTTAGGGGTTTCTTCTGAAGTTTTTGTGATATTAAAAATAAATGTTTTAATGTGGCTGGTTATTATTCTTGTGGTTATTTAGAATGCTTGACTGGTGTTTCATATGTGAACAGCAGATTTAATAATTATAAATGGCAAATTTTTCTTTTGCTTAAGGTACTGCTAGGTGAATTTTCTGGAGTAGATCTCCATGTTACCGATGGTAGGAAATGCAGAAATGGTCTTTTGTAGGCTCTCAACTAGGTGAGATCAATGTCTAGTTTTCTTTTAATCAATTTTTTTTAAATTTAAAATTAATTTCAATATACTGAAAGAATTAATAGCCTAGTTTGCCAGAAACATTTATAAATACTCTGATGTCTTCACCAAACTGTGGATGTGTATCTAGAGTTAAAACGGTTTTCATTAGAATGCTATGAGCATTTTGAAGAGGTTTATTTGCAGAAGTTTTGATTGAGATGTAGGTTTTATATAAATAATGTACACATAAAGATAATTTTAATAGTGACCACCACACATTAAAATAAGAGGTCATTTAGGTGTCAGTTGTTTAAATCATTTGAAGAATTTCTGATCTGGCAATGCTTCATCAGTTTTTCCAGCAATCCCAGAAAGCCTTGGCTTGCCTCACCATGAATTGCTAAGAACTTATGTTATCACTGAAAAACTTATACAAAAAAGACCTTTTTAAAGATCCTGTAAGTTTGAATAGAATAATTTTTAAAATGTTTTTTACTACAATGACTGTGTATTTGCACTTGAAATGAAACTTTAATGATTTTGAAGTCTGTGAGGTCTAAAATGTATCAGAAACAGTTAAAATATTGATGTTTCTGATTATCCTTTCCCTAGTAGCTGTTTTCTTGCTTATCTGTAAATAGAGTCCAGAGCTGTGAAATGAAAGTGCTGCTGGGACTGACAGGTGCTGAGAGACTGACAAGATTGTGATAGTAGCTCCAAATACATCTTAAAAAGCTGCCTTTGTCTTCCAGTGATACATCAATGAGGAAGCTCATGCCCTGTGTCTCAGTCTCATCTCTTTCTAGCAATCAAATGCTGAGAAAAAAGTTGAAGCATCTTTCCATTGTTTACCAACAGTCCTGACTAGCTGGGAAGTTCCCAGTTGACTGGAAGTTAGCAAATGTGATGACCATCTACAAGAAGGGACAGAAGGAGGATCCAGAGAACTACAGGCCTGTCAGTCAGACCTCAGTGTCAGGGAAGGTTACGGAGCAGATCGTTTTGAGTGCCATCCCATGGCACGTACAGGACAACCAGGTGATCAGGCCCAGTCAGCATGGGGTTATGAGAGGCAGGTCCTGCTTGACTAACCTGATCTTCTATGACAAGGTGACCCATTTAGTGGACAAGGGAAAGAATGTAGGTGTTGGTTACCTGGACTTCAGTAAAGCCTTTGACACTGTTTCCCACAGCATTCTTCTGGAGAAACTGGCTGGTCATGGCTTGGATGGGTGTACGCTTCCCTGAGTAAAAAACTGGCTGATGGCCGGGCCCAGAGAGTGGTGGGGAATGGAGTTCAATCCAGTAGGTGGCCAGTCACCAGTGGTGCTCCCCAGGGCTCGGTGTTGGGTCTAGTTCTCTTTAACATCTTCATCAATGATCTTGATGAGGGGATCGAGTGCACCCTCAGTCAGTTCGCAGACGACACCAAGTTGGGTGGGACTGTTGATCTGATTGAAGGTCAGGAGGCTCTACAGAGGTGTCTGGAGAGGCTGAATCAATGGGCCAAGGCCAATGGTCTGAGATTCAACAAGGCCAAGTGCCAGGTGCTGCACTTGGGTCTCACCAACCCGCTGCTGCGCTACAGGCTTGGGGAAGAGTGGATGGAAACTGCCCAGCAGAAAAGGACCTGTGGATGTTGGTTGACAGTGGCTGAAGATGAGCCAGCAGTGTGCCCAGGTGGCCAAGAAGGCCAACAGCATCCTGGCTTGTATCAGGAATAGTGTGGCCACCAGCACCAGGGCAGGGATCATCCCTCTGTACTTAGCATTGTTGAGGCCACACCTCGAATCCTGGGTTTGGTTTTGTCCCCTCCCTCCAAGAAGGACATTGAGGGGCTGGAGTATATCCAGAGAAGGGCAATGGAGCTGGTGCAGGGTCTGGAGCACAAGTGCTCTGAGAAGTGGCTGAAGGTCCTGGGGATGTTTAGCCTGGAGAAAAGGAGGCTCAGGGAAGACCTTCTGGCTCTTAACAACTCCCTGACAGGAGGTTGGAGTGAGGTGGGGGTCGGCCTCATCTCCCAGGTAACAAGTGACAGGATGAGAGGAAATGGCCTCAAGTTGCACCAGAGGAGGTTGAGGTTGGCCCTGAGGAATAACGTCTTCCCCATTGGGGTTGTCCAGGCCTGTCCCAGGCTGCCCAGAGCAGTGGTGGAGTCCCCATCCCTGGAGGGGTTTAACAGACATGTCGAGGTGGTGCTGAGGGACGTGGTTTAGTGGTGGACTTGTCTGTCTTAGGTTCGTGGTTGGACTTGATGATCTTAAAGGTCTTTTCCAACCTAGATGATTCTATGATCTAGTTTAGGTACTTTGAGACATTATAAAGATTCCCAAGATCAAAGGTGAGAGAAATTTTACCAGAGAATTAGATTCACTTTTTCCTTGTGATGATTTCACTAGTGTCCCTGAACACTGAAGTTAATGGTCTCTCTGCCACCATAAACGTGAGGGCTGGGTGTTCCTGGTGTGGAGCTTATTCTGACTGTGGTAGAGATGTTCTAGAGGCATGTTGTTCTTGTTTGTTAGAAGTAAGACTTGAAATCTCAGCCAGTTTGTGAATCATAGGCTTAAGGCAAGAAAACCACAGCCCTGCTGTCTCCTTCTCTGAGAGCTTGGGTTGCCATCCTTTCTTGGTTGTTCCTTTCTCTTCCCACTGGCTTTGAATAATCCCTGCTGCTTCTCCTCGAAGCTGTCCTCTATGCTTTACCAGCCCCATGTCAGGAACTGGTTAGTATTTGTCTTCACAGATTCTGCAAAAGGAGAAAAGAGGCTCTTAAGTAAAAAATTTGTGGCTATTATATATATATATTTGTGAATTTTATATTCACTTGCCTATCTAGAAAACTTTCTCAATGGTTTCTTTTGAGCTGGCTGCTGAAAGCCTGTGAAGCAAGAGGAAGTAATTAATTAAGATGACTTTATTTCCTCCTTTGTAAACTCTTCACTACCCGCTGTAATCCAGCAGGATTTGCCACCCCTTCAAAAGAATTCCTTTGTTCATCTGTAAACTGTTTTAATTCTTCAAGATTTACTAAAGCTGGACTCAATGTAAAGCACCTACTGTGTTTTACAGGTGCAGCTGGAGCCAAATCACTAGGTATATAAAAGACATATACAAATATGTATATAATGGTGTCTTTTATATATATATATATATACACACCATTATATATTATATATCTAAAAGACACCATTGCTGAAACTAGCATGGTTTACAATTTTCTTTTACTCTTTTTTTACCCCCCAAGTTGCATGTTGGGATTGTGGTGCCCATTGCAACTGGTTTAAGGGAAAAAAAAAAACCAAAAAGGGAAAAGCTGAAAGGAGAGGGTGCAATAGCTGCTGGAGACCAGGTGGGATACCCAAAGGTGTCTACAATAACGCTGAGGCTTGCGTGTAAACAACGAACTCTCATCCCTGAGTTACATCACTGAGTAAGCGTGGAGAGAAACCACTGTTAGGTTTTGACTTGCTCACTCTTGTTTCCCTAGAGAATGAACTTGAATGATATTTTTTTTTTTTTAATTGAATGTTTGTTTTTTTGACAGGACCTTTTGTACTTTCCCTGCACTGTATGATATAAAGAGAATCAACTTTTCCTTAGAATTGAAGGCATGTTTCTAACACCATCAGAAGTGGAAGATAAAGATATGCATGCTCCATAGCATCTCTGCACTCCTGACAGAGCGCTGCCTCATACATGGGTAAGAAATCAGCTTCTCCAGATGAGCAACAGAGGACTTGCTGGAGAACAGCTTGGTTTGATTATCTTTCTGATAGAGTTCTGATCCTTTACATCAGTGAACTGAGGTTCAGCAAAATAGAAACAGCAGAGAGACACTTTAATCTTCACTTCTAATACAATCCGATCCGATATTCAGCATCAACTACTGTTATCTGTACTTTGGAGATTGGGATCGGGAATCAAAGAGGAGGAAAGTTCTGTCTCATCACTCCTGGCACAAAGCTAAATGTTTACAGATGTCTGAGTTGTACGTGTGGGTGCCCAGGAAACTCCAAAGGGCAAGCGCAGTCTTACCCCAGATTTCCAGGGTCTGCCTGCTTACCAGCTGCTGACCAAGTGATTTACTGAGGCATACGAAAGAAAATACAGAAACTTTTTAAAATCAGGAACTGAAAAACATGTAACTTCTACTACAGCTGGCTAAGATGTGTGCAAACAATAAGTTAGAAGCGTGCTTCGATTTCATATCGAACTATCTGGCCAAGAAGACAGTGGGACTAATTTATTGAGTGTTTCGAATGGAAATAAATAGTGCTCCTCAGGATTACAGCATTACATAGTAAATTAATGTGGAATATAGCTACTTCCTCTGTATGGATTCTTTGTTGTTTTTCTTTAATTCAAAAAAAACCCCACTCAACCTAGATATAAAGAAGAAAATTCTGCTATAGGGATATGGCCTTTTCCCAGCATAGGTGACTTCCCAAAATCTAGGAATAGTTTGGTAGGCACCTTCTAAAGACTTTGCATGTAGACAATATAACATTTCTTTAGTGAACAGCAGGCTGACACCACAGCAGCAGGGGAAAAAGAAATGCTGGTACATGTTGATGCTGATTACAACACACTGCGTTTGTTCTCTTAAACCAAGAGCGTGTCATCATCAAACTGATGCCTTTGATCTCAAACACCAAGGCACATGAATTGCTATAAAAGGCCATACACTGGATTTTTCCCAGTGCTGTTCCAACCGATCATTTGGAATAAGAATTAACAAATAATTATCACGATTGTAATTCATACAAACAGTCGCATAATTAAGTCTGTAATAGGTCTGATTTTTAGAAGAGATGAGGGTGCAGTTCCTACTATATTCCAAGGAAGATAAATTGTCTAGAGAGGGAGTACATGCCGGCAGTTGGAAGGTTACAGAAGGAGACCATGCCGAAGAGGGTTGTGGAGTTTCCAAAAAGAGGATCATATGCCAGAGACTAGAGATGGGTATCACAGATGGAGAGGCAGGTTGACTGGCTGACGCTGTAGGAAGCAGAGCAAGTCTGGTGAACGGAGGAAGAAGTGAGTTGTGCTGTGACTCACAGCCAACCTCATCTCTCTGTTTCAGAAACTGTTCAGTGAGCTCCAGAGCAGTGCATTTACCTTCCCTTCCCACATCACAGGTTTTTATCCACAGTAGAAGTTAATGTTTGTCCAGCTGCCTTCACTCCAGCCCCTGTGAGTATATAATGCAACAAGTGTTTGAGATTTCTTATGTGGACTCTACCGAGTGCATGTGTGATCAGCAGGGTAGAGATGGAGCTACTCAGGGGCTTGTCTGGCCTAGTTCAAGTATCCAGCAAGGACAATTTGTGCCTGGGATGCCAGCCAGGTGCTTTTTGTGTTCATAGAAGATGATGCCTCCTTGGCTGCCATGTCCTTAATTAAAAAAAAAAAACCCAACCATTTCAGTTCTGAAGAAAATAGCTCTGATCGTGCACCTCCTCTCTGTGCCATGAAGTGGTGTCACTGTGTGAGGGTTGCAACCCTCTGTTGTCACATTGTAGAGCATTCTGAGAGGTTACTTTGTTGTGACTCAGAGGAAAATGGCAAGTTATGAAGTGCAGATAATCCAATTTAGACTGAATGGTTTGTTATTTTGCAGTTTTTCTTTTTTGGCTGCTGATAAACTCCAACTCTTTTGGTGCCTTGTGTGTACTGCATTACGTGTAAGTATTGTATTGGGTAAAAGGTGTCTTCCTCCATCAGTGGAGAACTTCCTGAGATGCTTTGTCCTCTGAGCGCTGCCATGAACATAGGGTATTCATTCCAGATCTTATCTGGGGAAATTAACAGTAAGATATTTCCAAAGCATTTTAATTAAAATCTCAGAATTAGGACGCATCTTCATGCCTCAGACATATTCAAGAGATACAAGTGCTTTTCTTTGCCTGTATCATTTGAATGAAATGTTTTAGGAAGATATGAGTGATAAGGGTCTATTAAGCCTTTGTACATGAAGCTTCTTCAGTTCCTCTCAGCCTAAAGGAATGGATTTTGCCTTCCACACCACACTGAGATATCTTCAGTATGGGACATTACCCCACCACATGTGGAGGACAAAACACCAAAGGCAGATACGCTGATTTCTGTGATCCACAACTGGGCGTGGTTTAAGAAGCAAAGGTTCTCCCAAGCGAGCATCTCTCGCAATCCTTTTTACTAAGTGATAGACAACAAAACTATGGGTCATTTTCTTCGTTCCCTTTCCATTTTTAACTGAACCTAAATGAATTAGTGCTCACAGTATCATGTGTTGATGCCAATTCCTTTAACAGAAAAGACACCTCCCCAGTGGGCTCGATCAAATGTTGGCTGCTGTAGCACAGTTTACTGTGCACTTGTGTTTTCACCACGAGAACACTGTGCTTCAGCAATTCTCTGCCTTTACCTTCTCCAGTGATTTTATCCAATTCTGACATTTCATAGAGTCGAATCTTGTTTTCCAGCTATCAACGCCTGTATGGCAGATTCTTTTGTAAAACTGCTATTGCTCTTTAGCTTGAGGGGGGGAAAAGAAAAAATCTGGATTTTACACAAAACCCAATCTTTTCAGGGTTATTAGCAGTAGGGTAGGTACTTGAGACAGATTTTCTCTATAGTAACTAAATACATGTTATGGTCTGTCATCCCTAAGGTAGCATGATTAAACTCCAGTGGGGTATCAGTCATTCTTTCTGGAGCTTTGGAAGGAGTTGTAACTTTCCAGGCTGCATTCCCACAGTGTATTGTTGATCAAGAATCTGCCAGAATTTTAAGCAGGCATAGCCTCACGTTGTGATGTTAAAAGATTCTGTAGCGTTTACTTCACCGAGCAAGTTTGGTTCTAATTACTGTAAAGCAAACTCTATCTTCTAGAATGCATCAAGGGGTGTGGAAAACTGACTGACATAGGAGGAAGAGAATTGCTGATATGTAAGACTGGTTAAAAAAAATCCACAAATTAATTTACTGTGTTACCTTAGAACAGCTGGAGTGATGGAGAAAAGGGCGGTTGGAAAATGGGAGCCATTTGCAACTAAATATGGGGATAGATATAAGACACATCCCTCATGAGTTTCCAGGTTCTAGTATGGGGAGAAGGAAACAGGAATGAAAGCCTGTAATACAACTGTCTCCTAGATTTGGAGGAAACTTTCTTCTTATTGTGACCTGAATTTTCCACAGGGCTTGTTTTTTTTATCTCCAGCATATAACAGAATAAAACATTTACTATCCTTAAACTTTAAGAAAGTCAGGATTTCCATCCATGACATTTAGGTCCACTGCCAAATCACAAAAGTAACTGTTATCTTTAGAGCAGTGTGTTCATTTCTATGGCAGTGAACAAGCCAAAGAAAAAACAGCAGTGAGAGGGTAAACACTGCTGCTGCTTCTGGAGGAAAGTTCCGTTGCGCTTCAGAACTCATAGACCTCATCTCTGCTGTTTACTACAGTGTTACTGCTCCTCACTGAATCATTAGTTACTGTTGGTTTTGTCGTTGCTTGTGTCTCAGCAGCAGAATTATTACGATATGCCAATGGGTTTGGGCATGCTAGAAAGTTCTTTATTTGTATGGCACTAGCCATAAGGGCTCTGTCTGCAGATGGCTTCGCAGAATCTACGTATTGTACCTGTTGCTGGCCTTTCCAGTTCCAGCCAGCCTTGTCTACCAAGGGTTTTATTTTTATTTTCCAGACTGCCTGGTCGTCTTTTCTCATATCTCTTTCCTGCTATTACAATAGTTCCATTTTCCCTTACTCTGTTCCCTTGAGGCCGTTTTCTTCTTTTCCTCTGCTCTGGCATCTCTAAGCATTTTGCTGGCTGGACTTTCTGTGGATGTGATCACACAGAACCTCCAAAGGGGCCATGGGATATCCTAAATGCAATAGTGCTGAAGACCTTAGTGGATGCTATCACAAGACGTTATCCTTATAAATCTGTCCAGAAAAGAACTCATAAGGAAAACCATCCTTTTTAGAGCACTTAAATGAGATTTCTGAGGGTGTACACTTCCTTGGAACAGCCTCAGGTTGACCAAGTATAGACAGAAGATGCAGAAAATAAACCTGTTGGGCATGTTACTTGGAGCAAAGTCCTTACCTGGCAAAATAGCTCCAGAATTATGCATATTAAATGACATATTCCTCATGAAGCTTCTCAGACTGCAGAAAGCCATTTAAGTGAATTATAGATCCCAGACCTTGGCTGTAGGCAGCTTGTCTCCTGGAACAGACCCTTTGGATGTACATTATAGCCTTGTTTCTGTACCTCTCTTCTGGTCCTGTCTGGACTCCCTGGATGGGCTCTGTACCTGGTTCATCACTTGCCTTGACTAGGAGTGTCGATAAACCCTTATTAGCAGCATTGGGCTCTGCCCACCATTTTCAGTCCCCTGGGACCACTCTGGCCTTGCTGCTCCCAAGAACAAGTCACTTTTTGGTGCAAATTTCGAAGATCTCAATGTACCACGGCTTCAATGTACAACCTCCCTTGCTGCAGCTTCACCCAGGTGAAAATGTGTTCTCAGACCAGATCTGCCATTTTTTTAGTTCCAATCTTTTCTTAATCTCAGTTTTTATCTTTGTTTATTCAAGTGTATCTCAAATTTTACTGAAGATTATCTTTGTATTTTCATAAATGTGTTCTTCTAGCAGAATGTCAGCTGTTCAGCTCATCACCTTGACAGCAACATTTTTTGCCTTTCAAAATTACTGTTGTATTCATTTCTTATATGCTGCTTTAGTAGTTGGGAAGTGTAGTCTCAGAGGTCCATTTATAATGTACCTGTCTCTTCACTGAACAAACAAGTTTTCATTTTTACCCTAATTCTCTGTGTATGCTTAGTGTACCAGATCCAGTTTAATTTTATCTCAGCATTAGACCTCTGTTCTAAAAGCCAGAGGTATAGCAAACTCAGGATGCTGTTACCTTCTGCCTTGCTAGGTTTTCGATTCACAAAGCCCATCTGAGAAATATTAAGCCATGTAGAACTGGCCTAAGTAAGAAGAAACACATTGAGTTGCCAAGTGCACTATGCCTGGAAAAAGGCAAATAAATCCAAATTAATTTTTAGGGCATTATGTAGGAGTTCATCCTTTTCTTGGACAGCTATTCTTCAAGAACAAGGACACACGTGTGGGATGCGTTATGATGCGACAAGACCTGCCTCAAGTTGTATCCGTAACTGCCAAGTATCACTCTTTAACGTTACCGTTGTAAGCTGGTATAGAAGCTACATAATGAATGAGAACACAAGAGAGCTCTTACAAATTTTTAACCCTCACTTGGTAGCCTGATGAATGATGAGATATCCTGGAAAGCTTTATTGGCTGAGTCAAAAGAATACCTTTGGAGCAAAATGAAATGTTACAGACCTTCATGGTGTTTGGATGTTTTGACATGATCAGGGCAGCCTCTGGAAATCTAACTTTGAGAGACTTTTTATTTCACAGCGCCATCACTAAATAGGTACAGATTGAGAGTGATGGTCAGGGCTAAAGGGAGGAGAGCCCTTGAGAGAGGGTGCACTATGTAGCCACGTAGATTCACCCACTGTATACAGTGTTTACTCTCCAGTCAGCAATGCGCAGTGTATGCAGTATTTACAGTAGTTCAGTGGCTAGACTGCGCAGCTTCGCTACTGTAGAGATAAACTTGTTTTCTGGGGGCAGCAGTTCTACCATGGCAGATTCACTTGGTAGTCAGCCAGGTAACTGATTAAGCTGGGGAAAAAGTATGTAGAAGATTCAGTAGAAGTTTTTGCACTTTTAGTAGAACGTGTAAAGCTGTTAGTGTTCACAGAACATGCAGGTGACCCGTTAGGAAAAGCAGGGTCTTCCGGGTGATGTTTGCTGTCTTATTCAATCCAGATGCCTTCTCTGGTGCTTTCCTTTCCCCATGGCCTTGCTTTCATCTCTTGATACCTTTTCTTCTCTTATTCCTCTTCCCCTTAGTGTGTCTCATTTATCTTTTTGTCGTTCTCTGTTCTCCAGTTTTGTCTCCCAGCACACTCACTTCCACTGGTTACCCATCTGATCTGTGTGCCTCTCAATTTTCCATTCACATTTTCTTCTTTTTTCCATTTCTTAAGTCCCTTTTCCCACTCTTATTTTAGACTCAGCTTTACTGTTAGTCCAGCTATCAAGCTGTACAGTTTCTAGCCTGTTTTTTTTTCCTCTGTTTTGACCAAACCACTTTAGCAAAGTTATTAATGCTGAGAGAAGATTATTTTGGTTAAAGAACAGGCAAGAATTGCTCCTATTGTTCTTTTGTCCCTTTGTAAGAACTGATGCTACAGTTGACAATTTTCCAGAAATCGTTTGGTAATGATCTAATATCACAAGTGTGCTTTGGGAAAAATATTTTTAGTAGTGCATCTACTTTACAATCTTTATTGATTTTTTTTTTTGTCCTTATTTATTCATCAGGGTGGATTTAGTCTAGAGTAGGATGTCTGTCTTTTTTTTAATGCATTATTATCCAACGCTACAAGTCAGAGCAGGGCTTTCCCTTCATTGATTTTCTGTTAAGGCATATTTTTATAAAGCCAAATGTTTCCAGGTTTCTTCTTAATTATAGATTTTCAAACATAAATGCGATAATGGCAAAGTCTCAAAGTTCAAGCCTACGTTCTTACTTGCTTGAGCCCATTAGCAGGTGCCAGATGAACAAGTTTTTTCAGCTTGCTGTGGATGCCGCTGCCTTGAAGTTAGCCACAGTAACCCTACAGCATCTTCAGGAGTTTCCCTATCCAGCTGATCACGCAAGTCTGTGGTTACTCTTTTATGCTCTCTCCACTACCTCGTTCTCTGACAACTGTCCTTGGTTCTCAACAACTGGGTGTTTCCAGAGCTGCAAAGCTGTTCTCATTCCAAGCAGTGTTTTCCTAGCCCTGATCCACAGGACGTGGTCAGCATCCCTCCACTGTGCTGCAACTCGCCCAAGGTCTCAGTTCAAACACTGATGCAATGAGCTGGGTCCACAGACTGATCAAAAACTGGAGGTGACCTTTACCTAGCTGACTCTAGACCCATATTCTGTCTAGTTTCTTCTGTGGCTCACAGCCTCTCAGCATAAAGTTAATTTAAGTCATCTTTGCAGAGTCTTTCCAGCGTACAAAAATATTCAGCACAGAGAGCTTAAGTTCATGGGGACAGGATCTCCCGTCTCTTCTTTACAGTCTAATGATTTAACCTGGGAGATTACAATTCGCCTCCGCGTCCTGTTTTCAGTACTGTCCTGTGATAGATGAGCTAAATTAAAACAGGCATGAGATGCAGGAGGAATCTATTCAAAGTTACGCGCAGAGGTGGGGAGAGGGTGGGAATTTTCCAGTGATTACACCCTGGCCCATGAGACTTAATTATCCAAAACAGTCTGATAACTAATGAAATCTGTTTGCATAGCTAACTCCCCCGATTAGTTCTGGGGAGGTGTGTGGCTTCCTTTCCACTTCAGGGAGTTTCTTATGTAATTTTCTTGCAAAGGTGAATAACATCGTATATTCCTAAATGCAGCTGGCTCTGAGAATCAGTCTCTGTGTTCAGCAACTGAATTTTCAATCTTGAATGGTTTGGAGGTTGTATCAGCTGCAGAGGAGTTTTTCTCCCTTTCAATATGTGCCTTGTACAAGTCGCTAGCTCACACTTCAGCCTATGCCATAGCACCTTTAACGTACACCTCCTTCAGAGCAAACCCGTTCAGATGTGGCACCTCATCCCATAATTTTTCTATGAAAATCTCTGGCAGTGTATAAGAGAAGATGGAATTAGTTTAAATGGTGAAAACTTTTAAGCACCAGTGTGTCCTTTTTGTCCAGAAGGTATTTGGATTATCTTCTAAATTTCCTTTTGGTTTCTAATGGTTCAGCAAAGTGTAGTGTTCGTGCATGGTGATCTGGCCTGTAAGTTTTTCTGTACGCAGGATAGGTCATCAGTTGAGAACACCAAAATCTACAGGTCAGTTAGTGTGAGGTCTCACTGGTAAAGTAATTTTCAGGACCTTTTTTTTTGGTGTTTGTTTTTAAAATCTGGACACATTTCTAAAATATCATGGAAGAATTTTCTAATTTTTTTTTTTTTTTTTGAAAGCAAAGGCCTCAGCCTGGCATGGCATGAAAGTTAGGTAGGAAGGGAAGCTGAGTGAAACCAATAAGTTTTGCTATATGCAAAGAAAGTAGAACATTAATAGTTCCTCTTTATGCGCGTCACGTCTCCTTTGAAAGTACTATTTGAAATGCTGACTGCAGCTTGGAATTAACACAGGCACAGAAACAGAGATGAGTTAATACTTCCACTGGCTTAATGTCATGCCGGACTAGCTGCGTTTAAGCAAACAGAACTCTGACATTTCCAGGATGAGATGAGCTGCCTCAGTTCACCAACTGTTTAGCCATGGACAACAGTGCAACATTTGCTGATGTCTGTCTGCGTGTATGTCGTGCTTTCTGCTGCCGTGTTAAATCCAGCAGGTCATAACCGGGAAATCATGGTTTAGCGATGTTACCTGATTTCTCACATGAAGCTGCTGGTAGAAGTGCATATGAACCCAAGAGGAAAATAGTGTTGCATAGGAGCTGACAAAGCTCAGAAGCTCTGGGTTTTTTTACTTCTCAGAGACATAAAGAGGAAGAAGCCAGCCCTCATGAGGAGAGCAGGATGTGAGGCTTCCTGGACTCTGTGATCAGAGGTGCATGCAAGGAGGCTTGTTCCAATGAAATCTTGTGGGGTAACTGTTAGCTACTCATGATGGAAGAATACAGGTTTTCATCAGCTTCTTATATACGATTGTAATGGTCTTGCCTGGTGAACTTTGCATTCAGAAGTAATTTTCTCTTGGCAATCAGCATCTGAACATTGCAACACTCTGCCTTACAGATTTTGGGAGAACATGAGATTCTGAAGAGGGCAATTCAATTCCCTGCTTCTTTCAGAAGCAAGGGAGACACCGAGAGACTTTGGTGCATGTTTTTATGAGAGATTTTCTCACTTATCTCTTGCACGCAGCTGTCCCAGTACCAGCACTTATATTCCTAATTCATGCCTTGGGATTTCTTAGTCTTTTAAGCCATCAAAATAACTAGTGCTTTCCTCCTGACAAGGGTTCACCCCTGACAAGAATTCATCCTTCCGGGAAAAAAGAAAAAAGTGATAGGCAGACCAGAGGGTAAACTGCCACCTGGTTATCTTTACCTATACCCTGAGAGTGAGGCATATGCAGCCAAGAGCACAACATTCAAAAGCAAAGACAGTCAGAGGCTAATGGAAGGGTGTCCTGGAGTCGTGATTCTCAGGAGTAAGTCTATGCCTTATCCATAATTACTTCCCATAAATAAAGGTTATCTTCCTGTACACTGTTAGGTGAACAGTAATCAGTATTTCCCATCAATGATAAGAAATCTGATCACACTTTTCAGCTCTTGGTGAATTTTGCATTTGGGCTTTCTGGGTATATTCAGTAGCAGAATTCAAAATCATTTTGCTGACACAAACCATAGGTCTACATGGAATGAAAATGTTGAGTTGATCACTGTTGATGATCACAGCCTTGAGCTGAGGCCCCCTGAATCCTTCCTGGTTCATCCTTGAGGTGTGTATGAGTCTGTGTTTTGGCCTGGTTCTTTGTAGGCATCCATTTCTTGGGTTTGCTGTCTCACAATGAATCAGTGCTCTGCCTTTTCAAGTCTCAGAGAAAGGAAGGGCCAAACTTTTATCAGTGAAAGTAGACACGACTCTCCTGCCTGCAGCATGTTTTGCAGAGGGAAGTGATGTCTCCCACAGATGAAAGCTGTAAATATCTCATTTTCTTCCTTTCAGGCATAACACTTGGTGGGAGAAGGTGGAAGTGCTGGCTTCTAAACAACTGATGCCACTTTCTGCATGTGCTTCTCTAGTGCTACACTTACATGTGGAAGTTAACAATTGAAAGTGCCAAGGGAATTGCGGTGCACTGTGGCTTCACTGTTTGGGTGGATTAATCATGGCCAGAGATGTGGCACTTGTCATAGACTCTGTGCAACAGTTTCAGCAAATGAAACTAAGGGAGGTCCTGGATTGCGTAGAGCAGGAGTACCCTAGTGAAGCCTGAGTTACATGAGATGATTATCCCCTTGTCGCTGAGTTTTCCATAGTGATAGAGCTACAGTGCATGCAAACGTTGTCTTGCCGTAGCAACATGAGTCATTTGTGCTTTTAAAGACATTTCTGTTACATCACGGGGATTGTTTTTGGAAATCTGATCATTTTCCCTGAGTCAGTTAACTGCCTTTTCTTTCCCAAATGTGCCTGGTTATCTTCTGAGTAAGCTTGGAGGATGTGAGGCTGCATGACTCTTGGTGGGGTCTGTCTGTCTACAGGCAGAAAATATCCTGGATGAATACCCAGCTTGTGTGTCGTGCCAGTGTTATTCATGCACATACTATCTAAGAAAGAGAGCAATTTAGCAAACCAGTAAATGTTTTTTCCGTTAGTAAGTTGAAGAATGCACACTAAGAATAGCTCTTGTTTCTCAGAGGACTTTCCTGATTGTTTGGGCTTGCAAAATTAATTCTTAGACTGGAACCGGACAACTCCATAAACAAACCCCAAATGCTTCTTTGTGTTAAAAGCACCTTTTTATCACAACTAATAAATCATAAGTAGGAAGATTTTAGAGGACTTTGTTGATATAATGAAAATATGAGGTTGTCTATTGTCATGTTGCCTATTTCAAAATTATTTTTGTTTAGACTATACAGTCCAAGGTATTTTTACTGAATTTTGGGAAACTTCTTAACTAGAGATTTTTACTAAAGCAGTCAGAAGAAATCAGGATTATATCTCCTTCTATTTATGTACAATTTTATTGGCAAAGTTTATAATAAAAGGTGTTTCTGTGTGAGAGCATATTGATGCATGTGCTACTTAATAGGAGACAGAATTCCTTGTTTATGAAACGTTAAGTCTGCAAGAGTCACTTGATATAAAACAGAAGGAAAAGAAACCCTGCTGGATAAGGTAAAAAAAATCCTGCCTGCGTCCTGTCCCTGTGATTTGTGTGTAAATGGACAATGATATACCCTTGTCACTTGAAAATATGAAAATTAGAGCAAGGCAGAGCTAGGTTTATGAAAAATTAGAGCTTTCATTAAAATGGCCATAAGGAGAACATAGGCATTAGTTTTAAATACTGTCGTGGCTTTGTTGTTTCACTTAACTATTCTGGCCCCCCCAAAATAATTCTATCTGTCTACTATAGTCATGGTGTGCTCACGAGGAATACAGGCAGTGCTTGTTCTAGCTCTCAGTTTCAGGTAAGTGTTAGGTAAGACTTCAGGTAAGGCTCAATTTCTCCTGTGAAATGGCTCTTGAAGCTAGTGAGAGTCAAACAGCAGGGATTTCCCAGGCTCGGTGCTTGTTAACTTAAGGACACCGATTCATTTAAATTGCTTAAAAATGCCTCCATCTCTGGAAAACCGAGTTACGCAAGGTGAAGGCTCGCAGACCACTGCCGTCTGTACGCGTCGTCCACTCGGCTGCCAGTCCAGCAAACATTCCTGTGACATGAGTGGGGAGTTACAAAGTGGGAGGTATGCTCGGCGTCACAGCAGGCAGAGGCAGCTGAATTAATAACTTCTCGGAAATTAATTCACTCTTAGGGATCACCGTAACCAACCTGTAAAATAGAACGTGCCTCAGCTTGCTGGACTCCCTCTAGTTTTACTTCCCTGCTTGCAAAGGGCGGCTCTTGCTGCAGCCAACGGGAGCATTCTGGGCTCTGGCTTAATCCTAAAGTACTCGCAGCTTTTGTAGTGAAATAATTCAAGGGAATTGACATAGAGACTGTCAGTCTTTAAAGCTCTTACTCTATTCTAGGACACTTTCATATTTTTATTAACAGTTCTCTCTCTTTTTGCTTTTAGGCAAAATGAGATGAACCAAACACCTCTGCACAGCAGAACAGGAATTGCAACAGCACACGGTTACGTGGTCCATACCTGGCTTTGCACTGCAGGTATGTCAGGATTAAAAATACCGACACAGAGGGCCTCATCAACACACACACTGTTTTGGCAACCAGCACCTTTTGAAAGATGAATTCACTATTCTAACTCTCAAATCTTATCTCCTCCATATGTGAAACACACATCTGCAATTTGTTTTCTGCGGGTATTCACTTGGTTTTAACATGTCTATTCTCTCCAGAGAGGTTTGCACACAAATCATCATCTAAGATTCTATTTTTCTGGGCACTGATTGATTACTTTTGGCTTGTGTTGGACAAAGTGTGATTGAAAGAGCAAAGCAAGAGTTACATCACCCTGGGTTTTGTTCCGAGGAGGGTACCACATGCTTTAATCCTGCCAAAGCCAAAAAACATTGTTCCAGCCTACGAGAGCCTGGAAAAGACTCGCATAGGGACTGCAGGTACCAAAATGTCTGTGCATGTATCTGGGGGCTGATTTTTTATTTCTGCAAAGCAAACTTTATTTTAGAATATTCTGCAGTGGAAAGAGACCAGGTAGGATCTCCAGCACTTGAGGAAATTCTCTCTTGTTTCCTACACACTTGAGTTTTTCTCCTCAGTGTTTCATAACTTGTTCTGGAAAGTGTTTTTAGCTGGAAAATTATTACAGGAACAGTCAGAAACAAGCAATAATTATAGTAATGCATTACAAAACAAGGTACTGCTGGAACCAGAAAAGCAGCAAAGCAACCTACTTGTGGCTGATTTCCTGGGTGCGAGAAGGAGCTCAGGGTGTGACTGGGAAGGGGAGGCTTATGGAACTGTAGTAATCACCACCTGTGAATAAGGAGCTGTTAGCTAATGAGCAGCAGTTTTGAGTTTCATTTTCTGCATCCTGCCCATGACTCTGAGAAGGGCTCTCCACCTTTTTTGCCCATCTGAGTGCTTTTTGGCTTTAAGATTAAATCAATTGCATAGCGCTGATGACTACCTTGCTGTAACTATGCCCATGAACGTGCCTTTGCGTATAAGACTAGGACCCAGAATTCTGGTCAGATTCCAAGTCGCTGTGGTGTTCTTCCTTAAATTCTCACATATATTCATCTGAAATAAACCACCGTCAAAACAATATGATTTTAATCAATTGCTGTATTACACTGACAAATTTATCCTTAAATGCAGCCTGCAGTTTGAGTCGATTGATGATGGTGGACTGAATAAATAAATAGCTGAATAAATAAATAGCAGCTGCTGTCCATTATAAGTACCCATATAATAAACCTTGAGTAGATATTGCTGTGTAAAATTGGATGGAGAAAATGGAATGGATGTGTTTTGTATTTTACATGGTAGTTTTAAAGTTCAGGTGTAAATTGTACAGATACAAAGCCCAATAGCATCATAAGATCATTCGTTTCACACCAGTCAAATGATAATAGTAAAACCATGTGAAGCATTGGCTTCAGATATGAAGGGTTCTAAAATATAGGTCGTGTCTCTTTAGAGGCAAAACTGGTGGTGCTTGGAACATAGTGATCAGGAAATAAAAATGAAATGTTGCTAGAAGAGAAAGTAGACCTAACAGAACAGTGAATTTCACTATTAGAGGCTACTGTGTTAATTAAGTTTCTGCTGACTAATGCTGGATTGGCAGCTTGGAATATGAAGGCCTTTTTAATTAAGAAAAAAAATTATACTTGACAAGTACTTTAAAGATGGCATTAGGTGAGTTGTCTTGAGTTCTTTAAGTAGAAGAGAGCAATAGCTTGACTCCTGGTGTTTGAAAGAGTACGTGCAGCCAGGTTTTCCTCTCCTGCCTATTAGAGTGTTATGTCTTGCTCACTCAGGGACAAGATATTACACTGGATGGTCCTCTAGCTTAATTCCTCTAAACCTTCCAATTCTTACATCCCCTTCAGGATGTTATTTGAAAGCCCGTGTAAGCCTGAATCGCAGGAATCAGTAGTAGTTCATGTTCGAGGTGGGTTGTTACCCATATGTAATGTGATTGCTCTCCCTTTAGTGGGTGCTAATGAGGGGAAAAATATTTAAAACACCTGCAGAAGCTAAAATTTTCCCGGTTTGGTGTAATTTCCCATTCTCGGCTTAAAAGAGTGCTGGTTACAACCTGGTGTGGTAACTATTGGCTGGATCTGCGCTCGGATGAAATGGTGTTATTAGCCGTCTGCAGAGCCTGCCTTAGTTTCTCTCTCTTTCTCTCTTACCCCGTGCGATCTGCTCTTTGTCTCCTTGTGGCTCCCTGAGATTAAGCGTCCTGTTGATTGTATCAGGGCATTCCCCAGTTGATATGGGAGACTGGAACTGGAAACGTCCTCTGTGGGACAGGAGTGGAAAATCTTCCACAGTAGAGCTCCAGGAGTTTCAAATCATAGGTGTTTGTTTCTTTGCCAAGGATTTCCTCATACTGAGCTGTACAGGAAGAATATTTTTACTGGATTTACATTTTCATGAGGCCAGAAATTGTTTAAAAAAGCTGTAGCTGAGATATTAAAGTTGCATTTTCATTTGAAAGGGTCTCTGCTGCTCTGCCCGGCAGTGATGCCTCAAAGTGAAACTGGTCTTTGGAGGAGAAAATCACAGCAGAATTTTCTGAGCTTGCTTGGAGATGGTTGAGCGCAGGCAGAGCAGTTTTAGTCATTTAGCCTGAGGTCATACTATACTCAAGAGGGGAGAGATAAGAGGTTTATTGGTGAGACATGCTCCAAAGGGTGCAAGTGGTCCATTCAACTATATCTTGCCAGAACTGAGGTTCTAGAGATTTCAGCTGGTTTGGTTGATATAGGTTGTTTTGCTCAAAGTTGAGCTTGGAAAATAATCAGGAAATTCCTGAGAGAACTGGTGGTGGGTTAGGGTGGTGGTGGTGATTTTTTTTTTCTTTTTTTTTAACTCTCTCCTTATCCTATGTAGACTGTGAATATGCTCATCCGAACAGTTTAACACTCAGTGCTCTCTCTCCCTGTTGCTTTTTTGCCAGCTTCCCCGCAGAGCCACTGTCTTTACCCTGGCGATGGATATTCTTGTGTGCCCCACTAAGTATCAGAGGAAACGAATAGATCAAGCCATTTGACGTTAGCTAGGAAAGGAAATAAACTGGTAATTACATAGACGTGGTTTGAAGAGAACAGCGTGACAGTCCCCAAATCAGGTTTTTCTGCGCTTCCGTTGTTTTGGTTGCTTTGTCCATCTGATGACAATGTTTTCTTCAATGCCTGATCACATGGTTCCTCCTCTCCTCACCCTCCCAGGACCCCAGGCTCACTTAGTGCATGACCTGGTGCTCACTTAACAAGCATCTTTTCAGTGTTGTGTTTATAGCTCGTTATTCTATGTTTGGCGTTTAGGGACTGTGACTGATGACCAAGAAGCCATGTGCTTTGAGATGACTGGTGCTTTTCTATAGCGCTTGAATGCCTCAAAAGCAGTAATTTGTCTTTACAAAGGCCCCCGAGACAAGCAATTCTTATCACCTCCAGGAGGTTTTACAATTGAAAGAAAAAATTAGCTTGATTTGAGACAGTATAGTTCTATTTGTTAACACCATGTGCAGTTCTGACAAAACTGAGATGTGCAGGAAATCATGTTTTAGAATCCATCGGAGTGAACTGAACTTCATACCTTTAAAGTGTAGCTCTCTCTAACTTCACTTGCAGCTGAACCAATGAGATTTCTTGTACAGGAGCTGAAGCTTCAGTTCAGCCACTCAGAAGTTCACATGCAGCCTTCGCTTGTTTGAAAAAATTAAAGTATTAATCCAAGTAACTTCTCCAGTTTCAGATAGAAAATATATAGAATTCAGTTCAGTCTTTAACCTCAGCCCTGACCTTATCTTCTTCTCCTGCAGCCCCTTATTTTAAGTGCTCTACACCTCCCAGTCTCTGGTAGGATCATGGGTGCTACCAACAGTAATCGCTTTTACTTTAGCGCTTTCCTGCCTCCCCAGAGTGGTGTGCAGCAGGCGTGCTGAATAAGGCATTGCGGAGGAGGAACATCCATGATTGGGAAATTGTGAAGGTGGCTTCTCTATGCATCTGACAGTACTGAATTGGGATTAGACACTGATGAATGCTGATATTTATTGCCTCATTATGGAACCTTAACCTTGCAACCAAAAAAAAAAATATTCTGAGCAACCTGCTTGGTTTTCAAAAAGTGAAATGAAAAAAGCCTCCCAAAGTGCTGCCTTGTAGAGAAATGTGGTGTTGTCACAGTCTTTGCATCAATTAACAGAGATGTTCACCTGTGGCTGGCTGATGCTTACAACCAGACCATCTCTAGAGGGAAAATGAGAGAGTGGTAGGTGACAGTGAGCGTAGAGTGACCATATTCCTGGAACGTGTTTACTGTACATCCAGTGGGACAATAGGAGGAAGGGGTAAGTCTTGAGAGAAACAGTATGAGTGTGGACACAGCTTCCATTTTTATTTCTTGCAATGCAAAGCTGAGCTTTTCTATTGCCCAGGTCTGCTCCTCTCCCTGCCACTTCTTTCAAGAGGCTTCTTTTTGCAGTCCACTTGTATACAGGTCACCTCCTGTCCTCTCCTTGACTCTGACAGCTTCCTCCTTTCTCTGTGACTATATGGAATTTGGCAGTGTCAGGAGTGGTTGCGCTCAGCCCCATGCTTGGGCATGCCCTGTGGAGGTGCAATGTTTGATAGTCGTAGCTGCAGAGGACCACTGGCTCTATGGGAGATGCGACTACTCTCAGCATTTTAGCAGCACTCATAGGATTGGAATATGTCATGGTCCCAATGCAACATCCACTCCCATTTAAAACTGTAAAGTATGTGGGTGTTAGAAGAATTGAAAGAAAAAGTGTCAGAAGTGTGGATATTTGAATAAACCAATATAATTTTAATTTTATACTTTGAAAAGACCAAACTATTCTGGTTGAAATCTTCCAAAAACTAAATTTACCTTAACACAGCAGACACCCAGAAAAAAATTGTTTCAAAATTTAGCAGACCTTTAAAATATGATTTTTAAAAACACATATTGTTAGATGGCTTTAATAGGTGGAGCAATGAAGTAGCTACTAAGCCACCAGCAAATGGAAATATGTTTCTGTCTACGTAAGTCTGACCTGGAACCCACGCAACAATCTAAAATTATATGACGATGTGTTTCATTTCTAATCTCAGAGCCTTAAAACTTATTTATTTAAGGATTTTCTTTCCTCTCTACAAGGCATTTCCCTGCATAGCCAATCTCTCCCTCCTTTCTTCCCCTTTCCCTGCATGTAATAAAATGTTTTTCTTGATTTACAATATTGAAATGGAATTGAGCCCTGTCTGGCACCCTTTCAAAAAGACAGAGATGTAGGGAGCATATTTGGGCTATTAGCTAAACCTTGTATATAAAACTTTCCATTCTTCTTTAATAATGCTTTGGCATTTTCTTAGTGCTTTTTATTCTTCATAAAAAAATGACCTAAAAATACAAAATGAAAACCTGAGCGAGATCCTCAAATGAAAGACGAAAAAGGGAGGATTCTTGAAGGGCTCTGGAACATACAGGCAGAGGAAATGAGGCAGATTTCATTCTCCTTCGGTAGATTTTGTTTCAAAATGGCTGGCAAAGAGAAAAAAAAGTTGGAACGTCTCCATATTTTTTTAGGATTTCTGTGAGCAGCCAACATTTCTTTGAATTGCCTGAAGCGATTTCAAGGGGGAGCCGTACACTCTGACAACAAAAAGGTCAGATATAAGTAGTGCTGTGGTATCTGTTGCACAGTTGTTTGTACATACGTGCACTCCAGTACTGGAACTCACTGGGAAGGTTTATACTCTGCTGTTTCTCCCTTTCTTTTTTTATTTCCCTTCTCTTCTTATACATTTCTCCTTTTTTTATTTTCTCCCTCTCTTCCACAATTCTTCACTTCCTCTCTACAACTAATTTTTATTACGCACAGGAACCATAGATGAGGTTGCTGAGTTTCTATGCCGTTACTTGCAAGCCAAAACACCTCCTCTTTGTTAAAAAAAAAAAAAGTGAGAACCCGCCCCTAACTCCCCACCCTGTAAAGATTCCATGTAGAGCTCTTGAAGGATTTATGCTGTCTTCTGTCACATTCACAGTCAGATGCAAGCCAAATTGATTTTCATGCCCATGAAAGAAAAGTTGGGCTTGTTTGGAAGAAAAAAATTAACAATGCTGCATTTGTATTTTCCCAGCTGATGACCACACACTTCATGGTGAGTATGTTAGGATCTGCCTTTCCAGGTCTGGGTGCACAATAATAAAACTCCAAGGAAATTCATAACATCAACCTTTCTAATACTCTCTCTCTTCCAATGTCTCTGCAGAGGAAAAGGAACTGCAATCCGCAGTCTGCTTTCTGAGACTGAGACTTGGAATGATTCCTCTGTAAATCAACGCTGCATCTGGAGGTTAGTGCAAGCCCATAGGGCCTCTCTTTCTAAGCCCAGTGGTGTTTCTCAGATGCAGCTTAAGGCAGTTGTCTCACAACAGTGGTGACTGACTTTTCCCTAGTTTCTGCAGATTCACCTCTGCTGCCTTTTTTCCATGTCAAGGAGTTGAGAACAAACCAGCCAACTCAAGAACAAAAGACAGTATTTCAGGTTCTACGTTTGTACAAGATATTGTGCTGTGGTCACAGAACCACAGACTGGTGGGGTTAGAAGGGACCTCTGGAGATCATCTAGTCCAACCCCCCTGCTAGAGCAGGGTCACCCAGAGCAGGTTGCCCAGGACGGTGTCCAGGTGGGTTTGGAATCTCTCCAAAGCAGGAGATTCCACAGCCTCTCTGGGCAGCCTGGGCCAGGGCTCTGCCACCCTCAGAGTCGAGAAGTTTCTCCTCGTGTTCAGGTGGAACTTCCCATGTTCCATTTTGCGCCCATTGCCCCTTGTCTTGTCACTGGGAACCACTGAGAAGAGTCTGGCCCCATCCTCCTGACACCCACCCTTCAGATATTGATCAGCATTGATGAGATCCCCTCTCAGCCTGCTCTTCCCCAGGCTGAACAGATGCAGGTCCCTCAGCGTTTCCTTGGCACAGAGATGCTGCAGCTCTCTCATCATCTTCGTAGCCTTTTCTGGACTCTCTCCAGTAGTTCCTTGACTCTCTCAAACTGGGGAGCCCAGAACTGGACACGATACTCCAGATGTGGCCTCAATAGAGCAGAGTAGAGGGGGAGGAGAACCTCCCTTGACCCGCTGGCCACACTATGTTTTCTTTTGTGGTTAATGTTTGTGATCCTCCTCGTGTTACAAGGCATCAGTTTATGATGTGCCACACAGAGACGTTGTAGAAAAACATGTTTCCACATCCCCAATGCTGAACTACACGGTAAGAGACAAAGCACAACTGAAGCCACGAGAAACAATCAGGTAGTGGTTAAGTTAGTTGTCAGCATTAAGAGCATTATAGTTCTATGACTTCATTCAGTAATGAGGCTGTAAATCATAGATATGACAGTGGAAAAAATTTCAGTGTTATTTTTAGATAATGCATGTTCAGTCGAGGGCTCACGTAAAAAGCTGTTGATAAGCTGCAGAAGTTCTAGAGCAAGGCATGGCAGCAAAATGATTATGGTCTGGAAAGATTGACTTGGGAGGAAAATGTGAAATGATAACTCAGAGGGAATCATGATAACTGTCTGCAAAAGCTGAAGTGTATGAATGCCAAAGAAGGAGAGGAATTGACCGTGATGCAAAGGAAGTACTACAAAAATTAATAAGCTGAAAAATTTGGAGGAAGTATGAGGCTGCAAAATACATTAAAGTAGACTGAAAAAATAAGACTAAACAAATATCTAAAAAATACAGTGTAGGAACCAGCCTGGAACTGGGTAATCTGTTGTTATTTCGGAGCCTTATAGACTTCCCTCAGCCACAAGGATTTTCTGCCAAAACCTCAACACTCGTGTGGAGCCGGTATGTTACACTGCTGATGTTATATTACTGATTATGACCTGTGCTATGATGGGCTGTGTGAAAATGTGTAAAGACCTAACAGGTGACCTACTTCAAATCACCTTCTGTGCAATTGCCTGGAGAAGTCTCTGCAATGATAATGAGACGTGAATTTTAAAGTAAGGAACAAGGGAAGAAGGTGGGAAGAGACTTTGAGGCTTAGTATTTGCTCACCAAGAGCATAAATCAGATAAATAAGTATATAACAAAATGCAAAGGGGTATCACCAGTGGACAGAAAGACTGCAAAGGGAATCAGGTAGGTGGAAACAGGGAACAGCATAGCTAGTGAAGGACCTACACCCCATCTCAGAGACGGGGTGTGGTCAGCAAGAAACCAAATATTTGTACACTAATACCGCAGCCTGGTAACGCACCGGAGGAAGTTGAGGTGGTGGGGGAAGTGAAACTAGACAGGGTGGGGATAAGAGGAACGTGGTGCAATAGGAATCGTGACTGGACTGTAGGTAGCGAGAGTTATTCCACGTACAAAACCACTATACATTTAGCTGGTGTAATGCACCACGTTCAGGATGTGATCAGATGCAAAGAAACAAACTAAAACCAAACAAAAAGAGGTAGCATGGCCGAAGGAGAATCAGTGTGGATCAAAAGGAAATCTAGTGAAGAACAGCAAAATACGTTATTGTAGGAAAATGCCTATATAGATGCTTTCTTTCTAATGGTGTTAGGAAATACCTCTGGGAATTGCATGACTGTGAGACTTCGAGCTTCTTTGACAAGAGTTAGAAATGAAATGCCTCATGTGATGAGCCTTAGCCATTCCCAGATTTGATAGTTAACATATTTCTTGATTGATTGTTCCCTGAATTAGAAAGGGGTGATGTTATTTGTCTTGGTTTGGGTGCATAATAAAACACGCTACAAAGATCATCTAGAAGGCTTGTCCCCAGAAAATTCTCGTGACTTGAACGATGATGGCTTGGTGCACTATAAGTGAAGGGAAGGATAACCAAAAGCAGATCTGTGAATGAGGCCTTCAGCTGTGAGAGAGAAACTATTTTCTTGTGTAGAGGATGGGGATTAGTTAGTCAAGTTACTTGAGCAGGAAAGCTGAGAAGCTTGCCTGTGGACAGTACTGACACTTGCGTAATTAGTGTGGTGGAACTACCAGGAATTCCTACATCATGCAAGGGAAAACTTATTCAAGGCACTCTGGGTTTAAATAGATAATAGGTACCTCCAGAGTGATATTACCATAAGTAGAGAGCTGGGAACAAATGGAAAATGGTCTGCTTACCAAAAATACCCCCTGTCTTGGACATGCAAGAATCAACAGAAACCTAGTTCAGATGGACCTTGTTAAGAACATAAAAAATAGATTTCAAGATATTCTTTAGCTCTATAAAAGAAAAATGTTCAATGTAGGGAGGATGTGATCGGGAGTAAAGATATTTATCTATTAAGTTTCAAAACCTAAATCACTGCCAACTCTTTCACAGGTTTCTGACTTAGCTAGCATGCAAAACTTTGTGGGGCCAAGTTGCATCTAATTATTATATGATGCTGAGATCAACATTGAAGAAAAGCAAATGTTTTATCAGCACTTACAGAGGAAGGGATATATCTGCATGTCTCTAGATGCATTAGTTCAACCCAAAAGAGAAGGACGCCTTCAGAGCAAATTTGCAGGGCAGCATTGCTCAAAGATTGAAACAAGGATGCGTTGAAGCAATGATTTTGCAAACAGAAGGTTGTACCACTCAAATCTTTTATCTCTTTCTCTAGAAAATCAGGGAACTGTGTGGCAGTGAGGAAAATCTTATTTATTTGAATTAAATGTGTCCTGTATAGAGTGGTATTAGAAATTATTGATTAAGAAGGGAATGAGTGCAAGGACTGTAAAGTGGAGGAGGAGTTGGTAAAGGAGAAGAGCGATAAGGAAGCACCTTGGGAGTGGAGGGTTGGACAAAGATGCATTGTCATCACATGGTAGAACTGAATCATCACACAGGAAGGTTTGAATGCATTGAGGACTGAGTAACAGAAATGAGATGAAATTCAGTGCAGTAGAGAAAAGCCCTCCATGGAGAGACTGATCACAGAACTCTTCTGAATTGCTGAGAGCTATCAGAGCATTCCTAGCAGAGGTGGTAGGTATGGGAACAACTGATTGAAGCTGGAAGAGGGGCAAAGAAGGCAAGTAGGATGCTTAAGGGAATGGAGACACTCAGGAGAAATTTGCATTCTTTGACTGAGCAGGAATTGCTTTGAGTGAGCTTGGAAAATCTTTCCAATCTTGCAGTCTAAATGTGTATTCAATCTTTGTGAACAGTTAGTCCCTGGTTCCTCTCTCCAGTTCCCTTAATCTGCTATTGAGGAACACTTTAGCTCTTCCATATAAACACAGTTCTCAGTAAATGTTTCCCAAGACTTGTCTCTCTTGAAACACAGCAGTGAGCTTACTCACAAGTTGAGTGGGTTAAGTAGCATTTCCAGAGGTAGCCAAGGAGAAAAAACCTCACTTTTTTCCACCTCTATCACTTCTATGGGAGACCCTGCAGGTAAAAAAACCTTCCATTTTACTTTATTCGGGAAGTAAAATTAAAAGGTTAAAATGGCCTGTCATCATTTTAGGTGGCATAAACCCCCAAGATACTGGCTCCTCAGGGAACTGCTGGCCTGCTGTATCTGAGGAACCACACAGGTGGAAGTTTGGGAAAGTGGAGGTTACGAGCTCATCCTGCTGAGCTTATTTGAATTAGAAGCAAAAAAATGTCTGTGCTTGGATGTTAACTAGGTATTTAATTTTGTAGTACTCTACTGTTGCTCACCTCCTTCTCCACCCATCTCCCAACAGGAAATACCGTTTTATTCCTACAGGAAGTCACTATGTGGCACAAGAAGTCACTGTGTGGTACCCAAGCGTAAATTGCACAGATAATGAAACCACTGACTTTTCTACACCAACATAGCTGCTCTGAGTGGTTGAAGTATGCAGCAATTCTACTCTAAACACTCTCTTCCATGGACCAAACTTGCTATCACCTCTTTGATGAACTTAGCTTGCCTACTGTAGATATGTGCATTATCCCTTGGAGACAGTTTGCCAGTCTTAGTGTCTGAGTTAATGGAGTGGCTGGAATTTTGATGTGTAAATAGCATATATAAAGATGCATCATGTAGAAAATATTAATCAGAGCCACAGTGTACATATTTTAAGTAACTTCTGTTCATCATTGCCTTGCAGTTCACTTGAATACTTGCAGGAAATTCCAGACAATCTGTGCATTACATTGTCAGGTATTGTTGGCCACAGTTGAGTTTTGCTGTAGGGGATGCTGAATGGGGCAGAGAACTGTGCGAGGCATAAAATGAGGAAGAAGTAGCATTCTGTGGTACTCTCTAATCCCTTTAAAGTAGGAAAATATAATCAAAGAGTAACAATCTAGGATGGTTGTGAGGAGGCTTGAAACAAGCAGATAAATGAGAGAAGCATGGACATCAGTACTCGGGTTCACCTGCTCTGGTATTGCACTTAATATATCCAGGTACAGGGAGAGATGGTTCCGATTCACTGATGATGGGGTCAGCTCAGTGCTCAAACTCCAGGTTACTAAATAAAAAAAAAAAAAAGAGGAAGTAGCTTCACTGTCACAAGATGTTGTACTTTTGCTAAAATAACGACAGAATATATCTCACCAGAAGTTTTGCAGTTTCACTTTTTGATCATTTCATAAAGGTTATGAATTGCCATAAAACTTGCTTTTTCTCTCTGAAAGGGAAAACCCTGAGATTCCTCAGGTTTCAGTGTAATAAATTTCATACAGGGGGAGTAATTATATTTTTGAAAAGAGAAAGCTGTGTCAAAAATTCAATCATTTTTCATGTAGCTACTGAAAAGTTTCTGGAAAATGTTGGAGACCATTCACAAAATGTGACCAGCAGCAGTCCTGGCTAACCGGGGAGGTCCCAGGTAAGTGGAAGTTAGCAAATGTGACACCCATCTACAAACAATAGGATGAGAGGAAATGGCCTCAAGTTGCACTAGGGGAGGTTTAGATTGGACATTAGGAAAAATTTCTTCCCCGTTGCGGTTGTCCAGGCCTGGCCCAGGCTGCCCAGGGCAGTGGTGGAGTCCCCATCCCTGGAGGGGTTTAAAAGACGTGTTGAGGTGGTGCTGAGGGACAAGGGTTACTGGGGACCTGGCAGTGCTGGGGGAACGGTTGGACTCAAGGAGCTTAAAGGTCTTTTCCAACCCAAACGGCTCTGTGATTCTATAAATCTAAGCCATCAACTTTCTGCCCATGGGAAATTTTCCCACAGGAAGCATCATAATACCAGTTAAAATTACATCATTCTTGTCTGGCAGGATCATACCCAGGTCAACATGTAAAGTCCAGAAAGTCCTTTTTGACATGTTGCTTTGCTTTGGTAGATACAAAGACCTATGTGAGGTCATTTCTAGGGGACGGGTGATGAATAAACCTGAGTGGAAGAAGTAAAAGTAGCAGTTCAGTCAGCGACAAAAAAAAAAAAAGGTGTTTCCATTTTTTTTTTGTCTCTAATTACCATTCTAGTAAGTAGTCTAGTGCTGGGACCAGATGGTGATTCTACAGAGGTGTGGCAACAGATTGAGGAATGGGAAATGAAGTGCTTGCAGATGTATGCATCTGATTCTGTCAGATTTTTCGAAGTGGAGAAGATCTGATGCAGTAAGAAAAATTTCCAGTCTGTTCATTTTATGTTACTCTTCATTAAAAATCTCAGTTCTGCTTCTGGAAAACCTTCTCAGCTCTGTTGCTTTTAATACTTTTGCAAGTGGGTTTCATTGAGAGCAAGCAGTTGGACTGTATTGAGTGAGAGGAACGCAAAAATAAATTAAATGTTCTTCCTGTGATCATACACGTGGCTGCAGTGGGAATTTCAGTGGTTTTGTATTTATAAATAGTGCCTAAATTCTTTGCATGAATCTGCATAGCAGGAGGGTTTGATCATACTCGCAGCTGCTGCATTCAGACATGAAAAATGTTTGTTGGTTTTGTTTTAAAAGTGATTGCTTTGGTTCTCTGTAGCACAAGTAAAAAGTTGTGTTTTAAAATTGCCCTTTTGTAGTTCCAGAAGAGTTGATAGAATTTTTGTTACATATTTTTGATAGAATTTACCCATATCCTTTCTGGCTTATTGATGTCACGAGCCTGTTTCTAAATCCAGGTTTAAGCCTCCCTTGGTTAAATGCTATCTGATCACTGATTATGTCTGTGTGTGTTTGGATTGCTCACCGACAGTGTCTGTTCTCCAGGTCATTCGATCCAGGACAGTCAGGAACAAACCACATCTGGATCACCTCTGACTTGGTATCCTATAAGCCTTTGCACTTTCAGTCCTCTTAGAAACCTGGTTGGGGTTGGAAGAGACCTCTTGAGATCATCTAGTCCAACTCTCTTGTGCAAGCAGGGTCAGCTAGTGCCGGGGCTCCAGCTGGGTTCTGGAGACCTCTCCCTCTGACCTCCTGTTGAGCCTGAGGCATTTTAACATTTTTAGAGGTACTTCAAATAAGCATTAATATTTCATTACAAGAAACCAAAGGTTACTATAAGGCCACTTTGTTGCCCACCTGGTCATTGCTCTCCTTACATGTCTCTGATGGTGTGTATTTGCATTGCAAGAGATACGGCTCGAAGAGCTAGGCACCAGGTTTGATGTATTTGCAGTTGAGAAGGGAGCCGGTGGGAGGGAGAAGACATGTCGTGATCTCAACTCATACTGCCTATTGCAAAGAGTTCTCTATGGACCGTAACTATCCTACCTTGAAAAACATGCCAGAAGTGATGGAGCACAAGTGCAGTGTGGAAGACAAGGGCAACAGAATCCTTGAAAGGAACTGGCGCTGTAGGTACGCCCAAAAGACTTCACCTCCCGCTGGTCACCAGGCTGAGGTCGGTCTGGAATAACTCAAAAGATTCAATGATGGATTTGAGCCAGAAGTGAGAGTGGTTTCTAGTTTCTGGACTATGTTCCTGCACGGTTGTTGAAGGAGAGCTTTCAGACAACTTCTAGTCTTGAGCTGTACCCAATTTTTAAGGTGATTTATTTGAAGGCATTTCACATGCAAACTTTCCTTTTTGGTAGTTGCAGTAGTTATTAAAAGAACATTTTGTATTGAATACTCTTAAATACTGTTTGGGATGCTGTAATTGGAATCCAGAGCACATCTGAATTTCGGACACTTCCCCACAAGTCTAACAGATTTGGTAAACAATTATTGCATGCTGACAATTCAGCGCTTAACCCTCTGGTTTTTCTGGGTGGGTTTTTGGACAGAAGGGAAAATTTTTGTTTTTAATGCGACTGTAGCAAAGAACTTCTGATCTGTTGCCAGACCATTACAGCGTGTTCTGTAACGTCTCTTTGGGATAATCATTCTTTAGGTTATATAGTTTATTATATTTTTGGATAAACAGTTTGCAGTTGCAGAAGTGCAGAAACGTCGCCGTTCAAATCTCTTAATACAGGGCAAGTTAAGTCTGAGGCTAAACCTGCTTGTGGTTACAGAAGATAACATAGATTGTACTGTACAAAGGAAAGCGTGGTATTAAAGCTTCATTTTTCTTTCATCAGCGTCTTAATAACCAAATGCCCTATGATCTGATAGAGGCAGTAACTCTTCTCAGTATTTATTTCTGACTAGGAACAACTCCTGCAGTATTTCTGTGTCCCGAACTAAATAGAAAAGCACAGTTTGAAGGTGAGGGTTTTCTAGGCAGCACACTGGGGCAAGCGACGTGGCGAAGGGGAGATTTAACATAAGGATTATGGTCCCAAACCACTGAAGGTCAAAGCCATATATGACTTTCTTCCTTGGTCGGCACCGGATACAATTGAACAGCTGTTTCGTGCCTCTGTGGAGTGAAAACAGGAAGGCTACTGAGAGAACGTTGGCGCATTCTGTCTTCATTTGGATCATTGTCTGTCATTATTTAAATCTCAGCTGTGTCCTTGTACCCCTACTAGTGCTCCATGGAAAAGGGACTGACTGCAGTCATAGAGTTCTGACCTCTACGTATCTACTGTGTTTCTACACGGACATCTGGGAGATCATTGCTAAGGTGTGTCATTATTGTTCTGCCTGTTGTAAGCGTTTGAGAGTTGCTGCTGAGCATTTGAATCAAATCAAAAACATGAACTCTAGAGCTGCTTTAGTGTAGAGGCACTCGAGGGGTGATAGGATCTCAACCCCAAATTTTCAGGTATCGGGGATTATTGACCTTGTCATCTGTTAGCTCTAAAAAGCCTTCGGTCACTATGGCAAGTAGATTCTTCAGAGGAAACCTCATGGATTATTTTCTTCCCTAGCTTGGCTTTCTTTTTAGTGGAAGGAAATGGCCTTTAAGTAATTTAACTTCCTTTTGCTTGGTTCTTTCTGTCCAGCCTTACAAACCACAGAAGTCTTCAGCTGAACAAATGGGAAGTCCAACATCTGAGAGCTCTTTGTTCAAGATAAGAGAGTTCTTTGTGAGATCATATGAAACACAAATACACAGTGTAAAACAAACCTTCTGAATTATCTCCTCAAATGCATAACACATTAAGTTTGACATTTCTTGCAAGAAATTTTTAGTGGATTGAACAATTGAAGAGAACAAATAAGAAAAGGGGCAGGAAAGGGAGGGGAACTGAAACAGAAAAATCAGTCAAAGAGGAGAAGTTTTAGTTAAACAATCTCTGTTGCAGTTGAATAGATGAGTTCTATGAATGAAGTGGCTTGCTTTAATAGCTGGCGGGAAAAAGCTGATGTGCATTATTTTCCCTTAAGCAGTATTTAAAGACAATTCAACTGAGAACTTGCTGAAAGCCTGGAAGCATAAAAAAAAAAAAAAGTCAAAAATAGTTTGAAAATGTTTTTAATCTAGAATATCATGATGTTTTAATAAAAAGCCAGTGTTGCTTTTCAAACTGATAAAATTTGAATACAGTCCTTGCTAACCTTTTTCCGTTGGCTTTTAGAGTGAAAGGATCTGCTGTGTCTTCCATGGATATGAGGTGAGTGTTCTGGGAGCGAGCTGGGTCTGTCCAGCTCTTGGTGTTAGCAGCTGGTGATGAGTTTTGACCATAGCAGGACCAGCACGTAGAGTGGAGAACCTGTAGGAATCCCTTCAGGAAAAGTTGGGAGCACAAAGGAGAAAATGAACAGAAGAGATTTTGCACATGCATGTTGATTGGATACATGGGAATTCTGATTTAAGTCATACATGTTTGGGCAGAGTTATACCGGAAAATGAAACAAAATCTGAGAGATTCAAAAACTAACTGCAAAAAGGGAATCATTTGTACATGGAAAAGTTTCTAGAGGAGTCTGTTTTCTTGGCTCACTTGTTTTTTAATATCTCCTTGTCTAAAGGGCAGGAGAATATAAACTCATTTCCAATACAGTTTATGTAAAACATGGTGCAGCAAAAAAAAAACGGTCGGTGGGAGCAGTTATAGCCAGCAGTCCAGCTCCCGGGGTTGGCCTGTGCCTTGTATTGTAGTGCAGCTGCGTACAGTATTTCACAACCGTGAGCAGCGAACAGTTTACTAGGCAGGAAACTGAATCCCACAAAGAGCAAACAGCAACGTGCATCTATGATTGATAACTAACTGGAAATGAGATTCTGGT